>CM068373.1:284769892-286042407 GCA_034769895.1 Magicicada septendecula
TAATTTTTACATGACGAACGATAACTGCAGAAAATTCAAAGTGAATCAAATAATTTTTTGCACACTTTCCTGAGTTTTAGAGAACTCAAGGACTGTTGGTTTTGGTGAAGATCGGTTAAGGGAAAGGGGTAGTTTACCAGCAACGGTTTTTTATCAAGTGTAATTTTTTTCTATGGCAAACGATAACAGCCGCAAATTCAAACAGAATCAACTAATTTTTGCATACAGCACTGAATTGTAGAGTTCTCAAGACCTATTGATTATGGTGATGATCGGTTAATGGAAAGGGGTAGTTTACCTACAACGGTTTTTTTTTTTAAACAAGTGTAATTTTTTTTCTATGGTAAACGATAATAGCCGCAAATTCAAACAGAATCAAATAATGTTTTGCATGGAGCCCTGAATTGTAGAGTTCTCAAGACCTGTTGGTTTTGGTGAAGATCGGTTAAAGGAATAGGGTAGTTCACCAGAAACATTTTATGTTTTAACAAGGATAATTTTTTTTATGACGAACGATAACTGCCGTACATTAAAACAGAATCAACTACTCTTCTGCATACCTTTTTTAATTATAAAGGAATCAAGGTCTGTTGATTTGTCGAAGATCGGTTAAGGGAAAAAGGTATTTTGCCAGCAACGTTTTATGTTTTAACAGGGGTATTTTTTATGGCAAACGATATCAGCCGCAAACTCAAACATATCCAAATACATTTTTGCATGCAGCCCTGATTTGTAGAGTACTCAAGACCTGTGATTTTTGGTGAAGATCGGTTAAGGGTAAGGGGTAGTTTCCCTGCAACGGTTTTTTATCTAGTGTAATTTTTTTCTATGGCAAACGATAACAGCCGCAAATTCAAACATAATCAAATGATGTTTTGCATACAGGCCTGTATTGTAGAGTTCTAAATACTTATTGGTGTTGGTGAAGATCGGTTAAGGGAAAGGGGTATTTTACCAGCAACATTTTATGTTTTGACAAGGGTAATGTTTAATATGACGAACGATAACTGCCGTAAATTCAAACAGAATCAACTACGTTTTTGCATACCTTTTTGAACTAAAGAGAACTCAAGGTCTTTTGATTTTGTTGAAGATCGGTTAAGGGAAAGGGGTAGTTTATCAGCAACGTTTTATGTTTTAAAAAGGTTAATTTTTATATGACGAACGATAACTGCAGAAAATTCAAAGTGAATCAAATAATTTTTTGCACACTTTCCTGAGTTTTAGAGAACTCAAGGTCTGTTGGTTTTGGTGAAGATCGGTTAAGGGAAAGGGGTAGTTTACCAGCAACATTTTAAGTTGTAACAAGAGAAATGTTTCCATGACGAACGATAACTGCCGCACATTCAAACGGAATCAAATATTTTTTTGCAAAGCATCCCTGAATTGTAGAGGACTGAAGGTCTATTGATTTTGGAGACGATCGGTTAAGAGAAAGGGGTAGTTTACCTGAAACATTTTATGATTTAACGAGAGTAAAGTACTTAATTTTTATAAATAAAGTATCCTGATAAGAAGCCCATAATAATGAACTGTAGAAACGTAGATGAAATATCTATAAATGAAGACGTTAGGTGAACGGGGTGGGGGTAATTTTCTATAATTAAAAATTATAGTTGAAGGTGGAGGGGAGAATTTTTTATGTGTACTACGTTATCGCCAACAAAGAAGTAGTTTTTGTTAAAATTGCTTCCTGGGCTGTTTAGCCGTAGTCCAAAGTTTTCTGTAAAACCAGATTTTCTGCAGTGCCATTGACTGCCATCATCAGTGAAAATCGAGTGCGAAAACGTGAGGTGGTATACGTTTGTGACCACAGTACTGTGGTTAATGCTGAAGCAATAAGTATAAAGACGTATTTTCTATGGAAATATTTCATTTCGAATATGATTTTAAATATAAATCTTAGAACATGGTAGACATGTATGGTTCTCCATACCGATATTCTTTGCAAACGATAACAGCCGCAAATGCAAACAGAATCAAATGATGTTTTGCATACAGCCCTGTATTGTAGAGTTCTCAATACTTATTGGTGTTGGTGGAGATCGGTTAAGGGAAAGGGGTATTTTACCGGCAACATTTTATGTTTTGACAAGGGTAATTTTTTATATGACGAACGATAACTGCCGTAAATTCAAACAGAATCAACTACGTTTTTGCATACAGCCCTGAATTATAGAGTTCTCAAGACCTTATGTTTTTGGTGAAAATCGGTTAAGGGGAAGGGGTAGTTTACCGGCAACATTTTTTTTATCGGTCGTAATTTTTTTCTATGGCAAACGATAACAGCCGCAAAATCAAACAGAATACACTACTCTTTTGCATACAGCCCTGAATTGTAGAGTTCTCAAGTCGTATTGGTGGTAGTGAAGATCGGTTTAGGGAAAGGGGTAGTTTACCAGCAAATTGTATGTTTTAACAAGCGTAGTTTTTATATGACGATCGATAACTGCCGTAAATTCGAACAGAATCAAATGATTATTTGCACATAGCCCTCAATTTTAGAGATCTCAAGACCTACAGTTTTTGGTGAAGATCGGTTAAGGGAAAGGGGTAGTTTACCAGCAACGGTTTTTTATCAAGTGTAATTTTTTTCTATGGCAAACGATAACAGCCGCAAATTCAAACAGAATCAACTACTCTTTTGCATACAGCCCTGAATTGTAGAGTTCTCAAGACTTATTGATCTTGGTGAAGATCGGTTAAGGGAAAGGGGTAGTTTACCAGCAACGGTGTTTTTCTTTATACGTGTAATTTTTTTTCTATAGTAAACGATAATAGCCGCAAATTCAAACAGAATCAAATAATGTTTTGCTAGAGCCCTGAATTGTAGAGTTCTTAAGACATGTTGGTTTTGGTGAAGATCGGTTAAGGGAAAGGGGTAGTTTACCAGCAAATTGTATGTTTTATCAAGGGTTGTTTTATTATGACGATCGATAACTGCCGTAAATTCAAATAGAATCAAATGATTATTTGCACATAGCCCTCAATTTAGAGATCTCAAGACCTACGGTTTTTGGTGAAGATCGGTTAAGGGAATAGGGTAGTTTACCAGGAACATTTTATGTTTTAACAAGGGTAATTTTTTTTATGAAGAACGATAATTGCCGTACATTAAAACAAAATCAACTACTCTTCTGCATACCTATTTTAATTATAACGAACTCAAGGACTGTTGATTTTGTTGAAGATCGGTTAAGGGAAACGGTAGTTTACCTGCAACGTTTTATGTTTTAACAAGGGTATTTTATATGGCAAACGATATCAGCCGCAAACTCAAACATAATCAAATAAATCTTTGCATGCAGCCCTGATTTGTAGAGTACTCAAGACCTGTTATTTTTGGTGAAGATCGGTTAAGGGAAAGGGGTAGTTTACGGGCAACGGTTTTTTTCTTTAAACGTGTAATTTTTTTCTATGGTAAACGATAATAGCCGCAAATTCAAACAGAATCAAATAATGTTTTGCATAGAGCCCTGAATTGTAGAGTTCTCAAGACATGTTGGTTTTGGTGAAGATCGGTTAAGTGAATAGGGAAGTTTACCAGGAACATTTTATGTTTTAACAAGGGTAATTTTTATTATGAAGAACGATAACTGCCGTACATTAAAACAGAATCAACTACTCTTCTGCATTCCTATTTTTATTATAAAGATCTCAAGGTCTGTTGATTTTGTTGAAGATCGGTTAAGGGAAAAGGGTAGTTTACCTGCAACGTTTTATGTTTTAACAAGGGTATTTTTTATGGCAAACGATATCAGCCGCAAACTCAAACATAATCATATAAATTTTTGCATGCCAACCTGATTCGTAGAGTACTCAAGACCTGTTATTTCTGGTGAAGATCGGTTAAGGGAACGGGGTAGTTTACAAGCAACGGTTTTTTATCAAGTGTAATTTTTTTCTATGGCAAACGATAACAGCCGCAAATTCAAACAGAATCAAATGATGTTTTGCATACAGGCCTGTATTGTAGAGTTCTAAATACTTTTTGGTGTTGGTGAAGATCAGTTATGGGAAAGGGGTATTTTACCAGCAACATTTTATGTTTTGACAATGGTAATTTTTTATATGACGAACGATAACTGCCGTAAATTCAAACAGAATCAACTACGTTTTTGCATACAGCCCTGAATTATAGAGTTCTGAAGACCTATTGGTTTTGGTGAAGATCGGATAAGGGGAAGGGGTAGTTTACCAGCAACATTTTTTTTATCGGGGGTAATTTTTTTCTATGGCAAACGATAACAGCCGCAAATTCAAACAGAATACACTACTCTTTTGCATACAGCCCTGAATTGTAGAGTTCTCAAGTCCTATTGGTATTGGTGAAGATCGGTTTAGGGAAAGGGGTAGTTTACCAGCAACATTTTATATTTTAACAAGGGTAATTTTTTATATGACGAACGATAACTGCCGTAAATTCAAACAGAATCAACTACGTTTTTGCATACCTTTTTGTACTAAAGAGAACTCAAGGTCTGTTGATTTTGTTGAAGATCGGTTAAGGAAAAGGTGTAGTTTATCAGCAACGTTTTATGTTTTAAAAATTTTAATTTTTTTATGACGAACGATAACTGCCGAAAATTCAAAGAGAATCAAATAATTTTTTGCCCACTTTCCTGAGTTTTAGAAAACTCAAGGTCTGTTGATTTTGGTAAAGATCGGTTAAGGGAAAGGGGTAGTTTACCAGCAACATTTTAAGTTTGAACAAGAGAAATGTTTCCATGACGAACGATAACTGCCGCACATTCAAACAGAATAAAAATATTTTTTTGCATGCATCCCTGAATTGTAGAGGACTGAAGGTCTATTGATTTTGGAGACGATCGGTTAAGAGAAAGGGATAGTTTACCTGAAACATTTTATGATTTAACGAGAGTAAAGTACTTAATTTTTATAAATAAAGTATCCTGATAAGAAGCTCATAATAATCCACTGTAGAAACGTAGATGAAATATCTATAAATGAAGAGGTTGGGTGAACGGGGTGGGGGCAATTTTTTATTATTAAAAATTATAGTTGAAGGTGGAGGGGAGAATTTTTTATGTGTACTACGTTATCGGCAACAAAGAAGTAGTTTTTTGTTAAAATTGCTTCCTGGGCTGTTTAGCCGTAGTCCAAAGTTTTCTGTAAAACCAGTCTTTTCTGCAGTGCCATCGACTGCCATCATCAGTGAAAATCGAGTGCGAAAACGTGAGGTGGTATACGTTTGTGACCACAGTACTGTGGTTAATGCTGAAGCAATAAGTAGAAAGACGTAGTTTCTATGGAAATATTTCATTTCGAATATGATTTTAAATATAAATCTTAGAACATGGAAGACATGTATGGTTCTCCATACCGATATTTTTTTTGCAAACGATAACAGCCGCAAATCCAAACAGAATCAAATGATGTTTTGCATACAGGCCTGTATTGTAGAGTTCTCAATACTTATTGGTGTTGGTGAAGATCGGTTAAGGGAAAGGGGTATTTTACCAGCAACATTTTATGTTTTGACAAGGGTAATTTTTTATATGACGAACGATAACTGCCGTAAATTCAAACAGAATCAACTACGTTTTTGCATACAGCCCTGAATTATAGAGTTCTCAAGACCTTATGTTTTGGTGAATATCGGTTAGAGGGAAGGGGTAGTTTACCAGGATCTTTTTTTTTTATCGGTCGTAATTTTTTACTATGGCTAACGATAACAGCAGCAAATTCAAACAGAATACACTACTCTTTTGCATACAGCCCTGAATTGTAGAGTTCTCAAGTCATATTGGTGTTGGTGAAGATCGGTTTAGGGAAAGGGGTAGTTTACCAGCAAATTGTATGTTTTAACAAGGGTAGTTTTTATATGACGATCGATAACTGCCGTAAATTCAAACAGAATCAAATGATTATTTGCACATAGCCCTCAATTTTAGAGATCTCAAGACCTACGGTTTTTGGTGAAGATCGGTTAAGGGAAAGGGGTAGTTTACCAGCAACGGTTTTTTATCAAGTGTAATTTTTTTCCTATGGCAAACGATAACAGCCGCAAATTCAAACAGAATCAACTACTTTTTGCATACAGCCCTGAATTGTAGAGTTCTCAAGACCTATTGATTTTGGTGAAGATCGGTTAAGGGAATAGGGTAGTTCACCAGAAACATTTTATGTTTTAACAAGGGTAATTTTTTTATGACGAACGATAACTGCCGTACATTAAAACAGAATCAACTACTCTTCTGCATACCTTTTTTAACTATAAAGGAATCAAGGTCTGTTGATTTGTTGAAGATCGGTTAAGGGAAAAGGGTAGTTTGCCAGCAACGTTTTATGTTTTAACAGGGGTATTTTTTATGGCAAACGATATCAGCCGCAAACTCAAACATATCCAAATACATTTTTGCATGCAGCCCTGATTTGTAGAGTTCTCAAGACATGTGATTTTTGGTGAAGATCGGTTAAGGGTAAGGGGTAGTTTCCCTGCAACGGTTTTTTATCTAGTGTAATTTTTTTCTATGGCAAACGATATCAGCCGCAAACTCAAACAGAATCAAATGATGTTTTGCATACAGGCCTGTATTGTAGAGTTGTAAATACTTATTGTTGTTGGTGAAGATCGGTTAAGGGAAAGGGGTATTTTACCAGCAACATTTTATGTTTTGACAAGGGTAATTTTTTATATGACGAACGATAACTGACGTAAATTCAAACAGAATCAACTACGTTTTTGCATACCTTTTTGAACTAAAGAGAACTCAAGGTCTGTTGATTTTGTTGAAGATCGGTTAAGGGAAAGGGGTAGTTTATCAGCAACGTTTTATGTTTTAAAAAGGTTAATTTTTATATGACGAACGATAACTGCAGAAAATTCAAAGTGAATCAAATAATTTTTTGCACACTTTCCTGAGTTTTAGAGAACTCAAGGTCTGTTGGTTTTGGTGAAGATCGGTTAAGGGAAAGGGGTAGTTTACCAGCAACATTTTAAGTTGTAACAAGAGAAATGTTTCCATGACGAACGATAACTGCCGCACATTCAAACGGAATCAAATATTTTTTTGCAAGCATCCCTGAATTGTAGAGGACTGAAGGTCTATTGATTTTGGAGACGATCGGTTAAGAGAAAGGGGTAGTTTACCTGAAACATTTTATGATTTAACGAGAGTAAAGTACTTAATTTTTATAAATAAAGTATCCTGATAAGAAGCTCATAATAATGAACTGTAGAAACGTAGATGAAATATCTATAAATGAAGACGTTAGGTGAACGGGGTGGGGGTAATTTTCTATAATTAAAAATTATAGTTGAAGGTGGAGGGGAGAATTTTTTATGTGTACTACGTTATCGCCAACAAAGAAGTAGTTTTTTGTTAAAATTGCTTCCTGGGCTGTTTAGCCGTAGTCCAAAGTTTTCTGTAAAACCAGACTTTTCTGCAGTGCCATTGACTGCCATCATCAGTGAAAATCGAGTGCGAAAACGTGAGGTGGTATACGTTTGTGACCACAGTACTGTGGTTAATGCTGAAGCAATAAGTATAAAGACGTATTTTCTATGGAAATATTTCATTTCGAATATGATTTTAAATATAAATCTTAGAACATGGTAGACATGTATGGTTCTCCATACCGATATTCTTTGCAAACGATAACAGCCGCAAATGCAAACAGAATCAAATGATGTTTTGCATACAGCCCTGTATTGTAGAGTTCTCAATACTTATTGGTGTTGGTGGAGATCGGTTAAGGGAAAGGGGTATTTTACCGGCAACATTTTATGTTTTGACAAGGGTAATTTTTTATATGACGAACGATAACTGCCGTAAATTCAAACAGAATCAACTACGTTTTTGCATACAGCCCTGAATTATAGAGTTCTCAAGACCTTATGTTTTTGGTGAAAATCGGTTAAGGGGAAGGGGTAGTTTACCGGCAACATTTTTTTTTATCGGTCGTAATTTTTTTCTATGGCAAACGATAACAGCCGCAAAATCAAACAGAATACACTACTCTTTTGCATACAGCCCTGAATTGTAGAGTTCTCAAGTCGTATTGGTGGTAGTGAAGATCGGTTTAGGGAAAGGGGTAGTTTACCAGCAAATTGTATGTTTTAACAAGCGTAGTTTTTATATGACGATCGATAACTGCCGTAAATTCGAACAGAATCAAATGATTATTTGCACATAGCCCTCAATTTTAGAGATCTCAAGACCTACAGTTTTTGGTGAAGATCGGTTAAGGGAAAGGGGTAGTTTACCAGCAACGGTTTTTTATCAAGTGTAATTTTTTTCTATGGCAAACGATAACAGCCGCAAATTCAAACAGAATCAACTACTCTTTTGCATACAGCCCTGAATTGTAGAGTTCTCAAGACTTATTGATCTTGGTGAAGATCGGTTAAGGGAAAGGGGTAGTTTACCAGCAACGGTGTTTTTCTTTATACGTGTAATTTTTTTTCTATAGTAAACGATAATAGCCGCAAATTCAAACAGAATCAAATAATGTTTTGCTAGAGCCCTGAATTGTAGAGTTCTTAAGACATGTTGGTTTTGGTGAAGATCGGTTAAGGGAAAGGGGTAGTTTACCAGCAAATTGTATGTTTTATCAAGGGTTGTTTTATTATGACGATCGATAACTGCCGTAAATTCAAATAGATTCAAATGATTATTTGCACATAGCCCTCAATTTAGAGATCTCAAGACCTACGGTTTTTGGTGAAGATCGGTTAAGGGAATAGGGTAGTTTACCAGGAACATTTTATGTTTTAACAAGGGTAATTTTTTTTATGAAGAACGATAATTGCCGTACATTAAAACAAAATCAACTACTCTTCTGCATACCTATTTTAATTATAACGAACTCAAGGACTGTTGATTTTGTTGAAGATCGGTTAAGGGAAACGGTAGTTTACCTGCAACGTTTTATGTTTTAACAAGGGTATTTTATATGGCAAACGATATCAGCCGCAAACTCAAACATAATCAAATAAATCTTTGCATGCAGCCCTGATTTGTAGAGTACTCAAGACCTGTTATTTTTGGTGAAGATCGGTTAAGGGAAAGGGGTAGTTTACGGGCAACGGTTTTTTTCTTTAAACGTGTAATTTTTTTCTATGGTAAACGATAATAGCCGCAAATTCAAACAGAATCAAATAATGTTTTGCATAGAGCCCTGAATTGTAGAGTTCTCAAGACATGTTGGTTTTGGTGAAGATCGGTTAAGTGAATAGGGAAGTTTACCAGGAACATTTTATGTTTTAACAAGGGTAATTTTTATTATGAAGAACGATAACTGCCGTACATTAAAACAGAATCAACTACTCTTCTGCATTCCTATTTTTATTATAAAGATCTCAAGGTCTGTTGATTTTGTTGAAGATCGGTTAAGGGAAAAGGGTAGTTTACCTGCAACGTTTTATGTTTTAACAAGGGTATTTTTTATGGCAAACGATATCAGCCGCAAACTCAAACATAATCATATAAATTTTTGCATGCCAACCTGATTCGTAGAGTACTCAAGACCTGTTATTTCTGGTGAAGATCGGTTAAGGGAACGGGGTAGTTTACAAGCAACGGTTTTTTATCAAGTGTAATTTTTTTCTATGGCAAACGATAACAGCCGCAAATTCAAACAGAATCAAATGATGTTTTGCATACAGGCCTGTATTGTAGAGTTCTAAATACTTTTTGGTGTTGGTGAAGATCAGTTATGGGAAAGGGGTATTTTACCAGCAACATTTTATGTTTTGACAATGGTAATTTTTTATATGACGAACGATAACTGCCGTAAATTCAAACAGAATCAACTACGTTTTTGCATACAGCCCTGAATTATAGAGTTCTGAAGACCTATTGGTTTTGGTGAAGATCGGATAAGGGGAAGGGGTAGTTTACCAGCAACATTTTTTTTATCGGGGGTAATTTTTTTCTATGGCAAACGATAACAGCCGCAAATTCAAACAGAATACACTACTCTTTTGCATACAGCCCTGAATTGTAGAGTTCTCAAGTCCTATTGGTATTGGTGAAGATCGGTTTAGGGAAAGGGGTAGTTTACCAGCAACATTTTATATTTTAACAAGGGTAATTTTTTATATGACGAACGATAACTGCCGTAAATTCAAACAGAATCAACTACGTTTTTGCATACCTTTTTGTACTAAAGAGAACTCAAGGTCTGTTGATTTTGTTGAAGATCGGTTAAGGAAAAGGTGTAGTTTATCAGCAACGTTTTATGTTTTAAAAATTTTAATTTTTTTATGACGAACGATAACTGCCGAAAATTCAAAGAGAATCAAATAATTTTTTGCCCACTTTCCTGAGTTTTAGAAAACTCAAGGTCTGTTGATTTTGGTAAAGATCGGTTAAGGGAAAGGGGTAGTTTACCAGCAACATTTTAAGTTTGAACAAGAGAAATGTTTCCATGACGAACGATAACTGCCGCACATTCAAACAGAATAAAAATATTTTTTTGCATGCATCCCTGAATTGTAGAGGACTGAAGGTCTATTGATTTTGGAGACGATCGGTTAAGAGAAAGGGATAGTTTACCTGAAACATTTTATGATTTAACGAGAGTAAAGTACTTAATTTTTATAAATAAAGTATCCTGATAAGAAGCTCATAATAATCCACTGTAGAAACGTAGATGAAATATCTATAAATGAAGAGGTTGGGTGAACGGGGTGGGGGCAATTTTTTATTATTAAAAATTATAGTTGAAGGTGGAGGGGAGAATTTTTTATGTGTACTACGTTATCGGCAACAAAGAAGTAGTTTTTTGTTAAAATTGCTTCCTGGGCTGTTTAGCCGTAGTCCAAAGTTTTCTGTAAAACCAGTCTTTTCTGCAGTGCCATCGACTGCCATCATCAGTGAAAATCGAGTGCGAAAACGTGAGGTGGTATACGTTTGTGACCACAGTACTGTGGTTAATGCTGAAGCAATAAGTAGAAAGACGTAGTTTCTATGGAAATATTTCATTTCGAATATGATTTTAAATATAAATCTTAGAACATGGAAGACATGTATGGTTCTCCATACCGATATTTTTTTTGCAAACGATAACAGCCGCAAATCCAAACAGAATCAAATGATGTTTTGCATACAGGCCTGTATTGTAGAGTTCTCAATACTTATTGGTGTTGGTGAAGATCGGTTAAGGGAAAGGGGTATTTTACCAGCAACATTTTATGTTTTGACAAGGGTAATTTTTTATATGACGAACGATAACTGCCGTAAATTCAAACAGAATCAACTACGTTTTTGCATACAGCCCTGAATTATAGAGTTCTCAAGACCTTATGTTTTGGTGAATATCGGTTAGAGGGAAGGGGTAGTTTACCAGGATCTTTTTTTTTTATCGGTCGTAATTTTTTACTATGGCTAACGATAACAGCAGCAAATTCAAACAGAATACACTACTCTTTTGCATACAGCCCTGAATTGTAGAGTTCTCAAGTCATATTGGTGTTGGTGAAGATCGGTTTAGGGAAAGGGGTAGTTTACCAGCAAATTGTATGTTTTAACAAGGGTAGTTTTTATATGACGATCGATAACTGCCGTAAATTCAAACAGAATCAAATGATTATTTGCACATAGCCCTCAATTTTAGAGATCTCAAGACCTACGGTTTTTGGTGAAGATCGGTTAAGGGAAAGGGGTAGTTTACCAGCAACGGTTTTTTATCAAGTGTAATTTTTTTCCTATGGCAAACGATAACAGCCGCAAATTCAAACAGAATCAACTACTTTTTGCATACAGCCCTGAATTGTAGAGTTCTCAAGACCTATTGATTTTGGTGAAGATCGGTTAAGGGAATAGGGTAGTTCACCAGAAACATTTTATGTTTTAACAAGGGTAATTTTTTTATGACGAACGATAACTGCCGTACATTAAAACAGAATCAACTACTCTTCTGCATACCTTTTTTAACTATAAAGGAATCAAGGTCTGTTGATTTGTTGAAGATCGGTTAAGGGAAAAGGGTAGTTTGCCAGCAACGTTTTATGTTTTAACAGGGGTATTTTTTATGGCAAACGATATCAGCCGCAAACTCAAACATATCCAAATACATTTTTGCATGCAGCCCTGATTTGTAGAGTTCTCAAGACATGTGATTTTTGGTGAAGATCGGTTAAGGGTAAGGGGTAGTTTCCCTGCAACGGTTTTTTATCTAGTGTAATTTTTTTCTATGGCAAACGATATCAGCCGCAAACTCAAACAGAATCAAATGATGTTTTGCATACAGGCCTGTATTGTAGAGTTGTAAATACTTATTGTTGTTGGTGAAGATCGGTTAAGGGAAAGGGGTATTTTACCAGCAACATTTTATGTTTTGACAAGGGTAATTTTTTATATGACGAACGATAACTGACGTAAATTCAAACAGAATCAACTACGTTTTTGCATACCTTTTTGAACTAAAGAGAACTCAAGGTCTGTTGATTTTGTTGAAGATCGGTTAAGGGAAAGGGGTAGTTTATCAGCAACGTTTTATGTTTTAAAAAGGTTAATTTTTATATGACGAACGATAACTGCAGAAAATTCAAAGTGAATCAAATAATTTTTTGCACACTTTCCTGAGTTTTAGAGAACTCAAGGTCTGTTGGTTTTGGTGAAGATCGGTTAAGGGAAAGGGGTAGTTTACCAGCAACATTTTAAGTTGTAACAAGAGAAATGTTTCCATGACGAACGATAACTGCCGCACATTCAAACGGAATCAAATATTTTTTTGCAAGCATCCCTGAATTGTAGAGGACTGAAGGTCTATTGATTTTGGAGACGATCGGTTAAGAGAAAGGGGTAGTTTACCTGAAACATTTTATGATTTAACGAGAGTAAAGTACTTAATTTTTATAAATAAAGTATCCTGATAAGAAGCTCATAATAATGAACTGTAGAAACGTAGATGAAATATCTATAAATGAAGACGTTAGGTGAACGGGGTGGGGGTAATTTTCTATAATTAAAAATTATAGTTGAAGGTGGAGGGGAGAATTTTTTATGTGTACTACGTTATCGCCAACAAAGAAGTAGTTTTTTGTTAAAATTGCTTCCTGGGCTGTTTAGCCGTAGTCCAAAGTTTTCTGTAAAACCAGACTTTTCTGCAGTGCCATTGACTGCCATCATCAGTGAAAATCGAGTGCGAAAACGTGAGGTGGTATACGTTTGTGACCACAGTACTGTGGTTAATGCTGAAGCAATAAGTATAAAGACGTATTTTCTATGGAAATATTTCATTTCGAATATGATTTTAAATATAAATCTTAGAACATGGTAGACATGTATGGTTCTCCATACCGATATTCTTTGCAAACGATAACAGCCGCAAATGCAAACAGAATCAAATGATGTTTTGCATACAGCCCTGTATTGTAGAGTTCTCAATACTTATTGGTGTTGGTGGAGATCGGTTAAGGGAAAGGGGTATTTTACCGGCAACATTTTATGTTTTGACAAGGGTAATTTTTTATATGACGAACGATAACTGCCGTAAATTCAAACAGAATCAACTACGTTTTTGCATACAGCCCTGAATTATAGAGTTCTCAAGACCTTATGTTTTTGGTGAAAATCGGTTAAGGGGAAGGGGTAGTTTACCGGCAACATTTTTTTTTATCGGTCGTAATTTTTTTCTATGGCAAACGATAACAGCCGCAAAATCAAACAGAATACACTACTCTTTTGCATACAGCCCTGAATTGTAGAGTTCTCAAGTCGTATTGGTGGTAGTGAAGATCGGTTTAGGGAAAGGGGTAGTTTACCAGCAAATTGTATGTTTTAACAAGCGTAGTTTTTATATGACGATCGATAACTGCCGTAAATTCGAACAGAATCAAATGATTATTTGCACATAGCCCTCAATTTTAGAGATCTCAAGACCTACAGTTTTTGGTGAAGATCGGTTAAGGGAAAGGGGTAGTTTACCAGCAACGGTTTTTTATCAAGTGTAATTTTTTTCTATGGCAAACGATAACAGCCGCAAATTCAAACAGAATCAACTACTCTTTTGCATACAGCCCTGAATTGTAGAGTTCTCAAGACTTATTGATCTTGGTGAAGATCGGTTAAGGGAAAGGGGTAGTTTACCAGCAACGGTGTTTTTCTTTATACGTGTAATTTTTTTTCTATAGTAAACGATAATAGCCGCAAATTCAAACAGAATCAAATAATGTTTTGCTAGAGCCCTGAATTGTAGAGTTCTTAAGACATGTTGGTTTTGGTGAAGATCGGTTAAGGGAAAGGGGTAGTTTACCAGCAAATTGTATGTTTTATCAAGGGTTGTTTTATTATGATGATCGATAACTGCCGTAAATTCAAATAGAATCAAATGATTATTTGCACATAGCCCTCAATTTAGAGACCTCAAGACCTACGGTTTTTGGTGAAGATCGGTTAAGGGAATAGGGTAGTTTACCAGGAACATTTTATGTTTTAACAAGGGTAATTTTTTTTATGAAGAACGATAATTGCCGTACATTAAAACAAAATCAACTACTCTTCTGCATACCTATTTTAATTATAACGAACTCAAGGACTGTTGATTTTGTTGAAGATCGGTTAAGGGAAACGGTAGTTTACCTGCAACGTTTTATGTTTTAACAAGGGTATTTTATATGGCAAACGATATCAGCCGCAAACTCAAACATAATCAAATAAATCTTTGCATGCAGCCCTGATTTGTAGAGTACTCAAGACCTGTTATTTTTGGTGAAGATCGGTTAAGGGAAAGGGGTAGTTTACGGGCAACGGTTTTTTTCTTTAAACGTGTAATTTTTTTCTATGGTAAACGATAATAGCCGCAAATTCAAACAGAATCAAATAATGTTTTGCATAGAGCCCTGAATTGTAGAGTTCTCAAGACATGTTGGTTTTGGTGAAGATCGGTTAAGTGAATAGGGAAGTTTACCAGGAACATTTTATGTTTTAACAAGGGTAATTTTTATTATGAAGAACGATAACTGCCGTACATTAAAACAGAATCAACTACTCTTCTGCATTCCTATTTTTATTATAAAGATCTCAAGGTCTGTTGATTTTGTTGAAGATCGGTTAAGGGAAAAGGGTAGTTTACCTGCAACGTTTTATGTTTTAACAAGGGTATTTTTTATGGCAAACGATATCAGCCGCAAACTCAAACATAATCATATAAATTTTTGCATGCCAACCTGATTCGTAGAGTACTCAAGACCTGTTATTTCTGGTGAAGATCGGTTAAGGGAACGGGGTAGTTTACAAGCAACGGTTTTTTATCAAGTGTAATTTTTTTCTATGGCAAACGATAACAGCCGCAAATTCAAACAGAATCAAATGATGTTTTGCATACAGGCCTGTATTGTAGAGTTCTAAATACTTTTTGGTGTTGGTGAAGATCAGTTATGGGAAAGGGGTATTTTACCAGCAACATTTTATGTTTTGACAATGGTAATTTTTTATATGACGAACGATAACTGCCGTAAATTCAAACAGAATCAACTACGTTTTTGCATACAGCCCTGAATTATAGAGTTCTGAAGACCTTATGTTTTTGGTGAAAATCGGTTATGGGGAAGGGGTAGTTTACCGGCAACATTTTTTTTTATCGGTCGTAATTTTTTTCTATGGCTAACGATAACAGCCGCAAAATCAAATAGAATACACTACTCTTTTGCATACAGCCCTGAATTGTAGAGTTCTCAAGTCGTATTGGTGGTAGTGAAGATCGGTTTAGGGAAAGGGGTAGTTTACCAGCAAATTGTATGTTTTAACAAGGGTAGTTTTTATATGACGATCGATAACTGCAGTAAATTCAAACAGAATCAAATGATTATTTGCACATAGCCCTCAATTTTAGAGATCTCAAGACCTACAGTTTTTGGTGAAGATCGGTTAAGGGAAAGGGGTAGTTTACCAGCAACGGTTTTTTATCAAGTGTAATTTTTTTCTATGGCAAACGATAACAGCCGCAAATTCAAACAGAATCAACTACTCTTTTGCATACAGCCCTGAATTGTAGAGTTCTCAAGACTTATTGATCTTGGTGAAGATCGGTTAAGGGAAAGGGGTAGTTTACCAGCAACGGTGTTTTTCTTTATACGTGTAATTTTTTTCTATAGTAAACGATAATAGCCGCAAATTCAAACAGAATCAAATAATGTTTTGCTAGAGCCCTGAATTGTAGAGTTCTCAAGACATGTTGGTTTTGGTGAAGATCGGTTAAGGGAAAGGGGTAGTTTACCAGCAAATTGTATGTTTTATCAAGGGTTGTTTTATTATGACGATCGATAACTGCCGTAAATTCAAATAGAATCAAATGATTATTTGCACATAGCCCTCAATTTAGAGATCTCAAGACCTACGGTTTTTGGTGAAGATCGGTTAAGGGAATAGGGTAGTTTACCAGGAACTTTTTATGTTTTAACAAGGGTAATTTTTTTTATGAAGAACGATAATTGCCGTACATTAAAACAAAATCAACTACTCTTCTGCATACCTATTTTAATTATAACGAACTCAAGGACTGTTGATTTTGTTGAAGATCGGTTAAGGGAAACGGTAGTTTACCTGCAACGTTTTATGTTTTAACAAGGGTATTTTATATGGCAAACGAGATCAGCCGAAAACTCAAACATAATCAAATAAATCTTTGCATGCAGCCCTGATTTGTAGAGTACTCAAGACCTGTTATTTTTGGTGAAGATCGGTTAAGGGAAAGGGGTAGTTTACGGGCATCGGTTTTTTTCTTTAAACGTGTAATTTTTTTCTATGGTAAACGATAATAGCCGCAAATTCAAACAGAATCAAATAATGTTTTGCATAGAGCCCTGAATTGCAGAGTTCTCAAGACATGTTGGTTTTGGTGAAGATCGGTTAAGGGAATAGGGAAGTTTACCAGGAACATTTTATGTTTTAACAAGGGTAATTTTTATTATGAAGAACGATAACTGCCGTACATTAAAACAGAATCAACTACTCTTCTGCATACCTATTTTTATTATAAAGATCTCAAGGTCTGTTGATTTTGTTGAAGATCGGTTAAGGGAAAAGGGTAGTTTACCTGCAACGTTTTATGTTTTAACAAGGGTATTTTTTATGGCAAACGATATCAGCCGCAAACTCAAACATAATCATATAAATTTTTGCATGCAGCCCTGATTCGTAGAGTACTCAAGACCTGTTATTTCTGGTGAAGATCGGTTAAGGGAAAGGGGTAGTTTACCAGCAACGGTTTTTTATCAAGTGTAATTTTTTTCTATGGCAAACGATAACAGCCGCAAATTCAAACAGAATCAAATGATGTTTTGCATACAGGCCTGTATTGTAGAGTTCTAAATACTTTTTGGTGTTGGTGAAGATCAGTTATGGGAAAGGGGTATTTTACCAGCAACATTTTATGTTTTGACAATGGTAATTTTTTATATGACGAACGATAACTGCCGTAAATTCAAACAGAATCAACTACGTTTTTGCATACAGCCCTGAATTATAGAGTTCTGAAGACCTATTGGTTTTGGTGAAGATCGGATATGGGGAAGGGGTAGTTTACCAGCAACATTTTTTTTATCGGGGGTAATTTTTTTCTATGGCAAACGATAACAGCCGCAAATTCAAACAGAATACACTACTCTTTTGCATACAGCCCTGAATTGTAGAGTTCTCAAGTCCTATTGGTATTGGTGAAGATCGGTTTAGGGAAAGGGGTAGTTTACCTGCAACATTTTATATTTTAACAAGGGTAATTTTTTATATGACGAACGATAACTGCCGTAAATTCAAACAGAATCAACTACGTTTTTGCATACCTTTTTGTACTAAAGAGAACTCAAGGTCTGTTGATTTTGTTGAAGATCGGTTAAGGAAAAGGTGTAGTTTATCAGCAACGTTTTATGTTTTAAAAATTTTAATTTTTTTATGACGAACGATAACTGCCGAAAATTCAAAGAGAATCAAATAATTTTTTGCCCACTTTCCTGAGTTTTAGAAAACTCAAGGTCTGTTGATTTTAGTAAAGATCTGTTAAGGGAAAGGGGTAGTTTACCAGCAACATTTTAAGTTGTAACAAGAGAAATGTTTCCATGACGAACGATAACTGCCGCACATTCAAACAGAATCTAATATTTTTTTGCATGCATCCCTGAATTGTAGAGGACTGAAGGTCTATTGATTTTGGAGACGATCGGTTAAGAGAAAGGGGTAGTTTACCGGAAAAATTTTATGATTTAACGAGAGTAAAGTACTTAATTTTTGTAAATAAAGTATCCTGATAAGAAGCTCATAATAATCCACTGTAGAAACCTAGATGAAATATCTATAAATGAAGAGGTTATGTGAACGGAGTGGTGGTAATTTTCTATTATTAAAAATTATAGTTGAAGGTGGAGGGGAGAATTTTTTATGTGTACTACTTTATCGGCAACAAAGAAGTAGTTTTTTGTTAAAATTGCTTCCTGGGCTGTTTAGCCGTAGTCCAATGTTTTCTGTAAAACCAGACTTTTCTGCAGTGCCATCGACTGCCATCATCAGTGAAAATCGAGTGCGAAAACGTGAGGTGGTATACGTTTGTGACCACAGTACTGTGGTTAATGCTGAAGCAATAAGTAGAAAGACGTAGTTTCTATGGAAATATTTCATTTCGAATATGATTTTAAACATAAATCTTAGAACATGGAAGACATGTATGGTTCTCCATACCGATATTTTTTTTTGCAAACAATAACAGCCGCAAATCCAAACAGAATCAAATGATGTTTTGCATACAGGCCTGTATTGTAGAGTTCTCAATACTTATTGGTGTTGGTGATGATCGGTTAAGGGAAAGGGGTATTTTACCGTCAACATTTTATGTTTTGACAAGGGTAATTTTTTATATGACGAACGATAACTGCCGTAAATTCAAACAGAATCAACTACGTTTTTGCATACAGCCCTGAATTGTAGAGTTCTTAAGACCTTATGGTTTTGGTGAAAATCGGTTAAGGGGAAGGGGTAGTTTACCAGCAACATTTTTTTTTATCGGTCGTAATTTTTTTCTATGGCAAACGATAACAGCCGCAAAATCAAACAGAATACACTACTCTTTTGCATACAGCACTGAATTGTAGAGTTCTCAAGTCATATTGGTGTTGGTGAAGATCGGTTAAGGGAAAGGGGTAGTTTACCAGCAAATTGTATGTTTTAACAAGGGTAGTTTTAATATGACGATCGATAACTGCCGTAAATTCAAGCAGAATCAAATGATTATTTGCACATAGCCCTCAATTTTAGACATCTCAAGACCTACGGTTTTTGGTGAAGATCGGTTAAGGGAATAGGGTAGTTTACCAGGAACATTTTATGTTTTAACAAGGGTAATTTTTTTATGACGAACGATAACTGCAGTACATTAAAACAGAATCAACTACTCTTCTGCATACCTTTTTTAATTATAAAGGACTCAAGGTCTGTTGATTTTGTTGAAGATCGGTTAAGGGAAAAGGGTAGTTTACCGGCAACGTTTTATGTTTTAACAAGGGAATTTTTTATTGCAAACGATATCAGCTGCAAACTCAAACATAATCAAATAAATATTTGCATGCAGCTCTGATTTGTAGAGTACTCAAGACCTGTTATTTTTGGTGAAGATCGGTTAAGGGAAAGGGATAGTTTACCTGCAACCGTTTTTTATCAAGTGTAATTTTTTTCTATGGCAAACGATAACAGCCGCAAATTCAAACAGAATCAAATAATGTTTTGCATACAGGCCTGTATTGTAGAGTTCTAAATATTTATTGGTGTTGGTGAAGATCGGTTAAGGGAAAGGGGTATTTTACCAGCAACATTTTATGTTTTGACAAGGGTAATTTTTTATATGACGAACGATAACTGCCGTAAATTCAAACAGAATCAACTACGTTTTTGCATACCTTTTTGAACTAAAGAGAACTCAAGGTCTGTTGATTTTGTTGAAGATCGGTTAAGGGAAAGGGTAGTTTATCAGCAACGTTTTATGTTTTAAAAAGTTTAATTTTTTTATGACGAACGATAACTGCCGAAAATTCAAAGAGAATCAAATAATTTTTTGCACACTTTCCTGAGTTTTAGAGAACTCAAGGTCTGTTGGTTTTGGTGAAGATCGGTTAAGGGAAAGGGGTAGTTTACCAGCAACATTTTAAGTTGTAACAAGAGAAATGTTTCCATGACGAACGATAACTGCCGCACATTCAAACAGAATCAAATATTTTTTTGCATGCTTCCCTGAATTGTAGACGACTGAAGGTCTATTGATTTTGGAGACGATCGGTTAAGAGAAAGGGGTAGTTTACCTGAAACATTTTATGATTTAACGAGAGTAAAGTACTTAATTTTTATAAATAAAGTATCCTGATAAGAAGCTCATAATAATCCACTGTAGAAACGTAGATGAAATATCTATAAATGAAGACGTTATGTGAACGGAGTGGGGGTAATTTTCTATTATTAAAAATTATAGTTGAAGGTGGAGGGGAGAATTTTTTATGTGTACTACGTTATCGGCAACAAAGAAGTAGTTTTTTGTTAAAATTGCTTCCTGGGCTGTTTAGCCGTAGTCCAATGTTTTCTGTAAAACCAGACTTTTGTGCAGTGCCATCGACTGCCATCATCAGTGAAAATCGAGTGCGAAAACGTGAGGTGTTATACGTTTGTGACCACAGTACTGTGGTTAATGCTGAAGCAATAAGTAGAAAGACGTAGTTTCTATGGAAATATTTCATTTCGAATATGATTTTAAATATAAATCTTAGAACATGGAAGTCATGTATGGTTCTCCATACCGATATTTTCTTTTGCAAACGATAACAGCCGCAAATTCAAACAGAATCGAATAATGTTTTGCATACTGCCCTGAATTGTAGAGTTCTCAAGACCTATTGTTTTTGGTGAAGATCGGTTAAGGGAAAGGGGTAGTTTACTTGCAACGTTTTATGTTTTAACAAGGGTATTTTCTATGGCAAACGATAACAGCCGCAAATTGAAACAGAATCAAATAATTTTTTGCATACAGCCCTGATTTGTAGAGTACTCAAGACCTTTTGTTTTTGGTGAAGATCGGTTAAGGGGAAGGGGTAGTTTACCGGCAACGTTTTTTTATCAAGGGTAATTTTCTATGGCAAACGATAACAGCCGCAATTTCAAACAGAATCAAATAATTTTTTGCATACGTCCCTGAATTGTAGAGATCTCAAGGATTTTTGATTTTGGTGAAGATCGGTTAAGGGTAAGGGGTAGTTTACCAGCAACCTTTTACGTTTTTAAAACAGTAAAGTACTTGAAAATTCATTTAAACTTTTTCAAACAATGGTAATTGTTAAAAATAAAATAATTTTGTTGCCAGGCAATAAAATTTTAATTTTTTATTTTAGTGTAAATCATGTATGAGTGGAAATATATCGTTCGTCTCAGGCAAGCATATCTCAATTATGTAATGTTTATGTTTCCATTTTATTATTATGATTACTGCAATAAAAAGGCAGGGAAGACACACACACACAAAATTCGCGTTATTTCTGGCCTCACTCATGTTTGTTTTCTTACATTTGCACGCTTTTTAAATGGAAAGTGCCGAAACCCACACCAACATAACGCGTGCAAGCCGAAAAAGTGTCGAGCGTGGATAGCGATTTGCTTCCTGTGGATCACTGGGCAGTGTAACTGCACGTGTTTACAGAGGAACGATTCATAGACAGACTTTTCGTCTTTAGGGAATGAACCTTCTGCAAGATGCTGAGGGTCCGTGAGTGACTTCGGAGCGCTCCTTCTTTTCCGCGTGTTTGTTCTGTGAAACGTACACTGTAGATTCGCATCTTTACTCTAAGCAACGCTCAATAGGAAATGTTGAAAATTTTTGTCCATGGTGTACCCTCATACACACTAAACCTGCTCTGCTGTTTTAATTACGGACATCATAATATTAAAACTTTGGAAACTTGAGCACTACTTAATGGAGATCAATCATTAACTTATACAAGCCATTTTTTTATGCATATTTTTTATATATATGTGTACTATGTTATTGGCAACAAAGAAATAATTTTTGTTAAAATTCCTTCCCGGGATGTTTGGCTGTAGTCCAATGTTTTGCTACAAAACCAGACGTTTCGGCAATGCCATCGACTTCCATCATCAGTGAAAATCGAGTGCGATAACGTGAGGTGGTATACGTTAGTGACCACAGTACTGTGGTTAAGGCTGAAGCAGTAAGTAGAAAGAAGTAGTTTCTATGGTAATATTTAATTTCGAAAATGATTTTAAATATAAATCTTAGAACATGGAAGTCATGTATGGTTCTCCATACCGATATTTTTTTATTTTAATTTGTTTAACTTTAATAAATCAAGGTAATTAAAAAAAAAATTCCAAATAATTAGGTGTTTATTAGCTTACACTTAACGCTAAACATTAGTGACTAATCTTACTACTCAAAATAATATAATATACTGCACACTTATACAAAAAAGATTATTTTAACTAAAAAGAATAAAGGAAACTGAACAAAACCGACATGACACACAGCAAGTACGTATTACGATATTTTTAGGGAATTCCTCGAGTCGAGTGTTGCTCTCTTTGTTTTGAGTGCGCACATAGTGCAGTGTACACGGAGAGAAAATTGGTGCTGTAGCAGGTCGACATCTAACGTCCTTCTTTGGAACTATGTTGGTTCAACAGTTCTCTCCGTGTAGCAAGGTGTCCGCCCAAGGTTACTCTACTACATCAGCACGTTAGTTGTCTAGCTGCTACAGCACCAAATTTCTCTCCGTGTAGCCAACATACTCTAGGTAAAGGTAAACGTAAATGTGAACGCACATCTGTCCGCGCCGCACCGTCCGAATTTTCGAAATTCATATGAAAAAACTTCGCAATATGTACAAGCACGTGCATGGTTTTTTCATATTTTTTTGAAGTTTTTGTAAATTTTTAATTTTTTAAATCGCGGGTGGGTGTCACCCCAAACGGGTGACACCCGGGGCGGACCGCCCCCACCGCCCCCCCCCAGCTACGCCTCTGAGCGTATTACAGCAAGACACTTTCTAAACCGGAGAGAAATTATTGCGTCACACGGAGCGAGTTGCTGGCAATCATACGAGCGTTGGAGCACTTCCATAAATACTGTACCTCTATGGAAGAGAGTTTTCATTACGTACCGACCATGCCGCGCTTGCATGGCTCTTAAGATTTAAAAATCCGGAAGGACAGTTGGCAAGATGGCTTGAACGTCTGCAAGATTACAACTTCAAGGTACAACATCGACGGGGGCGCTTGCATGGTAATGCAGTTAGCTTATCACGAAGACCGTGTCCGGAAGACTGCCAACATTGCCACAGAAATGAAGAACAAAACTCAAGCGAACATGTTCAAGCCATCACTGTAGATTTCCTGGCTGACGGCTGGACAACACAAGACTGTCAACAAGAACAGATGACTGATTGAACCGATCTTGACAGCAAAAGAGGAAGGTCGCCGCCCGGATTGGCAAGATATCTGCCATGGTTCCGAAGTGCTGAAGGGCTACTGGGCACAATGGGAATCTCTCACCTTAGAAAACGGATTGCTGAAAAGGGCTTGGGAAAGTGCAGATGGACGAGACGTGGTCATGTAGTTGATAGTTCCCCGAAGTAAAGTGCAGTCTGTTTTGAAGGAGATGCATGATGGAACATCTGGAGGCCATCATGATGTTAACAAAACCCTTGACAAAATACGGAAGCAATTGTTTTGGCTTCATCTTCACCACGACGTAGAGGAATGGGTTCGGACATGTGAAATATGTGCTGCAAGCAAGGGCCCACAAACCAGAAGCAGGGGAAAATGAGACAATATAACGTTGGACTGCCTTTCGAGAGAATTGCCATAGACATTGCTGGACCATTCCCAGTTATAGACGATGGAAACCGGTACATCATGGTTGTAGGTGACTACTTTACTAAGTGGGTGGAAATCTACGCAATTCCAAATCAGGAGGTTACCACTGTGGCAAAGTAGTTAGTTCACAACTTCTGTTGCCGTTATGGAGCCCCTATGGAAATCCATACGGATCAAGGGAGAAATTTCTAATCAGGAGTGTTTAAAGAATTATGCCGCCTACTCGAAATCCGAAAGACCAGAATTACGCCTCTCCATCCTCAGTCGGACGGGATGGTTGAGAGATTCAATAGGACACTGGAGCAGCATCTTTTGAAGGTTGTTGACGAGAACCAAACAGTCTGGTACCAACGTATACCACTATTCCTCATGGCGTATAGATCATCAGTACACGACACAACCGGCATGACTCCAGCAAAATTGGTGTTTGGGAGGGAGATTCGTCTTCCTGGGGACTTAATGTTCGGATCACCTGAGACTCAGTCCCAAGAGCCACAGAACTATTCCTCGCAATTATAAAACCAACTGCGAGAAATGAATCGCTTGGTAAGAGGACGGCTGAAGATTGCCAGTGATAAAATGAAAACTCGGTATGACATTCGCACCAATAGTGTGGGTTTCCAAGAAGGAGATCAGGTCTGGTTTTTCAACCCAAAGCGCCGTCGTGGTCGTTCACCTAAGCTTCAGTCTAACTGGGAAGGACCCTACACTGTGAAAAAAAGAATCAACGATGTTGTTTATCGGATTCAACAGGAAGGGCAGCAAAAGTTCAAGGTCGTCCACCTAGATGGCCTGGCTAAGTACTACTTCAGAGACGGTTTGCTAGTTCCGGACGAACAGGCTTAAGGAGGGGTTGGTATTACGACATCACAGAACAATCTACGTGTTTGTCGAATATGCCAAAAGAATCTCGATGTAACGTGTGTGGCGTACGTGCTTGTCAACACATATTCAAGAGGTTTCTTGAAGGCGCCAGCCGCGCGGACTGTGTCAAGGCCGCAGTTAAATACGTAGTTCACACGACCGCTAAGACGCAATTAGGAACATTCTGGTCTGTGAGCGCAGGTATAAATACATGGCGGCAGCGGTCTTAAGTTTCAGTATTAGTGCGAATTATTGACCGTGCGGTTCGAGAGTTATAGTAGCAATATTACTGTGCGCGTTCAAGTGATTATTAGTTAAGAGTGGTGTTTTATACTCGAACGGCATAATTGTAATACAATTGTGTTTAATTTTAGTGGACATTTTATTGCATTGTAACGTTCCGGGCTACGTCACAAATCCAGGGAACCCGTGATAATTGACGCTAGCCAATTATACAGGCTGCCTACGTTGTAACAAACTGAAAATAAACTCAACACATAGAACAATAATATTTACTCTAAATTATTAGGACACAAGGGGAAGGTATTTCACTGATTTATGCACTCACTTCAATCTGTAATAAGATGACATCTCTTTATTAACAAATTATATAAATGGATCCCATAACATAAAAATTTATACTGAAATATTTAAAAAGGTTTTCTGTCAAACAAGGGATCATATTGATCATGTAATTTACCTCGGATCCGAGTCTCTTTAAATCTAGTAAAGACGTCTGAATTATACTTTGCTAATCAAGGAGCTTGCATGATTACATAAACCATTTGAAGAATGGTATTATTTAATTAAGGGATTATAACTTACATTTCAAGATTAATGTTACAACGTATGATTTTCGATATTACTGTTTACATTTCTTTTGTTTTATTTATTGCTTAGAGAAAATTATTGTCTTTTGAAAAGTCTCTGCCACGTATGGAAAGTTATGTTTTAAATGTACTTAATTCTTGGTAGGCAAGCTACCGAGTCACCTCTCAAATAAGCTTTTTCTGTCCTCGTCCTGGGGCGTGACTCTTCGGAACTCTGGTAGTCGGGGTAGTCATCTGGGCTGTGTCTCTGGTGAATATCTTATAGCTGCATTAGTGAGGAGATTGATGTAATGCTGCATGAAGTCGGATTGATCCTCGCCGGTCCTGGTCAGAGTTGTATGGGTTGTAGACTTCCGTATATGCAGTTGGGAACGTCACATATTCACTGGTAGAGTTGTACTGGAGTTTGCATCTTAACGTGAGACGTCACCTTGTTTACGAGTTCTTAATTTTTTTTATATTACCACATTTCTTTAACAAACCTTTTACTACATCTTATACATATAACTAGCACTAGCTCCCCACGTTTTTTAGTGGTAGCTAACCATTATTTGAAAGTTTAAATAAAACATTTTTGAAGAGCCCTCGCTTGGAGGTGTGTACTGTCTGAACGCCGCATCGTAACTCTTGCACTGATACGACAAGTACATTACAACGAAGCGGAGCGAGTACTCCGCCATAATATAGTTCCAACTTTTTATTTAAATAGACATTCTTATAGCAAGACGAAACAAATTATTTAGACTTATTTAGTTTACAGGAATTATTTTAACTACTACTTGTGCCTTCAAATTATTAATTACTTCATTACGATTTTCAGATATTTCTAAGTTACAGACGGTTCGCTATGCACGTTGTGTCCGGAATTAAACAGGTCAACGCATGATGATTTACTAAAGGGTTAACTGTATTATTCTTAACTTTTTACATCACAATTTTTTATTATTACTTGTTTAGTTAGATATTCTCAATTTAAATCTCATACTTATTCTGAGTTAGTACAGGGGTATTTGGTTTAATTGTGCGATTTAAAAAATTTATTTGCTTTCTAATTTTTTTTATTATTAAATTTTTATTACCAATTAAATCGTCACAGCATGTGAACAATTTTCATTTGATTTGTTGTAAAAGACAGTGTTGTTAATTACGAACTGTTTAACTGTAAAAATTAAAGGTGTGATTAGTGACTTAATTGGTGTTGTGTACTTATTTTGTTTCCACTGTACCTACGACGATCGAGTAGACCGCCATAACAATATAATCAGAAGATGGGAAAGAATGATTTTGAGGAGGATATATGGAGGTGTACTAAATGCCAGAATGTGGTATATGAGGACAGTTGCCGAATTATATGAACTACACAAGGAACTGGACATCGTCACAGTAGTAAAACAAGGTAGAATTAGGTGGGGAGATCACGTACAAAGAATGACAGAGGGAAGGGCAGTGAAAAAAGTATTCATTGGAAGACTAGGAGTAAGAAGAGCAAGAGGAAGGCTAAGAAGAAGATGGGTGGACGATTTAGATGGAGACTTGAAAAGACTGGGGGTCAAGGTGGCGAAGAGTTGCCTAAAATAGAGAGGAGTGGAAACACACCATTGTTCTGGAGGCCAGGGTTCTTCATGAGCTGTAGCGCCATGCAGGAAGTAAGTAGGCATGTTATCCACAATCCCTTGTTTTACCTAAAACATTATGCTTATGAACTAGCATTCAATAAAATTCCCTGAATTGTTTCCAGATGGCATCAATAAGTATGTCATAAAATTAATTCACTTTATTATTTTTCCTTGAGAACTCAATCATAGAGTTTTACGCTATGTATGTGAATAAAAAAAAATACAGTCTTTTTTTCTTTAGATCTTGAGGAATGAAATACATCAATGTACTTTGTTAAAAAATAAAAAGAATGGAAAGAAATTATACAGACAGGATCATGGAATCTAATAGCAAGGAACAGTAAAAGATCTTATATTATAAAGAAAAAAAACCTCCATATTTGGCGAAAGCACAGCGTACATTTTAATAAACATGTATACAATTATACGTATATGCATGTAATAAAAAAAAATTAAAAAGGAATGTAATAAATACATTTGTATAAGAAGCACACGCGCACACACACACACACACACACACACAGACTAAAAAAAGTGAAATTAAATTTTGATTGACTTTGATTCTTTTGATTTTACAGACACTTATATTTGGCAATAATTTTATTTTGGCTTCGGACACACAATTTGGCTTGTTTTTGTACCACAGTCTAGCGCATTGCATTTTGTACTAGGTTAATTGCACACTACACTTCTTTTAATCTTAGTGACTGAAGAGTTTTCTGTACATCTTTGATCTGAAACATTTCAAATACATATGTTTAACAATCTTATCTGATGATGAGAAGCAAAAACCCAGACAAACAAGAAGAAGAAGAAGAAGAAGAAGACGAAGAAGAAGAAGAAGTAGTAGTCGTAGTAGTAGTAGTAGTAGTAGTAGTAGAAGAAGAAGAAGAAGAAGAAGAAGAAGAAGAAGAAGAAGAAGAAGAACGTTAACATTAATTAAATAATATTTATTAATATTAATAAAGACATGAACAGACTAGTATTTTCTGGACATTTATATAGAATGGATGACAATAAGTTAACAAAGCAGATCTTCAAATATCTGCTGAGAAAGAAGTCAACACCAAGTTGGATTAAAAAAGTCAAAAGGATTTAGAAACAAAAATAATATAAACGTAGAAGAAGCAATTAAAAGAGAAGTTTTTCGGGCAAAAGTGTTAAAAATGGAAGGAGTCCA
The DNA here is from genome assembly GCA_034769895.1 of Magicicada septendecula. NCBI lineage: Eukaryota > Metazoa > Arthropoda > Insecta > Hemiptera > Cicadidae > Magicicada > Magicicada septendecula. The sequence goes on from CM068373.1 coordinate 284,798,208, forward strand.
GGGTAGGAGAGAGAAAAACGTGGGTTTAAAGTGCACTGAAGACAGGAAGAAAAGACATAGTGGAAAGATGAAAGACAATTGGAAAAAAGAAAAGAGCAAGGAATAAAGAATAGAAATTGGCATGTGGTCCTCAAATGGCTGATACAAAAAAAAAACAATATAACATTAGATACTTAAATTAATGCAAATTATTATTAGTCATTATTATGCCTAAACAAATTCTTAAGATCCAAGACTTTCATAGAATTGATTCTCCAGTCAAATAAATCAATTTAAACAGAACATTTAATAAAAATAATCCATTACCATCTTAATTTCTGCTGCCAAATATTTCTGTTCATCCTGAGAAGTCGTCGGTTGGTCTACATTTCTTCTTTTGTTTTGTAATCCATTCAATATTTTCATTAAAGAAACTATCTGTTCATCAATATTTCTAAAAAATAAAAACAAAAAATAATGACTTTGTTATTGTATATATTTGAACATAACTGTTTCCATAACTTCTAAAATATCATATTTTAGACAGAAAAAACAATCAGCAATAATAATAATATCTTTGTTAATATTTTGGTTTGCTGGGCTGCAAGGTTGTGGTGTGATGTTATTTACTGCAAACGTTTTGGCCGTTCCTTCGACAGCCATCTTAAGTACGAAGTACAAAAGGACTGAAAACCACTGACAAAGGTCTCACAGTCAGTGACCACAATACTATGGCTAAGGCTAGCAACCCTAATAAGGACTCCATATATATAAACTTTTGGAGTCCGCACGAAGTTGTTGTCAACCAGGACTGCACGGCTTGAAGACAGGTCAACCAGGAAAATCCATCATTTCCAGAGACCAGTGAAAGATGCCAGGGATCTGCTCTCGTTGTGTGGAGTGTACAGAGTTCCTTGCTCGTGCGTGGTCCCAGCAGCAGCCTCTGATGAAGTGAAAACTAGTTCCGGCACTAAGGTAAAAATTTAACAATTTTTATCTAAAATAATCGTGTTCCACATAAAAATAAATTATTATAGTTAGTGATTTAAACCCTATTATATAGATTTTTTAATACCAATACAATATCAAAATTTGTATTACATTCTCATACACAATTCACATGTACATAAAATGTATTCTATTTGTATGTTTTCAGTGTGTATGTTGTAACAAAATAAAAATTTTGTTTATTTTTAAAAGAAAAAATTTTTGCCTTTTTATTTATTATTTAATTTTTAATTAATTATTTTATTTGTATTGGTGTAATTTTATTTCTTTTAATTATTGTTTTTATCAATTTAATCACTTAGTATAACCAGAATTATTATTTTGCCAAACATTATGCTACTGACTTGTTATAATATTATTGTATACACATACCACCAAAGTCAGTAAAATTCCATTTTTCAAAACAATGAATAAGGCCTTCTCGAAATATTAAAATTTCATCATCAGTTCATACACTGTAATGTTCCTACATTTAAAGGAAAACATCACAACAGGAACATTACAGTGTATGAACTGATGATGAAATTTTAATATTTCGAAAAGGCCTTATTCATTGTTTTAAAAAATGGAATTTTACTGACTTTTGTGGTATGTGTATATAATAACCAGAATTATGTTTCTGCGTTAAATGGATTGTCTCCTGTACTAATCGATTAGCGGTCCTTCATTAGTCTAAGTGTGTACTCCTTCCACGTTGTGAATCTCCGCTTTTCTTGTAGTCCAGGTATTAAATATTGTTTTATATTCTTCTATTTATATGATTATAAATAAATAGAAGCCAAAATTAGAAAATTCCAATTTTTTATTAACAAAATAATAATTGATCAATTTTAAATCGATTAGTGAATCGATAAATTACAGACTCGTTTCTCAGGGCGAATGAATACAGTATATAAATTCTTAATATTAAGTCACAGGTTCTTTGAGCTGTTATTTTATAATAGTCAGAGAAAGGGCAAAGTCTGAAAAGTATAACACTTACAATACAATGCTTAATTGTCTAAAAATACAAATTATTATTTAATATATAAAGGTGAATGATTAAAAAATTGTTGCGAACCCAAACTGATGACGGAGTCTTGTCGAGGCTGCAAAGGATTATGGGAATTCAAAATGGCTGCCTCCGTGCGCATATGTTGACTAACTCCTGCACTACGGAATTCTCTTCAAATAAATGTTCTGCTCCAAGTTTTCCTCGTCCCAGCAGTAGTGATTAATTCCTCTGGTGATAGTGTAGTTGTCCAGGATCAGTGGTCAGTGATTCGTCTCGATAATCGGTGTTTAATAGTGTTCTTATTTCACTTTAGTCCATAAGGTCGATAATGGCAGATTTTGTCTCGATATTCAGAATTAGCAATTATATGTTTTAAAATAGTTATTGAACTTTTTAATGTTCAGTAATTGTTTTCATTAATAGTTTAAACTGGTTTATTTCACTGAATTTAGTGTTAACTCAAGTTTTTCCAAATTCGCGAGTTTAATTTTGATAGGTTTGTTTTATGTCCACCATCTTTTCTTCTCTCTTTATATGAATTAATTGCGAGAGCTCGTTATGAAGTGTACTACTCAAATTATTCCCTATTTCAAACATTTAAGCCTGGGGTTCAATGAACTTAATATACACAAAACACATCTGTTTTTTCCTTATAAATTATTCCTTAAAATTAATTTTGGTACAGTCTTGGCTGTTTTTGTTTTATTTTAGGGATGTACCCTTGGTCACTTCACTATTTATTTCCTGCTCTTATTTTATCTTTTGTCATTTTATTGAATGTTGTAAGATAAAGAGTGGCACTTACATAGAAACATTTTTAGTTTATTTTCATAACAAAATAACTTACACTGGTCCACTGTTATTCTTTGATCTTATCTCTATTCACTTTTCTAGTCTTATATGATCAAGAATCTTATTTACAGAGGATTATTAAGATTTGTTTTTTTCTCATTATAAAAATAACTTTCACTGGTACACTTTTAATTATACCTCTAGACACTTTTCCTTATACGTACTTTACATTAGTATTTATTTTATGGTGTTATACTTTTTTAGGGACCTTTAATCTCTTTTGGGGTTTTATATTCCTATTACTTGGTTTCTTTCAAAAGTAGTCCTTTTATTCTGGATGTCGGTTTCTTCTGGGTATTTCCTTACTTACTCCTATCCTACCTGGGTATTTCCTTACTTTATCCTGGCTTTTTGTTTTATTTTTTATAACTTATCATATATTGCATATTTGGTTTTAATTGATATTCTTTCTTCAGACTATGATTGCACTTTACTGTGGTCCTTAATTAATTTTTAATGTAGTTTTCTTTGATTTAATTTTATTCTTACTTTATTTATGATCATTTTTTCATTCACAACAATGTGGATCATCTGTCATGCTACAATGTTTGTATATTTACATGAACTATAACAGAGACAGTAGGCAGAAGGAAGGAAGAAGATAGGGAGGAGAAGACTAAAGCTACTGGATGACAAAATGTAAGGCTTTGGTATGAAAAGATGAACGCTCAAGAAACTTATTTGTGGAATAGATATTTATGAAACAGCAGTGGTGTTTAGGACCTGACACACAGCGGAATATCGTATATGATGATTATGACAATGATGGTAATGGTGATGGTGATGTAGATACACATGCATGTGCATATTATAATGTTACAAAAAGTAGCCCGTCTAGAAAGAAGAAATTACCATTTAATAGGAAAATGAGTTACAACATAGAAGGAATAAAGAAAATCAAAGTATGAAAGAATTAATGAACAGGAATATTAAAATATAGCACAATAATTATATAAAAACTAGACAAAGACTGAGACGATGACAAAACCCAAGTGATTGGCAGAGTGAAGGATAAAAATAAATAACTTTATGACCATAACACAACTCCTTTTCAAACAATAATAATATAGTAGATGTAATAATGAAAGTACAAAGCTATAGCCAAAAGTATGAGTAGTTCAATGTAAAATTGCCAATACATAAATGTAAATTGAGTAATGTTAAATAATATTGTTATTAGAATAGCAAGGGAATAAATCCCTTATATAATAAATACCCAATGTCAATGATAAGATGAGTTGTGTGGTTAGATCAAAGTGAAGGAAAGAAAGAAAAACAGTGAGTAATAATACTAAAGTGCATAACCGAACCAAGAAAATTATACTAACTGAAAGTCAGCAGTAGTAATAATGTGTAAAATGAATAATAAGTAATGCTTGAGTAAAAAATGACTAATGTATAGTGTGGAAAAATTAAGGCATAATAGGCCTATCCAAGTGGAATAAGTAGAATTAATGGTCATGTTTTAAAATAAGAAAATAATAGTTAAGTAATAGTTATCTGTTTGTATTAAAAAAGAATATATCTAAGGGTAAAAAAAGCATGTTTAATGAATAATAGTTACCTAATGAGAGTAGGAAGGTAGGCAATGTATTAAAAAATAGCATGAGCATAGCATGTTAGAAGGAATAGTATTAGCCTATGTTTTAAAAATGATTATGAATCATTAAATGTTACATGTTAATTTATTGTAGTTATGTTTAAAATAGTTCAGTTTCATGAAACTCAAGAAATATGTTATAATAACTGTATAAAGAAAGTCAGGTGATCTAGGCATAAGGAGCCTATAATGAAAAAACAGTAATTTGTAAAATCTGGTATTATAGCAGTAATAAGTATAGACAAAATGTAGGTAATACTCTTGGATTTCGTTGTCCATGATGTGTCCATTACTTAACTAAATACAACTATTATATTAACGACTCGGAACACAAAGTTTTTTATAAGTAAAAACATAAAGTTTTACCTTACATCCTGAACCGGTTTTCACCTTTAAAAGGCTTCTTCAGAGGCTGCCGCTGGTAGCGCTATCCGTCCTGTTGTGGGCAACAGAATCGAATTTCGAAAGATCGATGCTGTGTGTGTGGTGTGAATCCACCTTTGCAAACCACCTCATTGAAGCAAACCACACATACAAAAACATCGACAATAAGATGAACATTCTACATGTACACACAAAAGGCCGAAAACTAGACACTCTAGAACAATTGGAAATATACAAACACATGAAAACAGATAAAAACAACATCATAAACGAACAGACACAATTCAAATCGCACGCATTATTCGAACATATCTCACCCCACACACACAGCATCGATCTTTCGAAATTCGATTCCGTCGCCCACAACAGGATGGACAGCGCTACCAGCGGCAGCCTCTGAAGAAGCCTTTTAAAGGTGAAAACCGGTTCAGGTTGTAAGATAAAACTTTATGTTCTTACTTATAAAAAACTTTGTGTTCCGAGTCGTTAATATAATAGTTGTATTTAGGTAGGTAATACTATTAGAATTGATAATATAAATTTAAGGACACATAATGTATATCAAAAGAACCAGTTATAAAATAATTCATACTAGTGGTCGCCCAGTGGTCGAAATTCGACCGTAATTCATTAAATTTTTAAGTTTGAACATTATTGAGGTTCTTTTGTCAGAGAGTATACCTCTATAATCATTGCATATAATTTTTTTGAATTTTGTTCTATTACGTCAGCTGCGAGCATGTACAAATACGTCATTAGCGTGTGTTGTTTGCCTTAATTCCCTGCAATACCTATGAAATTTAAAATTTAATGTTAGTAACAGTTGAAAAAAAAAACACAATTACAGCTTGTATTCGTATTTATTTTTTGATATAATTCATTGTCAGTTTTAATTTTTTCATGTTATTATTGAATCAAATAAACGCTAATAAAAATGAGACTTGACATTCATAGAAGTATAAGATACATTGTTTTCAATTCCAGTGGATTACATTCCATTTTTGGTAAGGTACAAAATTCGAAAACAGTTTGAAGATTATCTGCTACAAAGCTTATATAATTTTTTAATTTTTTTTCTTCTATGCATTAATTTTCGAGTTATTTGAAAAATATGAAAGATAGGAAAAATGAGGTTTAGCTTGGCTAAGCCATATTTAAAAAGCAATAACGCGTTTTTTGACATTTCCTTGGGTTTTTTTTATTGCCATACTGACCAGGTTTCGCCAAGGCTACACAGTTATTTTGCCTATCTTTTTCGAATTATATAAAATTTAAATAAAAAATTAATAAAAAATAAAAAATGAAATAAAAAATACGTGCCTCGTTTTTTTTCATATATTTTTCATTAAATCAAAAAAACCGGGCAGTTAAAAAAATAAATGTTGTCCATTGAACTTAAAATAGTTTGAAAGTGAATTTAATGATTCAGAACTTCTGTGTAAACAATGTTTTTTTGTAAAAACTCTTTCATCATTTGCTAAATGCCCTTGGCCATTATATTCGGAAATATAAAATCTCAAACCATCGAATGATCGAACTCTACTTGCTGCGACGTACAATTGACCATGTGTAAAAACTGGCTGCCTCAATAAAATTCCAATTTTTTCGAATGTTTGTCCTTGAGACTTATTTATTGTCATCGCAAATGCAGGTATAATTGGAAATTGAGTTCTTTGAAAGTTAAATGGTAAAACAGTACCGGAATATGTTAAATTTATACGTGGAATCAAAATTCTCTTATTGCGTGCGGTTCCAGTTAAAACTTCGCAATCAATAGCATTACGATGCATACACTTGATGTGCATTCTTGTTCCATTGACTAATGCTTCCTTTGTATTTAAGTTTCTGATCAGTAAAACGATGCAATTAACTTTCAATACTAACTTATGTGGTGGCAAACCACTAATAGTCAAAGAATTCAAAAACTCTACTGGATAGTTATTGATTTCATTGTCATCATCACAAATTATTTTATCGTAGCTATGATATGTTTTCTGTTCACCTGGTATTCGATTAAGTATATCAGTATTAATAAAAGTACAATCATCATTTTTAGGTGCTAAAATAACTGACTTCAATATGTTATCTGAGAGTATGTTCTCGGAAATATTTCCATACACCTCATTAATAATATTATTTTCATCTCCTCTTAATTGGTGAGGTATTTCAATAATATTTTCACCAAACTGAGGGAATTGTGGGGCTTCATCATTACCAATTTTTTTCAAGAATTCGACAAATTCTATTTCACTTGGTAAGGCTCTCATATTTTGAGTAAACGTTACTTTATGAAAATAAACAAATTTATGCCAACTCGTGACACAATTTTCAATTAAAGTTGCACGTGATCCATGTGGGACAACTGGTAAGATTTGCCGAAAATCACCGCACAGAAGTATCATTTTCCCTCCAAATGGTTTATGTTTATCATTTTCATCGCATAGATCCTGCAATAATGCAGTAATAAACACTTGCAGTGGGCACATAGAAATTTCATCAATAATTATCAATGATGATGAATTTATATAACGTCCATAGCTACTATTTGCGGTAATATTCGCTACAGAATTTTCCAAAATGGGTATAGGCAATTTAAACACATTGTGTAAAGTTCTACCTCCAAGTAATAGAGTTGAAGCTATGCCACTGAACGCTGTTGCAATGCAACTAAGATTAAGCGAATTTAATTCGTGAATGATTGCTGTTTGTGTGAATGTTTTTCCACAACCTGCATGAGCGGTTAAACAAAAAACATTAGATCCAGTATCATGATGCAAAACTTCACGAATCACACGATCAATTAGATTACGCTGTTCAATATTTGCAGTTTCATAATGCTCAGAAAACAGAAACTCTTGTTCTATTGGATCAATAGCATTTGCTTCATCTGTTCTCTGCGAATACGTGGGAACTGGTAAACCAAGTTCTTGACATGACAAATTATGAACATTCAAATTATCTTCAATTTCTAACAGAGCTGTATTAAAGGATACTTCTTCATTGTAATCTCTCAAAAAATCTTCACTAAGATATACTTTGTAGCATGACAGATAATACACTAAGTAATAATTCCATTATGATCATAAATACATTAAATTACAATTAACTCAAAAGAAATATCGAAGGAAAATAATTAAATATCAAATGAAAATAATTGAATATCAAATGAAAATAATTAAATATCAAAGGAAAACACCACCGTAAAAGAAAAGTATAATTAAATTATAAAATTGCAACTATAAAGTATCAAGAAAATAAAAATCCAAGGAAACTAATATAAAATCAGGAGAATACCCAGGTAGGTTAGGAGCAGGTAATAAAGAAGATACCCCGAACCAACCAACGGACAAAATGAAACCGAATTACCTTGGAAAACTCAAGAAGGAAGAAGAGAAGAAAAGAAGATATAGGATGGGAGGACTACGAGCAATACCCATGATAAACCTATTACTATTAACAATGATAAACCCCAAACCAAATTTTAATGTCACCCAAAGAAAGTATAACACCCCAAAACCTCAAAGCAATGTAAATTAATTATAAACTAAAGTATTTAGTAGTGTGAATAGAAGTGCACCAACTAAAGTTATTATATAATAAAATAAACAATTCTTCACAGTCCATTATAACTAAAAGTTTGGTCTTAGAATATTGTAGAACTCAAATATAAGTCAGAACCAACAGTGTAAGTATACCAGTGCAAGTGATTTAAATATAATAAACTTCAAGTAAAGGTGTAACTGTTACTTGAACTATGTGCTATTAAATAACTTTTATATTTTATATAATTACAGAAATGACAGGTCATGAAATATTGTTGTGAAAATATTTCTAATGTTTCATAGAAGAGGCCACTTTTTATCAAAAAACATTCATAGAAATGTAAATGATAAAGAGAGCAGGTGGGGAATAATTACTGTGACAGGGGATTAAAATATAATACATAATATAAACAGAAAGGACTGTAATTAAATTAAGTTTATCAAAAATTAAAATTTTAAATGGCTGATTATGTTTAGAGCCTATGAACTCCACATTTCAAGGTGGTATATAGAATAAGAATTATTATTAAGATAAGAATGTTTGTTAATATAACAGTTTCATACAGCATAAAATGTTTATGTCTGTATACTATAATAATTTATAAAATGTTTGTTATGTATTTTAAAAAATAGTTAAAACCAAAATGTCTGACTTTAAAGACTAGAAATTAATTTTCAATATTGTTTTTGTATTATGAGCAGGAATACATTGCTACATGTACCAATAGTTATATAAGGAAATTTTATTTAATATTATGTTAATTTTAGAATGTCAGAGGGGGTATAGAAATAACATTATTCGAAAAACGGTATATGTAAAAATATAAAATCTAGGCCAAATAATAAATTCCAATTAACATTATAATTGAGTAAGAAGGTTTAATAAACCAAGTAAACTAATGAGATTTATATAAGGTGAATCAATCACCAACTACTCTAACTGAAACTATACATTAAAGGAATAATATAAAAAGATGTATTAAATTATTAAAAAATTTTAAAATGTAATACCTAACAATTTTAAAGGAGGAATAGTAAATTCATGAATTGTAACTAAAAGAATGATCAAATGATAAATTTGTAAGAAATTAAGGAAGTAAAGATTTATATCAATCTGAAATTTATTATAATCATATTTATAACACCTAAGATGGCTAAAATTTTGGACAAGGACAGGAAACAGACTTGAGCCTGTCTTTCCAAAATGACAGAAATATAGCAATTTTGACAAAAATCTTTATAAATATGGACTATGGTATGTCAAATTAAACAGAAGGAGTTAAAGAAACCAATTATGCAATTACTAGTTCACGAATATAATCAATAAACAAAAAATATTCTGAATATAATGTATTTTGAATCACATGAAGAGGAAGTGGATTTATATTTAAACAATACATTTCTAATATTAACTTGGCAAGATATTTCATGAGACGAAGGAAGTAAAACAGTTCTTAATTAACACTCAAAGCGAACGGTTGATTGAAGCTCGCGCTAAGAACATATAGCGAATATTTTAATGGCGTGTAAAACTTTAGCCTAGAATCAACACGATAAATACCAACATTTAAAGCCAGTGAACACCAAACACTTAACCAGAACACCTCTAACAACACAATAGACATTATACAATATTACGGAGAACAGAAAACAGTTGTGAAGGCAATTTTATTGTCAGAAATTCGAGACATAACATTCACGGTTTTCTTTACCAACGAGGCGGCGGCCATGATGGTTCCGTGATGCAAAGCGAACTCTCCCGATTGAATTCATCCAGTCACCGTTGGGTATAAAATTGTGCATTATAAACATTATATATTATTATCAATTTGTATATTTATTAATTAATAAGATTTATTTTGTAATGTTATACTTTCTATGATTGCCCCTTCTCTGACTATTATAATTATAACCGTTAAAAGAACATTTCATAAAATAATTATATAATATAACCTGTCTTGAGAATCGATTATCCCTGTAAAAGAGTCGAACTTTATATCAATATCGATTTTAAATCGATATTTTCTGAAAAATTGTCAATAAATCAAATTAATTCAATTACCTGGTTTTAAATTTATTTCACCAGTTAAAATAAGAGTTTTCCTTAACTACAGGACTTACTGGAAGATGACCATTACTAAAGGAGAGTGATATACTGGAGCCTAGAAGAAAATCGCCAATCGATTGGTCAAGTGAGACAATCTGATTAACTCCAAATTTATTTACTGTGAACCAGAAGTGAATAAATTGACATAAATAAATTACAGAATTTTAAATTTTTGACAAAAACCAATAACAAGAATTATTTATTAATTATTTAAACTATAACCAAACATAAAAATTTTTTTTTGTATGAACATTTTTTTTTAATTTTTTGTACAATACAGAAATATTTATTTGTAACAAAAATAAACAGGTCGAGTGTTACAAATTGACGTCCAACTAGAGGGCTTTAATTAGCGATTGAAGGACTACAGTAACTTGCCCAATTACTAATTAAGCTTGGCAACGGTTATACAATCAAGAAGGAAGCAACATGCAGCGTCGTGCGACTTCTAACAAAAGGGCGGCAGAGGCCGAAAAGGAAGTCGATATGGGGGACAAGGAGGCAACACACGTGGAAGATATAGAAGTATTAGTAACCCCGGTGGAACATAAACAACCCGCACCACCAGAGGAACAACATGAAGTACCAACGCAAACAGTCAATGTCCCAGAGAAGGAGAAGGAGAAATCCAAAACAATGGAAGATAGTAAAATGGACAAAATAATGGAAATGTTCCTGCAAATGAGAGAGGACATTGGGGGAACCAATAAGAAAATAGAGGAAAACAGCAAGGAAAGGAAGGAGGACAACCGATCATTGAGTAAGAAGATGGAAAAAACAGTAAGAAGATGGAAGAAAAGATTGAAAATACCAACAAGAGAATTGAAGAAAATAGTAAGAAGATGGAAGAGAAAATGGAAGAAAATAGTAAGAAGATGGAAAGTGACAACCAACAATTGAAGGAAGAATTAAGGGAAAATAACAAGAAAATGGAAGAGAAGATGGGGGAGAAGTTGGAAGAATTGAGAGAGGATAACCAACTACTTAGAGAAGAATTAAGGGAAGTCAACCAGGAAAACATGAACAAGGTAGACGAGAGAATAGAGTTGGCGAAGGAAGAGCTGAACAGGAAAATCAGCGACAATAAGAATGCTATAAATAAAAAATTGGAACAATAGACAATAACAATAAATCAACAAATCAGGGAAGTTGACGAAAGATGTTGGCAAACGGAGAATGAAGTACAGGAAGTCAGGGAAGAAATAAATACCGAAATTACCCAGATCAAGGAACACCATAAGACAAGGTTGGAAGAAAACCGAAAAGAAACACAGGAGGAAATAAGTAAGGTGCGAAACCAAGTCACAGAAAGGTGCGACGGGATGGAAGCGGTGATGACCAATATCACCGGTCAAGTGCGGCAGAGCCAGGAAGAGATGGAGGTAATCCGAAACTGACCGACTAACTTCACTAATTTCCCCATGAATGAGAATCGAGAGTGGTTGAACTTCCGCCAATATAAAAGAAAGCCCATGGAGTTCTTGGCCCGAATAGAGGAGTATGTGACAGTACGAAAATCTTGATGTCAGAATTATGGTATGAGTGGTAACAAATTATCGTATTTTATTGTATCACCCACACACACATACATGGAGAGAACAATTTCCCTTTGTGAAGAGACAACGACGCATATTCTAATAGATCAAAACGATTCCAAGGTCAGGAGCAGACGTGCGGAGACGAGCATACAAAATGGCCATCCAAGTGGAAACAGATTGTAAATAGCCACTCTCATTGGTCCAGAAGACGGGACGTCATTAAAATCAGTGATGACCTAACAAACAATGACCTGACAACAGGGCGTGAGCCAATTCTGAACAAAAGACAATGACGTGGATGCGCTAACACATACACAAAATATGTGCTTTGTATCCCCTCAGTCAGCATCAGACCATCAAGGCGTCAACACGCTGTGAAAATCGCCGGCAGTTTTTGCCAGCGAAAGTGTTTCTTAATCAAACTAACAATGTGGTAACATACAGTAATAACTCTTTATCAGAAATATCAAAGTAACTAGTAACAATGTAAATTAGAATCAGTGCAGCCAAAGAGACCTTTGGGACGATCGGCCGAACACCTGCTTGACCATGACGGCAATATAAGGACAACGGAGACTTTATACGTAGATACAGGAAAGTCCAGCTATTTCTCTATTCCATTCTTTATTATTATTAACGTTGAGCTCAAAATTACAAAAATTCAATGTATGTGTAAATTCAATTTTGTCGAAATGAATGAGTGTGAGTGTGTATAGGCCGTACGGTACTTATAAATAATATTTTTCTTGTGAGACGTTGGTTTGTGTTCTGTTAAATATAAGAATCGATCAATTACAAGGTAACATGGGCAGTTGCAGTTAAATATAAATTCATTAAAAATTCCATAACAAGATTACTGCCTGAATAATAGAAAATAACAGAACTGTAATACAGCGGAATATGTGTCCGCCATTTTGTCAATTTAGTATAAGGATTCCATTTTGTTTTATTAATGTTGATATTGATCTTAATTTTCTATGTTATTAAACGACAACTATATATGTATTACGCTGTCTGATTTAACTATTCCACACAATTATCCTGTCTCTGACAATCGCTTAATCGAACCCTGGGACCCGAACACAAAAATTTTGAATCACGAAGTTGGCACTACAAGATGGCCGCCGAACCAGTATGAAATACACAATAATTATGGTAATGAAAGGTAAACACCAAAACATACAATCACAACACCAAAATAAATATGTAAAGTTTGTTAACAAGTACATGGCCAAACATAGGGGCAACAGATGGGTCAATAACCGGGAGTTGTTAGATGAGTCATTTCGAGAAATGACAGATCATTGGTGGATGGCCAACCGCAGTGACATCGAAGATTACCAGCAGTTCAAGAGCTTATTTAAGGCGAAATACTGGTCTGAGACTACCCAAAATTTAATCCGAGACAACATCTGTCACGGACGTTACAAATGTGGGTCTCTCAATTACAACAGGTGGGTAACTCAATGACGGCATACTTCCTCGGCAAAGTATGTATGGCTAAACATTTGGAACCAGCCATACCAGAAGAATGCCTCATCAACAAGTTATCATTTCACTATGATGAAGAGGTGATTCGAGCACGGAGAGGCGGCCAAATCAAAACCATACAGGCCATGACGGAACTTCTCGAAAATTATGAGAACGAGGAGTATTACCAACAAAGCCGGAGGAGGAATGATCGGCCAGAACCTAGGAACTATCCGAATACCAACAACGGTAACAACAACAACAATGGATACCAGGGAAACCGAGCCAATCCACCAAGTAATAACGCCAATAACAATAATAATAATAATAATAATAATAATAATACCAATAACCACGTTCAAGGTAATCAAAATAATAACAGAACAAATAATGGTTATCAGGGTAATAGAAACTCATATTACCCAAACCCCAATGGTAATAGTCAGAGAAACCCCAACTATAATAACAATGAACGGTATTATAATAATAATCGTGGGCAACAAACAAATAATAACAATAGTAATAATAGGTTTTCTAGACCGAGGGTGAACTTCATACGCGCTGAAGACGGTCGCCAACGTAGGTACTACCATCAGCGACACAACAGCTACCATGAATATGAGGATCGGCGGAGGAGCCGAGAACGTGACGAACCAAGGTATAATCAGACTAGACGGAGTACAAGTCTAGACAATACAGAACGGCAGACAAACCGCGAACAACCGTTGGATCATCGCGCAGAGCGGCAGGGACCCACTCAAGGTCTCCCGACTGATGCCTCAATCAATGCGACACATAATAATGATGAAATCGAACATTTAAATGTGAGGAGGCAGTAATAAATAAACTAGACCCATTACTGCTCCTAACTCCTGGGTATATAAATGAGTTGCCAAGAGCAACTGACACAAATCGTATCACAATAATAGGGTGTAATTATTTAAAAAACCTTCGACACGAATTATTGGAGGAGGATATAAATAATGAAATAATACATATCGATGCGGAGGTAGAAGGAGTCCCCGCAAGGTTAATGATCGATACTGGTTCCAATGTCTCAATAATTAGTACGACAGAATTGGAGAGAATACAAAGGGAATGCGGAAGAATATTACCGACATTACCGTTGAATAATATTATTCTACTAGGTGCTACCGGCCGCCAAAACAAGACGATAAGAAGACAAGTTTCAGCCAATGTGATTAGCTGTGGTATAGCGATTGACATGGAATTCTTAGTGGCAACCGGGCTGCCGTTTAACATATTAGTGGAATGCGATGTGCTCAGACGGAACTCCGCCATAATTGATTTACGAACAGAGAAATTATCACTTTTTACGAACGGACAAACTTGGACGGCTGACTTGATTGGCAGCGATACAGTAATTCCCAACGATATCCACCAACAAATCCGTAAAATCAATTATATAACCAATACTCCTATGATTGAGCGGATAATAGACGATAACTCTAATGAGGATTTATAGTTCCAAAAGATCCAGGAAATCAGGGATTTCCGGGGCGGTATTATAAGGGAAATGTTGCCAATACACCAAGCGGATAAATTAATAAAAATTTATGAACAATACCGATCAGTATTTTCTGACGAGCCCGGTAAAGTAAAAAACTACCAGTGTACTCTACAATTTCGAGATACAGTGGACTTTAACTGGAAGTCATACTCCATTCGCGCAATCACGAAAGGAAGCTGTAAGAGCTGAAATAAGTAAGATGATTAACCGTGACATAATAGAGAGTAGCCAATCCCCATACACCAGTCCTATTGTGGCTATTCCTAAGAAAAACGGACAAGTCCGTCTATGCCTAGATGCGCGAGAAATCAATAAGATGATAATTAATGACAGGACTTCGCCCGGTGAGATAGAAGAGATTTTAAAACGTTTCCACGGTACAAGTACTTTAGTACCTGGGACACGGTGTGCGGCTACTGGCAGGTGGAAATACACCCACAGAGTCGCCAGTATCTGGCATTCATATTCGAAGGGCGTAACTACCAGTTTAAGAGATTGCCCTTCGGACTCATGAATTCAGTCGCAGTCTTTGTACACTGCATGGACCAGATACTTGGCCAGGAAGCACTACAATTCACCACCGTGTACGTAGATGATTTGCTTGTATCCTCAGAAACATGGGAGGAACACTGCTACCATGTGGAACATGTGCTGAAGAAATTGGCTGCGAACAACATCATGCTCAAGCTAGAAAAATCTCAATTCATTGCCAAGGAAATTCAGTTCTTGGGCTTTATATTAAATGACCAAGGAATCTCACCGTCGGCTGAAAAAGTAGAAGCGATTCAAAAATTTCTGATACCAAGGAATAGAAGGCAATTACAGTCATTCCTGGGACTCTGTAATTACTATTGCAAGTTCCAGGAAAAGTATTCTGAATTGACCGCCAAATTTCAACCGCAACTGTCATCCAAAAATAAATGGATCTGGGGTATAGAACAGAACGAGACATTACAACTGATTAAAGAAAAATTTCTTGAACCCATTATACTTCGCCATCCGGATTTCAGTAAACCTTTCTTCTTAAATTGCAATGCCAGCGACATTAGCCTCGGCACAACACTATATCAAGAGGATGAGGAGGGCGAACATCTAGTGATTTGCTTCACAAGTAGAGCATTAAACCAGTGCGAAAAGAACTACCACGTCACTGAGAAAGAACTGTTAAGTGTAGTGTTCGCGTGTGGCGAATTCCGCACCTACATCCTAGGTTATCCCGTTACCGTCCGGACAGACCATAAGTCCATATCGTTCCTGAGGAGGTGCAAACTGAGTCACAGAAGGTTGACCCAGTGGATACTGGTACTGCAAGAATACAATCTTAAGTGGGAGTACATCCCAGGAAAGAAGAATGTCGTTGTGGACTTGTTATCACGTATTGACGTAGAAAGGCAGACATTCGAGGGAGAGAAAGAAAGTGTACTCAAGATATACCACATTCTTAGTACCAGAGCCGATCTAGCCTCATTATTAACCAACCTGAGCACCCACCAACAAGCAGACCCGAAATTAAAAAATATTAAAACTAGACTAGAAGCGGGTGACGAAACAACCGCCCGATATTATCAAATTAATAACGATACTCTATTTATTAAACCATCTTTAAGAAAGGAAACATGGAAGGTAATCATTCCAACCCATATCGAAAAGGAGATAATAATTAATTATCAAATTCAATATGGGCATATGGGCGCCTTAAAGGTGATAAAGGCCCTGGAGGAGAGCTGCCACATGAAAAATGTCAACCGGACGGTCCGGAAGTATATAAAAGGTTGCCACATTTGCCAACTCGTTAAATCTAATAATGAGAAAAAGGAAGGCCAAATGATTCCTATAACATCACAGGCAAAGTTGGAAAAGGTATTCTTGGACATCTGCGGGCCATTTCCCCGCAGTGACGGTCGTCACAGATATAAGTATCTAATAATTGTGATGGACCATTTTACCAAATTCGTCAAGCTATACCCAGCAAATCAGGCAACTACTAATAAAATTCTCGGCATTTTAACCGACCAGTACTTCCCAAACGTCGGAAAACCAGTTTCGATCATTACCGATCACGGAACTCAATTCAAGGGGAAAAATGGCGGGATACCCTACTATCTATGGGTGTTCGTACTTACAAAACCTCGGTCTACCACCTGAGCAGTAACCCGGCAGAGAGAGTATTACGAGAAGTGGGGCGGATATTACGAACATATTGCCACAATCAACAGAGGAGGTGGCAAGGCTATCTAGAAGCCACAGAAGAATTCCTCAACTTGGCATACCACCCAGCCATAGGAATTAACCCCATACTCCGCCATGTACGAGAAACAACCCCCAAGAGAGATCGATGAAATATTAGAGTTCCCAAAAGATAATAATTATACTTTTGACAAAATAAAGTTTTACAACAAGGTGGCCGAAGACCAGGAGAAACGGCGAAACAAATATCAAAAAGGTATGGGTAAAATAATCACCTATACAAGTGGTGAAAAGGTATTATTGAAAAATCGGGAATTACCCAGCTCACTGGAAGGAATAACAAAGAAGTTGTTACTATTATACACTGGACCCTATATAGTCTCCATGGATAAAAACAATAATACTTATGAGATAAAGGAGATGGGTTCTGGTAGAATCAAAGGTGTATATAACCAGGCTTCCATGAAAAAATATCATGAGGAGTAAATTTTGAATATAAAAAAAAACCTCCGAATTCAAAAATATAGTAAGAACACCTTACTACCATTATTTGAGAAAACCATTTAAGATATAAATAAAAGAAAAATGAATTTTGAATTAAAATAAAAAAACCACTAAATTCAAAAATATAGTAAGAACACCTTACTAACATTATTAATTAATCGTTTCATTTTATCATGGAATAAAAAGAAAGAATTTGGTAAGAAACAAAAAACACTAAATTCTAAAATTAAGTAAGAACACCTTACTAACCATTATTTAAGAAAACCATTTAAGATATAAATAATTAAAAAGAAGAAAAAGAATTTAGAATAAACACTAAATTCTAAAGTAAGTAAGAATACCTTACTAACCATTATTTAAGAAAACCATTTAAGATATAAATAATTAAAAAGAAGAAAAAGAATTTAGAATAAACACTAAATTCAAAAATATTGTAAGATCAACTTACTACAAATAAATTTGAAAGAAACCATTTGGAATAATTAAAAGAAAAAGAATTTAGAGATGTAAAAACACATCCAAATTCTAAAATTAAGTAAGAACAACTTACTACCAACATTTATGAAAACAGTATATGGGAATAAAAAGAAAAGAATTTTGTTAAAATCAACAAAATTCAAATATATTGTAATATCGAATTACAAACAAAGTATTAATGAAAAATATTGATGATTAATAAAAGAAAAAGAATTTAGAATAAAACAAATCAATTCTAAAATACAAAGTAATGTCAAATTACAACCAATGATTTCTAAAAAACGTTCTATGAAATTAAATAAAAGAAAAAAAAATCAGTAATGCGATTATATGAATAAACTTGTGGTGAAATAAAAATAATAACACTTTGAAGTAATACAAAGAGAAACAATGACCTTATTAAAAAATAATTAAAGAATTCATTTGAATAGAAAGTCAGAGAGAAGTAATTTGAGAAAAGGAACAAAAAATAAATGTAATTAAATAAATCAATAATGAATATGATCATGAAATAAATGTCGAGTGTAATAAAGACAATTAGAAGAAAGTGCTAGAACATGGAACTAGTGGAATAAATAAAAGCTGAGAAACAAACAAAGAAATATCAGAAAATATATGCTATAAATGAACAGAAGCAGATTGTAATAAAAACCAGAAAAGAACAAAGAATTAATAACAATAACTTTATATTAGAATAAACAATGATAATTATATTAAAAAAAGAGCTTCCCACCATAATAAGAATTGAGATAACCATCAAGCTAACAAGTCAGAAGAATAACTGAGATAGGAATATTAAAATCTCTGAGCAATATACGAAGTGAAGTATCCAAAGATATTTTTTAAATAGTCATAAAGTGGACTATTCTTAAATAATTTTTTTAATAACTGTCTGTAGATAAATCCAGCAGTATTAATATGTTTTTGAGCAGAGATGATTTGCCTCTGTACTCAATTAGAAGTGAAGTATTGGCCAGCAGAGTAAGTAGCGTACAGTGCCTCTCTGAACTGCCCCAGCTCACGTGTTAGGGAATGATAGGGAATAAATATCCCAGGGATAAAACACCAAGAAGAAAAATGAAAATAAAATAATAAATATGAAACTCAGATGACTATTGCTATCAAAGAAGATCAATTAAGAATAAAATATATGTAAGCTCGAATATGGAAGAGAAAAATTTAGAAATGGAAGGAAGTCAAGAATAATAAAAAATATAATAATTATCATAAGCAATTATTTCAGACAAACCAAATATAGTCTGAACTAATCACTTCTGGAGGAGGGCAATCTGTAGCATGACAGATAATCCACTAAGTAATAATTCCATTATGATCATAAATACATTAAATTACAATTGACTCAAAAGAAATATCGAAGGAAAATAATTAAATATCAAATGAAAATAATTGAATATCAAATGAAAATAATTAAATATCAAAGGAAAACACCACCGTAAAAGAAAAGTATAATTAAATTATAAAATTGCAACTATAAAGTATCAAGAAAATAAAAATCCAAGGAAACTAATATAAAATCAGGAGAATACCCAGGTAGGTTAGGAGCAGGTAATAAAGAAGATACCCTGAACCAACCAACGGACAAAATGAAACCGAATTACCTTGGAAAACCCAAGAAGGAAGAAGAGAAGAAAAGAAGATATAGGATGGGAGGACTACGAGCAATACCCATGATAAACCTATTACTATTAACAATGATAAACCCCAAACCAAATTTTAATGTCACCCAAAGAAAGTATAACACCCCAAAACCTCAAAGCAATGTAAATTAATTATAAACTAAAGTATTTAGTAGTGTGAATAGAAGTGCACCAACTAAAGTTATTATATAATAAAATAAACAAATCTTCACAGTCCATTATAACTAAAGGTTTGGTCTTAGAATATTGTAGAACTCAAATATAAGTCAGAACCAACAGTATAAGTATACCAGTGCAAGTGATTTAAATATAATAAACTTCAAGTAAAGGTGTAACTGTTACTTGAACTATGTGCTATTAAATAACTTTTATATTTTATATAATTACAGAAATGACAGGTCATGAAATATTGTTGTGAAAATATTTCTAATGTTTCATAGAAGAGGCCACTTTTTATCAAAAAACTTTCATAGAAATGTAAATGATAAAGAGAGCAGGTGGGGAATAATTACTGTGACAGGGGATTAAAATATAATACATAATATAAACAGAAAGGACTGTAATTAAATTAAGTTTAACAAAAATTAAAATTTTAAATGGCTGATTATGTTTAGAGCCTATGAACTCCACATTTCAAGGTGGTATATAGAATAAGAATTATTATTAAGATAAGAATGTTTGTTAATATAACAGTTTCACACAGCATAAAATGTTTATGTCTGTATACTATAATAATTTATAAAATGTTTGTTATGTATTTTAAAAAATAGTTAAAACCAAAATGTCTGACTTTAAAGACTAGAAATTAATTTTCAATATTGTTTTTGTATTATGAGCAGGAATACATTGCTACATGTACCAATAGTTATATAAGGAAATTTTATTTAATATTATGTTAATTTTAGAATGTCAGAGGGGGTATAGAAATAACATTATTCGAAAAACAGTATATGATAAATTCATTCCATAACGCCAATGCATTGGCTGGCACATTTAATGCACAAATGTAACCAAATAAATTTTGCATCTGTTTTGGTGAATGTAATTCTTTTGTTTCATTTAAACATTCGCGCCATTCATTATCATTTGAAGCAATGCCGCGAGCATGGCACGCTTCAACAAAAGAAGTGTGTATAATTCCATTGTATGTTCTAACATCCTCAAATGATTTTGGACCACAGACATGTAATAAAAGCAATCGTAAATGGAAAAGTTCGACGTCTTTTGGTGATACTACATATATGCGTGTAATGATTTTATCACCTCCACGCCTTCTCTTCTTCCATTTTTTTTGGGAATCTTCCCACACATAATGCAAAGGAATTTCAATATACTTATATTCATGCGCTGATGAATCTGATCGATTCAATTCAAAAAATGCTAATAATTTTGTTTGTCTTGCATTTTCAATTGCTTGACGTTCTTGCCCTTCTCGAAAGTAAACATTCTGTCTACGCGGTAAATGAATGTCAAGTCTAACGATGACATGTGATTGAAAATGCATTGGTAATTCATAGATGCGCCATACAGCTTCAGTTGATCCGACATAACGGCCATTTAAAAAATTTTTAACTTCATCAATTTGTATTTCTTGACCTGGTTCATTTCTCTCTGAACCTAATTCAACAGATGCACTGTCATAGCCTTTATACACGTATTTATAAATGTATTTAACACTTTTAACTGTAGTGCATACTTCAACATTTATATGGCAATTAAATTTGGCAATTAAATACGGATTGTATGGTACAACGTAACGATTGTCGAGGCAACTACCGCGAACTTCAGCATTAATACCATTATCACGCCTTCTGTATAATGGATATCCATTTAATGATTCACATGTAAATTCATTAAATCGTTTTGGATAATCTTTTGTGCATTTTCCATCTCTCATACATACAGAATTTGGATTAAGTACACCGCATGGACCATGCATCATATGTTTTACAACATATTCATGTAATGTAGGATGTGTTTGAATGTTAGGAATCTCCGCAGATACAACTTTATCAATATCGGTAGCGTTAACAATTTTATCTTGCTCATTTAAAGAGAGTAAAATGTGAGCATGAGGCAATCCTCTCTTTTGAAACTCAATTGTACAAATGAGTGCTTCAACTTTACTGAAGATTTTTTTTAGTGTAAGGCCCTCAATTAATGCTTTCAGTTTGGACTTGAATACACGTACAACAATATCAGGTCGAAAATTAGCTGACTCACCTACACCAATATTGCTAACTATTTCAGGCCAACTTGGATTGCAAGTCATTGTAATAAACAAAGAAGGCTTTCCGAAATGTTGTACAATTGACATTGCATCTAAATAATTCTGATACATATTTCTTGGAGATTCATTGAATGAAGATGGTAAAATTACTCTACGGCCAACATTATTGGCATTGGGGTTCAATTCTAAATAATCTGTTAAATTGTTGTAAACTTCAGACCTAAGACTTGTTTGATTTTGTCGAATGAAATATAACCTTGTGCCCTCTATTCTCACATACATATCAACTATCCACTGCAGAAATAATTTTTGTGAATGGTGCAACGTGCTAAAATCTTCTCTAATTGCAAGTCGATAGGCTGCATACTGAAGCATGGTTAATTTATTTCTGGGCGCTCTTGAATTAGATGTAGTTGGTACATTATGAGAAATATTGATATGCCACCCAGTATCACCATTTGGAAAAAGTAATGGATACGCTAAAGGGTCCAATGATGAATCCAAAACAGAGATATTTTTAATGGTACCATTAACTTTTGAAAACGAAACCATATTTCGTTCAAAGGGTGGCTCACCATCAACTGTACTAAATATTACTGCTACATCAGTTTGAACTGCATCATTATAACGGCGTAGATCTAAATCACGATTTACTTTAATGAGCATACAAATTTCTTTATTTTGATTTTCAACTCTCTAACAATGATCTTTCATTGCAATGAATGACTGAACGAAAGGATTAATGCGTTCCAATTCAAGAGAGATTTTGCGCATTATATTGTTATTGCATGTTTGATTATAGTGTTCACGTAATCTATAATTGACAGCAGTGTCAACATCATAAAAATATAATTGCGCATAACATGGTGAGCGACCATATCCAGCAGTCATTGGACCTGATCTGTGATAAAAAACATCATGTATTTTAAAATGATACACTCCACGCGTAACTGTATCCGAAATTTTAGCTTGTGAGCTAACCATAGCAAATGATGAATTGTATTTACGAATGTTTTCAAAATAATTTTATGACTTTCTTTTTATTGAAAGTTCATTTGAAGTAAGTCCATCATACAATGATTTAAAGTATTCATTTTGACTTAAGGCCGGTAATATTGCTTTACACTTATGACAACATGAAGTGAATGCAGTCCTTTCACCTAAAGTGACCTCAGATTCGTTCACCTAATTGCAAAACCTGCATTGTAAATGCATTAATCCACAATCAAAAGTATTAAAATTTCTTGGAATGACATTCAGTGGGCATTTAAATGTATCCCTCAAAATAATTTCATCATTTTGTGTACTATTTACACTATTTAAATTTGCATTTGGTCTATTATCATTTTGACTTTCACGCGAATATATATTCCTTCTTCTTTGTCTCTCACTCCGACCCGTCAATGTTCTATGTCGAGGCATAATGGAAATAGGTGCGAATATCTGAATGTAAAAAA
Source organism: Magicicada septendecula (assembly GCA_034769895.1). NCBI lineage: Eukaryota > Metazoa > Arthropoda > Insecta > Hemiptera > Cicadidae > Magicicada > Magicicada septendecula. Next base: position 284,821,726 of record CM068373.1, read on the forward strand.
AAACATGTAATGAAATTACTGAAACTAAGATTAGACAGGGTTTAATTTAAAAATAATAAAATGTACTCACTTTTTTGAAACCACCAATAATAATTAGGCGGGAGTAAGTCAATTCAAATTGGTGCTATAAAATTTTCCTTTTGCAACAGGTGTATATTAAGCAAGCTGTATTTCACTTTCAACTGCACATTAATATATAAAACACAGATATCTAATATACAAAATATAAAATAAACGCTTTTTTGCCTTGACATACACTCCACAGACTATTGAAAAAGGAACATTTGAAATCACACAAAATTCACAGCTCATTCAGTCAATCTGTCAGTATTAAGCAAGCTGCATTTCACTTTCAACTGCACATTAATATATAAAACACAGATATCTAATATACAAAATATAAAATAAACGCTTTTTTGCCTTGACATACACTCCACAGGCTATTGTTGCCTGGCAACAAAATTATTTTATTTTTAACAATTACCATTGTTTGAAAAAGTTTAAATGAATATTCAAGTGCAAATGAATGTTTAATTTAATTTAATTTAATGTATTTGTAACACATATTATATATAAATTTTAGCTTTCTGCACTCCTTCTTCATATAAACTTTAACTATGCCAAATCTCACACTCCTCCATGCGCGCAATATGCTTAAAAAGGGGTACAAAGTTTTCTCTTCACGTATTAATATATAGATAAAAACAAAATTGTTAATAAAATAGTAACTTAGTAAATACTGAACAGAAACTATTCATGTTTGGTTTCTAATTAAATTATAAAAGAAATGCAATGCACTAATGTTATTATCTTAGGAATTCAAAGTAGTATAAGAAAATTATACTAATTTAAAAATATTTGTTAATTTTGTAAAAATTCAGTAGCAAAATCTAACAATGTAAACAATATTTTCAACAAATAGGAGTATGAGGCTGGCTGCCTTGACAACCAACCATTAACAGAAAAAGTCATTAGTCCATTATTATATTCAGAGAAGAGCAGATCAAAAAATACACACAGCTCAATATAATAATATAAAAGTAATAAATCAACTAGAAATGAAATTGTAATGAACCAAAATGAGATGATGAATAATAACAGTATGACAAGAAGAAATTTAATAACCAGAATTATTTGAAATTGAAAGAAAAAATATACTTAATAAATTATCAAAGAAAAATGAACTCAGAGAGACAAATCAGATGTGATGAGTATAAATTAACTTAAAAAACTAAAATGAAAAAAGACTAGTCTACACTGTGACACTTTTTCACTCATTAATAAACTTTATATAAACACTCACTTAAGTAATAAACTAGGGACAATCAGTTTATATCTTCATTCACTTGTTAATTTATGGTGATCAAATTATTGGACATTGGAATCTTCTTTGAAAAGGAACTAATAACCTATTCACCCACTTTGACTCAACACATGTAATATAACCTAAGAAGAAATTTTATAATATTTAAGTAGGTTTTATGTGAAGTTTTGTACTTTCTAAAGATCTTTTGTTAATTTTCCTGTAATCACAAGAACCCAACTAATTTAGAAATAACCAAAGAAAACATAGGATTGTATTCAACCGAACCCTGAACACTGTGAAAAAACACTAAAAAAATAATACCGTATTGACTATTATCAATTGTATCGTTAATTTATGTTAATATTACTGACATTTTATTCCTTAATACAGTATAGCCAAGGTGGAAATTTTTTACCATAAATAGAGGTTGCTAACCCCTATTTTAGGAACAAAATTCAATCGACTACAAGACAAAGGTGAGTTGAATTAAATTAAAATAAGAGAAAAGGAGAAATAGATAAGAAGAATCATTTTAATTGTTTTGGTAATAAAACAATTTGGTGCCTTAAATCGGGAAACAAAAATAAATAAAAATAATTTAAATCATTAAAATAAAAGAAGAAACAAATGGTGAGTTGGAATTATATAACAGATTTATAAATACGTGTGACAGATAAATCACGGCTAGTTACAAAATTAGCACACAAAAGTGAGGCATTTCACACAATACGAGAAGAATTTTATTACAAAATTGGCACCAACAACTTGGGGTTTAATTGAAGACACAAATTAAAATTTTATCACAAAATTGTCACACAAACGTGGGGCATTTCACACTCATAGAAAAATTTTATTACAATATACATCTTCACTATTCTGCAGTATTTTTTTAGATACAGTAGAAACAATAATACTTACATTTTAGATTTTGGAGTCTTTTGTATCTTCTTTTTGTTTTCAATCACGCACGATTTAATTTGCTAAAAAAAGGAACAGATATCAACAAACACTACAAAACAATTACAAACACACACATATGTTGCTACAGTTCTTTTCTTGATATATAAATTACCGGTATTTAATATATCATTTTCTATATAGGTAACTCAGTTTCTTACAGCAATTATATAATATTGTGATGTTATTCAATATTGTTTCTTCTGCAAGTAGTGTATTGTGTTTTTGTCTTTTCAACACCTGACAACTTGACACATGTTTTACTGAAAAATATCATTATCATCAGAGATTTGTAAGTAAATCAATAATAAATAATAGTAATTATTTAAATTAAACTAATTTAAATGAATTAGTTGTATGCAAACTACCGCTAACAAATGCCTCTACTGCCCAAATACAGGAACTGCCACAGCCAAAGTGTGTTATTTCTTTTACACAGCGCAGCCTGCTGCTCCTTCTCCAGCCAAACATAGGCATATAAATTGTTGAAACTAATGGAAGGTAAATAGATAAAATTTTTTTGTAGTCTGAAACTGAATACTGTAGCCTATGTGAAGGAAAATAAACTACCATTTGCTGAGATTATTTAATTATTACTTATTATAATAATATTTATAGTAATATAAAATTTATTTATATTAACTAAGATTTACTTATAAACCTCTGATGATACTGATATTTTTCAGTGAAACATGCGTCAGGTGTTGAAAAGACAAAAACGCAATACACTACTTGCAAAAGAAACCATATTGAATAACATCACAATATTGTAAATTACTTAATACTAGGCCTGTACTATCATATAATCAAGATTTTTGTTTAGCTTACTCAGAACGTTTTTCAAGTATTAAGAAGGATTCTCATCATCAACCAAGTTGATTTTCAGTCTAGTAAAGTATACTAAATATCACTATAATATTGACGACTCGGAACACAAAGTTTTTTATAAGTAAAAACGTAAAGTTTTACCTTACAGCCTAAACCGGCTTTCACCTATAGAAGGCTTCATCAGAGGCTGTCGCTAGTAGCGCTGCTCGTCTTGTTGTTGGCGACGAGAAAGTGTTTCGAAAGATTGAAGCTGTGTGTGTGTGGTGAGATGTGTTCGAATAATGCGTGCGATTTGAATTGTGTCTGTTCGTTTAGGATGTCGTTTTTATTTGTTTTTGTGTGTTTGTATATTTCTAATTGTTCTAGAGTGTCTAGTTTTCGGCCTTTTGTGTGTACGTGTAGTATGTTCATGTTATTGTCGATGTTTTTATATGTGTGGTTTGCTTCAATGAGGTGGTTTGCGAAGGTAGATTCTGTAGTGGTGTGGAGTGCTTTTGTGTGTTCAATGTATCTCTGTTTGAAGCTACGTCCTGTCTGGCCTATGTAGAATTTACTGCAATTTGAACAATTTAGTTTATATACACCGGGTAGATCGAATTTGTTTTGTGCTTTGGGCATGCGTTTTGATAGTGTGTGTTCTGTTTTGTTAGTAGTTTTGTAAGCGATTCTGTAACCTGCTTTTTTGAATTTGTGGGCAATTTTTTCTGTTTGTTTGTTGATGTATGTTAGTGTTATGAATTTGTTGTTTTCTGTCTTTGTCTGTTGTTTGTTTTGTGTTTTGTGTAGGAGTTTACTGACTATTGTTCTGTCATAACCGTTAGATTCTGCTAGATATTTTATCGTGTTTAGTTCGTTTTTGTAGTCTATTTCATCTAAGGGGATGTTGTTAAGTCTATGTATCATGGTTCTAAAAGCAGCTAGTTTGTGTTGTATTGGGTGATTGGAGGTGTTGTGTATTAGTGTGTCAGTTGTAGTTGGTTTTCTGTATATACTGAATTTGTGCCTGTGTTCTAGTTTTGTGATGGAGAGGTCTAAGAAGTTTATGGTATTGTTGTGTTCGTATTCGGCAGTGAAGGTTATGTTTTTATGTATTTTGTTTATGTGCGTTAGTAACTGTTCACATTGTCTTTTGTTTCCCCTGTACAGTATTAGAATGTCATCAACGTATGACATTCTAATACTGTACAGGGGAAACAAAAGACAATGTGAACAGTTACTAACGCACATAAACAAAATACATAAAAACATAACCTTCACTGCCGAATACGAACACAACAATACCATAAACTTCTTAGACCTCTCCATCACAAAACTAGAACACAGGCACAAATTCAGTATATACAGAAAACCAACTACAACTGACACACTAATACACAACACCTCCAATCACCCAATACAACACAAACTAGCTGCTTTTAGAACCATGATACATAGACTTAACAACATCCCCTTAGATGAAATAGACTACAAAAACGAACTAAACACGATAAAATATCTAGCAGAATCTAACGGTTATGACAGAACAATAGTCAGTAAACTCCTACACAAAACACAAAACAAACAACAGACAAAGACAGAAAACAACAAATTCATAACACTAACATACATCAACAAACAAACAGAAAAAATTGCCCACAAATTCAAAAAAGCAGGTTACAGAATCGCTTACAAAACTACTAACAAAACAGAACACACACTATCAAAACGCATGCCCAAAGCACAAAACAAATTCGATCTACCCGGTGTATATAAACTAAATTGTTCAAATTGCAGTAAATTCTACATAGGCCAGACAGGACGTAGCTTCAAACAGAGATACATTGAACACACAAAAGCACTCCACACCACTACAGAATCTACCTTCGCAAACCACCTCATTGAAGCAAACCACACATATAAAAACATCGACAATAACATGAACATACTACACGTACACACAAAAGGCCGAAAACTAGACACTCTAGAACAATTAGAAATATACAAACACACAAAAACAAATAAAAACGACATCCTAAACGAACAGACACAATTCAAATCGCACGCATTATTCGAACACATCTCACCACACACACACAGCTTCAATCTTTCGAAACACTTTCTCGTCGCCAACAACAAGACGAGCAGCGCTACTAGCGACAGCCTCTGATGAAGCCTTCTATAGGTGAAAGCCGGTTTAGGCTGTAAGGTAAAACTTTACGTTTTTACTTATAAAAAACTTTGTGTTCCGAGTCGTCAATATTATAGTGATATTTAGTTAAGTAACGGACACGTCATGGACAACGAAATCCAAGAATTTAGTAAAGTATCTATGTGTTGGTTGGTTGCTGATGTTAGCTACTTCAACTTTGAACACCAAAACAGCTGCTGTGTGCGTGGCTCACTTTGCACACCAAAAGAGTTTGCTGCTATGTGACTGACTTGCTTTGAACAACAAAACAGCTGCTGTGTGTGTGGCTCAATTTGCACACCAAAAGAGTTTGCTGCTTTTTGTCTCGTTGCTTTTAACAACAAAACAGTTGCGGCTATGTAAATTAAGTTATCTCACTTTCTCAGTAACTTACTGCGTATATCACTGCTTGAGGTGCAGGGACAGATTTACCATTTTGCCCCCCCCCTGTAGGCAGTATAAATTTGCCGCACTCCCACAAATCTCTGTTGGGGGGAGGGTGCGTTTACGGGTTTAGTTCAAGCCTTGATATTTTCAGTTACCCTAAAATTTATTCTTCGTATAATATTTTCTTCCTAGTTTTTCTTTGTAAACTACTGTAGAAAAAATTACATGACGTAAAACAATTTACTTCATATAAATATTAGAAGTAAATTATGAACTATTTTCTTTATGTAATAACCCTAGTTACTAAACAATATATATTTATAAGTTTCTCATCATATTGGGTTGAAATGGAAAGGCATTTGAAACTCTCTTAGGTTTAAAAACAACATAACGGCCATCAAATTTCACCTTTCCGAAATATGCTGCCCCTCAAATTTTGCAATAGGCAATTGTCTAATTTGCCTATACATATATCCGCCACTGTTGAGGTGTGTTAGGCCTGCCACCTTTGCTGAATGTGTACTTACTGAAGAAGGCCTCCAGTAGGTGCCGAAATGTTTAGAAGAAAGTGTGAACCAAGTTTTAAGCAACTGACCATAACCCAACAGTCTAGTAGGTTTTAATTTTTATAAGGTTAATAGCCTTCATAATAATCTTTTTTCTACTTGTATCAGCCATTTGAGGACCACATACCAATTTCAATTTTTTATTCCTTGTTCTTTTCTTTTTCTCCAATATTCATTTATCTTTTCACTATGGCTCTTCTTCCTGTCTTCAGTTCACTTTGAACCTGCGTTTTTCTCTCTCCCACCCTGGACTCCTTCCATTTTTAACACTTTTGCCCGAAAAACTTCTCTTTTAATTGCTTCTTCTACATTTATATTATTTTTGTTTCTAAATCCTTTTTGACTTTTTTAATCCAACTTGATGTTGACTTCTTTCCCAGTAGATATTTGAAGATCTGCTTTGTTAACCTATTGTCATCCATTCTATATATACATCATATTCAATTTTTATAACGAATTTACCTCAAGATATTTCTTTCTTTATTAGGAATATGTTTCGGGTACCATTGCGTACCCATCCTCAGCCTTCCGGATTTTGTGTTTGGTGAAGTACATGTGTGTTGGCTGGTTGTTATTGTGGCTTCCTGTTGGCTTTTGGTACTTTAAATTGGTATTATTGTGTGTGCTTGTGGTGTATGTATTAGTATTTTGTGTATTTTCGATGTTGAGTGTTTTGAAAATTGTGCATGTTTTGTATTGATTTGTATTTGTTCAGGTATTAGTTTGTTTTGTGTTTTATGTTTGTAAATTTTCCCAAATGTTCATTATGGTGCCTTTGTGTGGTATGTGTTTTATTAGTGTCATGTTGGTTATGTTTGGGAATTCATATCCAGTGTTTATTGCATGTGTGGCCAAATTAGATTAGTATATTTCTGGTTTTTTGTATGCGTTTAGGTGTTCAAAATAACATTTTTTCAGTTGTTTTTTTGTTTGTCCTATGTAACATTTATTGCAATCTTGGTATTCAATTTTGTATATACCATCATGGGCATAGCCAGCAAGGGGCAGGGGGGCCGTGGCCCCCCCCTAAATTTGAAAATTTCCCAGGAGGGTGCTGAATTTTAGGCCGCTATATGTTATAAATATGTCCCGACTCGGACATACTAGCGCCACCTAAAGCTACCGAAGGTAACTACTACCTACTCCTAGTTCCTTCGGGGTCTGCTAGATGACGTTCACTGTGCAGTTATACACCACTCGAATGTTTTCGACATCTCCACTGGGGCACTGTAGTAGGTACAAGACCATTGCAAAGATTGTGCTGGAAGTTTATATTATGCACTTCAATTTTACGAGTTTTGTTTTGTTTATTACGTGGACTCCGTTACAAATACAAATTGCCTCCAGTCAATTATTTTTAGTACTTACTGCAGAGTAACGTGTGTAGTGTTAAAATGGACATAAGAAGATTTTCTGGAAGTAAAGGTAAGCTATTTTTGTCTTTTTTATGAAGTTTTCAATACAGCTGGCTTGAAAAATACTCTCCGTGGCTGGCATATTCTAAGCACTTGAAGGGATCTCTGTGTCTGTACTGTGATGTTTACTCCAACTACTGTACAGGGGGTCCAGGATTCCTTCACTGTAAGACCGTTTACTCGATACAAACATATGCATGAATATTGCAAGAACCATGTTGAAAGTCGGTGGCACTTGGCGGCAACCAAAGCAGCAAAATCCTTTATGGACGAATTACCCGTAGATGTTCAGTTGGTATCTGCGCACCAGAAGTTAATAGCAGAAAACCGAAAAATTATGGCGTCAATAATCTCAACCATAATCTTTTGTGGAGTTCACTATTTACCCTTAAGAGGCAAAGAGCAACACGAAGGAATTTTAGAAGACTTGATTCAAATGAGAATCGATAGTGGTGACAATGAGTTAAAGCGACATACAGAGGGTAAAAAGAATGCTACATGCTACCTATATGCCTCCGCAAATACAAAACGAACTAATTAATTTGTGTGGTAGTGCTGTGAAAGATCTCATACTCAGAGACGTTAAAAAATCATGTGCGTATTCTATATTGGCGGACGAGACAGCCGATATATCAGGAAAGGAACAGTTATCTATCGGAGTAAGATGTTTTGATGAAGAAAAAATGATGGTATGTGAAGAATTTCTCGGATTTGAAGAATTAAAAGCTATGGATGCTAAAACAATAGCGGATACAATCGACAAATTTCTAGAAAGAGAAGAACTAGATCCACAAAAATGTGTCGGACAAGGATACGATGGCTGTGCGACTATGGCAGGGAAAGATGGTGATGTGCAAAAAATAATAAGAGAAAAATACAGGAAAGCTCTGTTTTTTTTTCATTGTGCAAGCCATCGGTTAAACCTGGTGGTGAACGATCTGAATCGCGTCGCTGAAATCCGTAACATGGTGTCCACTATAAAGGACATTATAAACTTTTTCCGAGAACATACCGACTCTGTGCGAGACAAAGTGGTCTCAGAAATACAGAAGCATTTCCATCTTCAAAAATAATTTTGTGGGAATTGTGCAGGGTCTGGAGAGACTGGCACAAGAAGGAAACACTGCTACAAGAAAGACAGCCTTTCAGCTGCACTGTGTTGCCACGAAACCTGTATTTATTATCTCTACCTGCATTATAGCCAAGTACTCCGCTTTACTAGAACCTGTTGCAAATATTCTGCAGTCAACAAGTTTAGATCTTCTTCAATGTGCGAACCACACTAAGAAAATTCTGGCCGTAGTGAAAGCTCACCGCGAAACTGCTGATGCCATTATGGAAGATCTTCTCGTTTCTGCCCATGCCACTGCAGCGGAAATAACAGTAGAACTTCAGCCACCCAGAGTTGTCGAACGCCAGCAGCACCGTTTGAATCCTCCTGCAGCTTCACCTGCCGAGTACTGGAAACAATCGATACTTATTCCATACCTTGACTCGTTTACGTCAGCATTGGAGAACAGATTTTCTGAGGACAATGTACCGGCATTTTCCATACTATCTCTACATCCCTTCCTCATGCTAGATTCGACCATCGAAGATTTGAAACAGAGAGCAAGATGTTTTGCTGATTTTTACGAACTGGATGGGTATGAATCTGAAGCTGAATTGTGGTATAATGTGTGGAGCGAAAAAAACCTTGATCGGCAGGCGTTAAAAGACTTGGAAATAGTCAAAGTGATTAAAGAAGCCAACACATTCTTTCCTGCCATAAAAAATGCCCTAACAATCTCAATAGCGCAGCCTTGTTCCACGAGTACTATTGAAAGGTTATTTAGCACCTTAAGACGTGTTAAAACATGGTTGAGATCGACAGTAACAGAAAACCGCTTAAACGGACTATGCTTAATGAGTGTCCATAAGAAATTGGTTTTGGAAAAGAAGAAAAAGTTGGAGATGGAACTTATAGAAAGATTTTCCGAGAATCCAAGACAGCTAGTGTTATAAGTTTCAAAGTTTCAGTTTTTTTCATTTCATTTTTTAAGAGCAATTAATAAAGCGATTAAATGTGTCTGAATTTTTTTCATTGAGTACCTAAACCTAAAGGAGAAACAATGGTTATGCTGGGTTTACTTTGATTGAGTAAATGAATAAATCAATGTATGGCCCCCCCTAACAAAATTTCTGCCTACGCCCATGTATACCATTGGTTGTTGTATTATCTTTGTTGTGTGGGTTATTTAGTTTTTGTAGATTATTTTTGTTAGTTTTGTATGCTATTTTAATGTCTGTTCTTAAACAGTTTTGTTAGCTTTGTCATTTTATTATTTATGTATGTGAATGTGGCCCATATTGTTGTTATTATTTTTGTTTTGTTCATTTCGATTAATTCTTAATTGTTCAGTTTTTATTTTATATTTGATTTTTTTCTATTTTGTTTACAATGTTTTTATTATATCAATTTTCACAAGCAATTTGGTATATTATATTTCTTTCTTTGTCTGTTTCTTGTTTGTTTAGGGGTATTTTGTACATTCTGTTAAATAGTGAATAGAATGCTGCCATTTTATGTTGTAGTGGGTGGTCAGAATTGTTAGGTATAATGATGTTAGTGGATGTTGGTTTTCTGTATATTGCATATTGTAGGTAGTTATTGTATCTTGTGATGGTTATGTCTAAATAGTTGATTTTGTTGTGATTTTCTTTTTCTTCTGTGAATTGTATTTTTGGATGTATGTTATTGATTTGTTTTAATATGTTATCTGCATTTGTATTTTTGTTACTTGATACATATAGCCCATCATCTACATATCTTATCCAAATGCCATTTGAATCAAAGGATTTTGTACCTAATATTTCGTATTTTTGTGTCTATATGTTGTAAGAATATTTCTGCTATTATGCTAGATAATGGAGATCCCATTGCCAATCCTTCTTGTTGTTGATAAATTTTGCTATTGAATTCAAAGTAATTTTGTTTTAGTATTAGTTGGAGGCAATTTTTTTTTTCAGTTATATATAGTGTGTCTTCATTATGTTCTTTAAGTTTGTTTATTATTATGTCTATAGTTTCATCAATTGGAATGTTGGTGTACATATTTGTGATGTCATATGATGTGAAAAATGTGTTTTCATTTATGTTTATTACTTTTAGTTTGTCTATTAATTCGTACGTATTGTTTATGTCGTGATCATTATTTGGTAGATGGTTATTTTTTAGTTTTTGTGCTATTATTTTTGCTATTTTGTATGTAGGTGCTTTTTTGAAGTTGATTAATGGTCGTATTGGGTTGTTTAATTTGTGTATTTTTATTAGGCTATTCATTTTAGGTGGTTCTGGATTATTATTTATAAATATGTCTGTATTTTTATTGTTGAAAATGTTTTTAGATGTTTTTATTAGTTTTATTATTTGTTTAAGATATTTTTCTGTTGGGTCTTTATTTAATTGTATGCAATCATTATTGTTGATGAAGTCTTCAGTTTTTCTGATGTAGTTTGTTTTGTCAATAATTACTGTTGCCTGGCTTTTGTCTGCTTTTGTTATGGTTAAATTGTTGGTATTTACTTAATTTTTAATTTCTTTTATTGTCTTATTATCCTGCTTTTGTTTTGATTTGTTTTTTATTTCACTTAGGCTATATACATATATGTCCAAAAAATACTAGTCTTCTTTTCCTCACGGTTTCTGTTATATTTTCTATACTTTGATATATTTTACCATTACTTCTTAATTCATCATTATTCTCAAAGGTAATAATCTTTATAATAATATTATCATCTTCTACAAGGATTAAACCAAAAATGTTTACCCTATCCAAAGCAGATAGATTAGAGCTGCTTTGGACGTCCCACACCTCTCTGTCCACTTGGCTTATAGTACAATAGTTGTTTGGAGATGCAGCAGTCATCCATTTGCTTAAGATGTTCCAACCACTTACCTCTTATTGGGCAAGTATGCTGACAATATTCAGTTTCTGCTGTGTTTCTTCTACAGTTTTGGAAACTAGAAGACACTGCCAATTGTCGAATAGTACGGCGATTTGAATGTGTCTGTTCATTTAGGATGTTGTTTTTATGTGTAAAAACGACATCTTAAACAAACAGACACAATTTAAATCATATGTACTATTCGAACATATCACACCACACACACACATCAATCTTTCAAAAGCCTCTGACAATTCGGGCAATAAGCAAAAACTGGTTCAGGCTATAAGGTAAAAATTTTACATTTTTACCAATAAAAAACTTAGTGTTCCGAGTCAGTAGTATTATACTTATAATTAAAAATTATCGTAGAACTACACCAAATGCTTATTTGTTCAATTCAAGTATTAATGCTTAACAAATACTGTAAAATCTACAATTCATCATATAAATGTTAGTTTTCATTATGCACTTACCTCTAAGAGCTCCTCTCTAGAAATGACTCTCCTATACTCTGGATCAGTGTCATAAGGAACTACAGGTGGCTCTGCGGCTGAAATTACATTAATGTGTATGATTTAAAATTATTTCTACAGTTAGTACCTTACAGTCATTGAGTCAGTAAAAAGCTGTAAATTTCCAATAAATTCCTTAGCAAATTATACAAGAGTGGAGTGAAAAATTCCAGGCCTAAATAAGAAAACAATATTTTTTTATTAATTTGCTTTTATTTCTCAACATAATCTCCTTTAGCTTGACACACTTTTCCCAATGATGTTCTAGAGCAGTTATGCCAATCTGATAAGCTGATTTGTCAAGATCCTCAAAATAACCATTTACAGTATCGCTGACTTTATTGTTGTCCCCAAATCTTTTTCCTCTGAGCTATTTTTTGAGGTTAGGAAAGAGATAAAAGACGGTTGGAGCTAAATCTGGTGAGTACAGTGGGTGAGGAAGCAATTCAAACTTTAATTCATTTATTTTAGCCATTGCAACGATTGACGTGTGAGCTGGTGCATTGTCTCTTGGTGAAAGAGCACTTTCTTTTTTGCTAAATGTGGCCATCTTTTCTTGCTTTCATCATTTAATAAATGCTGCAGTAAGTTCGGATAATACTCATCACTAACTGTTTTTCCCTTTTCAAGGTAGTCAATGAAGAGTATTCCACGCACATCCCAAAAACCAGTCGCCATAACCTTACCAGCAGTTGGAATTGTCTTTGCCTTCTTTGGAGTTGGTTCACCTTTAGCAATCCATTGCTTTGATTGTTGTTTGGTCTCAGGAGTGTGTGGTGGACCCAAATCTCATCAACAGTTATGAATTGATGCAAAATTTTGTTTGATTGCACTTATAGAGAGCCAAATAATCGATTGAAACATCCTTTCGACATTGTTTTTGGTCAGGTGTGAGCAAACACGCCACCCATCTAGCACACAGCTTTGTCATACTCTAATGTTCATATAAGATATTATGCACATGTTCTGCTGTTGTGGATTTTTTTATTGTTTCTGGCATAGTCACTTCAATGGGACGTCCACTGCGTGGTTCATCAGTTGTGCTCGTCCGATCTATTTTAAATTCAGCAATCCAGCACTTAACCATTGTATTCGATAGAGAAGAGTCCCCAAACGTTGAATCCAGCTCCTTTTTTATATCAGTTGCATTTAAGTCTTTCAACAACAAAAATTAATCACGGCACAAATTTCCAATTTGTCCATTGTTAAAACAATGGTTGAGGTGCTTACTTCAGTGGACTGTCAAGCTAATACTAAACAGCTGATTGACTTGAAGATTTGAAGTTCAGCCTAGAGGTATGCAACCATACAACACGTTTGAAATAATGAGCATAGAGGCACCGCACCATCTCTGAGTGAGGCCCGGAACTTTTCACCCCACCATCGTACCTAATTTGTATGTAAAATAAGAATCCAAATAGTTTAGTATTTCTTTACAATAATTCATACTTTTTAAATTTATAAATACAAAATTATACTTAAATACTGTCAGGTTAATTCTGTTAGCAGTTCTTGTAGTTTCAACTATACTAGGGTGTCCCACAAAGATTGCAAGATTTCATATTTAAATGAAATCACCATTTATTATAAAATTTTTTTTGATATTTCAATTTTATTTTAATGCATTCTAAGAATGATTTAAAAAATGCAATTTTCTATTGAAACATTAACTAAATCTATCTAAAACACTACTTCTTTAAACACTTGTATGTTACTTGTCTGACACTTGATCAAACTTTGTATATTCAAATGTAGTTATTACTAACTTGTGTGTATGTGTGTGTGGTAGGGTGCAATAGCCAGTTTCAGTGTTAAACACAAACATAACACGATTCTGCTTACTTTCTGGTTTGTACTGAGAATTCTTTTGCAGTTTCATTACTTGCGTTTCCTTCTGCCACTGTTCTAAAGCATGTCTGTCCCTGTAACAATGAGATATTAGTGAGTGTCATATTACAGACTCATAGGTAACCAGAAAATAATGAATCATCATTAAAATTATGATGATTTGTGGAACTGATCCCATACAGGCAAAAATGGTACTGTCCTGGAACAATTTAGCAATTTTGAATACCTGGGCTACAGTGTGTCTTATAATGCAAGCAACAATGTTGTGAATAGGTTGCATAAGTTCAACCTTATGTGGAGGAGCATTAGGCAAACTCTTAAGTCAGCAAGTAAAGGAACATGGCTAAAATTTTATAAGGTGATGCCCCTTCCCACACTTCTTTATGGGTCTGAGAATTGGACTCTAATGAAAGGCTAGGCCAGTTGCATACAAGTGGCTGAAATGAGATTTCTCAGGCACGTGGCAGGGCATACTCCCATGATCATAGAAGAAACACAGATATATGGAAGGAACTGAATGCCCAGTTCAATCCTGTCAACAGATGTCAACAGGATTGCCCAGTATCGGCTGAGAAGTGGAACATCTTTGCCAAATAGAGGACTGCCGCATCCCCAAACAACTATGGAACTATAAGCCTAGGGGACGTAGAGGTGTGGGACATCCAAGGAAGCACTGGAGTGATCAGCTCTAATCTTTGCCTGTTTGAGACCGAACAAACCATCCTTGGTTTAAGCTTGAAGATGATAATGATTAAAATTGTATAGTATAGTAGTATGCTCCAGCTGTATGGTCGTGTGGTCATGTACCACTTGCAAAGTCAAGTGTTATATGCTCATGAGAACAGAAACCTGGATGGATGACCAAATGACAACGCAGTGGCAGGGGACCTCTACATCATGCAAGAGTAGAGACTATATATCTAAGACAGGTACATCTTTACGAAAAAGGCTAAAGAATTAGGGGGTTTTCAGGAAAAAACAAAAACCTATCTGGAGAGAAGAAAGAAAAAGGGAACACATTGAAAGGTTAAAAAAAATACTTGTAGGAAAGAAAAGCAAGAAAAGAAGGAAAATTATGAAGAAGTTATTCCATGTGGTCCATAGTCAACGAAAATCAAAGAAAGACGAATACATAAACTTCTTTTCAAAAAATTTTAACTCTTCACTATATTCGAAACTATATTCTACTATTCTACTATACTCTACTATATTCTTCAATATCTTCTACTATATTATAAAAAGTATAATATAATGACATAACCACAATCATGGTTACAATTTTATATAGTAATAAGTTTTAAATTAATATCAGTGTTATCTGAAGATGGGACCTTGTGCCCGAAACGCGTCATAACTAGATGAAATTTAGTGTCACTCAAGTGGATATAAAGGTAATTATATAATTCAAAAAAAAGTTTGGTTTTTCTAAACCCATGATGATATAATGTGTTATGGTGAAGCCAGGTCTTCAATGTGACACACAAATAACAACTTTACTAAAAATGAACTTTATCTTGTGAAAAACTTACTTAGTAAAGTGAGTTTATTACTTTAAACTCACTAGCTAAACTAGTACTTTAAACTACTTTAAACTAGTAGCTGCTGCTGCTGCTACTACTACTACTACTACTACTACTACTACTACTACTACTACTGCTGCTGCTGCTGCTGCTGCTACTACAACAGTAAAACCTCTCTAGTCCGACTCCCGGCTGGTACGATGCTCCGGTTGGTCCGACCACGGCTCAGGCACTGACTTGTTGATGACTCACCAGCTTGTTTACATACTTGTCAGTTGTTTTGCTGCCTCAGTGAGCCGGCATCTAGTGTCTAGTGCGCAGTGTTTGCCAGGTCTTCCGAAATTTTGGAAGACCTTCCAATTTTTTTTAATGTTTCAGAAAATACGAAATTTTGTGTAAATCTTCCGAAATTTTTCCTACTCTCGTTTCAGTGCTATGTCGCATTTCTAGAGTTTTGTTTTTGCATACAATATGATGTCAAATCTGGTGTTTCATTGCAACTGCAATTATAATTGCTTTCAATGAAAGTTTATAAGAGGTCTTGTCAAAAATTATAGTTCCTTCCTCCTGTCACAAACAATAATTATGACCACCCATACACAATGATGTAATAAGCATTTTGCAATATCCACTTATTGTACCATACTGCTATTCAAATAAGAGTGACTAATCGTTATAGTTTAGTCTCAAGCTGACAGAATCGCACTACATGACTGCACCTGAATAAACAGACACTGTAATGTCTAGCCTACACCAGGTCATAATAATGTCAAGTCGCCGTGATAAACATGAAAATAAAAGTAGGGTACTACACTTGGTGGCTAAACTGTGTTGGGTATGAAGAGTGTTGAGCTGTTGTAGCTAAGTCTAGACAGTCGTCTGCCAAACAAAAGAACATTACTGATTTTTTTCACCAATAAAATGTGTTTCTTGTTTTTTATTACACTTTATCTAAAAATGAAACTTTTACTTGTGAACTTACTGTTTTTTCTTCTCGTCGAACGCGTTTCAGCGTCGTATTCGCCTTCTTCAGCTTGAAGACAGACTGCCAGTATTTAGTAATGGTTGTTGTATGGAAGGTGTAGTGGGGGAGGTGCTTATTAAAATTACACTATCCAAAAATAGTGTAATTTTTATTACACTATTGCTGGACTGTACATATTATCATTTATTGTACATAACCAACCATATAGCCTGGTAGCCTACTGTATAAGTTTTATTTTATTTTTGACTGTCTCATTTAATGAAATAATAAACATTTTGTATTCTTCTGATAAGCCGACCTTTTTTGCGTTCCGACCATACCCCCAGTCCCACAGGTGACGGATTAGCGAGGTTCTACTGTACTACTACTACTACTACTACTACTACTAATAGGAATACTATTTAAAATCTAATATCACCTCATCTGTTGTAAAACTTTCTCCTGGCTCTGTAAGATGTCACAGATCCTTTCATACCAAATGTCGTACAACATTTTTGACTTCACACGCTCCGCCTGCTTTATGTCTCTGCTGTACAAACAGTATCCATACAGAATTAAGAAAATGTGATACATTCTAAAAATGTTCTATTATAGAGTTATAACTATTACGCTTCCTGACCTGCAGAACACAGGAAATAGGTACATTTATTTCAGTACTTTTAAATCGTCTGTCAGCAACTAGAAACCAAAAAAAGTATCTCGCAATTGTAGTTTTAAATTTATTATATAGTCAAATTTAATGTATCAAAAACCCAGACATACTGCTATAACGTTTTATTTATTAATTTTTGTAGCCCTTTGAGGCACTGAAGGCGGCAAGGGAACTGGTACCAAGTCACCAGACCGTTTCTGGCAAGTCAAATTGCATTTCTATACAGAGTATCAACCATACTGAAATACTGTTAAGCATTTTAGTCACCAGCTCTTGGTCTATTACTTTTCTATCTGAAGTGTCACATTTTCAGTAAATGCTACAGTTTTGGATTACTTACTTAGTACTTAAGGGGAGCAGATCATGGGGAGGGTAAAAAAAGTGGATTTTCAAAAATGATGCTAAAAAATTCTCCATTTCTTTCCGTTTCAGAAAATGTATAAAATCATAATTCACCATAATACTTAGTAATTCATAATACTTAATTCTCGTCATTTAATAGGAGAAAAAAGTTTTGAATAGAAGCGTGCACTGTATGCAACGGGTGAACTGAGTGCGCAACTCTAGTGCGGCTTACTAACTACATTCCGCATTGTACCTTACACTTGTTGTAGTACAGTTTATGTTTCTAAGTCAATAGTATTTCATTTTTTATGTTTGCTAATCTGTAAGAAGCGGACTCCACCAGCTCATTGCTTGCAGTCTGGCACATGGAAAAGCATGTAGGCTCAAGACTGCCGAGACCAAAAAAAGATTGAAAGGAGTAAAACTAAAAGATGAGAAAGTATTGGCAGGTAAAGGAAGGCTCACTTATGAAGAAATAGACCAGTTTCAACAGTTCTATAGACTAGCTATTAGGAAAAACCTTATTAAAAGAATACACACATAAACATTCATTACTAAAGGCAGTTATGGATATTGTGAAGCCAATATTCAGATTTATCAAATCTTCCTTATGGGATGGTGAGTAATTTCAGGCATTTTTGTTCAAATATCTTAACTTTTACTATACTTGAAAATTGTTTGTATATTTAAAAATGTGCATAAGAAAAAAAAAATTCTCAAAAACTATTTACGCTATTTTGTTCATTTATCATGAAATTGAGCAGGGTACTATGATAAGTAAATGTAAAAAATTTCAAGTCAGTAGCTTTAATAGTTTTTTAAATAATGGTACCTAAGTATTGATGTGTTCTCCGTATGATTTTCATGGGAGTACCGCCCATGACCTGCTCCCCTTAAAAGAACAACAACAATGATGACATCAATTGCGATAATTGTATAACAGTAAATTATACTTTTGAACAAATGCACAACTTTTCATTACTTATAGGTGATGATATCAATTTTTAAAGTAAAAATGTATTAAACTTAAAATATATAATAGCCTAACTTAGCCTATGGTATTACCGGGCTCCGGGCTGTGTTAAAACATTAGTGGATCATGTTATCTGAGTGACTCAGTTGTATGCTGATTGTGTTTCTCCTCTGACAGTTTGTGGACTATATTCATTTGAACTACCATTAGGTTTTTTTTTCAGAAATGGTTTCACCCAAATGTATCTGGTGTTGAAGCAGAGTTGTTGTTGCAAGAAAGAGGATTCGATGGATCATTTTTGGCCAGGCACGGTTGCACCAATTCTGGAGATTTTACACTTTCTGTCAAGTATAAAATATTTTTAATGTGTGTGTGTGTGTGTGTGTGTGTGTGTGTGTGTGTGTGTGTGTGTGTGTGTGTGTGTGTGTGTGTGTGTGTGTGTGTGTGTGTGTGTGTGTGTGTGTGTGTGTGTGTGTGTGTGTGTGTGTGTGTGTGTGTGTGTGTGTGTGTGTTTACTACAGCATTGTATTAAGTGATTCTCTGAGGTTTTTGATGGACACTAACAAAGTTTGCTTGATTTTATATCCATCACATAGAAGATGCATTTCGTTGAGTACGTAATGGCAGAGTGTGATGCGAGCGTATCATACACCTTCTTTATTCTGATTGACTGATGGTGCAGTCTTAACCTGTACATTATTCGGATTGGCTGATGGTGGAATTTTTACCTGTACATGGGATTTGGTGAATTTATAAGTACAGGTAGCATCGCGGGACATCCTTAGCCTTCACCACAGTACTGTGGGCCTGACGTATGACACCCCGCATTAGGTAGACTCAAATTCCACACTGAAAATGGCAGCCAGTGGTGCTGCTGAAACGTTTGGTTTGAGCTTCCTGGACCACGGCTAAACAGTCCGGTAGATACTTCAAATATAACTGACACCGGCCGTGAAAGCCTTAGAACAATATTAGCCTATGGTAACTTATGATAGTGAAACCTGGACCTTAAAAAATACTGATGATCAGCTATTAAGAGTACTCAAGAGATTTCAAAAATTCTAAGGTAAATATTCGAGAGGCAGTTTGATCGATAGGTTCTTAGAGAATAACAATGAACCATGAGTTGAGTAGATCAGAGGGACTGAAGACATCACACAATTCACTAAAAGACAATTCATTAAAGGCAGGATGATGTAAATTGAACACTCAGGTCTCAATGCACAGTAGAGAAACACCTTGTTGCGAGGCTAACAAAATTTTCAGTCATTTCGCACATGCACACAACAGTCTTGTACAGTGTTCCACAGTGTCAACATTGGCTGCAACAAGACTGGCAAGAACAATGGAAGCATGAGTGTGTCGGAGACAGAGGTAGTATATGAGTGAGACGGTGTACTGTTATCGCGTTGTCTCTCCTCTCTAGACAACTTAGCTATACTTGTCAGTGGGGGGTAATTCATGCATTGGGTCAGCGCAGATGACTGTCCAGGAAACACTATACTCACATGAAAGAATGGGTCAATCATGAAAAGATGCTCTTAAATTGGAAACCATTTTGAAAAGTAATAGCAAGAAAAATCAAATGTGGATTAATTATATGGAGGACAACTCAAGAGTGATGGAGATTGGAATAAAAGACAAATAGATAGATAGACAGATAGATAGATAGACAGACAGACAGACAGTTAGACAGACATACAGACAGGCAGGCAGGCAGACATATAGATAGAGAGAGAGAGAGAGAGAGAGAGAGAGAGAGAGAGAGAGAGAGAGAGAGAGAGAGAGAGAGAGAGAGAGAGAGAGATTGTAATGGATCCAAAACACCTGTAAGTGCTAGAACGGAATGAAATGGTACAGACTACTGTTTAACATGGTATAGAACCGTCTCACTCTACAAACTAATACAAGTGGATTGAAAAATAATAAAAATTACAAAATAGCCTCACCGGTTAACAGGAACTTTATTAGTGACAACAAAATGTTCATTCAACTGATCCAGCGGAGTCAGATGTTCTGAACTGTGCTGGTCTCTTTCAGTAGGCAATCTGTGGATATCCTAAGGATAAAATATATTACAGTTTCAAAACACCAAACATATTACATTTTATGGCTTAAATTATAGTTTCATATAGTAAGTTTACATTAAAAAGGAAAAACTAGTTTAACATGCTTAACTAGCAAAACATTATGCAGTATACGCCAGAAAATTGAAGAATTTTTGTTTAACCTGAGAACTAGGATCAATTTTTAAAGTCATCAGTTATAAATTTGTATACTTTCATTAAAGGTACATTTTATTACATTTTATTTTATTATTTTATTGAATTATTAATGCAGACACTTCTTGCTACAGCCAATTTCTTGATACATAAATACTAAATAATATTATGTTATTACATTACAATTCTTACATAAATAAATGAATGTTTTTATACTTTTATGTTGCAAAAAATAACAATAGAAGAGATTATTTTTATCACTGTAGTTTAACTTTTTATTTGATTTGTTGTCAACACGACAAAAAAATTACATCTTTACCTAACCTAACATACCTAACATTGGCACTAATATGAGCGAGGTTCAATAAGTTCTCAGTCTCTTGAAACCCCTACTTCATCTTGAGTAGTTAAAACAAAAAGAATATTTCTTTTTGTAAAGAGGGGCCACAAGTTAATTAAAACTAGGCTAAGGCCTAGAGAAGCTAAAAATTGCGCTGGATCCAGTGAGACGGGACTTGCAATGAAAACTCAAGAATTAAATAATTAACAATCCCATTTTATTATTCTATCTCATAATAAAAATATAATGAACAAATAAATACAACAGTCAACTTTAATTCCCCTTTAAAATAGATAAATAAAGAAGTATACCCTCTCAACAAGGCCACCTGAAAAATATTAACTGAATCCAAGAAAATACTTGCTATGTCACCATCAATGAATTGAAATTTTAAAATAATCATTAACCTCAAAATAAAACTCCCATTAAACTATTTATTAAAATATAAAATTTATATCATGTGTTCCTTTTAAAATGCAGTATATAAATTAATGAAGATAAATGATTTCATTCCCAGTTACTATTAATAATTAAAATAATTACTCAACCAATTAAATGAACTTTAAAGGTGACACTTCCTGTACTTGTTAAATAAAATAATTAATTTCCTTAAAGAAATGATCAGCCACGATTATTGAGATAGAATACCTCCCTTAAAAAGAAAATGAAAAGGATATATCCACATGACTACATGTGTTAACTTTCTGTTGTAAAAAAACCCTGAATAATAAATCCCTATATCCCACCAAAAGTACAGTAATGCATAATATTTATATATATATATATATATATATATATATATCCCCCAAAATGTACAAAGAAATATACAGACATAACATGTTCCACAAGACAAATTACATTATACAATAGTATACAAAATACAGAAAGGTCTCTTGCCACGCCCTTTTTTATATTACCCTTCTGGTGTATATAAATTCTAACTTTAAATCCGAATTAGGATAAGAAATTTACATTTATAATGGTACCCACATGGTGTGGGTTAATTGCACTTCATGTGTATCATAATGTATTGCATACAAATGTCCCCCGGACCTAATAAAAATTCAAAAGAAGTGCCTAAGTGGCTAAGTGTTTAATTACTTAATTACGGTGAGAAATAAAAATTGTTTAAAATAATTAACGCCCCCCAGTTACCATGATTAATATAAAGAATTTATATAGACTAAAATAGGGCCAATTAATGAAAAGAGAAAAATTGCACAATATTAGCACCTTATAAAAAATATACTTAGGTCAGAGACGGACATGTTCCTTCAACTTTCGGCTTGTTTCAACAAACAAGTCTCGACAAAGTCTCGACAAACAAGTTGAAAAGTGTTTCGACATGCATAGCTTGGTTGAAACTATTTAAAAATTCGCCTACCTCCCCAGTAATCTTTTTATACAATGAAATAAACTGATATTTTAAATTAAGAGAAAATATATGTTTTTATGCATAGTAAATTAAACTTGAGAAAATTACTAATGACAAAACTGACTTTAAATCCGTAGCGAACGTCCTATAAAGAAATGAGTGGAAATCTAAGTTGGATGCTGTGTTGTAGACATGTCAGTCTCTGAACTGACAATTTACTATACATATATTGAAATTTTACAATTAATTCTTAGTGTTCACACTAAACTGTCCCATCAATTGGGGATCCAAATGAATGTTTATCTTGAAAGGTAAAAACTGATGATTATGTATAACTGGTGCCATGTTGATTCTACGTGTTAATTATAAATGGTTGTTTTTCACCTGCTTATGTGCCCAGAAGGATGATCTCTTATTTGTAACGTGGCGATCTTATGATTGGCATGTTGTTGTGGTCTTATTCTCTTCGGTGTCGAGTGTGGAGCTTTTAAGATGTCATTCTTTCAGTCATGTAGCAGGACTTGTCTCTGTTCGGCGAACCCTGATCACATATTATATTTTTAGTGAGAGACCACACACAAATGCCCCCACTGTTTGGACACCCTCCAAAATCATATATAAAAACAACACCTAGTTATGTGCTACATAATAAAACTTGGTAACATTATTTTGGCCAACATGCCTTACTTTAAAAAAACTCTCTAACAATGATTCTTTATAACCCTTTATAACCTGAACCTCACTGAATGTGAGTTGCTTTTGCAATATAATAATTTATCTTGGCTCTGTAACATCTTATGAACTTATTACTTTGAGTGAAATTGAGGTTACCACGTGGTGCAGAATTTATTTAAAACACATAGTTTTTTACTCCATAGAATCTGAGAATACTATTACTTTGAATGGGACATGATTTACGTTTAAAACGTGCCTGAGTAAGTTCCCATATATATATGTATAAAGTTTTACAGATATTGTAGCAAAACCTTATACCACTTAATAACGACACATTGTGTAATAGGTTAAGTGCTCAACAGAATCTCGTTACATCCGTGTTAATGAAAGTTCAAACTTAATTATTTTGTGGTTATTGTACTTTAGGTATTAAGGCCGAGATTCTGACACTCCAATAATCAAGTTTTATTGGTTTATAAAAACTTTACAACAATTACGTATCTTGGAACGCATGCTTCGACAAGTGGGGGCTTACTCAAGCTTACTAAAAAAACGTTTTCTCCCGTGAAATTTAGTATATAATTAATATAATGAAATCAAAACTCACCGCAGTCGTTTAAGAAACTATCTCACCATAGTTATAAGAAGTTGAAGCTGGAATTCACACTTCTCTCCACCGAAGGAATTTAGCACGAGGCCATCAGCTAGACTTTCCTGTAGAGACAAAAAAAAAAACGGTACGCCGTCCTCGTTTGGGTAACGAAAATCTCACCAGGCTGCAGCACCGTTGTTTAAAACTGCAGCAAAAACTCAGCAGATGGCAACACCGACCAAACAGTGAAAAATCGAAAACGGTAGTTTCTCCTATCCACGGGTAGGGAGCAGCACTCATTATTACTTTAATTTTTGTACTGTCCTTAACTTTCGTACTGCCAATAACGTCAAAACTGCCAATAAAATGACTGAACTAGCGCTGAATCTTTTGACTCAGCACACTCTTAACAAAAGAAAGATACAATTCATTTTTAACATTGTCTTCTTTTTTATCAATGTACTTATTCCAATGGTGCTCTAATACTATTATACTGTACCAAGTTTTAAGTACCTGTTCACCAAATTCCCTAACTTGTCAGGCGCAAAATTATAAAAAAAGAAGTCTTTGTTTGGCCAGATACAAAGACTAATGAAAGATAAAAACTTCATGCTTGCAATGACAGAGGTTGAAAAAGATGCTTGGATTAGTTTAAAAACATGCCATTAAAAACTTCCTAGAAAACAATAAGAATCCTGACTACATTAATATAGTTGAAAGCATGTTACTAAAATTCAAAGCTTTGGAATGCTCAGTGAGCATCAAAATTCTCTTTTTACATGCTTACTTACACTTTTTCCCCCCCAAAAATCTTGGTGCGATTAACAAGGAACAGGGTGAACACTTCCATGAGAATAATAAGGAAATGGAGAGACGATATCATGGTTGGTGGAATATTAATATTGTTATGAGAAGTGTACCGAACAATCCAGAACATTCTTCATTCCCCCCGTCAAGTGTGGCTTGTGTTGCGTCAATCACGTAGGCGGTTCAAGTGAGTTCCAGGAACACTTGAGATAAGCATTAAGCCCCTGGCGTGCAGTAAGGAGGCAAAGCTGTATTGCACCTCTGTGGGGCCTATATAAAGCCATAGCAGCCGGATTATCAGTTCAGTTACGTGAGCGATTTTCGCTAGTGTGGATTGAGTGTTGTCGAAGTGAAATAGTATTGTATTAATAATTGTGTGAAACTCTATTAATAGACATTGTTATTGCGTGTCGACAAATCTGACTGGAAATATTGTTCGAGTTAATTATAAACTGTTTAGTTGCGACAATTAAAGCTGGTGATTAGTGACTTAATTGGTGTCTTGTATTTTGTTTTCCACTGTGCCTACGATAATCAAGTAGACCGTCGTAACAGTGGTGTCAGAACTGGGATGGAATGGTTAACAGTGGAAACAGAGAACACTTCGTAGAAGAGTAGTGTTAGTGGTATTTGATAAAAATAAAATGGATACCAATCAGATGATAGAAGCATTCCGAGTAATGCTACAGCAAGGACAGGAACAAAAAAAGAAGAACGAAGATAGGAAAAAGAAGAAGCAGAAAAACGGCAAGACGAAAAACGAAAAATGAAACACCAGAGGGACGAAAAAAAGAAGAATTTAGTCATCAAGTGGACGACGTTAAGGTGTTTGTACAAGATTATAACACTGAAAAATTCGTACTTTCACGAGGTGAGCTAAACAAACAAGTTGACAGAATATCTGAAATAGAAAAATCTGTGTCAAATATTAAAACAAGTATGTCAAGTTTTGAAGATTCTATTACAAATTCAATAAAACAAATTAAAAAGGAAGTCGAACATTAGTCAAAGAAATAGTTGATAAAGAAAGACCATCAATAAATGCTGATGAAGATTCAAAATATCAGTGAAATCAAACTGTAGTAGAGCCAGTGTTCGCAAAGGCCCCAATATTTGATGGAAGCACTTATTGGGCAACTTATATTCACAAATTTGAAGCTGCCACTCGCTTAAATAAATGGACGGAAGAAGAGAAAGGACTTTCACTAATTCTTCTTTAACAGGGCTTGCTGCAGAACTAATACAGAAAGTGCAATCTGACAGCCAGAACATCTATGCCGAATTAACAAAAGCTCTGGAATTACAGTACAGTGACCAGCACTTGTGCCAAGTGTGCAGTGTTCAACTTAAAGCAAGGTGACAGCGTTCAGGGGAGAGCCTTCAAGAATTTGAAGCAAATGTTGACCGACTGACGAGATTGGCTTATCCTGAAGAATCGGAGGACTTCCGAACGTGGATTGCTCACATTGTGTCTATTGACGGTAACAAATGGTAACAGAGATAGTAAATTACAACAAGTGTTAAGAATGGCACGGCATCAGAATAGCTCAGACGCTCTTGTTCATGCTCTCCGTTTTGAAGCTGCCAAGTCGGCGACCTATATTAATCAAATTATGTCATCACGTTGTAGTCAAATGGATCCAGTATCACAATATCGTCATAACGGACGGAATAAAAAGACGATTCAAGAACAACAGTTTAAGAAGTCAGTAGCACCACAACGATCTTTCGAAGAAAAGGATAAAGACAAAAGACCTAAGTGTTATAACTGTGGGAAAAGTGGTCATCTACAACCAGATTGTTGGCAGACGAAAAACCGGAGAGAAGAGCGTGAATGCACGAATTGGAGATGTAAAGATACGGAACTGCACATAGTCTCCATGCTTCATAAAACCACGGGTAACCTGATCGTCAAAGGATTCATTAAAGACAAACCTGCAGCATGTACAGTTGACCTGGGCGAACCAGTGTCCATCGTGTGCCCTGACTTAGTCAGCAACCGCCAGCCTCAATTTAGCTCTTGTGCAATACAGACTGTGACTGCAAGCCTCGTCAAAGTATTAGGTCAAGTAGACGTACGTGTATGCCTGGGTCCCCTCGAGTTTAGCCACCAAATGCTCGTTGCAGACATTGTCGATGAAGTGATTCTTGGCATGGACATTATGAATGCCTACGGATTCGTTGTGGACTTAAAAGAGAACGTCTTGAAGGTTGGCCAAGAGAAGATAAAGCTTTGCATGGCTAAAATGACAGGGTCTGCCAACCATTCAATCAAGCAAGTGGCATTGGCCGAAGAAGAAGTCAACAGGTCTGGCCAAGAGGAACCTTTCCTATTCCAGGCGGAAATGGAAGAAAAACTAGCAGAGGAAGTACAAATACGTGAAACGGCAAAAGAAGTGACTGGAAAGCCAACTATGGGTGTCAAGAACCCCTTGTTTGTTCGTGAGTTAATAGAAGCGCCCGGGGGAAAAGTTGCTGAAGATGAAGTTACGCAAGAGGTTGTTGACGAGAACCAAACAGACTTGGATCAGCCAGTGGTGTTTAGGTCATCAATACATGACGCAACGGGAGTGATTCCAGCAAAACTAGCAGTTGAGCAGAAGACTCGTATTCCTGGGATGTTCGGATCACACGAGACCAAATTTGAAGGACTGGAGAATTATCTTTCACAAGGACGTCCACCTAGATTGCCTGGCCAAGTATTACTTCAGAGACGGTTTGCTAGTTCGGGACGAACAAGCTTAAGGAGGGGGAAAGTGTTACGAGAAGCGTACCGAACAATCCAGAACATTCTCCACTCCCCCCGCCCAGTGTGGCTTGTCTTGTCATTCACGTAGGTGGTTCTAGTGAGTTCCAGGAACACTTGAGATACGCATTAAGCTGCTGGTGTGAAGTAAGGAGGCAAAGCTGTACTGCACCTCTGTGGGGCCTACATAAAGCCATAGCAGCCGGATTGTCAGTTCAGTTACGTAAGCGATTTTCGCTAGTGCGGATTGAGTGTTGTCGAAGTGAAATAGTATTATGTTAATAATTGTGTGAAACTCTATTAATAGACATTGTTATTGCGTGTCGACAAATCTGACTGGAAATATTGTTCGAGTTAATTATAAACTGTTTAATTATGATAATTAAAGCTGGTGATTAGTGACGTAATTGGTGTCTTGTATTTTGCTTTCCACTGTACCTACGATGATCAAGTAGACCATCATAACAATATAATGGGAGACTACTACTGGATGCTACAATGTTAAAATCTAGATTCATCCTACAAGAGGAAAAGCAACAGATGTAGCTTTATGAGCAAAAGGAAAAGGCATTATGCGACTTCCAACCAAGATAAAGACGTAGTAAGTTTTAAAACATATTATTGTGAAAAAACAGATCTAATTATAAACATAGTTTGTAAAAAATTCTGTTTTATTTAATGTACTATCACTAATACTTGTACTGTTGTCACTATCACTGTACTGTTACGACGGTCTACTTGATCGTTGTAGGTACAGTGGAAACAAAATCAAGACACCAGTTAAGTCACTAATCACCAGCTTTAATTTTCACAGTTAAACAGTTCGTAATTAACAACACAGTCTCTTATAACGAATCAAAGAAAAATCGTTCACACCCAAATTAAAACCACTAATATTAAAACACAATTGTATAACAATATACCGTCCGGTTATAAAACACAACACTTAACTAATAACCACTTGAACGCGCACAGTAATATCGCCAGATAATCACTTGTAATCGCCCGACAATAAACTCGGACCGCACTGTAAATATATCGCAACTAATACTGAAAACTAAGGCCGCTGCCGCCATGTATTTATACCTCCGCTCACAGACCAGAACGTTCCAAACTACGTCTTAGCGCCAGTATGTACTGTACTGCGTAATTAATTGCGGCCTTAACACAGTCCGCGCGGCTGGTGGCTTCGAGAAAACTCTCACGAATGCGTCTAGAGACACGTATGCCACACACATTAGAGCGAGATTCTTCTGGCACATTCGACAAACACGTAGACTGTTCTGTAATGTCGTAACACTCCTCCTCCTTAAGCCTGTTCGTCCCGAACTGGCAAACCGTCTCTGAAGTAATACTCGACCAGACGGTCTAGGTGGACGTCCTTGCGAAAGATAGTTCGCCGGTTCTTCGAATTCAGTCTCGTGTGATCCGAACATCACGTTCCCAGGAATGCGAGTCTTCCGCTCAACCACTAGTTTTGCGGGAATCACTCACGTTGCGCCATGTACTGATGACCTAAACACCCCTGGCTGATCCAAGTTTGTTTGGTTCTCGTCAACAACCTCTTGCGGAACCTCATATTCAGCCACTTTGCCCTCGGGCGCTTCTATCAGCTCAGGAAGAAACAAGAGTTTTGTCTCGACACCCATAGTTGGCTTTCCAATCACTTCTTTTGTCGTTACACTTATTTGTACTTTCTCTGCTAGTTCTTCCTCCATTTCCCCTTGCAATAGGGAGGGTTCCTCTTGACCAAACCTGTTGACTTTTTCTTCGGCCAATGCCACTTGGTTAATCGAATGGTTGGTAGACCCTGTCATTTTAGCCATGCAAAGCTTTATCTTCTCTTGGCCAACCTTCAGGACATTCTCTCTTAAGTACACAACGAATCCGTGGGCATTCATAATGTCCGTGCCAAGAATCACTTCATCGACAATGTCTGCAACAAGCATTTGGTGGCTAAACTCGAAAAGACTCAGGCGTACACGTACGTCTACCTTTCCTAGCACCTTGACGGGGCTTCCAGTCACAGTCTGTATTGTACAAGAGTTAATTAGAGGCTGGCGGTTGCTGACTAAGTCAAGGCGCACAATAGACACTGTTGTGCCCATGTCAACTGTAAATAAGGTTGGTTTACCTTCCGCAAATCCATTAACTTCCTGCCTGCCTTTCTCATCCAGTCGTTTTTCTGCTTCTTCTCTTTCTTGTCTTCGTTCTTCTGTTTGTTGTTCGTGTGTCTGCCGCAGCAGCGATTGGAAAGCTTCCATCATCTGACTGGCATCCATTGTTTACGATTAATTATAAATTACGCTCGTCTTATACAAAGTATTCACTGTTTCCACTGTTAACGGTTCTATCCCAGTTCTGACACCACTGTTACGGCGGTCTACTCGACCGTCGTAGGTACAGTGGAAACAAAATCAAGACACCAGTTAAGTCACTATACACCAGCTTTAATTTTCACAGTTAAACAGTTCGTAATTAACAACACAGTCTCTTATAACGAATCAAATAAATGTCAACTAATATTAAAACACAATTGTATTACAATATACCATCCGATTATAAAACACAACACTTAACTAATAACCACTTGAACGCGCACAGTAGTATCGCCAGATAATCACTTGTAATCGCCCGACAATAAACTCGGACCACACTGTAAATATATCGCAACTAATACTGAAAACTAGGCCGCTACCGCCATGTATTTATACTTCCGCTCACAGACCAGAAAGTTCCAAACTACGTCTTAGCGCCAGTGTGTACTACGTAATTAATTGCGGTCTTAACACAGTCCGCGCGGCTGACGACTTCGAGAAAACTCTCGTGAATGCGTCTAGAGTCACGTATGCCACACACATTAGAGCGAGATTCTTCTGGCACATTCGACAAACACGTAGACTCTTCTGTAATGTTGTAACAATAGCTTCACTATGGAAATGCATTCCACTAAAAATGGCAATGCCGATTGCAAAAAACCAGTATGCGATAGAGAAAAACTGAAGTCATATTTGAATTCATCAATACAAAAAACTATAAAATCAGAAAAAATTTTGAAAAAGTGAACCTAAATTTTGCAGGCCTGTGTAATGCTTTTGTACAGCCACTTTCAATTTATCAGCTTTTTTTACTGTTGAAAATGAAGAAGCAGAAGTCCCTATATATGTTTACCATGTTGGGAAAAATTCGTTAGAAATAAATCATATGTCACAAAATATTTAATTGTGTACAACAACACTTGCCTACTTTACATGACTATGTGAATAACACTATTCAACAGAATGGTGTTATTTTTTGCATTTATTTACCACGGATGTTTTTCAAGTTGGACACAATGCATTGTCGCGGACCAGCAACATCATTTACTGGACAAGACCAAGAACTTACTGGACTATACTCATAGACTTAAAAGGTTATTGATCATACTCAAAATGACATATATAAATTTGTTGTAGTAAAAGTTATCGTCATTTACTTTGAATATCACACAGATTCATAAATTCACTGTTTAACATACATATTGTTTGTATGTAATATCTTTAAATAAATACACTGCAAGTAGGTTCACCTGATGCACGTTTCACAGAAATTATTCTGTATCTTCAGAGGTTTGTTTGAATTGTAATTGAATGTTTCGCTTATGAAATAGTTAACAGTTAATCAATTTTACTTTGATTCTATTTTTGTTTAATTTGTACAATTAAAAATGTATAAAGAGGTAACAAAATGATTATCTGGGAAAATCATAATATTTACTAACAGAATAACAATTACCGTATCTACTAATTAAAGAGCAAAATCAAATAAAAACAAAACATGACGATTTATTTAAAATCATACATTTATTAGAATAATAAAATAAAACAATTCAAACTATAATAATAAAAATATTACAATTCAAACAAACCTCTGAAGATACAGAATAATTTCTGTGAAACGTGCGTAATAAGCCTACTTGCAGTGTAATTATTTGAGGTATTACATGGGAGACCTTCAGGAAACTCAATGAGTTACTTACAAAGGAATATTGTTTGTAATACAACATGCGTGTCAAGTACATACCAGCGAATTCCAGTTTCTCTGTAGTACATTATAAGCATGAGTCTGCTTTGGCTGCATCAGCTGTTTGACACTGATACAGTTCTTCAGGCTAGAAATAATATTCCCGCTGTATGCTTTGCGTGGTTTCCGAGGCTGATAACAATTTATACGTGGTATAAACGCAGATTTCGGTTTTCCTTTAGTGACTTTGGGTGAATCTGTAATGGCCAAATAAGGCATAAAGTTTTAATTAAATCTGTAAAATTAAAAAATGTTGATTCTTTGGGTCTTATCCCCTACTGTCAAGAAACTAAATTGTAATCTACAAGTGTATAACATGCAATTTGAAACTACCCTTATTCTGGGGGGCTAGTAGTGGGCTACTTTTATAAGGATTTATTAAAACAAATTGAATAATTATTCTTGGATTTGTTGTCCATGACGTGTCCGTTGATTAACTAATTATAAGTGTAATACTACCGACTCAGAACACAAAGTTTTTATTGGTTAAAATATAAAATCTTTATCTTGTAGCCTGAACCAGTTTCCGCTTATTATAAGCTTTGCCAGAGGCTCATGAGAACCAAAGAGAGATGGAAAATTACTCCTATGTAGGGCTTGATTTCAGGGGGAACATGCCGGAACGGCATTCTGGAACCTCTTGGATCCAAAAATAAATTACCAAAAAAAATATGTGAAAAGAAAAACCTAATTATTACAAAAATTTACTACTACTTTTTAAATTGTGCCACTCATCAGCTTCTGACAAAGCTTGTAATAAGCAAAAACTGGTTCAGACTATACAGTACAAATTTTACGTTTTTACCAATAAAAACTTTGTGTTCTGAGTCGGTAGTATTACACTTATAATAAGTGAATAATGACGACATTGTTGCCACTTGAATTCAAAGATGTATTACATACAATTGAAGCAGTCCTTAACTTTTTGTAAAATGTGCTTTGTTGCAATCTTTTTGTGCAGTTGTTTACAGGTCTACAAAATGCTGTGCATAGGTGACAGTTAGGTGCAAGTAATTTCCTTACACATTTGTATTGTCCTATGAGCACACCATTCATAACAGCCATTCCTGACCTTATAATATAAAGAAACTACTTTTGTTTGCAACCAGATTGACATAGATTGAAACTTAATGAATCCAAATTAGTTCATATCAATTTCACTAACAGAAAAGTAGATCCAGTAACGGTTTATATTAATGGGCTGGAAGTGCCATATACTAACACAGCAGAGTATCTAGGTATGAAACTGGATACAGTGCTCAAATGGAAAGAGCATGTAAAAAGAAAGAGGGAGGAGCTCAACATAAAGTATAGAAAAATGTACTGGCTGTTAGGGAGAAACTTACAAATATCAGTAGAAAACAAACTGCTGTTGTACAAACAAGTTCTGAAGCTTGTGTGTTCTTATGGAATTCAGCTCTGGAGATGTAGAAAGAAAACAAACTTATAAAAACAAAATATGCAGACAAACATGATCACAGGAATTAGATCCACGATAACCCAATAATGCGACACATGGTGGAAGAAGCTCCACACATCTCAAGGTGATTCAAAAGACAGAAGCTGTATCACAATAGAAAACAATTAATATGTAAAACTCTATGTGAGAGAAAGACAGAATAATTTTGTGTTAGCCACTGGGATTCATACCATCACCCGTGAAGGAAACATGAAGGAGAAGCTGCTGGATGAGCTTGCTCAGTTGTAGCATTAAGGGAGGTGTTTTTAGTGGGTCAAGAGTCCCACACTACAACAAACTATGGGGTCCTTAGTGTCTATAGAGATTTTCACCTATCCTTATGAAAAAAATATTTTTGCCACATTCAACTCTTGCTTGTTGTGAGGTTCATCAAACGTGATAACAGGAGCGCTGCCATTACCATTTTTTTTTTTGTGCTAGCGCCCTTGATTGAATAGGTTTGACAGAGGTTTTTGTTGTGTATGCACTGTGCTTTAAATTGTGTCTGTTCATTTAGAATGTTGTTTCCATATATTTTTGTGTGTTTGTATATTTCCAGCTGTTCACATGCGTTCAATTTTCAGCCATTTGTGTTTATGTGTAGACTTCCATGTTGTTTTTGATGTTTGTACATGCGTCATGTGCTTCAATAAGATGATTTAAAAATCTCGATTCAGTGGTGGAGTTTAATGCTTTTATATATTCAGTATACCTGTTTTTGAATCTGCATCCTGCCTGGCTTATTGTATCATATTGTTACGACGGTCTACTTGATCGTCGTAGGTACAGTGGAAACAAAATACAAGACACTAATTAAGTCACTAATCACCAGCTTTAATTTTTACAGTTAAACAGTTCATAATTAAAAACACAGTCTCTTACAACAAATCAAATAAAAATTGTTCACATGCAATAAAATGTCCACTAATATTAAACACAACTGTATTACAATTATCCCGCCCGATTATTAAACACTTCGCTAATAACAACTAGAATGCACACAGTAATATCGCCCGATAATGACTTGTAATCGCCCGACAATAAACTGAAACTAAACGTCATTGACTACTGGTATTTATACCCACCCAAATTACGAGATTATTCCATACCTGCGTGTTAGCGCCATTGTGTATGACATAATTAATTACACCCTTGATACAGTTCACCTGGCTTCTGGACAGTCTAGCAAATGCATCGATAGTCACGTACGCCACCACATTACTTTCCGGATCCCTCTGGAACATTCGATAAACACATAGATTGTTCTGTGATATCGTAAAACTGCCTCCTCCTTAAGCCTGTTCGTCCCGAACTGGCAAACTGTCTCTGAAGTAGTACGTAACCAGACGATCTAGGTGAACGACCTTGGACTTTTGCTGTCCTTCCTGTTGAATCCAATAAACAACATCGTTGATTCTTTTTTTCACAGTGTAGGGTCCTTCCTAGTTAGACTGAAGCTTAGGTGAGTGACCACAATGGCGCTTTGGGTTGAACAACCAGACCTGTTCTACTTCTTGGAAACCCACACTATTGCTGTGAATGTCATACCGAGTTTTCATTTTATCACTGGATATCTTCAGCCATCCTCTTACCAAGCGATTCATTTCTCGCAGTTGGTTTTCTAATTGCGAGGAATAGTTCTGTGGCTCTTGGGACTGAGTCTCAGGTGATCCGAACATTAAGTCCCCAGGAAGACGAATCTCCCGCCCAAACACCAATTTTGCTGGAGTCATTCCAGTTGTGTCATGTACTGATGATCTATACGCCATGAGGAATAGTGGTATACGTTGGTCCCAGTCTGTTTGGTTCTTGTCAACAACCTTCGAAAGATGCTGCTCAAGTGTCCTATTGAATCTCTCAACCATCCCGTCC
This sequence comes from Magicicada septendecula, assembly GCA_034769895.1. Lineage (NCBI taxonomy): Eukaryota > Metazoa > Arthropoda > Insecta > Hemiptera > Cicadidae > Magicicada > Magicicada septendecula. The sequence goes on from CM068373.1 coordinate 284,856,267, forward strand.
GACTGAGTATACAGAGGCATTGTCCTGGTCTTTCAAATTCTGAGTAGACGGCATAATCCTTTAAACACTCCTGATTCAAAATTTATCCCTTGATCCATATGGATTTCCTTAATGGCAACAGAAGTTGTGAACTAACTCCTTTGCCACAGTTGTAACCTCCTGATTTGGAATTGGATAGGCTTCCACCCACTTAGTAAAGTAGTCACCTACAACCATGATGTACCGGTTTCCATCGTCAGTAACTGGGAATGGTCCAGCAATGTCTATGGCAATTCTCTCGAAAGGCAGTCCAAAGTTTTACTGTTTCATTTTTCCCCTGCTTCTGGTTTGTGGGCCCTTGATTGCAGCACATATTTCACACGTTCGAACCCATTTCTCTACGTCGTGGTGAAGATAATGCCAAAAGAATCGCTTCCGTATTTTGTCAAGGGTTTTGTTAACGCCATGATGGCCTCCAGATGTTCCATCATGCATCTCCTTAAAAACAGACTGCACTTTACTTCGGGGAACTATCAACTACATGACCACGTCTCATCCATCTGCACTTTCCCAAGACCTTCTCAGCAATCCATTTTCTAAGGTAAGAGTTCCCATTGTGCCCAGTAGCACTTCAGCACTGCGGAACCATGGCAGATATCTTGCCAATCCGGGCGGCGACCTTCCTCTTTTGCTGTCAAAATCGGTCCAATGTCTTCATCAGTCATACGTTCTTGTCGACAGTCTTGTGTTGTCCAGCCGTATGCCAGGAAATTTACAGTGATCGCTTGAACATGTTCGCTTGAGTTTTGTTCTTCCTTTCTGTGGCAATGTCGGCAGTCTTCTGGGCATGGTCTTCGTGATACGCTATCTGCATTACCATGCAGGCGCGATGTTGTACCTTGAAGTTGTACTCTTGCAGATGTTCAAGCCACCTTGCCAACTGTCCTTCCGGATTTTTAAATCTCAAGAGCCAAGCAAGCACGGCAGATCCGTACATAGTGAAAACTCTCTACCGTAGAGGTATTTATGGAAGTGCTCCAAAGCTTTGACAATTGCCAAAAACTCTCTCCTTGTAACACAATAATTTCTCTCTGGTTTAGAAAGCATCTTGCTGTAATACGCTATTACTAGTTCTTCACCGTTCTGGACTTGAGACAAAACTGCTCCTAGACCAGTATTGTTTGCGTCTGTGTCTACGATGTACTACTTTCCTTCAGAAGCTGGAAAAGCAAGAATCAGCTGCGAACATAATGCAATCTTGAAAGTCCTAAATGCTTGATCACACTGTCTCGACCACTGGAAGTTTTGTTTATTTTCTGTTAGCTCATGTAGTGGTTTAGCAATAATAGTGAAGCCTTTCACAAAACGTCTGTAATATGAGCATAACCCCAGGCAACTCCGAACTTCGTGTTTACTCTTCGGCACTGGCCAGTCTCTTATGGCGTCTACTTTATTAGGATCCATGCTAACACCCGCTGGCGAAACCAGATGTCCCAGATACTGTACTTCCTTCTGGAATAGAGAACACTTCTTCAGGCTCAGCTTCAGTTGGGCACCATGGATTCTAGTTAGAACCTCCTTAAGGTTTTCCTAATGGTCTTTGAAAGTCTTCTTGATGACTATGACATCATCTAAATAAATAAGGCAAGTTTTCCATGTCAGTCCTCGGAGTACCAGGTCCATCAATCTCTCAAATGTTGCCGGTGCATTACAGAGTCCAAATGGCATGATGTTAAATTGGAATAAGCCACTTGGGGTTGAGAAAGCGGTTTTTCCTTGTCTTCTTGATGAAGACCCACTTCCCAATATCCACTCTTCAGGTTCAATGTGGAAAACCACTGTGCTCCGGACAGCGTGTCAAGTGTATCGTCAACACCAGGTAATGGATAGCAGTCTTTCTTTGTAACATCATTTAACCTCTGGTAGTCTACGCAGAAACGCAATCCACCATCCTTCTTCGCTACCAGCACTACAGGAGAAGACCAAGAACTTGACGAAGGTTCGATTACTCCCTCTGTCAACATGTCCTGTACTTTCATCTTGCTTAGATAATGGAGGCCTTCGATAAGGTTGGCGTATCTGTGTTGTGTCCCCGGTATTGATGGGATGTTGTACAAGAGAGTTTCTTTCCAGTGACTGTCCCCAAACTGCAAAACAATCTTTGAATTCATGTAAAAACCATCTGAGTTCTTTACCTCACCCCACCCCTTGAGAGGTCGTTAGAAGATCTGTTCAATAATTACTGTAGTTCTTCTGCTAATTTGGAAGAATCCGAAGCACAACTGGATCTTTGTTGTGTCATTCTGGATACCCAGGCCACAGGAGTCAATTTGTCTAGGAGTGTATTGCTTTGTAACTGACAGCTTGATCCAGAATATTTGCCACTCTAATAGGTACATTTCCAGTTTTGTCAGGTTTTACTAAACTTCTGGCAATTAGTATGCCCGTTGTGCTGACTACCTGGGGTTCGAATATTATAACATAACAAGATTACACCTCAGAATAAAGACAAGTATACCATCAAAATTCACTGTGAAATATGCAGAAACACAATCTTATTAATATTAAAAGAAATAGAAGAATAAAATAAACTTATTAAATACAGTAATGAAGAGACAATATATTACTTAAAGATAATTAATATTTTCAAGGAATAAAAAGAAATCGAAACAAAAAGGGAAATATTATCATAAATTTATCATTGGGAAATAGGGAATGCAAATTTAGGAATTATATAATGCAAATAACCTGACAAAACAATAACTGATGATGACAAATACCCAGAAGAGATGATCAAATGACAAAAAATGTAAATAGTTATTAGTAGACATAAATATAATGTACAAATGTTCAACTTAGTATGTAAGAAATAAGACATTGAGTATAGCCTTAGATTAAAACTATGAGGAGGTCTGCGAACCTCAAACAGTTATTTTGTATAAGTGAACTACAGACTGTAAGTCATATAGAATTACAAATATAATAATATTGAACAATAATTATAAAAATCAGGTAGTGTAACAGTGTAAAAAGGTGAGAACATCAGTGATAGGCTTTAAAAAGTAAAAACAGTGTATAGTGTAAGTGAATAAACATATTTATAATATGAACATTGTATGAAACATGTAATTTATATGGAACAACAAGGTAACTAATATAGTGAAATACAACCAAGGGGAAATAATTAAAAAATAAAGAATCTTCCGTTACAAACTTATAATATAATAGTGACGAAGATACAATAAGATTCTATGGAATCATATTAATTGTAAATTGTGAAATCGAACCTGTGACCCATAAACGTATCATTGCCAAGACCTGAAATGAATGAATTAGTGTTTTAATAAAAAGGAAGGTATTGTTGAAAAAATATTGAAACCAGACAAAACATGTCAGTTTTACTCCTGGATTTTATACAAATTAAAGACAGATATGAGACGAAATAATACAGAAAAACTATGAAAATAACTAAAAGGAGGATGTTTTAATCGATGACACAAAAAACTTGAAGTCCAGGAGCGAAGGATCAAGAAATAAGCTTGTAAAGAAAACTCCAAGATTGGTGAGAGTACTCCAATGATCAACCACGATATGTGAAAACATTTTAACATTTAAAGCTCAAGTTACAGCGATATACTATCACAAAAACAATAAAAACTTTATAATAGTGAATACTAATTGTACACAAATAATTATTAGTATTAAGAGTTTCTTTTTCAATTGTTCATTTGTTCTTTTGTATGATCCAAAGAACCCACTGATACACAACATACATCAACAACACCTAATTACCAAACATTATTTATAAATATTATGTTTTATGATATGTTTACGATTTGTACTATACTTTGACATGACTAATAGATGAACCCTGAGATTGAGATTTTTCATGCTCTACAACAGAAATGAGTTTTGAAAAGAGTAAATAAAAATAATTGAATGTAAGACAAGAACGAATAAGGAGTTGAGTACTTATTTTAGAATAAAGAGTCTAATTACATATTTAAAGACCAGCAAGTAGGGGCTAATTAAGAGAAATAATTTCGTGTAGTTACAAATTGGCTCCCATCGCGGGGCTTAAGAGAGGGCAACCTATGACATCAAGAGTATTTCTTTTTACAAATTGACGTAACCAACATGTGGCTTTTAACCCATATTATTTTTTTCTTTTTACAATATAGAGCACTGGCTGCCTCTAGTATCTACCTCTGTTCTAACGATGAAGAGCTTTTTGGCGGAACAATTACGGCCACTTGGTTTATGACGTCCATCGATTTTTCTGATGTCATTGTGGAGAGTATTACCTGTTCTCCTCCGATTCTCAAGACATTGTTTTTGAAGTCAACTATAAATCCGTATGCGTTCATAACGTCCACACCAAGAATTGTTTCATCCACAATGTCTGCAACCAGTACTTGATGATTAAACTCAAGTCGACCGAGGCGTAGGTGTATCTCCACTTTTTCAAACACTTTTACAGGCTGTCCAGTAGCTGTTCGCAAGCTGCAAGAGCACCAGATTGGCTTAAGATCTTTCACCACGTCGGGCCGTGCAATGGAAACTGTTGCACCTGTTTCAACCTTATTTGAGGTTGGCCTTTCTTTAACCCGGTAACCACCAAGCTCCTGCTGTTTTTCTGAAGTGTAGAAATTGCGTATTGTCTAGGGGCTTCGTTCCTCCAGTTAGTCAGGAAACACCCCGTTGTACCGACTACTGCTCGTTTCCCTGCTGCAGAACTCTAACCCGACAATCCCGTTGAAGATGTCCAGGTTTCCCACATCAATAACACTTCGGTCTTCCATCCTTTCTTACTTTATTCTGTGGCGCCGACCGTCGAGTCTCTGTTCCTTGTGCTTCTTCCTCATCGTCTGTGCCGTCGCGATCTTGTAACGCGCACTTTATGACTTGTCCAACCAGATGCTGATTTGGTGACCTAAAATTGCAAAGCATATACCAGTGCGTCCGCACTGTTCTGGTGTCTTGCCATTTGTAACACTTGCTTTAGTTTGTAACCTCAGACACTGGCAGTAAATGTCTGCATCGCAAAACTTGTTCTAAAATCTTCTGGCGCTACAGAAAAGGCCAGTCTAATTAGTCTGTCGATACTTGCTTCAAACTCTTGAAGGCTCTCCCTGAAATGCTTTTGCCTTGCTCTCAACTGGGTGTAGTACACATCTCGCAAATGTTTATCACCATACCGTAATTCCAGAGCTTTTATCAATTCAGCATATGTGTTTTGGCTGTCAGGTGGCACTTTCTGTAGTAATTCTGTTGCAGGTCCTTTTAATGCAAGAACGAGTGAAACAGCCTTGTCTTTTTCTGTCCAATTATTTGCACATGCAGAAGCTTCGAATTGGCGTAAATACATTGCCCAGTGCGTGGTTCCATCAAAGGTTGGGGCCTTGACATGAACTGTCCCAACCGCAGGCGAGGTGACCTTCTCTATAGACTTATTTTCTGTGTCTTTCTCTGTCTTTATGTTGGTACAGTCTGTTCAGAAATTTGTTTTGGTTGTATTTTTTATGAACTGCTCAACTACACTTTTAATTTGTTCTCTTATGTTTGCCATTGAGGTTTCTACTGCACATATTTTTGTTGACATAGCTTCTTCCACACTCAAGACACATTTTTCTACTTCAGCTATTTTATTTGACATGGATTCTTCTACGTTAGATATTCTGGTAATTTGATTGTTAAGCTCACCTCGTAATTCACCTAAGTCACCACGTAGGAGACCCAATTCTGCGGTAGTATGTTCTTGCATCTGCTTTTGCTCTTGAATTAACTTTGATGTCTTCTGTTTCACGCTTACATTCTTCTTTTTGTCTTTCTTCTGTTTCTAGCATTTTGTCTTTCTGACATTCCTCAGACTCTTCTCTTTCCTGCCTGTGTTTCTCATCCTGTCGTTTCTCCATCTGTAACAGCAGCACCTGTAAATTTTCCATCATCTGACTGGCACCCATTGTTTTCCGATTAATTATGAATTACACTCGTCTTGTACAAAGTGTCCACTGTTTCCACTGTTAACCGTTCTATCCCACTTCTGACACCACTGTTACGACGGTCTACTTGATCGTCGTAGGTACAGTGGAAACAAAATACAAGACACCAATTAAGTCACTAATCACACCTTTAATTTTCACAGTTAAACAGTTCGTAATTAACAACACAGACACCACACTACAAACCAAACGTAAAGCCAAAAAAATAACACACATGCCGCACTACAAACCAAACGTAAAGCCGAAAAAATATACCTGGACAACATAATCAACGATTTATACTACAAAAAAGATACACTAATCAAAACAGCATACAACCTACACGTAAAACTTACACAATTATTATACCACATAGAACTCGAAAACATAATACAAAATACACGGAACTACATAGAGAAACTCCAATCAAAAATACAAGAAAGACAAAACAGGAAAATCAATAGCATCCTAACACGCACAAACGAAACAATCCCGAAACAATATAACAAAGACCAATTTCACTAAACCAGAAATAACCCTATTAGATAAAGGCCTAAAACACAATTTAAGAAACAATACAACCAATAACAACAATAATAAAAGGTATATACGCGACATAGTCATAGATGCTGAAACGGCCATACATCACACGCATAACAACGACCAAGACAATATACGACACGAAATAAAACGCAAATTACAACACACACAACAACAAGAACAAAAACACCATAATAACGAAATGCAATCACTAAAAAATATAAAACGTAAATTACATGAACATAACCTAACCATACTTAAACCAGATAAAGGTAACATAAATGTTATAATAGAAATACAGGATCTAAATAACAAAAGCAAAACGTTTTTTACTGAAAACAACATAACTAAATTAAATAAAGACCCCACAACAAAATATCACAAACAAATAAATAAAATCATAAATAACACAAAACACATAATCACACCTGACAACATCAAATATCTGAAACAAATTAAACCAAACCCCCCTACATTGAATGCACTACCAAAAATACACAAACCTAATATCCCCATCAGACCACTTATAAACAATACACAAGCACCCGCACACAAAATAGCTAGACACTTAGATAAGTTAATCAGAAACAACATAAATTTAACAAACAACACCACCGTCAAAAATAATTTAGATCTGGTGAATAAAACTCAACATGTCCACATTCCACACAATTCAACACTAGCTTCTTTCGACATAACAAACCTATACACCAATGTACACATAAAAGAAACTATAACAACATTAGAACATTTACTAAAACTAAATAACACACCAGAAACACACATGAAAGAGATCATCCATCTCACCAAAACTATCACCGAACAAAATTATTTCTCACACAATAACATGATTTACACACAAACAGATGGACTACCCATGGGCTCCCCTATATCAGGTATACTAGCCGAAATATTCGTACATACAATAGAACAAGAACACACATTGAACAATAACAAATACACCAACAAAATCTTATATTGGCACAGATATGTTGATGACATTTTACTCCTATACAACGGCAACAAAAGACAAATTCAAAATTTCCATAAATACATTAACACTATACACCAAAAATTAAAATTCACACTAGATTTAGAACAAAATAATAGCATAAACTTCCTGGACCTTACAATTACCAAAACAAACAACACACACACATACAAAATATACAGAAAACCCACCACAACAGACATGGTCATACATAACTCATCCAACCACCCAACTCAACACAAACATGCAGCTTTCAACTACATGCTACATAGGCTCACTTCAATACCCCAAAACACACATGACTACCTAGAAGAACTCAACACAATCAAATATATAGCAGACAAAAATGGATACAATCCCGATTTAATAAACAAACTACACAAACGCATCCTAAACACAAAAAGTAAAACACATAAAACCAACAGTACACAACCCAGTAAATACATCACACTCACATACTACAATTCCAACACACACAAAATTGCAAACACATTCAGGAAACACAATTATAAAGTAGCATACAGGACTAACAACACCATCAGGAAACACATAAATAATACTAACAAAGACACAGACACATACAGCAAAACATGGGTCTACAAATTAAACTGTAGTGATTGTAACCAGTTCTACATCGGCCAGACGGGAAGATCTTTTTCCTCAAGATACTCTGAACATTTAAAAGCCCTCACCACAAACTACATACACTCCACATTCGTCACACATTTACAAAATGAAAACCACGGTTACACAAACATAGAACACAACATGAAATACTACACTACTTACCTAAAAGTAGAAAACTAAACACAGCAGAACAATATGAAATATACAGACATCACACACTACAACCAAACAACATATTAAATGACCAATTACACTACAGATCACATATACTTTTTGATACACTTGTCCAAACACACACTTTGAATCCCAGCGCCAATTCCCCCCAACCAGCAACCCCCACCACACACACCTACAACCCATAACGGTTACTTTGTACAGACATTCTGTATTTCAAATCCCACTGAGGAAGACGAACACCATGTCGAAACGTTTGGGACAATAAACCAAAAGTAAGTGTTCACTATGAAAGTTTGTGTATATATATATATATAACAACACAGTCTCTTGCAACAAATCAAATAAAAATTGTTCACACACAAAAAAAAGTCCACTAATATTAAACACAACTGTATTATAATTATCCCGCCCGATTATTAAACACTTCACGCAATAACCACTTGAACGCACACAGTAATATCGCCCGATAACCACTTTATTGCCCGACAATAAACTGAAACTAAACGTCGTTGAGTACAGGTATTTATACCCACCCAAATTACGAGATTATTCCATACCTGTGCGTTAGCGCCAGTGTGTATGACATAATTAATTGCGCCCTTGACATAGTTTGCCCGGCTTCTGGTACAATCTAGCAAATGCGTCGATAGTCACGTACGCCACCGCATTACATTTCAGATCACTCTGGAACCTTCGATAAACACGTAGATTGTTCTATGATGTCGTAACAATATCATAGAATTTGTTGTGTCGTAGGCATTTAAATCTGTGATACCAGGTAATCCAAATTTGTTTAACTTCTTGTGTGTCCTGCTTTGTTTGTGGTTTTGTACGCAATACTGTAACTTGCTTTTTTCAATTTGCAGGCAATTTATTCAGTATGGTTGTTAATATGTGTGCATTTCTTGTTGGTTTCAAATTGACAGCATTCCAAGTGGATGCCTCTGATGAAGCTCACAACAAGCAAAAGCTGACGCAGACAAAAAGGTATAATTTTTATTTAAAATACTGTGTTCCACATCGGAATAGTATACATGAATCTTTAGAAAAAGTCTTGGATTTTGTTGTCCATGACGTGACCATTAATTAACTAATTGTAAGTATAATACTACTGACTCAGAACACTAAGATTTTTATGTTCTGCACACACCAACATCGATCTTTTGATCGATGGTGCCGTCACTAGGAACAAGACGGACAATGCTCCTAGTGGCAGTCTGATGAACCCTATAATAAGCGAAAACTGGTTCAGGCTAAAAGGTAAACATTTTACATTTTTACCAATAAAAAACTTAGTTTTCCGAGTCAGCAGTATTATACTTATAATTATTTAGAAAAAGTGTTAGAATATAATTGACTTATCTCCGACCTATTAGGCCGTGGTCCACTCTTGCTGCTACAAACAGATGTTTTGGACTCTCCTCTGGAGGGCATCTTCACTGTGAGAACGATTCAGTATATTCGGTGAAGAACGTGTCAGTTACCGAATCATTCTCACACTGAAGATGGCCTCCAGAGGAGAGCCCAAGGCATCTGTTCTTAGCAGCAGGAGTGGACTATGGTCTAATAGCCTGGAGATAAGTCAATTATATTCTAACACAATTGATGCTGGCTGTGAAAGCCTTAGGTACTTCACAAAAAGTATTTTGAATTAATCTTGTGTAAACTATTGAAATAGAAGATAATTATGAATAACAAGTGAAAAAGTCAGTTTCTTGACACATAATAAATGCAATCATTTTTTGCTTATATTATTATGCAAATTTGAAATTAATACACCTGAATTTTTATTTTGGAAATGTGACTTTGCGTGACAGTAGGCTCCTGATACAGGTTCAAGTGTTTCCTTCTTCTTTGACAATCCATACTCGTCCTTCAAAAATCTGATAGTACTGTAGGAACCTTTGCCAATGATTTTCTCAGGTGGATATCTGATAGGATTTTTTGCAAGTTGCAGACCTCTTAAATTTGGAACAGACCCTACAATTAAAAAGTTTACGATAAGTAATTCATAATCAATTTTAGCTTATTAGCTTCAGAAATTACAAACACTAGGGTGGGTAAATTATTATTTTAAACATCTAATAGAATGATATGAATACTTTGGCTTGCCGGGCTGTAAGGCCATGGTCCTTAGTTGTTTTGAGGAAACTTTTGGCCATGCCTTCGACGACCATCTTCAGTGCAGAAGGCTGGAGCACACTGATAACAGTTTTGTAGTCAGTGACCACTGAAGTGTGGTTAAGGCTAGCGGCCGTGAGTAGGACACGCATATATGTGTCTTTTGATGTCCGCAGGAATTGTTGTCTGACACCACCAGCCAATCAGAAGAAAGGCAAATTCTTATTGGTTCTTCACAACTCGTGTCCAAAGAGCACTCAATGAGAGGGACTCACCCTGCCAATTCATGGTAACAGATGCGTGTTATGGAAGATTTTTTTTATACAATTGTTTTACTAATTTTACTTCCATGTTCCATGGTGATAACTAAAAAAAAATTTATGGTTATGGTATTCAAGATAAGAGCTGATTTTGACTGTACTCCCCTCAAAACATGAAGAAAACTCATTTTCCGAAAAGTGTCTGTGTGTAGAATTCTAACTATGGCGAACGATAACTGCCACAAATTCAAACAGAATCAAATAATGTTTTGCATATATGTCCCTGAGTTGTAGAGGACTCAAGGCCTGCTGATTTTGGTGAAGATCGGTTAACAGGAAGGGGTAGTTTACCTGCAACGTTTTTCATTTTAACAAGAGTAAAGTAGGCCTACTTAATTTTGATAAATAAAGTATCGTGAAAAGAAGGTCTTAATAATCCACTGTAGAAAGCCAGATAAAATACTGTATCTATAAATGAAAAGGGTAGTTGAAGGGGGGAGGGGGTAATTTTCTATAAATGAAAATGATAGTTGAAGGGGGAGAGGATAATATTTTATATGTGTACTATGTTATCGGCAACAAAAAATTAGTTTGTTGTTAAAATTCCATCCCGGGCTGTTTGGCTGTGGTCCAAAGTTTTCTGCAAAACCAGACGTTTTGGCAGTGCCATCGACTCCCATCATCAGTGAAAATCGAGTGTGTTAACGTGAGGTAGTATACATTAGTGACCACAGTACTGTGGTTAAGGCTGAAGGAAGATGTATTTTCTATGCAAATATTTCATTTCTAAAATGATTTTAAACATAAATATTAGAACACGGAAGTCATGTATGGTTCTCCATACCGATATTTTTACAATTGTTACACTTTTATTTATAGTCAGAATAGTCAGATAAACACAAGCTAACGTGTGACTAACAGCCTGGGAATCAAGAGGTGATAGTTAAATTTGAATTGTTTTACAAATGAGCTCATAAGCAAGTAAAAGAGGAAAAGATTAACATACTTGCCTAATTCGACCGGCAGATACGTTAACTTGTTTCCTTCTAGCAGCAGCACCTGCAGGGTCTGATGATTTGCCACCGACTTTGGTAAAGTTTCCAATTCATTGTTTCTGAGGTCAAGCCAAACTAGTTTTGGAAACACGTGAAAAAAGTCATCCTGCAGTTGTGTTATTTTGTTACCTTCTAAATACAGACACTGAAAACAAGACTGATTAGTATTACATGACGAAACAAAATGTAGTTCTTGGATTTCGTTGTCCATGACGTGTCCGTTACTTAACTAAATATCACTATTACATTAACAACTCAGAACACTAGGTTTTTTATAAGTAAAAGCATAAAGTTTTACCTTACAGCCTGAACTGGTTTTCTCCTTTAAAAGGCTTCTTCAGAGGCTTGAGAAGAAGCCTTTTAAAGGAGAAAACCGGTTCAGGCTGTAAGGTAAAAGTTTATGCTTTTACTTATAAAAAACCTAGTGTTCCGAGTCGTTAATTAATAGTGATATTTAAAATGTAGTTGTTCATATATATTTGGTACTAAACTATAAGCATTCCAAATAGAATTATCACTGTTGCACACCACTATAGAAAAATTATTCCGATTAGCACTTTCAAGCTTCACAGCTCATCATCAGATCGGAAATAACAATAATAGGTCTAGATAACTTCTTTATACCCCCACTTGCCAACAAGCTATAAGTTAAATGTCCTTTCAGGCTATGTCCTTCCTAACTGAACTCGCTAGTTAATAATAGCCAAAAAGGACATTTAACTTATAGCTTGTTTATGAAAATGTGTATGGGAGGTAGGGCAAGTGGGTATAAAGAAGTTGTCTAGTCCTATTATTGTTATTTCTGATCTGATGATGAGCTGTGAAGCTTGAAAGTGCTAATCGGAATAATTTTTCTATAGTGGTGTGCAACGGTATTAATTCTATTTATAATTGTTTTGTACTAAACTATAAACATTATATACTATAACTTGAGAGGGGAGACCTGTCATGTCAGGTGTGCAAGATGGATTTTGATGGGAAGTTGAACGGGAGAGGTGGGAGACAGAATTCTCAGTCCGAATCCCCCTTCTCTGCCAACAATTAATACTGCTTTGCCTGCAACTTAAAGCTACACAGCAGATCTTGTCTCTCAACCAGTACTTTCCCGTTACCTCCACCAAACTAAATCTGTCTCATAAAACAATAAGTCTCTAATTCTAAATATCACTATAATATTGACGACTCGGAACACTAAGTTTTTTATAAGTAAAAACGTAAAGTTTTACCTTACAGCCTAAACCGGCTTTCACCTATAGAAGGCTTCATCAGAGGCTGTCGTTAGTAGCGCTGCTCGTCTTGTTGTTGGTGCCGAGATAGTGTTTCGAAAGATTGAAGCTGTGTGTGTGTGGTGAGATGTGTTCGAATAATGCGTGCGATTTGAATTGTGTCTGTTCGTTTAGGATGTCGTTTTTATTTGTTTTTGTGTGTTTGTATATTTCTAATTGTTCTAGAGTGTCTAGTTTTCGGCCTTTTGTGTGTACGTGTAGTATGTTCATGTTATTGTCGATGTTTTTATATGTGTGGTTTGCTTCAATGAGGTGGTTTGCGAAGGTAGATTCTGTAGTGGTGTGGAGTGCTTTTGTGTGTTCAATGTATCTCTGTTTGAAGCTACGTCCTGTCTGGCCTATGTAGAATTTACTGCAATTTGAACAATTTAGTTCATATACACCGGGTAGATCGAATTTGTTTTGTGCTTTGGGCATGCGTTTTGATAGTGTGTGTTCTGTTTTGTTAGTAGTTTTGTAAGCGATTCTGTATCCTGCTTTTTTGAATTTGTGGGCAATTTTTTCTGTTTGTTTGTTGATGTATGTTAGTGTTATGAATTTGTTGTTTTCTGTCTTTGTCTGTTGTTTGTTTTGTGTTTTGTGTAGGAGTTTACTGACTATTGTTCTGTCATAACCGTTAGATTCTGCTAGATATTTTATCGTGTTTAGTTCGTCTTTGTAGTCTATTTCATCTAAGGGGATGTTGTTAAGTCTATGTATCATGGTTCTAAAAGCAGCTAGTTTGTGTTGTATTGGGTGATTGGAGGTGTTGTGTATTAGTGTGTCAGTTGTAGTTGGTTTTCTGTATATACTGAATTTGTGCCTGTGTTCTAGTTTTGTGATGGAGAGGTCTAAGAAGTTTATGGTATTGTTGTGTTCGTATTCAGCAGTGAAGGTTATGTTTTTATGTATTTTGTTTATGTGCGTTAGTAACTGTTCACATTGTCTTTTGTTTCCCCTGTATAGTATTAGAATGTCATCAACGTATCTGTGCCAATATAGTATTTTATGTGAGTGTCTGTCATTGTTTGTGAGTATTTTTGTTTTTTCAAAGTGTTGGAGGAAGACTTCTGCTAGAATGCTGGATATGGGGGAGCCCATGGGTAGGCCATCATTCTGTGTGTAGTATTTATTGTTATAAGTAAAGTAGTTTTGTTTTGTGATAATGTTCAGAGTTTCTGTTATTTCATTGATAAGTTCGTCTGGTGTGTTGTTCTGTTTGAGTTTGTTTTGTAGGATGGTGATTGTTTCAGAGATGGGGATGTTTGTGTACAGGTTTTTAATGTCAAAGGAGGCTAATGTGGCGTTATGGGGGATGTGTATGTCTTTTATTTTTGTTACTAGCATTACTAGACATTCTAGCAGAAGTCTTCCTCCAACACTTAGAAAAAACAAAAATACTCACAAACAATGACAGACACTCACATAAAATACTATATTGGCACAGATACGTTGATGACATTCTAATACTATACAGGGGAAACAAAAGACAATGTGAACAGTTACTAACGCACATAAACAAAATACATAAAAACATAACCTTCACTGCCGAATACGAACACAACAATACCATAAACTTCTTAGACCTCTCCATCACAAAACTAGAACACAGGCACAAATTCAGTATATACAGAAAACCAACTACAACTGACACACTAATACACAACACCTCCAATCACCCAATACAACACAAACTAGCTGCTTTTAGAACCATGATACATAGACTTAACAACATCCCCTTAGATGAAATAGACTACAAAGACGAACTAAACACGATAAAATATCTAGCAGAATCTAACGGTTATGACAGAACAATAGTCAGTAAACTCCTACACAAAACACAAAACAAACAACAGACAAAGACAGAAAACAACAAATTCATAACACTAACATACATCAACAAACAAACAGAAAAAATTGCCCACAAATTCAAAAAAGCAGGATACAGAATCGCTTACAAAACTACTAACAAAACAGAACACACACTATCAAAACGCATGCCCAAAGCACAAAACAAATTCGATCTACCCGGTGTATATAAACTAAATTGTTCAAATTGCAGTAAATTCTACATAGGCCAGACAGGACGTAGCTTCAAACAGAGATACATTGAACACACAAAAGCACTCCACACCACTACAGAATCTACCTTCGCAAACCACCTCATTGAAGCAAACCACACATATAAAAACATCGACAATAACATGAACATACTACACGTACACACAAAAGGCCGAAAACTAGACACTCTAGAACAATTAGAAATATACAAACACACAAAAACAAATAAAAACGACATCCTAAACGAACAGACACAATTCAAATCGCACGCATTATTCGAACACATCTCACCACACACACACAGCTTCAATCTTTCGAAACACTATCTCGGCACCAACAACAAGACGAGCAGCGCTACTAACGACAGCCTCTGATGAAGCCTTCTATAGGTGAAAGCCGGTTTAGGCTGTAAGGTAAAACTTTACGTTTTTACTTATAAAAAACTTAGTGTTCCGAGTCGTCAATATTATAGTGATATTTAGTTAAGTAACGGACACGTCATGGACAACGAAATCCAAGTCTCTAATTCTCTTAATAATTATGTAATATCTTCAAATAAATATACTGCAAGTAAGTTTATTTTCACCTAATGCACGTTTCACATAAACTATTCAGAGGTTTGTTTGAATTGTAATTGAATGTTTCGCTTACAATACAGCTAATGGATAATCAAATTTACTTCGATTCTATTTTAGATTGTTTTAATGTTTATGTAGTAGCTACTTATTATATATTTAATGTTTATTCTATTATTATAATAAATATAAAATTTTAAATGAATCGTCTTGTTTTGTTTTTATTTGTATTTGTTCTTTAATTAGCAGATTACTATTACTGTGTTTGTAAATATTAAGATTTCACAGATATTCACTTTGTTACCTTTTTGTGCGTTTTTAATTAATTTGACATTTTGAATCTCTGGAAATTTATGTTTATTGTTTAACAGTGTGTAGCTAAATTAGATTTGTAAATATTAGGTTTTAGATATGCATTGCTATGTTGAATATGTCTCTCGGTCAGTTTTTTCTTTGTCTGGCCTACGTAACATTTATTGCAATCTGGATATTCTAAACTCCATTTTTATTATGAATGTTGAAATTATTTTTAGGTTTTATTTGATTAAAAACAATGTTATCTGTGTTATAAGATATTTTTAAGTTTGTATCTTTAAATGGTTTGCATAGTTTACGAGTTATGTTTCCATGATAAGTAAAGTTGATATATTTTGTATTATCATTAGTGAAAGGGGTTTTAAATGAAGGTTTGTATGGTGTTTGTTTTATTTTATTTTATAATTTACTGATAGTTTTTATTTTATATTCCTTTTGCAAGTAACTCGTTGAGTTTCCTGCAGTCTCCTATGTAATATCTTTAAATAAATATTCTGCAAGTATAGTGAATATAAATATCAAAAATTCAGTTTTTTGTAAGACATTTACTCTATATATCCACTTATGAAAAAATAGTTTAAGTTATTATTAGTCATTATTGTTATTATTATTATAGTATGAACAATATATAACATACAGTCTATATAATATTATTTAGTATAATAGTATTACTATTTTGAAATAGTACCATAGATAATGTTTGGGTGTGTACTAGTCAAATTATAAAGAAATAAATTTTATTTTCTGAAACTAAAGATTTTACTTCAAAAACCAATTTTAAAATGCTTATTTTATATTCAATATTTGAAATAGAAAAAATTCTCTATTTTGGATTTTCTATTTCAAGTGGATTGAGACACTTATTTTTGCACATCACTAGTTCTAAATATTGAAAACTTAGAAATGCTCAATATATTTATATTTTTATAGTGATATTTATGTTTTACACATGAAATACCAGTCATTATTCTATAAGCAAACTTTGATACATGGCTTAGGCCTACTGTATTTAAAAATGTATATTCATTTTACAAAATGAAAATGATTGAAATAAATTTAGTATAATTTACATTAAAGTATGGAACTAATAATGTACTCCATATTTTCATGATACCAGTTAATGTAATTTTCTGAACAGAAAATTCACAAACATTCCCTATACATTTTTTATAGCTTTCTCACCTGCAAGTTGATACATTTAGAAAATATAGAAACTGGAAAGTTTATTAGGTTTTTATGACTTAAGTCTATGCTAATTTCATTTCCATTGGGCACAGAAATACCATCCAATGCGCCCCGCGGTTCGTTTGCGACCTTATCCATAATCAAGTAATTAATTTTATTTCAAATAAACAACAAATACCAGCATCGGGCTGGCAAACGAGTTTGTCCATGTTTGAAAACACCACCTAACAACGAAACAACTACAGTTCAAAACTTGTTTTGTAACTAGGAAGACTGGCTAGATTAATTTTATGCAGTCCATAAAACATTTTGTGTACAGTACACCTTTTATTTCACTACAATTGCTTATTTATAGTAGAGTGAGTGCAATTAATTATCACATATTTACTAAATTAAGGAAATTTAAATTAGAAATACAATATAAGTTCAGTCAGTTACGTATAACTCTGTACTTTTTTCTGTACTCAGAATATTGTGGATTTAAATATAATTAGCAGATAGATTTTGTCAATTAAAATAAAATATAAGTACACATATAAACGAGTGTAAATTGCAATACACATTATCATATGTTTATGTAAAACGATATCAAAACACTCATGGCATCTTTGTTGTCTTTAGTGCTGCTAAATGAACGTGCGGAATTTATGAGTATTTAGTATTTACCTATTTCAATATGGCGAATGTTAGGGACAGTGATACGTCGTTGTGGCTTCATAATAAACTGGGTACGTCAAATGATTCATGGACAGGTGGCTCAATTTGTTCGCAGCTAAATGCAGAAGTTTTGCGGAATATAAAGGATTGTTTTCCGGACCTTCAGACTCAAGTTAAATTAAAATTATTACTGTCTTTCTTCCACATCCCGCGTCGTAACGTTGAGGAGGTGTGTCAAAGTGTCAATAATTATATTCATATTTATTAAATGTAAAATTTATTTATGAAAGTACCTATATTTTCACTTCTGTTTTCTTTATGCATGTACATAATAATTTCGAAGTGTTCAAGTATGGATTAGTTCAAGTTTTGAATGTCTCGATACAGGATTGTCGTACCGTAAATGAAGAATTTAATTAAATTGCGTGTAAATGTTTGAATATGTTTGTGTACGTTTATTAAGTGTACATTGATTATTCTATAGTGTGTATAAAGTGAAAATAGGTTAACAGTTTATATGGTATAGCGTTACTATATGGTACTGTTAACTGGTAATTTAAATCACTGGGTTTTGAATGTTTATATTAAACACAAGTGAATACAAACCTGTACCAAATAAGTACTAAGTGTAGTGTGGTAGTTAGTGCACAGAATGTGTTTTGCATATATTCACGTATCGAATGAATAAAACATTGCAAATGATCCATTATGTATGCCTTTGGTGACCGCAAATAAGTTCAGAAGACGTTAATGGACTTTAGGTAGAGGTATGAAGGAGCAGGAGGCAGAAAGTTTGCTTACATAATTTAACATATTCCAATAAGTTACAAAGTACCCATCTTCACTATAGGAACTACTCTTGCAGTTATGAAAATCCTATGATGCAGTACTGAACTGCTTTAAGGTTACTTGAACGTTGTAGTTGTTTGAACATGTTCAGTGACTGATGTTGGTATCTGTATTTTTATGGACGATTTCAGCCATCACAAGCAAACGCTATAGTATCTGTTAAATTTGTTTTGCTATTTTATTAATATAGGCTGGGTAGAAGTATCTTGCAGATGGTGCCTGTAAATATTGCAATCATGGGTACACCTGTACACCACAAAGTTTATATATTTGTGTATTAAACTTTATTATTCCTTTGTAAGTAACTCATTGAGTTTCCTGCAGGTCTCCCATGCAATATCTTCAAATAAATACACTGAAAGCAGGTTAATTTTTTGGTAAGCGAAACAATTAGAATTCAAACAAACTCCTGAAGATACAGAATAATTTCTGTGAAATGTGCGTCAGGTGAAAATAAACCTACTTGTAGTGTATTTATTTGAAGATATTACGTTAAGCTTTATGCATGGAGTTGGTAAATAACTCCAGATCTCCAGATTAATTGAGTTATCATTTTTATAAAAACTGCTGTGAATGCATTTCGTGTATTATTTTTAGGCAGTTCCATTAATTTATTAGAAATTCATATAATATGTTTATATATAAGCGGTTTGATCAAAAAGGCGTTGCATTAACCCCCCCCCTACAATACAAGTTTCAAAAACTGTTGTTGCATGATGTAGGATACAATTTAGGTTAGAAGTACCTAGAAGTTTTTTGTACTTCTAACCTACAAACGTGTTTTTAGGTTAGAAGTACAATAACTTTGTTAAATGACTAATAAATGCATAAAAGTTAAAAACAAAACTTGTAAAGAATTTAATTCTGAGATAAATGGTATAAATAAAGTCAATAAAAATCAACAAAAAATTCCAATTGTTTCCAATTTTCCAAAATTTGTTTTTAGGCAAAGATTTTTCTGTTTTACATTGGATATCATGAAACGTATGAGAGATACAGTTCTGCGACCTGTTTTATTCGATTTTTCAGGTCAAAAACCATAAGAAACAATAGAATTCGCCCCTTCCCAGAATTTCAGAAAGTCTTCATTTACCCAGGGGAACCGAAACCCGGGCGAAATATTTTGCTACCCGTAACTCGCTTACAAAGCGTTTCCGGACATATGTTTATATGAACTTTTTTTCTTCTTTTACACTATAGAACCATTTCTCAAAATATTTCCCTCTCCTCCCGGGACACTCTGTATAACAAAGTCGCAAGATGGAAAAGAAATAAGGTAAACTATAAGTTTTATTTCAATAACGCGACTTGGAGACCATAAATCACAAATTATGAATACAATTTAGACATCGGTAACCATTGTCTAAACTTGTAGCACATAAGATATGTAGTTTAGATTTGACAGGTAAATGATTAAATTTGATTTTGTATCAGCAAATCTTTTAACATTGGTAGTACAAAACAAGAGCAAACAATTTGCATGAAATTTTGTGTAAAGAATTAGCCGAACTACTCCAACTTGGTGAACATATCATGTAAGGCTTTTGGTGATTCTAGTGTTTAAAAATGGTACAGAAATTTTGAGGACTCACACGATATAGTTGAAGATGGGGATAGAAAAATTGAAGATCAGAGTGTTATGTTCTACAAATTTTTATCACTGTGTACTTCTTCTTCTTCTGATAGTTCCTATCCGTTTCGGATGTTGGATAGCATACAGACTGTTTTAACTTTCTGTACTGATGCACGGAATAATTCAGTTGTATTCATGCCAAACCAGCTCCTTAAATTTCTCAGCCATGAGATTCTCGGGTCGCCCAACTCCTCTCTTTCCAAGTACTTTTCCCTGTAGTATGGACTCCAATAAGTAAAATCTCTTTTCATTTCTCATGAGATGTCCCAGATACTGAAGCTTTCTTATATTCACTGTGTTAACTTCCATTTCTTTCTTCATCTTTCTAAGAACTTCAACGTTAGTTATATATTATGTCCATGAAATGCTCAGTATTCTACGGTAATGCCACTTTTTGAAAGATTCCAATGTTTTAGTTTTGGATTCAGTCAAAGTCCAAGATTCTACACCATAGAAGAGAACCTAGAATATGTAGCAGCGTAAAAGTCTCACCTTTGTGTTTATTGTTAAATCGTGACATTTGAATAAACTGTTCATTCTAGTGTACACTGCTCTTGCCTTTTCAATTCTGCTCTTTATTTCTTGAGAGTGGTCCTATTGTTCACAGGGTACTGCAGAGTACTATTTTGGCACTTCACAAAAGATTTATGGAGCAGTCTTATTCCAAAGAGCTGTAGCCCTGCATGGATCTTTCGCCTGCCAGGCGTCTCCAATTCCTGATCACCATCCTTCCCAAGTCCCTTTCCACCTCATGTAACCATCACCTGAGTCTCGACCTATCCTCTCCATATGTTCTAACCAGTCAGTTCTACTGAACTTAATAAATTGTATCATATCTCCTCCTTAGAATACAATGATTATCTGCTATTCGCTATCCTTCAGATTTCTCCTTCTTTTACATAGCAATAAATTTTCATTGTTATTTTCCATTCTACAGTTTTAAAGTGGAAATGTCTGCAATTGTTAGGGGCTGCAAGACTCTGAGCCGCATCTTACTACTGGCCTGATTGGAGTTCTATAGAACTTTTTTTTGTAGATTGGGAGATTATTTTGGATCTGAAGAAGTTCCTATTTGCAATTACCCTGTTGTAGATTTCTTCTGATATGTTGATTAAAATTAACTCCCGGGCTGTTTGGCCATGGTCCAAAGTTTCTCACAAAACCAGATATTTCGGTAATACCACTGACTGCCATCTTCAGTGAAAACAAGTAAGTGCTAATGTGGGATGTAGTACGTTAGGACCACAGTACTGTGGTTAAGGCTGACCACAGTACTATCCACAGGTAGCGTTGACTCATTTTCACTGAAGATGGCAGTCAGTGGTACTGCAGAAACATCTGGTTTTATGAAAAACTTTGGACCTGGCCAAACAGCCCAGGAGTTAATTTTAATCAAAATGACACTGGCCGTGCCATGTAAGCCTTCGTACAACTTCTTCTGATATGGTTTGTAAGGGGTTTTTGCAACAGATAGAGTTCTACAGTCTCATGCTGATTCTTTTTATGCAGTGGTTTTTACCAAGGCCAATCCTGTATTTATACTGGTGTGGAGATTCAATGGTATATTTCTACTGGTTCATTGCTTATCTTGTTGCTGTTGGATAGTTGGACTCATTATGTTGGTAGTGTCCGACTGACTGTGTTGGTGTGTTGGTGCTTGAAGATTGAAATACTGGTTTCCAGGTTGGATGAAATTGCAGGCTGTGGTCACATTTGTTCATTGCATCTGATCTTTTTATCAGTCTCAATACTTCTCTTAAGATACATAAATTAGTCAGAGTGCTCGCTCTTCAGTTATCCTATAAGGCTATAGGGTTTCAGGTGGGTGGGGCCGACTGTTACTAGGATTAGCCACGTATATGTCATAATGGGCCGTAGGCATGCAGTGTAGATCCTGCTGAGAGTCACACTGAATAGTTGTTGCTACTGAGGAGCAATGGATTCGTCTGTGGGCTTGGTCATTGGTTCTTTTGGTGTGTTACTGCCAGGTGAGTTTGGAGCAAGCGTGATGCAATTGATCAGTGGTGAAGTTTTCATGTCCCTGTTCGCAACAGTCTTGTGTTCTTTAGCACTGTGGCTTGTATAGTTGTTATAAGGTGGATGTAGGAATGGTAGCAGTCGCCATAAGTTACCATTAGACCATAAGTCACCAAAAGACAGATTGTATCTGTCTGAGAGTTCTCAATAATGATCTGATGGTTTGCCATAGTCATTTCTCTATTCTGATGATGTGTTTCTGATGTATTTAAACACAGCTGTTATTGTAAACAACGGAAACTCAATATCATCCTTCGAGATTGGATTGTGAGGTATTACTGCGAGAGACAGTTTGCCAGTTTGAGATGAGCTGCCGTAGCAGGGGCTGCAGTGTCATGGCAGTGAACCATAAAGAATATGTATACAGTAGTTGCCTACAATATTGTGACAACGGTCTCCTTATCGTCGTATGGTACAGTGAAAAACAAAATACAAGACACCAATGAAGTCACTAATTACCAGCTTTAATTAATCACAAATACAGTTTACAATCAACTTGTACAATAATCTGAGCAAAATTTGTCCACACGCAATAATAATGTCAACTGATAAGAGTCTCGCACAATTATATCACAATAACACTTCGCCACAATACTTTGAACCTCACTTGAATAAATCCCCACTTAAACTGACTTCTAAGCGGCAGCTGTCGTTGTTTAAATAGATAGCACAAGTGTTCCAGAATAATCCATAATACGCGTCAACACTACTCGAAAACACTAGAGTATAATTGATTGTGGCCTTGAAAACAGTGCGCCGACCGCTATGATCTGGAATAGCCTTGTTTGTTGACACATATCAAGTGTCACGTACGCACACAAACATTACAGCTGGGCTCTGCTGGGAGAGCCGAGAAACATGTAGAACGTTCTGTAATGGCGTAACAATAAAATGCTAAGGGCATAGTGTAATTAGCTGGAAAGTTACCCATTTATGTCATGATTCATCATAAAGGTTCCACATTGTTTGCAAAAGTTTGGGTAAGGAATTTAAACGTTTGTTCTTGGTTATCTTGTAGCAGTTCAAATCAGGGGCTTTCTTCATAAGCACATGTGACAGTTCAGTTCTAAAAAATCTGATTAGAACATCAGTAGAAGTGTTCAAACTTTTGGCTTCAGAGGAAGAGATGGTCATATCGTAACCCAGTCATACTTGACCCAAACTGCTACCTGTCTACTATGTCATCAGTACGAGGAGACCTTACAGCACATATTAGTGGATTGTCAGACAGACATCCCAGGAGGGCCAAGACTGAAAACAAATATGGATGCAATATTGAACGACAGTGCATATTGAACAGTGGCGGAGAACATGCACAGGAGACATTGTGTCATCGGAGAACAATCTGGAAACACGTAATAAGAAGAAGGAGACAGTGACTAGTGTGTTCATAGTCAATTCAGCTGGTGATTCTGTTCAGCAATGAACAGCAAATAATTCTGGCGAGTGTAAGTCAAAGTGTTTGGACTGGTAGAATTTATTTAACGTAGGGATTTTATTAGTTGTTGAATTAAACAATATTAATGTTTTTTAATTATGTGCACAAGCGCATGCATACAACTAGATTTTTTGTTTTCCAATGGCTTCCCTTTGGTACATTTAATCCATTTGGTAGTGGGCTTCCTAGTAAAGACCGCTGTAAATTCTGAGTTTTTGGATTTCCTGGTTCAGCTTCACACACGCCAATAGATGATTTTTGTTCTACAACTAGATGGCAAAGTTAGTAACTAGATGGTGGCAAAGTTACTCACGTCCGTAGCATCCTTTAAGCTACACATGTCAGCTGGGTAGTGCTAAATGAGTAACAGCGTTAGGCTGCTTCCCAAAGCCTAGACCAAATGAAACGACACAAAGATACAACTAGATTTTTCAATCCCTTATTTGTGGGGTAGTTTCTATCCATTGACTGGTTTTTCTTCCAACCATCTATAGTTTTTCTTCTAATCCTTAGCCATCTATTCATTCATGAATTCCACCCCTCCAGCTTCTGGTCTTTCCAGATTTCCGTCTTCCTTGAGACATGTAGTGCAGGTCAGATTTGGTAAACATTTCTGATCCATCCTTTGCATACGTCTGTACAAGAGCAGTGGTCTAAGTTTTTATACCATTGGTTAACTTTCATTTGAAATCACTGTTAGAGGAAACAGGAATGGCAGAAAAGCGTACAGTTTTTAGCTGCACAAATGTCCATGAGTATTCAGTTAACTTCGGACTTCATAGTGTTGATCGGAACTTGCACTGACTCCTATTTTGATGTCTGAGAACATATATAATGTAAATTTATTCAATTGTTACAGCATTATTGTGAAGTTAAAGTATATTATTAATTATTATTATGAACATTGAAACTTATTATTATTCAGGGTGACTCAAAATTGCACGGCAATCTCTCGGAAGCTCATTCTACAGTTAAAAATAAGAAAAAAAAGTTCATATAAACATAGGTCGGAAAACGGTTTGTTAGCGAGTTACGGCTCACAAACCAGTTTGCTTTAATTTCTGCTCCCACAGTAAAATGACGCCATACTGAAATTCGTGGGGTATAAAGTGAAGGGTAAATTTGGTGGTTTCTTATGGTTTTTGATTTGAGCAATTGAGTAAAAGAGGTCCCAGAGCTCTGTTTCAATTATTTTCTAAGAAAAAGAGTGTAAATAAATAAACCTCCGCTCCACAGTCCGTTAAGGACCAAGGCGTACCGCGCAGCTTTTTGTGTTAGTGTGACGGTGTATGGCTAGTACTATGCGCCACCAGCCGCTAGTTGCGGTATTCACGGCCAGGAGGCGGCGCTGTTATCTCAGCCCCTACTCAGTTTGCCTCATGACGCTGAGTGCACACCGTATGGAGCCTCCGCCGGGAATTGAACCCGGGACCACGAGCGCATCAATCGCCCGCGTTAGTCACTAGACCACCTGGAGGCTCAAGAAAAAGTGTAAAACACAAAAAATTGGAGTCAAAAGACACACATTTTTAGATTTGGGATAAAATAACTTTGTTAATTTGCCAGTAAACAAATACAAATTTCTAACCAACTTTGTAGAGTATTTAATACAAACAAATTAATCTGTTTTGTCTACTAGTGATTATATTTTGCACTCACGATCTTAAATTACATAAACACGGCAAATGATATTACACCAAGAAAAAAAATTTAAAATAAACGGTACTGTACACAGCGAGGGACTAATGATGTAACTGATGTCTATGGTCAGCAACTTGTTTCCCCTTCCACCCTCGCCAGCACCCGCCTGGAAACGCTGGACTACTGGAGGGGCCGGATTACAGAGGGTGTACTGTACTTTAATGCGGATGCATGTCTGAGTGTTAAAAGTTTCATTCCACTGTATGAAGCTCATGCTCACGTTATCCAGTAGCAGTATATAAGTAACAATAACATATACAATATATATATAGCCACTGCTTGATTTCAAGGTGAACGCGCCGGTACTGCATTCCGGAACGTCATGGATCCAAAAATAAATTACCGAAAAAGTAGGGTCTATATGAATATAAAAACCTAATTAATACAAAAATTTACTATTATTTTTGAAATTGTGTCCCTCATGAGCCCCATTACAAAAGTAAACATTTGTCAAAATCAAACACCAGCACTAATCTTTATCTTAACTACTATCGTTCAAAAAATGTCCCAATAACCTATGGAGTAAATGAAACATAAAACTTGCTTCAAAATTAAAACTAAAACTACAGGAAAGGCAACTGTTTAGGAGCTTCTGAGAATATGTGCATTCCAGAATTTTTCTGGAGAGTCTTTCTATGTTCAAATATGTTATTGAATCAATAGCAATATCTTCAAGTGAATGTGAGAGGGCTGATTTCTGGCCATCATATAGCATTGGCCACAAAGAGTAAGGAAAGGTCAAGAACAAACAATATGACAACACAATGATGAAACTATGAAAACTTTTTAAAAATGTCCAAACCACCGAAATGATCTCTTAGAGTTTCATTGAGGCTCCGGGATGACGCCATCATGAGTGGCAGGTTTTCGATTGTCATACAGCTAACCTGATGATGAAGCTGCTTAGAAATATCAGTAAACTTTATTACCTTTTTAAATACATGTTTATACATATGTTACATTTTTATAAGGCCTTAAAAATTAGACCTCCTTTGTAATAACCTGATGTAAACTTATACCCTAATATAAAATATAAGTATATTTGTGTCCAATTTTTGAACTGATGCGTTCCGGCACCTATAATTTTAGAAATCAACCACTGTATAAATTGAATGCATTGTTTGTTTCCAGTGGCATGTGGAATTGGATGAAATTCTAGAAGTGGCACAAGTGGATAGTGAACAGTGGGTATCGATGTTGGCCGAACTCATGAAAACTCTCCCCTCTACAGGCTCTCTAAACACTAATATTAGTGAGGTCGATGAAAACAGAAGAATTTTTTCAGATCTTGTCAATGATTTGAGAAAACTCGGTAAGTAGGTAGTCGTTGTATTGTTGTTACACAGTTTAACCTGCTCAATAACATAGGTAGAATGTATATATTTTTGATTCGTTATATAACGGAAAACGTGCTCCTAGGACAGATAAGTAAAATAAAAAAGAAATAAAAAATCGGTTATTTATTTCATTGGTTTTGTGCATCACCCCCGAAAATCATAAAATTTTTTGTAATTACTATTTTTTGCAATTAGAAAAAAAAACACTTTTTTATATAAGTCCTTTACCCACGTAAAGGATTCATCAGTTAGGATTTTCAAAGAACAGCCATGAGTGATGTCACAACCAAGGTAGCGAAACTGTGACACCTGCTCTGTACTCTTATTGTGTAATGTAATTTTAGTTTGCAAGGGTATTTCCTCACAAAAACCATAGTTTTTGTCTTCTCCACAGAAATTTTCCATCTTGTTATTCAAACAGACTTGTAACTGAAACATTGATCTCTACAGCTTGTGTTCATGATTTGGATGATTATAATTATCTGATCATCCACAAACAGCACCGTGTTCAAGTATGGAGATCATGTAATACATTTATGAATATATGTGTGATTGTATACATTATAAATAGAAATTATAGTAATGTTTTCTTTCTTAATCATTTTTACAGTGAAGAAACAAAGTGATCTTGGGATGCTTCCATTGGAGTGCCACTATTTGAACAAGTCTGCTCTGTTCAGTGTTGTCGGCCAACAGGTAATGAAACTTTTGCATGCCTTGTTTTGGAATAGGACTTATGTACAGGTTCCTTCTGTATAAAGAATTATATTACTAGACTAATAAGCATCCAGTTTTAATTATCTTAGATGTGAAATATCTCCCGCAGTTGATTGTGATGTCAGAAATAAACTTAGTAAATGTAAGCATAGTTGTGGGACAATCCATAGAACCTTAAAATACGAAACTAGAAAATACACTAAGCTTAAGTTTTATAAGACTATGGCTGTACCGGTGGTGCTGTATGGGAGTGAGACATGGGAACTTTCACAGAGAGACAAAGGGACGGTTACATAAGAAGAAATTAAATTTCTCATGCTGGTCAAAGGATGCACGTTATTAGACAGAATAAGTAATACACAGATAAGGTGAGAATTACAAATTTTTAAATTACAGGATATAATTATAGAATATAAGGCGTAAGGATTTGGGAAGAATGCACCAAGATTGCCTTCCCAAACTTGCCTTGAATTATAATGCCACAGGGTATCATAGTGTGGGGCGTCCAAGGACAGCATGATTTTCAGAACAGGCAGTGCAGCCTAATCTGTGGAGTGGAGATAACATAAGACTAACAAACTGTTTGTGCAATACAACATTTTCTATTAGGTTAAACAAATAATTAATTGAGCCTCTGAATATTTTAAAGGGTTATTTCATAAGCTGGACCTGCGCTGAATAAGAATGGAATGTAACGATCGGAATAGAAAGAATTGGAATTTTTTGTTAGCATGTGTTTCTGTTGGGCCCCACTCAAATCATAACAGAACATAACAGATTGCTAGCTAAGGAAACATTTTGATTCAAAAGCAATGTGCATGTGCAGCGAACTCTCTCACCCTATACCAGTGTTTCCCAAGCTTTGTTAGTCTGCAGCACACTACAAATAAATAGTCAGAAACGGCGGCACACTGTCTGCCTGTACATACCAATCCCCCACTATCCGCAATGTCTTTAAAGTCATGCCGCAGTGTAATATACCATAATAGTGAATGCTTATTATTTACTCATCTCACTACTACTTGTGGTTTCCCAGTTATGTCAGTGGACTTTCCCACCTGTAATGCAAATTTATCAACAAACTTAGATTTTTGTGACTTATAAAATTACAAAAAAAAACATTGAAACACATTTTTTCACATAATTTTTATTTGCACTTTCTTAATTTACAAAATAATGAAAAACGCAAAATATTAACAAGATTAAAGTTTTTTTTTTAAATTTAATATCTTTATTATTTTTTCAAAAATTTTGCTGCACGCAGTTTGGGAACGCTGCCCTATACATATCCAGTTGTACATACATAGTTCATTTGTGCATCCCACCCTATTTTGTGTGTTTGTGTCTGAGTGCTTTTTAAAAATGAGCTATGAAAAAGTAATTAATTCAGTGTAGCAATACCAAATAAATACTAAATGTCAAACACCATATAGCATTAACACTTTGAGGACCAACGACGTAATTTAAAATGCCTACTTACTTAGTATGTGTCAGGCAATAATGCAAATGTTTTGAGGCAGCCTCAAAATTTTACATGTAGTAACCAGCAGCGTATATACTAGACGTTTGTTGTCAACAGGCTAGCTCTTCACCTGAATACAGCCTGATACTCAGTATAAGAATATAATGTAAATATTGTTAGATTTGTATTTATTGTAAATGAGTATACATGGTCAATTAGTCTCAGCAGTATTCTGAGTTGTAGGTTTAATAATATTTATTTATAAATGAGAACACACTTCTGTTACTGCTGTGAATCATTCAATTTTTATTTCTTAATTCTCTTATTATAATAATTTTCTTTTCTTTTATTAATTAATAACAAATTTCCCTTTTTTAAGGTTCCTGCTCCATCTAGCTCTCAGATGCATGAACAAATTTTTATCTCAGGGTTATTACCAAATTAACACTTGTCTTCAGTAAAATTATAAATTCATAAAACACGTTTTACGTTAATAACATACATGAAGAAGACAAATTTTAATGTGTAGTAATTAATTGTTGTTTGTGTATGATTGTTTGGATGTGAGTTCTTGTGATTATACAAAAAGAAATCAATTCAGATAATTTACAAACTTAATATTACACATTACAAATTTAAAACTAATAAAACAATTAAAATAATTAATAATTAGACGTTAGTAATAGAATTGACGAGAGAAGAAAATAAAAAAAATAATAGTCTATTATATAGCTCATAGTTCATGAATTCTCAACATGGTGCGCTGCTTTCCCCTTTCAGTAACAGTTAAGTAAAGCAAGGGACGCCATGTTCCTTGAGTTGTATACACACTACTGAATGTTTCATAAAAATTATATGAGTTCTACGCTT
The DNA here is from genome assembly GCA_034769895.1 of Magicicada septendecula. NCBI lineage: Eukaryota > Metazoa > Arthropoda > Insecta > Hemiptera > Cicadidae > Magicicada > Magicicada septendecula. The sequence continues at coordinate 284,886,100 of CM068373.1, forward strand.
TCGTTTGTTCAAAATAAGTTTGTGTCACTCACTTTGTATATCATAGATTATGTTTATAAATGTAGTCGCATTAAATGTGTTTGTTATTTAGTTTGTATTGAAGTGTTGTGTAAAACGTTGGTAGTTGTCAAGATGGCTTTAGTATTAAAACGGTCTCACCAAATTCAAAGATGTAGTACTCCATTTTAGGATATTATTTTCAGCTTTCCTTCTTCAGGTTGGTCGAATATGTGTTGTTCGTTAGTTTACTGATATCTCCTATAACTTTACTTGTCTTTTTACTATAATTTTCTTCTCTAATATTGTTTGGCCAACTGATTTAGTTTGTTCTTTTTGCATTGAACGCCCACACTAAAAAAAAAACCTTTCTTCCTTGTAAAAACCAGCTTTAGATTCATTTATAAGAGGTCTTTTGGTTTGTTTGGTATATTTTTCGATCTCAGGGCTGTTTTATCCGCCTCCAGTAAATATAAGTTTTTAATATAACCTTACTTTTCCTGATTATTTTTACATAATCCCGTTTGTTTTTATTTCACTTAATTTTATATTGTCACTCACACTAATGAAGTTAATTTTATTGTTATATATGGTCACTTTATAAATATCTTGTTGATTCATCCTCTTCGTTCACTTTTACTAATATTATTATATATAAAAAACTTTCACAAATGAACTTACTTTTGTTCTCACTTTCACAAATGTTCTCCTAAACACAAAAAATAAAACACATCAGAACAACAACACACAACCCAGTAAGTACATAACACTTACATACTACAACTCCAATACACACAAAATTGCTAACACATTTAGAAAACACAATTATAAAGTAGCCTACAGAACCAACAACACCATTAAGAAACATATAAATATTAACAAAGACACAGACACATACAGTAAAACAGGAGTTTATAAATTAAATTGTAATGATTGTAACCAATTCTACATCGACCAGACGGGAAGATCTTTTTATTCCAGATTTTCAGAACATATAAAAGCCCTCACCACAAATTACATACATTCCACATTTGCCACACATTTACAAAATGAAAACCATAGTTACACAAACATAGAACACAACATGGAAATATTACACTACTTATCAAAAAGTAGAAAATTAAACACAGCTGAACAATTTGAAATATACAGATATCACACATTACAACCAAACAACATATTAAATGAACAAGTACATTACAGATCACATACACTATTTGATACATTGATCCAAACACAAAATTTGAACCTCAGCGCCAATTCCCTCCCACCATCAATTCCCACCACACACACCTATAGTCCATAATCGTTATTCTGCAACAATGACATTCAGTATTTACTCACACTGAGGAAGAGGCACAACACCTTGAAACGTTTGTGAAAGTGAGAACAAAAGTAAGTTCATTTGTGAAAGTTTTTTATATATAATAATGGTCACTTTATATAAAATACATGCCATTCTCACCTTTTGGCCATACTATGTTCATAACACTTTATATGTTTATCATTGTTTACACTGTGTCATTTGCATTGTTTCATTATTATTATTTATCACTTTTCTATTCACTTATCTCATCTTGTATGTTTTTCGAATAAACACAACTATGAAAATAATTACCTTGTCTTTACCATAACACTATATATGAGCTAATTACAAATCCAGTCTTAGGTTAAAGACCTAGCTTGACTTTTAGGCTTGTGTTATACAAATGATTTTGCTTAACTCTAAATACAGTTTTTACTTACATACTACAACATTATTATTTACAATATTATAATAAAATATACAAAATCACTTCCCTAATCTGTTAGGTAATTAGCATGTCAAAGTCACAGTCCAGTCTAGTCCTTTATTATGTCTGTTTGTAAAGTTATTTACTATGTTTGTTTACAAAGCTAATTCCTGTTTTTAATTTATTCATGCATCTGTAAAATACTTATTTTTTATTCATGGTTTATTGTTTTAGTTATTATAATTCTTCCTTATATAATTATTTTTGGTTGTTCTCATTTGATTACTCATTCTTTATTGCATTCCTCATTCAGTTACATAGTATTTATCTATTTGATTAGTTTTACTATAAATTTTGATGATTAAATTGAGTTTCCTTTTTTGTATTATCTAGTGATGCTACAATATTCAATATAATATGTGAGTAAAAGGATGTATTGTTAGTAAATTTTTGTTCAGTTCAGTTTTATAGCAATCACTGTACCATAAAATTATATTGTAATTACATTTAACTTTTTGGGGATATATTGGACGTCTTGGTTTTATTGAAAAGGACCGACATCCGATGTTGAATGTCATTTAAAATTTCCACTGTTTTTACAGGAATCGTTTCTGAGTGTTGCCATTGTGTCAGATGATAAACTAACATTTGTAGTTTTCAATACAACCAATACAATTTCCTTTTTTTTTCATAAGTTACGAATCGTTTCTGAGTGTTGTCATTGTGTCAGATGATAAACTAACATTTGTAGTTTTCAATACAATCAATACAATTTCCTTTTTTTTCATAAGTTACATGATATTGAAGTGGCAGTGTTCTTGTGTTGTTTTTCGCTAGTGGTGTTCGGGTTGGTTATGTTTATGTTGTTTTTTCATTGTGTTTATAATTTTATAAGTGATATTGTTCAATAAACATAATTGTACATTTATGTAGTTGTGTTTTTGTTAAGTGTTTTTTTTATAATAACTGTGTACTAATTTCGAAAAGTTGATTTAAACTTTGGTGTTCCATGAGTGTTTATGTTTTGCACTGCAGACAGCGCATTTTGCTGCATATATATAAATTAATTCGTCTGGTTATTTGAATTAGCAGTATCTGTAATTCCAACTTTGTCATGTTTACTTGCTAAACTGCTACTTCTCATGTTCTGGACGAGGCCTTTCAGTGTTTCCACCATTTTGAAATCCTAAACCATGACCGTTTGGGCTTTAAAATGGTGGAAACACTGAAAGGCCTTGTCCGGAACATGACAAGCAGCAGTTTAGCAAATAAACACGACAAAGTGAAACAAATTTATGCTATTATCTTTCCTTGTGTCACAGTTGTATTAATTTTTTGCACACAATTAGACTAATATATAAGGAAATCAACTATAGCACTTTGGAGTGCCAGATATTTTTTTTGGCAAGACAAGGAGTGAGTTGAATACAATTTTATCGCCCAAGTAGCACATTTATATTTTATTAATATTTCAGTTTAGAAAGTAATTGATATACTATATTATACTATATTATGTATCCCCAAATTATATCTTTAAAAAAGAACAACATTTGTACCCAAGAATGTTTCATATGTGGAAGGGGATGAAGAAAAATCACAGCCACCACAAAAAACAGCAAAAACGGCCTGGCCTGGGTCTTTTCCAAAGTACCAGTGTAAAAACGATGGTCCTCAAAAGGTTAAGATCTTTTAACAAAATAATTAAAATTATATTAAATTGTTTAATAAGAATCAAAGCAAGTTGTTTGTATTAATTTTCACTCATAGAGTTGCATGTAACAGCACTCATTTCTATTATTGTTATTGATACCAAATGTTTTGCCAATTTTATAATGTGGCATGCTCAGTGGAGGTGAGACTGAAATACAGTCTGGCATGCACTATTGTTTATTATTATTTGTATTTATTTGTTGTTATGTATATTATTATTGTTAATTTGATGTTATTTTTTACTGTATTTATTTTACTTTTATTAGATTTATTAATGTTATTTTTGTGCTATCATTATTGTGCCTTTGTTAAGTATTATTCATATTTCAAAATGGGTTGCCCTTGAGTTTTGTCTGGGGAGTTTTGTGATGTATATTATTATTGTTGTAACGGTACGAAATTGTAGGGCCAAGGTAACATTTTAAAAATTATATTTTCCATACAGTCATTGTTCACCCATGTAGAACCCCGAGTTAGTCAACCAGATAGGCTGTGTTTATTACAGAATAAAACGGCTATGTTTTGTCTCCGCACTCAAGCAACGTAGACCGATTGTGAAATAACACCTAACTTCACATCAGGCGTGAATTACGAAAGAGAGTAATGTAACTGCACATTGCGCCAGGCGGCAAAATATTGCTAAATCCTATGCCTAAGTTATAGCGCTCTTTTAACAACACCAATGGTAGAGCAGACTCAAGATCACGTGACCAGCTCTGTATGTTCAGCTTTAGCGAACTAACGCCAGTTCCATTGCAACGCACGGCTGAGCGGCCAGACAATCAGCAGACAGTTACCAGAACAAAAACGGTAGCCTCAGACGAGTTCTTGGTAGGCCGAAAAAATACAAAAGTAGGCCTACCAAGTAATATAAAATGACGTAAGGTAATAATAAACTGTGTTCGGAGTGGAGAGTGACTAGTGAAAACAGTTCCGGACAATATAGTGTACAACATTTGGATATTACGCAAATAGGTAACAAGTGTAAAGACAGTTTCATTTGGCCAAAACATTATAATTAATAAAGAGCTCATTAATTAAATAGGAAGTTTTAAAAAAGAAATGTAAATTGAGTGAGTGTGTGTATGGGTTATTGAAAGTACTGGCTCAACTAGAAAGATGTAGTAGTCGTAGTCTATACAAAATTATTGGACTAAAATTAGTAAACATTTTAAATATAAAGAAAACGTAATAATCAATGATAGAGTATTTAATTAAAATAAAAAGAGTAATTAAAAGGTTCATTCTTCTATAAACATGTGTTAGTGTAGTTATTTCGCCGTAAACCATTTCCTAGTTTTCTGTGTTGACAACTCGTCTAACGAAATTTGGGATTTTCTGGGTTTTAAGGGTGGTCAGATAGCGGGATTTTATAAGGGCAAGAGTGTAAAGTTTACATGTATATCTAATAAAAACATGTTGGCGACCTTGGCAGTTTCAAAAGGTAAGTTTTACGGGGACCATGACGGTAAGTGAAATTCTGGCAGCGGTAAGTATTATTTTATGATGAGTAATTTTTAATTAAAAGGATGTTCGTATATAAAAATTTATAGGAACTAGACCTGTTTTAAAGCACAGAAAATAGGAATTGGTAACGGCGTATTTGTAGAAATAATCGTATATATATTTACGTTATAAAGAGGTTATGTTTTGATAGGGTTATTGTGTTTACTTGTCCTGTTGACAATGATTGTGTTAGGTGTTTTGATTTTATAGGATAATAGTGGTTTTTTATATACAAAGAGTATATTATAAATAAATTTTTGAACATGGCCGAGGCACAAGAAAATAAAGTGAGTGGATGGGGAGAGTTCGGGAATAGTACGGAATTCATGCGCGAGTTTGAAAGGGTTTTGAAAGGAATGACGGAGGACGATTGGCGTAAATTAAATACTCAGCTTAGACAAATGGAAGAACAAAAAACGGGACTATACGCTTTCCTGAATAAAAATAGTGATGATACAGGTAAACAAAGTAACGAGGTAAGTGAAGGGGTTAGTGAGAGTAAAATAGTAGAAAATGGTAGTCACAAGATCAAAAATGATAACGGTGACACAATTGAAAATGTAGCAATAGAGAGTGACAATAATGTTTTTAATGATAGGGAAGAAATAATTAACCAGGTGAGTGATAATGATAATTCTAATAATGAATTAATAAATAGCAGTGACAAAATAGGGGAAGAAGTAGTGTTGAATAGTGTAGATAATTATGATGGTTACAATTCTGAGGTAAGTGGTGATGTTGTTATAATTAATTCTAATGATGAAATAATGGTGAATAATAATAATGATATAGTTGAGAGTGCAGTGTTGGATAGTGATGAGATAGAGATAAGGAGTGAGAGAGAGAAAGTAATAGATTGTAAAGGCGTAGTAATTGACATTGATGAATTAGATAATGAATGTAAAGAGAGTTATATTGTGGGTATGAAACAGAGGGTAAATTTTTTACGAGGTGTTCTGGGGGTGAAGAAAGATCTTCACGCATATATTGGGTAGACAAGGGTTCTACGAATAATTATTTTTTGAAGTTTTTTGTTGTTAGGAAATGTTTAATTAAGGTAGTACCCTCTGCATGGAATGAGAGAGAAAGGGTGATGTGGTATTGTGATGAGAGAAATTTGGATGGAGAACTGTGGGTTGACAAAGAGATAGAAATATATAATTTAAAAAGAGATTATGGTGAATGGAAAGTAAGGTTAGAAGTGCGTTTAAATAACAATAAGATAATTTATGATGACAAAATAACTGACATGATGCTGAGAGAAATTACCGAGGGAGACTGGACAAAATTAATTGATCGTGACAAGTTTTATGACCTAATGAATGGTATAACAGAGGACTTAGAAATAATGGTGTGTTATTATAGTAATAATAATGACAAATTGAGTATAAGTAAGAAAGAGAAATGTTACAAAAAGGTATGACTATTACATGATGATGGAGGTTAGATTACGAAATCGCGGAAGGAACAGTTTAAGTATGTTAATATATGGTAATGACCCAGCTGATTTTGACATTGAAGTGTGATATAACTGAATAATTAATGATGACGATTTGTAAATACATGTTTAGTGAAAGTAATGGTATGTATTATAAAATGTTAGATAAACAATGTATGTATGTAGTAGAAATTGTTGTGATGATAATAATAATATTAATATTTTGCAGCTTACATAAATAACAAAAATAATTTGGAAGAAGATAATGAATGAGTTGTAGTTATTGCAATGGGTGAAAGTAATTAAAAATGTTGTTTTCAATAATTGATCTAATTAAAATAATTTGAAACGTTTAAATATTTTGCTTGACTTAAATGTTATATGGTTGAATTTTTCTAATGAGTATAAATTGTTTTATGAGACTTGATATTAATAAATAAATGTTAAATTGTTTGTATGAAATAACATTGTTGTTAAATGTTTCAGAGGTTACATGGAGATATTGGTGTGTATATTTTGTGCTTGTGCTAGTAGATTGTAAGTATAAAGTTCATAATACCAATTAGATAAAATAAAATGCTTACAGGTGTGAAAAGAGTTTAATTCAATAATAAACATGAATTGAGATAATGGTATTAAATAGAAATTGTAATTAAAAAGTAATAATAACCGAAAGGTGAATATTTGGTTTGAATTGTAATAAATAGACTTTGACAAATATGTTAACATTAAAAGATTTATAGAAGTAAAAAATTTGTAGCAAGCAGATATGTCAGTATATGATGTAACCAGAATGTTTAGACTATGTGAGTGTTGAGACCGAGAGTGTTTATGAAAACAAGTCTGGCACACAAGTGTTTATGTAAACAGGCAGGTTGTGTGACCAATGTTTACAGCCAGATGTGTTGAAGTTGATAACTGTTGCAGTTTGATGAATCAGTACCATTGAGCAGATTCTATTATGAAACAAAAGAAACATCTGATGTGATGGAGATAATATTTTAATCCTTTGTAAAATGTTAGTTAAATAAATAAAGTTGTCTCGAACAAATAAGATTGAAATAATGAGGTAATTACCATAATTTAGAGTCTTGAGATAATAAAATTAAACTAATCTGGTAATTAAATTAATAGAAACGATGATTTTTAACAATGAACTTAACTTTATTTTCATTTAAATTCAAATTGGAATTATAAAGTAAATGCTAATTGATGTAAATAATGGTTAAAATTATGTATGGGAAATCTTGTATGGGTATCATAAAAATGTTCGGATGAGATAGTGCCTGGAAAATAAGAGGTGTATATTATTGTTCATATAAATTTCATTAATGTCAATCTATATTTTATGTTTAACTGTAGATTCTCCACCTATAAGTGCGGCCATGACCTCACCGGACCATGACCGTGAAAGTAGTTAATTGTGGCAAATCATAAATTTTACTTGATATAACCGGCTTGTGGTTTGTTTTATTTTGTTAACCCGGTAGTTTGTTAGACTTAGTAGGGGGGTTATTTTTTGGGGGAATCTACCTAATTTTGGAACAGGGCTATTTTCACCCAGATAGGGGTGGTAGTCCATTAGGGGTGTATAAATAGAAACTAGTAGGTGTAATACCGAATTTTATTGTAACGCCGAAGCAAGGATGGGGGTGGAATAAAAGAAAAAATGTCCACCCCTTCCGCATCAGTCCTTGTGAAAGCAACTAGACGCTACAGTCTAGGGGGGGTAATAGTGAGTGTGGATGGGCGGTGACCTAGTTACAGGTCACGAGCGAGATGTGGTTTACGGCTAGGATGAGGCTGGCAAAGGCCAAGATGCCTAGCGCAGAACACATTAATATGTAACGGGTATCAGGGGTTAAGGGATTAAAAGGGGGGTAGTAAAGAAAAAAAAAAAAAAATTTTTATTTTACAGTAGCTAAGTATAAATGGATTTAATGTCATTTTGTATAATTAAGGTGTTATTTTGGATGTGCAATATTGTACGGGGAATATTATTCAATTTAACTGGAATTTATGTTCACTACTGTAAACCTATATTGTTTTATTAACGCTATTTTTTAGGGTCTATAATATAAAATGAGCCAATACGTTGTCAATGAACCAGTACGGCTAAGAGGAAACAAATCAGTTGTGGGATATGGAGTGATGGAAGGCCGTTTGTTGATTTTTTAATTGAATGTTTTAAAAGTCAGGCGATACTGGGTCGGGTATCTGTTCGATTTTTCGGTGTTGGGATCTCGAACAGAGAAGTCCAGTAAGATCGGATGGGTGCTGTCGCAGTCGCCAGACTAGGGGGGTAAGAACCCATGATTTTAGTAGAGTGTTTAGGGGGGTTGCGGCGCCATATCCTCACTGATCCTCTTAGGGTTTAGGCAATAAGAGTTTGAATGCTCCGGCCTTCAATCTCTTATTGGGGGGGGGGGGTATTGTAACGGTACAAAATTGTAGGGCCAAGGTAACATTTTAAAAATTATATTTTCCATACAGTCATTGTTCACCCTTGTAGAACCCCGAGTTAGTCAACCAGATAGGCTGTGTTTATTACAGAATAAAACGGCTATGTTTTGTCTCCGCACTCAAGCAATGTAGACCGATTGTGAAATAACACCTAACTTCACATCAGGCGTGAATTACGAAAGAGAGTAATGTAACTGCACATTGCGCCAGGCGGCAAAATATTGCTAAATCCTATGCCTAAGTTATAGCGCTCTTTTAACAACACCAATGGTAGAGCAGACTCAAGATCACGTGACCAGCTCTGTATGTTCAGCTTTAGTGAACTAACGCCAGTTCCATTGCAACGCACGGCTGAGCGGCCAGACAATCAGCAGACAGTTACCAGAACAAAAACGGTAGCCTCAGACGAGTTCTTGGTAGGCCGAAAAAATACAAAAGTAGGCCTACCAAGTAATATAAAATGACGTAAGGTAATAATAAACTGTGTTCGGAGTGGAGAGTGACTAGTGAAAACAGTTCCGGACAATATAGTGTACAACATTTGGATATTACGCAAATAGGTAACAAGTGTAAAGACAGTTTCATTTGGCCAAAACATTATAATTAATAAAGAGCTCATTAATTAAATAGGAAGTTTTAAAAAAGAAATGTAAATTGAGTGAGTGTGTGTATGGGTTATTGAAAGTACTGGCTCAACTAGAAAGATGTAGTAGTCGTAGTCTATACAAAATTATTGGACTAAAATTAGTAAACATTTTAAATATAAAGAAAACGTAATAATCAATGATAGAGTATTTAATTAAAATAAAAAGAGTAATTAAAAGGTTCATTCTTCTATAAACATGTGTTAGTGTAGTTATTTCGCCGTAAACCATTTCCTAGTTTTCTGTGTTGACAACTCGTCTAACGAAATTTGGGATTTTCTGGGTTTTAAGGGTGGTCAGATAGCGGGATTTTATAAGGGCAAGAGTGTAAAGTTTACATGTATATCTAATAAAAACATGTTGGCGACCTTGGCAGTTTCAAAAGGTAAGTTTTACGGGGACCATGACGGTAAGTGAAATTCTGGCAGCGGTAAGTATTATTTTATGATGAGTAATTTTTAATTAAAAGGATGTTCGTATATAAAAATTTATAGGAACTAGACCTGTTTTAAAGCACAGAAAATAGGAATTGGTAACGGCGTATTTGTAGAAATAATCGTATATATATTTACGTTATAAAGAGGTTATGTTTTGATAGGGTTATTGTGTTTACTTGTCCTGTTGACAATGATTGTGTTAGGTGTTTTGATTTTATAGGATAATAGTGGTTTTTTATATACAAAGAGTATATTATAAATAAATTTTTGAACATGGCCGAGGCACAAGAAAATAAAGTGAGTGGATGGGGAGAGTTCGGGAATAGTACGGAATTCATGCGCGAGTTTGAAAGGGTTTTGAAAGGAATGACGGAGGACGATTGGCGTAAATTAAATACTCAGCTTAGACAAATGGAAGAACAAAAAACGGGACTATACGCTTTCCTGAATAAAAATAGTGATGATACAGGTAAACAAAGTAACGAGGTAAGTGAAGGGGTTAGTGAGAGTAAAATAGTAGAAAATGGTAGCCACAAGATCAAAAATGATAACGGTGACACAATTGAAAATGTAGCAATAGAGAGTGACAATAATGTTTTTAATGATAGGGAAGAAATAATTAACCAGGTGAGTGATAATGATAATTCTAATAATGAATTAATAAATAGCAGTGACAAAATAGGGGAAGAAGTAGTGTTGAATAGTGTAGATAATTATGATGGTTACAATTCTGCGGTAAGTGGTGATGTTGTTATAATTAATTCTAATGATGAAATAATGGTGAATAATAATAATGATATAGTTGAGAGTGCAGTGTTGGATAGTGATGAGATAGAGATAAGGAGTGAGAGAGAGAAAGTAATAGATTGTAAAGGCGTAGTAATTGACATTGATGAATTAGATAATGAGTGTAAAGAGAGTTATATTGTGGGTATGAAACAGAGGGTAAATTTTTTACGAGGTGTTCTGGGGGTGAAGAAAGATCTTCACGCATATATTGGGTAGACAAGGGTTCTACGAATAATTATTTTTTGAAGTTTTTTGTTGTTAGGAAATGTTTAATTAAGGTAGTACCCTCTGCATGGAATGAGAGAGAAAGGGTGATGTGGTATTGTGATGAGAGAAATTTGGATGGAGAACTGTGGGTTGACAAAGAGATAGAAATATATAATTTAAAAAGAGATTATGGTGAATGGAAAGTAAGGTTAGAAGTGCGTTTAAATAACAATAAGATAATTTATGATGACAAAATAACTGACATGATGCTGAGAGAAATTACCGAGGGAGACTGGACAAAATTAATTGATCGTGACAAGTTTTATGACCTAATGAATGGTATAACAGAGGACTTAGAAATAATGGTGTGTTATTATAGTAATAATAATGACAAATTGAGTATAAGTAAGAAAGAGAAATGTTACAAAAAGGTACGACTATTACATGATGATGGAGGTTAGATTACGAAATCTAAAGATGTAGTAGTCGTAGTCTATACAAAATTATTGGACTAAAATTAGTAAACATTTTAAATATAAAGAAAACGTAATAATCAATGATAGAGTATTTAATTAAAATAAAAAGAGTAATTAAAAGGTTCATTCTTCTATAAACATGTGTTAGTGTAGTTATTTCGCCGTAAACCATTTCCTAGTTTTCTGTGTTGACAACTCGTCTAACGAAATTTGGGATTTTCTGGGTTTTAAGGGTGGTCAGATAGCGGGATTTTATAAGGGCAAGAGTGTAAAGTTTACATGTATATCTAATAAAAACATGTTGGCGACCTTGGCAGTTTCAAAAGGTAAGTTTTACGGGGACCATGACGGTAAGTGAAATTCTGGCAGCGGTAAGTATTATTTTATGATGAGTAATTTTTAATTAAAAGGGTAGAAGGCGAGGACCTTCACATTGTTAATTGGGTGTTGTTTTTTGCTGTAATTTATTTTACTTTTATTAGATTTATTAATGTTATTTTTGAGCGATTATTATTGTCCGCTTGTTAAATGTTATTCATATTGCAAAATGGGTTGCTCTTGAAGGGGGGGGTGACGAGGTCTGACCGAAAGGTATCTAACCATTATGAATATTACAGGAATCAATTGTGCAACTGCATTGTAACTCGGTAGCCAATGTGATGCATGCTTAAAGATTCATTAACGTATTGCGCTATTCAGTCTGTTGTGTAAACAAATATTGTCTGTGAACAGTAATGTGGGAATTTCATAATCAAAGGTTGGCTAATCTGTACACTCAGGCCTCACGCTCGCCAGCGAACAGGCTAAAACACAGTGCTACGTACGTCCGTGGGCAGCAGACGTAATTGCGTTTGCTGCTTCGGCCTGTCATTTATTCATTTTTATTTGTTGTCGCGACAAATTTATGTAGGCTTTAGGCCCTACAGCATTCTCATGTAGATTTGAGTGTTGCGTACTTGCGCCTCAATTTACGATGTAACATTCTTTACCTAACGTTTTCAAAATTTAAAATGCGTATCCGACTTAGCTGACCTTGCAATGCAAACTTAAATTGTATCAGTAAATATCAATAAATGTATTAAATTACAGTCCACTCGCTCACCATTATTTTCAGCATCCTGGAAAAATCTATTTACAACATTATCTCCTAACATTTTTTTGGTCGCTCCGCGCCTGGATTCATCATTTTTTATCTTCTTTCAACTTATACCAGAGTGGTTTTCATCATTTTTTCCACTTCAATTTCTGGCCATCACGGGCGACTCAGTATGTTCGCTGATCCGACCGTGTTGGGAGTTATTCAGCATTTCTTTCGTCGCCATTGAGCCTCGTGACAACACCACTACAAGACCATCCATGTGTTAACGCCTACACACCAGATTGAGCAATTCTAGGTTGAGAGCAGTCATCCATCCAGTCCGTGCGTGTCTGCCATCTATTCCACGGCCTCAACGCTCCAGGACATCTCACAGAAGGTACGACATCAACCACATCAGTAAAAGGTGCGTAAAATGGCGGAAGAAGGCCTAAGAGTGTTGGTTAGAAAGAGAGGCGGCTTAAAGTCTGCCGTAGTGCGAATCAATTCCGCAATAATTAATTTTAATAAAAACAGTAACACTAAACATTTTTTAACTGTTAGATTGGAAAGTCTAAAGAGTGTAGCAACAAAATATGATGAGGTACAGTCTGAAATTGAATTAATTTCTAAGGACAAACGCTGCCCAAGAGGACAGAATCGAGGTTGAAGAACTTTTATATTCAACCAAAGCTAACATCCTGCAATTAATAGAAAGTTTCAACATTCAGACTGAATCTCGAGTATTAACCAGTAATATGCAATTAAAACCTATAAGTTGGCCCAGCTTCACAGGCAACATTCTAGAATGGCAGCACTTTTATTCAATATTTCTGGACTTGGTACATGCCAGATCTGATCTAACTTCAGTGCAAAAACTACATTACTTATATTCATCTCTCAAAAATGAGCCATTAGATCTAATTAAGGCCGTACCTATTTGTAATGAGAACTATTCAATAGCGTTAAGTTTGCTGTCCGCTAGATATGATAACAAATTCATATTAGCGAAATATTACATTCAAAATTTACTAGAAGTGAAGTCTACAATCAAGGACTCTGTACAGAGCTTAGCAGAATTTATAAATACAATAACGTCTTCTGTCAATTCGCTGGCAGCTATGCAATTGTCAGTGGATTCATTTGAACTCATTACTGTACAACTATTGTCAGCAAAACTTGACCATTCCACATTTAAATTATGGAAGGAGTCTATAGATCCCGAAAATCTTCCTAACTTTCAGAGCTTTACACAGTTTTTAAATGCCCGTAGACAATTATTAGAAAATACATTATGATAGACGCTGGACAGCAGCTTAACAAGCCAACTTTAAAAATTTAATAATAAGTCTGAAAAACATAAATTACAAAACTCTGCTGGCAGCACTGCATTTAAAAGTTATCATTCAACTTCAAATAATTATTTATGCCCATGCTGCAAGGCCAGTCACCCAATTTATATGTGTGACAAATTTCGTGAATTAAGCATATCGGAACGAGGGAAATTTATATTAAAGCATAAATGCTGCACTAATTGTTTAAGACCAGATCATTTTTCACCTAATTGTAAGGTCAAACAATCATGTAAGATCTGTTCCAGACGACACCATACATTGCTGCATATAAATAATGTGTCAAAACAAGGTTCTGCCAGCAGCAGTAATTATTGTTCATTTAAGCTTCAATCAGCAAACAATGTTATTTTGTCAACAGCAGTTGTGTTCGTCATCGACCGTGCTGGTAACAGACAACTTGCACGAATTTTGTTAGACGCAGGGTCACAAGTAAACTTTTGTACTGAATCATTTGCTAAAAAATTGCAGCTTAACTTGACTGAATCTAGTATACCAATTTCAGGTATTAATAATGCGACATGTTGTGCCACTAATTTGGCATCAATTCGTATTGTTTCTCGCTATCAAGGGTTCAGCTTTAACACTCCGTGTGCGGTCTTATCTGCCTTGACTCATAAACTTCCAGCACAATCTTTCGACATAAATCATTTTAATATCCCAGATAATATTTTCCTTGCTGACCCACATTTCAATGTATCAGCTGACACAGACATACTTTTAGGAGCGCAGTTTTATTTAGATTTGATTCTAGCTAACAAATATGTACGTGGTCCTAACTTTCCTATTATACAAGAAACAAAGTTAGGCTACATTCTAGCAGGCAATCTGCCCAAACATTGTCATTCTAAGGGTCCTGCTATTTCTTTCTTGGCAAGAAACAACGATAGTCAAATTTTAGCGTCTCTTGAGAAATTTTTGGAGACCGAAACCATCCTTGATAATGCACCCCCTTATTAACGATTCAGTTTGCGAGGAACATTTTGTTAAGTCCACTCATGGCAATGATGAGGGTAGGTTCGTTGTCTCATTACCATTCGGGTCTGATAGTTCCCAGTTGGGTGAGTCCTATGCTACCGCTGAAGCAAGATTTTTAAGTTTAGAACGCAGGTTCAAGCGTGATTCTGAGCTTGCGTGTGAATACGCAAACTTTATTCAAGAATATAGGGATCTTGGCCACATGGCGCTGGTCGACGATTGTTCTGTTAATTCCAGGGTTTCAAATACCTATTATATGCCTCATCATGCTGTTTTTAAACATTCTAGTTCCACGACAAAACTTCGCGTCGTTTTTGATGGCTCGGCCAAAACTACCAATGGTCTTTCTCTCAATGATATTTTGTTAGTAGGCCCAAATGTCCAACAAGATCTTTTCTCTATTCTTTTGCGATTTCACATACACAACTATGTTCTGATCGCCGAAATCAAGAAGATGTATCGACAAATTCTAGTGTCTGATAACAATTGTCATTACCAACGTATTCTGTGGCGTAATTCTCCGCTTGAACAGTTTAAACATTTTGTGCTGCGAACTGTAACATACGGTACTGCTAGTGCTTTGTTTTTGGCTACTCGCTGGCTTATTCAGATTGGTAAGAAACATGAAGCTTCTTTTCCTGATGCTGCTTCAGCTATAATTAATGATTTTTATGTCGATGATTTGTTAACCGGTGCAGACACCATTTCTAATCTGACCAAGTTGAAATCTGACTTGGGTACGTTGTTGAGTCAATATGGCTTTACTCTACATAAATGGGCATCAAATGAACCAAATGTGGTCACAGAGCATAATAATTTATCACTTCCATTAAACAAACAAGGCAATGTGCGTACGTTGGGCATTCTTTGGAACAACTCTACAGATTCATTCTTGTTTGACATCAAGTCATTTCCAGTTGAGTCAAGCATCTCTAAGAGGAAAATCCTGTCAATTATAGCGGGTATCTACGACCCATTGGGACTCGTCGGTCCAATTGTTTTTCTTTATAAACAGTTTATGCAGCAACTGTGGCTGTGCAATCTTGGTTGGGATGAGCCAATTTCTGAGCAATTATATTTGTATTGGCGTTCATTATGCGATAAGTTGTATTTAATTGGTAAAATTATTGTCCCACGCTCTATTCGCAGCAAGTCCAAGGCAAAGATAGTTGAATTACATGGTTTTGCGGATGCCTCTGAAAAGGGCTATGGATGTTGTGTTTACGTTAGAGTCATTTATCAAGATTTAATGGCCTCTTGTCACTTTTTGTGTTCCAAATCTCGCGTGGCTCCACTTCAACAGGTGTCATTACCCCGCATTGAACTCTGTGCTTGCTTGTTGTTATCGTGACTTCTTTTCAAAGTCACCCCTGCTCTTCATTCTTTTGTCAATAGCGTTCACCTGTACTCCGACTCCATGGTATTCATGCTCATGGTATGTGGAAGACCTACGTCGCTAATCGTGTTGCTGAGATTCAGTGTCTCACTGAAACCTACACATGGCATCATATCAGTTCGCAACATAATCCTGCTGACATTTGTAGGGGATGTCACCCCGACGTTTTGAGCGATTTTTCGCTTTGGTGGCATGGTCCCGCTTGTCTGTCTCAATCTTCTGAGCCCAATCCTTTTTCACCTTTCTCACCTTCTAATGTGTCGTTTCCTGAATGTTCTGCTGAGGAGAAACAAACCCCCAAACATTCTCTAATTTCTACCCTACCTATTGATCTCTCAAAGGACTTTTCCTCATTGCACCGACTGACTTGCGTGTACGCTTATTGCTTTCGATTCATCAAAAATACTAGACCCTCTAGGGCTGAGAAATCTCGGGTGTTCTTACCCCCACCGAAATTCATTCCACTCTTAATTTCTTCATAAAGCAATCCCAGTCCATCCACTTCGCTGCTGAGCTTAATTGCCTTCATAATGGGGCTTCTGTCTCTATTAGGAGTAAGCTGTCTTCTCTGGACCCGTTTCTTGATGAGTTTGGCGTCATACGTGTCGGCGGACGCTTACAGCAGTCGCAACTACCCTATGGCAATAAGCATCCTACTGTCTTGCATCCATCGGCTCACATCACTCGCCTTATAATCGAGTGCGAGCATATTCGTCTCCTCCACGCTGGTGCTCAACTTGTCCATCATTCACTTCGTCAACGCTGGTGGATCATTAACGCCAAGATAGTCATTCGTTCCATCATTCGTAGATGCATCAAATGTCTCAGATTTAACACAAAAAAATCAGGTTCAAAGGCTTGGTATTTTGCCATCTCCTAGGGTTACTCCTTCGTGGCCGTTTCTATTCTGCGCAGTTGATTATGGTGGTCCCTTCATGATTCGTCATGGCGGGCAGAGATCTAGGACTCTGTCAAAATCCTACGTATCTTTGTTCATTTGCTTAGCCACCAGGGCCATTCATTTGGAATTGGTTTCCGACCTTACGGCCAATGCGTTTATAGCTGCCTTATGTCGCTTCATGGCCCATAGGGGCATACCTAGGCAGTTATATTCTGACAATGGCACGAACTTTAGGAAGGCCCGCAATGTTTTGCATGACCTTTACAATCTTTGGCATAAAAAGGATGCCACCTCATCAATCCATTCCTTTACGACTTCTCATGGTATTAAGTGGTCATTTATTCCTCCCTCGTCACCTCATTTTGGTGGTCTTTGGGAGAGCGGTATAAAAAGTTTAAAGTATCATTTGCGCCGCGTTGTTGGCAAGTCCATACTCACTTTCGAGGAGTTTACTACGGTTTTGTCACAGGTAGAGGCCTGTCTAAACTCACGTCCATTATTTGCCGTTTCATCGGATGTAAACGATCCAGTGCCACTTACCCCTGGCCATTTTTTAATTTGTGCACCATTAACGGCAATACCCGATCCTGACTTATCTCACGTTCCCATCTCTCGTCTTGGACGTTGGGAACTTCTCCAGAAGTTTGTCCAAGCTATTTGGAAATCATGGTCTCGCGACTACCTACACCAACTGCAACAACGTCACAAATGGAAATCCGCAAAGGAAAACGTTTCCATTGGTGACCTGGTTTTGCTGATCGAGGATAACTTGCCTCCATTAGCATGGAAATTTGGGGTAATTACAGCCATATTTCCCGGACCAGACAATTTAATCAGAGTAGTTGACGTTCGTACGCCTGTTGGCACCTTTCGCAGACCAATTTACAAGTTATGTTTGTTGCCAGCGCGGGACAAGGCTTAGACACGAGGTCAGTATAATTACTTAGCACAATGCTATATTTCACCTGGCCACGAGCTTTCATTACTTAATTGTCTGACAATTTGGTCGACTTCAGTTGGTGATATGTGTTATCACAAACATTTTTATGTTAATATCGCATTATTGCGTATCTCATACACTAAATTCGCATGTAGCGTACAATTGTACAATCATGCACTATGTTATTATATTTATACTTATTATATTGTCTTGGTGGTATACTTTACTTATTCTTGTATTTATATGTATTGATAATTTTGTGAGACATATACTATGTCCTTTGCATACTTATATTTGATATTGGTAATGGGTTATGTGTCATGTCATTGGTGGTATTTGTTCTTATGTCATAAATTTTGTTATATAATATTCACATGGATTTGGAGCTATACAAACCATGTATGCATCTTTCCTGCACATTTTTTGTTAATATGTGTGCATTGCTATTTTATTACTCTATGAATTTATGTGTTACTTGCAATTGTTCAACACATGCATTACATTTTGTATAAACACGTTTGCTGTACTTGTCACTTATGCTATCATGCCTTGTATTCATGTATTTGTAATTATCCAAACATATTTCTATTGTATTTTAGTATGTATAACCTTGTATCTATGTAAAACACATTATTCTACCCGCATTTACTGTCTATGATCATGCGCCTCGCATATTTCTATATTTTGTATTTGTATTTTGCGATCACGTATTGCACATATATTATTATTATTCATGCTTTTAATTATGACATACATGTCATTACACTTATGTACTTGCAACTATTCAACAATGTATAATCTGTTTTCACAAGTCAATTGTGCATTCCTGCAACTGCCAGGTATAGCATGCACCATTTAATTATTATATTACAGCTTTATGCTGAATTTATGTTTTTACATGCATAATTTTGTAATAATTTTTGTATATTCATTTTATACTCAATACTATTATGTATAAGTCAACTGGCCTTGACTGGTTTAGGCTGTCAATCATGACTTGCATAAAATATTTACAATTTGTATCAGGCCCATCATGTGATGAGTCACCGATTATTCATCATCAAACATTGTCAAACTATTCATTATTCATGTTTTATATTGTCTTATATTGTATACACTTTGCTAATTCATGCATTTATATTCATGTGTAAATCAGTTTGTAAGCCAACTGTGGCCTGTTCAACTGTTATCATCATTAATGAGGTTTTATCTCTGAGCAGCTTAATGTTATAACTGTTATCTAACATTTCAATCTCAATGTTCAATACAACTTACTGAGGTTGATATCTATTATTAAGAACGTACATTGTGTTTTCTTATAATAAATTATTAAAATGTATTAAAAAATCGTTTGATTTTTTGCGGGCAGCTATGGACAGTAATGTGGGAATTTCATAATCAAAGGTTGGCTAATCTGTATGCTCAGGCCTCGCGCTCGCCAGCGAACAGGCTAAAACACAGTGCTACGTACGTCCGTGGGCAGCAGACGTAATTGCGTTTGCTGCTTCGGCCTGTCATTTATTCATTTTTCTTTGTTGTCGCGACAAATTTATGTAGGCTTTAGGCCCTACAGCATTCTCATGTAGATTTGAGTGTTGCGTACTTGCGCCTCAATTTACGATGTAACATTCTTTACCTAACGTGGTTTTCAAAATTTAAAATGCGTATCCGACTTAGCTGACCTTGCAATGCAAACTTAAATTGTATCAGTAAATATCAATAAATGTATTAAATTACAGTCCACTCGCTCATCATTATTTTCAGCATCCTGGCAAAATCTATTTACAACATTATCTCCTAACAGTCTGTGACTAAATCAGCCTACTGTATGTATATGGCATTCTGTACAAATATCGAGAATGCTGGACTGTTCTTTGGTCTGAGTTTTTCTATTTAAAACTATCATTGTCAAAGATAAAAAGTTGGTGTCACTTGTATTATTTATATTGTTACGACGGTCTCCTTGATCACCGTATGGTGCAGTGGAAAACAAAAAAACAAGACACCGATGAAGTCACTAATCACCAGCTTTAATTATCACAATTAACAGTTTATAATCAACTTGTACAATAATCCGAACAAAATTTGTCCACATGCAATAATAATGTCAACTAAACAATAACAATAATAATGTCCTGCACAACAATAACACTTCGCCACAATACTTCGAACCTCACTTGAACAAATCGCCACTTAAACTGAAACTAAGCATCACTGAATGCTTATATTTGTACCCTGCTGAGATTCCAGAATAATCCGTAATACGTGTCAACACTACTCAAAAATGCTAGAGCGTAATTGATTGCGCCCTTGAACACAGTGCGCCGACCGGTATGATCTGGAATAGCTTCGTTTGTTGACGCATGTTAAGTGTCACATACTTACACAAAGATTACACCTGGCTCTGCTGGGATAGCCAAGAAACATGTAGAACGTTCTGTAATGGCATAAAAATATTAATTTATAATTAAGAAAGTTGTGTGTGGTTATAATCACAAACAGAATAGTCACTGTTGCACACCAATCTAGAAAAATTATTCCCATTAGCACTTTCAAACTTCACAGTGATCTGACGATGAGCTGTGAAGCTGGAAAGCGTTAATCGGAATAATTTTTCTATAGTGGTGTGCAACAGTGATTATTCTGTTAATTAATTTCATCATGTAATTATGATTTGTATTGACATTATGAGTTTACATCAAAATGTAACCTGATTGACCCTGCTTCATGTGTTTATCTGTGAGCAAATAAAAACATTTGTATTAAATTTGGTGTAAAACTTAAACACCTGTCCGCAGAAACAGTAAAGACCTAAAAAAACCTTAGGAGAGGAGTCGGGAGTGATACATGGACAAAATTGTAGAACAAACGCTTTAAAGGTGGCTGAGAATCATGTTTTGGAAGCTATTTAATAAGCAGGACACCTGAAAATGTTGAATGCATGTGAGCTGCAATAAATGAAAATCGATGGCTGATAGTGCGAGATTTAGAAGTTCTGAGGATTTTGCAGATTTATGTTTCTGAGATTTTGATGGAATATCTTGGAATGAAGCGTGCGACAGAAAAATTCGTGCCACAGTTATTGTTTCAATAGCAAAACAATTTGTACGCTGAAGTTACACAAGATTATGAAGTTACAAGACGATTACGATGTGGTAAATAAGTTGCATAAGTTCAATCTTATGTGCGGGACCATTAAGCTAGCTCATAAGTCAGCAAGTAAAGAAACATGCCTAAAATTCTACAAGGTGATGGCCCTTCCTACATTTCTTTATGGGTATGAGAATTGGACTTTAAGGAAAGGCCAGCCCAGTTGTATCCAAGCGGCTGAAATGAGATTTCTCAGGCACGTGGCAGGGTATACTCTCCGTGATCATAGAAGAAACACATATACGGCAGGAACTGAATATTATGAGTATACTTAACAGGATTGCCCAGTATCGGCTGAATTGGTGGGAACACCTTTGCCGAATGGATGAATGCCGCATTCCCAAACAACTATGGAACTATAAGCCGAGGGGACGGAGAGGTGTGGGACGTGCTAGGAAGCGCTGGAGTGATCAGCTCTAATCTTTGCCTTTTTGAGACCGGAACAAACCATCATTGGTGTAATCCTTGATGATGATGTTGCACAAGATTTACTTGATACCGCTCACAGTTACCCAGACTTCTTCAAAGAGTTCATAACTGGAGATGAGTCGTGAGTGAGTTTGTGCCTATGACCCTTAAACAATAGCCCGAACTTCTCAACGTGGAAGGAAGTTATAAATTCGACAGTTACTGATGTGTGTTTACACAACACAGTCTCTCAGTTAACTGAAAAGTTAACTGAATACTCTTATACTGTGACGGTACATAAGTCCGTGTGGGGATTTATCAGTACAGGAAAAATAATTTTATTGTGTTTTCATGTGTTAAAAATGGTTAGGTTAACTTTTCCCAATATTGTATATACAACGCAGTTCGCCAGAGTAACTTGACACCAAAGTCATGGGCGTACGTGACTTTCAACACATATTTGGACAAAGCAGGCCTCGAACAATGTTAAAAACGTCATAACCAATACGAAATCGCAACAGCGGAGGCGTAAGACAATGCCGTCATCCGTTTTAAACAAAAGAATGATGACGGAGTAACCCCTTCCACCTGGGTAAATTGGACAGAGATGTCCACCTCAGTCTGCAACATACACTCAGAGCGTTAGCACGCTAAAAAATTCGCTGGCGAAGTTTTGCCAGTAAAAGTGTTTTTGAACAGTTAAAATGTAATCAACAGGTTATCAGTACCTGGTAATGTAACCAGCAACATACAATGTAGATATAAATTCAGTGCAACGAAAGGACAGACTAAACAGTAAAGTTTTCCGACCACCTGGCTTGAGATGGAGAACGTCTGAGTGGAAGCTACAACTACAAACTCACGAAAGTTTCAAATCCTATAACCATTATTCATTTGATCAAATTGAGCTCAAAATTCTAATTAAAATAAAAAACATAAAATGTACCAATAATTAATATAGGGGGAAAGATAGAGTGTGTGTGCGTACGAGAGGATGCCGGCATTTATAAGTAAATGAGACATTGGTTTATGTTTTAAGAAATTTAGTAAATCAACTCAAAATTAACTGCAGTCTATTTAAAATGTTTTTGTAGCAAATTAAGTACAAAATTGAATAATGAAAATTAATGAATAATTAGCTGGGCGGAAGTACGTAGCCGCCATCTTGTTTTGGGTGTATAAGACTCCATTTTGATTATTGTAAACGTTGACAATGGCAGTTTAGAAATAATAAAACAAAAGTTTTATTTCACACACATGGTGTTAGACTCATTATTTCGAGAAATCCCAAACTGTTTCTGTTTCTCGCTTAGTAAAGAACCTTGGACCCTTAGTGAGAAAGTAGTGTGGCAGCAGCGCCACGTGCACAGACCGGATGTGTTGTAAATTATATGGTAAGTACAATAAAAATATTATTATTATTATTGTAAAAAAAGTAAGGTAAAGTAAAATTGGTAATAAAAAGTTACAATACATTAATGAATGTTCATACATACGTCAATAGGTCCCATCTGATTGGCTACCGAATTACAGTGCAGTTGCATAACCTGTTCCCATATTCTCAACAGTTGGATATTTTTTGGTCAGACCTTGTACAACTATCGAGAATGCTGGACTGTTCATTAGTCCGAGCTTTTCCGTTTAAAACGATGGTTGTGAAAGAAAATATGTCATTTGTACAAAACTGGTGTTGTTTGTATTATTTATAATAATTTCATTATGGAATTATGATTTGTATTGACATTGTGAGTTTGCATCAAAATGTAACCCTCCTCCACTTGTTAATAATTCAATAGGTTTACTTAGGCAGTTGATCTAACCATATAGTAGAGTAGTTGAATGTGTCTGAAGACGCCTCTGATTTGTAGTGTATCAGGGACAGTGCTTTTTTAAAAAGTAAAGTACAGTAAACCCTCGATTTAACGGACCTCTGTTTAACGGACTTCGGATTTAACGGACAAAAAAAAACTGAAACATCAAAGCATGATAATGTTTTTAGGCTTTTGAAACGTATAATGTGCATAAACTGCAGACTCTCCTGTTCTGGCGATATTGCTTGCCTATCGCAGCATACTTTCATTTCTTTTCTTCTTGTTTCTTGTTTTGAAACATGCAAATTTTCTCATCTTCAATTGTATTTGATGAGAACGCATCAAGAATTCATTTAATTCTTCACGATCCCTGTCTTTGCGTTGTCGTTGATGCAGGCGTCGCACACGTTCAGTGGAAGACATCACGATGACTAACACTGAACAATATACACTGATCAATATAATATCTTATTTTACTGTGAAATATTCGTCCATCGGCTAATACAGCAAGCATTACACTGGCACGTAATTTTTCATTTCCCGTAATCTTTATTGTTACAGATTTGGTTCCCTTTTGGTCCACCATAAATATACGTAAATAAAAAATAAAAAATGCGGGCGTTTCATCGGCATTTCCCATGTGTTAAAGTGAATAATTATGCTTCTTGCATATTAGAATGACAAATCGCTGATACTGTAGGAGTTTTTCTTCGTAGTCACTCGGTAGTTTTAGCACGAGTGATGTACGTCATTTAAGCGCAAATCCATTTCGCCACATCATTCGTCTTATACACCCGAAGCTGGCTTTGAAACCGGAGACTTTTAATTCTTCTGCGATTTCTAAAGCTTTTAATTTTAAAACATGTCTAGTGACAGGGAGTCCTTGCCTTCTTAAAAGCCGTACGTATTCACAGACGCTGGACTCTACTGCTACAAAACGCCCAACTTGAGGTCCCGCGAATGCTCGTCGCGCAGTATTTGCATTTAAAAGTCGTTCCTTCTGTTTTCTCCATCGTCGAATACAGGATTCATCGATGTCGAATTTCCTTGCGGCTTCGCGATTGCATGTTTTTTCTACATTTTCTATCACAATTAATTTATAATTCGCTTCGTACGGGTTACGTTTAATTTGATTTGACTGCGTGCCTTTAGTCTCCACAATATCACTCATACCGCAAACGCACTACAAAAACACCGAATGAAAACAAAGTACAGACTTGTACAGATAAGCAATGTTGTCTCTGTTATAATAGAAAACCACACTGGCAGTTTACCCGTTATTTAGAAACATGTTACACCCCCTCTACTCATCCTTTGTCTTGCTGCCTACAGAAGGGTGCGAGCACGCGCGCATGCGCATGCACTTACACTTTATCTTCCTATTCTTTCTCCAGTTTGGTGTTAAAATATTCGGTTGTAGTCATAAATCATAACGCCAGAGTTAACTACAGCCGGGCAAACTGCTGTTGCTTAGGCAGTAAACAACTCATAAATACCAAAAACGTTCGTCCCGCCAGAAGTCAGGTATAACTTCGAATTTCGTTAGCGCGCGAATGCAAGCTGCAGGCCAAATTAGCGACCATGTTTTTAGGAGAAAAAGTGCGGCTTGTATACGGAACAATACGGTATTTGCATGATATTAATAGTATTAAAATTTCAAGTGTTATATGCCTATTTGATTTAAATATATCCTCAAAAAACAAAATTTGCGATTTAACGGACTTTCGATTTTACGGACACCCCTCAGCCCCAATTAGTCCGTTAAATCGAGGGTTTACTGTACTTAGAAATGGCTAGTGTTTATTTTTAAAACTTTAACATAAATGGTTATCTTAGTTCAGTGATTTTCATTGTTTTCATCATGCGTCGTTTGTTAGCAGAAAATATTATTTTAATTTATAATGTGATAATAGACTATACTCAAAAATATATTTTTCTGTAGTGACTACTGTCATCAGTTTAAATGTCAGGTGTCAATATTAAGGTGTGTTTATTTTGTTTAGAAGTATACAAACTATAATCATTTTATAGCCACCAATGACAAAGCATTTCACACTTAAACGAAAGCCAAAGTCTGCTGCGTTGAGGGCAGAACTGATGCAGAAGTCCGTTGATGCAGCCAGCAATCTGAAGAAGAGTACTGCGCCAACGGTGCCTGTACGCTCCAGAGGCATGCCTAGGAAAATGACTGACACAAGTAAGTATCAGCTCCAGTGTCTTGTGCCGTACTCAAAACTGATGAGTTGCTGGTTACTGAATGGAACATGAGTTCCAGAAAATAGAACAGCGAGTTGAGTAAGCGACTCTAACATTCCACTGCGACGTTGCCAGGTATCCCCCCAAGAAGCTTTACATTTACCGAGAGCTGCACAGTGCAAAACTGACCACATGTTTATCTGGGTAAGAACGTGGCAACACAGTACCATTACAGGCCGTTATTATGGTAACGTGAACAAAATACTGTAACGTGACTAGTGGGGGAGGTTTTTACACATACATTTACTCCCACCACAAATATCAAACGTCAGAGTCACTTACTCAATGGCTCTGTCTAGTACATTTTGCCAACATTGGTTCCATGCTTTTTGGCAGTAAGCCATATTTTTCTATAACAAACTCTCATATTATAAGAGCTTAATTTATACAATTGTCTCCAGTACACACTATCACAACATGTTTTTAATATAATTCTAAATTGACAATTGGGAATGTGGAAGAGGATTTCATGCGGTTTCATTTATCCATTAATAGCTGATATTTAAGATATACTAACAAATATATAAAGTATAAAGAATAAGATAGTTATCCAGTGGATCCCATCTCACATAGGGATTTCGGGAAAGGGAACAGCAGACATCTTGGCAAAGCAATGGACAAAGATCTTTCACTGGGAAAGTACCCACGACTTCAGCAACCTAAGAAGACTGATGACAAGGAAAACAAACTCTCACTTCCTGGAAGAAGCAAGAAACATCTCAAGAAAAAACATGGTCAGGGATTGAACAGTTATGGGATAAAAACTGTAGAAAACCCAGCAGTCGCCAACTTTAGATTGGAAACTGACCATGACTGTTCTCAGCGCATCTCTACAAATTAAAAATTTCCACTACAGAAGAATGCGTATTGTGCAGGAGAGAGAGCCGAGAGCCATTGGAAAACAAACAGAATAAGATAAAGGTGTAAGATAGATTTCCTCCTCCAATACTAATAAACCAACATTGTCAGTCCTTACTGCCAGAGAAACATTCACTTTTCAATGGCACAACACATTGTGTTTTGGATCTCATAGTGGTTTGTTCTTGTACCATGCTGTTAGACACATATTAATTATCACCCACTTCTTACTTCTTAATACGAGCATCCGAGGCTGGCTGCTTCGATGGCTCGATGTCTCCTGTAAGTGTCTGCTGCTAGCGGCCACCAACAACTCTCGGATAATATTTTATCCAGAGTTTTTTCTCCAGCCATTTTGCGTTTAAGATATTCCCTCGCTGGTAGCGTTGCCGGACAATCCAAGAGAATGTGATTTAGGGTTTCGTCCTGCTCCTTGCACATTCCACAAAGAGGACTGTCTTTTTAGGTGAAACCTATGCAGGTACCTGTTCATCACGATGTGACCCATTCGTGCTCTTGCCACAAATGACGCCACAGAACGAGGCATCCCTTTATAGATTTTTGGGCGGTTTGGGGAGCTTTGGATGGCGAAGTACTCGCGTCCGGTGCTACAGTTCTCCCATCTCCGTTTCCAGGAGTCAATGAAGAACTTCCTGGCTGCTTCTTTACACTGTGTCAGAGAATAACGCTGCGCCTATACAGGGCCCATGCAGCAAGCTTTACTGGCAAGAGTATCTGCTACTTCATTTCCATGAATCCCGCAGTGACTTGGAATCCATTGAAAAACAATATTCTTACCTTTTAAACTATTAAGTTGTTGCAGGATTTCCGATTTTCGAAAGTAATAATCTGTGGTGTTCTGCACTTGTAAGGCCTGTATAGAAGACATGGAGTTCGTGAGAATGCAGATGTCACACGCATCGATGGCTTTGCAAAACTCCAGTGCAGCATTCAGGGCCAATAATTCAGCGTTCATACTTGAGGACGCGTCGCAGGGCAATGAAAAAGAGTCACCTGTTTCTGGGCAATAATAAGCAGCTCCTCCTTTATTGTTGACTTTGTCAACAGAACCGCCAGTGTATATTTTGGCGAATCCATGATATTTTTCCTGAATCAATGTGATTGACACTTCCCTTAGAAGTGCTGGCAAGTCTTGTCCTTTGGTCAGTGAACCAGGAATTTTTGTACATGCCTTTAGTTGGTCACGTAGCCAGGGCGGGATACCAAATACAGCCGGAATCAACTCAGGCTGAATGAATTCTAAAACTCCGCCTGGCCTATTTCGGTGGTTGAATAGAGATTGCCGGATGTTAACCTCGTTAAAGCCTTTTACTGGCTGGATAGCTTGCAATTGGAAGTGCTTCCTCCACTTTCTGGCTTGGATGTAAAGATCCAGTGGTTCGATAGCCAGCTCGATTTCCATTGCTTGAACAGTTGTTGTTTTTGGGCAGCCCAAACAAATTCTAAGCGCAACATTCTGGAATGTTTGCAATTTCTTGATGTGTGTTTCTGCCGCTCCTCCCCACACTTCACACGAATATAGTATTTTGGATCTTACAAAAGACTGATAAAATTGTCTTAAAATGTATGTGTCTGCACCCCATTCTCTACTAGCAATCACTTTTAGAGCATTCAGTCTGCTGATACACTTTTCAATAGTGTAGCTTACCTGATCCCTCCATAGGAGTTTGTGATCCAGCTTTATTCCTAAAAGTATAGGGTTCGCATTATAGGGGAGGGCCTTTTTATTGAGTTTCAGCAACGGCTTATAATGTTTGTGGGTGTAGCGCCTAGAGAAAAAACACTTCTGTTTTTGCCGTGGAGATGACTAAACCTCATTTTTCGGACCATTGGTAAATTTTATCGAGAGATTCTTGAACTCTACTTGTCGCAATTTCCGGTTCCTTATGCGTTGACCAGATCGTAATATCATCTGCAAAAATCGCCACAGATACGTTTGTTGGGATTACATTTACCAAGTCTTGAAGAACAATATTAAAAAGTGTTGGGCTGATGACGGAACCTTGCGATATTCCATTAAGAGTAGTTCCTTTGGTGGAGAGGGTTTCATTTATTTTGGTTTTGATAGTCCTGTCTCTGAGGAAATGGACAATGTATTGTAAAATATTGCCTTTCAACCAAATTTTCATGCATTGTGCGATGATCGATATCCTTGAAACTCGGTCGAATGCGGCTTCGAAGTCAATCAACACCGCTGTCGTACATTCATTGTTTGAGAACCCTGAATAGATACTTTCGGAGAAATATAGAAGGGCATCGCACGTACTTCTTTTTGGCCTGAACCCAAATTGGTGCGGGCTGAGAATAGCTTGTTTTTCAAGCCTCCACGTTAGACAATTGTTGACCAACCTCTCCAGAAGTTTGCCAGGGCATGATGTCAGGGCTATGGGTCTGTAAGACGAAGCCAGTTCCGGAGGTTTCCCGGTTTTTAACAGAGGAATTATAATGGCCTGTTTCCATTTCTGCGGTATATCCCCAGACACCCAGATACAGTTTAGACAGAGCAGTAGTTCATGCAACAGGTCTTCCGAGCAATTTTGAATCATTAAATTGTGCACATTGTCCCCGCCAGGAGTAGACGGTTTGAGTTGATCTATTGCAGCTCTCATTTCAGAGCTTGTAAACGGTGGGTCGCAGTCATCCTTTTGTGATATTACTGCGTCCAACTCCACCGAGAATCTGTGCTTCCGAGGTTTAAGATGGGAAGGCCAAATTGCTTCGTCACCTGATTTTCCCATGTACATCTTGTTAAAAACTTCAGCAATTTCCCTCTCGCTGGTGACCGTGAGACCAGTGGCTGTTTGAATTTGAAAAATTTTTTGGTCCGCTTTACCTTTGATTGCCCTGAATCGCCTCCATACGGCCGAACATGGAGTGTTTGAGTTTATCCCATTAACAAAGTTACGCCAAGATGTTCTTTTTGCTGCTTTCACCGCTCTTTTACATTTAGCAGAGGCTTTGTTGTACTCACTCCTGAATGCGGGTGTCCGGAATTTCTACCACTGCTTCCTAGCCCTTTGTCTTGCCTTTCTTAATGCCGATATTTCCTTTGTCCACCAAATATTAGAAGGCTTTTGCCGTCTGTTTGGTTTTGAAGTTGGGATGCACTTTGAGGCGGCGGTTATTATACTGTGCTGTTATTTTATAATTACAAATATAAATAAATAAAATTAGTTTTTACCTACCTTGTATTTTGCCCAAGAACCCAGAATCCGACACACGAACGTTAGAATGCAAGTAGGTTTTACGGGTTATGTAAATTACTTACGCAACTCGTTTTTGAAGAGAATTAAAATTTAATTTTTTATTTTTTGAACTTTTGTAACTTTAAAAAAAATTATTTCTCCAAAATTAAAATTTAAAATACATGCATAATAATTTTCTGTAATCCACCCCCTGATCACGACAATACAATTATAAACTTATTCTAACATCTTACCTGAGATTCATACAGACAGCCCAGCCTGCACATTCTCAAATTCACACTATATTATTTATTACCTCCCCCTTATTATTTATTTCACCCATTTACCACATTACATAATACCCCAGCTGGCAACGTGGTGACCCCCCGAACTCGTGGCCTCTCATTTCTTTCAATTTCGTTGTGTGTCCGAAAATAGTTTATCTTGGTTCTTCTTCTTTTATCGAACTAGCCGCACTTAGTCATTATTTATTAATTGCACTTAGTTTTAATTTAGAAAAATGTTATTTTTATGAGCCCTGTTTTGCGAACTGCCTGCGCAGGCGAAAGTCGGCAAGGGACTGGGGAGAGCGTCTCTGAGTTCACTCTCTACTAGATTGCGGTCTCACAAGGCGGCAAACAATGCCTTCTATTTCATCGTCACTGCTGTGTCACATTCAACACACATGGTTTTTTGTGTGTTTGACGTGGACGACATTCGGTAAGCACTGGTTGACGTCATAATTATGGGCTGTACTTAGTTTCATTTCCGCCAGCATGGTCCACGAGGCGAACAGAAATATTGCCTCCAGGCCATTGTTGTTTTACTACCGCGGCGTCGTTTTCGCACATGCTGGTGTGGTGCGTTTGGGCGCAGGTGTCACACAAATGTAAAGTTCTTAGAATCGACGCCGGGCACATTCCTTGGTGATTGTTTCACAACAGTTATTGCGTAGCTTTTCTTTGTCCGCACAATGCTTTATTCAAACACGTGGACTGGCCACACAGATGGAAATTAATTTAGAATATTTTAATAAAAAATCCCCAAATTTAATAAAATAAAACATCCTTTTATTGGACCCGTTACAATACCCCCCCAATGAGATATCTTCTGCCGAAACAAGAAATCTCATTGCTAAAACCCCTAAGAGGACCGGTGAGGATATGGTGCCAACAACCCCCTTTAGCTCTTATACTGCATGGGTAAACAGCCCCCCTTGGCTCGGCGACTATGGCCGCATCTGAACGAGATTACTGGACTTCTCTGTGCGAGATCCCAACACCATAAAATCGAACAGACACACACCACAGCGCACCTCACCTTCTAACATGCCACCCCAAAATCCAAATCCCTGGTCTTATATCATGCCAGATCCTCAACCGATATGTTCCCCCTTATCATGCACACTGGGCTGCCTTTAGCAGTTACTGGGCTTGTACACACACTTATCGCTACATCCTATCAAGTCTTATCAAATTTAGGAGTTTTCTTTAAATTGAAACCAAATCTATATTACCATTAATCTCAAAAATCAAAATACAAATCTTTTATCTAAATTGAATAATTCTCCTCGTTATTATTGATAATTAGAAAACAAGTAAATTGAACATTTATTAAAAACATGAACTTCCTTATCCTAACATGGGATTAGACACATATCCTAAATAATACAATTCAATAAAAAACACTATTAATACACACAAACAACAATATTATCAAAATTCAAAACATCAATTAGATGGCAGGCACAAAATCAAATTTTTTTTTTCCAAAAAAATTAAATTTATTAAAATATATTTTTCTCAATATTAAAATTATTTAAATTTATTTAAATTAATTAAGAAACAAAATTGGCATCACTTCATTGCCAAAACAGGTCTAGTATAGAACATCACCCATCAGCTGATCAAACTGGGTCAAATCAAGAACCTTGACCTACATAAGTTATACATAAGTTACATCAGAAAATACCTTGAACATCTTTAAAATTCTATCTTTAAACACAAAAACATAATAAAATAAGACATTTAAAAATAACAAAATATTATTATAATTAAAAAAAAATTGATATTTAAATTACTCAAAATAAACATTTTACAACTTTACCTTATTTTCAAATTTTCTTAAAATTGTCACTTGTTTCAATCAAATTTCACATTTTTACTATAACTTTCTTTATTTAATAGTCTCATTCTCCATTAGTTTGGGTGATTTAATTACTCATAATGACTTGATTTGCCACTTGGCATTTATACATATATAATCTTTACCTCTTTGACTCTAATATCACTAACAACTTTAACTAACATGACACCCATCTCTATCAAAACATCTATCAAACAATCTCTAAACCCAACTTACTACTAAACTCAATCCGCATCATTCTCTCATTATAAAAAAAAAAACTCTCTAACCCTTTGTACTTAGGATGTGTGTTCCCCCCCAAAAAAGCTCCTTCCCTTAATCTGGTTCCTGGATTCTACCTAAGGCAACCCCTTCCGGCGCTAAACGGTCCCTTCCCGTCCCAACCCTTTTGTTGCGGACTCCTACACTACACTATCCCCTCTTACAAAATTACCATCCCCTAATTAACGTTCTCATTACCTCACTTCAACTACAAAATAACATCATCATTTATAAACATAAATATGTCAATCATTACTCTACATATATTCCCCGTAACTACTGTGTCAACATCAATACTTCTCAAATTCTACATCACATTACTTCAAAACAACATTATTCTCTCTGTTACCACTTTAACTTCAACTTGGACTGATCTACATGTCCCAACAAAATACTAATCACCCAAAATCTACCTTTTACTATCTTTTACAAGTCATTTAAAATTCTTAAATATATCAAATTACTTTCATCATTAAAATAAAATCTTTAACACATTAAAATCATATTGAACATTAATTACCTTGGAAATTATCAAACAGTTTATACGTGACATTCTACTACTGATCAGCTGATCTTCTTGGCAAGGTGAATGACCTTACTACAAATATATTTCAAATTTATACAAATTATATGAAATACCTATTTTTATCAAGCCTTATATCTAACACAATAAAATAATACATTTATAAAACAGAATAAACACAGTATGATAAACATATGAACACCTATTTACCAAATCATCGTACAAGCATTTAATTAGAGCAAAAATGAGTTATCATTTTTACGTTATGAAATTTTGAATTCATTGCTCACGTGAGCAACCCCCCAAACCACACACACTATTGTTTTGTTCTGTTGGACTGTAGCGCCCATTGGCCTACACAAGGACGGCATAATTGGAGGAATTTCACATCTCTTTGTCCTTGCTTCGGCGTTATATTTGAACGGTTTAGATATCAACATATCTTCGTTATATAATTATACACCCTTAATGCGGGTCTACCACCTGGCTTTGCTGTCCCTACTCGGACAGAGTGGCAGCCGCTGTTCCATAGTTTCCAGGATTTCCCCTAGTTTCACCCCCCAATAATTTCTAATATCAACCAATTTCAAGCCAGCTATGGTCAAGGGACCTGATTATGGCCATAGCTGACCGCTAGCCAAAACCACGATTAGTGCTGGTAAGGCAGTAATCGCCCGAAAAGTCGGGGAAATCATCTTTACCTTCATGCATGTTACACTCGTCATTAACTGCACGGCACGGCAGTCTATCAAGGTACAATATGAAATTGTACAAAAAAGGTGTGCCGTGCATTTTCGCCACTTTGGCCTCCGATGGAGGTAACACTCTCTATTACCTCCATCACTTTCCGCTATCTACTGTGGCACATGCCACACAGCAATAGCACATTAATAGCTAACTTAAAACCTTCTACATTTGCAGTTTCTACACTCCACTATTATATCACTTCTATGAGCACCAATCTAACCCCCAAAATTATCCCCACATCTTGTATTGACAACAAGTTCTAATTTATTTTACACTCTTCAAAACGTTCCCATTCTCACTGATACTGTGAACTTTACAATTATTTGGTCATTTCTTTCTAAAATTATATAAATTTAAAATTATAAACATTCCAAAATATTTTGATCTTTTATTTACACTGGAGGCTGACTAACATTCCTTAAACACTATTAGGGCTGGTAAGGCAGTAAATCGCCCGAAAAGCCGGGGTTTTGCCATGAGGGAGAGTAGGTGATAAAATAGATCCACTTTGTGAAGTTACTTCCTCCTTTTAAACTCAACTCCACTCCCTGATTTCTCTCATTTCTCCAGACCCGCCGTCTATTCCATCGCCCAGTCTCCCTCCCAACAAAATTCGTCTTTTCAGACCACACTGAAACTATTGTCAATGGCTAATTTAGTTTTGCCATTGACACTGAAATTTTAATTTGTATGCACCGCCTTTTATTTAGGTGCAGCCTCCATTATTTACAGACACTCTTAAGGCAGTACAGGTACTGACAGGTACACCTGGCCGCTGCACCATGAGTGTATATGATAAAATAATGTGTGTCACGTACCTTTAGGGGTCCCCCTCCCCGTTCAAATGTGGTGTAAGTTTTCAAATTTTGACCAATTTTGATGGAGCCGGACCATCGTTGCGTTCACCGCCCGAAGGAAGATCCTCCAACCATGGCCCGTCTCCAAGTTCCGAAAACCACGGCCAGGACTGGTAAGATCGTGACCGCCCGAAAATGGGGGAGAGTCCCTTCTGAAAGCATAAAACAACATTTTAAAGACTGTCTACATAATTCTATCATTAAAGTGACCTATATAACTTTAAGTTCGTCGCATTTTGAGTACCCACTATTTCCTTCGTCGTTGGATCCCGTAACACATACGCATTTTGCATCTTTATTTCTACAACTTCATAGGGCCCTTCATATAACAAGAAAAACTTCTTTATTTCTTTATCTTGGGCACTTGACAAATCATGCCTCTTTTGACAAATCATGCCTCTTTACTAACACTAATTGACCTACCTCATATTTGGTCCATTTACCCTTCGCATCGTGTCTCTGCTTCCTCCGTTCTCCTTTTGTAAGTAAATTTTCATTGGCTAATCTAATCTTCATGTTTATGTCCATAATTTGATTTTCTGGTGGGTATTCAAAGAGTTGTTCCAATATCCTGGGTGGCCTTGTTCCTCTAATCGATTCATGTGGCGTAAATCCGGTGGATTCATGGGTGGTACAATTCAGCCACTCCTCTACTTTCTTAACGTAGGATGGCCATTCTGTGTGCTTGGCGTGACAGTACGCCCGAAATATCCTACCAATCTCTCTCATCACCCGTTCTGCTTGGTTCGACTGTGGATGGTACACTGCCGTATGCTTGGGTATGATGCCTTCCCATCCAAGCGTCTGTCGCCACTTGCCGCTTATAAACTGTGGTCCATGGTCAGATAATATTATTTTTTGTTTTCCTACATTAATCATGTAATCTCTTACTATTTTTTCGCTGAGCACTTTGCTCGTCGCTCTCTTAATACTATACAACTTAACAAATTTCGAAAAAGTGTCTAAAACTACAAATACATACAACACACCACCCATACCTCTGGGTAATGGCCCATACAAATCAACTGCAACTAAATCAAACGGTCTTTCAACTTTTATATAATTCATCTCCCCTTCTACTTTATAGTTCACTACTTTCGATTTCTGACACAAATCACACACTCTTAACACTCTTCTAACTCTCCTCTCCATATTCTTAAATATGCATGATTCCTTTAAAACATTAGCACATTTTCTTGCCCCAAAATGCCCATACCTTATATGACAATCCCAAATAATTTTATCTATCAACCCCTCTGGTATAACTAGCCTCCAATCACGCTCCCCACTCTCTACTTTTTTAAACAAAATCCCTTGATATACTTGAAAACGTGTACTATATTCAGACCCATCTACCTCCGTTTCTAAACTAACAATTATTTTACCAAATTTACTTTCAGCTCTTTGCATATTCTTAATATCACTTAACTCTTCACCAAAAATTCTATCTTCTCTAGTTAATCTAAAAATTTCTATCTCTTTAAGGTCCCTACCTGTTTTATTTTCTATAAAATCTACTCTGGAAAGTGTGTCTGGTACTTTATTATCTGACCCCTTTATGTACTCCCAGGAAAAGTTATATTCTTGTAAAGCTAATACCCACCTGGTCAGACGACTGTGTGTCAATTTACATGAATTCAGAAATGATAGTGCCTTGTGGTCCGTCCGGATTACCGTTTCGTTTCCCAGGATGTATGTCCGGAATTTCCCCACGGCGAACACAATGCTTAAAAGTTCCTTCTCAGTGGTGGTGTAATTTTTCTCAGCAGACAGCAGCGACCTACTGGCGAAGGCGATGGTCAGATGCTCCTTATCGCAGCCCTCCTGGTAGAGCTCCGCCCCTAAAGCTACGTTGCTTGCATCTGTCTGTAAATAAAAGGTTTTATTAAAGTCAGGATGATTCATCATAATCATATGGCTAAATTTTCTCTTAATTTCGTTGAATGCGTTGCGTTCCGTATCTCCCCATCTCCACTACTTGTTCTTCTGGAGTACTGCACTCAGTTTCGATGTTGTGTGTGCGTAATTTTCTTGGAACTTCCTATAGAAATTGCATAAACCTAAAAAACTTTGCAATTGTTTAATGTTCTTTGGTTATGGGAAGCGCATAATAGCTTCTACCTTGTCAGGGTTAGCTAATATTCCCTCTTGTGTAATAATAAAACCTAAGAAGTGTATTTCTGTTTGCAAAAACTTAGATTTATCCCAATTAACTGTCAGACCCCCTTTTTGTAACTTGTCTAACACATATTCTATATGCTCTAAATGTTCGGTAAATGTTCTGGATGCTATCAAGATGTCATCTACGTACACTGTTAAAAAGTCTAAATCTTTAGGTTGTAATATCTTATCCAAACATTTAATAAAACTAGCAACACTGGTGTTTAATCCAAATGGTAGCCATTTGAACTGATAATTCTTACCGTTAAAAAGAAAAGCGGTATACCTTCTACTCTCTACTGCTAACGGCACCTGCCAATATCCTGCTGTTAAGTCTAATGACGTCATGTATTTAAGGCCGCTAAATTTCTGTAAAATTTCATTAATTGGTTCTGGTGATTCCCGGGTCAGGTATAATAATTTGATTTATCTTCCTAGCATCTAGACATAGTCTTACCTTTCCATCCTTCTTAATCACTACGACTAAAGGGTTTGAGTAAGGCGATATCGATCGTTCAATTATGTCTCCCTGCATCATCCGGTCTAATTCCTCCTGCACAGCCCTTCTCTTCGAAAATGGTACCGGGTAACTCCTCTGCATGTATGGTGCGTGTTCCCGAACCTTCAGCTCACAGACTCACACAGCTCACACGCTCCTTCGCTTTCCCTGGCGATTCATCAAACACATCTCTGAAACGCTCCACAACTGCCCACAACTCCTCTCACTGAGTATTTCCTACAACTACACCTTCATTAAAAAATTTGTTGGCTCTATTTACCCACACACTCTCATCACTCACATACATCTCTCCCTCCTCATTTTCTATACTCTCACTCTCTCGACATATATTTATTTTAGTTTCTATCTCTCCATTGCCTACTTGCTTGTGTATCATTTTTACTCCCGTAACTTTAACTTCATTTACTACTCTCTTAAACTCTACCCCGACTGGTTTACTCCCATTTTCAAATTTTACGATTTGTTTATTGAAATCTATTATTGCCCCATTTCTCTCCAAAAAGTCATTTCCTAATATTACATCTAAACTCAACCCCTTAACCACTAGGAATGTGTTTTCAAACTCAACTTCATTTATCAAAATATTTAATTGTACTTGTCTAGTTATTCTTTTGCTTCTTACCCCAGTTACCCCCACTACTGTAACTCCCGCAACTGGTAATGATGGTATATTCTTATTTATTTCTTTTAATTCTCCCATTACATTCTCAGAAATTACAGAGATCTCACTACCTGTATCAATTAAGGTCTTGTAACTCTTACCTTCTATGTTGACTGTCACCTCCGTCAATCCGGTTTTGTGTTCCATCACCTTGTTGTCCTCTTCTTCCAATAACTCTTTCGCCATGTCCACTTTGATGATATTACTTAGGTATTCGTCTGTTACTTGGACCCGGTTCTCCGATGACAATGGTTGGGCCCGATTCTCCATTGTCCTCCCTAGTTTACCGTGGAGGGACCTGCTACAGCTTGGTGGTTTCCTCCTCTCCCTCGGTTGTAACTTCCACCTCCTCTCGGCTGCTGGTTTGGCTGGTGATGCATTCTCTCGTTACGTGCACATTCCCTGCTTTTATGACATATAAAACAAGTGGTTCTATTAGCATAGTTATCTACATTACAGTCCCTACATCTCCAACTCTCGCCCCTATTATCAAAGTTTCCTCCACGCGCTCCTCTATGAAAATTCGGTGTTCCCCTATGCTGATGGTAATTATTGTTGTTTATTTCTACTGGTGGGTTTGGACGCCTCCCTATGTCACGTTCCCCGATATTTTGTAGCACATCTACATGCTCTCTAGCTCGTTTATATTCATAATTTCTCTCGTCATTAAAGTAATTTGCACCTCTCTGGGCAGGTGTTTGCTAATATGTCTCACAAATGACCGGAACGGCAACGGCGGTTCTAGGTACTTGGCCTCATTGTATATTGTCATCACGTACGTAGTTAAGTGGTTATTGATTCTCCCAAAATTCCCAGTTCCCATTATTTTGCTCCGTAAAATTTCTTGGTCCTCTTCTGACCAATATTTGTTCCGGAATGCTAACTCGAATTTCTCATAGCTACTCCATTCGGTATTGTGTACTTCTGCCCATATTTCGGCATTACCCTTAAAACACTTCAAAATTTTCAGTAATTTAACCTCCCAACTACTACTATTAAATCGATTAAACTCCCGTACTCGATTCAAAAATTGCATCGGGTGTACTCTACGATTGTCACAATTAAATTGTTCTAGCTCTATGTCATCTTTTGCTTCGCGAGTATACACTACTCGCTCCGCAACATGATTTAAGTTTTGGCTTACGGCCACATGTAATTCATCTTTTATTTCTATGATATTCTGCTGTATCGTGCTAAATTTGTTATCACATTTATTTGCATATTGAAGGTTATGTTTATTAATAACCCCCACACTCTCTTGTATAGATTGTTTACATGCACTTTCTACTTCCATTATTTTAATTTCTATATCATTATTACTTTCATTAATTTTAGTTACATATTTATTTTCTATTTCTACACACTGCTCTTCAATTTGAGTTCTAATTTGGTCGGCCATCTGCTCATTTACGTTACTGATTTTACTTTCAACACTTGGTGTGATTTCACAAATTTGTTTGTCAACTTTCTCATCTCTTTCCTTAATTTTAACATCTACACTCTTAACTGCCTCATCTAATTTATTACTTAAATCGTTATATTTGCTAACAAATTTTTCATTGGTAATCTCAAAACGTTTATTAATTTCGTTAATTTGATTTTTTAATTCATCGAATTTATTATTTTGTACCTCAAACTTGCTATCAGAATCACTCTTCTGTTCATCTAATTTCTCATTTACACTGCTTTTAATCTCTTGAATTTCGTTTTTCTGTTCATTGAATTTTTCGTCAAAATTGCTATTCACTCTACTGAAATTATTTTTCATAAAATCGAATATGTCTTCTAATGACAATTCTTTCTCTTTTGTATTTGTTTTAATCGTCACGGGAGTGGAAATCGCTCCCGGCGTACTAATTACAGATTCTTCTACATTATGGTCATCTATTGATAGTGACTGCTTGAATACCTGAGTCGGTATTTATTTGACTCTCGGTTTGACTGTCAGAGAAGCTGACTTCATTATTAATACTCTCGTTATTCTCCATTATTTCTTAACTCTCGTTATTCTCCATTATTTCTTATTTTATACGACTTGTTACTTTATTTCGATTAATTTAATTCCTCCTAACACAAACTCAATCTTGCTTATACAATGCGTAAATTACGTATTTCTCCTTCACTACTTTAACCTTAAAAACCCGCTTGCATCTTTTGTAGGTGTGGTTTTTATATTAAATTTTGATTTGTAAAAACTGTCCCTGTTCAGAAGCCATTGTGCTGTTATTTTATAATTACAAATATAAATAAATAAAATTAGTTTTTACCTACCTTGTATTTTGCCCAAGAACCCAGAATCCGACACACGAACATTAGAATGCAAGTAGGTTTTACGGGTTATGTAAATTACTTACGCAACTCGTTTTTGAAGAGAATTAAAATTTAATTTTTTATTTTTTGAACTTTTGTAACTTTAAAAAAAATTATTTCTCCAAAATTAAAATTTAAAATACATGCATAATAATTTTCTGCAATCCACCCCCTGATCACGACAATACAATTATAAACTTATTCTAACATCTTACCTTAGATTCATACAGACAGCCCAGCCTGCACATTCTCACATTCACACTATATTATTTATTACCTCCCCCTTATTATTTATTTCACCCATTGACCACATTACATAATACCCCAGCCGGCAACGTGGTGACCCCCCGAACTCGTGACCTCTCATTTCTTTCAATTTCGTCGTGTGTCCGAAAATAGTTTATCTTGGTTCTTCTTCTTTTATCGAACTAGCCGCACTTAGTCATTATTTATTAATTGCACTGAGTTTTAATTTAGAAAAATGTTATTTTTATGAGCCCTGTTTTGCGAACTGCCTGCGCAGGCGAAAGTCGGCAAGGGACTGGGGAGAGCGTCTCTGAGTTCACTCTCTACTAGATTGCGGTCTCACAAGGCGGCAAACAATGCCTTCTATTTCATCGTCACTGCTGTGTCACATTCAACACATGTGGTTTTTTGTGTGTTTGATGTGGACGACATTCGGTAAGCACTGGTTGACGTCATAATTATGGGCTGTACTTAGTTTCATTTCCGCCAGCATGGTCCACGAGGCGAACAGAAATATTGCCTCCAGGCCATTGTTGTTTTACTACCGCGGCGTCGTTTTCGCACATGCTGGTGTGGTGCGTTTGGGCGCAGGTGTCACACAAATGTAAAGTTCTTAGAATCGACGCCGGGCACATTCCTTGGTGATTGTTTCACAACAGTTATTGCGTAGCTTTTCTTTGTCCCCACAATGCTTTATTCAAACACGTGGACTGGCCACACAGATGGAAATTAATTTAGAATATTTTAATAAAAAATCCCCAAATTTAATAAAATAAAACATCCTTTTATTGGACCCGTTACAATACTATTTTCGATTTCATCAATACTGTTTGCGTTACAGTTGCTCGTGTGGAGCTTAAAGAGTGTCCAGTTTACTTCTTTCACTTTGAACTTAGTGGTGATGGTGTTTCATGCTTGATCATTCTTTCCCGAATTGACGCTGAAAAAAATAGGAAAATGGTCGCTAGTGAGGTCACTTTCTATACGCCAATCTTTGATTATATCGATCATATCTGGTGAGATGAGGGTCAGGTCCAGTATGCTGAGAGATCCTGAACTGGGTGATTGATACGTCGGCTCTTTGTTCTGGTTTAGGAGTATAAGATTAGAGGAGAGAATCCAGTTGTACACCAGTGGGCCGTTTCTATTCTCGGCTCCCTCATTCCATGCCGCATGTTTGGCATTGAAATCCCCCATAATGAGTACGTACTTGGTGGAGCAATCCAATTTTAATAACTCGTCCAGCGTTACGTTTTGATTAAAAATGTAAACGTTTATTAACTTTACCACGACATCCTGACTTAATGTTATATCACAGGTTAGCACTTCCATATTAGTTGTGATAATTTGCTTATGATTGCTCACCACCACCGATCTGTGAATAATGGAGGCTACACCCCTCCTCTTTTATTTGGTCGAGAGAAATTGAAAATTCTAAAATCCTTAAAGCGAAGGTGTCGCTTTTCATCCAGAGGCAAACAGGCCTCTTGTACACAGATAACTTTAACTTGAGTATCGTCAATGACTTGCTTCAACTCCTCTACTTTGTTCATTAGAGAACGCGCGTTCCAATGCATAAATGTCAATCGTTTTTCTATGATCGGAGTGATTGCTTGTTTGGTCCTCCTTTTCCGATCTTTGTAAGTAGTTCCTATAGAGACGTGTTGCTTCTTTACAACATTACGTTTTATACTTTTGATGTGTGTGTACAGTTTTTCTGCACTTTTCCTGTTGCGGCACCACAACTCTATACTTTTAAGTTTTCCTATTCCTCGATGTCTCATAATAATGTTCTTGTCAATGCTATAAGATTCTCGCACATTTTTAATGTGTTTGTCATCAATATTCCAAATGTTTACTTTTAGTCTATCAGGATGATTGCGCTTCCTACGGGAAGGCTGTCTAAAATAGTTCTGAGAAGAACTGTTGGATGTGTCTGTTTGCATCACACAAATACGATGGAGGACTTCTAAAAGAAGCAACTGCTGATTTGGTTCACAACTGTGTTGCTATCCAGGGTCACCACGGGAAGGTATCAGCTCGACCAAAGGGTTATCACTCACATAAATGTTATTAATGTCATCTTTTGTGTTAGTAGGAAACCACACATTGAAAACTCAAAGTGGTCAACAGATTATGAATTCAATACATTTCCAGTTACCCATTTTGTTGTGTGACTTTGTTTTATATTTAGAATTACGCGTTTCGGAACATATGTTCCATCTCAGATTACTTCACTCTGATGAAACGTGTTCTGAAACATGTAAGTCTAAATATAAACAAAGTCACACTACAGATCTAAGGTAATTTATTAATTTATAAATAACAAAGTGACTTGCATACCAATAGTAATATGTATGTCATGAAATATTGTTTCATTTGTCTGTTGGTAATATTTGGAGTCCTTAAAAATGATAATTTCTGTGCTTATTTCTAATATTATATGTTTAGAAAATATTCTGTTTAAAATCAGTTAAAACTAACTGCACCCTGATCCCTGTAAATAAGATTAAATGCTTGCAATACTAATTAAATGGGGGATGGAGTGGGTAAATTCTTCTGTAAAATATGGAAGAAACTCATTATACAAGAACGGTCATCAAGTTTCTAGCAGACAGTCATCTGTTAGTATGCGGAGATGTTTAATGGAACATTATTGTCAGATTATAATTGTAGATATAAATAACATTAACTGCGGGCTGTAGTGTTTGTACTGAACTTCATTCAAGTCTGGTATATCAAAACAAACCTCAAGGACTAAATTACCTAATATTGCCTGAATGAGCCCAGAAAAGTTGCTGATCCAAAATATTGATATTTGTCGCTAATATGATCTTCAAATCACTTAGATTTAGCAACTTATATTTATTGATACTCAAATTGGTATCAATGAAATTCAAGGTCGACAACTGTATCAAGTAATTCTAATGTATATATGTGATGCCTATGTACGAGAACGATTTGAAAAGTTCGCAGCTTACCATAGAAATGAATGTGTGGTGTTTCTGTTTTTTACTGCATTGTGGTGCCACGTTCGCCCCACGAACAGCTATGAAGCGTCATGTCATTGTTGCAGAGAAACAGCTGTATAAATAAGGTTATCTCACAGCA
The DNA here is from genome assembly GCA_034769895.1 of Magicicada septendecula. NCBI lineage: Eukaryota > Metazoa > Arthropoda > Insecta > Hemiptera > Cicadidae > Magicicada > Magicicada septendecula. Next base: position 284,929,372 of record CM068373.1, read on the forward strand.
ACGCTGAAAGTGGAGAAAACTGAACATCGTGCACTGATCAAATTTTTGTGTTAAGAAATTTTTAATGAAATGAAGAATGTGTTGGGTGATGCTGGCGGACCTTCATTTACTAGAGTGAAAAAATGGGCTGCTGAATTTAAACATGGTCGTGCAAATTTGGAAGATGACCCGTGCACTGGGCGTCCGAAAAGTGCGACTACACCAGAAATCGTCAATAAAGTGCACGATATTGTTTTCACCAGAAATCGTCAATAAAGTGCACGATATTGTTTTGGAAGGTCGCCATTTGAAGGTGTCTAAAATTGCTAAAACTGTAGGCATCTCAGATGAAAGGGTACGTCACATTCTTATTGAGGAATTAGGTATGAAAAAGCTGTCTGGGTATTGCGTTTGTTGACAACTGACCAAAAATGCATGTGAATGCTGCAAGCTCCTCAGGATTGTTTGGACTGTTTAAAAAAATCCGAAAGATTTTATTCATAGATTTGTAACAGTTGATGAAACTTGGGTCCATTACTTCACTCCAGAAACAAAACAACACTTGAAACAATGCATGCACAGTGATTTGCCACCTCCAAAAAAGGCAAAATCAATTTTGTCAGCTGGAAAGTAAATGGCTTAAATTTTCTGGGATGCTAAGGGAATATTTTTAATAGATTACCTTGAAAGCATCAAACGATAAGTGGAGAGTATTAAGCTAACCTTTTAAACCAATTAAATGAAAAAAATAGAGAAAAAACCAGGTTTAGCAAAGAAGAAATATCATTTTCCATCAGGATAATGCACGTCCTCACACATGCATTGTGTCTGTGACAAAAATCACCGAATTGAAGTTCGATCTGTTGCACCATCACTTGATTTAGCACCATCTGACTTTTATCTATTCCCAAACCTCAAACAATTTCTTGGGGGAGGGGAAGCGATTTTCCTCAGACGACGAGCTGAAACTGGCAATAAACAGTTATTTTGAGGACCTAGAAGAATTGGACTTCCTCAACAGAGTAAAGCGTCGCTGGACTAAGTGTATTGCACTACAAGGAGACTATGTTGAAAAATAAAAATGATTCCAGAAAGAAAAGGTAAGTCTGTCATTATCAGGCCGCGAACTTTTCAACTTACCCTCGTGTTACTCTTGACATCTTATCTACATAGTACAGTTTAGATTTACTGTTTTTTAATTGAAATGTAATCTAAGTATTTCAATTTTGTGACTTTGCTGTAGAATGCATCTCTTGCATACATTTGTAATATATATATATATATATAAATATATATATTGTTTTTATGTTTTAGCTCCTTTGAAAGGTATTCCAAGTCGCGTACCAACTGGAGGATTCCGTTCTCCAAATCTGAATAGTTCCTTATTGTCACGCCCGTCTCTACCCCGCACACCCGCAGGCCGGAAAGATGGAGGCATTAAATTGCTTGATATTAATGAACAGCCTCTTGGTTATGCTCAGGCCAAGAAGAGGAAACGAATGCAAGGTTAGTATGTTTGTTCTTTTTCAAAATTTCACAGGATGGGTGAAAACTTGCTTTATCTTGTTATCTGATGGATGATGGTGATGATCTGTAATTATGACACATATACGGATATCAGAAACACAATATTGTTACAAGGGTCTTCTTGATCATCGTATGGTACAGTGGAAAACAAAATACAAGACACCAATTAAGTCATTAGTCACCAGCTTTAATTAATCACAATTAACAGTTTGTTATTCAACAAGATTTTACTCGTACAATAATTCAAGTTAATCTGTCCAAGTTAATGATGTCAACTATAAAGAATTCCGCAGTATAATCACTTTTGACTAATACACCACTTGAGGCACTCTGTGTAAATAGCCTGACATAAACTGAACTGATCGTCGCTGAATATGTTTATACCCCACTGATATGCCAGAATAATCTGTCACTTTGGATGACGTGTTAAACAGGAGTACTCAAATCCACTAGAAACAATGTCATTGAACACAGCGCGTGCGGACCGGTATGGTCTGGAATAGACTCGATTGCTGACGCATGACAAGTGTCATGTAATTGTCTTTCATCTCAAAGTACCAGCAATATGTGCGCACACACATATAACAGCTGGGCTCTGCTGGAATAGCCGAGATACTTGTAGAACGTTCCATATTATGTAATCATATTCTTGTATAAAAATATTATTTATTGATCGATAAACAAAATTAACAAAATTAATTTAAAAAACGTGATACAGGTTTTGCTGATCATTGTATAATAGAAAACTACACATTGGATACAGACAACATAAAATTACTACACCGAAACAGCAAAGGGAAAGTTTTAAACCTTTTAAAAGTAATAGAAATCAAAAAAACAGAAAAACAAAAGAAAAACATTACTAACGAACAAGTAGATTTTACAATATCCCCGTTAATCCAAACAATAATTTAAATTTCCTTATTTTTATGTACACATTTTTTATTGTAGATGTCTCATCATCTCAGTCAATAATTAAATCTGTTTCATACTAGTGTGTCATTATACATTTACATATCTTGCGTTATACTGGAAAACATGTTGTATATGTAATTGGATTAAATTAGACAAAAGCTATATGTCATTTACAAACATTTAACAATTTGTACTATACTTTATTTGTATTAGCTTAATAGACACAATCTTTCTCAATTGTACTGTTCAAAACAACGTTTCTGTTTGTGAATAATTTAAATCTGTTTTATTTTATAACTTATGTTATACGAGGTGTGATTGGCAAATTTTAAGACAGGTGCCGCCACTACTCTATAAGAGGGGCTAGGTTTGCCCGCGGGTGTGGAAGGGGAAGCTTGTTTTGTCCTTGAAACGTGAAACAATCACCGTGACATCTTTGTTCAGTAGAGAGTCGCATCCTGGTGATTGAGGACGTGTGATCAGGTCTTGGCAGATTTTTGATTTTGCAAAATGGATGAAAAAACGTAACGAGTTTGTGTCAAATTTTGTTTTAAAACCGGGTAATCAGCTTTGGAGACTTATGAACTCTTACAAACAGCTTTCGGGGATAAATGTCTGAGCCGGTCAAATGTTTTTATCTGGTTCAACAGATTCAAAGATGGCCGCGAATTAGTCGAAGATGACCCCCAGTCTGGCCGGCCTTCCACTTCAAAAATCAACGAAAACATTGTGAAAGTTTGCGATTTAGTGCGCTCTGACCGTAGACTTACAATTAGGGAGATGGCTAATGAACTGAATTTAAGTTTGTACGTGGTTCAGTCAATTTTAAGTGCAGATTTGAACATGCGTCGAGTGTCCGCGAAATTCATTCTGAAATTGTTGTTAGACCAACTGAAACAATACCGACTTGAAGTGTCCCAAGAATTGTTTAATCGGCCCGAAACTGACCCAGATTTGTTAAATAGGGTAATTACAGGCGACAAAACATGGGTTTATGGGTATGACCCAGAAACAAAGACACAATCATCGCAGTGGAAGGGTCCAAGTTCGCCATGACCGGAAAAAGAGCAACAAAGTCGGTCGCATGTGAAGACAATGTTGGTGGTTTTTTTTTATTCTACGGGTATCGTGCATAACGAATTTGCCCCTAGGGGGCAGACAATCAACCAGGAATACTATAAAAGTGTCCTTCAGCGTATGCGCGAAAAATTTGTGGAAGAAAAGGCCTGCACTCTGGCGAGACAAAAATTGGGTCCTCCACCACGACAACACACCGGCTCATCGTGTGTTCTCGATCACGGAATTTTTGGCCAAATTCAACATTCCTGTGCTTCCGCAACCCCCCTATTCCCCTGATATAGCCCCTGCCGACTTCTACCTGTTTCCTAAATTGAAAATTTCGCTGAAAGGGGACCGATTTGACTCAATTGAAGACATCCAGGCAAATACGGAGAGGGTTCTTAAAACCCTTAAGAAAGAAAATTTCCAGGAATGCTTCCAAAAGTGGAAACACTGTTGGAGTCGGTGTGTTCAGTCAGAAGAGGACTACTTTGAAGGAGATCCATCACAATAGCCTGTAAGTACTGCCATTTTGAAATTACAAGCCCAGTCTTAAAACTTTCTAATCACACCTCGTACATGTTATGTATTGTTTACAGTATACTGAGAACTTCATATTCTTTTACTGGCAATCAACTTATTGTATGGTAGGGCTATTTTAATCACCTGTCCTGTATATATTTTATATTTAGACTTACAGTAGTTTAAGTAACAAGTTGTACTTTTTCTTCATACAGAAGTGTATTGTATATGTTTCATAATTAGCCAGGAATGGTACTTTTTGTTAACAACAATAGAACACTTTTGTCCGACCATTTAGGTAGGAATTTCCATTGCACTCTTTGTCATACACTACCTCCAACCCTCCCTCACCTTGTAACTTCTCAATTAATTAACGACAAATATTAAATATCTTACTCTTACCTTCGGGTCCAAAGTCGATCAGACGAAACCAGCTACAGAAAGGATTATTTGGATTTGATGTGTGCAATAATTTTGTTAACCCATTTTCTACTGTCTAAAATACATACTTATTTTATTTATCGAAAATCGCACCCTTCTTTTACTTTCTACAAATGACAGGATTTTTGTTAAACTTGATTTGAAACTACTATGATAATTGACATTACTAAGTGCATATAAGAAAATTGAAAATGAACCAGTATATAACCACACACACACACACTCCTCTTTTCGTTAATATTTAAACAAACTCCCCTCTATTAGAGATCTCTGTTCATTATTAAGACATCTATAAAAGCAAATTTTATAATATAGTAATTAAACTTTAAAAGGTTGTACTCATCCTGATAAGAGTTTCACTCCAGTGCACACCCGTATTATTCACGTGTAATAACCGTGGCACAAGTTCACTAGCTGACCGATTTCTGAGTTCTCTCGCACTCACGCCACTGTTGGTACTGATTTTACGGTTTTTATTTCATGGTTCTTACTGATTTACTGATTAACATCTCACGTTCTAAAAGATGATCAAGTCGGCCAACATAAGTTTTGCACTTAGATGTTGTCGTAGGCTGGCCGCGTGGCCATGAGTTGCAATAGCACTGCCGTTAGTTCGCTAAAGTTGAGCGCACAGAGTCTTCTGGTCACGTGATCGTGAGTATATGCTCCCATTGGTGTTGTTAAAAGAGCGCTATAACTTAGGCATAGGATTTAGCAATACTTTGCCGCCTGGCGCAATATGCAGTTACATTACTCTCTTTCTTAATTCACGGCTGATGCGAAGCTAGGTGTTATTTCACAATCAGTCTACGTTGCTTGAGTGCGGAGACAAAACATAGACGTTTTGTTCTGTAATACACACAGCCGATTTGGTTGACTAACTCGGGGTTCTACAAGGGTGAACAATGACTGCATGGGGAATATAATTTTAAAATGTTATCTTGGCCCTACAATTTCGTACCGTTACAATACCCCCCCAATAAGAGGTTGAAGGCCGAAGCGTTCAAACTCTTATTGGCTAAACCCTAAGAGGATCAGTGAGGATATGGCGCCGCAACCCCCCTGAACACTACTAAAATTGTGGGTTCTTACCCCCCTAGCCTGGCGACTGTGGCAGCACCCATCCGACCTTACGGGACTTCTCTACTCGAGATCCCACCACCATAAGCTCTGACAGATGCCCGCCCCAGTATCGCCTGACTTTGAAACATTCAATTAAAAAATCGACAAACGGCTTTCCATCCCTCCATATCCCACAACTGATTTGTTTCCTCTTAGCCGTACTGGTTCATTGACAACATACTGGCTCATTTTATATTGTAGACCCTAAAAAAATAGTGTTAATAAAACAATATAGGTTTACAGTAGTACACATAAATTCCAGTTAAATTGAATAATATTCCCCGTACAATATTGCCCCGCCAAAATGATACATTACAGGATTACATTGACTCATAGGAATCATACCTAAAATACAAATTATGTCCTTACTTGCCTACTATATTTACATAGAATAAACAAAAAAATTTTTTTTTTCTTTTACTACCCCCCTTTTATCCCTTAACCCCTGATACCCGTTACATATTCATGTGTTCTGCGCTAGGCTTCTTGGCCTTTTCCAGCCTCATCCTAGCCGTAAACCACATCTCCCTCGTGACCTGTAACTGAGTCACCACCCATCCACACTCACTATTACCCCCCCTGGACTGTAGCGCCCAGTTGCTTTCACAAGGACTGATGCGGAAGGGGTGAACATTTTTTTCTTTTATTCCACCCCATCCTTGCTTCGGCGTTACAATAAAATTCGGTATTACACCTACTATTCTTGATTTATGCACCCCTAATGGACTACCACCCCTATCTGGGTGAAAATAGCCCTGTTCCAAAATTAGGTAGATTCCCCAAAAAATAACCCCCCTACTAAGCTAACAAACCACCGGGTTGACAAAATAAAACAAACCACAAGCCGGTTATATCAAGTGAAATTTATGATTTGCCACAACTAACTACTTTCACGGTCATGATCCGGTGAGGCCATGGCCGCACTTAGGTGGGGAATCTACAGTTAAAACATAAAATATAAATTGTCCATGGTAAAAGTTTACATGAATATCTTATTTTCCCAAACACTATCTCGGCCCAAATATTTCCATCAGTTGTCAGTGTTAAATAAATATTTTAACCATTATTTACATCAATTAGCATTTACTTTATAATTCCAATTTGAATTCGAATGAAAATAAAGTTAAATTCATTATTAAAAATCATCTTTTCTATTAATTTAATTACCTTTCATTAAGTTTAAATCATATTGTTTTAATTAACAATTTCAAAATTAATTACATTTTTCAAAATGATCCGACAAAAATATCACCTACATTATTCAAAAAAATTTACATTCCTTTCTTCACATATGGTATTTCTTTTTATTTCATAATAGGATTTTCCTACTGGCAATGATTCAGCAGACTACAACATCTTTGTTATTGTCAACTCAGCATAGCTATAGAAATTAGTCACAACATACATCACACCTGTTTGCATCAACAGTTGTCTGCAAGACTTGTTTTGTAAGCACTCACATAGTCTAAACATTCTGGTTACGTCATGTACTGACACATGTACTCCCTACAAATTTTTTGTTTCTATAAATCTTTTAATGTTAACATATTTGTCAAAATCTATTTATTACAGTTCAAACCAAATATAATTTTAATTCGCCTTTCAGTTATTATTAATTTTTAATTAAGTTTCTATTTAATACCATTATCTCAATTCATTTTTATTATTGAATTAAACTCTTTTCACGCCTGTAAGCATTTTATTCTATCTAATTGGTATTATGAATTTTATACTTACAGTACATTGTTCAACCACTGACATGAACACAAAATACACACCACACACACACACCAATATCTCCACGTAACCTCTGAAACATTTAACAACAATGTTATTCCATACAAACAATTTAACATTTATTGATTAATATCAAATCTCATAAAACAATTTAAATCCATTAGAAAATTCAATTATACAACCTTTAAATTAATCAGAATATTTAAACATTTCAAATTGTTTAATTAAATCAATTATTGAAAATACAAGTTCAGTTGCTACCAAAACAATTACAATTCGCTAATTACTATCTCCAAAATTAATTTTGTTATTTATTTAAATTGCAAAATATTAAAATTATTATTATCACAATTACCTACATACACATTGTTTACCCAACATTTTACAATACACACAAATAAATTTACTAAACATTTATTTACAAATCGTCATCATTAATTATTCAGTTATATCACACTTCATTGTCCAAGGTTGCGAGGTCAGAACCAATAAACAAACTATTTAAAATTGTTCGTTTGTGAATTTACGGCTCAGCCTCCATCGTCAAAAATTAGTCTGGGTTTCAAATAACAATTTTCAATTTTATTTGCATTCCACATACGGTTATCTTGTATATAGTAACCATAAAATTTCAGTTTATTCATTTTACCATAATAATCATATACCAGGTCAACATTATTTATTTCTGTCCAGTCTCCATTAGTAGTTGTATTCATTATCAAGTCAGTTATTTTTTCATCATAAAGTAAATTATTATTATTTAAACATGTATCATCAAAATAATCTTCACTCTCTATTTTAACAGGTAAGTACTTCAAATCATTTAACATCTCTTTCAACTCATTATAATTTCTCTGCAACCTATATAATTCTATTTCTTTATCAACACACAATTCTCTATCTAAATCTCTCTCATCATAACACCATATCACATTATTCCACACAGAGGGTACAACCTTATACAAAAAAGGGAAACAATTCAAATCTTTCACTAATAAGGGTCTCTTGCCCTCCAATAATAACATTTTTGAACACCTTGGTTCATCACAAATAAGGGGAAAATTTACCCTCTGCCCTCCATATTCATCTACTCTCTCTCTCTCTCTCTCCATTCTTTTTCTAATTCATCGACACTAACTAGCAGTCCCTGATCAACCTCAACTCTCATTCTACACTCATTATCACCACTATCATCTACTGTATTACTTTTTAACATATTGTTATAATCATCGGTATTACTCACCTCGCTATTAATTTCTTCACTATCTGTTATCATTTTACCACTGTTACTTGCAAAACTTTTTAAATTATCATTTACTGTACTTACATGTTCAAGAATAACATTACATCGCTCATCTATGTCATTTAAACGTTTCTCAATATTAAAGTTTTGTAGTTTCATTTTATAAATTTCATCAAATTTATGGTCATTTACATCAAAACGTTTATTTAATGTATCAAATTTTGTCTCAAACTTTTCCTCATTACTATCTAAATGTTGATTAATATTGTTAAGTTTGGTGTCCAAATTTTCACACTTACTATCTATCTTTAACAACAACTGCATCATACTCATCATCTCACCACTGTCAGATTGATTGTTTTTGTTAACTGATTTCGGGGTTATTTGAATCCCCTAGTCATCTATATCAGCTGACTTACTTGATTCTTTATTTCGAACTGGGATTGGGGTCGAATGGACCTCCAACCCACTCATGACCGTTGATTCGGTCAAACTATTATTTTCCGAATCAAAGGAATAAACTATTATTACTTTTATTCAAAGGCAACACAAGACAAGTTGAAAACTTCCACAAATACATAAACACTATACACCACAAATTAAAATTTACACTGGAAACTGAACAAAACAACAGTATAAATTTTCTAGACCTAACAATTAACAAAACTAACAATACACACACGTACAAAATATACAGGAAACCAACCACAACCGACATGGTTATACACAACACATCAAACCACCCAACACAACATAAATATGCGGCCTTCAACCATATGCTCCATAGACTAACTAAAATACCCTTAAATAAACAAGATTACACCGACGAACTCAACACAATAAAATACATAGCAATAAAAAACGGTTATAACCCCAATTTAATAAACATACTACACAAACGCATCAAAAACAAAAACAACAAAACACTAAATACCATCAACACACAACACAATAAGTACATCACACTCACATACCACAACTCATACACACACAAAATCGCCAATACATTCAGAAAACACAAATACAAAATAGCATTCAGAACAACCAATACCATCAAAAAACACATCAGTAATACAAACACAGACATAGACAAATATAACAAAACAGGTGTTTACAAATTAAATTGTAATGACTGCAATAGTTTCTACATAGGCCAGACGGGAAGATCTTTTTCATCCCGTTATTCTGAACACTTAAAAGCTTTAACCAACAACAATATACACTCTGCATTTGCCACACACATACACACAGAAAACCACAGTTACACCAACATAGACACTAATCTTGAAATTCTACATTACATACCCAAAGGCCAAAAACTCAACACAACTGAACAATATGAAATATATAAACACCACACAACACAACCAAACAACATACTCAACGATCAATTACAATATAAATCACATACACTTTTTGACACAATTATACAGAAAACAAACAATAAATTGAATCCCCGCGCCAATCCCCTTCCGCCACACACCACCCCCACTTCACCTTCCACACAACCGTTACAAAATGCTGGCAGTCTGTTACCAAAGCTGAAGAAGGCGGATACTAAGCCGAAACGCGTCCGATAAAATAGTAAGTTTTTCACATGAAAAAAGTTCATTTTTAGTTAAGTGTAGTGCTGTGAAAGAAGAGATGAATAATCAAGACAACTATAATACCGCAGATAAAGCGTATTTCATCAATAAGTACAGAAACGCCAAGCAACAAGTAACAAAAACTTCCTTACACATAGCATTCAATAAAACTTGTCGAAAACACAACATCATACCAACACACGCACAAGTTACAATAAAACAAAACACACATACAGCACTACAAACCAAACGGAAATTAGAACAAATAAACCTAAACAACATAATCAATTATTTATACCATAAAAAAGACACACTCAACAGACAGGCATATAACTTACACATGAAACTCACACGAATATTACACCACACAGAACTTGAAAATGTAATACAACACACACAAGACAACATAGAAAAACTCAAATTGACAATACAACATCGACACAACAAAAAAATAACTAACCTTACAACACACACAATTGAATCAATCCCTGAACCGGCACACATATTCCACGCACGCGTAGTTAATACAACACACATTAATTTCACAAAAGATGAAATGAATTTATTAAACAAAGGACTGAAACATAATTTGAATACCAATACAACTAACATCAAAAATCACAATAAACACATACGCGACATCATCATAGACGCAGAAACGGCTGTACAAAACACGCAACTCAACGACCATGACCCGATACGTCACGACATAAAAAGGAAACTTCAAAACACACATACAAAACCAAAAATACACAACAATGAAATAAAAACACTCAATAGTGTAAAACACAAGTTACTCGAACACAACACAACAATCCTAAAAGCCGACAAAGGTAACATTAGCGTCATAATGGACAAACACCAATTAAACACTAAAATCGAAAGTTTCTTCAACGAAAATAATATAACGGAAATAAATAAAGACCCCACACTAAAATTTCATAAACAGATTAATAAATTTATAAACAACACCAAACATATAATCAAACCAGAAAACGCCAAATACCTTAAACAAATAAAACCTAACCCCCCTAAACTAAATGCATTACCAAAAATACATAAACCTAACATTCCAATCAGACCATTAATAAACAACACACAGGCCCCCTCCCACAAAATAGCAAAACAACTAGACAAAATAATCAGAGAAAACATAAAACTCAGCAACAGCACCTCTATCAAAAACAACATTGACCTAGTCAGGAAAACTGAACACATACACATCCCACATAACTCAACTCTGGCATCTTTTGATATAACCAATTTATACACTAATGTCCCCATCAAAGAAACCATACAAACACTAGAACAACTACTCAGACAAAACAACACACCTGAAACACACATACAAGAAATCATCACACTTACCAAAATAATAACTGAACAAAATTACTTTACATACAATAACAAAATATACACACAAACAGAAGGACTCCCGATGGGATCCCCCATATCAGGAATACTAGCAGAAATATATATACACAACATTGAACAGAACCACATAATAAACAACAACAAATACACTAACAAAATTATATACTGGCACAGGTATGTAGATGATATATTACTTTTATTCAAAGGCAACACAAGACAAGTTGAAAACTTCCACAAATACATAAACACTATACACCACAAATTAAAATTTACACTGGAAACTGAACAAAACAACAGTATAAATTTTCTAGACCTAACAATTAACAAAACTAACAATACACACACGTACAAAATATACAGGAAACCAACCACAACCGACATGGTTATACACAACACATCAAACCACCCAACACAACATAAATATGCGGCCTTCAACCATATGCTCCATAGACTAACTAAAATACCCTTAAATAAACAAGATTACACCGACGAACTCAACACAATAAAATACATAGCAATAAAAAACGGTTATAACCCCAATTTAATAAACATACTACACAAACGCATCAAAAACAAAAACAACAAAACACTAAATACCATCAACACACAACACAATAAGTACATCACACTCACATACCACAACTCATACACACACAAAATCGCCAATACATTCAGAAAACACAAATACAAAATAGCATTCAGAACAACCAATACCATCAAAAAACACATCAGTAATACAAACACAGACATAGACAAATATAACAAAACAGGTGTTTACAAATTAAATTGTAATGACTGCAATAGTTTCTACATAGGCCAGACGGGAAGATCTTTTTCATCCCGTTATTCTGAACACTTAAAAGCTTTAACCAACAACAATATACACTCTGCATTTGCCACACACATACACACAGAAAACCACAGTTACACCAACATAGACACTAATCTTGAAATTCTACATTACATACCCAAAGGCCAAAAACTCAACACAACTGAACAATATGAAATATATAAACACCACACAACACAACCAAACAACATACTCAACGATCAATTACAATATAAATCACATACACTTTTTGACAATTATACAGAAAACAAACAATAAATTGAATCCCCGCGCCAATCCCCTTCCGCCACACACCACCCCCACTTCACCTTCCACACAACCGTTACAAAATGCTGGCAGTCTGTTACCAAAGCTGAAGAAGGCGGATACTAAGCCGAAACGCGTCCGATAAAATAGTAAGTTTTTCACATGAAAAAAGTTCATTTTTAGTTAAGTATTATTTTCCATTTTTGTTTTATATTATTTTTACATATATAAATATGCCTAGTTTTACTTTCACAATCTACAATTTACAACCTCGCCCCACTCCCAAATAACCCGTTCTGCAGCTTAATTAGGTCTGGCGAATATAGGTTATAAACCCTATACTCGCGTCACTGTTACGGGAGCCAATGTAACTTCTCACTTAAATCTTATTAATGATTAATTCTTACCTTCGGGTTTTTCCAAGAGTCATTCAGACGAAACGGCTGCAGAAAGGTTACTTGGGTTTGAGTTACGAATAATTACGCTAACACATGTTATGCAATGAATGGCGCTTATTTATTTTTCTTTAATTAATTTCCCTCTTTACTCTCTGTAGGACGACGGTTTACACAAAAATCGCTTAATTACTTATTACATGAAAGTGGTATTAAAAAGTTACTACAATTGTCTTTGCGTCATCCCCTTACAACATTAAGATTATGCAAAAAACTTTTCAATTAATTAATTTACTCAATCTATGAACCAGTATTTTACTTTGTAGGTACGTACCCCAAACTTATGCTCTCACTCACTCTCTCTCTCTCACCCTCACACTTCTATTTCATTTAGTTAATTTGGTATACCGTTAATTTTGTTAGTATTCTCCCCATTATATCTGTGAAATTTAAAAGTTTTGGCCAATTAGTTACTGATGGTACTTAACCGTTCCATGTGTCTCTCTGTGAGTTGTACAATCGCTTGTTTGTTCGACCTTACGGTTCACTCCGCGTTTAGTTGTTTTTCCTATGGTACACTGGTTAATTCACGTCAATGCTATGACCGTCAGTCACCACTGTTCAAATTATACGTATATTATTTATTTAGTCGGCCGACGTAACTTTTTCGCACTTAGAAAGTCACTTGAAGTTTTTTAGGCTGGCCGCGCGGCCATGAGTTGCAATAGCACTGCCGTTAGTTCGCTAAAGTTGAGCGCACAGAGTCTTCTGGTCACGTGATCGTGAGTATATGCTCCCATTGGTGTTGTTAAAAGAGCGCTATAACTTAGGCATAGGATTTAGCAATACTTTGCCGCCTGGCGCAATATGCAGTTACATTACTCTCTTTCGTAATTCACGGCTGATGCGAAGCTAGGTGTTATTTCACAATCAGTCTACGTTGCTTGAGTGCGGAGACAAAACATAGACGTTTTGTTCTGTAATAAACACAGCCGATTTGGTTGACTAACTCGGGGTTCTACAAGGGTGAACAATGACTGCATGGGGAATATAATTTTAAAATGTTATCTTGGCCCTACAATTTCGTACCGTTACAATACCCCCCCCCAATAAGAGGTTGAAGGCCGAAGCGTTCAAACTCTTATTGCCTAAACCCTAAGAGGATCAGTGAGGATATGGCGCCGCAACCCCCCTGAACACTACTAAAATTGTGGTTTCTTACCCCCCTAGCCTGGCGACTGTGGCAGCACCCATCCGACCTTACGGGACTTCTCTACTCGAGATCCCACCACCATAAGCTCTGACAGATGCCCGCCCCAGTATCGCCTGACTTTGAAACATTCAATTAAAAAATCGACAAACGGCTTTCCATCCCTCCATATCCCACAACTGATTTGTTTCCTCTTAGCCGTACTGGTTCATTGACAACGTACTGGCTCATTTTATATTGTAGGCCCTAAAAAAATAGTGTTAATAAAACAATATAGGTTTACAGTAGTACACATAAATTCCAGTTAAATTGAATAATATTCCCCGTACAATATTGCCCCGCCAAAATGATACATTACAGGATTACATTGACTCATAGGAATCATACCTAAAATACAAATTATGTCCTTACTTGCCTACTGTATTTACATAGAATAAACAAAAAATTTTTTTTTTTCTTTTACTACCCCCCTTTTATCCCTTAACCCCTGATACCCGTTACATATTCATGTGTTCTGCGCTAGGCTTCTTGGCCTTTTCCAGCCTCATCCTAGCCGTAAACCACATCTCCCTCGTGACCTGTAACTGAGTCACCGCCCATCCACACTCACTATTACCCCCCCTGGACTGTAGCGCCCAGTTGCTTTCACAAGGACTGATGCGGAAGGGGTGAACATTTTTTTCTTTTATTCCACCCCCATCCTTGCTTCGGCGTTACAATAAAATTCGGTATTACACCTACTATTCTTGATTTATGCACCCCTAATGGACTACCACCCCTATCTGGGTGAAAATAGCCCTGTTCCAAAATTAGGTAGATTCCCCAAAAAATAACCCCCCTACTAAGCTAACAAACCACCGGGTTGACAAAATAAAACAAACCACAAGCCGGTTATATCAAGTGAAATTTATGATTTGCCACAATTAACTACTTTCACGGTCATGATCCGGTGAGGCCATGGCCGCACTTAGGTGGGGAATCTACAGTTAAAACATAAAATATAAATTGTCCATGGTAAAAGTTTACATGAATATCTTATTTTCCCAAACACTATCTCGGCCCAAATATTTCCATCAGTTGTCAGTGTTAAATAAATATTTTAACCATTATTTACATCAATTAGCATTTACTTTATAATTCCAATTTGAATTCGAATGAAAATAAAGTTAAATTCATTATTAAAAATCATCTTTTCTATTAATTTAATTACCTTTCATTAAGTTTAAATCATATTGTTTTAATTAACAATTTCAAAATTAATTACATTTTTCAAAATGATCCGACAAAAATATTACCTACATTATTCAAAAAAATTTACATTCCTTTCTTCACATATGGTATTTCTTTTTATTTCATAATAGGATTTTCCTACTGGCAATGATTCAGCAGACTACAACATCTTTGTTATTGTCAACTCAGCATGGCTATAGAAATTAGTCACAACATACATCACACCTGTTTGCATCAACAGTTGTCTGCAAGACTTGTTTTGTAAGCACTCACATAGTCTAAACATTCTGGTTACGTCGTGTACTGACACATGTACTCCCTACAAATTTTTTGTTTCTATAAATCTTTTAATGTTAACATATTTGTCAAAATCTATTTATTACAGTTCAAACCAAATATAATTTTAATTCGCCTTTCAGTTATTATTAATTTTTAATTAAGTTTCTATTTAATACCATTATCTCAATTCATTTTTATTATTGAATTAAACTCTTTTCATGCCTGTAAGCATTTTATTCTATCTAATTGGTATTATGAATTTTATACTTACAGTACATTGTTCAACCACTGACATGAACACAAAATACACACCATACACACACACACCAATATCTCCACGTAACCTCTGAAACATTTAACAACAATGTTATTCCATACAAACAATTTAACATTTATTGATTAATATCAAATCTCATAAAACAATTTAAATCCATTAGAAAATTCAATTATACAACCTTTAAATTAATCAGAATATTTAAACATTTCAAATTATTTAATTAAATCAATTATTGAAAATACAAGTTCAGTTGCTACCAAAACAATTACAATTCGCTAATTACTATCTCCAAAATTAATTTTGTTATTTATTTAAATTGCAAAATATTAAAATTATTATTATCACAATTACCTACATACACATTGTTTACCCAACATTTTACAATACACACAAATAAATTTACTAAACATTTATTTACAAATCGTCATCATTAATTATTCAGTTATATCACACTTCATTGTCCAAGGTTGCGAGGTCAGAACCAATAAACAAACTATTTAAAATTGTTCGTTTGTGAATTTACGGCTCAGCCTCCATCGTCAAAAATTAGTCTGGGTTTCAAATAACAATTTTCAATTTTATTTGCATTCCACATACGGTTATCTTGTATATAGTAACCATAAAATTTCAGTTTATTCATTTTACCATAATAATCATATACCAGGTCAACATTATTTATTTCTGTCCAGTCTCCATTAGTAGTTGTATTCATTATCAAGTCAGTTATTTTTTCATCATAAAGTAAATTATTATTATTTAAACATGTATCATCAAAATAATCTTCACTCTCTATTTTAACAGGTAAGTACTTCAAATCATTTAACATCTCTTTCAACTCATTATAATTTCTCTGCAACCTATATAATTCTATTTCTTTATCAACACAATTCTCTATCTAAATCTCTCTCATCATAACACCATATCACATTATTCCACACAGAGGGTACAACCTTATACAAAAAAGGGAAACAATTCAAATCTTTCACTAATAAGGGTCTCTTGCCCTCCAATAATAACATTTTTGAACACCTTGGTTCATCACAAATAAGGGGAAAATTTACCCTCTGCCCTCCATATTCATCTACTCTCTCTCTCTCTCTCTCCATTCTTTTTCTAATTCATCGACACTAACTAGCAGTCCCTGATCAACCTCAACTCTCATTCTACACTCATTATCACCACTATCATCTACTGTATTACTTTTTAACATATTGTTATAATCATCGGTATTACTCACCTCGCTATTAATTTCTTCACTATCTGTTATCATTTTACCACTGTTACTTGCAAAACTTTTTAAATTATCATTTACTGTACTTACATGTTCAAGAATAACATTACATCGCTCATCTATGTCATTTAAACGTTTCTCAATATTAAAGTTTTGTAGTTTCATTTTATAAATTTCATCAAATTTATGGTCATTTACATCAAAACGTTTATTTAATGTATCAAATTTTGTCTCAAACTTTTCCTCATTACTATCTAAATGTTGATTAATATTGTTAAGTTTGGTGTCCAAATTTTCACACTTACTATCTATCTTTAACAACAACTGCATCATACTCATCATCTCACCACTGTCAGATTGATTGTTTTTGTTAACTGATTTCGGGGTTATTTGAATCCCCGAGTCATCTATATCAGCTGACTTACTTGATTCTTTATTTCGAACTGGGATTGGGGTCGAATGGACCTCCAACCCACTCATGACCGTTGATTCGGTCAAACTATTATTTTCCATTTTTGTTTTATATTATTTTTACATATATAAATATGCCTAGTTTTACTTTCACAATCTACAATTTACAACCTCGCCCCACTCCCAAATAACCCATTCTGCAGCTTAATTAGGTCTGGCGAATATAGGTTATAAACCCTATACTCGCGTCACTGTTACGGGAGCCAATGTAACTTCTCACTTAAATCTTATTAATGATTAATTCTTACCTTCGGGTTTTTCCAAGAGTCATTCAGACGAAACGGCTGCAGAAAGGTTACTTGGGTTTGAGTTACGAATAATTACGCTAACACATGTTATGCAATGAATGGCGCTTATTTATTTTTCTTTAATTAATTTCCCTCTTTACTCTCTGTAGGACGACGGTTTACACAAAAATCGCTTAATTACTTATTACATGAAAGTGGTATTAAAAAGTTACTACAATTGTCTTTGCGTCATCCCCTTACAACATTAAGATTATGCAAAAAACTTTTCAATTAATTAATTTACTCAATCTATGAACCAGTATTTTACTTTGTAGGTACGTACCCCAAACTTATGCTCTCACTCACTCTCTCTCTCTCACCCTCACACTTCTATTTCATTTAGTTAATTTGGTATACCGTTAATTTTGTTAGTATTCTCCCCATTATATCTGTGAAATTTAAAAGTTTTGGCCAATTAGTTACTGATGGTACTTAACCGTTCCATGTGTCTCTCTGTGAGTTGTACAATCGCTTGTTTGTTCGACCTTACGGTTCACTCCGCGTTTAGTTGTTTTTCCTATGGTACACTGGTTAATTCACGTCAATGCTATGACCGTCAGTCACCACTGTTCAAATTATACGTATATTATTTATTTAGTCGGCCGACGTAACTTTTTCGCACTTAGAAAGTCACTTGAAGTTTTTTAGGCTGGCCGCGCGGCCATGAGTTGCAATAGCACTGCCGTTAGTTCGCTAAAGTTGAGCGCACAGAGTCTTCTGGTCACGTGATCGTGAGTATATGCTCCCATTGGTGTTGTTAAAAGAGCGCTATAACTTAGGCATAGGATTTAGCAATACTTTGCCGCCTGGCGCAATATGCAGTTACATTACTCTCTTTCGTAATTCACGGCTGATGCGAAGCTAGGTGTTATTTCACAATCAGTCTACGTTGCTTGAGTGCGGAGACAAAACATAGACGTTTTGTTCTGTAATAAACACAGCCGATTTGGTTGACTAACTCGGGGTTCTACAAGGGTGAACAATGACTGCATGGGGAATATAATTTTAAAATGTTATCTTGGCCCTACAATTTCGTACCGTTACAATACCCCCCCCAATAAGAGGTTGAAGGCCGAAGCGTTCAAACTCTTATTGCCTAAACCCTAAGAGGATCAGTGAGGATATGGCGCCGCAACCCCCCTGAACACTACTAAAATTGTGGTTTCTTACCCCCCTAGCCTGGCGACTGTGGCAGCACCCATCCGACCTTACGGGACTTCTCTACTCGAGATCCCACCACCATAAGCTCTGACAGATGCCCGCCCCAGTATCGCCTGACTTTGAAACATTCAATTAAAAAATCGACAAACGGCTTTCCATCCCTCCATATCCCACAACTGATTTGTTTCCTCTTAGCCGTACTGGTTCATTGACAACGTACTGGCTCATTTTATATTGTAGGCCCTAAAAAAATAGTGTTAATAAAACAATATAGGTTTACAGTAGTACACATAAATTCCAGTTAAATTGAATAATATTCCCCGTACAATATTGCCCCGCCAAAATGATACATTACAGGATTACATTGACTCATAGGAATCATACCTAAAATACAAATTATGTCCTTACTTGCCTACTGTATTTACATAGAATAAACAAAAAATTTTTTTTTTTCTTTTACTACCCCCCTTTTATCCCTTAACCCCTGATACCCGTTACATATTCATGTGTTCTGCGCTAGGCTTCTTGGCCTTTTCCAGCCTCATCCTAGCCGTAAACCACATCTCCCTCGTGACCTGTAACTGAGTCACCGCCCATCCACACTCACTATTACCCCCCCTGGACTGTAGCGCCCAGTTGCTTTCACAAGGACTGATGCGGAAGGGGTGAACATTTTTTTCTTTTATTCCACCCCCATCCTTGCTTCGGCGTTACAATAAAATTCGGTATTACACCTACTATTCTTGATTTATGCACCCCTAATGGACTACCACCCCTATCTGGGTGAAAATAGCCCTGTTCCAAAATTAGGTAGATTCCCCAAAAAATAACCCCCCTACTAAGCTAACAAACCACCGGGTTGACAAAATAAAACAAACCACAAGCCGGTTATATCAAGTGAAATTTATGATTTGCCACAATTAACTACTTTCACGGTCATGATCCGGTGAGGCCATGGCCGCACTTAGGTGGGGAATCTACAGTTAAAACATAAAATATAAATTGTCCATGGTAAAAGTTTACATGAATATCTTATTTTCCCAAACACTATCTCGGCCCAAATATTTCCATCAGTTGTCAGTGTTAAATAAATATTTTAACCATTATTTACATCAATTAGCATTTACTTTATAATTCCAATTTGAATTCGAATGAAAATAAAGTTAAATTCATTATTAAAAATCATCTTTTCTATTAATTTAATTACCTTTCATTAAGTTTAAATCATATTGTTTTAATTAACAATTTCAAAATTAATTACATTTTTCAAAATGATCCGACAAAAATATTACCTACATTATTCAAAAAAATTTACATTCCTTTCTTCACATATGGTATTTCTTTTTATTTCATAATAGGATTTTCCTACTGGCAATGATTCAGCAGACTACAACATCTTTGTTATTGTCAACTCAGCATGGCTATAGAAATTAGTCACAACATACATCACACCTGTTTGCATCAACAGTTGTCTGCAAGACTTGTTTTGTAAGCACTCACATAGTCTAAACATTCTGGTTACGTCGTGTACTGACACATGTACTCCCTACAAATTTTTTGTTTCTATAAATCTTTTAATGTTAACATATTTGTCAAAATCTATTTATTACAGTTCAAACCAAATATAATTTTAATTCGCCTTTCAGTTATTATTAATTTTTAATTAAGTTTCTATTTAATACCATTATCTCAATTCATTTTTATTATTGAATTAAACTCTTTTCATGCCTGTAAGCATTTTATTCTATCTAATTGGTATTATGAATTTTATACTTACAGTACATTGTTCAACCACTGACATGAACACAAAATACACACCATACACACACACACCAATATCTCCACGTAACCTCTGAAACATTTAACAACAATGTTATTCCATACAAACAATTTAACATTTATTGATTAATATCAAATCTCATAAAACAATTTAAATCCATTAGAAAATTCAATTATACAACCTTTAAATTAATCAGAATATTTAAACATTTCAAATTATTTAATTAAATCAATTATTGAAAATACAAGTTCAGTTGCTACCAAAACAATTACAATTCGCTAATTACTATCTCCAAAATTAATTTTGTTATTTATTTAAATTGCAAAATATTAAAATTATTATTATCACAATTACCTACATACACATTGTTTACCCAACATTTTACAATACACACAAATAAATTTACTAAACATTTATTTACAAATCGTCATCATTAATTATTCAGTTATATCACACTTCATTGTCCAAGGTTGCGAGGTCAGAACCAATAAACAAACTATTTAAAATTGTTCGTTTGTGAATTTACGGCTCAGCCTCCATCGTCAAAAATTAGTCTGGGTTTCAAATAACAATTTTCAATTTTATTTGCATTCCACATACGGTTATCTTGTATATAGTAACCATAAAATTTCAGTTTATTCATTTTACCATAATAATCATATACCAGGTCAACATTATTTATTTCTGTCCAGTCTCCATTAGTAGTTGTATTCATTATCAAGTCAGTTATTTTTTCATCATAAAGTAAATTATTATTATTTAAACATGTATCATCAAAATAATCTTCACTCTCTATTTTAACAGGTAAGTACTTCAAATCATTTAACATCTCTTTCAACTCATTATAATTTCTCTGCAACCTATATAATTCTATTTCTTTATCAACACAATTCTCTATCTAAATCTCTCTCATCATAACACCATATCACATTATTCCACACAGAGGGTACAACCTTATACAAAAAAGGGAAACAATTCAAATCTTTCACTAATAAGGGTCTCTTGCCCTCCAATAATAACATTTTTGAACACCTTGGTTCATCACAAATAAGGGGAAAATTTACCCTCTGCCCTCCATATTCATCTACTCTCTCTCTCTCTCTCCATTCTTTTTCTAATTCATCGACACTAACTAGCAGTCCCTGATCAACCTCAACTCTCATTCTACACTCATTATCACCACTATCATCTACTGTATTACTTTTTAACATATTGTTATAATCATCGGTATTACTCACCTCGCTATTAATTTCTTCACTATCTGTTATCATTTTACCACTGTTACTTGCAAAACTTTTTAAATTATCATTTACTGTACTTACATGTTCAAGAATAACATTACATCGCTCATCTATGTCATTTAAACGTTTCTCAATATTAAAGTTTTGTAGTTTCATTTTATAAATTTCATCAAATTTATGGTCATTTACATCAAAACGTTTATTTAATGTATCAAATTTTGTCTCAAACTTTTCCTCATTACTATCTAAATGTTGATTAATATTGTTAAGTTTGGTGTCCAAATTTTCACACTTACTATCTATCTTTAACAACAACTGCATCATACTCATCATCTCACCACTGTCAGATTGATTGTTTTTGTTAACTGATTTCGGGGTTATTTGAATCCCCGAGTCATCTATATCAGCTGACTTACTTGATTCTTTATTTCGAACTGGGATTGGGGTCGAATGGACCTCCAACCCACTCATGACCGTTGATTCGGTCAAACTATTATTTTCCATTTTTGTTTTATATTATTTTTACATATATAAATATGCCTAGTTTTACTTTCACAATCTACAATTTACAACCTCGCCCCACTCCCAAATAACCCGTTCTGCAGCTTAATTAGGTCTGGCGAATATAGGTTATAAACCCTATACTCGCGTCACTGTTACGGGAGCCAATGTAACTTCTCACTTAAATCTTATTAATGATTAATTCTTACCTTCGGGTTTTTCCAAGAGTCATTCAGACGAAACGGCTGCAGAAAGGTTACTTGGGTTTGAGTTACGAATAATTACGCTAACACATGTTATGCAATGAATGGCGCTTATTTATTTTTCTTTAATTAATTTCCCTCTTTACTCTCTGTAGGACGACGGTTTACACAAAAATCGCTTAATTACTTATTACATGAAAGTGGTATTAAAAAGTTACTACAATTGTCTTTGCGTCATCCCCTTACAACATTAAGATTATGCAAAAAACTTTTCAATTAATTAATTTACTCAATCTATGAACCAGTATTTTACTTTGTAGGTACGTACCCCAAACTTATGCTCTCACTCACTCTCTCTCTCTCACCCTCACACTTCTATTTCATTTAGTTAATTTGGTATACCGTTAATTTTGTTAGTATTCTCCCCATTATATCTGTGAAATTTAAAAGTTTTGGCCAATTAGTTACTGATGGTACTTAACCGTTCCATGTGTCTCTCTGTGAGTTGTACAATCGCTTGTTTGTTCGACCTTACGGTTCACTCCGCGTTTAGTTGTTTTTCCTATGGTACACTGGTTAATTCACGTCAATGCTATGACCGTCAGTCACCACTGTTCAAATTATACGTATATTATTTATTTAGTCGGCCGACGTAACTTTTTCGCACTTAGAAAGTCACTTGAAGTTTTTTAGGCTGGCCGCGCGGCCATGAGTTGCAATAGCACTGCCGTTAGTTCGCTAAAGTTGAGCGCACAGAGTCTTCTGGTCACGTGATCGTGAGTATATGCTCCCATTGGTGTTGTTAAAAGAGCGCTATAACTTAGGCATAGGATTTAGCAATACTTTGCCGCCTGGCGCAATATGCAGTTACATTACTCTCTTTCGTAATTCACGGCTGATGCGAAGCTAGGTGTTATTTCACAATCAGTCTACGTTGCTTGAGTGCGGAGACAAAACATAGACGTTTTGTTCTGTAATAAACACAGCCGATTTGGTTGACTAACTCGGGGTTCTACAAGGGTGAACAATGACTGCATGGGGAATATAATTTTAAAATGTTATCTTGGCCCTACAATTTCGTACCGTTACAATACCCCCCCCAATAAGAGGTTGAAGGCCGAAGCGTTCAAACTCTTATTGCCTAAACCCTAAGAGGATCAGTGAGGATATGGCGCCGCAACCCCCCTGAACACTACTAAAATTGTGGTTTCTTACCCCCCTAGCCTGGCGACTGTGGCAGCACCCATCCGACCTTACGGGACTTCTCTACTCGAGATCCCACCACCATAAGCTCTGACAGATGCCCGCCCCAGTATCGCCTGACTTTGAAACATTCAATTAAAAAATCGACAAACGGCTTTCCATCCCTCCATATCCCACAACTGATTTGTTTCCTCTTAGCCGTACTGGTTCATTGACAACGTACTGGCTCATTTTATATTGTAGGCCCTAAAAAAATAGTGTTAATAAAACAATATAGGTTTACAGTAGTACACATAAATTCCAGTTAAATTGAATAATATTCCCCGTACAATATTGCCCCGCCAAAATGATACATTACAGGATTACATTGACTCATAGGAATCATACCTAAAATACAAATTATGTCCTTACTTGCCTACTGTATTTACATAGAATAAACAAAAAATTTTTTTTTTTCTTTTACTACCCCCCTTTTATCCCTTAACCCCTGATACCCGTTACATATTCATGTGTTCTGCGCTAGGCTTCTTGGCCTTTTCCAGCCTCATCCTAGCCGTAAACCACATCTCCCTCGTGACCTGTAACTGAGTCACCGCCCATCCACACTCACTATTACCCCCCCTGGACTGTAGCGCCCAGTTGCTTTCACAAGGACTGATGCGGAAGGGGTGAACATTTTTTTCTTTTATTCCACCCCCATCCTTGCTTCGGCGTTACAATAAAATTCGGTATTACACCTACTATTCTTGATTTATGCACCCCTAATGGACTACCACCCCTATCTGGGTGAAAATAGCCCTGTTCCAAAATTAGGTAGATTCCCCAAAAAATAACCCCCCTACTAAGCTAACAAACCACCGGGTTGACAAAATAAAACAAACCACAAGCCGGTTATATCAAGTGAAATTTATGATTTGCCACAATTAACTACTTTCACGGTCATGATCCGGTGAGGCCATGGCCGCACTTAGGTGGGGAATCTACAGTTAAAACATAAAATATAAATTGTCCATGGTAAAAGTTTACATGAATATCTTATTTTCCCAAACACTATCTCGGCCCAAATATTTCCATCAGTTGTCAGTGTTAAATAAATATTTTAACCATTATTTACATCAATTAGCATTTACTTTATAATTCCAATTTGAATTCGAATGAAAATAAAGTTAAATTCATTATTAAAAATCATCTTTTCTATTAATTTAATTACCTTTCATTAAGTTTAAATCATATTGTTTTAATTAACAATTTCAAAATTAATTACATTTTTCAAAATGATCCGACAAAAATATTACCTACATTATTCAAAAAAATTTACATTCCTTTCTTCACATATGGTATTTCTTTTTATTTCATAATAGGATTTTCCTACTGGCAATGATTCAGCAGACTACAACATCTTTGTTATTGTCAACTCAGCATGGCTATAGAAATTAGTCACAACATACATCACACCTGTTTGCATCAACAGTTGTCTGCAAGACTTGTTTTGTAAGCACTCACATAGTCTAAACATTCTGGTTACGTCGTGTACTGACACATGTACTCCCTACAAATTTTTTGTTTCTATAAATCTTTTAATGTTAACATATTTGTCAAAATCTATTTATTACAGTTCAAACCAAATATAATTTTAATTCGCCTTTCAGTTATTATTAATTTTTAATTAAGTTTCTATTTAATACCATTATCTCAATTCATTTTTATTATTGAATTAAACTCTTTTCATGCCTGTAAGCATTTTATTCTATCTAATTGGTATTATGAATTTTATACTTACAGTACATTGTTCAACCACTGACATGAACACAAAATACACACCATACACACACACACCAATATCTCCACGTAACCTCTGAAACATTTAACAACAATGTTATTCCATACAAACAATTTAACATTTATTGATTAATATCAAATCTCATAAAACAATTTAAATCCATTAGAAAATTCAATTATACAACCTTTAAATTAATCAGAATATTTAAACATTTCAAATTATTTAATTAAATCAATTATTGAAAATACAAGTTCAGTTGCTACCAAAACAATTACAATTCGCTAATTACTATCTCCAAAATTAATTTTGTTATTTATTTAAATTGCAAAATATTAAAATTATTATTATCACAATTACCTACATACACATTGTTTACCCAACATTTTACAATACACACAAATAAATTTACTAAACATTTATTTACAAATCGTCATCATTAATTATTCAGTTATATCACACTTCATTGTCCAAGGTTGCGAGGTCAGAACCAATAAACAAACTATTTAAAATTGTTCGTTTGTGAATTTACGGCTCAGCCTCCATCGTCAAAAATTAGTCTGGGTTTCAAATAACAATTTTCAATTTTATTTGCATTCCACATACGGTTATCTTGTATATAGTAACCATAAAATTTCAGTTTATTCATTTTACCATAATAATCATATACCAGGTCAACATTATTTATTTCTGTCCAGTCTCCATTAGTAGTTGTATTCATTATCAAGTCAGTTATTTTTTCATCATAAAGTAAATTATTATTATTTAAACATGTATCATCAAAATAATCTTCACTCTCTATTTTAACAGGTAAGTACTTCAAATCATTTAACATCTCTTTCAACTCATTATAATTTCTCTGCAACCTATATAATTCTATTTCTTTATCAACACAATTCTCTATCTAAATCTCTCTCATCATAACACCATATCACATTATTCCACACAGAGGGTACAACCTTATACAAAAAAGGGAAACAATTCAAATCTTTCACTAATAAGGGTCTCTTGCCCTCCAATAATAACATTTTTGAACACCTTGGTTCATCACAAATAAGGGGAAAATTTACCCTCTGCCCTCCATATTCATCTACTCTCTCTCTCTCTCTCCATTCTTTTTCTAATTCATCGACACTAACTAGCAGTCCCTGATCAACCTCAACTCTCATTCTACACTCATTATCACCACTATCATCTACTGTATTACTTTTTAACATATTGTTATAATCATCGGTATTACTCACCTCGCTATTAATTTCTTCACTATCTGTTATCATTTTACCACTGTTACTTGCAAAACTTTTTAAATTATCATTTACTGTACTTACATGTTCAAGAATAACATTACATCGCTCATCTATGTCATTTAAACGTTTCTCAATATTAAAGTTTTGTAGTTTCATTTTATAAATTTCATCAAATTTATGGTCATTTACATCAAAACGTTTATTTAATGTATCAAATTTTGTCTCAAACTTTTCCTCATTACTATCTAAATGTTGATTAATATTGTTAAGTTTGGTGTCCAAATTTTCACACTTACTATCTATCTTTAACAACAACTGCATCATACTCATCATCTCACCACTGTCAGATTGATTGTTTTTGTTAACTGATTTCGGGGTTATTTGAATCCCCGAGTCATCTATATCAGCTGACTTACTTGATTCTTTATTTCGAACTGGGATTGGGGTCGAATGGACCTCCAACCCACTCATGACCGTTGATTCGGTCAAACTATTATTTTCCATTTTTGTTTTATATTATTTTTACATATATAAATATGCCTAGTTTTACTTTCACAATCTACAATTTACAACCTCGCCCCACTCCCAAATAACCCATTCTGCAGCTTAATTAGGTCTGGCGAATATAGGTTATAAACCCTATACTCGCGTCACTGTTACGGGAGCCAATGTAACTTCTCACTTAAATCTTATTAATGATTAATTCTTACCTTCGGGTTTTTCCAAGAGTCATTCAGACGAAACGGCTGCAGAAAGGTTACTTGGGTTTGAGTTACGAATAATTACGCTAACACATGTTATGCAATGAATGGCGCTTATTTATTTTTCTTTAATTAATTTCCCTCTTTACTCTCTGTAGGACGACGGTTTACACAAAAATCGCTTAATTACTTATTACATGAAAGTGGTATTAAAAAGTTACTACAATTGTCTTTGCGTCATCCCCTTACAACATTAAGATTATCCAAAAAACTTTTCAATTAATTAATTTACTCAATCTATGAACCAGTATTTTACTTTATAGGTACGTACCCCAAACTTATGCTCTCACTCACTCTCTCTCTCTCACCCTCACACTTCTATTTCATTTAGTTAATTTGGTATACCGTTAATTTTGTTAGTATTCTCCCCATTATATCTGTGAAATTTAAAAGTTTTGGCCAATTAGTTACTGATGGTACTTAACCGTTCCATGTGTCTCTCTGTGAGTTGTACAATCGCTTGTTTGTTCGACCTTACGGTTCACTCCGCGTTTAGTTGTTTTTCCTTTGGTACACTGGTTAGTTCACGTCAATGCTATGACCGTCAGTCACCACTGTTCAAATTATACGTATATTATTTATTTAGTCGGCCGACGTAACTTTTTCGCACTTAGAAAGTCACTTGAAGTTTTTTAGGCTGGCCGCGCGGCCATGAGTTGCAATAGCACTGCCGTTAGTTCGCTAAAGTTGAGCGCACAGAGTCTTCTGGTCACGTGATCGTGAGTATATGCTCCCATTGGTGTTGTTAAAAGAGCGCTATAACTTAGGCATAGGATTTAGCAATACTTTGCCGCCTGGCGCAATATGCAGTTACATTACTCTCTTTCGTAATTCACGGCTGATGCGAAGCTAGGTGTTATTTCACAATCAGTCTACGTTGCTTGAGTGCGGAGACAAAACATAGACGTTTTGTTCTGTAATAAACACAGCCGATTTGGTTGACTAACTCGGGGTTCTACAAGGTGAACAATGACTGCATGGGGAATATAATTTTAAAATGTTATCTTGGCCCTACAATTTCGTACCGTTACAATACCCCCCCAATAAGAGGTTGAAGGCCGAAGCGTTCAAACTCTTATTGCCTAAACCCTAAGAGGATCAGTGAGGATATGGCGCCGCAACCCCCCTGAACACTACTAAAATTGTGGGTTCTTACCCCCCTAGCCTGGCGACTGTGGCAGCACCCATCCGACCTTACGGGACTTCTCTACTCGAGATCCCACCACCATAAGCTCTGACAGATGCCCGCCCCAGTATCGCCTGACTTTGAAACATTCAATTAAAAAATCTACAAACGGCTTTCCATCCCTCCATATCCCACAACTGATTTGTTTCCTCTTAGCCGTACTGGTTCATTGACAACGTACTGGCTCATTTTATATTGTAGACCCTAAAAAAATAGTGTTAATAAAACAATATAGGTTTACAGTAGTACACATAAATTCCAGTTAAATTGAATAATATTCCCCGTACAATATTGCCCCGCCAAAATGATACATTACAGGATTACATTGACTCATAGGAATCATACCTAAAATACAAATTATGTCCTTACTTGCCTACTGTATTTACATAGAATAAACAAAAAAATTTTTTTTTTCTTTTACTACCCCCTTTTATCCCTTAACCCCTGATACCCGTTACATATTCATGTGTTCTGCGCTAGGCTTCTTGGCCTTTTCCAGCCTCATCCTAGCCGTAAACCACATCTCCCTCGTGACCTGTAACTGAGTCACCGCCCATCCACACTCACTATTACCCCCCCTGGACTGTAGCGCCCAGTTGCTTTCACAAGGACTGATGCGGAAGGGGTGAACATTTTTTTCTTTTATTCCACCCCCATCCTTGCTTCGGGGTTACAATAAAATTCGGTATTACACCTACTATTCTTGATTTATGCACCCCTAATGGACTACCACCCCTATCTGGGTGAAAATAGCCCTGTTCCAAAATTAGGTAGATTCCCCAAAAAATAACCCCCCTACTAAGCTAACAAACCACCGGGTTGACAAAATAAAACAAACCACAAGCCGGTTATATCAAGTGAAATTTATGATTTGCCACAATTAACTACTTTCACGGTCATGATCCGGTGAGGCCATGGCCGCACTTAGGTGGGGAATCTACAGTTAAAACATAAAATATAAATTGTCCATGGTAAAAGTTTACATGAATATCTTATTTTCCCAAACACTATCTCAGCCCAAATATTTCCATCAGTTGTCAGTGTTAAATAAATATTTTAACCATTATTTACATCAATTAGCATTTACTTTATAATTCCAATTTGAATTCGAATGAAAATAAAGTTAAATTCATTATTAAAAATCATCTTTTCTATTAATTTAATTACCTTTCGTTAAGTTTAAATCATATTGTTTTAATTAACAATTTCAAAATTAATTACATTTTTCAAAATGATCCGACAAAAATATTACCTACATTATTCAAAAAAATTTACATTCCTTTCTTCACATATGGTATTTCTTTTTATTTCATAATAGGATTTTCCTACTGGCAATGATTCAGCAGACTACAACATCTTTGTTATTGTCAACTCAGCATGGCTATAGAAATTAGTCACAACATACATCAAACATGTTTGCATCAACAGTTGTCTGCAAGACTTGTTTTGTAAGCACTCACATAGTCTAAACATTCTGGTTACGTCATGTACTGACACATGTACTCCCTACAAATTTTTTGTTTCTATAAATCTTTTAATGTTAACATATTTGTCAAAATCTATTTATTACAGTTCAAACCAAATATAATTTTAATTCGCCTTTCAGTTATTATTAATTTTTAATTAAGTTTCTATTTAATACCATTATCTCAATTCATTTTTATTATTGAATTAAACTCTTTTCACGCCTGTAAGCATTTTATTCTATCTAATTGGTATTATGAATTTTATACTTACAGTACATTGTTCAACCACTGACATGAACACAAAATACACACCATACACACACACACGCCAATATCTCCACGTAACCTCTGAAACATTTAACAACAATGTTATTCCATACAAACAATTTAACATTTATTGATTAATATCAAATCTCATAAAACAATTTAAATCCATTAGAAAATTCAATTATACAACCTTTAAATTAATCAGAATATTTAAACATTTCAAATTATTTAATTAAATCAATTATTGAAAATACAAGTTCAGTTGCTACCAAAACAATTACAATTCGCTAATTACTATCTCCAAAATTAATTTTGTTATTTATTTAAATTGCAAAATATTAAAATTATTATTATCACAATTACCTACATACACATTGTTTACCCAACATTTTACAATACACACAAATAAATTTACTAAACATTTATTTACAAATCGTCATCATTAATTATTCAGTTATATCACACTTCATTGTCCAAGGTTGCGAGGTCAGAACCAATAAACAAACTATTTAAAATTGTTCGTTTGTGAATTTACGGCTCAGCCTCCATCGTCAAAAATTAGTCTGGGTTTCAAATAACAATTTTCAATTTTATTTGCATTCCACATACGGTTATCTTGTATATAGTAACCATAAAATTTCAGTTTATTCATTTTACCATAATAATCATATACCAGGTCAACATTATTTATTTCTGTCCAGTCTCCATTAGTAGTTGTATTCATTATCAAGTCAGTTATTTTTTCATCATAAAGTAAATTATTATTATTTAAATAAACATGTATCATCAAAATAATCTTCACTCTCTATTTTAACAGGTAAGTACTTCAAATCATTTAACATCTCTTTCAACTCATTATAATTTCTCTGCAACCTATATAATTCTATTTCTTTATCAACACACAATTCTCTATCTAAATCTCTCTCATCATAACACCATATCACATTATTCCACACAGAGGGTACAACCTTATACAAAAAAGGGAAACAATTCAAATCTTTCACTAATAAGGGTCTCTTGCCCTCCAATATAACATTTTTGAACACCTTGGTTCATCACAAATAAGGGGAAAATTTACCCTCTGCCCTCCATATTCATCTACTCTCTCTCTCTCTCTCCATTCTTTTTCTAATTCATCGACACTAACTAGCAGTCCCTGATCAACCTCAACTCTCATTCTACACTCATTATCACCACTATCATCTACTGTATTACTTTTTAACATATTGTTATAATCATCGGTATTACTCACCTCGCTATTAATTTCTTCACTATCTGTTATCATTTTACCACTGTTACTTGCAAAACTTTTTAAATTATCATTTACTGTACTTACATGTTCAAGAATAACATTACATCGCTCATCTATGTCATTTAAACGTTTCTCAATATTAAAGTTTTGTAGTTTCATTTTATAAATTTCATCAAATTTATGGTCATTTACATCAAAACGTTTATTTAATGTATCAAATTTTGTCTCAAACTTTTCCTCATTACTATCTAAATGTTGATTAATATTGTTAAGTTTGGTGTCCAAATTTTCACACTTACTATCTATCTTTAACAACAACTGCATCATACTCATCATCTCACCACTGTCAGATTGATTGTTTTTGTTAACTGATTTCGGGGTTATTTGAATCCCCGAGTCATCTATATCAGCTGACTTACTTGATTCTTTATTTCGAACTGGGATTGGGGTCGAATGGACCTCCAACCCACTCATGACCGTTGATTCGGTCAAACTATTATTTTCCATTTTTGTTTTATATTATTTTTACATATATAAATATGCCTAGTTTTACTTTCACAATCTACAATTTACAACCTCGCCCCACTCCCAAATAACCCGTTCTGCAGCTTAATTAGGTCTGGCGAATATAGGTTATAAACCCTATACTCGCGTCACTGTTACGGGAGCCAATGTAACTTCTCACTTAAATCTTATTAATGATTAATTCTTACCTTCGGGTTTTTCCAAGAGTCATTCAGACGAAACGGCTGCAGAAAGGTTACTTGGGTTTGAGTTACGAATAATTACGCTAACACATGTTATGCAATGAATGGCGCTTATTTATTTTTCTTTAATTAATTTCCCTCTTTACTCTCTGTAGGACGACGGTTTACACAAAAATCGCTTAATTACTTATTACATGAAAGTGGTATTAAAAAGTTACTACAATTGTCTTTGCGTCATCCCCTTACAACATTAAGATTATGCAAAAAACTTTTCAATTAATTAATTTACTCAATCTATGAACCAGTATTTTACTTTGTAGGTACGTACCCCAAACTTATGCTCTCACTCACTCTCTCTCTCTCACCCTCACACTTCTATTTCATTTAGTTAATTTGGTATACCGTTAATTTTGTTAGTATTCTCCCCATTATATCTGTGAAATTTAAAAGTTTTGGCCAATTAGTTACTGATGGTACTTAACCGTTCCATGTGTCTCTCTGTGAGTTGTACAATCGCTTGTTTGTTCGACCTTACGGTTCACTCCGCGTTTAGTTGTTTTTCCTATGGTACACTGGTTAATTCACGTCAATGCTATGACCGTCAGTCACCACTGTTCAAATTATACGTATATTATTTATTTAGTCGGCCGACGTAACTTTTTCGCACTTAGAAAGTCACTTGAAGTTTTTTAGGCTGGCCGCGCGGCCATGAGTTGCAATAGCACTGCCGTTAGTTCGCTAAAGTTGAGCGCACAGAGTCTTCTGGTCACGTGATCGTGAGTATATGCTCCCATTGGTGTTGTTAAAAGAGCGCTATAACTTAGGCATAGGATTTAGCAATACTTTGCCGCCTGGCGCAATATGCAGTTACATTACTCTCTTTCGTAATTCACGGCTGATGCGAAGCTAGGTGTTATTTCACAATCAGTCTACGTTGCTTGAGTGCGGAGACAAAACATAGACGTTTTGTTCTGTAATAAACACAGCCGATTTGGTTGACTAACTCGGGGTTCTACAAGGGTGAACAATGACTGCATGGGGAATATAATTTTAAAATGTTATCTTGGCCCTACAATTTCGTACCGTTACAATACCCCCCCCAATAAGAGGTTGAAGGCCGAAGCGTTCAAACTCTTATTGCCTAAACCCTAAGAGGATCAGTGAGGATATGGCGCCGCAACCCCCCTGAACACTACTAAAATTGTGGTTTCTTACCCCCCTAGCCTGGCGACTGTGGCAGCACCCATCCGACCTTACGGGACTTCTCTACTCGAGATCCCACCACCATAAGCTCTGACAGATGCCCGCCCCAGTATCGCCTGACTTTGAAACATTCAATTAAAAAATCGACAAACGGCTTTCCATCCCTCCATATCCCACAACTGATTTGTTTCCTCTTAGCCGTACTGGTTCATTGACAACGTACTGGCTCATTTTATATTGTAGGCCCTAAAAAAATAGTGTTAATAAAACAATATAGGTTTACAGTAGTACACATAAATTCCAGTTAAATTGAATAATATTCCCCGTACAATATTGCCCCGCCAAAATGATACATTACAGGATTACATTGACTCATAGGAATCATACCTAAAATACAAATTATGTCCTTACTTGCCTACTGTATTTACATAGAATAAACAAAAAATTTTTTTTTTTCTTTTACTACCCCCCTTTTATCCCTTAACCCCTGATACCCGTTACATATTCATGTGTTCTGCGCTAGGCTTCTTGGCCTTTTCCAGCCTCATCCTAGCCGTAAACCACATCTCCCTCGTGACCTGTAACTGAGTCACCGCCCATCCACACTCACTATTACCCCCCCTGGACTGTAGCGCCCAGTTGCTTTCACAAGGACTGATGCGGAAGGGGTGAACATTTTTTTCTTTTATTCCACCCCCATCCTTGCTTCGGCGTTACAATAAAATTCGGTATTACACCTACTATTCTTGATTTATGCACCCCTAATGGACTACCACCCCTATCTGGGTGAAAATAGCCCTGTTCCAAAATTAGGTAGATTCCCCAAAAAATAACCCCCCTACTAAGCTAACAAACCACCGGGTTGACAAAATAAAACAAACCACAAGCCGGTTATATCAAGTGAAATTTATGATTTGCCACAATTAACTACTTTCACGGTCATGATCCGGTGAGGCCATGGCCGCACTTAGGTGGGGAATCTACAGTTAAAACATAAAATATAAATTGTCCATGGTAAAAGTTTACATGAATATCTTATTTTCCCAAACACTATCTCGGCCCAAATATTTCCATCAGTTGTCAGTGTTAAATAAATATTTTAACCATTATTTACATCAATTAGCATTTACTTTATAATTCCAATTTGAATTCGAATGAAAATAAAGTTAAATTCATTATTAAAAATCATCTTTTCTATTAATTTAATTACCTTTCATTAAGTTTAAATCATATTGTTTTAATTAACAATTTCAAAATTAATTACATTTTTCAAAATGATCCGACAAAAATATTACCTACATTATTCAAAAAAATTTACATTCCTTTCTTCACATATGGTATTTCTTTTTATTTCATAATAGGATTTTCCTACTGGCAATGATTCAGCAGACTACAACATCTTTGTTATTGTCAACTCAGCATGGCTATAGAAATTAGTCACAACATACATCACACCTGTTTGCATCAACAGTTGTCTGCAAGACTTGTTTTGTAAGCACTCACATAGTCTAAACATTCTGGTTACGTCGTGTACTGACACATGTACTCCCTACAAATTTTTTGTTTCTATAAATCTTTTAATGTTAACATATTTGTCAAAATCTATTTATTACAGTTCAAACCAAATATAATTTTAATTCGCCTTTCAGTTATTATTAATTTTTAATTAAGTTTCTATTTAATACCATTATCTCAATTCATTTTTATTATTGAATTAAACTCTTTTCATGCCTGTAAGCATTTTATTCTATCTAATTGGTATTATGAATTTTATACTTACAGTACATTGTTCAACCACTGACATGAACACAAAATACACACCATACACACACACACCAATATCTCCACGTAACCTCTGAAACATTTAACAACAATGTTATTCCATACAAACAATTTAACATTTATTGATTAATATCAAATCTCATAAAACAATTTAAATCCATTAGAAAATTCAATTATACAACCTTTAAATTAATCAGAATATTTAAACATTTCAAATTATTTAATTAAATCAATTATTGAAAATACAAGTTCAGTTGCTACCAAAACAATTACAATTCGCTAATTACTATCTCCAAAATTAATTTTGTTATTTATTTAAATTGCAAAATATTAAAATTATTATTATCACAATTACCTACATACACATTGTTTACCCAACATTTTACAATACACACAAATAAATTTACTAAACATTTATTTACAAATCGTCATCATTAATTATTCAGTTATATCACACTTCATTGTCCAAGGTTGCGAGGTCAGAACCAATAAACAAACTATTTAAAATTGTTCGTTTGTGAATTTACGGCTCAGCCTCCATCGTCAAAAATTAGTCTGGGTTTCAAATAACAATTTTCAATTTTATTTGCATTCCACATACGGTTATCTTGTATATAGTAACCATAAAATTTCAGTTTATTCATTTTACCATAATAATCATATACCAGGTCAACATTATTTATTTCTGTCCAGTCTCCATTAGTAGTTGTATTCATTATCAAGTCAGTTATTTTTTCATCATAAAGTAAATTATTATTATTTAAACATGTATCATCAAAATAATCTTCACTCTCTATTTTAACAGGTAAGTACTTCAAATCATTTAACATCTCTTTCAACTCATTATAATTTCTCTGCAACCTATATAATTCTATTTCTTTATCAACACAATTCTCTATCTAAATCTCTCTCATCATAACACCATATCACATTATTCCACACAGAGGGTACAACCTTATACAAAAAAGGGAAACAATTCAAATCTTTCACTAATAAGGGTCTCTTGCCCTCCAATAATAACATTTTTGAACACCTTGGTTCATCACAAATAAGGGGAAAATTTACCCTCTGCCCTCCATATTCATCTACTCTCTCTCTCTCTCTCCATTCTTTTTCTAATTCATCGACACTAACTAGCAGTCCCTGATCAACCTCAACTCTCATTCTACACTCATTATCACCACTATCATCTACTGTATTACTTTTTAACATATTGTTATAATCATCGGTATTACTCACCTCGCTATTAATTTCTTCACTATCTGTTATCATTTTACCACTGTTACTTGCAAAACTTTTTAAATTATCATTTACTGTACTTACATGTTCAAGAATAACATTACATCGCTCATCTATGTCATTTAAACGTTTCTCAATATTAAAGTTTTGTAGTTTCATTTTATAAATTTCATCAAATTTATGGTCATTTACATCAAAACGTTTATTTAATGTATCAAATTTTGTCTCAAACTTTTCCTCATTACTATCTAAATGTTGATTAATATTGTTAAGTTTGGTGTCCAAATTTTCACACTTACTATCTATCTTTAACAACAACTGCATCATACTCATCATCTCACCACTGTCAGATTGATTGTTTTTGTTAACTGATTTCGGGGTTATTTGAATCCCCGAGTCATCTATATCAGCTGACTTACTTGATTCTTTATTTCGAACTGGGATTGGGGTCGAATGGACCTCCAACCCACTCATGACCGTTGATTCGGTCAAACTATTATTTTCCATTTTTGTTTTATATTATTTTTACATATATAAATATGCCTAGTTTTACTTTCACAATCTACAATTTACAACCTCGCCCCACTCCCAAATAACCCGTTCTGCAGCTTAATTAGGTCTGGCGAATATAGGTTATAAACCCTATACTCGCGTCACTGTTACGGGAGCCAATGTAACTTCTCACTTAAATCTTATTAATGATTAATTCTTACCTTCGGGTTTTTCCAAGAGTCATTCAGACGAAACGGCTGCAGAAAGGTTACTTGGGTTTGAGTTACGAATAATTACGCTAACACATGTTATGCAATGAATGGC
The DNA here is from genome assembly GCA_034769895.1 of Magicicada septendecula. Taxonomy (NCBI): domain Eukaryota; kingdom Metazoa; phylum Arthropoda; class Insecta; order Hemiptera; family Cicadidae; genus Magicicada; species Magicicada septendecula. Next base: position 284,967,145 of record CM068373.1, read on the forward strand.
GCTTATTTATTTTTCTTTAATTAATTTCCCTCTTTACTCTCTGTAGGACGACGGTTTACACAAAAATCGCTTAATTACTTATTACATGAAAGTGGTATTAAAAAGTTACTACAATTGTCTTTGCGTCATCCCCTTACAACATTAAGATTATGCAAAAAACTTTTCAATTAATTAATTTACTCAATCTATGAACCAGTATTTTACTTTGTAGGTACGTACCCCAAACTTATGCTCTCACTCACTCTCTCTCTCTCACCCTCACACTTCTATTTCATTTAGTTAATTTGGTATACCGTTAATTTTGTTAGTATTCTCCCCATTATATCTGTGAAATTTAAAAGTTTTGGCCAATTAGTTACTGATGGTACTTAACCGTTCCATGTGTCTCTCTGTGAGTTGTACAATCGCTTGTTTGTTCGACCTTACGGTTCACTCCGCGTTTAGTTGTTTTTCCTATGGTACACTGGTTAATTCACGTCAATGCTATGACCGTCAGTCACCACTGTTCAAATTATACGTATATTATTTATTTAGTCGGCCGACGTAACTTTTTCGCACTTAGAAAGTCACTTGAAGTTTTTTAGGCTGGCCGCGCGGCCATGAGTTGCAATAGCACTGCCGTTAGTTCGCTAAAGTTGAGCGCACAGAGTCTTCTGGTCACGTGATCGTGAGTATATGCTCCCATTGGTGTTGTTAAAAGAGCGCTATAACTTAGGCATAGGATTTAGCAATACTTTGCCGCCTGGCGCAATATGCAGTTACATTACTCTCTTTCGTAATTCACGGCTGATGCGAAGCTAGGTGTTATTTCACAATCAGTCTACGTTGCTTGAGTGCGGAGACAAAACATAGACGTTTTGTTCTGTAATAAACACAGCCGATTTGGTTGACTAACTCGGGGTTCTACAAGGGTGAACAATGACTGCATGGGGAATATAATTTTAAAATGTTATCTTGGCCCTACAATTTCGTACCGTTACAATACCCCCCCCAATAAGAGGTTGAAGGCCGAAGCGTTCAAACTCTTATTGCCTAAACCCTAAGAGGATCAGTGAGGATATGGCGCCGCAACCCCCCTGAACACTACTAAAATTGTGGTTTCTTACCCCCCTAGCCTGGCGACTGTGGCAGCACCCATCCGACCTTACGGGACTTCTCTACTCGAGATCCCACCACCATAAGCTCTGACAGATGCCCGCCCCAGTATCGCCTGACTTTGAAACATTCAATTAAAAAATCGACAAACGGCTTTCCATCCCTCCATATCCCACAACTGATTTGTTTCCTCTTAGCCGTACTGGTTCATTGACAACGTACTGGCTCATTTTATATTGTAGGCCCTAAAAAAATAGTGTTAATAAAACAATATAGGTTTACAGTAGTACACATAAATTCCAGTTAAATTGAATAATATTCCCCGTACAATATTGCCCCGCCAAAATGATACATTACAGGATTACATTGACTCATAGGAATCATACCTAAAATACAAATTATGTCCTTACTTGCCTACTGTATTTACATAGAATAAACAAAAAATTTTTTTTTTTCTTTTACTACCCCCCTTTTATCCCTTAACCCCTGATACCCGTTACATATTCATGTGTTCTGCGCTAGGCTTCTTGGCCTTTTCCAGCCTCATCCTAGCCGTAAACCACATCTCCCTCGTGACCTGTAACTGAGTCACCGCCCATCCACACTCACTATTACCCCCCCTGGACTGTAGCGCCCAGTTGCTTTCACAAGGACTGATGCGGAAGGGGTGAACATTTTTTTCTTTTATTCCACCCCCATCCTTGCTTCGGCGTTACAATAAAATTCGGTATTACACCTACTATTCTTGATTTATGCACCCCTAATGGACTACCACCCCTATCTGGGTGAAAATAGCCCTGTTCCAAAATTAGGTAGATTCCCCAAAAAATAACCCCCCTACTAAGCTAACAAACCACCGGGTTGACAAAATAAAACAAACCACAAGCCGGTTATATCAAGTGAAATTTATGATTTGCCACAATTAACTACTTTCACGGTCATGATCCGGTGAGGCCATGGCCGCACTTAGGTGGGGAATCTACAGTTAAAACATAAAATATAAATTGTCCATGGTAAAAGTTTACATGAATATCTTATTTTCCCAAACACTATCTCGGCCCAAATATTTCCATCAGTTGTCAGTGTTAAATAAATATTTTAACCATTATTTACATCAATTAGCATTTACTTTATAATTCCAATTTGAATTCGAATGAAAATAAAGTTAAATTCATTATTAAAAATCATCTTTTCTATTAATTTAATTACCTTTCATTAAGTTTAAATCATATTGTTTTAATTAACAATTTCAAAATTAATTACATTTTTCAAAATGATCCGACAAAAATATTACCTACATTATTCAAAAAAATTTACATTCCTTTCTTCACATATGGTATTTCTTTTTATTTCATAATAGGATTTTCCTACTGGCAATGATTCAGCAGACTACAACATCTTTGTTATTGTCAACTCAGCATGGCTATAGAAATTAGTCACAACATACATCACACCTGTTTGCATCAACAGTTGTCTGCAAGACTTGTTTTGTAAGCACTCACATAGTCTAAACATTCTGGTTACGTCGTGTACTGACACATGTACTCCCTACAAATTTTTTGTTTCTATAAATCTTTTAATGTTAACATATTTGTCAAAATCTATTTATTACAGTTCAAACCAAATATAATTTTAATTCGCCTTTCAGTTATTATTAATTTTTAATTAAGTTTCTATTTAATACCATTATCTCAATTCATTTTTATTATTGAATTAAACTCTTTTCATGCCTGTAAGCATTTTATTCTATCTAATTGGTATTATGAATTTTATACTTACAGTACATTGTTCAACCACTGACATGAACACAAAATACACACCATACACACACACACCAATATCTCCACGTAACCTCTGAAACATTTAACAACAATGTTATTCCATACAAACAATTTAACATTTATTGATTAATATCAAATCTCATAAAACAATTTAAATCCATTAGAAAATTCAATTATACAACCTTTAAATTAATCAGAATATTTAAACATTTCAAATTATTTAATTAAATCAATTATTGAAAATACAAGTTCAGTTGCTACCAAAACAATTACAATTCGCTAATTACTATCTCCAAAATTAATTTTGTTATTTATTTAAATTGCAAAATATTAAAATTATTATTATCACAATTACCTACATACACATTGTTTACCCAACATTTTACAATACACACAAATAAATTTACTAAACATTTATTTACAAATCGTCATCATTAATTATTCAGTTATATCACACTTCATTGTCCAAGGTTGCGAGGTCAGAACCAATAAACAAACTATTTAAAATTGTTCGTTTGTGAATTTACGGCTCAGCCTCCATCGTCAAAAATTAGTCTGGGTTTCAAATAACAATTTTCAATTTTATTTGCATTCCACATACGGTTATCTTGTATATAGTAACCATAAAATTTCAGTTTATTCATTTTACCATAATAATCATATACCAGGTCAACATTATTTATTTCTGTCCAGTCTCCATTAGTAGTTGTATTCATTATCAAGTCAGTTATTTTTTCATCATAAAGTAAATTATTATTATTTAAACATGTATCATCAAAATAATCTTCACTCTCTATTTTAACAGGTAAGTACTTCAAATCATTTAACATCTCTTTCAACTCATTATAATTTCTCTGCAACCTATATAATTCTATTTCTTTATCAACACAATTCTCTATCTAAATCTCTCTCATCATAACACCATATCACATTATTCCACACAGAGGGTACAACCTTATACAAAAAAGGGAAACAATTCAAATCTTTCACTAATAAGGGTCTCTTGCCCTCCAATAATAACATTTTTGAACACCTTGGTTCATCACAAATAAGGGGAAAATTTACCCTCTGCCCTCCATATTCATCTACTCTCTCTCTCTCTCTCCATTCTTTTTCTAATTCATCGACACTAACTAGCAGTCCCTGATCAACCTCAACTCTCATTCTACACTCATTATCACCACTATCATCTACTGTATTACTTTTTAACATATTGTTATAATCATCGGTATTACTCACCTCGCTATTAATTTCTTCACTATCTGTTATCATTTTACCACTGTTACTTGCAAAACTTTTTAAATTATCATTTACTGTACTTACATGTTCAAGAATAACATTACATCGCTCATCTATGTCATTTAAACGTTTCTCAATATTAAAGTTTTGTAGTTTCATTTTATAAATTTCATCAAATTTATGGTCATTTACATCAAAACGTTTATTTAATGTATCAAATTTTGTCTCAAACTTTTCCTCATTACTATCTAAATGTTGATTAATATTGTTAAGTTTGGTGTCCAAATTTTCACACTTACTATCTATCTTTAACAACAACTGCATCATACTCATCATCTCACCACTGTCAGATTGATTGTTTTTGTTAACTGATTTCGGGGTTATTTGAATCCCCGAGTCATCTATATCAGCTGACTTACTTGATTCTTTATTTCGAACTGGGATTGGGGTCGAATGGACCTCCAACCCACTCATGACCGTTGATTCGGTCAAACTATTATTTTCCATTTTTGTTTTATATTATTTTTACATATATAAATATGCCTAGTTTTACTTTCACAATCTACAATTTACAACCTCGCCCCACTCCCAAATAACCCATTCTGCAGCTTAATTAGGTCTGGCGAATATAGGTTATAAACCCTATACTCGCGTCACTGTTACGGGAGCCAATGTAACTTCTCACTTAAATCTTATTAATGATTAATTCTTACCTTCGGGTTTTTCCAAGAGTCATTCAGACGAAACGGCTGCAGAAAGGTTACTTGGGTTTGAGTTACGAATAATTACGCTAACACATGTTATGCAATGAATGGCGCTTATTTATTTTTCTTTAATTAATTTCCCTCTTTACTCTCTGTAGGACGACGGTTTACACAAAAATCGCTTAATTACTTATTACATGAAAGTGGTATTAAAAAGTTACTACAATTGTCTTTGCGTCATCCCCTTACAACATTAAGATTATCCAAAAAACTTTTCAATTAATTAATTTACTCAATCTATGAACCAGTATTTTACTTTATAGGTACGTACCCCAAACTTATGCTCTCACTCACTCTCTCTCTCTCACCCTCACACTTCTATTTCATTTAGTTAATTTGGTATACCGTTAATTTTGTTAGTATTCTCCCCATTATATCTGTGAAATTTAAAAGTTTTGGCCAATTAGTTACTGATGGTACTTAACCGTTCCATGTGTCTCTCTGTGAGTTGTACAATCGCTTGTTTGTTCGACCTTACGGTTCACTCCGCGTTTAGTTGTTTTTCCTTTGGTACACTGGTTAGTTCACGTCAATGCTATGACCGTCAGTCACCACTGTTCAAATTATACGTATATTATTTATTTAGTCGGCCGACGTAACTTTTTCGCACTTAGAAAGTCACTTGAAGTTTTTTAGGCTGGCCGCGCGGCCATGAGTTGCAATAGCACTGCCGTTAGTTCGCTAAAGTTGAGCGCACAGAGTCTTCTGGTCACGTGATCGTGAGTATATGCTCCCATTGGTGTTGTTAAAAGAGCGCTATAACTTAGGCATAGGATTTAGCAATACTTTGCCGCCTGGCGCAATATGCAGTTACATTACTCTCTTTCGTAATTCACGGCTGATGCGAAGCTAGGTGTTATTTCACAATCAGTCTACGTTGCTTGAGTGCGGAGACAAAACATAGACGTTTTGTTCTGTAATAAACACAGCCGATTTGGTTGACTAACTCGGGGTTCTACAAGGTGAACAATGACTGCATGGGGAATATAATTTTAAAATGTTATCTTGGCCCTACAATTTCGTACCGTTACAATACCCCCCCAATAAGAGGTTGAAGGCCGAAGCGTTCAAACTCTTATTGCCTAAACCCTAAGAGGATCAGTGAGGATATGGCGCCGCAACCCCCCTGAACACTACTAAAATTGTGGGTTCTTACCCCCCTAGCCTGGCGACTGTGGCAGCACCCATCCGACCTTACGGGACTTCTCTACTCGAGATCCCACCACCATAAGCTCTGACAGATGCCCGCCCCAGTATCGCCTGACTTTGAAACATTCAATTAAAAAATCTACAAACGGCTTTCCATCCCTCCATATCCCACAACTGATTTGTTTCCTCTTAGCCGTACTGGTTCATTGACAACGTACTGGCTCATTTTATATTGTAGACCCTAAAAAAATAGTGTTAATAAAACAATATAGGTTTACAGTAGTACACATAAATTCCAGTTAAATTGAATAATATTCCCCGTACAATATTGCCCCGCCAAAATGATACATTACAGGATTACATTGACTCATAGGAATCATACCTAAAATACAAATTATGTCCTTACTTGCCTACTGTATTTACATAGAATAAACAAAAAAATTTTTTTTTTCTTTTACTACCCCCTTTTATCCCTTAACCCCTGATACCCGTTACATATTCATGTGTTCTGCGCTAGGCTTCTTGGCCTTTTCCAGCCTCATCCTAGCCGTAAACCACATCTCCCTCGTGACCTGTAACTGAGTCACCGCCCATCCACACTCACTATTACCCCCCCTGGACTGTAGCGCCCAGTTGCTTTCACAAGGACTGATGCGGAAGGGGTGAACATTTTTTTCTTTTATTCCACCCCCATCCTTGCTTCGGGGTTACAATAAAATTCGGTATTACACCTACTATTCTTGATTTATGCACCCCTAATGGACTACCACCCCTATCTGGGTGAAAATAGCCCTGTTCCAAAATTAGGTAGATTCCCCAAAAAATAACCCCCCTACTAAGCTAACAAACCACCGGGTTGACAAAATAAAACAAACCACAAGCCGGTTATATCAAGTGAAATTTATGATTTGCCACAATTAACTACTTTCACGGTCATGATCCGGTGAGGCCATGGCCGCACTTAGGTGGGGAATCTACAGTTAAAACATAAAATATAAATTGTCCATGGTAAAAGTTTACATGAATATCTTATTTTCCCAAACACTATCTCAGCCCAAATATTTCCATCAGTTGTCAGTGTTAAATAAATATTTTAACCATTATTTACATCAATTAGCATTTACTTTATAATTCCAATTTGAATTCGAATGAAAATAAAGTTAAATTCATTATTAAAAATCATCTTTTCTATTAATTTAATTACCTTTCGTTAAGTTTAAATCATATTGTTTTAATTAACAATTTCAAAATTAATTACATTTTTCAAAATGATCCGACAAAAATATTACCTACATTATTCAAAAAAATTTACATTCCTTTCTTCACATATGGTATTTCTTTTTATTTCATAATAGGATTTTCCTACTGGCAATGATTCAGCAGACTACAACATCTTTGTTATTGTCAACTCAGCATGGCTATAGAAATTAGTCACAACATACATCAAACATGTTTGCATCAACAGTTGTCTGCAAGACTTGTTTTGTAAGCACTCACATAGTCTAAACATTCTGGTTACGTCATGTACTGACACATGTACTCCCTACAAATTTTTTGTTTCTATAAATCTTTTAATGTTAACATATTTGTCAAAATCTATTTATTACAGTTCAAACCAAATATAATTTTAATTCGCCTTTCAGTTATTATTAATTTTTAATTAAGTTTCTATTTAATACCATTATCTCAATTCATTTTTATTATTGAATTAAACTCTTTTCACGCCTGTAAGCATTTTATTCTATCTAATTGGTATTATGAATTTTATACTTACAGTACATTGTTCAACCACTGACATGAACACAAAATACACACCATACACACACACACGCCAATATCTCCACGTAACCTCTGAAACATTTAACAACAATGTTATTCCATACAAACAATTTAACATTTATTGATTAATATCAAATCTCATAAAACAATTTAAATCCATTAGAAAATTCAATTATACAACCTTTAAATTAATCAGAATATTTAAACATTTCAAATTATTTAATTAAATCAATTATTGAAAATACAAGTTCAGTTGCTACCAAAACAATTACAATTCGCTAATTACTATCTCCAAAATTAATTTTGTTATTTATTTAAATTGCAAAATATTAAAATTATTATTATCACAATTACCTACATACACATTGTTTACCCAACATTTTACAATACACACAAATAAATTTACTAAACATTTATTTACAAATCGTCATCATTAATTATTCAGTTATATCACACTTCATTGTCCAAGGTTGCGAGGTCAGAACCAATAAACAAACTATTTAAAATTGTTCGTTTGTGAATTTACGGCTCAGCCTCCATCGTCAAAAATTAGTCTGGGTTTCAAATAACAATTTTCAATTTTATTTGCATTCCACATACGGTTATCTTGTATATAGTAACCATAAAATTTCAGTTTATTCATTTTACCATAATAATCATATACCAGGTCAACATTATTTATTTCTGTCCAGTCTCCATTAGTAGTTGTATTCATTATCAAGTCAGTTATTTTTTCATCATAAAGTAAATTATTATTATTTAAATAAACATGTATCATCAAAATAATCTTCACTCTCTATTTTAACAGGTAAGTACTTCAAATCATTTAACATCTCTTTCAACTCATTATAATTTCTCTGCAACCTATATAATTCTATTTCTTTATCAACACACAATTCTCTATCTAAATCTCTCTCATCATAACACCATATCACATTATTCCACACAGAGGGTACAACCTTATACAAAAAAGGGAAACAATTCAAATCTTTCACTAATAAGGGTCTCTTGCCCTCCAATATAACATTTTTGAACACCTTGGTTCATCACAAATAAGGGGAAAATTTACCCTCTGCCCTCCATATTCATCTACTCTCTCTCTCTCTCTCCATTCTTTTTCTAATTCATCGACACTAACTAGCAGTCCCTGATCAACCTCAACTCTCATTCTACACTCATTATCACCACTATCATCTACTGTATTACTTTTTAACATATTGTTATAATCATCGGTATTACTCACCTCGCTATTAATTTCTTCACTATCTGTTATCATTTTACCACTGTTACTTGCAAAACTTTTTAAATTATCATTTACTGTACTTACATGTTCAAGAATAACATTACATCGCTCATCTATGTCATTTAAACGTTTCTCAATATTAAAGTTTTGTAGTTTCATTTTATAAATTTCATCAAATTTATGGTCATTTACATCAAAACGTTTATTTAATGTATCAAATTTTGTCTCAAACTTTTCCTCATTACTATCTAAATGTTGATTAATATTGTTAAGTTTGGTGTCCAAATTTTCACACTTACTATCTATCTTTAACAACAACTGCATCATACTCATCATCTCACCACTGTCAGATTGATTGTTTTTGTTAACTGATTTCGGGGTTATTTGAATCCCCGAGTCATCTATATCAGCTGACTTACTTGATTCTTTATTTCGAACTGGGATTGGGGTCGAATGGACCTCCAACCCACTCATGACCGTTGATTCGGTCAAACTATTATTTTCCATTTTTGTTTTATATTATTTTTACATATATAAATATGCCTAGTTTTACTTTCACAATCTACAATTTACAACCTCGCCCCACTCCCAAATAACCCGTTCTGCAGCTTAATTAGGTCTGGCGAATATAGGTTATAAACCCTATACTCGCGTCACTGTTACGGGAGCCAATGTAACTTCTCACTTAAATCTTATTAATGATTAATTCTTACCTTCGGGTTTTTCCAAGAGTCATTCAGACGAAACGGCTGCAGAAAGGTTACTTGGGTTTGAGTTACGAATAATTACGCTAACACATGTTATGCAATGAATGGCGCTTATTTATTTTTCTTTAATTAATTTCCCTCTTTACTCTCTGTAGGACGACGGTTTACACAAAAATCGCTTAATTACTTATTACATGAAAGTGGTATTAAAAAGTTACTACAATTGTCTTTGCGTCATCCCCTTACAACATTAAGATTATGCAAAAAACTTTTCAATTAATTAATTTACTCAATCTATGAACCAGTATTTTACTTTGTAGGTACGTACCCCAAACTTATGCTCTCACTCACTCTCTCTCTCTCACCCTCACACTTCTATTTCATTTAGTTAATTTGGTATACCGTTAATTTTGTTAGTATTCTCCCCATTATATCTGTGAAATTTAAAAGTTTTGGCCAATTAGTTACTGATGGTACTTAACCGTTCCATGTGTCTCTCTGTGAGTTGTACAATCGCTTGTTTGTTCGACCTTACGGTTCACTCCGCGTTTAGTTGTTTTTCCTTTGGTACACTGGTTAATTCACGTCAATGCTATGACCGTCAGTCACCACTGCTCAAATTATACGTATATTATTTATTTAGTCGGCCGACGTAACTTTTTCGCACTTAGAAAGTCACTTGAAGTTTTTTAGGCTGGCCGCGCGGCCATGAGTTGCAATAGCACTGCCGTTAGTTCGCTAAAGTTGAGCGCACAGAGTCTTCTGGTCACGTGATCGTGAGTATATGCTCCCATTGGTGTTGTTAAAAGAGCGCTATAACTTAGGCATAGGATTTAGCAATACTTTGCCGCCTGGCGCAATATGCAGTTACATTACTCTCTTTCGTAATTCACGGCTGATGCGAAGCTAGGTGTTATTTCACAATCAGTCTACGTTGCTTGAGTGCGGAGACAAAACATAGACGTTTTGTTCTGTAATAAACACAGCCGATTTGGTTGACTAACTCGGGGTTCTACAAGGGTGAACAATGACTGCATGGGGAATATAATTTTAAAATGTTATCTTGGCCCTACAATTTCGTACCGTTACAATACCCCCCCAATAAGAGGTTGAAGGCCGAAGCGTTCAAACTCTTATTGCCTAAACCCTAAGAGGATCAGTGAGGATATGGCGCCGCAACCCCCTGAACACTACTAAAATTGTGGGTTCTTACCCCCCTAGCCTGGCGACTGTGGCAGCACCCATCTGACCTTACGGGACTTCTCTACTCGAGATCCCACCACCATAAGCTCTGACAGATGCCCGCCCCAGTATCGCCTGACTTTGAAACATTCAATTAAAAAATCTACAAACGGCTTTCCATCCCTCCATATCCTACAACTGATTTGTTTCCTCTTAGCCGTACTGGTTCATTGACAACGTACTGGCTCATTTTATATTGTAGACCCTAAAAAAATAGTGTTAATAAAACAATATAGGTTTACAGTAGTACACATAAATTCCAGTTAAATTGAATAATATTCCCCGTACAATATTGCCCCGCCAAAATGATACATTACAGGATTACATTGACTCATAGGAATCATACCTAAAATACAAATTATGTCCTTACTTGCCTACTGTATTTACATAGAATAAACAAAAAAATTTTTTTTTTCTTTTACTACCCCCCTTTTATCCCTTAACCCCTGATACCCGTTACATATTCATGTGTTCTGCGCTAGGCTTCTTGGCCTTTTCCAGCCTCATCCTAGCCGTAAACCATATCTCCCTCGTGACCTGTAACTGAGTCACCGCCCATCCACACTCACTATTACCCCCCCTGGACTGTAGCGCCCAGTTGCTTTCACAAGGACTGATGCGGAAGGGGTGAACATTTTTTTCTTTTATTCCACCCCCATCCTTGCTTCGGCGTTACAATAAAATTCGGTATTACACCTACTATTCTTGATTTATGCACCCCTAATGGACTACCACCCCTATCTGGGTGAAAATAGCCCTGTTCCAAAATTAGGTAGATTCCCCAAAAAATAACCCCCCTACTAAGCTAACAAACCACCGGGTTGACAAAATAAAACAAACCACAAGCCGGTTATATCAAGTGAAATTTATGATTTGCCACAATTAACTACTTTCACGGTCATGATCCGGTGAGGCCATGGCCGCACTTAGGTGGGGAATCTACAGTTAAAACATAAAATATAAATTGTCCATGGTAAAAGTTTACATGAATATCTTATTTTCCCAAACACTATCTCGGCCCAAATATTTCCATCAGTTGTCAGTGTTAAATAAATATTTTAACCATTATTTACATCAATTAGCATTTACTTTATAATTCCAATTTGAATTCGAATGAAAATAAAGTTAAATTCATTATTAAAAATCATCTTTTCTATTAATTTAATTACCTTTCATTAAGTTTAAATCATATTGTTTTAATTAACAATTTCAAAATTAATTACATTTTTCAAAATGATCCGACAAAAATATTACCTACATTATTCAAAAAAATTTACATTCCTTTCTTCACATATGGTATTTCTTTTTATTTCATAATAGGATTTTCCTACTGGCAATGATTCAGCAGACTACAACATCTTTGTTATTGTCAACTCAGCATGGCTATAGAAATTAGTCACAACATACATCACACCTGTTTGCATCAACAGTTGTCTGCAAGACTTGTTTTGTAAGCACTCACATAGTCTAAACATTCTGGTTACGTCATGTACTGACACATGTACTCCCTACAAATTTTTTGTTTCTATAAATCTTTTAATGTTAACATATTTGTCAAAATCTATTTATTACAGTTCAAACCAAATATAATTTTAATTCGCCTTTCAGTTATTATTAATTTTTAATTAAGTTTCTATTTAATACCATTATCTCAATTCATTTTTATTATTGAATTAAACTCTTTTCATGCCTGTAAGCATTTTATTCTATCTAATTGGTATTATGAATTTTATACTTACAGTACATTGTTCAACCACTGACATGAACACAAAATACACACCATACACACACACACCAATATCTCCACGTAACCTCTGAAACATTTAACAACAATGTTATTCCATACAAACAATTTAACATTTATTGATTAATATCAAATCTCATAAAACAATTTAAATCCATTAGAAAATTCAATTATACAACCTTTAAATTAATCAGAATATTTAAACATTTCAAATTATTTAATTAAATCAATTATTGAAAATACAAGTTCAGTTGCTACCAAAACAATTACAATTCGCTAATTACTATCTCCAAAATTAATTTTGTTATTTATTTAAATTGCAAAATATTAAAATTATTATTATCACAATTACCTACATACACATTGTTTACCCAACATTTTACAATACACACAAATAAATTTACTAAACATTTATTTACAAATCGTCATAATTAATTATTCAGTTATATCACACTTCATTGTCCAAGGTTGCGAGGTCAGAACCAATAAACAAACTATTTAAAATTGTTCGTTTGTGAATTTACGGCTCAGCCTCCATCGTCAAAAATTAGTCTGGGTTTCAAATAACAATTTTCAATTTTATTTGCATTCCACATACGGTTATCTTGTATATAGTAACCATAAAATTTCAGTTTATTCATTTTACCATAATAATCATATACCAGGTCAACATTATTTATTTCTGTCCAGTCTCCATTAGTAGTTGTATTCATTATCAAGTCAGTTATTTTTTCATCATAAAGTAAATTATTATTATTTAAATAAACATGTATCATCAAAATAATCTTCACTCTCTATTTTAACAGGTAAGTACTTCAAATCATTTAACATCTCTTTCAACTCATTATAATTTCTCTGCAACCTATATAATTCTATTTCTTTATCAACACACAATTCTCTATCTAAATCTCTCTCATCATAACACCATATCACATTATTCCACACAGAGGGTACAACCTTATACAAAAAAGGGAAACAATTCAAATCTTTCACTAATAAGGGTCTCTTGCCCTCCAATATAACATTTTTGAACACCTTGGTTCATCACAAATAAGGGGAAAATTTACCCTCTGCCCTCCATATTCATCTACTCTCTCTCTCTCTCTCCATTCTTTTTCTAATTCATCGACACTAACTAGCAGTCCCTGATCAACCTCAACTCTCATTCTACACTCATTATCACCACTATCATCTACTGTATTACTTTTTAACATATTGTTATAATCATCGGTATTACTCACCTCGCTATTAATTTCTTCACTATCTGTTATCATTTTACCACTGTTACTTGCAAAACTTTTTAAATTATCATTTACTGTACTTACATGTTCAAGAATAACATTACATCGCTCATCTATGTCATTTAAACGTTTCTCAATATTAAAGTTTTGTAGTTTCATTTTATAAATTTCATCAAATTTATGGTCATTTACATCAAAACGTTTATTTAATGTATCAAATTTTGTCTCAAACTTTTCCTCATTACTATCTAAATGTTGATTAATATTGTTAAGTTTGGTGTCCAAATTTTCACACTTACTATCTATCTTTAACAACAACTGCATCATACTCATCATCTCACCACTGTCAGATTGATTGTTTTTGTTAACTGATTTCGGGGTTATTTGAATCCCCGAGTCATCTATATCAGCTGACTTACTTGATTCTTTATTTCGAACTGGGATTGGGGTCGAATGGACCTCCAACCCACTCATGACCGTTGATTCGGTCAAACTATTATTTTCCATTTTTGTTTTATATTATTTTTACATATATAAATATGCCTAGTTTTACTTTCACAATCTACAATTTACAACCTCGCCCCACTCCCAAATAACCCGTTCTGCAGCTTAATTAGGTCTGGCGAATATAGGTTATAAACCCTATACTCGCGTCACTGTTACGGGAGCCAATGTAACTTCTCACTTAAATCTTATTAATGATTAATTCTTACCTTCGGGTTTTTCCAAGAGTCATTCAGACGAAACGGCTGCAGAAAGGTTACTTGGGTTTGAGTTACGAATAATTACGCTAACACATGTTATGCAATGAATGGCGCTTATTTATTTTTCTTTAATTAATTTCCCTCTTTACTCTCTGTAGGACGACGGTTTACACAAAAATCGCTTAATTACTTATTACATGAAAGTGGTATTAAAAAGTTACTACAATTGTCTTTGCGTCATCCCCTTACAACATTAAGATTATGCAAAAAACTTTTCAATTAATTAATTTACTCAATCTATGAACCAGTATTTTACTTTGTAGGTACGTACCCCAAACTTATGCTCTCACTCACTCTCTCTCTCTCACCCTCACACTTCTATTTCATTTAGTTAATTTGGTATACCGTTAATTTTGTTAGTATTCTCCCCATTATATCTGTGAAATTTAAAAGTTTTGGCCAATTAGTTACTGATGGTACTTAACCGTTCCATGTGTCTCTCTGTGAGTTGTACAATCGCTTGTTTGTTCGACCTTACGGTTCACTCCGCGTTTAGTTGTTTTTCCTTTGGTACACTGGTTAATTCACGTCAATGCTATGACCGTCAGTCACCACTGCTCAAATTATACGTATATTATTTATTTAGTCGGCCGACGTAACTTTTTCGCACTTAGAAAGTCACTTGAAGTTTTTTAGGCTGGCCGCGCGGCCATGAGTTGCAATAGCACTGCCGTTAGTTCGCTAAAGTTGAGCGCACAGAGTCTTCTGGTCACGTGATCGTGAGTATATGCTCCCATTGGTGTTGTTAAAAGAGCGCTATAACTTAGGCATAGGATTTAGCAATACTTTGCCGCCTGGCGCAATATGCAGTTACATTACTCTCTTTCGTAATTCACGGCTGATGCGAAGCTAGGTGTTATTTCACAATCAGTCTACGTTGCTTGAGTGCGGAGACAAAACATAGACGTTTTGTTCTGTAATAAACACAGCCGATTTGGTTGACTAACTCGGGGTTCTACAAGGGTGAACAATGACTGCATGGGGAATATAATTTTAAAATGTTATCTTGGCCCTACAATTTCGTACCGTTACAATACCCCCCCAATAAGAGGTTGAAGGCCGAAGCGTTCAAACTCTTATTGCCTAAACCCTAAGAGGATCAGTGAGGATATGGCGCCGCAACCCCCTGAACACTACTAAAATTGTGGGTTCTTACCCCCCTAGCCTGGCGACTGTGGCAGCACCCATCTGACCTTACGGGACTTCTCTACTCGAGATCCCACCACCATAAGCTCTGACAGATGCCCGCCCCAGTATCGCCTGACTTTGAAACATTCAATTAAAAAATCTACAAACGGCTTTCCATCCCTCCATATCCTACAACTGATTTGTTTCCTCTTAGCCGTACTGGTTCATTGACAACGTACTGGCTCATTT
Source organism: Magicicada septendecula (assembly GCA_034769895.1). Classification (NCBI taxonomy): domain Eukaryota; kingdom Metazoa; phylum Arthropoda; class Insecta; order Hemiptera; family Cicadidae; genus Magicicada; species Magicicada septendecula. The sequence continues at coordinate 284,983,270 of CM068373.1, forward strand.
TATATTGTAGACCCTAAAAAAATAGTGTTAATAAAACAATATAGGTTTACAGTAGTACACATAAATTCCAGTTAAATTGAATAATATTCCCCGTACAATATTGCCCCGCCAAAATGATACATTACAGGATTACATTGACTCATAGGAATCATACCTAAAATACAAATTATGTCCTTACTTGCCTACTGTATTTACATAGAATAAACAAAAAAATTTTTTTTTTCTTTTACTACCCCCCTTTTATCCCTTAACCCCTGATACCCGTTACATATTCATGTGTTCTGCGCTAGGCTTCTTGGCCTTTTCCAGCCTCATCCTAGCCGTAAACCACATCTCCCTCGTGACCTGTAACTGAGTCACCGCCCATCCACACTCACTATTACCCCCCCTGGACTGTAGCGCCCAGTTGCTTTCACAAGGACTGATGCGGAAGGGGTGAACATTTTTTTCTTTTATTCCACCCCCATCCTTGCTTCGGCGTTACAATAAAATTCGGTATTACACCTACTATTCTTGATTTATGCACCCCTAATGGACTACCACCCCTATCTGGGTGAAAATAGCCCTGTTCCAAAATTAGGTAGATTCCCCAAAAAATAACCCCCCTACTAAGCTAACAAACCACCGGGTTGACAAAATAAAACAAACCACAAGCCGGTTATATCAAGTGAAATTTATGATTTGCCACAATTAACTACTTTCACGGTCATGATCCGGTGAGGCCATGGCCGCACTTAGGTGGGGAATCTACAGTTAAAACATAAAATATAAATTGTCCATGGTAAAAGTTTACATGAATATCTTATTTTCCCAAACACTATCTCGGCCCAAATATTTCCATCAGTTGTCAGTGTTAAATAAATATTTTAACCATTATTTACATCAATTAGCATTTACTTTATAATTCCAATTTGAATTCGAATGAAAATAAAGTTAAATTCATTATTAAAAATCATCTTTTCTATTAATTTAATTACCTTTCATTAAGTTTAAATCATATTGTTTTAATTAACAATTTCAAAATTAATTACATTTTTCAAAATGATCCGACAAAAATATTACCTACATTATTCAAAAAAATTTACATTCCTTTCTTCACATATGGTATTTCTTTTTATTTCATAATAGGATTTTCCTACTGGCAATGATTCAGCAGACTACAACATCTTTGTTATTGTCAACTCAGCATGGCTATAGAAATTAGTCACAACATACATCACACCTGTTTGCATCAACAGTTGTCTGCAAGACTTGTTTTGTAAGCACTCACATAGTCTAAACATTCTGGTTACGTCATGTACTGACACATGTACTCCCTACAAATTTTTTGTTTCTATAAATCTTTTAATGTTAACATATTTGTCAAAATCTATTTATTACAGTTCAAACCAAATATAATTTTAATTCGCCTTTCAGTTATTATTAATTTTTAATTAAGTTTCTATTTAATACCATTATCTCAATTCATTTTTATTATTGAATTAAACTCTTTTCATGCCTGTAAGCATTTTATTCTATCTAATTGGTATTATGAATTTTATACTTACAGTACATTGTTCAACCACTGACATGAACACAAAATACACACCATACACACACACACCAATATCTCCACGTAACCTCTGAAACATTTAACAACAATGTTATTCCATACAAACAATTTAACATTTATTGATTAATATCAAATCTCATAAAACAATTTAAATCCATTAGAAAATTCAATTATACAACCTTTAAATTAATCAGAATATTTAAACATTTCAAATTATTTAATTAAATCAATTATTGAAAATACAAGTTCAGTTGCTACCAAAACAATTACAATTCGCTAATTACTATCTCCAAAATTAATTTTGTTATTTATTTAAATTGCAAAATATTAAAATTATTATTATCACAATTACCTACATACACATTGTTTACCCAACATTTTACAATACACACAAATAAATTTACTAAACATTTATTTACAAATCGTCATCATTAATTATTCAGTTATATCACACTTCATTGTCCAAGGTTGCGAGGTCAGAACCAATAAACAAACTATTTAAAATTGTTCGTTTGTGAATTTACGGCTCAGCCTCCATCGTCAAAAATTAGTCTGGGTTTCAAATAACAATTTTCAATTTTATTTGCATTCCACATACGGTTATCTTGTATATAGTAACCATAAAATTTCAGTTTATTCATTTTACCATAATAATCATATACCAGGTCAACATTATTTATTTCTGTCCAGTCTCCATTAGTAGTTGTATTCATTATCAAGTCAGTTATTTTTTCATCATAAAGTAAATTATTATTATTTAAACATGTATCATCAAAATAATCTTCACTCTCTATTTTAACAGGTAAGTACTTCAAATCATTTAACATCTCTTTCAACTCATTATAATTTCTCTGCAACCTATATAATTCTATTTCTTTATCAACACACAATTCTCTATCTAAATCTCTCTCATCATAACACCATATCACATTATTCCACACAGAGGGTACAACCTTATACAAAAAAGGGAAACAATTCAAATCTTTCACTAATAAGGGTCTCTTGCCCTCCAATAATAACATTTTTGAACACCTTGGTTCATCACAAATAAGGGGAAAATTTACCCTCTGCCCTCCATATTCATCTACTCTCTCTCTCTCTCTCCATTCTTTTTCTAATTCATCGACACTAACTAGCAGTCCCTGATCAACCTCAACTCTCATTCTACACTCATTATCACCACTATCATCTACTGTATTACTTTTTAACATATTGTTATAATCATCGGTATTACTCACCTCGCTATTAATTTCTTCACTATCTGTTATCATTTTACCACTGTTACTTGCAAAACTTTTTAAATTATCATTTACTGTACTTACATGTTCAAGAATAACATTACATCGCTCATCTATGTCATTTAAACGTTTCTCAATATTAAAGTTTTGTAGTTTCATTTTATAAATTTCATCAAATTTATGGTCATTTACATCAAAACGTTTATTTAATGTATCAAATTTTGTCTCAAACTTTTCCTCATTACTATCTAAATGTTGATTAATATTGTTAAGTTTGGTGTCCAAATTTTCACACTTACTATCTATCTTTAACAACAACTGCATCATACTCATCATCTCACCACTGTCAGATTGATTGTTTTTGTTAACTGATTTCGGGGTTATTTGAATCCCCGAGTCATCTATATCAGCTGACTTACTTGATTCTTTATTTCGAACTGGGATTGGGGTCGAATGGACCTCCAACCCACTCATGACCGTTGATTCGGTCAAACTATTATTTTCCATTTTTGTTTTATATTATTTTTACATATATAAATATGCCTAGTTTTACTTTCACAATCTACAATTTACAACCTCACCCCACTCCCAAATAACCCGTTCTGCAGCTTAATTAGGTCTGGCGAATATAGGTTATAAACCCTATACTCGCGTCACTGTTACGGGAGCCAATGTAACTTCTCACTTAAATCTTATTAATGATTAATTCTTACCTTCGGGTTTTTCCAAGAGTCATTCAGACGAAACGGCTGCAGAAAGGTTACTTGGGTTTGAGTTACGAATAATTACGCTAACACATGTTATGCAATGAATGGCGCTTATTTATTTTTCTTTAATTAATTTCCCTCTTTACTCTCTGTAGGACGACGGTTTACACAAAAATCGCTTAATTACTTATTACATGAAAGTGGTATTAAAAAGTTACTACAATTGTCTTTGCGTCATCCCCTTACAACATTAAGATTATACAAAAAACTTTTCAATTAATTAATTTACTCAATCTATGAACCAGTATTTTACTTTATAGGTACGTACCCCAAACTTATGCTCTCACTCACTCTCTCTCTCTCACCTTCACACTTCTATTTCATTTAGTTAATTTGGTATACCGTTAATTTTGTTAGTATTCTCCCCATTATATCTGTGAAATTTAAAAGTTTTGGCCAATTAGTTACTGATGGTACTTAACCGTTCCATGTGTCTCTCTGTGAGTTGTACAATCACTTGTTTGTTCGACCTTACGGTTCACTCCGCGTTTAGTTGTTTTTCCTTTGGTACACTGGTTAGTTCACGTCAATGCTATGACCGTCAGTCACCACTGTTCAAATTATACGTATATTATTTATTTAGTCGGCCGACGTAACTTTTTCGCACTTAGAAAGTCACTTGAAGTTTTTTAGGCTGGCCGCGCGGCCATGAGTTGCAATAGCACTGCCGTTAGTTCGCTAAAGTTGAGCGCACAGAGTCTTCTGGTCACGTGATCGTGAGTATATGCTCCCATTGGTGTTGTTAAAAGAGCGCTATAACTTAGGCATAGGATTTAGCAATACTTTGCCGCCTGGCGCAATATGCAGTTACATTACTCTCTTTCGTAATTCACGGCTGATGCGAAGCTAGGTGTTATTTCACAATCAGTCTACGTTGCTTGAGTGCGGAGACAAAACATAGACGTTTTGTTCTGTAATAAACACAGCCGATTTGGTTGACTAACTCGGGGTTCTACAAGGGTGAACAATGACTGCATGGGGAATATAATTTTAAAATGTTATCTTGGCCCTACAATTTCGTACCGTTACAATACCCCCCCAATAAGAGGTTGAAGGCCGAAGCGTTCAAACTCTTATTGCCTAAACCCTAAGAGGATCAGTGAGGATATGGCGCCGCAACCCCCCTGAACACTACTAAAATTGTGGGTTCTTACCCCCCTAGCCTGGCGACTGTGGCAGCACCCATCCGACCTTACGGGACTTCTCTACTCGAGATCCCACCACCATAAGCTCTGACAGATGCCCGCCCCAGTATCGCCTGACTTTGAAACATTCAATTAAAAAATCTACAAACGGCTTTCCATCCCTCCATATCCCACAACTGATTTGTTTCCTCTTAGCCGTACTGGTTCATTGACAACGTACTGGCTCATTTTATATTGTAGACCCTAAAAAAATAGTGTTAATAAAACAATATAGGTTTACAGTAGTACACATAAATTCCAGTTAAATTGAATAATATTCCCCGTACAATATTGCCCCGCCAAAATGATACATTACAGGATTACATTGACTCATAGGAATCATACCTAAAATACAAATTATGTCCTTACTTGCCTACTGTATTTACATAGAATAAACAAAAAATTTTTTTTTTTCTTTTACTACCCCCCTTTTATCCCTTAACCCCTGATACCCGTTACATATTCATGTGTTCTGCGCTAGGCTTCTTGGCCTTTTCCAGCCTCATCCTAGCCGTAAACCACATCTCCCTCGTGACCTGTAACTGAGTCACCGCCCATCCACACTCACTATTACCCCTCCCTGGACTGTAGCGCCCAGTTGCTTTCACAAGGACTGATGCGGAAGGGGTGAACATTTTTTTCTTTTATTCCACCCCCATCCTTGCTTCGGCGTTACAATAAAATTCGGTATTACACCTACTATTCTTGATTTATGCACCCCTAATGGACTACCACCCCTATCTGGGTGAAAATAGCCCTGTTCCAAAATTAGGTAGATTCCCCAAAAAATAACCCCCCTACTAAGCTAACAAACCACCGGGTTGACAAAATAAAACAAACCACAAGCCGGTTATATCAAGTGAAATTTATGATTTGCCACAATTAACTACTTTCACGGTCATGATCCGGTGAGGCCATGGCCGCACTTAGGTGGGGAATCTACAGTTAAAACATAAAATATAAATTGTCCATGGTAAAAGTTTACATGAATATCTTATTTTCCCAAACACTATCTCGGCCCAAATATTTCCAGCAGTTCGTCAGTGTTAAATAAATATTTTAACCATTATTTACATCAATTAGCATTTACTTTATAATTCCAATTTGAATTCGAATGAAAATAAAGTTAAATTCATTATTAAAAATCATCTTTTCTATTAATTTAATTACCTTTCATTAAGTTTAAATCATATTGTTTTAATTAACAATTTCAAAATTAATTACATTTTTCAAAATGATCCGACAAAAATATTACCTACATTATTCAAAAAAATTTACATTCCTTTCTTCACATATGGTATTTCTTTTTATTTCATAATAGGATTTTCCTACTGGCAATGATTCAGCAGACTACAACATCTTTGTTATTGTCAACTCAGCATGGCTATAGAAATTAGTCACAACATACATCACACCTGTTTGCATCAACAGTTGTCTGCAAGACTTGTTTTGTAAGCACTCACATAGTCTAAACATTCTGGTTACGTCATGTACTGACACATGTACTCCCTACAAATTTTTTGTTTCTATAAATCTTTTAATGTTAACATATTTGTCAAAATCTATTTATTACAGTTCAAACCAAATATAATTTTAATTCGCCTTTCAGTTATTATTAATTTTTAATTAAGTTTCTATTTAATACCATTATCTCAATTCATTTTTATTATTGAATTAAACTCTTTTCACGCCTGTAAGCATTTTATTCTATCTAATTGGTATTATGAATTTTATACTTACAGTACATTGTTCAACCACTGACATGAACACAAAATACACACCATACACACACACACACCAATATCTCCACGTAACCTCTGAAACATTTAACAACAATGTTATTCCATACAAACAATTTAACATTTATTGATTAATATCAAATCTCATAAAACAATTTAAATCCATTAGAAAATTCAATTATACAACCTTTAAATTAATCAGAATATTTAAACATTTCAAATTATTTAATTAAATCAATTATTGAAAATACAAGTTCAGTTGCTACCAAAACAATTACAATTCGCTAATTACTATCTCCAAAATTAATTTTGTTATTTATTTAAATTGCAAAATATTAAAATTATTATTATCACAATTACCTACATACACATTGTTTACCCAACATTTTACAATACACACAAATAAATTTACTAAACATTTATTTACAAATCGTCATCATTAATTATTCAGTTATATCACACTTCATTGTCCAAGGTTGCGAGGTCAGAACCAATAAACAAACTATTTAAAATTGTTCGTTTGTGAATTTACGGCTCAGCCTCCATCGTCAAAAATTAGTCTGGGTTTCAAATAACAATTTTCAATTTTATTTGCATTCCACATACGGTTATCTTGTATATAGTAACCATAAAATTTCAGTTTATTCATTTTACCATAATAATCATATACCAGGTCAACATTATTTATTTCTGTCCAGTCTCCATTAGTAGTTGTATTCATTATCAAGTCAGTTATTTTTTCATCATAAAGTAAATTATTATTATTTAAATAAACATGTATCATCAAAATAATCTTCACTCTCTATTTTAACAGGTAAGTACTTCAAATCATTTAACATCTCTTTCAACTCATTATAATTTCTCTGCAACCTATATAATTCTATTTCTTTATCAACACACAATTCTCTATCTAAATCTCTCTCATCATAACACCATATCACATTATTCCACACAGAGGGTACAACCTTATACAAAAAAGGGAAACAATTCAAATCTTTCACTAATAAGGGTCTCTTGCCCTCCAGTATAACATTTTTGAACACCTTGGTTCATCACAAATAAGGGGAAAATTTACCCTCTGCCCTCCATATTCATCTACTCTCTCTCTCTCTCTCCATTCTTTTTCTAATTCATCGACACTAACTAGCAGTCCCTGATCAACCTCAACTCTCATTCTACACTCATTATCACCACTATCATCTACTGTATTACTTTTTAACATATTGTTATAATCATCGGTATTACTCACCTCGCTATTAATTTCTTCACTATCTGTTATCATTTTACAACTGTTACTTGCAAAACTTTTTAAATTATCATTTACTGTACTTACATGTTCAAGAATAACATTACATCGCTCATCTATGTCATTTAAACGTTTCTCAATATTAAAGTTTTGTAGTTTCATTTTATAAATTTCATCAAATTTATGGTCATTTACATCAAAACGTTTATTTAATGTATCAAATTTTGTCTCAAACTTTTCCTCATTACTATCTAAATGTTGATTAATATTGTTAAGTTTGGTGTCCAAATTTTCACACTTACTATCTATCTTTAACAACAACTGCATCATACTCATCATCTCACCACTGTCAGATTGATTGTTTTTGTTAACTGATTTCGGGGTTATTTGAATCCCCGAGTCATCTATATCAGCTGACTTACTTGATTCTTTATTTCGAACTGGGATTGGGGTCGAATGGACCTCCAACCCACTCATGACCGTTGATTCGGTCAAACTATTATTTTCCATTTTTGTTTTATATTATTTTTACATATATAAATATGCCTAGTTTTACTTTCACAATCTACAATTTACAACCTCGCCCCACTCCCAAATAACCCGTTCTGCAGCTTAATTAGGTCTGGCGAATATAGGTTATAAACCCTATACTCGCGTCACTGTTACGGGAGCCAATGTAACTTCTCACTTAAATCTTATTAATGATTAATTCTTACCTTCGGGTTTTTCCAAGAGTCATTCAGACGAAACGGCTGCAGAAAGGTTACTTGGGTTTGAGTTACGAATAATTACGCTAACACATGTTATGCAATGAATGGCGCTTATTTATTTTTCTTTAATTAATTTCCCTCTTTACTCTCTGTAGGACGACGGTTTACACAAAAATCGCTTAATTACTTATTACATGAAAGTGGTATTAAAAAGTTACTACAATTGTCTTTGCGTCATCCCCTTACAACATTAAGATTATGCAAAAAACTTTTCAATTAATTAATTTACTCAATCTATGAACCAGTATTTTACTTTGTAGGTACGTACCCCAAACTTATGCTCTCACTCACTCTCTCTCTCTCACCCTCACACTTCTATTTCATTTAGTTAATTTGGTATACCGTTAATTTTGTTAGTATTCTCCCCATTATATCTGTGAAATTTAAAAGTTTTGGCCAATTAGTTACTGATGGTACTTAACCGTTCCATGTGTCTCTCTGTGAGTTGTACAATCGCTTGTTTGTTCGACCTTACGGTTCACTCCGCGTTTAGTTGTTTTTCCTTTGGTACACTGGTTAATTCACGTCAATGCTATGACCGTCAGTCACCACTGCTCAAATTATACGTATATTATTTATTTAGTCGGCCGACGTAACTTTTTCGCACTTAGAAAGTCACTTGAAGTTTTTTAGGCTGGCCGCGCGGCCATGAGTTGCAATAGCACTGCCGTTAGTTCGCTAAAGTTGAGCGCACAGAGTCTTCTGGTCACGTGATCGTGAGTATATGCTCCCATTGGTGTTGTTAAAAGAGCGCTATAACTTAGGCATAGGATTTAGCAATACTTTGCCGCCTGGCGCAATATGCAGTTACATTACTCTCTTTCGTAATTCACGGCTGATGCGAAGCTAGGTGTTATTTCACAATCAGTCTACGTTGCTTGAGTGCGGAGACAAAACATAGACGTTTTGTTCTGTAATAAACACAGCCGATTTGGTTGACTAACTCGGGGTTCTACAAGGGTGAACAATGACTGCATGGGGAATATAATTTTAAAATGTTATCTTGGCCCTACAATTTCGTACCGTTACAATACCCCCCCAATAAGAGGTTGAAGGCCGAAGCGTTCAAACTCTTATTGCCTAAACCCTAAGAGGATCAGTGAGGATATGGCGCCGCAACCCCCTGAACACTACTAAAATTGTGGGTTCTTACCCCCCTAGCCTGGCGACTGTGGCAGCACCCATCTGACCTTACGGGACTTCTCTACTCGAGATCCCACCACCATAAGCTCTGACAGATGCCCGCCCCAGTATCGCCTGACTTTGAAACATTCAATTAAAAAATCTACAAACGGCTTTCCATCCCTCCATATCCTACAACTGATTTGTTTCCTCTTAGCCGTACTGGTTCATTGACAACGTACTGGCTCATTTTATATTGTAGACCCTAAAAAAATAGTGTTAATAAAACAATATAGGTTTACAGTAGTACACATAAATTCCAGTTAAATTGAATAATATTCCCCGTACAATATTGCCCCGCCAAAATGATACATTACAGGATTACATTGACTCATAGGAATCATACCTAAAATACAAATTATGTCCTTACTTGCCTACTGTATTTACATAGAATAAACAAAAAAATTTTTTTTTTCTTTTACTACCCCCCTTTTATCCCTTAACCCCTGATACCCGTTACATATTCATGTGTTCTGCGCTAGGCTTCTTGGCCTTTTCCAGCCTCATCCTAGCCGTAAACCACATCTCCCTCGTGACCTGTAACTGAGTCACCGCCCATCCACACTCACTATTACCCCCCCTGGACTGTAGCGCCCAGTTGCTTTCACAAGGACTGATGCGGAAGGGGTGAACATTTTTTTCTTTTATTCCACCCCCATCCTTGCTTCGGCGTTACAATAAAATTCGGTATTACACCTACTATTCTTGATTTATGCACCCCTAATGGACTACCACCCCTATCTGGGTGAAAATAGCCCTGTTCCAAAATTAGGTAGATTCCCCAAAAAATAACCCCCCTACTAAGCTAACAAACCACCGGGTTGACAAAATAAAACAAACCACAAGCCGGTTATATCAAGTGAAATTTATGATTTGCCACAATTAACTACTTTCACGGTCATGATCCGGTGAGGCCATGGCCGCACTTAGGTGGGGAATCTACAGTTAAAACATAAAATATAAATTGTCCATGGTAAAAGTTTACATGAATATCTTATTTTCCCAAACACTATCTCGGCCCAAATATTTCCATCAGTTGTCAGTGTTAAATAAATATTTTAACCATTATTTACATCAATTAGCATTTACTTTATAATTCCAATTTGAATTCGAATGAAAATAAAGTTAAATTCATTATTAAAAATCACCTTTTCTATTAATTTAATTACCTTTCATTAAGTTTAAATCATATTGTTTTAATTAACAATTTCAAAATTAATTACATTTTTCAAAATGATCCGACAAAAATATTACCTACATTATTCAAAAAAATTTACATTCCTTTCTTCACATATGGTATTTCTTTTTATTTCATAATAGGATTTTCCTACTGGCAATGATTCAGCAGACTACAACATCTTTGTTATTGTCAACTCAGCATGGCTATAGAAATTAGTCACAACATACATCACACCTGTTTGCATCAACAGTTGTCTGCAAGACTTGTTTTGTAAGCACTCACATAGTCTAAACATTCTGGTTACGTCATGTACTGACACATGTACTCCCTACAAATTTTTTGTTTCTATAAATCTTTTAATGTTAACATATTTGTCAAAATCTATTTATTACAGTTCAAACCAAATATAATTTTAATTCGCCTTTCAGTTATTATTAATTTTTAATTAAGTTTCTATTTAATACCATTATCTCAATTCATTTTTATTATTGAATTAAACTCTTTTCATGCCTGTAAGCATTTTATTCTATCTAATTGGTATTATGAATTTTATACTTACAGTACATTGTTCAACCACTGACATGAACACAAAATACACACCATACACACACACACCAATATCTCCACGTAACCTCTGAAACATTTAACAACAATGTTATTCCATACAAACAATTTAACATTTATTGATTAATATCAAATCTCATAAAACAATTTAAATCCATTAGAAAATTCAATTATACAACCTTTAAATTAATCAGAATATTTAAACATTTCAAATTATTTAATTAAATCAATTATTGAAAATACAAGTTCAGTTGCTACCAAAACAATTACAATTCGCTAATTACTATCTCCAAAATTAATTTTGTTATTTATTTAAATTGCAAAATATTAAAATTATTATTATCACAATTACCTACATACACATTGTTTACCCAACATTTTACAATACACACAAATAAATTTACTAAACATTTATTTACAAATCGTCATCATTAATTATTCAGTTATATCACACTTCATTGTCCAAGGTTGCGAGGTCAGAACCAATAAACAAACTATTTAAAATTGTTCGTTTGTGAATTTACGGCTCAGCCTCCATCGTCAAAAATTAGTCTGGGTTTCAAATAACAATTTTCAATTTTATTTGCATTCCACATACGGTTATCTTGTATATAGTAACCATAAAATTTCAGTTTATTCATTTTACCATAATAATCATATACCAGGTCAACATTATTTATTTCTGTCCAGTCTCCATTAGTAGTTGTATTCATTATCAAGTCAGTTATTTTTTCATCATAAAGTAAATTATTATTATTTAAACATGTATCATCAAAATAATCTTCACTCTCTATTTTAACAGGTAAGTACTTCAAATCATTTAACATCTCTTTCAACTCATTATAATTTCTCTGCAACCTATATAATTCTATTTCTTTATCAACACACAATTCTCTATCTAAATCTCTCTCATCATAACACCATATCACATTATTCCACACAGAGGGTACAACCTTATACAAAAAAGGGAAACAATTCAAATCTTTCACTAATAAGGGTCTCTTGCCCTCCAATAATAACATTTTTGAACACCTTGGTTCATCACAAATAAGGGGAAAATTTACCCTCTGCCCTCCATATTCATCTACTCTCTCTCTCTCTCTCCATTCTTTTTCTAATTCATCGACACTAACTAGCAGTCCCTGATCAACCTCAACTCTCATTCTACACTCATTATCACCACTATCATCTACTGTATTACTTTTTAACATATTGTTATAATCATCGGTATTACTCACCTCGCTATTAATTTCTTCACTATCTGTTATCATTTTACCACTGTTACTTGCAAAACTTTTTAAATTATCATTTACTGTACTTACATGTTCAAGAATAACATTACATCGCTCATCTATGTCATTTAAACGTTTCTCAATATTAAAGTTTTGTAGTTTCATTTTATAAATTTCATCAAATTTATGGTCATTTACATCAAAACGTTTATTTAATGTATCAAATTTTGTCTCAAACTTTTCCTCATTACTATCTAAATGTTGATTAATATTGTTAAGTTTGGTGTCCAAATTTTCACACTTACTATCTATCTTTAACAACAACTGCATCATACTCATCATCTCACCACTGTCAGATTGATTGTTTTTGTTAACTGATTTCGGGGTTATTTGAATCCCCGAGTCATCTATATCAGCTGACTTACTTGATTCTTTATTTCGAACTGGGATTGGGGTCGAATGGACCTCCAACCCACTCATGACCGTTGATTCGGTCAAACTATTATTTTCCATTTTTGTTTTATATTATTTTTACATATATAAATATGCCTAGTTTTACTTTCACAATCTACAATTTACAACCTCACCCCACTCCCAAATAACCCGTTCTGCAGCTTAATTAGGTCTGGCGAATATAGGTTATAAACCCTATACTCGCGTCACTGTTACGGGAGCCAATGTAACTTCTCACTTAAATCTTATTAATGATTAATTCTTACCTTCGGGTTTTTCCAAGAGTCATTCAGACGAAACGGCTGCAGAAAGGTTACTTGGGTTTGAGTTACGAATAATTACGCTAACACATGTTATGCAATGAATGGCGCTTATTTATTTTTCTTTAATTAATTTCCCTCTTTACTCTCTGTAGGACGACGGTTTACACAAAAATCGCTTAATTACTTATTACATGAAAGTGGTATTAAAAAGTTACTACAATTGTCTTTGCGTCATCCCCTTACAACATTAAGATTATACAAAAAACTTTTCAATTAATTAATTTACTCAATCTATGAACCAGTATTTTACTTTATAGGTACGTACCCCAAACTTATGCTCTCACTCACTCTCTCTCTCTCACCTTCACACTTCTATTTCATTTAGTTAATTTGGTATACCGTTAATTTTGTTAGTATTCTCCCCATTATATCTGTGAAATTTAAAAGTTTTGGCCAATTAGTTACTGATGGTACTTAACCGTTCCATGTGTCTCTCTGTGAGTTGTACAATCGCTTGTTTGTTCGACCTTACGGTTCACTCCGCGTGTAGTTGTTTTTCCTTTGGTACACTGGTTAGTTCACGTCAATGCTATGACCGTCAGTCACCACTGTTCAAATTATACGTATATTATTTATTTAGTCGGCCGACGTAACTTTTTCGCACTTAGAAAGTCACTTGAAGTTTTTTAGGCTGGCCGCGCGGCCATGAGTTGCAATAGCACTGCCGTTAGTTCGCTAAAGTTGAGCGCACAGAGTCTTCTGGTCACGTGATCGTGAGTATATGCTCCCATTGGTGTTGTTAAAAGAGCGCTATAACTTAGGCATAGGATTTAGCAATACTTTGCCGCCTGGCGCAATATGCAGTTACATTACTCTCTTTCGTAATTCACGGCTGATGCGAAGCTAGGTGTTATTTCACAATCAGTCTACGTTGCTTGAGTGCGGAGACAAAACATAGACGTTTTGTTCTGTAATAAACACAGCCGATTTGGTTGACTAACTCGGGGTTCTACAAGGGTGAACAATGACTGCATGGGGAATATAATTTTAAAATGTTATCTTGGCCCTACAATTTCGTACCGTTACAATACCCCCCCAATAAGAGGTTGAAGGCCGAAGCGTTCAAACTCTTATTGCCTAAACCCTAAGAGGATCAGTGAGGATATGGCGCCGCAACCCCCCTGAACACTACTAAAATTGTGGGTTCTTACCCCCCTAGCCTGGCGACTGTGGCAGCACCCATCCGACCTTACGGGACTTCTCTACTCGAGATCCCACCACCATAAGCTCTGACAGATGCCCGCCCCAGTATCGCCTGACTTTGAAACATTCAATTAAAAAATCTACAAACGGCTTTCCATCCCTCCATATCCCACAACTGATTTGTTTCCTCTTAGCCGTACTGGTTCATTGACAACGTACTGGCTCATTTTATATTGTAGACCCTAAAAAAATAGTGTTAATAAAACAATATAGGTTTACAGTAGTACACATAAATTCCAGTTAAATTGAATAATATTCCCCGTACAATATTGCCCCGCCAAAATGATACATTACAGGATTACATTGACTCATAGGAATCATACCTAAAATACAAATTATGTCCTTACTTGCCTACTGTATTTACATAGAATAAACAAAAAATTTTTTTTTTTCTTTTACTACCCCCCTTTTATCCCTTAACCCCTGATACCCGTTACATATTCATGTGTTCTGCGCTAGGCTTCTTGGCCTTTTCCAGCCTCATCCTAGCCGTAAACCACATCTCCCTCGTGACCTGTAACTGAGTCACCGCCCATCCACACTCACTATTACCCCTCCCTGGACTGTAGCGCCCAGTTGCTTTCACAAGGACTGATGCGGAAGGGGTGAACATTTTTTTCTTTTATTCCACCCCCATCCTTGCTTCGGCGTTACAATAAAATTCGGTATTACACCTACTATTCTTGATTTATGCACCCCTAATGGACTACCACCCCTATCTGGGTGAAAATAGCCCTGTTCCAAAATTAGGTAGATTCCCCAAAAAATAACCCCCCTACTAAGCTAACAAACCACCGGGTTGACAAAATAAAACAAACCACAAGCCGGTTATATCAAGTGAAATTTATGATTTGCCACAATTAACTACTTTCACGGTCATGATCCGGTGAGGCCATGGCCGCACTTAGGTGGGGAATCTACAGTTAAAACATAAAATATAAATTGTCCATGGTAAAAGTTTACATGAATATCTTATTTTCCCAAACACTATCTCGGCCCAAATATTTCCAGCAGTTCGTCAGTGTTAAATAAATATTTTAACCATTATTTACATCAATTAGCATTTACTTTATAATTCCAATTTGAATTCGAATGAAAATAAAGTTAAATTCATTATTAAAAATCATCTTTTCTATTAATTTAATTACCTTTCATTAAGTTTAAATCATATTGTTTTAATTAACAATTTCAAAATTAATTACATTTTTCAAAATGATCCGACAAAAATATTACCTACATTATTCAAAAAAATTTACATTCCTTTCTTCACATATGGTATTTCTTTTTATTTCATAATAGGATTTTCCTACTGGCAATGATTCAGCAGACTACAACATCTTTGTTATTGTCAACTCAGCATGGCTATAGAAATTAGTCACAACATACATCACACCTGTTTGCATCAACAGTTGTCTGCAAGACTTGTTTTGTAAGCACTCACATAGTCTAAACATTCTGGTTACGTCATGTACTGACACATGTACTCCCTACAAATTTTTTGTTTCTATAAATCTTTTAATGTTAACATATTTGTCAAAATCTATTTATTACAGTTCAAACCAAATATAATTTTAATTCGCCTTTCAGTTATTATTAATTTTTAATTAAGTTTCTATTTAATACCATTATCTCAATTCATTTTTATTATTGAATTAAACTCTTTTCACGCCTGTAAGCATTTTATTCTATCTAATTGGTATTATGAATTTTATACTTACAGTACATTGTTCAACCACTGACATGAACACAAAATACACACCATACACACACACACACACCAATATCTCCACGTAACCTCTGAAACATTTAACAACAATGTTATTCCATACAAACAATTTAACATTTATTGATTAATATCAAATCTCATAAAACAATTTAAATCCATTAGAAAATTCAATTATACAACCTTTAAATTAATCAGAATATTTAAACATTTCAAATTATTTAATTAAATCAATTATTGAAAATACAAGTTCAGTTGCTACCAAAACAATTACAATTCGCTAATTACTATCTCCAAAATTAATTTTGTTATTTATTTAAATTGCAAAATATTAAAATTATTATTATCACAATTACCTACATACACATTGTTTACCCAACATTTTACAATACACACAAATAAATTTACTAAACATTTATTTACAAATCGTCATCATTAATTATTCAGTTATATCACACTTCATTGTCCAAGGTTGCGAGGTCAGAACCAATAAACAAACTATTTAAAATTGTTCGTTTGTGAATTTACGGCTCAGCCTCCATCGTCAAAAATTAGTCTGGGTTTCAAATAACAATTTTCAATTTTATTTGCATTCCACATACGGTTATCTTGTATATAGTAACCATAAAATTTCAGTTTATTCATTTTACCATAATAATCATATACCAGGTCAACATTATTTATTTCTGTCCAGTCTCCATTAGTAGTTGTATTCATTATCAAGTCAGTTATTTTTTCATCATAAAGTAAATTATTATTATTTAAACATGTATCATCAAAATAATCTTCACTCTCTATTTTAACAGGTAAGTACTTCAAATCATTTAACATCTCTTTCAACTCATTATAATTTCTCTGCAACCTATATAATTCTATTTCTTTATCAACACACAATTCTCTATCTAAATCTCTCTCATCATAACACCATATCACATTATTCCACACAGAGGGTACAACCTTATACAAAAAAGGGAAACAATTCAAATCTTTCACTAATAAGGGTCTCTTGCCCTCCAATAATAACATTTTTGAACACCTTGGTTCATCACAAATAAGGGGAAAATTTACCCTCTGCCCTCCATATTCATCTACTCTCTCTCTCTCTCTCCATTCTTTTTCTAATTCATCGACACTAACTAGCAGTCCCTGATCAACCTCAACTCTCATTCTACACTCATTATCACCACTATCATCTACTGTATTACTTTTTAACATATTGTTATAATCATCGGTATTACTCACCTCGCTATTAATTTCTTCACTATCTGTTATCATTTTACCACTGTTACTTGCAAAACTTTTTAAATTATCATTTACTGTACTTACATGTTCAAGAATAACATTACATCGCTCATCTATGTCATTTAAACGTTTCTCAATATTAAAGTTTTGTAGTTTCATTTTATAAATTTCATCAAATTTATGGTCATTTACATCAAAACGTTTATTTAATGTATCAAATTTTGTCTCAAACTTTTCCTCATTACTATCTAAATGTTGATTAATATTGTTAAGTTTGGTGTCCAAATTTTCACACTTACTATCTATCTTTAACAACAACTGCATCATACTCATCATCTCACCACTGTCAGATTGATTGTTTTTGTTAACTGATTTCGGGGTTATTTGAATCCCCGAGTCATCTATATCAGCTGACTTACTTGATTCTTTATTTCGAACTGGGATTGGGGTCGAATGGACCTCCAACCCACTCATGACCGTTGATTCGGTCAAACTATTATTTTCCATTTTTGTTTTATATTATTTTTACATATATAAATATGCCTAGTTTTACTTTCACAATCTACAATTTACAACCTCACCCCACTCCCAAATAACCCGTTCTGCAGCTTAATTAGGTCTGGCGAATATAGGTTATAAACCCTATACTCGCGTCACTGTTACGGGAGCCAATGTAACTTCTCACTTAAATCTTATTAATGATTAATTCTTACCTTCGGGTTTTTCCAAGAGTCATTCAGACGAAACGGCTGCAGAAAGGTTACTTGGGTTTGAGTTACGAATAATTACGCTAACACATGTTATGCAATGAATGGCGCTTATTTATTTTTCTTTAATTAATTTCCCTCTTTACTCTCTGTAGGACGACGGTTTACACAAAAATCGCTTAATTACTTATTACATGAAAGTGGTATTAAAAAGTTACTACAATTGTCTTTGCGTCATCCCCTTACAACATTAAGATTATACAAAAAACTTTTCAATTAATTAATTTACTCAATCTATGAACCAGTATTTTACTTTATAGGTACGTACCCCAAACTTATGCTCTCACTCACTCTCTCTCTCTCACCTTCACACTTCTATTTCATTTAGTTAATTTGGTATACCGTTAATTTTGTTAGTATTCTCCCCATTATATCTGTGAAATTTAAAAGTTTTGGCCAATTAGTTACTGATGGTACTTAACCGTTCCATGTGTCTCTCTGTGAGTTGTACAATCGCTTGTTTGTTCGACCTTACGGTTCACTCCGCGTGTAGTTGTTTTTCCTTTGGTACACTGGTTAGTTCACGTCAATGCTATGACCGTCAGTCACCACTGTTCAAATTATACGTATATTATTTATTTAGTCGGCCGACGTAACTTTTTCGCACTTAGAAAGTCACTTGAAGTTTTTTAGGCTGGCCGCGCGGCCATGAGTTGCAATAGCACTGCCGTTAGTTCGCTAAAGTTGAGCGCACAGAGTCTTCTGGTCACGTGATCGTGAGTATATGCTCCCATTGGTGTTGTTAAAAGAGCGCTATAACTTAGGCATAGGATTTAGCAATACTTTGCCGCCTGGCGCAATATGCAGTTACATTACTCTCTTTCGTAATTCACGGCTGATGCGAAGCTAGGTGTTATTTCACAATCAGTCTACGTTGCTTGAGTGCGGAGACAAAACATAGACGTTTTGTTCTGTAATAAACACAGCCGATTTGGTTGACTAACTCGGGGTTCTACAAGGGTGAACAATGACTGCATGGGGAATATAATTTTAAAATGTTATCTTGGCCCTACAATTTCGTACCGTTACAATACCCCCCCAATAAGAGGTTGAAGGCCGAAGCGTTCAAACTCTTATTGCCTAAACCCTAAGAGGATCAGTGAGGATATGGCGCCGCAACGCCCCTGAACACTACTAAAATTGTGGGTTCTTACCCCCCTAGCCTGGCGACTGTGGCAGCACCCATCCGACCTTACGGGACTTCTCTACTCGAGATCCCACCACCATAAGCTCTGACAGATGCCCGCCCCAGTATCGCCTGACTTTGAAACATTCAATTAAAAAATCTACAAACGGCTTTCCATCCCTCCATATCCCACAACTGATTTGTTTCCTCTTAGCCGTACTGGTTCATTGACAACGTACTGGCTCATTTTATATTGTAGACCCTAAAAAAATAGTGTTAATAAAACAATATAGGTTTACAGTAGTACACATAAATTCCAGTTAAATTGAATAATATTCCCCGTACAATATTGCCCCGCCAAAATGATACATTACAGGATTACATTGACTCATAGGAATCATACCTAAAATACAAATTATGTCCTTACTTGCCTACTGTATTTACATAGAATAAACAAAAAATTTTTTTTTTTCTTTTACTACCCCCCTTTTATCCCTTAACCCCTGATACCCGTTACATATTCATGTGTTCTGCGCTAGGCTTCTTGGCCTTTTCCAGCCTCATCCTAGCCGTAAACCACATCTCCCTCGTGACCTGTAACTGAGTCACCGCCCATCCACACTCACTATTACCCCTCCCTGGACTGTAGCGCCCAGTTGCTTTCACAAGGACTGATGCGGAAGGGGTGAACATTTTTTTCTTTTATTCCACCCCCATCCTTGCTTCGGCGTTACAATAAAATTCGGTATTACACCTACTATTCTTGATTTATGCACCCCTAATGGACTACCACCCCTATCTGGGTGAAAATAGCCCTGTTCCAAAATTAGGTAGATTCCCCAAAAAATAACCCCCCTACTAAGCTAACAAACCACCGGGTTGACAAAATAAAACAAACCACAAGCCGGTTATATCAAGTGAAATTTATGATTTGCCACAATTAACTACTTTCACGGTCATGATCCGGTGAGGCCATGGCCGCACTTAGGTGGGGAATCTACAGTTAAAACATAAAATATAAATTGTCCATGGTAAAAGTTTACATGAATATCTTATTTTCCCAAACACTATCTCGGCCCAAATATTTCCAGCAGTTCGTCAGTGTTAAATAAATATTTTAACCATTATTTACATCAATTAGCATTTACTTTATAATTCCAATTTGAATTCGAATGAAAATAAAGTTAAATTCATTATTAAAAATCATCTTTTCTATTAATTTAATTACCTTTCATTAAGTTTAAATCATATTGTTTTAATTAACAATTTCAAAATTAATTACATTTTTCAAAATGATCCGACAAAAATATTACCTACATTATTCAAAAAAATTTACATTCCTTTCTTCACATATGGTATTTCTTTTTATTTCATAATAGGATTTTCCTACTGGCAATGATTCAGCAGACTACAACATCTTTGTTATTGTCAACTCAGCATGGCTATAGAAATTAGTCACAACATACATCACACCTGTTTGCATCAACAGTTGTCTGCAAGACTTGTTTTGTAAGCACTCACATAGTCTAAACATTCTGGTTACGTCATGTACTGACACATGTACTCCCTACAAATTTTTTGTTTCTATAAATCTTTTAATGTTAACATATTTGTCAAAATCTATTTATTACAGTTCAAACCAAATATAATTTTAATTCGCCTTTCAGTTATTATTAATTTTTAATTAAGTTTCTATTTAATACCATTATCTCAATTCATTTTTATTATTGAATTAAACTCTTTTCACGCCTGTAAGCATTTTATTCTATCTAATTGGTATTATGAATTTTATACTTACAGTACATTGTTCAACCACTGACATGAACACAAAATACACACCATACACACACACACACACCAATATCTCCACGTAACCTCTGAAACATTTAACAACAATGTTATTCCATACAAACAATTTAACATTTATTGATTAATATCAAATCTCATAAAACAATTTAAATCCATTAGAAAATTCAATTATACAACCTTTAAATTAATCAGAATATTTAAACATTTCAAATTATTTAATTAAATCAATTATTGAAAATACAAGTTCAGTTGCTACCAAAACAATTACAATTCGCTAATTACTATCTCCAAAATTAATTTTGTTATTTATTTAAATTGCAAAATATTAAAATTATTATTATCACAATTACCTACATACACATTGTTTACCCAACATTTTACAATACACACAAATAAATTTACTAAACATTTATTTACAAATCGTCATCATTAATTATTCAGTTATATCACACTTCATTGTCCAAGGTTGCGAGGTCAGAACCAATAAACAAACTATTTAAAATTGTTCGTTTGTGAATTTACGGCTCAGCCTCCATCGTCAAAAATTAGTCTGGGTTTCAAATAACAATTTTCAATTTTATTTGCATTCCACATACGGTTATCTTGTATATAGTAACCATAAAATTTCAGTTTATTCATTTTACCATAATAATCATATACCAGGTCAACATTATTTATTTCTGTCCAGTCTCCATTAGTAGTTGTATTCATTATCAAGTCAGTTATTTTTTCATCATAAAGTAAATTATTATTATTTAAATAAACATGTATCATCAAAATAATCTTCACTCTCTATTTTAACAGGTAAGTACTTCAAATCATTTAACATCTCTTTCAACTCATTATAATTTCTCTGCAACCTATATAATTCTATTTCTTTATCAACACACAATTCTCTATCTAAATCTCTCTCATCATAACACCATATCACATTATTCCACACAGAGGGTACAACCTTATACAAAAAAGGGAAACAATTCAAATCTTTCACTAATAAGGGTCTCTTGCCCTCCAATAATAACATTTTTGAACACCTTGGTTCATCACAAATAAGGGGAAAATTTACCCTCTGCCATCCATATTCATCTACTCTCTCTCTCTCCATTCTTTTTCTAATTCATCGACACTAACTAGCAGTCCCTGATCAACCTCAACTCTCATTCTACACTCATTATCACCACTATCATCTACTGTATTACTTTTTAACATATTGTTATAATCATCGGTATTACTCACCTCGCTATTAATTTCTTCACTATCTGTTATCATTTTACCACTGTTACTTGCAAAACTTTTTAAATTATCATTTACTGTACTTACATGTTCAAGAATAACATTACATCGCTCATCTATGTCATTTAAACGTTTCTCAATATTAAAGTTTTGTAGTTTCATTTTATAAATTTCATCAAATTTATGGTCATTTACATCAAAACGTTTATTTAATGTATCAAATTTTGTCTCAAACTTTTCCTCATTACTATCTAAATGTTGATTAATATTGTTAAGTTTGGTGTCCAAATTTTCACACTTACTATCTATCTTTAACAACAACTGCATCATACTCATCATCTCACCACTGTCAGATTGATTGTTTTTGTTAACTGATTTCGGGGTTATTTGAATCCCCGAGTCATCTATATCAGCTGACTTACTTGATTCTTTATTTCGAACTGGGATTGGGGTCGAATGGACCTCCAACCCACTCATGACCGTTGATTCGGTCAAACTATTATTTTCCATTTTTGTTTTATATTATTTTTACATATATAAATATGCCTAGTTTTACTTTCACAATCTACAATTTACAACCTCGCCCCACTCCCAAATAACCCGTTCTGCAACTTAATTAGGTCTGGCGAATATAGGTTATAAACCCTATACTCGCGTCACTGTTACGGGAGCCAATGTAACTTCTCACTTAAATCTTATTAATGATTAATTCTTACCTTCGGGTTTTTCCAAGAGTCATTCAGACGAAACGGCTGCAGAAAGGTTACTTGGGTTTGAGTTACGAATAATTACGCTAACACATGTTATGCAATGAATGGCGCTTATTTATTTTTCTTTAATTAATTTCCCTCTTTACTCTCTGTAGGACGACGGTTTACACAAAAATCGCTTAATTACTTATTACATGAAAGTGGTATTAAAAAGTTACTACAATTGTCTTTGCGTCATCCCCTTACAACATTAAGATTATGCAAAAAACTTTTCAATTAATTAATTTACTCAATCTATGAACCAGTATTTTACTTTGTAGGTACGTACCCCAAACTTATGCTCTCACTCACTCTCTCTCTCTCACCCTCACACTTCTATTTCATTTAGTTAATTTGGTATACCGTTAATTTTGTTAGTATTCTCCCCATTATATCTGTGAAATTTAAAAGTTTTGGCCAATTAGTTACTGATGGTACTTAACCGTTCCATGTGTCTCTCTGTGAGTTGTACAATCGCTTGTTTGTTCGACCTTACGGTTCACTCCGCGTTTAGTTGTTTTTCCTTTGGTACACTGGTTAGTTCACGTCAATGCTATGACCGTCAGTCACCACTGTTCAAATTATACGTATATTATTTATTTAGTCGGCCGACGTAACTTTTTCGCACTTAGAAAGTCACTTGAAGTTTTTTAGGCTGGCCGCGCGGCCATGAGTTGCAATAGCACTGCCGTTAGTTCGCTAAAGTTGAGCGCACAGAGTCTTCTGGTCACGTGATCGTGAGTATATGCTCCCATTGGTGTTGTTAAAAGAGCGCTATAACTTAGGCATAGGATTTAGCAATACTTTGCCGCCTGGCGCAATATGCAGTTACATTACTCTCTTTCGTAATTCACGGCTGATGCGAAGCTAGGTGTTATTTCACAATCAGTCTACGTTGCTTGAGTGCGGAGACAAAACATAGACGTTTTGTTCTGTAATAAACACAGCCGATTTGGTTGACTAACTCGGGGTTCTACAAGGTGAACAATGACTGCATGGGGAATATAATTTTAAAATGTTATCTTGGCCCTACAATTTCGTACCGTTACAATACCCCCCCAATAAGAGGTTGAAGGCCGAAGCGTTCAAACTCTTATTGCCTAAACCCTAAGAGGATCAGTGAGGATATGGCGCCGCAACCCCCCTGAACACTACTAAAATTGTGGGTTCTTACCCCCCTAGCCTGGCGACTGTGGCAGCACCCATCCGACCTTACGGGACTTCTCTACTCGAGATCCCACCACCATAAGCTCTGACAGATGCCCGCCCCAGTATCGCCTGACTTTGAAACATTCAATTAAAAAATCTACAAACGGCTTTCCATCCCTCCATATCCCACAACTGATTTGTTTCCTCTTAGCCGTACTGGTTCATTGACAACGTACTGGCTCATTTTATATTGTAGACCCTAAAAAAATAGTGTTAATAAAACAATATAGGTTTACAGTAGTACACATAAATTCCAGTTAAATTGAATAATATTCCCCGTACAATATTGCCCCGCCAAAATGATACATTACAGGATTACATTGACTCATAGGAATCATACCTAAAATACAAATTATGTCCTTACTTGCCTACTGTATTTACATAGAATAAACAAAAAATTTTTTTTTTTCTTTTAATACCCCCTTTTATCCCTTAACCCCTGATACCCGTTACATATTCATGTGTTCTGCGCTAGGCTTCTTGGCCTTTTCCAGCCTCATCCTAGCCGTAAACCACATCTCCCTCGTGACCTGTAACTGAGTCACCGCCCATCCACACTCACTATTACCCCCCCTGGACTGTAGCGCCCAGTTGCTTTCACAAGGACTGATGCGGAAGGGGTGAACATTTTTTTCTTTTATTCCACCCCCATCCTTGCTTCGGGGTTACAATAAAATTCGGTATTACACCTACTATTCTTGATTTATGCACCCCTAATGGACTACCACCCCTATCTGGGTGAAAATAGCCCTGTTCCAAAATTAGGTAGATTCCCCAAAAAATAACCCCCCTACTAAGCTAACAAACCACCGGGTTGACAAAATAAAACAAACCACAAGCCGGTTATATCAAGTGAAATTTATGATTTGCCACAATTAACTACTTTCACGGTCATGATCCGGTGAGGCCATGGCCGCACTTAGGTGGGGAATCTACAGTTAAAACATAAAATATAAATTGTCCATGGTAAAAGTTTACATGAATATCTTATTTTCCCAAACACTATCTCAGCCCAAATATTTCCATCAGTTGTCAGTGTTAAATAAATATTTTAACCATTATTTACATCAATTAGCATTTACTTTATAATTCCAATTTGAATTCGAATGAAAATAAAGTTAAATTCATTATTAAAAATCATCTTTTCTATTAATTTAATTACCTTTCATTAAGTTTAAATCATATTGTTTTAATTAACAATTTCAAAATTAATTACATTTTTCAAAATGATCCGACAAAAATATTACCTACATTATTCAAAAAAATTTACATTCCTTTCTTCACATATGGTATTTCTTTTTATTTCATAATAGGATTTTCCTACTGGCAATGATTCAGCAGACTACAACATCTTTGTTATTGTCAACTCAGCATGGCTATAGAAATTAGTCACAACATACATCAAACATGTTTGCATCAACAGTTGTCTGCAAGACTTGTTTTGTAAGCACTCACATAGTCTAAACATTCTGGTTACGTCATGTACTGACACATGTACTCCCTACAAATTTTTTGTTTCTATAAATCTTTTAATGTTAACATATTTGTCAAAATCTATTTATTACAGTTCAAACCAAATATAATTTTAATTCGCCTTTCAGTTATTATTAATTTTTAATTAAGTTTCTATTTAATACCATTATCTCAATTCATTTTTATTATTGAATTAAACTCTTTTCACGCCTGTAAGCATTTTATTCTATCTAATTGGTATTATGAATTTTATACTTACAGTACATTGTTCAACCACTGACATGAACACAAAATACACACCATACACACACACACACACACACACCAATATCTCCACGTAACCTCTGAAACATTTAACAACAATGTTATTCCATACAAACAATTTAACATTTATTGATTAATATCAAATCTCATAAAACAATTTAAATCCATTAGAAAATTCAATTATACAACCTTTAAATTAATCAGAATATTTAAACATTTCAAATTATTTAATTAAATCAATTATTGAAAATACAAGTTCAGTTGCTACCAAAACAATTACAATTCGCTAATTACTATCTCCAAAATTAATTTTGTTATTTATTTAAATTGCAAAATATTAAAATTATTATTATCACAATTACCTACATACACATTGTTTACCCAACATTTTACAATACACACAAATAAATTTACTAAACATTTATTTACAAATCGTCATCATTAATTATTCAGTTATATCACACTTCATTGTCCAAGGTTGCGAGGTCAGAACCAATAAACAAACTATTTAAAATTGTTCGTTTGTGAATTTACGGCTCAGCCTCCATCGTCAAAAATTAGTCTGGGTTTCAAATAACAATTTTCAATTTTATTTGCATTCCACATACGGTTATCTTGTATATAGTAACCATAAAATTTCAGTTTATTCATTTTACCATAATAATCATATACCAGGTCAACATTATTTATTTCTGTCCAGTCTCCATTAGTAGTTGTATTCATTATCAAGTCAGTTATTTTTTCATCATAAAGTAAATTATTATTATTTAAATAAACATGTATCATCAAAATAATCTTCACTCTCTATTTTAACAGGTAAGTACTTCAAATCATTTAACATCTCTTTCAACTCATTATAATTTCTCTGCAACCTATATAATTCTATTTCTTTATCAACACACAATTCTCTATCTAAATCTCTCTCATCATAACACCATATCACATTATTCCACACAGAGGGTACAACCTTATACAAAAAAGGGAAACAATTCAAATCTTTCACTAATAAGGGTCTCTTGCCCTCCAATAATAACATTTTTGAACACCTTGGTTCATCACAAATAAGGGGAAAATTTACCCTCTGCCCTCCATATTCATCTACTCTCTCTCTCTCTCCATTCTTTTTCTAATTCATCGACACTAACTAGCAGTCCCTGATCAACCTCAACTCTCATTCTACACTCATTATCACCACTATCATCTACTGTATTACTTTTTAACATATTGTTATAATCATCGGTATTACTCACCTCGCTATTAATTTCTTCACTATCTGTTATCATTTTACCACTGTTACTTGCAAAACTTTTTAAATTATCATTTACTGTACTTACATGTTCAAGAATAACATTACATCGCTCATCTATGTCATTTAAACGTTTCTCAATATTAAAGTTTTGTAGTTTCATTTTATAAATTTCATCAAATTTATGGTCATTTACATCAAAACGTTTATTTAATGTATCAAATTTTGTCTCAAACTTTTCCTCATTACTATCTAAATGTTGATTAATATTGTTAAGTTTGGTGTCCAAATTTTCACACTTACTATCTATCTTTAACAACAACTGCATCATACTCATCATCTCACCACTGTCAGATTGATTGTTTTTGTTAACTGATTTCGCGGTTATTTGAATCCCCGAGTCATCTATATCAGCTGACTTACTTGATTCTTTATTTCGAACTGGGATTGGGGTCGAATGGACCTCCAACCCACTCATGACCGTTGATTCGGTCAAACTATTATTTTCCATTTTTGTTTTATATTATTTTTACATATATAAATATGCCTAGTTTTACTTTCACAATCTACAATTTACAACCTCGCCCCACTCCCAAATAACCCGTTCTGCAGCTTAATTAGGTCTGGCGAATATAGGTTATAAACCCTATACTCGCGTCACTGTTACGGGAGCCAATGTAACTTCTCACTTAAATCTTATTAATGATTAATTCTTACCTTCGGGTTTTTCCAAGAGTCATTCAGACGAAACGGCTGCAGAAAGGTTACTTGGGTTTGAGTTACGAATAATTACGCTAACACATGTTATGCAATGAATGGCGCTTATTTATTTTTCTTTAATTAATTTCCCTCTTTACTCTCTGTAGGACGACGGTTTACACAAAAATCGCTTAATTACTTATTACATGAAAGTGGTATTAAAAAGTTACTACAATTGTCTTTGCGTCATCCCCTTACAACATTAAGATTATGCAAAAAACTTTTCAATTAATTAATTTACTCAATCTATGAACCAGTATTTTACTTTGTAGGTACGTACCCCAAACTTATGCTCTCACTCACTCTCTCTCTCTCACCCTCACACTTCTATTTCATTTAGTTAATTTGGTATACCGTTAATTTTGTTAGTATTCTCCCCATTATATCTGTGAAATTTAAAAGTTTTGGCCAATTAGTTACTGATGGTACTTAACCGTTCCATGTGTCTCTCTGTGAGTTGTACAATCGCTTGTTTGTTCGACCTTACGGTTCACTCCGCGTTTAGTTGTTTTTCCTTTGGTACACTGGTTAATTCACGTCAATGCTATGACCGTCAGTCACCACTGTTCAAATTATACGTATATTATTTGTTTAGTCGGCCGACGTAACTTTTTCGCACTTAGAAAGTCACTTGAAGTTTTTTAGGCTGGCCGCGCGGCCATGAGTTGCAATATCACTGCCGTTAGTTCGCTAAAGTTGAGCGCACAGAGTCTTCTGGTCACGTGATCGTGAGTATATGCTCCCATTGGTGTTGTTAAAAGAGCGCTATAACTTAGGCATAGGATTTAGCAATACTTTGCCGCCTGGCGCAATATGCAGTTACATTACTCTCTTTCGTAATTCACGGCTGATGCGAAGCTGGGTGTTATTTCACAATCAGTCTACGTTGCTTGAGTGCGGAGACAAAACATAGACGTTTTGTTCTGTAATAAACACAGCCGATTTGGTTGACTAACTCGGGGTTCTACAAGGGTGAACAATGACTGCATGGGGAATATAATTTTAAAATGTTATCTTGGCCCTACAATTTCGTACCGTTACAATACCCCCCCCAATAAGAGGTTGAAGGCCGAAGCGTTCAAACTCTTATTGCCTAAACCCTAAGAGGATCAGTGAGGATATGGCGCCGCAACCCCCTGAACACTACTAAAATTGTGGGTTCTTACCCCCCTAGCCTGGCGACTGTGGCAGCACCCATCCGACCTTACGGGACTTCTCTACTCGAGATCCCACCACCATAAGCTCTGACAGATGCCCGCCCCAGTATCGCCTGACTTTGAAACATTCAATTAAAAAATCTACAAACGGCTTTCCATCCCTCCATATCCTACATCTGATTTGTTTCCTCTTAGCCGTACTGGTTCATTGACAACGTACTGGCTCATTTTATATTGTAGACCCTAAAAAAATAGTGTTAATAAAACAATATAGGTTTACAGTAGTACACATAAATTCCAGTTAAATTGAATAATATTCCCCGTACAATATTGCCCCGCCAAAATGATACATTACAGGATTACATTGACTCATAGGAATCATACCTAAAATACAAATTATGTCCTTACTTGCCTACTGTATTTACATAGAAAAAACAAAAAAATTTTTTTTTTCTTTTACTACCCCCCTTTTATCCCTTAACCCCTGATACCCGTTACATATTCATGTGTTCTGCGCTAGGCTTTTTGGCCTTTTCCAGCCTCATCCTAGCCGTAAACCACATCTCCCTCGTGACCTGTAACTGAGTCACCGCCCATCCACGCTCACTATTACCCCCCCTGGACTGTAGCGCCCAGTTGCTTTCACAAGGACTGATGCGGAAGGGGTGAACATTTTTTTCTTTTATTCCACCCCATCCTTGCTTCGGCGTTACAATAAAATTCGGTATTACACCTACTATTCTTGATTTATGCACCCCTAATGGACTACCACCCCTATCTGGGTGAAAATAGCCCTGTTCCAAAATTAGGTAGATTCCCCAAAAAATAACCCCCCTACTAAGCTAACAAACCACCGGGTTGACAAAATAAAACAAACCACAAGCCGGTTATATCAAGTGAAATTTATGATTTGCCACAATTAACTACTTTCACGGTCATGATCCGGTGAGGCCATGGCCGCACTTAGGTGGGGAATCTACAGTTAAAACATAAAATATAAATTGTCCATGGTAAAAGTTTACATGAATATCTTATTTTCCCAAACACTATCTCGGCCCAAATATTTCCATCAGTTGTCAGTGTTAAATAAATATTTTAACCATTATTTACATCAATTAGCATTTACTTTATAATTCCAATTTGAATTCGAATGAAAATAAAGTTAAATTCATTATTAAAAATCATCTTTTCTATTAATTTAATTACCTTTCATTAAGTTTAAATCATATTGTTTTAATTAACAATTTCAAAATTAATTACATTTTTCAAAATGATCCGACAAAAATATTACCTACATTATTCAAAAAAATTTACATTCCTTTCTTCACATATGGTATTTCTTTTTATTTCATAATAGGATTTTCCTACTGGCAATGATTCAGCAGACTACAACATCTTTGTTATTGTCAACTCAGCATGGCTATAGAAATTAGTCACAACATACATCAAACCTGTTTGCATCAACAGTTGTCTGCAAGACTTGTTTTGTAAGCACTCACATAGTCTAAACATTCTGGTTACGTCATGTACTGACACATATACTCCCTACAAATTTTTTGTTTCTATAAATCTTTTAATGTTAACATATTTGTCAAAATCTATTTATTACAGTTCAAACCAAATATAATTTTAATTCGCCTTTCAGTTATTATTAATTTTTAATTAAGTTTCTATTTAATACCATTATCTCAATTCATTTTTATTATTGAATTAAACTCTTTTCACGCCTGTAAGCATTTTATTCTATCTAATTGGTATTATGAATTTTATACTTACAGTACATTGTTCAACAACTGACATGAACACAAAATACACACCACACACACACACACCAATATCTCCACGTAACCTCTGAAACATTTAACAACAATGTTATTCCATACAAACAATTTAACATTTATTGATTAATATCAAATCTCATAAAACAATTTAAATCCATTAGAAAATTCAATTATACAACCTTTAAATTAATCAGAATATTTAAATATTTCAAATTATTTAATTAAATCAATTATTGAAAATACAAGTTCAGTTGCTACCAAAACAATTACAATTCGCTAATTACTATCTCCAAAATTAATTTTGTTATTTATTTAAATTGCAAAATATTAAAATTATTATTATTACAATTACCTACATACACATTGTTTACCCAACATTTTACAATACACACAAATAAATTTACTAAACATTTATTTACAAATCGTCATCATTAATTATTCAGTTATATCACACTTCATTGTCCAAGGTTGCGAGGTCAGAACCAATAAACAAACTATTTAAAATTGTTCATTTGTGAATTTACGGCTCAGCCTCCATCGTCAAAAATTAGTCTGGGTTTCAAATAACAATTTTCAATTTTATTTGCATTCCACATACGGTTATCTTGTATATAGTAACCATAAAATTTCAGTTTATTCATTTTACCATAATAATCATATACCAGGTCAACATTATTTATTTCTGTCCAGTCTCCATTAGTAGTTGTATTCATTATCAAGTCAGTTATTTTTTCATCATAAAGTAAATTATTATTATTTAAACATGTATCATCAAAATAATCTTCACTCTCTATTTTAACAGGTAAGTACTTCAAATCATTTAACATCTCTTTCAACTCATTATAATTTCTCTGCAACCTATATAATTCTATTTCTTTATCAACACACAATTCTCTATCTAAATCTCTCTCATCATAACACCATATCACATTATTCCACACAGAGGGTACAACCTTATACAAAAAAGGGAAACAATTCAAATCTTTCACTAATAAGGGTCTCTTGCCCTCCAATAATAACATTTTTGAACACCTTGGTTCATCACAAATAAGGGGAAAATTTACCCTCTGCCCTCCATATTCATCTACTCTCTCTCTCTCTCCATTCTTTTTCTAATTCATCGACACTAACTAGCAGTCCCTGATCAACCTCAACTCTCATTCTACACTCATTATCACCACTATCATCTACTGTATTACTTTTTAACATATTGTTATAATCATCGGTATTACTCACCTCGCTATTAATTTCTTCACTATCTGTTATCATTTTACCACTGTTACTTGCAAAACTTTTTAAATTATCATTTACTGTACTTACATGTTCAAGAATAACATTACATCGCTCATCTATGTCATTTAAACGTTTCTCAATATTAAAGTTTTGTAGTTTCATTTTATAAATTTCATCAAATTTATGGTCATTTACATCAAAACGTTTATTTAATGTATCAAATTTTGTCTCAAACTTTTCCTCATTACTACTATCTAAATGTTGATTAATATTGTTAAGTTTGGTGTCCAAATTTTCACACTTACTATCTATCTTTAACAACAACTGCATCATACTCATCATCTCACCACTGTCAGATTGATTGTTTTTGTTAACTGATTTCGGGGTTATTTGAATCCCCGAGTCATCTATATCAGCTGACTTACTTGATTCTTTATTTCGAACTGGGATTGGGGTCGAATGGACCTCCAACCCACTCATGACCGTTGATTCAGTCAAACTATTATTTTCCATTTTTGTTTTATATTATTTTTACATATATAAATATGCCTAGTTTAATTTCACAATCTACAATTTACAACCTCGCCCCACTCCCAAATAACCCGTTCTGCAGCTTAATTAGGTCTGGCGAATATAGGTTATAAACCCTATACTCGCGTCACTGTTACGGGAGCCAATGTAACTTCTCACTTAAATCTTATTAATGATTAATTCTTACCTTCGGGTTTTTCCAAGAGTCATTCAGACGAAACGGCTGCAGAAAGGTTACTTGGGTTTGAGTTACGAATAATTACGCTAACACATGTTATGCAATGAATGGCGCTTATTTATTTTTCTTTAATTAATTTCCCTCTTTACTCTCTGTAGGACGACGGTTTACACAAAAATCGCTTAATTACTTATTACATGAAAGTGGTATTAAAAAGTTACTACAATTGTCTTTGCGTCATCCCCTTACAACATTAAGATTATACAAAAAACTTTTCAATTAATTAATTTACTCAATCTATGAACCAGTATTTTACTTTGTAGGTACGTACCCCAAACTTATGCTCTCACTCACTCTCTCTCTCTCACCCTCACACTTCTATTTCATTTAGTTAATTTGGTATACCGTTAATTTTGTTAGTATTCTCCCCATTATATCTGTGAAATTTAATAGTTTTGGCCAATTAGTTACTGATGGTACTTAACCGTTCCATGTGTCTCGCTGTGAGTTGTACAATCGCTTGTTTGTTCGACCTTACGGTTCACTCCGCGTTTAGTTGTTTTTCCTTTGGTACACTGGTTAATTCACGTCAATGCTATGACCGTCAGTCACCACTGTTCAAATTATACGTATATTATTTATTTAGTCGGCCGACGTAACTTTTTCGCACTTAGAAAGTCACTTGAAGTTTTTTAGGCTGGCCGCGCGGCCATGAGTTGCAATAGCACTGCCGTTAGTTCGCTAAAGTTGAGCGCACAGAGTCTTCTGGTCACGTGATCGTGAGTATATGCTCCCATTGGTGTTGTTAAAAGAGCGCTATAACTTAGGCATAGGATTTAGCAATACTTTGCCGCCTGGCGCAATATGCAGTTACATTACTCTCTTTCGTAATTCACGGCTGATGCGAAGCTAGGTGTTATTTCACAATCAGTCTACGTTGCTTGAGTGCGGAGACAAAACATAGACGTTTTGTTCTGTAATAAACACAGCCGATTTGGTTGACTAACTCGGGGTTCTACAAGGGTGAACAATGACTGCATGGGGAATATAATTTTAAAATGTTATCTTGGCCCTACAATTTCGTACCGTTACAATACCCCCCCAATAAGAGGTTGAAGGCCGAAGCGTTCAAACTCTTATTGCCTAAACCCTAAGAGGATCAGTGAGGATATGGCGCCGCAACCCCCTGAACACTACTAAAATTGTGGGTTCTTACCCCCCTAGCCTGGCGACTGTGGCAGCACCCATCCGACCTTACGGGACTTCTCTACTCGAGATCCCACCACCATAAGCTCTGACAGATGCCCGCCCCAGTATCGCCTGACTTTGAAACATTCAATTAAAAAATCGACAAACGGCTTTCCATCCCTCCATATCCCACAACTGATTTGTTTCCTCTTAGCCGTACTGGTTCATTGACAACGTACTGGCTCATTTTATATTGTAGACCCTAAAAAAATAGTGTTAATAAAACAATATAGGTTTACAGTAGTACACATAAATTCCAGTTAGATTGAATAATATTCCCCGTACAATATTGCCCCGCCAAAATGATACATTACAGGATTACATTGACTCATAGGAATCATACCTAAAATACAAATTATGTCCTTACTTGCCTACTGTATTTACATAGAATAAACAAAAAATTTTTTTTTTTCTTTTACTACCCCCCTTTTATCCCTTAACCCCTGATACCCGTTACATATTCATGTGTTCTGCGCTAGGCTTCTTGGCCTTTTCGAGCCTCATCCTAGTCGTAAACCACATCTCCCTCGTGACCTGTAACTGAGTCACCGCCCATCCACACTCACTATTACTCCCCCTGGACTGTAGCGCCCAGTTGCTTTCACAAGGACTGATGCGGAAGCGGTGAACATTTTTTTCTTTTATTCCACCCCATCCTTGCTTCGGCGTTACAATAAAATTCGGTATTACACCTGCTATTCTTGATTTATGCACCCCTAATGGACTACCACCCCTATCTGGGTGAAAATAGCCCTGTTCCAAAATTAGGTAGATTCCCCAAAAAATAACCCCCCTACTAAGCTAACAAACCACCGGGTTGACAAAATAAAACAAACCACAAGCCGGTTATATCAAGTGAAATTTATGATTTGCCACAATTAACTACTTTCACGGTCATGATCCGGTGAGGCCATGGCCGCACTTAGGTGGGGAATCTACAGTTAAAACATAAAATATAAATTGTCCATGGTAAAAGTTTACATGAATATCTTATTTTCCCAAACACTATCTCGGCCCAAATATTTCCATCAGTTGTCAGTGTTAAATAAATATTTTAACCATTATTTACATCAATTAGCATTTACTTTATAATTCCAATTTGAATTCGAATGAAAATAAAGTTAAATTCATTATTAAAAATCATCTTTTCTATTAATTTAATTACCTTTCATTAAGTTTAAATCATATTGTTTTAATTAACAATTTCAAAATTAATTACATTTTTCAAAATGATCCGACAAAAATATTACCTACATTATTCAAAAAAATTTACATTCCTTTCTTCACATATGGTATTTCTTTTTATTTCATAATAGGATTTTCCTACTGGCAATGATTCAGCAGACTACAACATCTTTGTTATTGTCAACTCAGCATGGCTATAGAAATTAGTCACAACATACATCAAACCTGTTTGCATCAACAGTTGTCTGCAAGACTTGTTTTGTAAGCACTCACATAGTCTAAACATTCTGGTTACGTCATGTACTGACACATATACTCCCTACAAATTTTTTGTTTCTATAAATCTTTTAATGTTAACATATTTGTCAAAATCTATTTATTACAGTTCAAACCAAATATAATTTTAATTCGCCTTTCAGTTATTATTAATTTTTAATTAAGTTTCTATTTAATACCATTATCTCAATTCATTTTTATTATTGAATTAAACTCTTTTCACGCCTGTAAGCATTTTATTCTATCTAATTGGTATTATGAATTTTATACTTACAGTACATTGTTCAACCACTGACATGAACACAAAATACACACCACACACACACACACACACACACACACACACACACACACACACACACACACACCAATATCTCCATGTAACCTCTGAAACATTTAACAACAATGTTATTCCATACAAACAATTTAACATTTATTGATTAATATCAAATCTCATAAAACAATTTAAATCCATTAGAAAATTCAATTATACAACCTTTAAATTAATCAGAATATTTAAATATTTCAAATTATTTAATTAAATCAATTATTGAAAATACAAGTTCAGTTGCTACCAAAACAATTACAATTCGCTAATTACTATCTCCAAAATTAATTTTGTTATTTATTTAAATTGCAAAATATTAAAATTATTATTATCACAATTACCTACATACACATTGTTTACCCAACATTTTACAATACACACAAATAAATTTACTAAACATTTATTTACAAATCGTCATCATTAATTATTCAGTTATATCACACTTCATTGTCCAAGGTTGCGAGGTCAGAACCAATAAACAAACTATTTAAAATTGTTCATTTGTGAATTTACGGCTCAGCCTCCATCGTCAAAAATTAGTCTGGGTTTCAAATAACAATTTTCAATTTTATTTGCATTCCACATACGGTTATCTTGTATATAGTAACCATAAAATTTCAGTTTATTCATTTTACCATAATAATCATATACCAGGTCAACATTATTTATTTCTGTCCAGTCTCCATTAGTAGTTGTATTCATTATCAAGTCAGTTATTTTTTCATCATAAAGTAAATTATTATTATTTAAACATGTATCATCAAAATAATCTTCACTCTCTATTTTAACAGGTAAGTACTTCAAATCATTTAACATCTCTTTCAACTCATTATAATTTCTCTGCAACCTATATAATTCTATTTCTTTATCAACACACAATTCTCTATCTAAATCTCTCTCATCATAACACCATATCACATTATTCCACACAGAGGGTACAACCTTATACAAAAAAGGGAAACAATTCAAATCTTTCACTAATAAGGGTCTCTTGCCCTCCAATAATAACATTTTTGAACACCTTGGTTCATCACAAATAAGGGGAAAATTTACCCTCTACCCTCCATATTCATCTACTCTCTCTCTCTCTCCATTCTTTTTCTAATTCATCGACACTAACTAGCAGTCCCTGATCAACCTCAACTCTCATTCTACACTCATTATCACCACTATCATCTACTGTATTACTTTTTAACATATTGTTATAATCATCGGTATTACTCACCTCGCTATTAATTTCTTCACTATCTGTTATCATTTTACCACTGTTACTTGCAAAACTTTTTAAATTATCATTTACTGTACTTACATGTTCAAGAATAACATTACATCGCTCATCTATGTCATTTAAACGTTTCTCAATATTAAAGTTTTGTAGTTTCATTTTATAAATTTCATCAAATTTATGGTCATTTACATCAAAACGTTTATTTAATGTATCAAATTTTGTCTCAAACTTTTCCTCATTACTACTATCTAAATGTTGATTAATATTGTTAAGTTTGGTGTCCAAATTTTCACACTTACTATCTATCTTTAACAACAACTGCATCATACTCATCATCTCACCACTGTCAGATTGATTGTTTTTGTTAACTGATTTCGGGGTTATTTGAATCCCCGAGTCATCTATATCAGCTGACTTACTTGATTCTTTATTTCGAACTGGGATTGGGGTCGAATGGACCTCCAACCCACTCATGACCGTTGATTCGGTCAAACTATTATTTTCCATTTTTGTTTTATATTATTTTTACATATATAAATATGCCTAGTTTTACTTTCACAATCTACAATTTACAACCTCGCCCCACTCCCAAATAACCCGTTCTGCAGCTTAATTAGGTCTGGCGAATATAGGTTATAAACCCTATACTCGCGTCACTGTTACGGGAGCCAATGTAACTTCTCACTTAAATCTTATTAATGATTAATTCTTACC
Organism: Magicicada septendecula; assembly: GCA_034769895.1. Taxonomy (NCBI): domain Eukaryota; kingdom Metazoa; phylum Arthropoda; class Insecta; order Hemiptera; family Cicadidae; genus Magicicada; species Magicicada septendecula. Next base: position 285,021,362 of record CM068373.1, read on the forward strand.
TTCGGGTTTTTCCAAGAGTCATTCAGACGAAACGGCTGCAGAAAGGTTACTTGGGTTTGAGTTACGAATAATTACGCTAACACATGTTATGCAATGAATGGCGCTTATTTATTTTTCTTTAATTAATTTCCCTCTTTACTCTCTGTAGGACGACGGTTTACACAAAAATCGCTTAATTACTTATTACATGAAAGTGGTATTAAAAAGTTACTACAATTGTCTTTGCGTCATCCCCTTACAACATTAAGATTATGCAAAAAACTTTTCAATTAATTAATTTACTCAATCTATGAACCAGTATTTTACTTTGTAGGTACGTACCCCAAACTTATGCTCTCACTCACTCTCTCTCTCTCACCCTCACACTTCTATTTCATTTAGTTAATTTGGTATACCGTTAATTTTGTTAGTATTCTCCCCATTATATCTGTGAAATTTAAAAGTTTTGGCCAATTAGTTACTGATGGTACTTAACCGTTCCATGTGTCTCGCTGTGAGTTGTACAATCGCTTGTTTGTTCGACCTTACGGTTCACTCCGCGTTTAGTTGTTTTTCCTTTGGTACACTGGTTAATTCACGTCAATGCTATGACCGTCAGTCACCACTGTTCAAATTATACGTATATTATTTATTTAGTCGGCCGACGTAACTTTTTCGCACTTAGAAAGTCACTTGAAGTTTTTTAGGCTGGCCGCGCGGCCATGAGTTGCAATAGCACTGCCGTTAGTTCGCTAAAGTTGAGCGCACAGAGTCTTCTGGTCACGTGATCGTGAGTATATGCTCCCATTGGTGTTGTTAAAAGAGCGCTATAACTTAGGCATAGGATTTAGCAATACTTTGCCGCCTGGTGCAATATGCAGTTACATTACTCTCTTTCGTAATTCACGGCTGATGCGAAGCTAGGTGTTATTTCACAATCAGTCTACGTTGCTTGAGTGCGGAGACAAAACATAGACGTTTTGTTCTGTAATAAACACAGCCGATTTGGTTGACTAACTCGGGGTTCTACAAGGGTGAACAATGACTGCATGGGGAATATAATTTTAAAATGTTATCTTGGCCCTACAATTTCGTACCGTTACAATACCCCCCCAATAAGAGGTTGAAGGCCGAAGCGTTCAAACTCTTATTGCCTAAACCCTAAGAGGATCAGTGAGGATATGGCGCTGCAACCCCCCTGAACACTACTAAAATTGTGGGTTCTTACCCCCCTAGCCTGGCGACTGTGGCAGCACCCATCCGACCTTACGGGACTTCTCTACTCGAGATCCCACCACCATAAGCTCTGACAGATGCCCGCCCCAGTATCGCCTGACTTTGAAACATTCAATTAAAAATCGACAAACGGCTTTCCATCCCTCCATATCCCACAACTGATTTGTTTCCTCTTAGCCGTACTGGTTCATTGACAACGTACTGGCTCATTTTATATTGTAGACCCTAAAAAAATAGTGTTAATAAAACAATATAGGTTTACAGTAGTACACATAAATTCCAGTTAGATTGAATAATATTCCCCGTACAATATTGCCCCGCCAAAATGATACATTACAGGATTACATTGACTCATAGGAATCATACCTAAAATACAAATTATGTCCTTACTTGCCTACTGTATTTACATAAAATAAACAAAAAATTTTTTTTTTTTCTTTTACTACCCCCCTTTTATCCCTTAACCCCTGATACCCGTTACATATTCATGTGTTCTGCGCTAGGCTTCTTGGCCTTTTCCAGCCTCATCCTAGCCGTAAACCACATCTCCCTCGTGACCTGTAACTGAGTCACCGCCCATCCACACTCACTATTACCCCCCCTGGACTGTAGCGCCCAGTTGCTTTCACAAGGACTGATGCGGAAGCGGTGAACATTTTTTTCTTTTATTCCACCCCATCCTTGCTTCGGCGTTACAATAAAATTCGGTATTACACCTACTATTCTTGATTTATGCACCCCTAATGGACTACCACCCCTATCTGGGTGAAAATAGCCCTGTTCCAAAATTAGGTAGATTCCCCAAAAAATAACCCCCCTACTAAGCTAACAAACCACCGGGTTGACAAAATAAAACAAACCACAAGCCGGTTATATCAAGTGAAATTTATGATTTGCCACAATTAACTACTTTCACGGTCATGATCCAGTGAGGCCATGGCCGCACTTAGGTGGGGAATCTACAGTTAAAACATAAAATATAAATTGTCCATGGTAAAAGTTTACATGAATATCTTATTTTCCCAAACACTATCTCGGCCCAAATATTTCCATCAGTTGTCAGTGTTAAATAAATATTTTAACCATTATTTACATCAATTAGCATTTACTTTATAATTCCAATTTGAATTCGAATGAAAATAAAGTTAAATTCATTATTAAAAATCATCTTTTCTATTAATTTAATTACCTTTCATTAAGTTTAAATCATATTGTTTTAATTAACAATTTCAAAATTAATTACATTTTTCAAAATGATCCGACAAAAATATTACCTACATTATTCAAAAAAATTTACATTCCTTTCTTCACATATGGTATTTCTTTTTATTTCATAATAGGATTTTCCTACTGGCAATGATTCAGCAGACTACAACATCTTTGTTATTGTCAACTCAGCATGGCTATAGAAATTAGTCACAACATACATCAAACCTGTTTGCATCAACAGTTGTCTGCAAGACTTGTTTTGTAAGCACTCACATAGTCTAAACATTCTGGTTACGTCATGTACTGACACATATACTCCCTACAAATTTTTTGTTTCTATAAATCTTTTAATGTTAACATATTTGTCAAAATCTATTTATTACAGTTCAAACCAAATATAATTTTAATTCGCCTTTCAGTTATTATTAATTTTTAATTAAGTTTCTATTTAATACCATTATCTCAATTCATTTTTATTATTGAATTAAACTCTTTTCACGCCTGTAAGCATTTTATTCTATCTAATTGGTATTATGAATTTTATACTTACAGTACATTGTTCAACCACTGACATGAACACAAAATACACACCACACACACACACACACACACACACACACACACACACACACACCAATATCTCCACGTAACCTCTGAAACATTTAACAACAATGTTATTCCATACAAACAATTTAACATTTATTGATTAATATCAAATCTCATAAAACAATTTAAATCCATTAGAAAATTCAATTATACAACCTTTAAATTAATCAGAATATTTAAATATTTCAAATTATTTAATTAAATCAATTATTGAAAATACAAGTTCAGTTGCTACCAAAACAATTACAATTCGCTAATTACTATCTCCAAAATTAATTTTGTTATTTATTTAAATTGCAAAATATTAAAATTATTATTATCACAATTACCTACATACACATTGTTTACCCAACATTTTACAATACACACAAATAAATTTACTAAACATTTATTTACAAATCGTCATCATTAATTATTCAGTTATATCACACTTCATTGTCCAAGGTTGCGAGGTCAGAACCAATAAACAAACTATTTAAAATTGTTCATTTGTGAATTTACGGCTCAGCCTCCATCGTCAAAAATTAGTCTGGGTTTCAAATAACAATTTTCAATTTTATTTGCATTCCACATACGGTTATCTTGTATATAGTAACCATAAAATTTCAGTTTATTCATTTTACCATAATAATCATATACCAGGTCAACATTATTTATTTCTGTCCAGTCTCCATTAGTAGTTGTATTCATTATCAAGTCAGTTATTTTTTCATCATAAAGTAAATTATTATTATTTAAACATGTATCATCAAAATAATCTTCACTCTCTATTTTAACAGGTAAGTACTTCAAATCATTTAACATCTCTTTCAACTCATTATAATTTCTCTGCAACCTATATAATTCTATTTCTTTATCAACACACAATTCTCTATCTAAATCTCTCTCATCATAACACCATATCACATTATTCCACACAGAGGGTACAACCTTATACAAAAAAGGGAAACAATTCAAATCTTTCACTAATAAGGGTCTCTTGCCCTCCAATAATAACATTTTTGAACACCTTGGTTCATCACAAATAAGGGGAAAATTTACCCTCTGCCCTCCATATTCATCTACTCTCTCTCTCTCTCCATTCTTTTTCTAATTCATCGACACTAACTAGCAGTCCCTGATCAACCTCAACTCTCATTCTACACTCATTATCACCACTATCATCTACTGTATTACTTTTTAACATATTGTTATAATCATCGGTATTACTCACCTCGCTATTAATTTCTTCACTATCTGTTATCATTTTACCACTGTTACTTGCAAAACTTTTTAAATTATCATTTACTGTACTTACATGTTCAAGAATAACATTACATCGCTCATCTATGTCATTTAAACGTTTCTCAATATTAAAGTTTTGTAGTTTCATTTTATAAATTTCATCAAATTTATGGTCATTTACATCAAAACGTTTATTTAATGTATCAAATTTTGTCTCAAACTTTTCCTCATTACTACTATCTAAATGTTGATTAATATTGTTAAGTTTGGTGTCCAAATTTTCACACTTACTATCTATCTTTAACAACAACTGCATCATACTCATCATCTCACCACTGTCAGATTGATTGTTTTTGTTAACTGATTTCGGGGTTATTTGAATCCCCGAGTCATCTATATCAGCTGACTTACTTGATTCTTTATTTCGAACTGGGATTGGGGTCGAATGGACCTCCAACCCACTCATGACCGTTGATTCGGTCAAACTATTATTTTCCATTTTTGTTTTATATTATTTTTACATATATAAATATGCCTAGTTTTACTTTCACAATCTACAATTTACAACCTAGCCCCACTCCCAAATAACCCGTTCTGCAGCTTAATTAGGTCTGGCGAATATAGGTTATAAACCCTATACTCGCGTCACTGTTACGGGAGCCAATGTAACTTCTCACTTAAATCTTATTAATGATTAATTCTTACCTTCGGGTTTTTCCAAGAGTCATTCAGACGAAACGGCTGCAGAAAGGTTACTTGGGTTTGAGTTACGAATAATTACGCTAACACATGTTATGCAATGAATGGCGCTTATTTATTTTTCTTTAATTAATTTCCCTCTTTACTCTCTGTAGGACGACGGTTTACACAAAAATCGCTTAATTACTTATTACATGAAAGTGGTATTAAAAAGTTACTACAATTGTCTTTGCGTCATCCCCTTACAACATTAAGATTATGCAAAAAACTTTTCAATTAATTAATTTACTCAATCTATGAACCAGTATTTTACTTTGTAGGTACGTACCCCAAACTTATGCTCTCACTCACTCTCTCTCTCTCACCCTCACACTTCTATTTCATTTAGTTAATTTGGTATACCGTTAATTTTGTTAGTATTCTCCCCATTATATCTGTGAAATTTAAAAGTTTTGGCCAATTAGTTACTGATGGTACTTAACCGTTCCATGTGTCTCGCTGTGAGTTGTACAATCGCTTGTTTGTTCGACCTTACGGTTCACTCCGCGTTTAGTTGTTTTTCCTTTGGTACACTGGTTAATTCACGTCAATGCTATGACCGTCAGTCACCACTGTTCAAATTATACGTATATTATTTATTTAGTCGGCCGATGTAACTTTTTCGCACTTAGAAAGTCACTTGAAGTTTTTTAGGCTGGCCGCTCGGCCATGAGTTGCAATAGCACTGCCGTTAGTTCGCTAAAGTTGAGCGCACAGAGTCTTCTGGTCACGTGATCGTGAGTATATGCTCCCATTGGTGTTGTTAAAAGAGCGCTATAACTTAGGCATAGGATTTAGCAATACTTTGCCGCCTGGCGCAATATGCAGTTACATTACTCTCTTTCGTAATTCACGGCTGATGCGAAGCTAGGTGTTATTTCACAATCAGTCTACGTTGCTTGAGTGCGGAGACAAAACATAGACGTTTTGTTCTGTAATAAACACAGCCGATTTGGTTGACTAACTCGGGGTTCTACAAGGGTGAACAATGACTGCATGGGGAATATAATTTTAAAATGTTATCTTGGCCCTACAATTTCGTACCGTTACAATACCCCCCCAATAAGAGGTTGAAGGCCGAAGCGTTCAAACTCTTATTGCCTAAACCCTAAGAGGATCAGTGAGGATATGGCGCCGCAACCCCCCTGAACACTACTAAAATTGTGGGTTCTTACCCCCCTAGCCTGGCGACTGTGGCAGCACCCATCCGACCTTACGGGACTTCTCTACTCGAGATCCCACCACCATAAGCTCTGACAGATGCCCGCCCCAGTATCGCCTGACTTTGAAACATTCAATTAAAAAATCGACAAACGGCTTTCCATCCCTCCATATCCCACAACTGATTTGTTTCCTCTTAGCCGTACTGGTTCATTGACAACGTACTGGCTCATTTTATATTGTAGACCCTAAAAAAATAGTGTTAATAAAACAATATAGGTTTACAGTAGTACACATAAATTCCAGTTAAATTGAATAATATTCCCCGTACAATATTGCCCCGCCAAAATGATACATTACAGGATTACATTGACTCATAGGAATCATACCTAAAATACAAATTATGTCCTTACTTGCCTACTGTATTTACATAGAATAAACAAAAAATTTTTTTTTTCTTTTACTACCCCCCTTTTATCCCTTAACCCCTGATACCCGTTACATATTCATGTGTTCTGCGCTAGGCTTCTTGGCCTTTTCGAGCCTCATCCTAGCCGTAAACCACATCTCCCTCGTGACCTGTAACTGAGTCACCGCCCATCCACACTCACTATTACCCCCCCTGGACTGTAGCGCCCAGTTGCTTTCACAAGGACTGATGCGGAAGGGGTGAACATTTTTTTCTTTTATTCCACCCCCATCCTTGCTTCGGCGTTACAATAAAATTCGGTATTACACCTACTATTCTTGATTTATGCACCCCTAATGGACTACCACCCCTATCTGGGTGAAAATAGCCCTGTTCCAAAATTAGGTAGTTTCCCCAAAAAATAACCCCCCTACTAAGCTAACAAACCACCGGGTTGACAAAATAAAACAAACCACAAGCCGGTTATATCAAGTGAAATTTATGATTTGCCACAATTAACTACTTTCACGGTCATGATCCGGTGAGGCCATGGCCGCACTTAGGTGGGGAATCTACAGTTAAAACATAAAATATAAATTGTCCATGGTAAAAGTTTACATGAATATCTTATTTTCCCAAACACTATCTCGGCCCAAATATTTCCATCAGTTGTCAGTGTTAAATAAATATTTTAACCATTATTTACATCAATTAGCATTTACTTTATAATTCCAATTTGAATTCGAATGAAAATAAAGTTAAATTCATTATTAAAAATCATCTTTTCTATTAATTTAATTACCTTTCATTAAGTTTAAATCATATTGTTTTAATTAACAATTTCAAAATTAATTACATTTTTCAAAATGATCTGACAAAAATATTAACTACATTATTCAAAAAAATTTACATTCCTTTCTTCACATATGGTATTTCTTTTTATTTCATAATAGGATTTTCCTACTGGCAATGATTCAGCAGACTACAACATCTTTGTTATTGTCAACTCAGCATGGCTATAGAAATTAGTCACAACATACATCACACCTGTTTGCATCAACAGTTGTCTGCAAGACTTGTTTTGTAAGCACTCACATAGTCTAAACATTCTGGTTACGTCATGTACTGACACATATACTCCCTACAAATTTTTTGTTTCTATAAATCTTTTAATGTTAACATATTTGTCAAAATCTATTTATTACAGTTCAAACCAAATATAATTTTAATTCGCCTTTCAGTTATTATTAATTTTTAATTAAGTTTCTATTTAATACCATTATCTCAATTCATTTTTATTATTGAATTAAACTCTTTTCACGCCTGTAAGCATTTTATTCTATCTAATTGGTATTATGAATTTTATACTTACAGTACATTGTTCAACCACTGACATGAACACAAAATACACACCACACACACACACACACACACACACACACACACACACACACACACACACACCAATATCTCCACGTAACCTCTGAAACATTTAACAACAATGTTATTCCATACAAACAATTTAACATTTATTGATTAATATCAAATCTCATAAAACAATTTAAATCCATTAGAAAATTCAATTATACAACCTTTAAATTAATCAGAATATTTAAATATTTCAAATTATTTAATTAAATCAATTATTGAAAATACAAGTTCAGTTGCTACCAAAACAATTACAATTCGCTAATTACTATCTCCAAAATTAATTTTGTTATTTATTTAAATTGCAAAATATTAAAATTATTATTATCACAATTACCTACATACACATTGTTTACCCAACATTTTACAATACACACAAATAAATTTACTAAACATTTATTTACAAATCGTCATCATTAATTATTCAGTTATATCACACTTCATTGTCCAAGGTTGCGAGGTCAGAACCAATAAACAAACTATTTAAAATTGTTCATTTGTGAATTTACGGCTCAGCCTCCATCGTCAAAAATTAGTCTGGGTTTCAAATAACAATTTTCAATTTTATTTGCATTCCACATACGGTTATCTTGTATATAGTAACCATAAAATTTCAGTTTATTCATTTTACCATAATAATCATATACCAGGTCAACATTATTTATTTCTGTCCAGTCTCCATTAGTAGTTGTATTCATTATCAAGTCAGTTATTTTTTCATCATAAAGTAAATTATTATTATTTAAACATGTATCATCAAAATAATCTTCACTCTCTATTTTAACAGGTAAGTACTTCAAATCATTTAACATCTCTTTCAACTCATTATAATTTCTCTGCAACCTATATAATTCTATTTCTTTATCAACACACAATTCTCTATCTAAATCTCTCTCATCATAACACCATATCACATTATTCCACACAGAGGGTACAACCTTATACAAAAAAGGGAAACAATTCAAATCTTTCACTAATAAGGGTCTCTTGCCCTCCAATAATAACATTTTTGAACACCTTGGTTCATCACAAATAAGGGGAAAATTTACCCTCTACCCTCCATATTCATCTACTCTCTCTCTCTCTCCATTCTTTTTCTAATTCATCGACACTAACTAGCAGTCCCTGATCAACCTCAACTCTCATTCTACACTCATTATCACCACTATCATCTACTGTATTACTTTTTAACATATTGTTATAATCATCGGTATTACTCACCTCGCTATTAATTTCTTCACTATCTGTTATCATTTTACCACTGTTACTTGCAAAACTTTTTAAATTATCATTTACTGTACTTACATGTTCAAGAATAACATTACATCGCTCATCTATGTCATTTAAACGTTTCTCAATATTAAAGTTTTGTAGTTTCATTTTATAAATTTCATCAAATTTATGGTCATTTACATCAAAACGTTTATTTAATGTATCAAATTTTGTCTCAAACTTTTCCTCATTACTACTATCTAAATGTTGATTAATATTGTTAAGTTTGGTGTCCAAATTTTCACACTTACTATCTATCTTTAACAACAACTGCATCATACTCATCATCTCACCACTGTCAGATTGATTGTTTTTGTTAACTGATTTCGGGGTTATTTGAATCCCCGAGTCATCTATATCAGCTGACTTACTTGATTCTTTATTTCGAACTGGGATTGGGGTCGAATGGACCTCCAACCCACTCATGACCGTTGATTCGGTCAAACTATTATTTTCCATTTTTGTTTTATATTATTTTTACATATATAAATATGCCTAGTTTTACTTTCACAATCTACAATTTACAACCTCGCCCCACTCCCAAATAACCCGTTCTGCAGCTTAATTAGGTCTGGCGAATATAGGTTATAAACCCTATACTCGCGTCACTGTTACGGGAGCCAATGTAACTTCTCACTTAAATCTTATTAATGATTAATTCTTACCTTCGGGTTTTTCCAAGAGTCATTCAGACGAAACGGCTGCAGAAAGGTTACTTGGGTTTGAGTTACGAATAATTACGCTAACACATGTTATGCAATGAATGGCGCTTATTTATTTTTCTTTAATTAATTTCCCTCTTTACTCTCTGTAGGACGACGGTTTACACAAAAATCGCTTAATTACTTATTACATGAAAGTGGTATTAAAAAGTTACTACAATTGTCTTTGCGTCATCCCCTTACAACATTAAGATTATGCAAAAAACTTTTCAATTAATTAATTTACTCAATCTATGAACCAGTATTTTACTTTGTAGGTACGTACCCCAAACTTATGCTCTCACTCACTCTCTCTCTCTCACCCTCACACTTCTATTTCATTTAGTTAATTTGGTATACCGTTAATTTTGTTAGTATTCTCCCCATTATATCTGTGAAATTTAAAAGTTTTGGCCAATTAGTTACTGATGGTACTTAACCGTTCCATGTGTCTCGCTGTGAGTTGTACAATCGCTTGTTTGTTCGACCTTACGGTTCACTCCGCGTTTAGTTGTTTTTCCTTTGGTACACTGGTTAATTCACGTCAATGCTATGACCGTCAGTCACCACTGTTCAAATTATACGTATATTATTTATTTAGTCGGCCGACGTAACTTTTTCGCACTTAGAAAGTCACTTGAAGTTTTTTAGGCTGGCCGCGCGGCCATGAGTTGCAATAGCACTGCCGTTAGTTCGCTAAAGTTGAGCGCACAGAGTCTTCTGGTCACGTGATCGTGAGTATATGCTCCCATTGGTGTTGTTAAAAGAGCGCTATAACTTAGGCATAGGATTTAGCAATACTTTGCCGCCTGGTGCAATATGCAGTTACATTACTCTCTTTCGTAATTCACGGCTGATGCGAAGCTAGGTGTTATTTCACAATCAGTCTACGTTGCTTGAGTGCGGAGACAAAACATAGACGTTTTGTTCTGTAATAAACACAGCCGATTTGGTTGACTAACTCGGGGTTCTACAAGGGTGAACAATGACTGCATGGGGAATATAATTTTAAAATGTTATCTTGGCCCTACAATTTCGTACCGTTACAATACCCCCCCAATAAGAGGTTGAAGGCCGAAGCGTTCAAACTCTTATTGCCTAAACCCTAAGAGGATCAGTGAGGATATGGCGCTGCAACCCCCCTGAACACTACTAAAATTGTGGGTTCTTACCCCCCTAGCCTGGCGACTGTGGCAGCACCCATCCGACCTTACGGGACTTCTCTACTCGAGATCCCACCACCATAAGCTCTGACAGATGCCCGCCCCAGTATCGCCTGACTTTGAAACATTCAATTAAAAATCGACAAACGGCTTTCCATCCCTCCATATCCCACAACTGATTTGTTTCCTCTTAGCCGTACTGGTTCATTGACAACGTACTGGCTCATTTTATATTGTAGACCCTAAAAAAATAGTGTTAATAAAACAATATAGGTTTACAGTAGTACACATAAATTCCAGTTAGATTGAATAATATTCCCCGTACAATATTGCCCCGCCAAAATGATACATTACAGGATTACATTGACTCATAGGAATCATACCTAAAATACAAATTATGTCCTTACTTGCCTACTGTATTTACATAAAATAAACAAAAAATTTTTTTTTTTTCTTTTACTACCCCCCTTTTATCCCTTAACCCCTGATACCCGTTACATATTCATGTGTTCTGCGCTAGGCTTCTTGGCCTTTTCCAGCCTCATCCTAGCCGTAAACCACATCTCCCTCGTGACCTGTAACTGAGTCACCGCCCATCCACACTCACTATTACCCCCCCTGGACTGTAGCGCCCAGTTGCTTTCACAAGGACTGATGCGGAAGCGGTGAACATTTTTTTCTTTTATTCCACCCCATCCTTGCTTCGGCGTTACAATAAAATTCGGTATTACACCTACTATTCTTGATTTATGCACCCCTAATGGACTACCACCCCTATCTGGGTGAAAATAGCCCTGTTCCAAAATTAGGTAGATTCCCCAAAAAATAACCCCCCTACTAAGCTAACAAACCACCGGGTTGACAAAATAAAACAAACCACAAGCCGGTTATATCAAGTGAAATTTATGATTTGCCACAATTAACTACTTTCACGGTCATGATCCAGTGAGGCCATGGCCGCACTTAGGTGGGGAATCTACAGTTAAAACATAAAATATAAATTGTCCATGGTAAAAGTTTACATGAATATCTTATTTTCCCAAACACTATCTCGGCCCAAATATTTCCATCAGTTGTCAGTGTTAAATAAATATTTTAACCATTATTTACATCAATTAGCATTTACTTTATAATTCCAATTTGAATTCGAATGAAAATAAAGTTAAATTCATTATTAAAAATCATCTTTTCTATTAATTTAATTACCTTTCATTAAGTTTAAATCATATTGTTTTAATTAACAATTTCAAAATTAATTACATTTTTCAAAATGATCCGACAAAAATATTACCTACATTATTCAAAAAAATTTACATTCCTTTCTTCACATATGGTATTTCTTTTTATTTCATAATAGGATTTTCCTACTGGCAATGATTCAGCAGACTACAACATCTTTGTTATTGTCAACTCAGCATGGCTATAGAAATTAGTCACAACATACATCAAACCTGTTTGCATCAACAGTTGTCTGCAAGACTTGTTTTGTAAGCACTCACATAGTCTAAACATTCTGGTTACGTCATGTACTGACACATATACTCCCTACAAATTTTTTGTTTCTATAAATCTTTTAATGTTAACATATTTGTCAAAATCTATTTATTACAGTTCAAACCAAATATAATTTTAATTCGCCTTTCAGTTATTATTAATTTTTAATTAAGTTTCTATTTAATACCATTATCTCAATTCATTTTTATTATTGAATTAAACTCTTTTCACGCCTGTAAGCATTTTATTCTATCTAATTGGTATTATGAATTTTATACTTACAGTACATTGTTCAACCACTGACATGAACACAAAATACACACCACACACACACACACACACACACACACACACACACACACACACCAATATCTCCACGTAACCTCTGAAACATTTAACAACAATGTTATTCCATACAAACAATTTAACATTTATTGATTAATATCAAATCTCATAAAACAATTTAAATCCATTAGAAAATTCAATTATACAACCTTTAAATTAATCAGAATATTTAAATATTTCAAATTATTTAATTAAATCAATTATTGAAAATACAAGTTCAGTTGCTACCAAAACAATTACAATTCGCTAATTACTATCTCCAAAATTAATTTTGTTATTTATTTAAATTGCAAAATATTAAAATTATTATTATCACAATTACCTACATACACATTGTTTACCCAACATTTTACAATACACACAAATAAATTTACTAAACATTTATTTACAAATCGTCATCATTAATTATTCAGTTATATCACACTTCATTGTCCAAGGTTGCGAGGTCAGAACCAATAAACAAACTATTTAAAATTGTTCATTTGTGAATTTACGGCTCAGCCTCCATCGTCAAAAATTAGTCTGGGTTTCAAATAACAATTTTCAATTTTATTTGCATTCCACATACGGTTATCTTGTATATAGTAACCATAAAATTTCAGTTTATTCATTTTACCATAATAATCATATACCAGGTCAACATTATTTATTTCTGTCCAGTCTCCATTAGTAGTTGTATTCATTATCAAGTCAGTTATTTTTTCATCATAAAGTAAATTATTATTATTTAAACATGTATCATCAAAATAATCTTCACTCTCTATTTTAACAGGTAAGTACTTCAAATCATTTAACATCTCTTTCAACTCATTATAATTTCTCTGCAACCTATATAATTCTATTTCTTTATCAACACACAATTCTCTATCTAAATCTCTCTCATCATAACACCATATCACATTATTCCACACAGAGGGTACAACCTTATACAAAAAAGGGAAACAATTCAAATCTTTCACTAATAAGGGTCTCTTGCCCTCCAATAATAACATTTTTGAACACCTTGGTTCATCACAAATAAGGGGAAAATTTACCCTCTGCCCTCCATATTCATCTACTCTCTCTCTCTCTCCATTCTTTTTCTAATTCATCGACACTAACTAGCAGTCCCTGATCAACCTCAACTCTCATTCTACACTCATTATCACCACTATCATCTACTGTATTACTTTTTAACATATTGTTATAATCATCGGTATTACTCACCTCGCTATTAATTTCTTCACTATCTGTTATCATTTTACCACTGTTACTTGCAAAACTTTTTAAATTATCATTTACTGTACTTACATGTTCAAGAATAACATTACATCGCTCATCTATGTCATTTAAACGTTTCTCAATATTAAAGTTTTGTAGTTTCATTTTATAAATTTCATCAAATTTATGGTCATTTACATCAAAACGTTTATTTAATGTATCAAATTTTGTCTCAAACTTTTCCTCATTACTACTATCTAAATGTTGATTAATATTGTTAAGTTTGGTGTCCAAATTTTCACACTTACTATCTATCTTTAACAACAACTGCATCATACTCATCATCTCACCACTGTCAGATTGATTGTTTTTGTTAACTGATTTCGGGGTTATTTGAATCCCCGAGTCATCTATATCAGCTGACTTACTTGATTCTTTATTTCGAACTGGGATTGGGGTCGAATGGACCTCCAACCCACTCATGACCGTTGATTCGGTCAAACTATTATTTTCCATTTTTGTTTTATATTATTTTTACATATATAAATATGCCTAGTTTTACTTTCACAATCTACAATTTACAACCTAGCCCCACTCCCAAATAACCCGTTCTGCAGCTTAATTAGGTCTGGCGAATATAGGTTATAAACCCTATACTCGCGTCACTGTTACGGGAGCCAATGTAACTTCTCACTTAAATCTTATTAATGATTAATTCTTACCTTCGGGTTTTTCCAAGAGTCATTCAGACGAAACGGCTGCAGAAAGGTTACTTGGGTTTGAGTTACGAATAATTACGCTAACACATGTTATGCAATGAATGGCGCTTATTTATTTTTCTTTAATTAATTTCCCTCTTTACTCTCTGTAGGACGACGGTTTACACAAAAATCGCTTAATTACTTATTACATGAAAGTGGTATTAAAAAGTTACTACAATTGTCTTTGCGTCATCCCCTTACAACATTAAGATTATGCAAAAAACTTTTCAATTAATTAATTTACTCAATCTATGAACCAGTATTTTACTTTGTAGGTACGTACCCCAAACTTATGCTCTCACTCACTCTCTCTCTCTCACCCTCACACTTCTATTTCATTTAGTTAATTTGGTATACCGTTAATTTTGTTAGTATTCTCCCCATTATATCTGTGAAATTTAAAAGTTTTGGCCAATTAGTTACTGATGGTACTTAACCGTTCCATGTGTCTCGCTGTGAGTTGTACAATCGCTTGTTTGTTCGACCTTACGGTTCACTCCGCGTTTAGTTGTTTTTCCTTTGGTACACTGGTTAATTCACGTCAATGCTATGACCGTCAGTCACCACTGTTCAAATTATACGTATATTATTTATTTAGTCGGCCGATGTAACTTTTTCGCACTTAGAAAGTCACTTGAAGTTTTTTAGGCTGGCCGCTCGGCCATGAGTTGCAATAGCACTGCCGTTAGTTCGCTAAAGTTGAGCGCACAGAGTCTTCTGGTCACGTGATCGTGAGTATATGCTCCCATTGGTGTTGTTAAAAGAGCGCTATAACTTAGGCATAGGATTTAGCAATACTTTGCCGCCTGGCGCAATATGCAGTTACATTACTCTCTTTCGTAATTCACGGCTGATGCGAAGCTAGGTGTTATTTCACAATCAGTCTACGTTGCTTGAGTGCGGAGACAAAACATAGACGTTTTGTTCTGTAATAAACACAGCCGATTTGGTTGACTAACTCGGGGTTCTACAAGGGTGAACAATGACTGCATGGGGAATATAATTTTAAAATGTTATCTTGGCCCTACAATTTCGTACCGTTACAATACCCCCCCAATAAGAGGTTGAAGGCCGAAGCGTTCAAACTCTTATTGCCTAAACCCTAAGAGGATCAGTGAGGATATGGCGCCGCAACCCCCCTGAACACTACTAAAATTGTGGGTTCTTACCCCCCTAGCCTGGCGACTGTGGCAGCACCCATCCGACCTTACGGGACTTCTCTACTCGAGATCCCACCACCATAAGCTCTGACAGATGCCCGCCCCAGTATCGCCTGACTTTGAAACATTCAATTAAAAAATCGACAAACGGCTTTCCATCCCTCCATATCCCACAACTGATTTGTTTCCTCTTAGCCGTACTGGTTCATTGACAACGTACTGGCTCATTTTATATTGTAGACCCTAAAAAAATAGTGTTAATAAAACAATATAGGTTTACAGTAGTACACATAAATTCCAGTTAAATTGAATAATATTCCCCGTACAATATTGCCCCGCCAAAATGATACATTACAGGATTACATTGACTCATAGGAATCATACCTAAAATACAAATTATGTCCTTACTTGCCTACTGTATTTACATAGAATAAACAAAAAATTTTTTTTTTCTTTTACTACCCCCCTTTTATCCCTTAACCCCTGATACCCGTTACATATTCATGTGTTCTGCGCTAGGCTTCTTGGCCTTTTCGAGCCTCATCCTAGCCGTAAACCACATCTCCCTCGTGACCTGTAACTGAGTCACCGCCCATCCACACTCACTATTACCCCCCCTGGACTGTAGCGCCCAGTTGCTTTCACAAGGACTGATGCGGAAGGGGTGAACATTTTTTTCTTTTATTCCACCCCCATCCTTGCTTCGGCGTTACAATAAAATTCGGTATTACACCTACTATTCTTGATTTATGCACCCCTAATGGACTACCACCCCTATCTGGGTGAAAATAGCCCTGTTCCAAAATTAGGTAGTTTCCCCAAAAAATAACCCCCCTACTAAGCTAACAAACCACCGGGTTGACAAAATAAAACAAACCACAAGCCGGTTATATCAAGTGAAATTTATGATTTGCCACAATTAACTACTTTCACGGTCATGATCCGGTGAGGCCATGGCCGCACTTAGGTGGGGAATCTACAGTTAAAACATAAAATATAAATTGTCCATGGTAAAAGTTTACATGAATATCTTATTTTCCCAAACACTATCTCGGCCCAAATATTTCCATCAGTTGTCAGTGTTAAATAAATATTTTAACCATTATTTACATCAATTAGCATTTACTTTATAATTCCAATTTGAATTCGAATGAAAATAAAGTTAAATTCATTATTAAAAATCATCTTTTCTATTAATTTAATTACCTTTCATTAAGTTTAAATCATATTGTTTTAATTAACAATTTCAAAATTAATTACATTTTTCAAAATGATCTGACAAAAATATTAACTACATTATTCAAAAAAATTTACATTCCTTTCTTCACATATGGTATTTCTTTTTATTTCATAATAGGATTTTCCTACTGGCAATGATTCAGCAGACTACAACATCTTTGTTATTGTCAACTCAGCATGGCTATAGAAATTAGTCACAACATACATCACACCTGTTTGCATCAACAGTTGTCTGCAAGACTTGTTTTGTAAGCACTCACATAGTCTAAACATTCTGGTTACGTCATGTACTGACACATATACTCCCTACAAATTTTTTGTTTCTATAAATCTTTTAATGTTAACATATTTGTCAAAATCTATTTATTACAGTTCAAACCAAATATAATTTTAATTCGCCTTTCAGTTATTATTAATTTTTAATTAAGTTTCTATTTAATACCATTATCTCAATTCATTTTTATTATTGAATTAAACTCTTTTCACGCCTGTAAGCATTTTATTCTATCTAATTGGTATTATGAATTTTATACTTACAGTACATTGTTCAACCACTGACATGAACACAAAATACACACCACACACACACACACACACACACACACACACACACACACACACACACACACCAATATCTCCACGTAACCTCTGAAACATTTAACAACAATGTTATTCCATACAAACAATTTAACATTTATTGATTAATATCAAATCTCATAAAACAATTTAAATCCATTAGAAAATTCAATTATACAACCTTTAAATTAATCAGAATATTTAAATATTTCAAATTATTTAATTAAATCAATTATTGAAAATACAAGTTCAGTTGCTACCAAAACAATTACAATTCGCTAATTACTATCTCCAAAATTAATTTTGTTATTTATTTAAATTGCAAAATATTAAAATTATTATTATCACAATTACCTACATACACATTGTTTACCCAACATTTTACAATACACACAAATAAATTTACTAAACATTTATTTACAAATCGTCATCATTAATTATTCAGTTATATCACACTTCATTGTCCAAGGTTGCGAGGTCAGAACCAATAAACAAACTATTTAAAATTGTTCATTTGTGAATTTACGGCTCAGCCTCCATCGTCAAAAATTAGTCTGGGTTTCAAATAACAATTTTCAATTTTATTTGCATTCCACATACGGTTATCTTGTATATAGTAACCATAAAATTTCAGTTTATTCATTTTACCATAATAATCATATACCAGGTCAACATTATTTATTTCTGTCCAGTCTCCATTAGTAGTTGTATTCATTATCAAGTCAGTTATTTTTTCATCATAAAGTAAATTATTATTATTTAAACATGTATCATCAAAATAATCGTCACTCTCTATTTTAACAGGTAAGTACTTCAAATCATTTAACATCTCTTTCAACTCATTATAATTTCTCTGCAACCTATATAATTCTATTTCTTTATCAACACACAATTCTCTATCTAAATCTCTCTCATCATAACACCATATCACATTATTCCACACAGAGGGTACAACCTTATACAAAAAAGGGAAACAATTCAAATCTTTCACTAATAAGGGTCTCTTGCCCTCCAATAATAACATTTTTGAACACCTTGGTTCATCACAAATAAGGGGAAAATTTACCCTCTGCCCTCCATATTCATCTACTCTCTCTCTCTCTCCATTCTTTTTCTAATTCATCGACACTAACTAGCAGTCCCTGATCAACCTCAACTCTCATTCTACACTCATTATCACCACTATCATCTACTGTATTACTTTTTAACATATTGTTATAATCATCGGTATTACTCACCTCGCTATTAATTTCTTCACTATCTGTTATCATTTTACCACTGTTACTTGCAAAACTTTTTAAATTATCATTTACTGTACTTACATGTTCAAGAATAACATTACATCGCTCATCTATGTCATTTAAACGTTTCTCAATATTAAAGTTTTGTAGTTTCATTTTATAAATTTCATCAAATTTATGGTCATTTACATCAAAACGTTTATTTAATGTATCAAATTTTGTCTCAAACTTTTCCTCATTACTACTATCTAAATGTTGATTAATATTGTTAAGTTTGGTGTCCAAATTTTCACACTTACTATCTATCTTTAACAACAACTGCATCATACTCATCATCTCACCACTGTCAGATTGATTGTTTTTGTTAACTGATTTCGGGGTTATTTGAATCCCCGAGTCATCTATATCAGTTGACTTACTTGATTCTTTATTTCGAACTGGGATTGGGGTCGAATGGACCTCCAACCCACTCATGACCGTTGATTCGGTCAAACTATTATTTTCCATTTTTGTTTTATATTATTTTTACATATATAAATATGCCTAGTTTTACTTTCACAATCTACAATTTACAACCTCGCCCCACTCCCAAATAACCCGTTCTGCAGCTTAATTAGGTCTGGCGAATATAGGTTATAAACCCTATACTCGCGTCACTGTTACGGGAGCCAATGTAACTTCTCACTTAAATCTTATTAATGATTAATTCTTACCTTCGGGTTTTTCCAAGAGTCATTCAGACGAAACGGCTGCAGAAAGGTTACTTGGGTTTGAGTTACGAATAATTACGCTAACACATGTTATGCAATGAATGGCGCTTATTTATTTTTCTTTAATTAATTTCCCTCTTTACTCTCTGTAGGACGACGGTTTACACAAAAATCGCTTAATTACTTATTACATGAAAGTGGTATTAAAAAGTTACTACAATTGTCTTTGCGTCATCCCCTTACAACATTAAGATTATGCAAAAAACTTTTCAATTAATTAATTTACTCAATCTATGAACCAGTATTTTACTTTGTAGGTACGTACCCCAAACTTATGCTCTCACTCACTCTCTCTCTCTCACCCTCACACTTCTATTTCATTTAGTTAATTTGGTATACCGTTAATTTTGTTAGTATTCTCCCCATTATATCTGTGAAATTTAAAAGTTTTGGCCAATTAGTTACTGATGGTACTTAACCGTTCCATGTGTCTCGCTGTGAGTTGTACAATCGCTTGTTTGTTCGACCTTACGGTTCACTCCGCGTTTAGTTGTTTTTCCTTTGGTACACTGGTTAATTCACGTCAATGCTATGACCGTCAGTCACCACTGTTCAAATTATACGTATATTATTTATTTAGTCGGCCGATGTAACTTTTTCGCACTTAGAAAGTCACTTGAAGTTTTTTAGGCTGGCCGCTCGGCCATGAGTTGCAATAGCACTGCCGTTAGTTCGCTAAAGTTGAGCGCACAGAGTCTTCTGGTCACGTGATCGTGAGTATATGCTCCCATTGGTGTTGTTAAAAGAGCGCTATAACTTAGGCATAGGATTTAGCAATACTTTGCCGCCTGGCGCAATATGCAGTTACATTACTCTCTTTCGTAATTCACGGCTGATGCGAAGCTAGGTGTTATTTCACAATCAGTCTACGTTGCTTGAGTGCGGAGACAAAACATAGACGTTTTGTTCTGTAATAAACACAGCCGATTTGGTTGACTAACTCGGGGTTCTACAAGGGTGAACAATGACTGCATGGGGAATATAATTTTAAAATGTTATCTTGGCCCTACAATTTCGTACCGTTACAATACCCCCCCAATAAGAGGTTGAAGGCCGAAGCGTTCAAACTCTTATTGCCTAAACCCTAAGAGGATCAGTGAGGATATGGCGCCGCAACCCCCCTGAACACTACTAAAATTGTGGGTTCTTACCCCCCTAGCCTGGCGACTGTGGCAGCACCCATCCGACCTTACGGGACTTCTCTACTCGAGATCCCACCACCATAAGCTCTGACAGATGCCCGCCCCAGTATCGCCTGACTTTGAAACATTCAATTAAAAAATCGACAAACGGCTTTCCATCCCTCCATATCCCACAACTGATTTGTTTCCTCTTAGCCGTACTGGTTCATTGACAACGTACTGGCTCATTTTATATTGTAGACCCTAAAAAAATAGTGTTAATAAAACAATATAGGTTTACAGTAGTACACATAAATTCCAGTTAAATTGAATAATATTCCCCGTACAATATTGCCCCGCCAAAATGATACATTACAGGATTACATTGACTCATAGGAATCATACCTAAAATACAAATTATGTCCTTACTTGCCTACTGTATTTACATAGAATAAACAAAAAATTTTTTTTTTCTTTTACTACCCCCCTTTTATCCCTTAACCCCTGATACCCGTTACATATTCATGTGTTCTGCGCTAGGCTTCTTGGCCTTTTCGAGCCTCATCCTAGCCGTAAACCACATCTCCCTCGTGACCTGTAACTGAGTCACCGCCCATCCACACTCACTATTACCCCCCCTGGACTGTAGCGCCCAGTTGCTTTCACAAGGACTGATGCGGAAGGGGTGAACATTTTTTTCTTTTATTCCACCCCCATCCTTGCTTCGGCGTTACAATAAAATTCGGTATTACACCTACTATTCTTGATTTATGCACCCCTAATGGACTACCACCCCTATCTGGGTGAAAATAGCCCTGTTCTAAAATTAGGTAGTTTCCCCAAAAAATAACCCCCCTACTAAGCTAACAAACCACCGGGTTGACAAAATAAAACAAACCACAAGCCGGTTATATCAAGTGAAATTTATGATTTGCCACAATTAACTACTTTCACGGTCATGATCCGGTGAGGCCATGGCCGCACTTAGGTGGGGAATCTACAGTTAAAACATAAAATATAAATTGTCCATGGTAAAAGTTTACATGAATATCTTATTTTCCCAAACACTATCTCGGCCCAAATATTTCCATCAGTTGTCAGTGTTAAATAAATATTTTAACCATTATTTACATCAATTAGCATTTACTTTATAATTCCAATTTGAATTCGAATGAAAATAAAGTTAAATTCATTATTAAAAATCATCTTTTCTATTAATTTAATTACCTTTCATTAAGTTTAAATCATATTGTTTTAATTAACAATTTCAAAATTAATTACATTTTTCAAAATGATCTGACAAAAATATTAACTACATTATTCAAAAAAATTTACATTCCTTTCTTCACATATGGTATTTCTTTTTATTTCATAATAGGATTTTCCTACTGGCAATGATTCAGCAGACTACATCTTTGTTATTGTCAACTCAGCATGGCTATAGAAATTAGTCACAACATACATCACACCTGTTTGCATCAACAGTTGTCTGCAAGACTTGTTTTGTAAGCACTCACATAGTCTAAACATTCTGGTTACGTCATGTACTGACACATATACTCCCTACAAATTTTTTGTTTCTATAAATCTTTTAATGTTAACATATTTGTCAAAATCTATTTATTACAGTTCAAACCAAATATAATTTTAATTCGCCTTTCAGTTATTATTAATTTTTAATTAAGTTTCTATTTAATACCATTATCTCAATTCATTTTTATTATTGAATTAAACTCTTTTCACGCCTGTAAGCATTTTATTCTATCTAATTGGTATTATGAATTTTATACTTACAGTACATTGTTCAACCACTGACATGAACACAAAATACACACCACACACACACACACACACACACCAATATCTCCACGTAACCTCTGAAACATTTAACAACAATGTTATTCCATACAAACAATTTAACATTTATTGATTAATATCAAATCTCATAAAACAATTTAAATCCATTAGAAAATTCAATTATACAACCTTTAAATTAATCAGAATATTTAAATATTTCAAATTATTTAATTAAATCAATTATTGAAAATACAAGTTCAGTTGCTACCAAAACAATTACAATTCGCTAATTACTATCTCCAAAATTAATTTTGTTATTTATTTAAATTGCAAAATATTAAAATTATTATTATCACAATTACCTACATACACATTGTTTACCCAACATTTTACAATACACACAAATAAATTTACTAAACATTTATTTACAAATCGTCATCATTAATTATTCAGTTATATCACACTTCATTGTCCAAGGTTGCGAGGTCAGAACCAATAAACAAACTATTTAAAAAATTGTTCGTTTGTGAATTTACGGCTCAGCCTCCATCGTCAAAAATTAGTCTGGGTTTCAAATAACAATTTTCAATTTTATTTGCATTCCACATACGGTTATCTTGTATATAGTAACCATAAAATTTCAGTTTATTCATTTTACCATAATAATCATATACCAGGTCAACATTATTTATTTCTGTCCAGTCTCCATTAGTAGTTGTATTCATTATCAAGTCAGTTATTTTTTCATCATAAAGTAAATTATTATTATTTAAACATGTATCATCAAAATAATCTTCACTCTCTATTTTAACAGGTAAGTACTTCAAATCATTTAACATCTCTTTCAACTCATTATAATTTCTCTGCAACCTATATAATTCTATTTCTTTATCAACACACAATTCTCTATCTAAATCTCTCTCATCATAACACCATATCACATTATTCCACACAGAGGGTACAACCTTATACAAAAAAGGGAAACAATTCAAATCTTTCACTAATAAGGGTCTCTTGCCCTCCAATAATAACATTTTTGAACACCTTGGTTCATCACAAATAAGGGGAAAATTTACCCTCTGCCCTCCATATTCATCTACTCTCTCTCTCTCTCTCTCCATTCTTTTTCTAATTCATCGACACTAACTAGCAGTCCCTGATCAACCTCAACTCTCATTCTACACTCATTATCACCACTATCATCTACTGTATTACTTTTTAACATATTGTTATAATCATCGGTATTACTCACCTCGCTATTAATTTCTTCACTATCTGTTATCATTTTACCACTGTTACTTGCAAAACTTTTTAAATTATCATTTACTGTACTTACATGTTCAAGAATAACATTACATCGCTCATCTATGTCATTTAAACGTTTCTCAATATTAAAGTTTTGTAGTTTCATTTTATAAATTTCATCAAATTTATGGTCATTTACATCAAAACGTTTATTTAATGTATCAAATTTTGTCTCAAACTTTTCCTCATTACTACTATCTAAATGTTGATTAATATTGTTAAGTTTGGTGTCCAAATTTTCACACTTACTATCTATCTTTAACAACAACTGCATCATACTCATCATCTCACCACTGTCAGATTGATTGTTTTTGTTAACTGATTTCGGGGTTATTTGAATCCCCGAGTCATCTATATCAGCTGACTTACTTGATTCTTTATTTCGAACTGGGATTGGGGTCGAATGGACCTCCAACCCACTCATGACCGTTGATTCGGTCAAACTATTATTTTCCATTTTTGTTTTATATTATTTTTACATATATAAATATGCCTAGTTTTACTTTCACAATCTACAATTTACAACCTAGCCCCACTCCCAAATAACCCGTTCTGCAGCTTAATTAGGTCTGGCGAATATAGGTTATAAACCCTATACTCGCGTCACTGTTACGGGAGCCAATGTAACTTCTCACTTAAATCTTATTAATGATTAATTCTTACCTTCGGGTTTGTCCAAGAGTCATTCAGACGAAACGGCTGCAGAAAGGTTACTTGGGTTTGAGTTACGAATAATTACGCTAACACATGTTATGCAATGAATGGCGCTTATTTATTTTTCTTTAATTAATTTCCCTCTTTACTCTCTGTAGGACGACGGTTTACACAAAAATCGCTTAATTACTTATTACATGAAAGTGGTATTAAAAAGTTACTACAATTGTCTTTGCGTCATCCCCTTACAACATTAAGATTATGCAAAAAACTTTTCAATTAATTAATTTACTCAATCTATGAACCAGTATTTTACTTTGTAGGTACATACCCCAAACTTATGCTCTCACTCACTCTCTCTCTCTCACCCTCACACTTCTATTTCATTTAGTTAATTTGGTATACCGTTAATTTTGTTAGTATTCTCCCCATTATATCTGTGAAATTTAAAAGTTTTGGCCAATTAGTTACTGATGGTACTTAACCGTTCCATGTGTCTCTCTGTGAGTTGTACAATCGCTTGTTTGTTCGACCTTACGGTTCACTCCGCGTTTAGTTGTTTTTCCTTTGGTACACTGGTTAATTCACATCAATGCTATGACCGTCAGTCACCACTGTTCAAATTATACGTATATTATTTATTTAGTCGGCCGACGTAACTTTTTCGCACTTAGAAAGTCACTTGAAGTTTTTTAGGCTGGCCGCGCGGCCATGATTTGCAATAGCACTGCCGTTAGTTCGCTAAAGTTGAGCGCACAGAGTCTTCTGGTCACGTGATCGTGAGTATATGCTCCCATTGGTGTTGTTAAAAGAGCGCTATAACTTAGGCATAGGATTTAGCAATACTTTGCCGCCTGGCGCAGTATGCAGTTACATTACTCTCTTTCGTAATTCACGGCTGATGCGAAGCTAGGTGTTATTTCACAATCAGTCTACGTTGCTTGAGTGCGGAGACAAAACATAGACGTTTTGTTCTGTAATAAACACAGCCGATTTGGTTGACTAACTCGGGGTTCTACAAGGGTGAACAATGACTGCATGGGGAATATAATTTTAAAATGTTATCTTGGCCCTACAATTTCGTACCGTTACAATACCCCCCCAATAAGAGGTTGAAGGCCGAAGCGTTCAAACTCTTATTGCCTAAACCCTAAGAGGATCAGTGAGGATATGGCGCCGCAACCCCCCTGAACACTACTAAAATTGTGGGTTCTTACCCCCCTAGCCTGGCGACTGTGGCAGCACCCATCCGACCTTACGGGACTTCTCTACTCGAGATCCCACCACCATAAGCTCTGACAGATGCCCGCCCCAGTATCGCCTGACTTTGAAACATTCAATTAAAAAATCGACAAACGGCTTTCCATCCCTCCATATCCCACAACTGATTTGTTTCCTCTTAGCCGTACTGGTTCATTGACAACGTACTGGCTCATTTTATATTGTAGACCCTAAAAAAATAGTGTTAATAAAACAATATAGGTTTACAGTAGTACACATAAATTCCAGTTAAATTGAATAATATTCCCCGTACAATATTGCCCCGCCAAAATGATACATTACAGGATTACATTGACTCATAGGAATCATACCTAAAATACAAATTATGTCCTTACTTGCCTACTGTATTTACATAGAATAAACAAAAAATTTTTTTTTTCTTTTACTACCCCCCTTTTATCCCTTAACCCCTGATACCCGTTACATATTCATGTGTTCTGCGCTAGGCTTCTTGGCCTTTTCGAGCCTCATCCTAGCCGTAAACCACATCTCCCTCGTGACCTGTAACTGAGTCACCGCCCATCCACACTCACTATTACCCCCCCTGGACTGTAGCGCCCAGTTGCTTTCACAAGGACTGATGCGGAAGGGGTGAACATTTTTTTCTTTTATTCCACCCCCATCCTTGCTTCGGCGTTACAATAAAATTCGGTATTACACCTACTATTCTTGATTTATGCACCCCTAATGGACTACCACCCCTATCTGGGTGAAAATAGCCCTGTTCTAAAATTAGGTAGTTTCCCCAAAAAATAACCCCCCTACTAAGCTAACAAACCACCGGGTTGACAAAATAAAACAAACCACAAGCCGGTTATATCAAGTGAAATTTATGATTTGCCACAATTAACTACTTTCACGGTCATGATCCGGTGAGGCCATGGCCGCACTTAGGTGGGGAATCTACAGTTAAAACATAAAATATAAATTGTCCATGGTAAAAGTTTACATGAATATCTTATTTTCCCAAACACTATCTCGGCCCAAATATTTCCATCAGTTGTCAGTGTTAAATAAATATTTTAACCATTATTTACATCAATTAGCATTTACTTTATAATTCCAATTTGAATTCGAATGAAAATAAAGTTAAATTCATTATTAAAAATCATCTTTTCTATTAATTTAATTACCTTTCATTAAGTTTAAATCATATTGTTTTAATTAACAATTTCAAAATTAATTACATTTTTCAAAATGATCTGACAAAAATATTAACTACATTATTCAAAAAAATTTACATTCCTTTCTTCACATATGGTATTTCTTTTTATTTCATAATAGGATTTTCCTACTGGCAATGATTCAGCAGACTACATCTTTGTTATTGTCAACTCAGCATGGCTATAGAAATTAGTCACAACATACATCACACCTGTTTGCATCAACAGTTGTCTGCAAGACTTGTTTTGTAAGCACTCACATAGTCTAAACATTCTGGTTACGTCATGTACTGACACATATACTCCCTACAAATTTTTTGTTTCTATAAATCTTTTAATGTTAACATATTTGTCAAAATCTATTTATTACAGTTCAAACCAAATATAATTTTAATTCGCCTTTCAGTTATTATTAATTTTTAATTAAGTTTCTATTTAATACCATTATCTCAATTCATTTTTATTATTGAATTAAACTCTTTTCACGCCTGTAAGCATTTTATTCTATCTAATTGGTATTATGAATTTTATACTTACAGTACATTGTTCAACCACTGACATGAACACAAAATACACACCACACACACACACACACACACACACACACACACACACACACACACACACACCAATATCTCCACGTAACCTCTGAAACATTTAACAACAATGTTATTCCATACAAACAATTTAACATTTATTGATTAATATCAAATCTCATAAAACAATTTAAATCCATTAGAAAATTCAATTATACAACCTTTAAATTAATCAGAATATTTAAATATTTCAAATTATTTAATTAAATCAATTATTGAAAATACAAGTTCAGTTGCTACCAAAACAATTACAATTCGCTAATTACTATCTCCAAAATTAATTTTGTTATTTATTTAAATTGCAAAATATTAAAATTATTATTATCACAATTACCTACATACACATTGTTTACCCAACATTTTACAATACACACAAATAAATTTACTAAACATTTATTTACAAATCGTCATCATTAATTATTCAGTTATATCACACTTCATTGTCCAAGGTTGCGAGGTCAGAACCAATAAACAAACTATTTAAAATTGTTCATTTGTGAATTTACGGCTCAGCCTCCATCGTCAAAAATTAGTCTGGGTTTCAAATAACAATTTTCAATTTTATTTGCATTCCACATACGGTTATCTTGTATATAGTAACCATAAAATTTCAGTTTATTCATTTTACCATAATAATCATATACCAGGTCAACATTATTTATTTCTGTCCAGTCTCCATTAGTAGTTGTATTCATTATCAAGTCAGTTATTTTTTCATCATAAAGTAAATTATTATTATTTAAACATGTATCATCAAAATAATCGTCACTCTCTATTTTAACAGGTAAGTACTTCAAATCATTTAACATCTCTTTCAACTCATTATAATTTCTCTGCAACCTATATAATTCTATTTCTTTATCAACACACAATTCTCTATCTAAATCTCTCTCATCATAACACCATATCACATTATTCCACACAGAGGGTACAACCTTATACAAAAAAGGGAAACAATTCAAATCTTTCACTAATAAGGGTCTCTTGCCCTCCAATAATAACATTTTTGAACACCTTGGTTCATCACAAATAAGGGGAAAATTTACCCTCTGCCCTCCATATTCATCTACTCTCTCTCTCTCTCCATTCTTTTTCTAATTCATCGACACTAACTAGCAGTCCCTGATCAACCTCAACTCTCATTCTACACTCATTATCACCACTATCATCTACTGTATTACTTTTTAACATATTGTTATAATCATCGGTATTACTCACCTCGCTATTAATTTCTTCACTATCTGTTATCATTTTACCACTGTTACTTGCAAAACTTTTTAAATTATCATTTACTGTACTTACATGTTCAAGAATAACATTACATCGCTCATCTATGTCATTTAAACGTTTCTCAATATTAAAGTTTTGTAGTTTCATTTTATAAATTTCATCAAATTTATGGTCATTTACATCAAAACGTTTATTTAATGTATCAAATTTTGTCTCAAACTTTTCCTCATTACTACTATCTAAATGTTGATTAATATTGTTAAGTTTGGTGTCCAAATTTTCACACTTACTATCTATCTTTAACAACAACTGCATCATACTCATCATCTCACCACTGTCAGATTGATTGTTTTTGTTAACTGATTTCGGGGTTATTTGAATCCCCGAGTCATCTATATCAGCTGACTTACTTGATTCTTTATTTCGAACTGGGATTGGGGTCGAATGGACCTCCAACCCACTCATGACCGTTGATTCAGTCAAACTATTATTTTCCATTTTTGTTTTATATTATTTTTACATATATAAATATGCCTAGTTTTACTTTCACAATCTACAATTTACAACCTCGCCCCACTCCCAAATAACCCGTTCTGCAGCTTAATTAGGTCTGGCGAATATAGGTTATAAACCCTATACTCGCGTCACTGTTACGGGAGCCAATGTAACTTCTCACTTAAATCTTATTAATGATTAATTCTTACCTTCGGGTTTTTCCAAGAGTCATTCAGACGAAACGGCTGCAGAAAGGTTACTTGGGTTTGAGTTACGAATAATTACGCTAACACATGTTATGCAATGAATGGCGCTTATTTATTTTTCTTTAATTAATTTCCCTCTTTACTCTCTGTAGGACGACGGTTTACACAAAAATCGCTTAATTACTTATTACATGAAAGTGGTATTAAAAAGTTACTACAATTGTCTTTGCGTCATCCCCTTACAACATTAAGATTATGCAAAAAACTTTTCAATTAATTAATTTACTCAATCTATGAACCAGTATTTTACTTTGTAGGTACGTACCCCAAACTTATGCTCTCACTCACTCTCTCTCTCTCTCACCCTCACACTTCTATTTCATTTAGTTAATTTGGTATACCGTTAATTTTGTTAGTATTCTCCCCATTATATCTGTGAAATTTAAAAGTTTTGGCCAATTAGTTACTGATGGTACTTAACCGTTCCATGTGTCTCTCTGTGAGTTGTACAATCGCTTGTTTGTTCGACCTTACGGTTCACTCCGCGTTTAGTTGTTTTTCCTTTGGTACACTGGTTAATTCACGTCAGTGCTATGACCGTCAGTCACCACTGTTCAAATTATACGTATATTATTTATTTAGTCGGCCGACGTAACTTTTTCGCACTTAGAAAGTCACTTGAAGTTTTTTAGGCTGGCCGCGCGGCCATGAGTTGCAATAGCACTGCCGTTAGTTCGCTAAAGTTGAGCGCACAGAGTCTTCTGGTCACGTGATCGTGAGTATATGCTCCCATTGGTGTTGTTAAAAGAGCGCTATAACTTAGGCATAGGATTTAGCAATACTTTGCCGCCTGGCGCAGTATGCAGTTACATTACTCTCTTTCGTAATTCACGGCTGATGCGAAGCTAGGTGTTATTTCACAATCAGTCTACGTTGCTTGAGTGCGGAGACAAAACATAGACGTTTTGTTCTGTAATAAACACAGCCGATTTGGTTGACTAACTCGGGGTTCTACAAGGGTGAACAATGACTGCATGGGGAATATAATTTTAAAATGTTATCTTGGCCCTACAATTTTGTACCGTTACAATACCCCCCCCCCAATAAGAGGTTGAAGGCCGAAGCGTTCAAACTCTTATTGCCTAAACCCTAAGAGGATCAGTGAGGATATGGCGCCGCAACCCCCCTGAACACTACTAAAATTGTGGGTTCTTACCCCCCTAGCCTGGCGACTGTGGCAGCACCCATCCGACCTTACGGGACTTCTCTACTCGAGATCCCACCACCATAAGCTCTGACAGATGCCCGCCCCAGTATCGCCTGACTTTGAAACATTCAATTAAAAAATCGACAAACGGCTTTCCATCCCTCCATATCCCACAACTGATTTGTTTCCTCTTAGCCGTACTGGTTCATTGACAACGTACTGGCTCATTTTATATTGTAGACCCTAAAAAAATAGTGTTAATAACACAATATAGGTTTAGAGTAGTACACATAAATTCCAGTTAAATTGAATAATATTCCCCGTACAATATTGCCCCGCCAAAATGATACATTACAGGATTACATTGACTCATAGGAATCATACCTAAAATACAAATTATGTCCTTACTTGCCTACTATATTTACATAGAATAAACAAAAAATTTTTTTTTCTTTTACTACCCCCCTTTTATCCCTTAACCCCTGATACCCGTTACATATTCATGTGTTCTGCGCTAGGCTTCTTGGCCTTTTCCAGCCTCATCCTAGCCGTAAACCACATCTCCCTCGTGACCTGTAACTGAGTCACCGCCCATCCACACTCACTATTACCCCCCCTGGACTGTAGCGCCCAGTTGCTTTCACAAGGACTGATGCGGAAGGGGTGAACATTTTTTTCTTTTATTACACCCCCATCCTTGCTTCGGCGTTACAATAAAATTCAGTATTACACCTACTATTCTTGATTTATGCACCCCTAATGGACTACCACCCCTATCTGGGTGAAAATAGCCCTGTTCCAAAATTAGGTAGATTTCCCAAAAAATAACCCCCCTACTAAGCTAACAAACCACCGGGTTGACAAAATAAAACAAACCACAAGCCGGTTATATCAAGTGAAATTTATGATTTGCCACAATTAACTACTTTCACGGTCATGATCCGGTGAGGCCATGGCCGCACTTAGGTGGGGAATCTACAGTTAAAACATAAAATATAAATTGTCCATGGTAAAAGTTTACATGAATATCTTATTTTCCCAAACACTATCTCGGCCCAAATATTTCCATCAGTTGTCAGTGTTAAATAAATATTTTAACCATTATTTACATCAATTAGCATTTACTTTATAATTCCAATTTGAATTCGAATGAAAATAAAGTTAAATTCATTATTAAAAATCATCTTTTCTATTAATTTAATTACCTTTCATTAAGTTTAAATCATATTGTTTTAATTAACAATTTCAAAATTAATTACATTTTTCAAAATGATCCGACAAAAATATTACCTACATTATTCAAAAAATTTACATTCCTTTCTTCACATATGGTATTTCTTTTTATTTCATAATAGGATTTTCCTACTGGCAATGATTCAGCAGACTACAACATCTTTGTTATTGTCAACTCAGCATGGCTATAGAAATTAGTCACAACATACATCACACCTGTTTGCATCAACAGTTGTCTGCAAGACTTGTTTTGTAAGCACTCACATAGTCTAAACATTCTGGTTACGTCATGTACTGACACATATACTCCCTACAAATTTTTTGTTTCTATAAATCTTTTAATGTTAACATATTTGTCAAAATCTATTTATTACAGTTCAAACCAAATATAATTTTAATTCGCCTTTCAGTTATTATTAATTTTTAATTAAGTTTCTATTTAATACCATTATCTCAATTCATTTTTATTATTGAATTAAACTCTTTTCACGCCTGTAAGCATTTTATTCTATCTAATTGGTATTATGAATTTTATACTTACAGTACATTGTTCAACCACTGACATGAACACAAAATACACACCACACACACACACACACACACACCAATATCTCCACGTAACCTCTGAAACATTTAACAACAATGTTATTCCATACAAACAATTTAACATTTATTGATTAATATCAAATCTCATAAAACAATTTAAATCCATTAGAAAATTCAATTATACAACCTTTAAATTAATCAGAATATTTAAATATTTCAAATTATTTAATTAAATCAATTATTGAAAATACAAGTTCAGTTGCTACCAAAACAATTACAATTCGCTAATTACTATCTCCAAAATTAATTTTGTTATTTATTTAAATTGCAAAATATTAAAATTATTATTATCACAATTACCTACATACACATTGTTTACCCAACATTTTACAATACACACAAATAAATTTACTAAACATTTATTTACAAATCGTCATCATTAATTATTCAGTTATATCACACTTCATTGTCCAAGGTTGCGAGGTCAGAACCAATAAACAAACTATTTAAAAAATTGTTCGTTTGTGAATTTACGGCTCAGCCTCCATCGTCAAAAATTAGTCTGGGTTTCAAATAACAATTTTCAATTTTATTTGCATTCCACATACGGTTATCTTGTATATAGTAACCATAAAATTTCAGTTTATTCATTTTACCATAATAATCATATACCAGGTCAACATTATTTATTTCTGTCCAGTCTCCATTAGTAGTTGTATTCATTATCAAGTCAGTTATTTTTTCATCATAAAGTAAATTATTATTATTTAAACATGTATCATCAAAATAATCTTCACTCTCTATTTTAACAGGTAAGTACTTCAAATCATTTAACATCTCTTTCAACTCATTATAATTTCTCTGCAACCTATATAATTCTATTTCTTTATCAACACACAATTCTCTATCTAAATCTCTCTCATCATAACACCATATCACATTATTCCACACAGAGGGTACAACCTTATACAAAAAAGGGAAACAATTCAAATCTTTCACTAATAAGGGTCTCTTGCCCTCCAATAATAACATTTTTGAACACCTTGGTTCATCACAAATAAGGGGAAAATTTACCCTCTGCCCTCCATATTCATCTACTCTCTCTCTCTCTCTCTCCATTCTTTTTCTAATTCATCGACACTAACTAGCAGTCCCTGATCAACCTCAACTCTCATTCTACACTCATTATCACCACTATCATCTACTGTATTACTTTTTAACATATTGTTATAATCATCGGTATTACTCACCTCGCTATTAATTTCTTCACTATCTGTTATCATTTTACCACTGTTACTTGCAAAACTTTTTAAATTATCATTTACTGTACTTACATGTTCAAGAATAACATTACATCGCTCATCTATGTCATTTAAACGTTTCTCAATATTAAAGTTTTGTAGTTTCATTTTATAAATTTCATCAAATTTATGGTCATTTACATCAAAACGTTTATTTAATGTATCAAATTTTGTCTCAAACTTTTCCTCATTACTACTATCTAAATGTTGATTAATATTGTTAAGTTTGGTGTCCAAATTTTCACACTTACTATCTATCTTTAACAACAACTGCATCATACTCATCATCTCACCACTGTCAGATTGATTGTTTTTGTTAACTGATTTCGGGGTTATTTGAATCCCCGAGTCATCTATATCAGCTGACTTACTTGATTCTTTATTTCGAACTGGGATTGGGGTCGAATGGACCTCCAACCCACTCATGACCGTTGATTCGGTCAAACTATTATTTTCCATTTTTGTTTTATATTATTTTTACATATATAAATATGCCTAGTTTTACTTTCACAATCTACAATTTACAACCTAGCCCCACTCCCAAATAACCCGTTCTGCAGCTTAATTAGGTCTGGCGAATATAGGTTATAAACCCTATACTCGCGTCACTGTTACGGGAGCCAATGTAACTTCTCACTTAAATCTTATTAATGATTAATTCTTACCTTCGGGTTTGTCCAAGAGTCATTCAGACGAAACGGCTGCAGAAAGGTTACTT
This sequence comes from Magicicada septendecula, assembly GCA_034769895.1. Classification (NCBI taxonomy): domain Eukaryota; kingdom Metazoa; phylum Arthropoda; class Insecta; order Hemiptera; family Cicadidae; genus Magicicada; species Magicicada septendecula. The sequence continues at coordinate 285,056,127 of CM068373.1, forward strand.
GGGTTTGAGTTACGAATAATTACGCTAACACATGTTATGCAATGAATGGCGCTTATTTATTTTTCTTTAATTAATTTCCCTCTTTACTCTCTGTAGGACGACGGTTTACACAAAAATCGCTTAATTACTTATTACATGAAAGTGGTATTAAAAAGTTACTACAATTGTCTTTGCGTCATCCCCTTACAACATTAAGATTATGCAAAAAACTTTTCAATTAATTAATTTACTCAATCTATGAACCAGTATTTTACTTTGTAGGTACATACCCCAAACTTATGCTCTCACTCACTCTCTCTCTCTCACCCTCACACTTCTATTTCATTTAGTTAATTTGGTATACCGTTAATTTTGTTAGTATTCTCCCCATTATATCTGTGAAATTTAAAAGTTTTGGCCAATTAGTTACTGATGGTACTTAACCGTTCCATGTGTCTCTCTGTGAGTTGTACAATCGCTTGTTTGTTCGACCTTACGGTTCACTCCGCGTTTAGTTGTTTTTCCTTTGGTACACTGGTTAATTCACATCAATGCTATGACCGTCAGTCACCACTGTTCAAATTATACGTATATTATTTATTTAGTCGGCCGACGTAACTTTTTCGCACTTAGAAAGTCACTTGAAGTTTTTTAGGCTGGCCGCGCGGCCATGATTTGCAATAGCACTGCCGTTAGTTCGCTAAAGTTGAGCGCACAGAGTCTTCTGGTCACGTGATCGTGAGTATATGCTCCCATTGGTGTTGTTAAAAGAGCGCTATAACTTAGGCATAGGATTTAGCAATACTTTGCCGCCTGGCGCAGTATGCAGTTACATTACTCTCTTTCGTAATTCACGGCTGATGCGAAGCTAGGTGTTATTTCACAATCAGTCTACGTTGCTTGAGTGCGGAGACAAAACATAGACGTTTTGTTCTGTAATAAACACAGCCGATTTGGTTGACTAACTCGGGGTTCTACAAGGGTGAACAATGACTGCATGGGGAATATAATTTTAAAATGTTATCTTGGCCCTACAATTTCGTACCGTTACAATACCCCCCCAATAAGAGGTTGAAGGCCGAAGCGTTCAAACTCTTATTGCCTAAACCCTAAGAGGATCAGTGAGGATATGGCGCCGCAACCCCCCTGAACACTACTAAAATTGTGGGTTCTTACCCCCCTAGCCTGGCGACTGTGGCAGCACCCATCCGACCTTACGGGACTTCTCTACTCGAGATCCCACCACCATAAGCTCTGACAGATGCCCGCCCCAGTATCGCCTGACTTTGAAACATTCAATTAAAAAATCGACAAACGGCTTTCCATCCCTCCATATCCCACAACTGATTTGTTTCCTCTTAGCCGTACTGGTTCATTGACAACGTGCTGGCTCATTTTATATTGTAGACCCTAAAAAAATAGTGTTAATAAAACAATATAGGTTTACAGTAGTACACATAAATTCCAGTTAAATTGAATAATATTCCCCGTACAATATTGCCCCGCCAAAATGATACATTACAGGATTACATTGACTCATAGGAATCATACCTAAAATACAAATTATATCCTTACTTGCCTACTATATTTACATAGAATAAACAAAAAATTTTTTTTTTCTTTTACTACCCCCCTTTTATCCCTTAACCCCTGATACCCGTTACATATTCATGTGTTCTGCGCTAGGCTTCTTGGCCTTTTCCAGCCTCATCCTAGCTGTAAACCACATCTCCCTCGTGACCTGTAACTGAGTCACCGCCCATCCACACTCACTATTACCCCCCCTGGACTGTAGCGCCCAGTTGCTTTCACAAGGACTGATGCGGAAGGGGTGAACATTTTTTTCTTTTATTCCACCCCCATCCTTGCTTCGGCGTTACAATAAAATTCGGTATTACACCTACTATTCTTGATTTATGCACCCCTAATGGACTACCACCCCTATCTGGGTGAAAATAGCCCTGTTCCAAAATTAGGTAGATTCCCCAAAAAATAACCCCCCTACTAAGCTAACAAACCACCGGGTTGACAAAATAAAACAAACCACAAGCCGGTTATATCAAGTGAAATTTATGATTTACCACAATTAACTACTTTCACGGTCATGATCCGGTGAGGCCATGGCCGCACTTAGGTGGGGAATCTACAGTTAAAACATAAAATATAAATTGTCCATGGTAAAAGTTTACATGAATATCTTATTTTCCCAAACACTATCTCGGCCCAAATATTTCCATCAGTTGTCAGTGTTAAATAAATATTTTAACCATTATTTACATCAATTAGCATTTACTTTATAATTCCAATTTGAATTCGAATGAAAATAAAGTTAAATTCATTATTAAAAATCATCTTTTCTATTAATTTAATTACCTTTCATTAAGTTTAAATCATATTGTTTTAATTAACAATTTCAAAATTAATTACATTTTTCAAAATGATCCGACAAAAATATTACCTACATTATTCAAAAAAATTTACATTCCTTTCTTCACATATGGTATTTCTTTTTATTTCATAATAGGATTTTCCTACTGGCAATGATTCAGCAGACTACAACATCTTTGTTATTGTCAACTCAGCATGGCTATAGAAATTAGTCACAACATACATCACACCTGTTTGCATCAACAGTTGTCTGCAAGACTTGTTTTGTAAGCACTCACATAGTCTAAACATTCTGGTTACGTCATGTACTGACACATATACTCCCTACAAATTTTTTGTTTCTATAAATCTTTTAATGTTAACATATTTGTCAAAATCTATTTATTACAGTTCAAACCAAATATAATTTTAATTCGCCTTTCAGTTATTATTAATTTTTAATTAAGTTTCTATTTAATACCATTATCTCAATTCATTTTTATTATTGAATTAAACTCTTTTCACGCCTGTAAGCATTTTATTCTATCTAATTGGTATTATGAATTTTATACTTACAGTACATTGTTCAACCACTGACATGAACACAAAATACACACCACACACACACACACACCAATATCTCCACGTAACCTCTGAAACATTTAACAACAATGTTATTCCATACAAACAATTTAACATTTATTGATTAATATCAAATCTCATAAAACAATTTAAATCCATTAGAAAATTCAATTATACAACCTTTAAATTAATCAGAATATTTAAACATTTCAAATTATTTAATTAAATCAATTATTGAAAATACAAGTTCAGTTGCTACCAAAACAATTACAATTCGCTAATTACTATCTCCAAAATTAATTTTGTTATTTATTTAAATTGCATAATATTAAAATTATTATTATCACAATTACCTACATACACATTGTTTACCCAACATTTTACAATACACACAAATAAATTTACTAAACATTTATTTACAAATCGTCATAATTAATTATTCAGTTATATCACACTTCATTGTCCAAGGTTGCGAGGTCAGAACCAATAAACAAACTATTTAAAAAATTGTTCGTTTGTGAATTTACGGCTCAGCCTCCATCGTCAAAAATTAGTCTGGGTTTCAAATAACAATTTTCAATTTTATTTGCATTCCACATACGGTTATCTTGTATATAGTAACCATAAAATTTCAGTTTATTCATTTTACCATAATAATCATATACCAGGTCAACATTATTTATTTCTGTCCAGTCTCCATTAGTAGTTGTATTCATTATCAAGTCAGTTATTTTTTCATCATAAAGTAAATTATTATTATTTAAACATGTATCATCAAAATAATCTTCACTCTATTTTAACAGGTAAGTACTTCAAATCATTTAACATCTCTTTCAACTCATTATAATTTCTCTGCAACCTATATAATTCTATTTCTTTATCAACACACAATTCTCTATCTAAATCTCTCTCATCATAACACCATATCACATTATTCCACACAGAGGGTACAACCTTATACAAAAAAGGGAAACAATTCAAATCTTTCACTAATAAGGGTCTCTTGCCCTCCAATAATAACATTTTTGAACACCTTGGTTCATCACAAATAAGGGGAAAATTTACCCTCTGCCCTCCATATTCATCTACTCTCTCTCTCTCACTCCATTCTTTTTCTAATTCATCGACACTAACTAGCAGTCCCTGATCAACCTCAACTCTCATTCTACACTCATTACCACCACTATCATCTACTGTATTACTTTTTAACATATTGTTATAATCATCGGTATTACTCACCTCGCTATTAATTTCTTCACTATCTGTTATCATTTTACCACTGTTACTTGCAAAACTTTTTAAATTATCATTTACTGTACTTACATGTTCAAGAATAACATTACATCGCTCATCTATGTCATTTAAACGTTTCTCAATATTAAAGTTTTGTAGTTTCATTTTATAAATTTCATCAAATTTATGGTCATTTACATCAAAACGTTTATTTAATGTATCAAATTTTGTCTCAAACTTTTCCTCATTACTATCTAAATGTTGATTAATATTGTTAAGTTTGGCGTCCAAATTTTCACACTTACTATCTATCTTTAACAACAACTGCATCATACTCATCATCTCACCACTGTCAGATTGATTGTTTTTGTTAACTGATTTCGGGGTTATTTGAATCCCCGAGTCATCTATATCAGCTGACTTACTTGATTCTTTATTTTGAACTGGGATTGGGGTCGAATGGACCTCCAACCCACTCATGACCGTTGATTCGGTCAAACTATTATTTTCCATTTTTGTTTTATATTATTTTTACATATATAAATATGCCTAGTTTTACTTTCACAATCTACAATTTACAACCTCGCCCCACTCCCAAATAACCCGTTCTGCAGCTTAATTAGGTCTGGCGAATATAGGTTATAAACCCTATACTCGCGTCACTGTTACGGGAGCCAATGTAACTTCTCACTTAAATCTTATTAATGATTAATTCTTACCTTCGGGTTTTTCCAAGAGTCATTCAGACGAAACGGCTGCAGAAAGGTTACTTGGGTTTGAGTTACGAATAATTATGCTAACACATGTTATGCAATGAATGGCGCTTATTTATTTTTCTTTAATTAATTTCCCTCTTTACACTCTGTAGGACGACGGTTTACACAAAAATCGCTTAATTACTTATTACATGAAAGTGGTATTAAAAAGTTACTACAATTGTCTTTGCGTCATCCCCTTACAACATTAAGATTATGCAAAAAACTTTTCAATTAATTAATTTACTCAATCTATGAACCAGTATTTTACTTTGTAGGTACGTACCCCAAACTTATGCTCTCAATCACTCTCTCTCTCTCACCCTCACACTTTTATTTCATTTAGTTAATTTGGTATACCGTTAATTTTGTTAGTATTCTCCCCATTATATCTGTGAAATTTAAAAGTTTTGGCCAATTAGTTACTGATGGTACTTAACCGTTCCATGTGTCTCTCTGTGAGTTGTACAATCGCTTGTTTGTTCGACCTTACGGTTCACTCCGCGTTTAGTTGTTTTTCCTTTGGTACACTGGTTAATTCACGTCAATGCTATGACCGTCAGTCACCACTGTTCAAATTATACGTATATTATTTATTTAGTCGGTCGACGTAACTTTTTCGCACTTAGAAAGTCACTTGAAGTTTTTTAGGCTGGCCGCGCGGCCATGAGTTGCAATAGCACTGCCGTTAGTTCGCTAAAGTTGAGCGCACAGAGTCTTCTGGTCACGTGATCGTGAGTATATGCTCCCATTGGTGTTGTTAAAAGAGCGCTATAACTTAGGCATAGGATTTAGCAATACTTTGCCGCCTGGCGCAATATGCAGTTACATTACTCTCTTTCGTAATTCACGGCTGATGCGAAGCTAGGTGTTATTTCACAATCAGTCTACGTTGCTTGAGTGCGGAGACAAAACATAGACGTTTTGTTCTGTAATAAACACAGCCGATTTGGTTGACTAACTCGGGGTTCTACAAGGGTGAACAATGACTGCATGGGGAATATAATTTTAAAATGTTATCTTGGCCCTACAATTTCGTACCGTTACAGCCTAACATACATTTCAAACTTGTCAGTTGAAATCCAACCTCTGAAGCTACCGTAAGTGGTGAAACAATTGTCAGGAAAATAAAATCATCTGTAGAACTTACCAAGTGTTTGTTTATTTAATTAAAGTATTATTTATTATTTAAAAATAATAATAAACAAGATTAATATAATGATGATCTATTATCATTAAGTACAGTTTGTGAGTGCGTTATGTACAAAAACTCTGATTTTGGTACTACAATTTTTGTTTACACTTTTAGAAATGGAGGAAGCAAAAAGAGCGTCAGAAGCTGCAATGGGAGCGGCGACACCTACAGGCAGCACAGCCAGCAGCAGTGGAAGCGGAACAACACCGGACTATGCAGTGGGACTGACCGCTTTGAATCCCGGTACTCCTGCGCCACTGCCGATATATACACCGACTCCTTCTGCGTCTGTTGTGAACACAACGATAACTACAGCTCGTAAGTAACAGTAATAGTTTTACTGATTTCATTGTGGTGATGTTATGTAGACTGTGGACGGTAGACAGAACCTTGATTAGCCATCAGTGGGCAGGACACAAGAAACAGTCAGATAATAGAAAACATATTAACTTATCTTTAATTTTTATTATTACTTCCATGTTCCATGAGGAAATGGAAGTATGGAGATGGCAAAAAAAAATCGTGTTCGAGATAAGGGCTGATTCTGTACTACCCTCAAAACACGAAGAAAAGTCACTTTCCGCAAAGTGTCTGTGTGTAGAATTTTTTCTATGGCAAACGATAACTTCCACAAATTCGAACAGAATCAAATAATTTTTCGCATATGTGCCTGAGTTGTAGAGAACTCAAGGGGATTTTTGTGAAGATCAGTTACGGGAAAGGGGTAGTTTACGTGCAACGTTTTATGTTTTAACAAGAGTAAAGTACTTAATTTTGATAAATAAAATATCCTGAAAAGAAGGTCATAATAATCCACTGTAGGAAGGTAGATGAAATATCTATAAATGAAAAGGGTAGTTGAAGGGGGAGAGGGTAATTTTCTGTAAATGAAAATGATAGTTGAAGGGAGGTGATAATTTTTTATATGTGTACTACGTTATTGGCAACAAAGAAGTAGTTTGTTGTTAAAATTCCACCCCAAGTTGGTTGGCTGAGGCCCAATGTTTTCTGCAAACCCAGACGTTTCGGCAGTGCCATCGACTGCCATCATCAGTGAAAATTGAGTGCACTAACTTAGTGGTATATAAAATATTCCTCAGGCTTTCACGCCCGGTGTCAGTTGTATGGTTCATGTTCTCCGGGCTGTTTGGCCGTGGTCCATGGTTTATTACCAAACCAAACGTTTCTGCAGCTCCAATGGCTGCCATCATCAGTGGAATAAAAATCCTGAACGTCGGGTGTTCACGTACAGGCCCACAGTACTGTGGTATAGGCTGACCACAGTACTGTGATATATTAGTGGTGTATGTTAGTGACCACAGTACTGTGATTAAGGCTGAAGAAAGAAGTAACAAGTAGTTTTTATGGGAATATTTGATTTCGAAAATGATTTTAAATATAAATGTTAGAACATGGAAGTCATGTATGGTTCTTCATACCAATATTTTTCATTCAGAAACACCAGTAAATGCTTCAGTATTATCATATTAATTGATATGTAGGCAATTACTTTTTTAACTGACTAACTTTCTTGCATCTTATTGTTTGGGGACATTTCCCACTTGTGCAGTTCCCAATTTTATGCACTTAATTATCTAAACGGAGTGAAAGTCAGCATCTTATTGACACTTTCTTTGAGTACTGAGTATGTACTGTCAGTAAAGCTTTAATTGTATGCTGTTTCCAAATTTTCACGAGTTGATTTGGCTCTGTCAGGACTCACAAATATGGTATACTCTTTTATACCACAGATTGAGATGTACTGTGGATGTTGACGTCTTTTGAATTTTTTTTATGACAGTTTACAGCTGCTGTGAACTATCTCAGTTGCACAAGTTACATCACTATGGAAGCCTGTATCTATGTGTGGGTCTGTTATGGTTATGTTTGTAATTATAACATGTAGTAGGTTTTTGATGTTGTGAGTATCTGTCAGTGGAATCAAAGAGATGACCACCATACACTGTATCAGAGTTTTGTTTTTTTAATTGAGTCAGTTGATGGAAATACTATTTTAAAGAAAGCAGACATTCGGACACCATCCACAACGGCACACTACTCTGCCCGAGTACAGTTTGGGCAAAGACCTCAATATGTTAAAAAGAACAGTCATTTTTGCAGGAAGATCTAAATTGAACTTTACAAAGGAACCCAAAACTTTTTGAAACGGGTGTGAATGAACGGTTTAGCATTAAATAGTAGGTATATGTTAAAATGTAATGTTAATATAGTTTTGTTTTCTTATTTCTGTGTCAGGTGTAAACCCATTGATTTACATGGGCTTGTTCTCCGGATTACTTGACCTATGCAACATTAACAAACACTGAACACATTGCCATGCCATTTACATTAAAATCTGTCAATGATCGGACAAACCTGCAGTAGCGGCAAACATTTTTTATCCTGTGATTGTGTAATAATTTTACAAGCATCAAAGTGGTTTTTTAAATATGTTGTTTTTTAAAAAAATTTAAATATTTAAAAATTGTATTACAAATTTGTAAACATTGTTTGTACATTAAAGTTTGTTTTGTTTAAGTATGAAATATTTGTGAGTTTGTTATGTGTAGAAATATTTTATTTTGTAGTATTCTGTGTTATATTCATAATAAGAATTGCTTATATATACATTTTGCATCCTCTAGATATATATTTGAAAAGTCATATATCAGATGAATTAGTGTGTTGCCCAGAAGTTTGAGTGACAGTGTTAAGTTGTCACTAGGTTGTGATGTTTTGTCATCCATGCTTGATGAAGTTGCAGGCTGTTACTTTTGTCGACAGTGTCCAATATTTCTCAATATACAGTATATTTATTATTTTATATTATTATTATTATTGTACATTGTAGAACCCTTCTGTTCGAGACTTATTAAACTTTCCAGATACGTGTGCACGTGGCACACTTCCTTTTCTTGACATGTAACATTATTATTATTATTATTATTATTGTGTACTTCCATGTCAGATGAGATTAAGTGGCTACTGTTAGGACTGATGGGACATACTGTAATCCCCCAAAACATGTATTTAGAATAGAATAATTATTCACTTTCAGGAAAACAAAAACTCTTGTAAAAAATAATGGAAAAGAAAAACAGTTGGTCTGCAGCCCAATTATGTGCTACTGAAATGTTAGAAAATATTTTGAACATAAATGGCAAATTTTTACTGGGAGTGTTGCTGACCAATGATGAGTATTGACAAGAAGAATCTAATGTTGATAAGGTATTTTGTGTATCATTAAAATTTAGCTAAAACAATTTGACAACAATAATTCTTGCAAATGTAGCTCATAATTTAATATAATAATATAATAGGTTTAAAGTAAGCTGCATAAATGTTTTTAACGGTAAGAAATTACACTGCGTTTAGTTCAGTTGAGGCAGAGTGTGAAGAAACAACCAAATTTATAATTTTAAAAGAAAAATAATACTCTGACAGAACCTTACCTTGCGATCTTTCTCTCGCTGACTTACCTTTTAAAAACACCAACAGAAGTTCAGGGTCGCCACCAATATCTTTGAAGGACAGATATGGAGACCTTTATACTTTACCTTAATTAAAACACTGGACAATTTTGCAATCTGACTTCCCCCAATTCAGAAAATTCCACGGAACGACTAGACGAGTTTTTTCAGCACAGAACACTAGGAAATGATAACGGCGAAAGAACTACGCTAACACATATTTATATCACGAAACAAATACGATTTTATTACAACTAGAAACATGAATTTGTTTAAACAAAAGATTTTTATCAACTACTTATTATCGAGTAATCAGTACTTTTATTAATGATTTCTCCCCTTATTCATTACATACAGTCTCTCACTCTTTACAGATTTATATATATACCTTTTACCCCCTTTGTATAGAGCTCTTTTATTACCATTATTTCACTTTGACTCAAACTGATTACTTTTACGTTTTACCTACACGTGCATTCCCTTGTCCACTATCACTTGTATTTCCCGTTCACTTCCATCGTCACTGACACTGTTTTACTTCTTTCAACTTTAACCGTTCATTGAATTTACTATCACTCTATCTTCCTCGCATTGTTCTTTATATTTACACCAGTTTCGGTAGACCTCGGCTACTCAATTCACTTCGGTCTACCGAAATTTCTGAGGCCGCTGTATGTGCGACTGTACCGTGTGATGAGTTGTAGCGAACTGCCCGGCTACTATGGTCGACTGTGTGTGTGCGCTTGGTTGCCAGGCGTTAGGCGTCGCTGTCAACTTGTACTCTGTGATTCTTTGTTTCCATCGCATGATCGGCTATGGAATTTTTTTGTACGTGACTTTCACGCTGGAAATGTCGGCCCACACGTGCGCTCGTACGCATGAATACGCACCCTTTCTGATAATTTGCATTCCGGTACCATTCCGTACCTCACTCGGAGCTATAGTCGGTGACCAAAAATATACTCTGGTTAAATAAAATATCGGTATGGAGAACCATACATGACTTCCATGTTGTAAGATTTATGTTTAAAATAATTTACTTGAACTCGGTTCGGTAATTTCCAAAAAAATATCGCCCACCCTCAAACTAATTTCACTATTTATAGATATTTTTGTTATGGAGTAGTCGTTTAATATAATGTTATTTTCAGTCACTTTATCCATAAAAATTAGATAGGCTTACTTCATTCTTATAAAGAAACCGTAATACGCAGATAATCATCCCTCCTCCGAAGCGCTCCGAAGTCACTCATGGACCCTGAGCATCTTGCAGAGGGTTCATTCCCTAAAGACGAAAAGTCTGTCTATGAACCGTTCCTCTGTAAACACGTAGAATTACACTGCCCAGGGATCCACAGGAAGCAAATCGCTATCCACGCTGGACATTTTTCAGCTTGCACGCGTTGTGTTGGTGTGGGTTTCGGCACTTTCCATTTAAAAAGCATGCAACTGTAAGGAAATTAACATGAGTGAGGCCAGAAATAACGCGAATGTTGTGTGTGTGTGTGTGTGTGTGTGTGTGTGTGTTCCCTGCCTTTTTATTGCAGTAATCATAATAATAAAATGGAAACGTAAACATTACATAATTGAGATATGCTTGCCTGCCACGAACGATATATTTTCTCTCATACATGATTTACATTAAAATGAAAATATCGGTATGGAGAACCATACATGACTTCCATATTCTAAGATTTATATTTAAAATCATTTGCAGCCAAACAGCCAGGCTGTGTCTTACCTGCCTTTTTATTGCTGTATTAAATGAAAAATATTATATTACATTAAAATGAAAAAATTATAATTTTATTGCCTGGAAACAAAATTATTTTATTTTTAACAATTACCATCGTTTCAAAAAGTTTAAATAAATTTTCAAGTACTTTACTCTTGTTAAAACGTAAAAGGTTGCAGGTAAACTACCCCTTCCCCTTAACCGATCTTCACCAAAATCGAAAGTCATTGATACCTCTACAATTCAGGGACGTATGCAAAAAATTATTTGATTCTGTTTCAATTTGCGGCTGTTATCGTTTGCCATAGAAAATACGCTTGATAAAAAAACGTTGCAGGTAAACTACCCCTTCCCCTCAACCGATCTTCACCAAAAACAATAGGTCTTGAGTACTCTACAAATCAGGGCTGTATGCAAAACATTATTTGATTCTGTTTGAATTTGCGGCTGTTATCGTTTGCCATAGAAAATACCCTTGTTAAAAAAACGTTGCAGGTAAACTACCCCTTTCCCTCAACCGATCTTCACCAAAAACAATAGGTCTTGAGAACTCTACAATTTAGGGCTGTATGCAAATAATCGTTTGATTCTGTTTGAATTTGCGGCTGTTATCGTTTGCCATAGGAAATACCCTTGTTAAAACATAAAACGTTACTGGTAAACTACCCCTTTCCCTTAACCGATCTTCACCAAAAACAATAGGTCTTGAGAACTCTACAATTCAGGGCTGTATGCGAAACATTATTTGATTCTGTTTGAATTTGCGGCTGTTATCGTTTGCCAAAAAAAAAAAATTTCCCTTGATAAAAAAAAACCGTTGCAGGTAAACTACCCCTTTCCCTCAACCGATCTTCACCAAAAACAATAGGTCATGAGTACTCTACAAATCAGGGCTGTATGCAAAAAATTATTTGATTCTGTTTGAATTTGCGACAGTTATCGTTTGCCATAGAAAAAAAAATCTACAGACAGACACACAGACAGACAGACACACACACACACAGAGACACTTTTCGGAAAACGACTTTTTTTCATGTTTTGAGTGTAGTAGAATCAGAATCTGCAATAATCTCGAACACGATTTTTTTTGCCATCACCATACTTCCATTCCTTAAGGAATATGGAAGTAAAAATTATAATTTTATTGCCTGGCAACAAAATTATTTTATTTTTAACAATTACCATTGTTTGAAAAAGTTTAAATGAATTTTCAAGTACTTTACTGTTGTTAAAACGTAAAAGGTTGCAGGTAAACTACCCCTTCCCCTTAACCGATCTTCACCAAAAACAATAGGTCTTGAGTACTCTACAAATCAGGGCTGTATGCGAAAAATTATTTGATTCTGTTTGAATTTGCGGCTGTTATTGTTTGCCATAGAAAATACCCTTGTTAAAACATAAAACGTTGCAGGTAAACTACCCCTTTCCCTTAACCGATCTTCACCAAAAACAATAGGTCTTGAGAACTCTACAATTCAGGGCTGTATGCGAAACATTATTTGATTCTGTTTGAATTTGTGGCTGTTATCGTTTGCCAAAAAAAAATTACCCTTGATAAAGAAAAACCGTTGCAGGTAAACTACCCCTTCCCCTCAACCGATCTTTACCAAAAACAATAGGTCGTGAGTACTCTACAAATCAGGGCTGTATACAAAAAATTATTTGATTCTGTGTGAATTTGCGGCTGTTATCGTTTGCCATAGAAAAAAAATCTACAGACAGACACACAGACACTTCTCGAAAAACGACTTTTTTTCATGTTTTGAGTGTAGTACAATCAGAATCTGCAATAATCTCGAACACGATTTTTTTGCCATCACCATACTTCCATTTCCTTAAGGAACATGGAAGTAAAAGGTGAAAAGCTTTAAATTGTATACCCTCATCAGTTTGTACCGTTACAAGAGATGTCCTTTGATAACCAACATTTTGCGTTATGTTTACAACTTCAAGACTGTTACATATAGGATGTCTCGAACATTTGCAGGGTGTTTATGGGGGAGGGGATGAATGGGACTGGATCCCTCCCCCAGAGGGTCAAAAATAAAAATTGTAGGAATTTTGATAATCCCTTAACACTTTCGAGACGATGGATTTGTTAGAGGTTGTCGACGATAGAGAAGCATATGTGCAGTAAAACACGAGAGTGGAATAGTGGGGGAAGCGGGTATACCTACCAATATTATCATGTACCCCCACCTTTCTCCCTACTGGCACAAATTGAGCTTCTCTAATGTTGACAATTTCTAACACGTCTGCTGAAAAAATGGCTTACTTGACGAAGGACGAGTTAACATGGCTTTTTCATTTCAATGCTTGTATTTCTTAAGCGACGAAATATAGTCGGCTGTGAACAGCTGTAATAGGTCCATACACCTCTCTTAGTTTACAAAAAATTCGTAGATGGCATCAGCATTATGAAACAGGAATTACAGAACATTTTCTATACACATGAAAGCTGTTTTGCCATTCTCAGTCGTAATGATGATGCCATGTTTCTGGCTAACCTTTGTACAGTTTCATGGTGTGTATACCTTTGGTTTGTTAACTTTTAGACAATTTTTGATTGTTTTTGTGTTATATTTTAGTTATGTTAGTGTTATGTTTTTATTATTAGGATGACTTCGCGGGACCAATATCTGTCCATTCAGGAACTTGAACAGATAATAAATGAATCTGGTTCTTAAATGGATAACAGTGACTTAGATGACGAATTTGTACATGAAATTGATAATGATGATTCTGATTTAGATGTTAGTGGTGTTGTGTCAAATGTGCAAGAAGAATTATAAATATTGTTACAACACAAATAAGCCACCCCAATACCAGGGATAAAAAAAAGATGAATCTACAATATAAAAAATAATTAGTGTAATAAAATGTTTAAAATAATGAAAATAAAATGACAATGACACAACAAATGACGACATGACCTAACCCAAGTGATTGACCAAATAAAAAGAACCAAAAGAAGAAGGGAAAAGACGAAACCAAATAAGAAAGTGATTGACCAAGTAAAAAGAACCAAAAGAAGAAGGGAAAAGACGAAACCAAATAAGAAAGTGATTGACCAAATAAAAAGAACCAAAAGAAGAAGGGAAAAGACGAAACCAAACAAGAAGGAAACCAATTGAAGGAAGAGAATGACTCCATACAATCAAATGAAACAAAACCAAATGAGAAGGGGAAAACCAAAATAAAATGAAACAAAATAAGATGAAAGGGAAGAAGAAGGAAAATGAACATGAAACAAACCAAGTATAAAGGAAATAAAGTTAAACCAAATCACAAGACACAAACAAATAATATAGGATATGAAAAGGAGACGCTCAAGTGTAATATCGGAAACGAAACCAATGACTAACCAATGTAAAAAATAAGTATTATTATCGATTCAAAAATAAATGTAAATGATTTGATAAAACCCAATAAAGTAATATGAAAAATAAAAGTACACTAACCCAAGAATTAGAGTTAGATGTGATAAAAAACTCTATAAAGACATAAACTTGTTAATAGTATAGATAATATTTATAAAGAGAGAGATAGTGAGATGGTGAGAAAATAAAATTAACTAAGTGACGAAGAAAAAGTAATTATAGGGATTACCCATTTATAAACACTTAAAATAAAACATTTAAGAAGTGCAAAAGTGAAAGTGTAAAACCCCCAAAATAATTAAGAAATAAAGTGATAAATAAAAAACGTTTAATAAATAAGCTATAATAAACACTAAATGATTAATGGTGAACCATATTAATAATTAAGAATGTTATTAATGATAGTATTAGATGTAAACACTTAGTAATATGAAATGAACACTGAAGAGTGATGATGACAGTATTATTTAAAAAAGAATCTTATTGTTAAAGAAATTAAGTTTAATTATATACAATAGTATTTAAAAGGGAGAATCCCATGAAGGGTAAACAGTTGGTGTTACCATGGATAGAAGGTAGATATTATTTAAGAAATAAGAAATTAAAAATGAAATCAATAAACACCCCAAGTTATAAGGGATAATTAATTGAATAAGTTTAAATGGTGTGATGATGTTTATCACCCAAACAATAATAAAGAATGAAATGAATTGTAAACAAACTGTACCTAATAACTGTTAAAAAATTGTTTAATTAAAGTTATGAATAGGATATTGCTGGAGGAATTGTACAGACCATAGGCCTAAATGTTATGTTTTATGTGATAAAGAATAATAAGTAGTAGCCATATTGTTAACAAGGGAAACATAGATAAATAAGAAGTTGAAACAATACAGTTCTAATTACACTAGAAAATCAGTTATGTAGAAAATAATAGAAACATAAAAATAGGATAAAAACACACCCAAAACACAACAACAAATAAACCAATCAATTATAATAACAAAACAAAACACATTAGAATAAAATGATATATAATTTGTATAAAATAAGTAAATATAATCAATGGCTACTAGGGCCTAGGAAATGCCTAACTGTCAGAAACAAATAACTACAAATTGTATAAAATCAACAAGGAAACTAACAAATCCAAGGCGAATAAATAGCCAAGGATAATTTGTAAATCATTTTAAAAGAAAAATGTTAGAATAAGGACTTAAATTAAAAGAGAAATGTAATTAACAAATATTAACATAAATGTACAAACATTAATATTTCGAAGAACCCAACCTTATGTGATATCAAAATAATCTTTGAAAGGAAATAATAACAGTAGTGATAATATTTAATATGTAGGGAGGAAGACAGAAGAATAAAAGCATTCAGAAGATATACAGTAATTTTGAATAAAAATTCAAATTTGATAACAGTGGTTATAAGCCAAGATTAACCAATCAGGATTAATTTATAACCATGACAACAGACGTTGGTTACGAATTTTCCGTTAATTTATAGTACTCTATAAGTGACGCTCATGCAGATTAGACGCCAGATTTTGAATGGCCTCAATTTTCATTTAAAATTTATAAAAAGTAGTCAAAATTAAAAAACATGAACAAGTAAGAAGAAGACGAGGAGCAATAACATTTAACTGATGCCAAGGACCAATTTGAATAAAAATTAGATGAAGAAATTACCACAACTAACATGAAAAAGATGCCAGCAGCCCAAATCATTCAAAATTGATGACTATTCTATTTCACCTGAACAACGGTTATCACAAGCCTTCTGATTTGACAAGTATCATTGAATTACCCAATTTCCTGAAATAAACTCACTTTAAATATTTCTCACAGTTATCTGAACTTTCACTATAAACTGAATATAATTTCTTTCAAAGATTAAGTAAAATAAACAAACACTGAAAATTTATTAATTAAGAAAATAACCTAATGTTAAACTGCAACTTTTGAAACACACTTTACTACACAGCAGGAACAAATTGTAGCTACACATTATATTATTTAAGTACGAATAATGTAAGGTAGTGTACTTTTTATTGTAATCATAATTGAATGTTTTTCTCGTAATCAAAAGAACATAGATTTTAAATGGAACAGATTGTAAACAAACTAAACTGTAGCCATCTTAGGCCGTATGAATCGTTCCAAAATCGATTTCGCCAAACCCTAGAGAGATTGTCTCATATTAATTGTCGGTGCAAAATTGTTGAATAACCAAATATAATTTTCTTGTCAAACTGAATAATTACCAATCAATAATTAAAGAAACTAGTACAGAGTGTAACCATTGTTTTTATTTCATAGGGAAGTGTATTGTATAATTTGTGCATTTTAGTGAACTTCCAGAATTGACGGCCAGCGCTCACGCTGCAACTTGACAAACTACCTGCTTGATTCAGTAGGTCGTACGAAGGCGGGAACAAATTCGAATACTCCCGGCTGTCATAGCTTAAAACACTTTTGTCACGTTATTTATTAATTTAATTGTTTTAAATAAACAATTTGGCGCCACCCGGGATTCGTAAACCCCTATGGAATAACAGGTAAGGTACCCACTCGCGTTGTACTGGTAATTTGAAACATCGCTGCGAACTTCGTTAGCGCAAAACATTGAAGTAACGATACCAGTGTGAGGCGAACACACAGCATATATACTCTTTTACAGAGATAACGACATTTATTCGTTACAAATTGGCGACCAACTGGTGAGGCTAGAAAAGAAGACTAGCGGCGATTACGGGAAAATATGCAACATTCTGTGGTTACAAGATATAAAGCTAAGCAGGGAACTGAAGATAACAAGGGAGAAGAAATGGAAATGATGGAAGAAATAATCGAGGAAACGATCGAAGAGGATACCCAAGGGGACCAACCGGAAAACCCAACCCAACCAGAACCGGAAATGGAAGTAATAGTCGGCGACCAACTAGGCAAAACAAACGAAGAAGCAAAATTGGATAGCTTGATGAGGATGATGATGGAGCAATTCGAACAAAGAAAGCAAGACAAGAAAGAAGCAAAAGAACAAAGAAAGGAAGACAGGGAATTTTTAAACGAAAAATTCGATGAAAAAATAGACAAAATGAAGGGAGAAATTGTAACTTTACGTTTACTGCTGACAATAAATATACGATAAATTACATGTTAAACTTATAGTCATGTTTTCAAAAGTCGGGCGCCATCTTGATTACATATGTTGTCATTGTTAAACACTATAGGGCAGGAATTCGTTACGCGAATTTGTGATAAACGGAAGTTGTTTGAAATAATAAAATACCTGGTTAAAATTGTTACCAATGATATACCCTGTTTATTTTTATAGACATCTTACATAATGCTCTTGTAAGTATTAAACAAACTTTAAACCCTCCAAAATCATAATACAGGTAAAATTAAATGTGTTATTATGTAATATTATATAATTACGTGAATATAGACTTGCATATCGTTATATTGGTGCGCACAACCCAGCACTTAGAAATTACTCACGCACACACTCTCTCTCTCTCTCTCTCTCTCTCTCTCTTTCTCATCCTGGTACAATTTGTTATTATGTTATGAGCTCATTTTAAAAAAGTGAAATTTTGAATACTTGAATTTATTTGTTATTTGGTCATTTCAGATAAAGTTTGAAGTGGAAATAAAATAAGGATATGTGTGTGTTGATGGAACGTTCTCACCAAAGTCGTGTAGGCCTCCTCGCACTGCTAGAATCGTCCAGATTAGCACAATCGGTATAGTTTTACTGCGGTTTACGGCGCACCGTCGTGTCGACCCACGTAACTCCTCGGACCGATTCTATACGCTGATCTATTTGGGACGATCCATCGGCCGATGACGCCTACACGAAGCCGAACTTTTAACGTTCTTCACCACATGTTTTTGATGTTTATATAGTTTATTAACCACGTCTAGTGGTTTAAAAGTTAAAATTCACTTATTAGTGAACGAGTTGCCGGCCGGCTACGATCACAGTTGCTGACGAAATGACGACTAATCTTTGTTACATGTTTCCGAGGTGGGGTGAATCTACGTCACTCGTTCTTTGTTAAGTTGTTGACAGCATCGTGTTGTGGATGTAAACACATTCTCGGCCGCTGCCGTAATTAAGGATCGTCACTGTTATCGCAACAAATTACATATTGTTTTTGTGATGCTTCACGGTTTTTTGCTATGAATCTGTCCAAATCCTGGCAAATATTATACAGTCCACTCACTATATATTCATACCGGTTATTTAATGTTTGTTTAATTATGACCAAACTAAAAAATACAATATTTATGGTTTTATTTACCATATTTAAGGTAATTATAAAATGTACCATGATTCTACCATTACAAAACCCCCTCAATGAAAGATTGTGTGTCGAAGCACAAAAACTTTCATTGACCCTTTCATACTTCCTAAAGGGATCAGCCAGGATAGGTCGCCACAACCCCCTTACAATTTTATATAAAAGAAAAGTACAACTCACCCTTGGTCTGATGATGATGACCGTACCTACATGACCTTACTGGACTTCTCCTTCGAGATCCCAACACCATAAGGCCACTTAGGCTCTTAACGCCCCTACTCTGACGCATTGGCCAGCTCAGGACCGCTGTCATATCACCAAACACTGAAACAATACATGATAAATATTAAAAGAGTGGCTTGGTAAATTACTCTATCCTCAACTGATCTGGTTCCCCTTAGCTAGGTGCTGGTTTGTGCTACTAAGCACTGGGTTGGCTTAATATATTTATAATACTAAGATATAGTTGTAAAATTTATACTACTAAAACGTAACTCTCAAGAATTAGAAAGAATTTCCCTTCTCCATATTAACAAATCCTGAATTAATGAATGGTTTCGATTTCTATCGACAATATTTATCTCTTTCCATTTTATAATTATTGTAATTATAACATAAACACATTGATATAAAAAGAATTAAAATCTAATTGAAAATATGAAAATTACACTATAAGTCTCCCAAACCTGGAGAAAAACAAATTATATTGATATAAAAGAATTAATAAATCTGTATATTTATTTATTTATAAATCTTATTGAATGGTTAAAATAAAGAAAAAACATTATTATTATTATTATTATTATTATTATTATTAACAGGTAATAGTCTGGCGCTGTTAATAATATTTATCCCTCATTCTCCTCCACACACACACTATTGCCCCCCCTGAACTGTTGCGTTCAGTTGCCTCCACAAGGACTGAGGCAGAAGGAGTGAGCACTTTTTTCTTTTCTCTCTCTCCCATCCTTGCTTTAGCATTACAAAATCTTCAAGGCATGTACCCTTACTATTACATTTATAATACACCCCTAAGGTCTACCACCCCAACCGAGGTGAAGTAGCCTATTCAAAACAAATAATAGATTCCCCTAAACCTCCCAATAAATTTCCAAATTTCAACCAATTTTGTAGGCAACCAACCATGGTCAGGGTTACAATTTCTGGCCACAGCTGGTTGTCGTCCAGATCCACGATTAGTGTTGGTAAGACAGTAATCGCCCGAAATATGGGGAATCGAAAATATGTGACACATTGTGTCTTATGTAGTCCCAATCGGGGACTACCCTACAACTTAACAAGTTATACACAAATCCATTACAAGACTACTATTTAATAAACATAATGATAATGTTTAAAATATAGTCTCAAAATTTCACCATAGTAGCACTATGTCCTTTAAACCCCGTAAGGTCGTTACTTCACAAAAATAAAAAAATCAAAATCTAGATATCATTTAAAAAATGTTATTTCTTTCTTTAGTTACATTAATAAATTTGTAGACACTTTCCAAGTCCAAAACATCACTTTTCTAACACTACAGGAAAACAATGGATCTTCTGATCTGCTTAGTTTATACACAAAAATATAACTCCTTAATGAGTTAACTTATTAAGTTACACAATTTTCAAATTCTATTCTATGATTTTTAGAATAAAACAAAATTCATGGGCTAAATGCCAAACTATATATATATTTTTTTTTTTTATATATCCCAAGAATTAGGGGTCCCCCTCCCCGTTCAATAATAAAATTAAATTTTCTACTTGCTACCAATTTTGTGTGGAGGAAGACCATCGTTGCTTTCACTTCCTTACGTCAGTTCCGCCAACCATGGTCCGCCTCCCCAATTCCAAAATCCACGATCAGAGGTGGTGAGTCTGTGATCGTCCGAAAATGGGGGAGAGTCCCTTCTATAAAACCAATAAAACTGCATTAACATTCAAACACTCAAAATATAAAAACATCAATATTCATAAAATAACTAAGACGACCAGTACAATTTTAAATTTGTAGCATTGTGTGTTCCTACTATCTCTCCAGTTACGTTGTTCTGTAATACATAAGAATTTTGCATCTTAACTTCTATGACCTCATACGGTCCTTCATACAAGAGAAAGAATTTCTTAATTTCTTTGTCTTGCGCACTCGATAAGTCATGTCTTTTAACTAATACCATTTGTCCTATATTATACTTAACCCACTTACCTCTTGCGTCGTGTCTACGTTTTCTCTGTTCACCCTTGCTAATTAAGTTTTCATTCGCCAACCGGATTTTAATGTTTATATCAGTCGTTCTGCTCTCAGGTGGATAGTCGAATAGTTGTTCCAAGATTCTTGGGGGGCGTGTTCCTCTTACCAATTCATGAGGTGTATAGCCAGTAGACTCGTGGGTGGTACTGTTCAGTCAAGTTTCTACCTTTCGTACATACAATGGCCATTCGCTGTGTTTAGCGTGACAATAGGCTCTGAAGATCCTGCCTATTTCTCTCATTACACGCTCAGCCTGGTTGGACTGGGGATGATACACAGCTGTATGCTTCGTGAGAATGCCTTCCCATCCTAAGGTCTGACGCCATCTTCCGCTGATGAACTGCGGCCCATGGTCTGATAAAATTACTTTTGGCTTACCCACGTTAATCATATAGTCTTTAGTCACCTTTTCACTCAATACCTTACTGGTAGCTCTTTTTACGCTATACAATTTTACATATTTTGAGAAAGTGTCAAGCAATACAAATATATAAACTACTCCGCCTCTACCCTTCGGCAATGGTCCAAACAAATCCACAGCAACTAAATCAAAAGGTCTTTCTACCTTAATATAATTTAACTCACCTTCTACTCTGTAGTTAACCACCTTCGACTTTTGACACAAATCACAACTCCTCAGCAACTGTCTCACTCGCCTTTCCATATTTCTGAAAATACATGATTCTTTTAAAACATTGACACACTTTTTAGCCCCAAAATGACCATATCGTATATGACAATCCCAAATAATTTTCTCTTCCAACACTGCTGGTACCACTAATCTCCAGTCACGCTCACCCCCTACTACCTTCTTAAACAATAACCCTTTGTAAATTTTAAAATATTGATTGTACTCAGATTCATCCAGCTCCGTCTCTAAACTGTGTATTATTTTTCCAGACTTACCATCTGCTCTCTGCATGGTGTTGATATCCTTCAGCTCCTCTCCAAAGATTCTGTCTTCTCTGCTAATCTGAAAAATTTCAATTTCTTTTAAGTCCCTACCTGTTTTATTATTTTCACAATCTACTCTGGATAGAGTGTCGGGTACCTTATTTTCGGTTCCTTTAATATACTCCCACTCGAAGTTGTACTCCTGCAAAACAAGTACCCACCTGGTTAATCGACTATGAGCAAGTTTACAAGTGTTGAGGAATGACAAACCTTTATGATCAGTTCTAATGATCGTTTTGTTGCCTAAGATGTAAGTTCTGAATTTACCAACGGCGAACACAATACTGAGCAATTCTTTCTCTGTGGTAGTGTAATTCTTTTCGGCCGGCAGTAAGGATCGACTAGCGAACGCAATTGTCCGATGTTCCTTCTCATCATCCTCCTGATACAGCTCTGCTCCCACAGCTACATTGCTGGCGTCCGTCTGTAAATAAAACATCTTATCAAAATCCAGGTGGTTCATCATAATCATGTTACTGAATTTGCGTTTTATTTCTTCAAAGGCTCCACGCTCCACGTCTCCCCACTTCCATTGTCGGTTCTTCTGCAATACCGCACTTAACTTTGCGGTTAGGTAGGCGTAGTTCCTTTGAAATTTCCTATAAAAGTTGCACAGCCCAAGAAAACTCTGAAGTTGTTTGATGTTTCGCGGTTCAGGGAAGCGCATAACAGATTCGACCTTGTCCGGGTTTGCAGAAATTCCTTCCGGTGTAATAATGAATCCTAAAAAATTAATCTTCGTTTGTAAAAATTTGGACTTGTCCCAATTTACGGTTAATCCTCCCGCTTCTAATTTTCCTAACACATACTTTAAATGTTCTAAATGGTCTTCAAATGTACGTGAAGCTATCAAAATGTCGTCCACATATACTGTGAGAAAATCTAAATCTTTTGGTCTCAAAATTCTATCCAAACATTTAATGAAACTAGCTACGCTGGTATTTAGCCCAAATGGTAGTCGCTTAAACTGATAATTTTTTCCGTTAAATAAAAATGCTGTGTATTGCCTACTTAATGGCACCTGCCAATATCCAGCAGTCAGATCTAATGATGTCATAAACCGTACGCCACTAAACTTTTGAAAGATCTCATTTATAGATTCTGGTGATTCTCGGTCTGGTATAATAATTTGGTTAATTTTCCTTGCGTCTAAACACAATCTTACTCCTCCTTCCTTCTTAATTACCACCACTAACGGATTTGAGTAGTGAGACACTGACCTCTCGATGATCCCATTTTCTAACATCTTATCCAACTCCTCTTGCACCGCTCGTCTTTTAGAGTAAGGCACTGGATAGCTCCGCTGCATGAATGGTGTGTGTTCCTTTATCTGTAACATACATTCATAATTTTTTGCCCTTCCTGGAATATCGGCAAACACTCTCTTAAACTGCTCTATTACCTGCCATAACGCTATACGTTGGCCACTCCTTATCACCTCACCCCCACTACAGAATTCATCCGCCCTTATCTCCCATACTTCATTATTAATATTACTCATTTCATTATCAACATCTTCTAAATACTCACCCTCTCTACAAAAATTTATTTTAGTATCTAAATTATTCTCAACTACTCGTTTCTGTAACAATTTCACACCAGTTGTTCTAACTTTATTTATCACATTTTCAAAATTTATTCTCACAGACCTATCACCCCCATCTAACTCCAACACCTTTTCTTTAAAATTTATTACAGCTTTATTTCTTTGTAAAAAATCATTTCCCAAAATGATGTCTAAACTTAACCCATTGACTACCAAAAATGTATTATCAAAATTCATATCTCCAATTGAGAAACTTAAATGTATTTGTTTTGTCACCCTTTTACTACGTACCCCCGTGACTCCTATTACTGTAACCCTTGGTACGGGTAAAACTGGAATATTCTTTTTAAATTCTTTTAATTCACTTAAAATGTTCTCGGTTATTACTGAAATTTCACTTCCTGTATCAACAAGTGTTTTAAATTTTCTATTCTCTATTGTTACCTGGATTTCCGTGAGTCCAGCTCTCACCTCCAATGTCGTGTTACTCTCCTCCTCCAATAAATCGGTAATGATATCTGTTTTTATGACGTTTGACTGTATGTTCTCGATTGGTCGGACCTCATGAGCTTCCCTGAACAGTGGTCGGGTCCTATTTACCACTGTCGACTTCAGTTTTCCGGCTGTGTCCTGTTATGGCTCGTGGATGGTACAGGGTGTCCTCTTGTTGGTCCCTGATGGAGATATGGTGATCCTCTGTTGCTAGGTGTTCCTCTGTTCGCAGGTACGAATTGCTTGGTTTGGTTACTCCTTGGCGTTTTGCAGTAATAGCAGTGCTGCATGTGGGCACGATTTTCCTTCCTGCAACTAAAACAACTCCAACCGCCTGGTTGCTGTAAATCATTGCGAAAATTATATTTATTACCATTGTTATTGTAATAAGGCCTTGGCCGATTAAACTCATTGTTATGGTTAGACATATTTGGTTGAATGGGTCGTCTACCCATTTCGCGATCATTTATGCTTTGTAGTATATCTAATACCCTTTCCAGCTCATCAAGATTTTCTATTTCTTTAGTCATCAGAGTGACTTGCACTTCCCTGGGTAAGTGCTTACTCACATACCTAACAAATGACTTAAAAGGTATGGGCGGCTCTAAATATTTTGCCTCATTGTACAATTTAGTTACATAGATAGTAATGTTATTATTACTAAGGTTACGTCCCATGAAATTACCCATTCCCATAATACGGCTTCTTAAAGTCTCCTGCTCTTCTTCTGTCCAATATTTACCCTTAAATGCTTTCTCAAAAGTATTATAACAATCCCATTCTAACCTGTGAGCTTCAGCCCATATGACTGAATTACCCTTAAAACATTTCATTATTTTGTTTAATTTCACTTCCCAGCTAATACTACTAAAATAATTATAATCCCTTGTTTGATTTAGAAAATGCATGGGCTGTATTACCCTGTTTTCATGGCTAAAATTCTCTAGTTCTATTTCATTATAGAAATCCCTAGTTACGATTACCCTTTCATTTATGCTTGAAATATTTTTATTTATTTCTCCCCGTAATTCATTTTTTACACTGGTCAAATTATTTGCAATTATATCATATTTATCATGCACATCCATACTATTTTGTACAGTTAAATCATCAATTTCTTTAATCTTACTTTGTAACAAATTAAATCTACTCTTGGTATTTCTCTCATGTTCAGTTATGGTATTATCTATGGTTTCTAAGTTCTTTGTAATATCTATTACATTTACTTCAATTTTCTCTAAATGATTCTGTAAAACATTTGTTTTCACTTCTATTTGGTTGCTTACTTCAATATTGGTTTTAACTTCTAATTGACTTTCTACCAAATTTAAACATTTCTGTTGTATTTCTGTACTTTGTGACTCTAACTGACTTTTAATCGTGTTATTTACTGTGTCATAAACTAGATCAATTTTAGTATCTAAACCATTAATTGTACTACTGAATTTATCATCAACAATTGCTAGAGTGGTTTTCTGTATGTTAT
This sequence comes from Magicicada septendecula, assembly GCA_034769895.1. Taxonomy (NCBI): domain Eukaryota; kingdom Metazoa; phylum Arthropoda; class Insecta; order Hemiptera; family Cicadidae; genus Magicicada; species Magicicada septendecula. The sequence goes on from CM068373.1 coordinate 285,081,872, forward strand.
CACAACGTGTTTCTACTGTGTTAATTCGCTCCTCTAAGTGAAAATTTTGACCTTTTATTTCATTCTTTAGTTCATTACATTGTTTGTCAAAACTATCTCTGATTTCATTTTTCTGCTCATCTAATTTTTTGTCAAAATTATCAAATTTATTTAATAAAAGTTGCATCATTGCAGCAGTACCATCTGGTTTGCTATCCGACATAGTTGAAATAGATGTATCGACTTTCGTTGTCTCTACAGATACAGGCGTATTTGCCTCGTCAGTCTGACTAGCTTGATTTGGTTGGACATCCATCTCACCAGTCAAATTTACATCAGTTGTACTGATTTCTATTGTAATATTATCATTTGTACTCATGTTGGCAATTTTACAATACACACATGCATACAATTGTATAACCTAACTATTGGGTTATGTTTATGTATTAAAATTTTGGCGTTTATTACCTCAAACAACTTTTCCGCTCTCTTTCTAGGCGTACTCTATATAAAATAATATTATATAGAGTCCCTGTTCGCAGGCAGCCATCTGTAACTTTACGTTTACTGCTGACAATATATATACGATAAATTACATGTTAAACTTATAGTCATGTTTTCAAAAGTCGGGCGCCATCTTGATTACATATGTTGTCATTGTTAAACACTATAGGGCAGGAATTCGTTACGCGAATTTGTGATAAACGGAAGTTGTTTGAAATAATAAAATACCTGGTTAAAATTGTTACCAATGATATACCCTGTTTATTTTTATAGACATCTTACATAATGCTCTTGTAAGTATTAAACAAACTTTAAACCCTCCAAAATCATAATACAGGTAAAATTAAATGTGTTATTATGTAATATTATATAATTACGTGAATATAGACTTACATATCGTTATATTGGTGCGCACAACCCAGCACTTAGAAATTACTCACGCACACACACTCTCTCTCTCTCTCTCTCTCTCTCTCTCATCCTGGTACAATTTGTTATTATGTTATGAGCTCATTTTAAAAAAGTGAAATTTTGAATACTTGAATTTATTTGTTATTTGGTCATTTCAGATAAAGTTTGAAGTGGAAATAAAATAAGGATATGTGTGTGTTGATGGAACGTTCTCACCAAAGTCGTGTAGGCCTCCTCGCACTGCTAGAATCGTCCAGATTAGCACAATCTGTATAGTTTTACTGCGGTTTACGGCGCACCGTCGTGTCGACCCACGTAACTCCTCGGACCGATTCTATACGCTGATCTATTTGGGACGATCCATCGGCCGATGACGCCTACATGAAGCCGAACTTTTAACGTTCTTCACCACATGTTTTTGATGTTTATATAGTTTATTAACCACGTCTAGTGGTTTAAAAGTTAAAATTCACTTATTAGTGAACGAGTTGCCGGCCGGCTACGATCACAGTTGCTGATGAAATGACGACTAGTCTTTGTTACATGTTTCCGAGGTGGGGTGAATCTACGTCACTCGTTCTTTGTTAAGTTGTTGACAGCATCGTGTTGTGGATGTAAACACATTCTCGGCCGCTGACGTAATTAAGGATCATCACTGTTATCGCAACAAATTACATATTGTTTTTGTGATGCTTCACGGTTTTTTGCTATGAATCTGTCCAAATCCTGGCAAATATTATACAGTCCACTCACTATATATTCATACCGGTTATTTAATGTTTGTTTAATTATGACCAAACTAAAAAATACAATATTTATGGTTTTATTTACCATATTTAAGGTAATTATAAAATGTACCATGATTGTACCATTACAAAATAAGGGAAGACATTGAGACACTGAAAAACAAAATTGAAGGAAATAATGAAACATTGAAGCAGCAGATAAATGAGAAAATGGAGGAACACAGAAATACCCTAAGGAAGAATCAAGAAACCTTACAACGGCAGTTGAAGGAGGACATCCAAAAAGGTCATGAAGAACTGAAGGAAGAATTGAGGGGACAATTGAAGGAGGACCATGAGAAGAACAGAGAAGAGTTAAAATGTCAATTAGAACAACAGTTAGAGGGATACTGTGAAGATATCAAAAAGAAGGTCTCCGAAACTAATGAGAAAATAAAAACCACCAGTGAAACGGTAGCAAGGGCCCAAGAAGAAATAATAAGCAAAATTAAAGCAGTCGAGGACGACGGCATAAACAGGATAGTAGAACTCCAAGTAACAACAACTGTAGAATGCCAAAGAAATAAACAGGAGGTGCTCAAGAAGCTGGAGGAGAGGCACAAAGAAATACAAACTGATATCAGAGATCGTGTGGAAAGAGTATACACCACCATCAATAAAGTCAATGGACAGACCCAAGAGAATAAAGAGAAGATACAAGGAATCAGTCAAAGAGAGAGGCAGATGCAGGAAGAGTTGGATGCACTGAGGGAGAAACCATGTCACAGTACTCACATTATCACCAACGAGAACAGAGACGTAATAAACTTTCGGAGTTACCGACGTAATCCCATAGAATTCCTAAAGAGAGTAGAAGAACTCATCGAAAAGAACAGAGAAACAAGATGGATGACGGTAAGGAGCCTTATTGACAAAATGTTTAAAGACACTCATGACAATTGGTGGACGGCCACTCGACCGGAGATCAACTGTACCCAGGAATTCAAGGCGCAATTCCGCGAAAAATATTGGTCCGAATCTACACAAAACGTAGTAAGGAACGACATCAGTAATGGGAGATATGAACCACAAGCGGGACACACACTAACTTCTTACTTCTTAGGGAAAGTATGTTTGGCTAGGAATCTCGAACCAAGAATACCTGAAGAATCATTAGTAATACAGCTGGGTTATCACTACGAGGACGCAATACAAAGGGCCAGGAGACAAGGACAGATCAGAACCATCCAAGGTATGGCAAATTTTATGGAGGACCGTGAAAATGATAGACAATATCGACGCAACCGAATGGTCAACTTGAAATATAACCGTGGGGAGGAGAACCAAAACCCACCAAATTACAATCCGTCATATAACAATCCCCATTACAACAACCCGAGTAGTCCGAACCAGAACGATAATAACTATCAATATAGGGGTAACCGCCCAAATTATAATCAGGGCAATCCACCGTGTAATGGAAACTATCAAAACAAATAACGAGAGAAAAGATGGAACGATGATATCCATCACTTCAAACGCCAAACTGGAAAAAGTGTTTCTCGACATATGTGGACCATTCCCACGTAGCGGAGGGAGACATAGTACAAGTTCATAGTGATTATATTGGACCGTTACACCAAGTACACCAAGTTATACGCTATAAACAGAGCAACAACAAGGAAAATATTAGACATAATAAAAAATAAATACATCACAGAAATTGGAAAACCATACATGATTATAACAGACCACGGAACACAATTCGAAGGGAAAAGTGGAGAGATGAATTATTAAAATTAAACATAAAAACCTATAAAACATCCGTATACCACCCTAGCAGTAATCCCGCAGAAAGAGTGTTAAGAGAGGTACGACATATTTTAAGAACGTACTGCCATGATAATCAAAAGGAATGGCAGAAATATTTAACTTCAACCGAAGTATTTTTGAATATGAGTTACCACCATTTTATTGAGAACACACCATATTTAATGATGTTTGGAAGAAAACCACATAGAGAGATACAGGAATTAATAGACTTCCCAACCAACCCAGAAGACCCGTATGATGAAAACAAATGTTACAGCCGAATCATGGAGAAAATCGAGAAACAAAAAGCAAAGTATTCTCAAAAACAACATAAAATAATTAAATATAACGAAGGAGAAAGGATATTAATAAAAAACTGTGAACTACCCAGTACACTGGAAGGTATAGCAAAGAAACTGTTATTATTATACATAGGACCCTATGTCATCACCAAGGACAGTGGTAACAATACTTACGAAATAAGTAACATAACCACAAAAAAGATAAAAGGAGTGTATAATCAAGCTTCTATAAAAAAGTTTTATGAGGAAAAATAAACTATGATAAGTAAATAAAGGAATACCAAAATTCAAAAATTATGTAAGAACAACTTACAACAATATTTCAATGACATATGAGGCATAATATAAAATATAAAATAAAGGAATAAGTTACAAAAATTCCTACAAAGTAAGATCACCTTACAAAAATGTATAAATAACATATAAAGTAAAAGAAAAAAAATTTTTTTTTCATATATAAGGAATAAGTTACAAAAATTCCTACAAAGTAAGGTCAACAAACTTACAAAAATTATTTAGAATAATATTTAAAACAAAATAAAATAAACAAAAATAAAATCAAGCAAGAACTGCTAAGACAAATACCTAAAATTATAAAGAATATTGAGTATTCAAAGAAAAAAAAAGAACTGGTACGAGGATGAAAAAGAAATAATGTATAGAGCAAATATACAACCAATGGCTAAAGCAAAACAATGTTAATCAACCAAGAAAAAGCAAAAAAAAAGTCTTAAAATAATTAAAATGATCACCAAAAGAAAAGAAAAACAAGCTAGTGAAAAGTTAGAAATAATGAAATTAACAACTAAATAAATAAAAAACAATCAACTGTATGAGTAAATAACAGTATATAGCAAAGGTACAGCAGAAGGAAGAATGAGTAAAAGGTGATCGAAAAAACCACTAATTGGACAATCCCAAAAAATATTATTATTATTAATTGAAGTCACAAGACGACAAAAAAGGTATTTAAGATTGACTGAGAATAGGTCCAGCAATCAAATTAACTGAGCAGAGATGATGTTCCTCTGGTCTCAGAAAAATAAGTAGTAATGGAAGAAACCAGCTACTAAAAAGTTAGGGAAAAAATTATATAAAAGGGAGAACGCACTATGGAAATAAGTAAAAACAGATCTAAATAAAAAGGAATGGAACAAGTAAGAATATAAATAAGAAAGAAGAAATAAACAAGAAAGAAAAGGAAAAAGATTATATATAACTGATAATTTCGCAAAAAACTATGCTAGTGTTTTATCAAAATGATCAATTTTGAAGGAGAGGCATTATGTTACAACACAAATAAGCCACCCCAATACCAGGGATAAAAAAAAGATGAATCTACAATATAAAAAATAATTAGTATAATAAAATGTTTAAAATAATGAAAATAAAATGACAATGACACAACAAACGACGACATGACCTAACCCAAGTGATTGACCAAATAAAAAGAACCAAAAGAAGAAGGGAAAAGACGAAACCAAATAAGAAAGTGATTGACCAAGTAAAAAGAACCAAAAGATGAAGGGAAAAGACGAAACCAAATAAGAAAGTGATTGACCAAATAAAAAGAACCAAAAGAAGAAGGGAAAAGACGAAACCAAACAAGAAGGAAACCAATTGAAGGAAGAGAATGACTCCATACAATCAAATGAAACAAAACCAAATGAGAAGGGGAAAACCAAAATAAAATGAAACAAAATAAGATGAAAGGGAAGAAGAAGGAAAATGAACATGAAACAAACCAAGTATAAAGGAAATAAAGTTAAACCAAATCACAAGACACAAACAAATAATATAGGATATGAAAAGGAGACGCTCAAGTGTAATATCGGAAACGAAACCAATGACTAACCAATATAAAAAATAAGTATTATTATCGATTCAAAAATAAATGTAAATGATTTGATAAAACCCAATAAAGTAATATGAAAAATAAAAGTACACTAACCCAAGAATTAGAGTTAGATGTGATAAAAAACTCTATAAAGACATAAACTTGTTAATAGTATAGATAATATTTATAAAGAGAGAGATAGTGAGATGGTGAGAAAATAAAATTAACTAAGTGACGAAGAAAAAGTAATTATAGGGATTACCCATTTATAAACACTTAAAATAAAACATTTAAGAAGTGCAAAAGTGAAAGTGTAAAACCCCCAAAATAATTAAGAAATAAAGTGATAAATAAAAAACGTTTAATAAATAAGCTATAATAAACACTAAATGATTAATGGTGAACCATATTGCTATGACAGCGTAGAACAATCTAGGCGTTTATCGAATGTCCCAGAAAGATCTCGACGTAAGCGTGTGGTGTACGTGCTACTAAACGCATGTTGCGAGAAATTTCTCGACTTTGCCAGCCTTCGCTCGGGCGCTCGGACTGTGTCAAGGCCGCAGCAATTACGTAGTTCGCGAGAGATAAGACGCAGTTTGGAAGCTTCTGGTGTGTGTTAGCTAACTATAAATACATCGCGTCGCGGCCTTAGTAGTTCAGTTCAATGCGAGATTTTTGACTGTGCGGTTCGAGAGTATTAGTGCGATATATTTTACAGAGCGGTTCGGGTTATTACGGTGTACGTTCAAGTAGTTATTAGTGAAGTGTTGCGTTTTGTATTCGGACGGTATAATTGTAATACAGTTGAGTTTTAATATTAGTGGACATTTTATTGCGTATGAACAATTTCATTTGATTTGTTGTAGACACTGTGTTGTTAATTACGAACTGTTTTACTATAACAATTAAAGGTGTGATTAGTGACTTAATTGGTGTCTTGTAATTATTTTGTTTCCACTGTACCTACGACGATCGAGTAGACCGTCGTAACAGTGGTGTCAGAAGTGGGATAGAACGGTTAACAGTGGAAACAGTGGATACTTTGTACAAGACGAGTGTGATTCGTAATTAATCGAAAAACAATGGATGCCAGTCAGATGATGGAAAATTTCCAGGCGCTGTTGTTGCAGACAGAAGAACGACGACGACAGGATGCAGAGAAAGCGGAAGAGAGACAGAAAACCCTCCTGCTGGAAGCAGAGGAAAGACGCAGACAGGAGGCGGAAGAAGCAGAAAGACGACAAAAAGAAGTACGCAGACAAGAAAGAGAAGAAGCAGAAAAACGACAGGATGAAAAACGCAGGCAGGAAAGAGAAGAGACAGAGGAACGGCGACGACAGGAAACGGAAGATATCAAAGCATTAATACAGGAGCAGAAACAGATTCAAGAACACAGTACAGCAGAATTGGGTCTCCTACGAGGTGAGCTTAATAAACAAGTTACTAAAATATCTGAAGTAGAAAAATCTGTCTCGACTGTGGAAGAAGTTATGTCAACAAAAATATCTGCAGTAGAAAACTCAATGGCAAACATAAGAGAACAAATTAAAATTGAAGTTGAACAGTGCATGAAGATTCAACCAAAACAAATTTCTGAACAGACTGTACCAGTGATCAAGACAGAAAAAGACACAGAAAATAAGTTAACAGAGAAAGTCACTTTGCCTGCAGTAGGGACAGTTCATGTCAAAGCCCCAACCTTTGACGGAAGCACTCACTGGGCAACGTACCTCCGCCAATTTGAAGCTGCTGCATGCGCAAATAATTGGACAGAAAAAGACAAGGCTGTTTCACTTGTTCTTGCATTAAAAGGACCCGCGGCAGAACTACTACAGAAAGTGCCACCTGACAGCCAGAACACCTATGCCGAGTTGATAAAAGCTCTAGAATTACGGTATGGTGATAAACATTTACGAGACGTGTACTGCATCCAGTTGAGAGCAAGGCGACAGCATTCCGGGGAAAGTCTGCAAGAGTTTGAAGCAAGTATCGACAGACTAATTATACTGGCCTATCCTGAAGCGCCAGAAGATTTTCGAACGCGTTTTGCGATGCGGACATTTACTGCCGGTGTCCGAGATAACGAACTACAGCAAGTGTTACGAATGGCAAGACACCAGAACAGTGCGGACGCCCTGATACATGCTTTGCAATTTGAGGCCGCCAAATCAGCGTCTGGTTGGACAAGTCATAAAGTGCGCGAGCTAAAAGATCGCGACGGCACAGACGATGAGGAAGAAGAACAAGGAACAGAGACTCGACGGTCGGCGCCACAGAATAAAATAAGAAAGAATGGAAGACCGAAGTGTTATCGATGTGGGAAACCTGGACATCTACAACGAGATTGTCGGGTTAGAATTCAGCAGCAGGGAAACGAGCAATAGTCGGTGCAACGGGGCGTGTGCTGACTAACTGGAGGAACGAAGCCCCTAGAGAATACGCAATTTCTACGCTTCAGAAAAACACCGGGAGCTTGGTAGTTACCGGATTTGTTCAAGAAAGGCCAACCTCGATTACAGTTGACACAGGCGCAACAGTTTCTATTGTGCGCCCCGACGTGGTGAAAGATCTCAAGCCAATCTGGTGCTCTTGCAGCTTGCTAACAGCTACTGGACGGCCTGTAAAAGTGTATGGAAAAGTGGAGATACACCTACGCCTCGGTAGACTTGAGTTTAATCATCAAGTACTTGTTGCAGACATTGTGAATGAAGCAATTCTTGGTGTGGACGTTATGAACGCATACGGATTTATAGTCGACTTCAAAAACAATGTCTTGAGAATCGGAGGCGAAGAGGTAATGCTATCAACAATGACGACAGCAGAAAAATCGATGGACGTCATAAACCAAGTGGCCGTAACTGTTCCGCCAAACTCCGAAAAGATCATCATGGTTAGAACTGCGGTAGATACTAGGGGCAATCAGTGCTCTATATTCGAACCCCAGGTAGTCAGCACACCGGGCATACTAATCGCCAGAAGTTTAGTAAAACCTGACGAAACCGGAAATGTACCTATTAGAGTGGCGAATATTTTGGATCAAGTTATCACTTTACAAAGCAATACGCTCCTAGGCAAATTGACTCCTGTGGCCTGGGTAGCCGGAATAACGCAACGAAGACCCAGTTCTTCGGATACTTCTAAATTACCAGAGGAACTGCAAGAATTATTGAACAGATCTTCTAACGACCTCTCAAGTGGTGAGTTAAAAGAACTCGGACAGTTTTTACACGAATTCAAAGATTGTTTTGCAGTTCGGGGACAGTCACTGGGAAGAACCTCTCTTGTGCAACATCGCATCAATACTGGGGACACAACACCGATACGCCAACCTCCTCGAAGGCCTCCATTATCTAAACAAGAGGAGATGTCTCGGTTAGTACAGGACATGTTGACAGAGGGAGTAATTGAACCTTCGTCAAGTGCTTGGTCTTCCCCTGTAGTGCTGGTAGCGAAGAAGGATGGTGGATTGCGTTTCTGCGTAGACTACCGGAGGTTAAATGATGTTACAAAGAAAGACTGCTATCCATTACCTCGCGTTGACGATACACTCGACACGTTGTCCGGAGCACAGTGGTTTTCCACATTGGACCTGAAGAGTGGATATTGGCAAGTGGGTCTTCATCAAGAAGACAAGGAAAAGACCGCTTTCTCGACCCCAAGTGGCTTATTCCAATTTAACGTCATGCCATTTGGACTCTGTAATGCACCGGCAACATTTGAGAGATTGATGGACCTGATACTCCGAGGCCTGACGTGGAAAACTTGCCTTGTTTACTTAGACGATGTCATAGTGATCGGGAAGACTTTCGAAGATCATTTGGAAAACCTTAAGGAAGTTCTAACTAGAATTCACGGTGCACAACTGAAGCTGAGCCCGAAGAAGTGTTCTCTATTCCAGAAGGAAGTACAGTATTTGGACCATCTGGTTTCGGCAGCGGGCGTTAGCATGGATCCTAATAAAGTAGACACCGTAAGAGACTGGCCAGTTCCGAAGAATAAACACGAAGTTCGGAGTTTCCTGGGGTTATGCTCATATTACCGACGTTTTGTGAAAGGCTTCGCTACTATTGCTAAACCACTACATGAGCTAACGGAAAATAAACGAAACTTCCAATGGTCGAGAGTGTGAACAAGCATTTAGAACGTTGAAGATTGCATTATGTTCGCAGCCAATTCTCGCTTTTCCAGCTTCCGAAGGGAAGTACATCGTAGACACAGACGCAAGCAATACTGGTCTAGGAGCAGTTTTGTCTCAAGTGCAGAACGGTGAAGAACGAGTAATAGCGTATTACAGCAAGACGCTTTCTAAACCAGAGAGAAATTATTGTGTTACAAGAAGAGAGTTGTTGGCAATTGTCAGAGCTTTGGAGCACTTCCATAAATATCCCTATGGGAGAGAGTTTTCACTACGTACCGACCATGCTGCACTTGCATGGCTCTTGAGATTTAAAAATCCGGAAGGACAGTTGGCAAGGTGGCTCGAACGTCTGCAAGAGTACAACTTCAAGGTACAACATCGGCGGGGGCGCCTGCACGGTAATGCAGATGGCTTATCACGAAGACCATGCCCGGAAGACTGCCGACATTGCCACAGAAAGGAAGAACAAAACTCAAGTGAACATGTTCGAGCCATCACTGTAGATTTCCTGGCTGATGGCTGGACAACACAAGACTGTCGACAAGAACAGATGACTGATGAAGACATTGGACCGATCTTGACAGCAAAAGAGGAAGGTCGCCGCCCGGATTGGCAAGATATCTGCCATGGTTCCGAAGTGCTGAAGGGCTACTGGGCACAATGGGAATCTCTCACCTTAGAAAACGGATTGCTGAAAAGGGCTTGGGAAAGTGCAGATGGACGAGACGTGGTCATGCAGTTGATAGTTCCCCGAAGTAAAGTGCAGTCTGTTTTGAAGGAGATGCATGATGGAACATCTGGAGGCCATCTTGGCGTTAACAAAACCCTTGACAAAATACGGAAGCGATTCGATTGGCTTCATCTTCGCCACGACATAGAGGAATGGGTTCGGACGTGTGAAATATGTGCTGCAAGCAAGGGCCCACAAACCAGAAGCAGGGGAAAAATGAGACAGTATAACGTTGGACAACCTTTCGAGAGAATTGCCATAGACATTGCTGGACCATTCCCAGTTACTGACGATGGAAACCGGTACATCATGGTTGTAGGTGACTACTTTACTAAGTGGGTGGAAGCCTACGCAATTCCAAATCAGGAGGTTACCACTGTGGCAAAGCAGTTAGTTCACAACTTCTGTTGCCGTTATGGAGCCCCTATGGAAATCCATACGGATCAGGGGAGAAATTTCGAATCAGGAGTGTTTAAAGAATTATGCCGTCTACTTGGAATTCGAAAGACCAGGACAACGCCTCTGCATCCTCAATCGGACGGGATGGTTGAGAGATTCAACAGGACACTTGAGCAGCATCTTTCGAAAGTTGTTGACGAGAACCAAACAGACTGGGACCAACGTATACCACTATTCCTTATGGCGTATAGATCATCAGTACATGACACAACCGGCATGACTCCAGCAAAATTGGTGTTTGGGCGGGAGATTCGTCTTCCTGGGGACTTGATGTTTGGATCACCTGAGGCTCAGTCCCAAGAGCCAAAGAACTATTCCTCGCAATTAGAAAACCAACTGCGAGAAATGAATCGCTTGGTAAGAGGACGGCTCAAGATTGCCAGTGATAAAATGAAAACTCGGTATGACATTCGCAGCAATAGTGTGGGTTTCAAGAAGGAGATCAGGTCTGGTTGTTCAATCCAAAGCGCCGTCGTGGTCGCTCACCTAAGCTTCAGTCTAACTGGGAAGGACCCTACACTGTAAAAAAAAGGATTAACGATGTTGTTTATCGGATTCAACAGGAAGGACAGCGAAAGTTCAAGGTCGTCCACCTAGATCGCCTGGCTAAATACAAATTTAGAGACGCTTTGCCAGTTCGGGACGAACAGGCTTAAGGAGGGGGCAGTGCTACGACAGCGTAGAACAATCTAGGCATTTATCGAATGTCCCAGAAAGATCTCGACGTAAGCGTGTGGTGTACGTGCTACTAAACGCATGTTGCGAGAAATTTCTCGACTTTGCCAGCCTTCGCTCGGGCGCTCGGACTGTGTCAAGGCCGCAGCAATTACGTAGTTCGCGAGAGATAAGACGCAGTTTGGAAGCTTCTGGTGTGTGTTAGCTAACTATAAATACATCGCGTCGCGGCCTTAGTAGTTCAGTTCAATGCGAGATTTTTGACTGTGCGGTTCGAGAGTATTAGTGCGATATATTTTACAGAGCGGTTCGGGTTATTACGGTGTACGTTCAAGTAGTTATTAGTGAAGTGTTGCGTTTTGTATTCGGACGGTATAATTGTAATACAGTTGAGTTTTAATATTAGTGGACATTTTATTGCGTATGAACAATTTCATTTGATTTGTTGTAGACACTGTGTTGTTAAGTACGAACTGTTTTACTATAACAATTAAAGGTGTGATTAGTGACTTAATTGGTGTCTTGTAATTATTTTGTTTCCACTGTACCTACGACGATCGAGTAGACCGTCGTAACAATATTAATAATTAAGAATGTTATTAATGATAGTATTAGATGTAAACACTTAGTAATATGAAATGAACACTGAAGAGTGATGATGACAGTATTATTTAAAAAAGAATCTTATTGTTAAAGAAATTAAGTTTAATTATATACAATAGTATTTAAAAGGGAGAATCCCATGAAGGGTAAACAGTTGGTGTTACCATGGATAGAAGGTAGATATTATTTAAGAAATAAGAAATTAAAAATGAAATCAATAAACACCCCAAGTTATAAGGGATAATTAATTGAATAAGTTTAAATGGTGTGATGATGTTTATCACCCAAACAATAATAAAGAATGAAATGAATTGTAAACAAACTTTACCAAATAACTGTTAAAAAATTGTTTAATTAAAGTTATGAATAGGATATGGCTGGAGGAATTGTACAGACCATAGGCCTAAATGTTATGTTTTATGTGATAAAGAATAATAAGTAGTAGCCATATTGTTAACAAGGGAAACATAGATAAATAAGAAGTTGAAACAATACAGTTCTAATTACACTAGAAAATCAGTTATGTAGAAAATAATAGAAACATAAAAATAGGATAAAAACACACCCAAAACACAACAACAAATAAACCAATCAATTATAATAACAAAACAAAACACATTAGAATAAAATGATATATAATTTGTATAAAATAAGTAAATATAATCAATGGCTACTAGGGCCTAGGAAATGCCTAACTGTCAGAAACAAATAACTACAAATTGTATAAAATCAACAAGGAAATTAACAAATCCAAGGCGAATAAATAGCCAAGGATAATTTGTAAATTATTTTAAAAGAAAAATGTTAGAATAAGGACTTAAATTAAAAGAGAAATGTAATTAACAAATATTAACATAAATGTACAAACATTAATATTTCGAAGAACCCAACCTTATGTGATATCAAAATAATCTTTGAAAGGAAATAATAACAGTAGTGATAATATTTAATATGCAGGAAGGAAGGCAGAAGAATAAAAGCATTTAGAAGATATACAGTAATTTTGAATAAAAATTCAAATTTGATAACAATGGTTATAAGCCAAGATTAACCAATCAGGATTAATTTGTAACCATGACAACAGACGTTGGTTACGAATTTTCCGTTAATTTATAGTACTCTACAAGTGACGCTCATGCAGATTAGACGCCAGATTTTGAATGGCCTCAATTTTCATTTAAAATTTATAAAAAGTAGTCAAAATTAAAAAACATGAACAAGTAAGAAGAAGACGAGGAGCAATAACATTTAACTGATGCCAAGGACCAATTTGAATAAAAATTAAATGAAGAAATTACCACAACTAACATGAAAAAGATGCCAGCAGCCCAAATCATTCAAAATTGATGACTATTCTATTTCACCTGAACAACGGTTATCACAAGCCTTCTGATTTGATAAGTATCATTGAATTACCCAATTTCCTGAAATAAACTCACTTTAAATATTTCTCACAGTTATCTGAACTCTCACTATAAACTGAATATAATTTCTTTCAAAGATTAAGTAAAATAAACAAACACTGAAAATTTATTAATTAAGATAATAACCTAATGTTAAACTGTAACTTTTGAAACACACTTTACTACACAGCAGGAACAAATTGTAGCTACACATATTATTTAAGTACGGATAATGTAAGGTAGTGTACTTTTTATTGTAATCATAATTAATGTTTTTCTTATAATCAAAAGAATCTAGATTTTAAACGGAACAGATTGTAAACAAACTAAACTGTAGCCATCTTAGGCCGTATGAATCGTTCCAAAATCGATTTCGCCAAACCCTAGAGAGATTGTCTCATATTAATTGTCGGTGCAAAATTGTTGAATAACCAAATATAATTTTCTTGTCAAACTGAATAATTACCAATCAATAATTAAAGAAACTAGTACAGAGTGTAACCATTGTTTTTATTTCATAGGGAAGTGTATTGTATAATTTGTGCATTTTAGCGAACTTCCAGAATTGACGGCCAGCGCTTACGCTGCAACTCGACAAACTACCTGCTTGATTCAGTAGGTCGTACGAAGGCGGGAACAAATTCGAATACTCCCGGCCGTCATAGCTTAAAACACTTTTGTCACGTTATTTATTAATTTAATTGTTTTAAATAAACAATTTGGTGCCACCCGGGATTCATAAACCCCTATGGAATAACAGGTAAGGTTTCCACTCGCGTTGTACTGGTAATTTGAAACATCGCTGCGGACTTCGTTAGCGCAAAACATTGAAGTAACGACACCAGTGTGAGGCGAACACACAACATATAATCTTTTACAGAGACGACAACATTTATTCGTTACAATATATACGTTTCATTAATTCGATATACTGTCAGGCCTGTAACGTTCCTCTGTGTTTGTTGGAGTCCTTCAAAGTGTTCCATACTGAAATAAATTGTAACGTATAAATATCTTTTTTACTTTTCTAAATAACTGTGCAGTATTTGTTTGTGTTTTGACATATAAATAAATAGATTTTGGGACATAAGTTTACCAGTACAATGTGAACAGTGATGTGTGTGTCCTAACAGAATTATTTTTTAAATTCAGAGCATGGGTACATAAAACTAAAAATGTGAAAACTGTAAAAATGTTGGATAAGTTGTGCAACATGCTAAATTAAAGAAGAAATTCTCCTCTACAAAGGATTATCTTACATATAAGAAAAGTTGAACAGTTTTTTAGAAGTAAAAATTCGAAATAAGCCAAAAATGCGCAGTTTCTAGTTGTTAGCTACACCCAGGAAGGCCCAGTCGAAATTGTTAATTTTTAAGCGGTTTTATAATTTTTTTCTGGTTGTGTAGACTAATTAGTAACTCTTTTTTTAAAATATACAAACAAGTTTATTACTCAGCATTTCATGTACATTTGAAATGTGAAATATGGGAAAATCAATTCAGTCAGTAAGTATCTTGTAAAAAATGTTTCAATAATGCATATATATAAACATCATGGTACTCACTGTGTAAATAATCAGTATGCGGAAGTGAAATAAGTGTTTGTTGTTTGCAGCTGGTACGACCACAACTACAGTAACAATGACTGTACAGACAAACACTGGTTCTACACAGACCACAGAGGCCACTGCATCACCTGCCCCAGCAACACCTGCGCCGCCTGTAGTCCAGCAGGTTAGTTACTATACAGTAGTGGTTCTCAACTGGTGTGCCACAAAACTTCCGAGACTTTTGATATTGCTGTTAAACGTAATTAATATGATTTTACTCAATATTTATTTTGGAAAAGAAACGAGAGAAAAGTGTTCAAGAGTTTAACTTTTTGTTTCTTATTCAAGAGAAAAAGTTGAACTTCTCGTTTCTGCCACAAAATTTCAAATCGTGGTGGAATTGAAGATGAACACACATGCATTTCCTTGACTTCTTCTTCTCTTCAAGGATTAGGTTATATGAACCTGTTTCGGCACCCATCTCATCCTCAGACAACCCACGTCTCTTCTACCAATGGCTTTATAGTTCACTGCCGCTTTCGGCAATCGATCCTCTGTCATCCTTTGCAGATGATCCCACTATTGTCTTCTGTAACTTGCAATAATGTCATTTATGTCCTTTATTTTGAGTTTTGCTCTGATATCTTCATTCCTTATTCTGTCTTGCAATGTATAATTTAAAGTATTTCGAAGAAAATGCATTTCAGCACTCTGAATCTTGCCGCTTTCTTTTTTTGTCATGACCCACACCTCACTCACATAAATCAACGTGGCTATTCCAATTGTCTTATAAAATTTAGTACTTGTGCTGTGTCTTGTACATACATTTCCTATTCATCCACAATAAATCTCTTGTGTTCCTTATTTTTTGTGTGTGTTAGTGCCAAAAAGTTCAGCTCTTACAAACAGGTGGTGGCAGAAAAATGTAACTGCTTCCACTGCTATTGTGGGTACTCTTTTTTGTGTAACATCCAAAACTTGAGAAGTGGTAGTATACCATTTTTATTTGTCACCTGACCCTGACCTAACCTATACTCAGGGGCTCACCTGTATGGACTTGGTGGTTTTCTTCTGTGGGTGAGTAGTTTGGTTTTGCGTTGGCGTTTGGTTTAATGGGGATAATGATACGGCTCTCGCACGCTGCCTGTCAGGTGTGTGTGGCAACTCTGTTCCTTAACAATGTGAGTTGAAATGTCCGGTCTGGTGAAGTTGTTCTTCTTTCTCCAGATGGAGGTCGTTGGTTAATTCTGGGGACACAGTATAAGAACTCCATGCCCAGTCATACCTGAAGACAGACATGAATGGCAAGGGGAGAATTGTTACCAACTTGTATGTCAGTGTGCCGGGGGAACTCGCTAAATAAGATAGTGTGTCGTGAACAAAAAATGGTTGAGAACCATTGCACTATACAATAATAGTTAGTTAAGTCCATAAATTCCTAGGCGGAACATAGGGTCTCTAAATTTCTCCAGTGTGTTCTGTACATTGCCAGGGTCTTCACCTCCCACCATGTCTTGTTGACACCACCATCCATAGTCCTCTTCCAGGTGTTACTTGGTCTACCAAGTAAAATGAAAAACGCAAAATATCTATTTTCCATTTTCTATTTCAAATTCCTTTTATTAGATAGCAATCAATCAATCAATTAAGTCCTTAAATTCCTAGGTGGAACATAGGGCCTCGACGAAATTTCTCTAGCGTGTTCTGTCCATTGCCAGGGCCTTCACCTCCCTCTGTGTCTTGTTGACACCAGCCAGCTCTCTTTTCCATAGTCCTCTTCCAGGTGTTCCTCGGTCTTCCACGTCTGCAGCTACCTTGCCAATTCCAATTCAGTGGCTGTCTAGTGATATTTTCTGGTGGTCTTCTCAGGGTGTGACCGATCCACCTCCATTTTCTTCTCTTTATCTGTAGTTGGATGGAACTCTGACTTGTGGCCTCCCATAGATCTCTGTTCGAGGTGGTCTTGGGCCACCAAATTCTCATTATGTACCTCAGGCAACGGTTTATGAAAGTCTGTAACCTTGTGGTGATGTCCTTTGTCTCATTTTTATTAGATTCCCATTCCCATTCAAATTTCCATTTTCTATTTTCACCTATTTTCAAGTTGAAAATACAGACTAATTAAGTGTAAATGCTTAATTTCAATGGATATTCATACACAAACTGAATACAGTAGTTTCAGTGAATGCAGTTTAAGTTATTCAAGTTACATTTGCCAACAACACACAACAATAAATGTCACCTTATTACAGTTCCGCACTAATTAACACAATGATCACTTCATCATGATACTTCCATCCACATTTGAATATCGCCACATCTAAACTGACTAGGCAGCTCCGAGATCCAATATTTATACCTCCAATGCCTTGCAGTATAGTGATCTGGCGGGCTTGGATGGTGGGGACTATCCAGAACGCTACACAACTTGCTGTGCAGAATGATCTGTAAAAGTCTGGGACAGTCTCATGCATCATGTGCCCATAATCAGACACGCACTGAGCGTTTATTATTTTATCAGTATAACAATATTCATTTTTTAGTCTGTCGTTTTCACTTCTCTGGATGTTGTAGGTATTACGCGTACGTTGCTTGGAGTCTGTACATCTACCTCTCTGTCTCTTCTATCCCCCTCACTGTCTTGTCTCCATGTCTCTTTCTCTGATCTCTCTATCCCTACCCCTGCCTGTTAACACTTTGAGGAGCAACGGCATAATATTGTCCTGCTAGTGGACTTGGTATTTTGACAGTTTATGTAATATTACAACACTCACTTTTCAATGCTTTCGATTGTGTCGCGTCTTATTACTACGCCACAGAATTAATGCAGAAAGTTAAGCAAGCATTTTCGATCTTGTTTCTGCCTTCAAATTGCAGCACTGACTGGAGAAAAGAGGTAGTATAAAATAATATAAACAGTCGGCAAACGCTGCGAATTTGTTTACATTTTGCATGTCCACCATGTGAGTTTATGAGTTTTTTGTTTACGAGTATTTCGAAGTTATTTTGTGATTCTTTTGAATTTTATTATATATTTGTGAGTGTAGCATATTAACATATTACTTATTATATAATTGACATATTATAAACTGTTATACTCTCAACTTGATAACCTAGAAATAATGATACACTTGTAATGCTGTGCAATACACTATACAAGCTATTTCAATGTTTCTTTAGTCTTTTCCAACATTTTTCCGGAACATTTAGTTTTCATATAAACTAATTATAGACAGTCATTAATATTGACATTCTTAAAAATAAATAACTGAATGTAAATTGTGGCCCAATAGTTCCTACTGCTGGAAGAGTTTGCGTGTCCATCATGCTTCAAATTTTATCACTCTAAAACACTTTGTAATGTGTAATTTTTATAAGTTTAACATACTTTTCTTTACTAAAGACAATAACTGAGAAAACAAAACAATATGAGTAAACTCTTGTTTACCGTAGTTGTTTTAGTTTAAGTAATATGATTCCAAAGAATTTTCCTCTAAAAATTACACAGAACATCATATTTTTATACACCTTTAATTGAGATATATAATAAACGTAATAAAAATATAATGAGCATATTAATAAGATGAATATCTGGTAAAACATTTGGTGTAATTATATTGTAGCAATAAATTGTAGTAAATATTTATGAGAGTTTCTGTACAGTGGTTTTTAAAAAACCTCTGGTCACAGGGGATGTCTATGTATAAACGCCATGGTACCCGAAGTGTTAAATATGTTCATGACTCACTGTTTTGAATCTGTATGTGTTTCAGCCAACCACAGTAGCAGCACAGGTAATACAGACTAGGCAGATCTCGGCAGCCCAAGTAACAGCTAAAGTAAACACGCAGACGGCAAATCGCCCTGTCTTACAGTTAACAGTAAGTGTTTTTTTAATATTATTTCTTATTTGTAAGCAGCATCTGTTTATTTGTTATAATGTGAGACGTATTGTAACGGTATAATTTATACCATTATTAAATAATACAATAATAATAATAAAACTCACTGCTGCCAGAATATTACTTACCGTCATAATCCCGTTACTTCGAACTTACCTTTTAAACTGCCCAGGTCGCCAACATATTTTATAGATGAATATGTAAACTTAAACACTCTTGCCCTTATAAAAAATTAAAATAATCCTGCTATCTGACTTCCCCTTACTTCAGAAAATTCCCCGGAACGTTAGACGAGGTTTTCAGCACAGAATAGGAAATGGTAATTGCGTAATAACTTACTCTAACACTTATTCATGATAATGCAGATACTATTTTATTTACCATAAAAATAGACTTCTTTCTTTTCCTTCCTTACTTTATCTATAATTTTGTTAATAAGGTTACACTAACAAAATATGTAAATTCTATATATATATATTATACGAACCAGTACTCTCCTTAATATTTTCTTTCTCCCCCTTTATTACATCACTCACTCTCTCGTTCATGTTTACACCTTGTTTTTAAACCCCGTGTATTGAGCTCATTACCACTTCTCTTTACCGACACACTTCTGGCCAAAAATAAACGAACTTGTAACTTTATCTCCTCCTTGTCTTTAGAGGCACATGGTTTAAACTACGGTGCACGATATCATTTTCATCTTCTTCACAGAACTATCCGCATTCACTTTCTGAACATTTTTTCTGGCGGTATTACGAACTGTTTGCTGTTATATGGTTCACATTTTGGTAGACCTACTTAGGGTAGAACTTTTGGGTCTACCAAAAAATCGTCTGAGGCTATGGTTAGTTTTATGTCCGCTCTGTTTGCCGACTGCTATTCGCTCTGCTGTTAGTCAACGACTGTCACCTCCTGATGAACACTGGGTTGTGTCAATTACATGTTCCTCTGTAATTCATAGAGAGACTGAGTTGCCAGTGGTTACGTAATACGTCTAGCCGGGCTGTCTAGACATAAACAGTTTTCAATAACATTGTGCAGCTTTGTGAAAGCAGGGGTTCCCAAAAGGTTTGACCTTGTATGAATTAATAATTTTATTAACATTCTCTGCCTCCCAATTCTGTACCGTTACAGTATCAATATAAGCTTCGAGGCGACTGCGGTGTTGCCATGTCGCTTCACTCCCCACCCTCCCTGCCATTGCCTACGCATAACCAAGTGTAACGTGCGACAACGCTGGAGGGCAAGGGGCGGGGAAGAGATGTCACTGTTGTGTAACCTTGGGGAAGAGATGTCACTGTTGTGTAACCTTGAAGCTTACAATGCTAAGTCCCGTACTATAGTGTAATCATAGTGTTAGTTTATTATTATTTGCTCCCATGTCCATCCTACAGGTGACTCAGTGAACAGTAGCATGGTCATTTATGTTTTTGAAGTCTTCTTCCAATATGGACCGCGTCAAAAATGTCTTGTATGACAACATTTCACTCATATTACAATGAGTATCATCAGGTATAAGTGACAAAAACGCCAGCAAGCGGACTCAGTTATATAGTGTAGAAGTGGCGGTGGGTGGTCTGGTAAGTGGACCCTGCCCTGTAGGTGTTACGCCGCATACATTATTTGTGTGCTTCATGCCAAGAGGGTTGTTTTGTTTTATCAGAGGGGGCAAATTCAACATACAGTGTGTATAAGTTTTCACCTTTGCTGCCTCAGTATTGCCGATCACAACATTAGTGGATTGGTTTTCCCATGTTTGGTATTAATTCTTTCTTAGTGTGACGTAATATTTGTGGCTACGGTGATGAATTTGTGTTCTCTGTCACATGCCATTTGGAGGGTTGTCATGAAGGGTAATTTGTTATGTTGTGCTTAGTTTATGAAAGTGTAGAGGTGTAAAAAATATTTTGTTTTAGAAGTACCGTGTATTGTTAATTTTATATAAACCATACAGTGTGTACAATTTTAATTTTGTGTTGAGTATTTCTGATAAACTGCCTTTGCAACAGTCTTTAACTTTTTGACTGAGGACAAAATTCGTGAATGTGTTATGAACTATGAACGGGGTGACGAAGTGTCTATTTTTGATGAATTGGAGAGTGGAGACTGTCTATTTACCACTATTTATACATATTTTATAATCTGTTTCTGAGGCTTTCACGGCCGGCGTCATAATTATTAAACTTGTTATCTGGGCTGTAAGGCCGTGGTCTTCCAAAATCTTCATGCCGATAGGTGTTAATCGCTTGACCAGACGTTTTGGCCTCACCTCAGGAGGCCATCTTCAGCCTTTGCCACAGTACTGTTGTTGTACTGACGTATATCTTGTCAGTTTTAAGTCCGTTCACTGAAGATGGCCTCCAGAGGTGAGGCAGAAATGTCTGATAAAGAGAGTATCACCTATCGGCATGAAGGTTTTGGAAGACCACAGTCTTACAGCCTGATAATAATTTTAATAATTATCTGTTATAAGTTTCTCTATAATTAATGTTGACAATTTTGCATTATATTATATTCTATAAAGGTTTAAAAAATGTCACTATCTGGGGTCTCCCATACTAACAGAAGTGTTACTGATTAAAGGGTTAATACGGTATTTGATATTTTGGTTGTGTGAATTCTAAAATAGATCGATTTTGATTATCAAAAATTCGTTGGATTAATTCAGATGCCCTGTTGGAAGTCATGTCCAACATATAATATATGACATGGTTGTGAAGTCCACATGGCCTCCGCATTTTAGAAACTTTCAGTAGCCAAGGTGTGATTAATTCATGCACTTTCTCCAAGAATTTTCATGATGACAGTAATCATCATCATCATCATCTTCTTAAAGGTTTTAGGCCTGTCCTGTTCCACAGTCCACCTTTTCTTAAGCCTACCAACTTTTCTTCTGCCTCTAGAATTGTAATCTTTTGCTATCTTCAGTACTCTACTTTCTTCCATTCTATCTGTGTGTTGAATCCATTTTCTTCTGTATTCTTTAATCCTTTCATTAACTGCAAAAATATCTAAATCACTTCCTATTTCCTTATTTCTTATATGATCTCGTCTATTACAATACCTGCATCGTTTGGATGTTATTTGTATACATAGTTGTTGTGGTCTCCAAGTTGCATGTAGAATTTTATTGTTAAAATTACCGTGTGTATCCAAGTTCCATTCCTTGCAATTTCTTTTTTTTATATTTTATACACAAAGCGTTTCGAGACTTACAGTCCCATCATCAGGTGATAAAATATGTTCTCTCACATGGAGTACAGCAATTAATAAAGGGAAGTGTGTGACTTTTATGATGCTGGTATTATTTATATCAGTTACATTTTTAACATCCGTTTAGTAGCAGAAAAAAATCTTCCAGTTTTAAAGATCTTAACAGTTGCTGTTTTATAATCAAGAAATGTTATATTATAGTAAACTCCCATTAAAATGTTCTTCAAGGGCAAGGGTGAAAACCGTGCGTGGTGTGGTTTTTGAGGTTACGATCTAAAATGTGTGAATTTTTGTTAGCGTGTATCTAACCTCACAAAATATTAACCTATGGCTTACAATGTTATATTATCTTCTATTAATGGGATGATGTTGGGACTATAAGTCTCGAAACGTGTTGTGAATATTAAAAAAAGAAGTTGCAAGGAAGGGAATCTGGATACACAAGGTAATTTTAACAATTTAGTTATGTGTAGATCTTGACAGGCATCATAGTTACAGGTATCAGGATTACACAGAATACTGAAATGTCAACGCACAATTTATTAACTATTTTGTTTTATTGTATTTGTGTTCAGAGAGAACAAATGCTGGAAGCGCAGAATATGTTCCGTACTTCCAACAAAGTGACACGCCCAGAGAAAGCGCTTATCCTTGGATTCATGGCTGGTTCCAGAGGTATGTTTGTATTAGTTTACCACTAACATAATGGTTTTTCATGAGAAACATCTAGAACAGTCATAGGCAACCTTTGCATTTCTTGGTCCTCATATAAAACTGAGGACCAGTTCGATGGGCACACCTTTCACCACCCAATCAGTGGAAAATAGAAAGTTGCGGAGTTAAATAGCTGGAGGTTACAAACATTAACTGTTGGTTTATAATTCCTGTGCGCTTATACAGGGTCCGCCAGTGAAGCGGGAAATTTTGAAAGTCCAATAGTTCATTTTCTGCTCCCGAGAGGGCGTGGAGGTTTTCGATTGTTGTTTTACATTTAATGCAATTTGTTAAACATGGAGCAGTGGTCCGGTGCACAGCGTGCTTTCTGCGTAAAATCGTTTTATAAGAATGGTGACTGTGTGACTTCTGTACAACGATTGTTTCGTAATCATTTCAATATTCCACGACATGGAAGAGTGCCATCCGCTCATGCAATTATGTCATGGGTGAAAAAGTTTGAAGAAACTGTGTACAGTAGCGCGGTAATTTTTACATTATAGGTTGGCTAATCTGCGCTTTAATTTGCACTTTAATCTGATCAATTCATGTCCGTGCTTCCGCACAGTTCGTCACATACGCTCCCAAGCAGCGGTCGGCTCGCTCTCGCAGCCTTACTGTCACATTATTCTAATACTTGCACTCAAGTATTCGAGTGTCGCGTATTCGCGCCTCTATTGTATTCATTACGACAATTAATGTAGGCCTTAGGCCAACACTTCATATATGGCCCTTTAGGCCCTTTCATCAAATTAACTTTAATGTAATACGAATTGTATTCACGATATGCTTATTAGCCAATCTCTTAGTCAAAGGTGAAAACCTAACAATTTCTGGTGTAAATGTGAACAATTAAATAAATGTATTAATTACAGTCCACTCGCTTCATCATTTCTGCATCCTGGCGAATCAACCTACAGTAAATAGAACACTTCACACTTAACATTTTTTGGTCCACACATGGCGGATCATTCTTCTACTTAACACATTTTTGGTCGCTCCGGACCTGGATTTCCGGATACATCATTCACATTTATTATTTTTCTGCCCCTATTTCTGGCCATCACGGGCGACTCAGCATATCCGCTGATACGACCGTGGCGTGATTCGATCACCATTTCGCTCGTCGCCTTTGAGCCTCCTGACGACATCATTGCAAGAGCCTGTTAGCTTCAGTACGTCAGTCAAAGCAGTCATCTCTCCGAGCTGTGTGTTTGCCATCTTCTCCACGGCGTCGACGCTTCAGGACATCGCCTACAAGGTATCACCTCACTAACATCATATCAAGGTGCGTACAATGGCTGAAGAAGGCCTCAAAGTGTTAGTCAGAAAGAGAGGCGGCTTAAAGTCCGCAATAGTGTGCATACAATCAGCTGTCAGTAACTTTGATACAAATTCTAATACAAAACACTTTTTAACAGTAAGACTTGAAAGTTTGAAAGGCTTGGCATTGAAGTACGACGAGGTACAATCTGAAATCGAACTTATTTGTAAAGACATAAACGCTGCTCAAGAAGACCGAACTGAGGTCGAAGAAATGCTATATTCTACGGAAGCAAGTATTTTACAATTAATTGATACCTTTAATGTTCAGACTGTACCTCCCGTATTATCGGCCCATATGCAATTAAAACCGATAAGTTTGCCCTGCTTCACAGGCAATATCTTGGAATTGCAGCATTTTCATTCAATTTTTACGGACTTGGTGCATGCAAGATCCGATCTAACGCCAGTGCAGAAACTACATTATTTACATTCTTCTCTAAAAAATGAACCGTTAGACTTAATTAAATCACTACCTATTTGTAATGAAAATTACTCGATAGCGTTGAGTTTGCTGTCCGCAAGGTATGACAACAAGTTCATACTAGCAAAATACTACATTCAAAATTTACTTCAAGTCAAGTCGACAATTAAAGACTCTGTCCAAAGTTTGGCAGAATTCACAATACGATAACGTCTTCCGTTAATTCACTGGCGGCAATGCAACTGTCAGTGAATTCATTTCAACTTATTACTATACAATTATTATCAACTAAACTCGACCCTACTACTTTTAAATTATGGAAGGAGTCTATAGACCCTGATAATCTTCCTAACTTTCAAGATTTCACTCATTTTTTAAACGCACATAGACAGCTGTTAGAAAATACACTGCCTATCGATGCCGGACAGCAACTCAACAAGCCGAGTTTAAGACTCAACAATAAATCTGATAAATATAAATCACGAAACGCTGCTGGCAGTACTACATTTAGGAGTTATCACTCAGCGTCAAGCAATTATTCATGTTTGTGTTGTAAATCTAATCATCCGATTTACATATGTGATAAATTTTGTGCACTAAGCACCGCTGAGCGAGGACAATTTGTATCAAATCACAAATGTTGTACCAATTGTCTTAGATCAGATCATTTTGTATCTAATTGTAAGAATAAGCAGGCATGTAAGATCTGTTCAAAACGCCACCATACATTGTTGCACATGAACAATGTGCCGAACTCAGTCTCTGCCAGTAGTAGTAATTATTGTTCATTTAAATTACAATCCACGAATAATATTCTTTTATCAACAGCAATTGTATTTGTCATTGACCAAGCTGGCAACAGACAAAAGGCAAGAGTTCTTTTGGACGCCGGTTCACTAATAAACTTTTGTACCAAATCATTTGCAAAGAAATTACGGCTTAATTTGACTAAATCCAACATACCAATTACGGGTATAAATAATACAGCGTGTCATGCCACTAATCTCACGTCTGTACGCATTATTTCTCGTTATCAGAGATTTAGCTTCGAGGCAAAATGTGCTATCTTATCTGCATTAACCCACAATCTGCCAGCACAATCGTTTGACATAAATCAATTCAACATTCCAGACAACATTTTTCTTGCTGACCCAAATTTCAACATATCATCCGAAATCGACATACTCTTAGGGGCACAATTTTACCTGGATTTGATTTTAGCCAACAAATACATACGTGGCCCTCATTTTCCCATCATTCAGGAAACAAAGTTAGGCTACATTTTGGCTGGCAATCTGCCCAAACACTGCCGCTACAAGGGTCCTGCTGTTTCGTTCCTAGCTAGGAACAACGACAGTCAAGTTTTGCAGTCTCTCTAAAAATTTTGGGAAGCAGAAACTATCCCTGACAACACACCTGATAATGAGTCAGCTTGTGAGGAGCATTTCGTGCGTTCTACTCATCGCAACCATGAGGGTAGGTTCGTGGTTTCACTGCCATTTAAGTCCGATCATCTCCAGTTGGGGGAATCTTACACCAATGCTGAAGCAAGATTTTTGAATTTAGAACGTCAATTCAGGCGTGATGCTAAGCTCGCGCGCGATTACGCAGACTTTATTAATGAATATAAGGATCTTGGCCACATGACGCTTATCGATAATTGCTCTATCAATTCAGGAGTGTCAAATACTTACTATCTGCCTCACCATGCCGTGTTTAAGCAGTCTAGCTTGACCACAAAACTGCGCGTCGTTTTTGATGGTTCGTCCAAAACTACCAATGGCCTTTCTCTCAACGACATATTGTTGGTAGGCCCTAATGTTCAACAAGACCTTTTTTCTATTCTTTTACGTTTCAGCATGCATAAATATGTTCTCATCGCCGACATCGAGAAGATGTATCGACAAATTCGCATAGCTGAAAAGGATTGTCACTATCAACGTATTCTGTGGCGTGACTCTCCCATCGAACAATTTAAACACTTTGCATTGCGAATGGTAGCCTATGGCACGGCTAGTGCTTCGTTTTTGGCCACTCGCTGTCTTATTCAAATTGGTAGGGACCATCAAGCTTCTTTCCCTGATGCGGCGTTAGCTATAACAAATGATTTCTATGTCGACGATTTGCTTACCGGTGCAGACACCATCTCTGATGTGACCAAATTGAAATCTGACTTAGGTGCGTTATTGAGTCAATACGGTCTCACGTTGCATAAATGGGCATCTAATGAACCCAGAGTGGTCGCAAGTCATGACAATTTATCACTCCCCTTAAACAAACAGGACAATGTGCGTACCCTGGGCATTCTCTGGAATAACACTGCCGATTCATTTCTGTTTGTAACGGGACATTTTGGCCTACCCGGAGAAATAGATAAATTTGTATTTACATAAAAGGGAATTAGCATTTTTTACGATAATTTTGGGGAAACGTAAACATAAAGGGACAAAAGGTAAATTTTATTGGTAACGACAGTGGTAGCACTGCTTGTGAAATTATTGTAAAACAAGAACGATTATAACGACGCAATAGACAAATGTGCAAAACTGTGCCAAGGTCAACTCCAGTGACTCTAAACTGTAAACAAGTTATGTAATAACATCAGACCATCTGACGTCAAATTATACGTCAGAGCCCATCCTCGCTGTGGAATTCGGGTGTAAACCAAAACATTGTACTGGCGTAGGAATATGAACTGAATACAATGAAAAGTTGGTAAAACAGTCGAGGCAACTACACAAAATAGTGCCGTTTGTCTCAGCCCAGTCTAACTTCAACACTCGCGCGAGTGGTATATAAAAGTTCCGGAACGTAAATCGCGGGCGCCTGCAACTTATAAAAATGTGAAGTAAAAATAGAAATGTATAAATAACTAACAGTTTTTCTTTTCATTACAAGAACAGTTTTCTTTTTCGGAAATTACTCGTTAAAGCTTAACAATGTGCGCGTAAAAGTGTGACGCCTTCAAGACTCAATTGAACAGCTAAGTAGCAATGTATCCATAAATTTTAACAGGGGTTATTCAAAATTACTTGAATAATGATGAAATAAACTTTTAATAAAATATAAAATGAGATCTCTCAGGTTATAAAGTAACTGTGTGTGTGTTGTAACATAACATATTCGAGGTCCCCAACGTTACATAAAAAAACAAAGTAAATATGGTCTAGAACAATACCCAAAATATTAAGGTTACTAAGTAATTAAGACATCTGAAGTGTACCTAAATATAAAAGATGTAATAAATAATATGGGATGCAAAACATAAACATTGTATCTAATGGGAGGAGTTTAATATGTAGTAATGAGGTATAAAATACTATCCAAATTAATATTTAATGTGTTGCAAATTGTACTTGTTGTTATGCTGTAACATGATATAGTGTTTACAGAATATTTATCTTATGTTTTATGGATAGTAGGAACGGAGTTGTCGTTTTAAAGAAATACTTAGTCAGTGGTACTCCTTTTGTTTATGTTAAAATGGTATTTGAATAATTAAGTATAAGTACATGGGTTAGGTATTATATTATGTTGAATGTATTTATTGTAATTGGTTAATGAAGATGTTTGAATTAATGTTTGTAAACTTGGCCAGGAAGGCAATAAGTGTTTAAAAGTTGGCAAGTAGTTATTATAGTTATGTTATAAAATAATGAAGGGTTCAAGGATGAACTAATTAATATAATGAATTAAAACCAGGGAATTAAAATTAATGTAAGTAGCCATAAACCAGTGACTATCTGTACAGTAGGTCAGGTAAAGAAAAATTAAGTTAAAAACCAAACAATATTATAACAGTTGTAAGAAAACCTATAGGCCTAAATTTAATATTTGTAAAAGGAAATTAATACCTTTTTAATAAGTCCAGTCCAATGAAACTATAGTAAAATATATACGGTTCAATAAGGTAGATTGGGTGAGAGTTTTAGGTAATTTGGTATAATTCCAAGCATGGAGTATTTTATTAAAAAAGAGTAGTAATATTTTATAATTCTGGCTATAGGATATCAAATATTATCCAATGACAGAAAGTAGTGGTTGTTAGGGTAACCAAAATGTAAAAAATCTTGTTGATTTTCAATTATTCAATTGTTATATGCTAATGGGTGAAGTTGAATTCATACAAAATACAGAAAAGAATTTATAAAAAGACTTTAATATATTATTCGAAAGTAAAAACCAATTCCTATAAACTAAACCGATGAATAATCAATGAATTAGATTTCAAAAATATAACCATATACCTCCAAAAGGTCGAGGAATCCTTATTTCACTCGTCAAGATAATTCCATTGGATTTAGTATTGAACCCGATTTCCCATCTAACCAGGAGACTCATTGATGGAATAAAAAAGTCTGAATTAACGGAATTATAGAAAAAATATACTCAAGGACCTTTGTTTCTGAAGAAATAAACCTCACTTTCAAGAAAGAAGTTATAATACGACACCAATTCCACCGGGACCGACAAACACAAGGATCGTGAAAGGAGAACGAAGATTAGAAGAGTTCCCGTTGTCTTCCAGGACATCATCCCTTCAATTTTATTAATAATTGGAACACCTTTTCTGGATTAACGTAACCTCAACTGTAAATCTTCAACCGTTTGCAAACGAGCAATGCTGCCTTGAGAATCGTCCATTACGGGAACACCAGCTTATACATAATTTTAATATAGTAAGAACTAATAACATTTTGTAATACTAAGTAACCTTAATTTTGCATTACCTGGCCTTACTAATCGTTCAAAGAATCAAACGTACCCTGGGATAAGAGATAATTAACATTATATTTAATTTGTATAAAATAAAAAGGTAATAGTCAACTAACTAATCGATTCATCATTGTACAATCGATTTAACTATATTATAACCATGAAGAGCACTGTTAGAAGTTGAATTGAAAGGTAATACAAATAAAGAATCCTTCTTGTATATGATGATGTTTTATATTATTGTAGAATAGGTATTGTATGTTGTGTGTGTAGTAATTTACAGGTAAAAAGGGTGATTAAAATCTGGCGAGCAAGCTAACCTAGAGTCGTAAGTCAATTACGAATAACAGCACTTATAGTCGACAGCTGGTAGAATGTGAGATTACCGAACTAGCATGTTTCCTGCACCAATTTTGAATTGATTTACACAATACGGACTGACTAGGGTTGGAGAGAATTCTCAATTTATTCATTAAATACACAAAATATAGAAGTAACATTGAGTAAACATTGAGTAATTAGGTAAAACCGTGTTATGGTCTACTTAAAAGTTGTAATAACAAAATAATAAATATTTTCATTAATAACGGATATAATTAAACACCCGCAACATCATTTGATTAAATTGTTTTTCATTACAGTGTGTATGAGTGAGTGAAACGATGTAAATTTAGAAGGCTGGTTTACGTTCTATAGAATTGATCTTATGTTATAAAATGTATTTATTTCTATTCTAAAGAGAAAATCATGCATAATAAATGTTATTATTGTCTATCTAAAAGATCGTAACAAAGTAGGAGAAAGTTAGGGGAATATTTGTTATATAAAATTTGAAATTATGTTAAGGGCTATATTTTCATGTTTTCTTTTGTAGTGTGAAAAAATGAATTAAAATAGGTGTGATGGTAATTCAGTTGTACTTTCTTAAATAACCAGTTCTGCACTTCCCATTCGCTGATTCGAACCCTGGTGAGTAAAACTTTAGGTTGGTAATAGACAACATGGCAGCTGTAAGAGTCGAGAATGAGTAAACAAATAAAATCAAAATCTATTTATGAATTTATATAACAGTAAGTACTAGCACAAGTGGCGCTTCCGAACGTAGGGACATTTATATAAATTATTTATATAAATACAAGCCTACTGGGAAGAGCAGAACGGTTATTTAAAATAACATAAAAAAAAGAAAAATATGTAATTGCAAGGTTATGTTATAGCTATTATGTGATGTTTTGTTGTGCTAAATATATAGAACAGTAGTTCAAAAGAAGTAAATTTTAAGCACATTTTGCACAATGACCACTAATGAGAGTATTAATAACGAAGTCAGCTTCTCTGACAGTCAAACAGAAATTCAGATAAGTAGCGACTCCGGAATTCAAACAAATGACAGTAGTCTTGAGGAGTCAAAAATAATACAGACAGTTGAGATTCATTCAACACCTATTTTAGGAAATCAAAATCAGAAATCTGACGAAAATGATATGTTACCCGATTGTACAATATGATGTACAATAGTGTAGAAAAACAAGATAGTAATTTTAGAGAATTGAAAAACGAAATCAAAGAAATTAAGAGTAGTTTCAATGAGAAATTAGATGAACAAATTAAATTAAGCAATGATTTTTACACCAAATTAGAAGTACAAAATAATAAATTTGATGAATTAAAAAACCATATGAATGAAATTAATGAGCATTTAAACCACACTAATGACATGATAGAAACTAACTTTAATAGATTAGAACAGAGTGTTGAGAAGTTAGGTGACAATGTTATGAATATTAATAATGACAGAATAGTGGAGGAGGTGGTGTTAGATAATAAAGTATTGACTAGTGAAGATAATGATGTTAATTACAATTCTGAGGTAAGTAGGAATGATAATTATGACAATATAAGTGAAAATATGATGTTAAAAAATAATGGGATAAATATTGATAGTACTGATGAAGTTGTAGAATGTAATAATGGAATGTTAGTGTGTGTTAATGGATTAAAGAGAGTGGGTGAAGAGAGTTATGTTGGGGGTATGAAGCAGAGGGTAAATTTTTTTCATATTTATGGTGAACCAAGGTGTTCACAAATGTTGTTGTTGAAGGGTAAGAGTCCCTTGTTATTGGAAGACATGAGGTCTTTGAATTGTTCCCCGAAATTTTATAAGTTAGTACCCTCTGCATGGAGTGAGAGAGAAAGTGTGATATGGCGTTATGGTGAGGGAGATTTAGATAGAGAGTTGTGTATTGAGAGGGAGATAGAATTATATAAGTTAAAGAGAAATTATAATGAATTGAGAGGGAGGTTAGAAGGGGTGAATATAAACAATATAAAATACTTACCTGTTGACAGAGAGATAGATGAATATTTTAATAATATCTTTATAAACGATAATAACTCACATGATGTAATAGTAGAGGAATATAAAAATGATAAAATAGCTGGGAAGGCCGTGACCAGAGGAAGAAGATGTCCATCAACAGAGAGGTTCGCAATAGCCTAGAAGATACATTATGGATGGAGAAAATAGCTGAGATTAGAAAATTCCAAACGAGTAACGTTGATCATATATTAACTGACGAACAAATAGAAAGACTGATACAAATTTATAATCGTTATAGGCATGTATTTTCTGACACACCAGGCAAAAATTAAAAACTTCCAATGCGAGATAAAATTCCACGATCAGACTGAATTTAAAAGAAAATCGTATCCGATGATCGCATTTTCACTGAAGGAAGCCGTTCGTCTAGAGATACAGCGATTAATAGAAAATTACATAATCGAAATAAGCAACTCCCCGTACACCAATCCTATTGTAGCAGTCCCAAAGAAAAATGGCGCAGTGAGGATTTGTCTGGACACAAGGGAGATAAACAAAGCCATAATTAATGACAGGACGTCGCCTGGAGAAATCGACGAAATTTTAAAGAAATTTTATGGCACACGGTATATCAGTATATGGGACACAGTATGTGGATATTGGCAGGTGGAGTTACACCCCAATAGCAGAAAATTTACGGCCTTTATTTTTGAAGGGCGTAACTACCAATTTAAAAGGTTACCCTTCGGCCTTGTAAATTCTGTAGCAGTTTTCGTGAAATGTATGGACGAGATCTTAGGCCAAAGTACACTGCAATTTACTACAGTATATGTAGATGATTTATTGATTACCTCAGATAATTGGGAGGAACACTGCAACCGGGTGGCACAAGTATTATGTAAACTAGAGGAAAATAATATAACACTAAAGCTAGAAAAATCCAAACTAATAGCAAAGGAAGTGCAATTCTTGGGCTTTAACTTGTCTGAAACTGGCATAACCCCAGCACAAGAAAAGATGGAGGCGATACAGCGTTTCCCAGTACCTAAGAACAAGAAACAATTACAATCGTTTCTTGGTATCTGTAATTACTATAGGAAATTCCAACACAACTATTCAGAATTGACAGCTAAGTTTTCCCAACAATTATCATCGAAGGAGAAGTGGAGATGGGGACCTGAACAGGACACAACCTTTGAACTAATAAAAGAAAAATTTCTTACAACTGTAATGCTGCATCATCCGAATTTTAACAAACATTTTTATATGAACTGCGATGCAAGTGATGTAAGCCTCGGATCAATATTGTATCAGGAAGACCAAGAAGGCAACCATCAAGTGATTAGTTTTGCGAGCAGAACACTCAACAAGTGTGAACGCAACTATCACACTACTGAAAAAGAACTTCTGAGTATAGTGTTCGCATGTGAAAAATTTAGAACATACATTTTAGGATACCCAATTACAGTACGCACAGATCATAAGTTAATATCTTTCCTGAAGAATTGTAGATTAAAACATGGCAGACTGACGAGATGGACACTAACGCTCCAAGAATATAACATACAGTGGGAATACATCCCTGGGAAAAGCAACATAGCTGCAGACGTGTTGTCCAGAGTAAACATAGTGGCCCAAACCTTCGAGGGAGAAAAAGAAACCATCGCCAAGGTTTACCATATTTTAAAAAGCAAGTCTGAATTGGCCGACATATTATCTAACATACAAATTCATCAGCGTAATGATCCTAAAATTTTACAAATAATACAACGATTAGCAGAACACGATGATAGAATCATGCAATATTACTGTACCTACAACAATATACTATTCACTAAAACCAAACAATCTAGTGAACAGTGGAAAGCTGTAATACCAAAGATTATCGAGAAAGAAATTGCAGTTGACTACCATGTGCGCTATGGTCATATGGGAGCAGTAAAAGTAGTCAAGGCACTACATGAACATGTCTACTTCAAAGATATGAACCGCAGGGTAAGAAAATATATACAGCATTGTCATTTGTGTCAATTAGTCAAATGTAGCAATGAGAGGAGAGAAGGGGTAATGATACCCATTACTTCGGCAGAAAAATTAGAGAAAGTGTTCGTAGATATTTGTGGCCCATTTCCACGAAGTGGTGGCAGACACCAATAAAAATATATGGTGATAATTTTTGATCACTATATGAAATTCACGAAACTTTATGCCATAAACAGGGCAACAACCAACAAAATTTTGGACATTATAATATCAAGATACATACCCGAGATAGGAAAACCCCAGTCAATAATCACAGATCATGGAACGCAATTTCGAGGCCGAAAATGGCGAGATACTCTAATCAATCAAGGTGTGAAAACATACAAAACGTCAGTGTATCACCCTAACAGCAACCCTTCTGAGAGAGTTTTGAGAGAAGTAGGAAGGATTTTAAGAACCTACTGTCACGCCCAACAAAGAAGATGGGGAGAATATATCCCCAGCTGAAGATTTCATTAACTTAGCTTGCCACCAATCAACTGATGAAACGCCCTATACTGCTATGTTTGAGCAAAGACCACCCCGGGAAATTACAGAAATTATAAATTTTCCACCAGAAAGTGAATTTAAATTTAACAAAACCAAATTCTTTAACAATGCAATCGAACGAGCTGACAAACTTAGGCTCAAATATCAGAAATCACAACCTAAGATCATAACATACGAAGTGGGAGACAAGGTACTCTTAAAAAATCGAGAACTCCCAAGTGCAATAGAAGGAATTGCTAAAAAGTTGTTACTGCTATACACAGGCCCATATACTGTTACCAAAAATAACATGAACAACACTTATGAATTACAAGACCCTGTGACAAAGAAAATAAAGGGCAACTACAACCAAACTTCCATGAAACGGTATATTGAAAATTAAATAATGAAGAAAGAGTGAAATATTGCGATGAAGACTATTTGTTATTGATACTAAGTAAGAAGTGAAAATATAACTGTGAGAATAAATGTTGACTATATTGTAATTTTGTAATATCAAAATGTGATCTAAAGAAATTATGTAAAGGATGAAGAAAATTGTAATTACCCGTACTACTAGAGATAGAATTATACGAGACAGACACACAAGATCTACGGCATGAATTAATTTATCCTAGAGCCAAGTCAACAAGTAAATAACAACTTACCCGTACTACTAGAGATAGAATTATACGAGACCGACACATTACATCTACGGCACAAAAAGAAAATTCCAAGAGCCAAGTCAACCAGTAAAACACCAACTTACCTGTACTACAAGTGTAATAATTATACGAGACCCGACACCCAACATCAATGGCAAATATGTATATAATATAACAATAATTTCCAAGAGCCAAGTCAACCAGTAAAGACCAACTTACCCGTACTAAAAAAAAAAAAAAAAAACCGAGATTGACAAATAAGATCCATGGCACTAATATAAAAATATAATTTCCAAGAGCCTAGTCAACCAGTTATTAACAACTTACCTGTACTAATAAAAGAGGAGACGATGGACTAGATGATATACAGAACGAGAAGAAAATAAGAAGTTGGAGGAACGAAAGCAAATGAATATTCTTGATGTAGAGAATAGATGACGCACAAACACGAGGCAAGACACTAGAAGAGAGCCTATATCAAATGAAATATAACCCAGAGAAGTGAATCATGAAAATGAAGAAGATTATGAAATGACGTTTAATGTAATACCAAGAGAAAAGATTAATGGATGACAAAGAAGAATGAAAAAATAATATATTAACGAAGATGATCATGAGAGTATACCAGTGATGAAATGTAAACAAACTATCCCTGTAAAATGTGAAGAATTTAATTAAGTTGAATCAAGAAGAAGAGAATATAACAATGTATAAACCGCAGATGCGTGAGATGATCCCAAGGATATTTATTATTTGTCGAAAGAATGACCACTTTATATTTTGAATTAATTTGAGATGAATTGATGATGAAATGTTCCAGCAATCATTTATATTATTAACAGAGATGATGTGCCTCTGTATTTATTGATGTTAGTATGGCCAGTGGAGTTGTATGCCAAAGTGAGCCACTCTGAACTGCCCCAGCTAAACTTATGTTAGGGAATTAGGGAATTAAATAAACAAGGGAGATAATTACATAGAAAGGAAATAATTATGATTCAAATAGAAGAAAGTGAAGGAATATATAAAAAAGCATAAGAGTCGACGTGGAAATGTACAACAATTGATGAATTCTTCAATAAAAAATAAATATACGAATTCAGAATTAATCAATTCTTATAGGAAGGCATATGTAACGTACCAAATTGGCAGTTACATAAGATAACTATCTAATACGTCAAATAAAAAGATATCATGAAAATATTTCAACGTGCATAAAAGAAGGAACAGGAGAATATAAACAAAGTGTGTATCTACGAATGAATATTATTGAAACAACACAACAAAGAGGAAGGAAGAGTAATAAGGATATCATCGAGTATAAAAAGAGAGAAAATGACAACGAGCCAATATAATATGTTAGCTTCCAGGCCCAATAGATCCAAAATAGTGAGGGGATATGACGAAAATAATTACTAAAATAAAAAGGATACGAATCAAGTACAACCACAATGGTGATAAAACAAACGAATTTGTTTATTAGTGTGAAATAATATGGAACAATGATTACCATAACCACGAATAAAAATATGGAAGAGTATGACAAGACTAAGGGAACATTGATTATCACAAATAATGTATAACCCAGGAGAACACCGATAGTGAGCAACAAATAACCAGAAGGAGAAAAGAGGAAAGGAAACATACCATGAAGAATGAAGATAATGTATGAACAGTACAAGACATCAACATTCACAAGAAATACAAGGAATTAAAATTAATATAGTGACCGGAAGAAGTGTAATGATTATTCGAAGATCAATGACAAAGAAACCAGTGTTTAGCATCATTGAGTGATCACGAACAATAACAGTGAAAATTTAATATAAGTGTAACAACCTGTGATATGATTATTTTACCTGTGATTATTTTACCCCAAATAAACACCACAAACAATACAAGTGAAAATGTTTATAACGGAGAAAAATGATTAACCATTATAAGTGAAAGAATCCAAGATTAACTAGTTAAAATGCACAGACAATTAGTGTGACAAGTTTAATCAAGATTGTAATATCACATAGATAATCATTAAGACCACCAAAAGAAATATGAGACAGAACAGTAAATTAATTGTTCATAGGGGCTAATAATAAAAGCTTTGTAAGCCTTAATATGAGATGTGCCTGAATGCCATAGCAAGACAGGACAAAATATAAATGAATTCCAGAACAAACAGTAGCAAATAAGCTAGTTTGTTAGGTATAAAACAATCAATGTACCAAAAACTAGGTGCAACCCACCAAGAAATGTAATATTATTAGACTAAGAATACCTGTGTTATTGTTTCAACAAATAGTGTAAAAATGTGTATAACTTAATAATTAAACCATTGTAGTAGAATGCCATAATGAGATGGAAATAGTTGAGTCAAACACTGCATAAAAATATGTTGCACATTGTTGTCAGACAACTGACACATAACCTCACAGAAAGTGAACCTATAACATAAAATCATGTACATTAGTTAAACCAAGCAACTATCCACAATTGTTTCAAACAAAGACTAGTTAAGAATAATAATACAAACCAATAAATACCATATGTACTGAAGGACACAGCAAATGAATCAGATTGAATATGATATCATAAAGTTAAATGGACAGAACCCCCAATGTGACAAGATAGTTAGTCAAAAAGCATTATCAAAACTTATCAAAAGATTGTGACAAATGTTACCAGTAGTTAGAGAAATGTCTAATACTGCTATGAGAACACCTCACAAATGTAATACTAGTAGTTTAATAATTGAAATATTATAAACTAACTAACTGCAATTGTAAAACCAGATGTAAATAAACACTATACTATAACTTGGAGAACTTTCAGATAACGAAAAGTTAATAAATACATTGAACCAACAAGGTACAACAATTGTACACTATTTTAATTAATAACATTATATCCCTTGTGTAATAAAATAATTAAATAAGTGACAAAACGGAGAAATGAGAACAGAAAGTATTTTGATCATACTATAAGTATATAAAAAATAACATTTTTAGCAAAATAAAATGTGAACAAATGTAAATAAATGTACATATTAGTGTTAGGATGTCAAACATATGTAATAGGATAAGGAATAATAGCGTTACATGTAAATATAAACAATCGAACATGGTCGGTTTGGACGCCATTAACAGATATTGTTTAAACTGTAAATATAACTATTTTATGTACTAACATGAAGGAGAAATGGACTCGAGATGTTTAGTAATAAGTATTACAGTGTAATTGTAACGAAATATGGTGAAACAGACTTATTTATATTAAGAATCACCATATATGAGTTTTTGAGATGGCCAAGTGAATTAATAATGAACGGATTTAGTGCTTGTTTAGACTTAAAATAAAGCCACAAGTGTCCGCGATTTAATGCCACTACCCAACCGACTATACGACAAAAGATAAGAAAGTTATGACAATTATAAGTTTTTCAGTCATTTTGAGTATCCATGCATACGTCACTTATAATCTTGAACCCACGCTTAGAGTTGTAAAAAATTAAAAGTTTTATTTGACCAAAGTGTTTTGGGGTTGAGAGTTTGACCTTTTGAACCAATCAAATAGCTTAAAATGACCAGACGAGAAAGAGACGCTTTAGCGAAATGTATCATTCGTTCTGCATCACTCACGACAAGAGGTCTATGCCGAAAAAGTCAGCAAGATATTTTTGAAATGTGCGCGTCACCTACAGTAATACGTAAACAGACATTAACCTGTACACAACAACATATTACCGAGTGTCCAGTGAATTAAGTGAACAGTGAATTAACACGACCAGTGTATAATAAGGGTCATGTTTTGTGTATTCAATCAGGGAGTACAATGTTTTAATTATTTTAAAGAAATTAATGAGAATAATAATTTTTGTTGATGAACGAAAAATATTGTTTTGGACTGCACTAGTCATAACGCTTGAGTGCTTAAACTATGATGGACAATTATCAGAACTTAATAAATAAATTGTAGCACGGTTTAATGTCAATAATTAATTCAAAAATAATTATTTTACAATTAAAGAATAATTGAGAAAGGCGGAATTAACTTAGATACCGCTCATCAGTATATAGTATATAGTCGCTTACTTGACTACGACTTTTGAATTAACAAATAATTATTTTCTTGTTCGAATATTTTTATGAATGATAATTTACCATCAAACGAATTATAAATAAAATGTTTGTAATCATATCATTAAGACTTTTATAAATAACATAACTTATTCTAAATAGCCACTTACATGTTACTAGGTAAACTAACCTAGAACCGAAGAATATAATTTTGTCACAAAGAAATAATTCTGTTCTTGAATAATTTTACTGAAATGAAAGCTATAACAAGAGTTTTTTTCTCTAGATTTTTTCTCTTTCCAGTACATGGTTCTAATAGCTAATGAGTCAATAATAATAATAATATTTTTAACAATGCAAATCTCAGAGCACGTGTTGACCTCAACTGCTATATACTTTTGCATAACGTACGATAGTACGATATTATCGGTTATGGTACCGAGTTTTATAATTTTAAATTTTTGTTCTTTTTCATAGTAATAGATAATTAAATATTGTTAATTAAACTCACATCTTGTAATCTGGTATCATGTATCTTCAAAGAACTCACTAATTTGGTAATATAATCAACTAGAGTGAACCTAACCTCGTTTACAATAACACAGTACCTTACAACAGTGTTACCAGCCTTGAGATACAGAGATCTCAGTATTTGTTTAAATTTGTTATTGTTTGTAAAAAGATATTATTAATTGTTTTTAAAAGAGTTTATTGAATCTAATCATTGTCAATAAATCCTCAGTTATTTATCAGTGGAAACAGAGTTTTGATTTCTATACAATAGATGAAGTAGTTTAACTTTTTTATGAACAGTTCTCTCATAAGGTGGCGGTAGTATTTGAATGACTGATATCATTCAAAGTGCAATTGAACATTTAATTTGTATTATTGTTTATGTGCATTCTTTGTGATATTCAAAAGGAATATCTATGTATGTATATCAAGTGTTTTTACAGTAACAGAAGTCGCCATCGAGAATAGTGAAGACATCCACATATGGTAAGTGGGGAGGTTGACACAGTGAAGTGATAAATACTCTTTTAAACCACAAACTTTTAAACGTGAACACTAATTCAATTTTAATAATCAACTATAATAATAATAACAGATTATAATAATAAACCTAACGTTGTGTTTTGTTACAATATGTACATTTAGATATTATGATATCTAGTTTTTAAAATTGTAATGCTGAAGCAAGGACAAGGAGATGACAAAATTCCTCCAAAACTTCAGTCCTTGTGGAAGCAACTGGACGCCACAGTCCAGGGGGGGTCATAGTGTGTGTGGATTAAGGAGGTTACCCAGGGGGGTAACGAATTAAAAATATGTTGTAATTTAATAATGATGACTCGCTACTGAGATAAATACTTTTGTTGTTGATTTGAAAATGGATGCACTAGATGTTTCCCATATTGTGTTTATTATGTCTTATTGTATTAATTGCATGTAGTATGTTAGGAATAAGGATTATAAAAATATAATCATATTTTATAGAATAAGTTTTCAATGTGTTTAAAGATTTTAGATGAATAATGAAATAAATTTGAGATAATTAAAATTTTCAATGGGTTGTAAAAGATAGAAGTTGGGTGATAGTAATTGTTTAAGTAAAACATTTGAGTCAGTCCAAGTTGAATATATTTGGGTGTTAAAGAGAATAAGAGATGAAATACAAGTAATGTAGAATTTGAGTATTGATAGTGACACAGTAGTAATGGAGAATTTATGTGGAGAAATGAGAGTGATATTGATGTTTATAAATGATGATGTTATTTTGTAGTAGTAATGATGTAATGTTAGAGTAATTATTAGGTAAGTGGGAATTTTGTAAGGGGGTGGTATAAGGAGTCCGCAACAAAAGGGTTGGGACGGGAAGGGACCGTTTAGCGCCGGAAAGGGTTGCCTTAGGTAGAATCCAGGAACCAACATAAGGGAATGAGCTTTGGGAGGGAAACACACATCCTGAGTACAAAGGGGTAGAGAGTATTTTTGTGATAAGGGTAGAATGATTCGAAATGAGTTAGAGTAGTTAGTTGGGGGTAGAGAAGGGTTGGTAGACGTTTTGGTAGATAGGTGTCATACTAGTTAAAGATTTTGTAAGGGAGCGTTAGAGTCATAAAAGGGGAAGATTATGGGTAAATGCCAAGTTGATAAAGTGGATTGTTATAAATAACTGAGAATCACCCAAGTTAATGAAATGGAATAATAAATGAAATGTTATGTAGAATGGAAAAAAAAAATTTGGGAAATGAATTAATAAAAGTTAAATTGAGATTAAAACGTAATTTTTATAATTTTATATGCAAATTTAAAGAGGTAAAGGGTGTAAATTGTGGTCAAACTTAAATGCGAATTGTTTATTTTAATGTAATAACAACAATGTTTATTATGATGTACTTAGATGATTTTGTGTTAATTTGAGATATAAACTAGGGAGATGTTTAAGAACATAATGTGTTTAGATGTAGTTGATTTGGTTATGTTATGTTACTATATATGTTATGTATTCCTAAATATGTTAGAAGTAAGTGAAAAACAAAACCAGTGCTTCTTAACGCAAACCAGCACCGCTAGGGGGAAACAGATCAGTTGGGGATATGGTGTTGTACAAGGCCACTAGTTGATATTTTCATTTGTTGTTTCAGTGTTTGGTGATGCTGTGGCGGCGGTCCTGAGCTGGCCAGCACGTCACAGCAGGGGCGCTAAGTATCTGTCTGACTTTATGGTGTTGGGATCTCGAGAGAGAGAAGTCCAGTATTGTCATTCAGATGCGGTCACAGTCACTGGACCAAGGGTGAGTTAATTATATTTTTTTTTTGTAAACCGTAAAGGGGGTTGTGGCGACATATCCTGGCTGATCCCTTTAGCAAGTATGAGTGTGTCAGTGAGAGTTTTTATGCTTCGGCATAAAACCTCTCCTTGAGGGGGTATTGTAATGGGACATTTTGGCCTACCCGGGGAAATAGATAAATTTGTATTTACATAAAAGGGAATTAGAATTTTTTACGATAATTTTGGGGAAACGTAAACATAAAGGGACAAAAGGTAAATTTTATTGGTAACGACAGTGGTAGCACTGCTTGTGAAATTATTGTAAAACAAGAACGATTATAACGACGCAATAGACAAACGTGCAAAACTGTTCCAAGGTCAACTCCAGTGACTCTAAACTGTAAACAAGTTATATAATAACATCAGACCATCTGACGTCAAATTATACGTCAGAGCCCATCCTCGCTGTGGAATTCGGGTGTGTAAGCCAAAACATTGTACTGGCCTAGGAATACAAACTGAATACAATGAAAAGTTGGTAAAACAGTCGAGGCAACTACCCAAAATAGTGCCATTTGTCTCAGCCCAGTCTAACTTCAACACTCGCGCGAGTGACACACATATACAGTTCCGGAACGTAAATTGCGGGCCCGCAAAACAACAAAATGTAACTAACAGTGTTAAAATGTGACGTAAAACTTAAAGTATACCTAAATCACGTTAAATGAACAGTTTTCTTGAAATAATGACAGTTGTGGAGATGTAAAACGGATTATTAATTAAAACAAACGTGTGTGCGTGGAGCAATATGACTTCTTCTGGACTAAAAATCAGCTAAGTAATCTACAAGAATATAAAGAAAAACAAAACTTTCAACTATGGTTTAAATATTCAAAAATATAATATTTTCACAATTAACAGAGCTCTAAAAAATCTGGGGGTAGATGTGTGTGTGTGTGTGTGTGTGTGTGTGTGTGTGTGTGTGTGTGTGTGTGTGTGTGTGTGTGTGTGTGTGTGTGTGTGTGTGTGTGTGTGTGTGTGTGAAAGCGCTGGTTTCCATTATGTTAGTTAAGTTAAGTATTAAGCGAATTATTTTGTATTTATGTTTCCTGTTTTATTTTGGCTACTGTTGAACCAATTATGTTCAACTTAATAATGATCCATTTTATGTCTATATTTTACTTGAATTACTATGGGAACAAAATGTAAAAGAGGGAGAAAAGAATAATTTGTTTATGATAAAAATTGAAAAGACAATAAATTTTAAATCATGGGGAACTAATAAAGTTTTCGTTATTTCAACAACCATTTCTGTTCTTTTTAGTTCGCCGAAAAGAATCTGGCCCGAAAAAATGGTAAGTA
Source organism: Magicicada septendecula (assembly GCA_034769895.1). NCBI lineage: Eukaryota > Metazoa > Arthropoda > Insecta > Hemiptera > Cicadidae > Magicicada > Magicicada septendecula. The sequence goes on from CM068373.1 coordinate 285,125,003, forward strand.
CATATATTTAATTGTTAATGGAATTAATTTCTTGCAGTACGGCAAGATGGCGCCCGAAAAGTTAGATAGTAAATAATGAATAACATTAAAATTAATTAAATTCATAATTATTAAAAGAAAGTTATATCATATGTTTGACATTAAATCATTCCCCGTTTAATCAAGCATCTCCAAGAGGAGAATTCTTTCGATTATCGCAGGCATATACGATCCTCTTGGACTGATCGGTCCCGTTGTTTTCTTGTACAAACAGTTTATGCAGCAACTCTGGCTTTGCAATCTTGGTTGGGATGAACCGATCTCCGGGCAATCACGTTTGGATTGGCATTCATTGTGCGACAAATTGTGTCTGATTAGCAAAATTGTTGTCCCACGTTCTATTCGTTGCAAGTTTGAGGCAAGTACAGTTGAATTACATGGTTTTTCGGATGCCTCTGAAAAGGGGTATTAGAGTCATTTATCAAGATTCATTGGCCTCTTGTCATCTCCTGTGTTCTAAATCTCGCGTGGCTCCCCTACGACAGGTGTCATTACCTCGCATCGAACTCTGCGCTTGCTTGTTGTTATCGCGACTCATATCTAAGGTCGTTCCTGCGCTTTATTCGTTTATTAATAGTGTTCATTTATATTCTGACTCTATGGTGTCTCTTTACTGGATTCATGCCCAGTCCACGAGGTGGAAAACCTACGTCGCTAATCGTGTTGCTGAAATTCAGCGTCTTACGCAAGCCTATACATGGCATCACATCAATTCTAGACACAATCCTGCTGATATTATCTCTAGGGGGTGTCTCCCTGACGTTTTGCGCCATTGTTCGCTTTGATGGCACGGTCCCACTTGTTTGTCTCAATCTTCCGAGTCCAATCCTTTTCCACCCTTTTTACCTTCTAATCCGTCGTCTTCTGAAGTCACTGCGGAAGAGAAACAAACCCATAACCTTTCTCTAATGTCTACCCTGGCTATCGACATTTCTAAGGACTTTTCTTCGTTGCATCGTCTGACACGCGTATACGCTTACTGTTTTCAGTTCATCAAAAATATTAGACTCTCCAGTGCTGACAAAATAACGGGCAATCTTACCCCTGTCAAAATTCATCATGCTCTTAATTTCTTCGTAAAACAATCTCAGTCGATCCACTTTGCAGCCGAAATTAATTGTCTTCGTAATGGGTCTTCTATCTCTATTAGGAGTAAGTTGGCTTCTCTCGACCCGTGTAGGCGGGCGATTACAGCAGTCGCAATTACCTTACAACAATAAACATCCTATTGTCTTACATCCATCGGCTCATATTACTCGCCTTATCATTGAACGCGAACACATTCATCTGCTTCACGCTGGTGCTCAACTCGTGCATCACTCACTTCGCCAATGTTGGTGGATTGTTAATGCCAGGTTAGTCATTCGCTCCATCATTCGTAAGTGTGTCAAGTGTCTCAGGTTTAGTGCCAAACAGCAGGTTCAGAGGCTTGGTATTTTACCATCTCCTAGAATCACTCCATCACGGCCGTTTCTATTCTGCGCGGTTGATTATGGTGGTCCCTTCATGATTCGTCATGGCGGGCAGAAATCCAGAACTCTCTCTAAGGCATTTCATTAAGGTCTTTGTTCATTTGCTTAGCAACCAGGGCCATTCACTTCGAATTGGTTTCCGACCTTACAGCCAGTGCGTTTATAGCTGCCTTACGTCGTTTTATGGCCCGCAGGGGCATATCCAGTCAGTTATACTCTGATAATGGCACAAACTTTAGGAAGGCCTGCAATATTTTACATGACCTCTACAATCTTTGGCATAATAAGGATGCCACCTCATCACTCAAATTATTCACGTCCTCTCAGGGTATCTCATGGTCATTTATTCCGCCCTCGTCACCTCATTTTGGTGGCCTTTGGGAGAGCGGCATAAAGAGTTTGAAGTTTCATCTGTGCCGCGTGGTAGGCAAGTCTATACTCACCTTTGAGGAGTTTACGACGGTTTTGTCTCAGATAGAGGCATGTCTAAACTCTCGCCCTTTATTTGCCATCTCTTCGGATGTAAATGATCCGGTGCCACTTACACTTGGCCATTTTTTGATTTGCGCACCATTAACGGCGATACCGGACCCAGACCTATCTCTCGTCTTGGACGTTGGCAACTTCTCCAGAAGTTTGTCAGAGTCATTTGGAAGGCTTGGTCTCGCGATTATTTACACCAGTTACAACAGCGTCACAAATGGAAATTTGCTAAAGATAATGTTTCCATTGGGGACCTAGTTTTACTTATTGAGGATAACCTACCTCCATTAGCCTGGAAATTTGGCGTAATTACCGCATCGTAGACATTCGCACGCCTACTGGTGTTTTGCGCAGACCAATCCATAAATTATGTTTGGTCCCTACTAGGGACGAACAATAAAAAAAAAGGGGTTTATTTTCCTTTGTATATATTTGTAAAAAACACATAAATCAGATGTTCAAAGAAGACTTTGTTAATTATAAGCACTTTTGTTTTTAGCATAAGCTTTAATTTGTATATTTTTTGATTCAGCAACTGGTTGTTTTACTCAAGCAAGTGTCAGTTTATTTAATATGCAAGGCTTTAATTATTATTTTGTATTTTCGTATATGCAACATTTGATTTATGCCTCATGTCTTTGCTTACTATTATGTAAAAATTTTGTTACTCTCTGAATGTCTTTCTCAATTGTTCAATACATGTATTCATATTTGTAATTAACTAAATTGGTGTTTATTATATTTATTATATAACTTGCATTTATGTAAAACATATTGTTTTTTGCGTCTACTGTATGTAACCATGCCACGCCTAGATTTATTTTATATTGTATTTTTATATGGTATTTTGTATTTTGTGATTATGCATTGCACAATTATTATTCCTGCTTAAATTATGACATACGTGTCATCACATATGTGCTTGCAATCAGTCAGCTATCTATAGCTTGTTCTCACACAACAACATATTGTAAATTCCTGAAACTTCAGGTATAGCATGACTCGTTCAAATATATGACGCCATGCTAGATTACGTCTAAACATGTATAATTTGTGACAATTTTTGTTCATGTAAGCAATACTCTGTACAGGTCTACTGGCCTCAACTATTTCACGGTAACCATCTATGACTTGCATAGGGTTACAATTTATCGGGCCATCATTTGATGAGCTTCCGATCATACATTATTAAACATTGTCAAATTATGTATTTTTCATGTTTTATAACGTTCAATATTGTATACATACAATATATGTCGGCAATACATTGCCAACGCTTACATTTTTATTCATGCATGAAATCAGTTTGCTCGCCAACCTTGGTCTACCAAACGCTTATCTTTAAAGCTTATCTTTATTCATGCTTATCGCTAAACCATTAACGTACAGCTGTTATCTGAGACTACAACTCAAGGTTCAATGCAGCCTTGAGATTGACTTTCATTAATAAGAACTCTGTATGTTATATAATAAGTTACCAAAATGTATAATAAGTTACTAAAATGTAGTAAAAAATCTACTGATTTTTTGACGGGCAGTTTATGTACAGTAGCGCGGTAATTTTTACATTATAGGTTGGCTAATCTGCGCTTTAATTTGCACTTTAATCTGATCAATTCATGTCCGTGCTTCCGCACAGTTCGTCACATACGCTCGCAAGCGGCGGTCGGCTCGCTCTTGCAGCCTTACTGTCACATTATTCTAATACTTGCATTCAAGTATTCGAGTGTCGCGTATTCGCACCTCTATTGTATTCATTACGACAATTAATGTAGGCCTTAGGCCAACACTTCATATATGGCCCTTTAGGCCCTTTCATCAAATTAACTTTAATGTAATACGAATTGTATTCACGATATGCTTATTAGCCAATTTCTTAGTCAAAGGTGAAACCTAACAATTTCTGGTGTAAATGTGAACAATTAAATAAATGTATTAATTACAGTCCACTCGCTTCATCATTTCTGCATCCTGGCGAATCAACCTACAGTAAATAGAACACTTCACACTTAACATTTTTTGGTCCACACATGGCGGATCATTCTTCTACTTAACAAACTGGTTCCACATTAAACTTAAAGTATAGAGGAGCAACAAGGTATGTAAGAACAGAGGAAAACATTGAAAGAGTTCGAGTAGCATTGACGCGTAGTCCACAATGTTCTGCAATGAAACATGCATCCGCACTAAACATTAGTGACACATCGTTACTACGAATTTTGCATAAAGACTTATCTTTTCATCCTTACAAAATTCAAGTAATCCAGGAGTTGAAAGATGGCGATATGCTGGCTCGCAGGATTTTCAGCGAAGAAATATTGCGACGTGTAAATGATGATGAAACCTTTATTCACCGCATGTTTATGTCAGATGAAGCACATTTTCATTTGAATGGATATGTAAACAAACAAAATAGTCGATATTGGAATGATGAAAACCCAGGTGAGTTGCATGCAAAGCCATTACATAGTCCGAAAGTTACGGTGTGGTGTGCAGTTTCATCATCTGGCATTATTGGGCCATATTTTTTCCAAGACGATAGATGAAACACCACAACTGTCAATGCAGACTGCTACACACACATGGTCAGAACATTTTTGATGCAACAGCTCCCTAGGTTTCTGGAAATTAATTTTTTCCAGCAGGATGGGGTCACAAGTCATACTGCTCGTGTGTCCATGGCTGTTTTAAGAGAACTCTTCTCGGACGGACTCATATCCAGATATGGCGACATCTCGTGGCCTGCAAGATCCCCAGATTTGTCTGCATGCGACTTTTTTCTTTGGGGATTTCTGAAGAGCAGGGTGTACATTGATAGACCGCACACCATACCGGAATTAAAAACGAATATCAGACAAGAAATTGCACGGATTCAACCTGACCTGCTTCGTCGAGTGATGGAAAATTTTCGGTCAAGATTAGAAGAATGTTTACAAAGAAATGGCTCTCACTTGAGCAGCATTATTTTTAAAAAGTAAAATAATGGCATACTTTACTCAACTCAAATCTGTAAAAAAAATTCTGAAAAAATTGGGTACTTTTTATTTTCCCACTTCACTGGCGGACCCTGTATTTAGCGATGTGGAACACTGAATCAAGAAAAGCTTTGCAGTATTTTTCATATAAATTTGTGAACATTTTTCATATTAGGAGTAGGTCATCATGCATGCGCACGTTAAAACTAACAAAACTTTGAATTAAAAAATTGGTTAAACAGAAAAACATTTTAGTAAAAATACATTAAAAAACTTAAACACAGTAACACTATTTATTTTCATAAAGTGCACAGAAATGTAAAACTTGAAATAATGTTTCTCCTTTGGGGAGAAAAGTGTTTCCTTTGGGTCAACAAGCTCGACAATCATATTGGGGGGGAAGACGGTTTGGTAAATGGTTGGTACTATTTTATAATACAGTACTTCGAAGCAGGACAATGCGGGTGCGTTCCTTCATACAAAATAAAATAAAATTACAAATTAGTTCTTGGGCACATGAAATCTTATCGACGGGTGCAGGGTTGCCGACTGCTGACGAAGAATAATTTGAAAGTATCAGAAATTAACAACCAGCGTTTCATGTATTACACTTGGCAAGTATTCTTTCACTTTCTGTGGGATTACATTGTTCAAGAGTACAATGGTTACTGAAACCCTAGATTAAGACTTTGCACGTGGAATAAGAAAAAACGTATATGATACTAACCTATAATAAAGAATCCTTATATTTTACTATTACCGACATTTTATGAATAATGTGCTCAAAAACCAATTTGTTATTTTCTGTTTAGTACACATATTATAGTACATGAAATGCGTTTAATACAAATACAAAATACAGTGAAACTTCGATTAACCGTAACTCTTTTAACCGTCAGTTTCTGGTAACCGTCACTCTTTTAACCGTCAGTTTCTGTTAACTGTCAGTCTGTACTCTGTGTACAGTAACCAGATTGCCACGAAAAATCATCCTCGCTTTACTGCTGAGCGGCGGAGGCACCGGAGTGGCGCACAATTGTTCTATTGATGAGTCACGTTCTTGGCCCACCTAGCTATCGCACACGTGGTTAGTTTCAGTTGTGGCTGAGAAGCTGTTGTGCTTGGTGCTGTATGTTATTTGATGCGTAGTGGCTTAATTGTTTCGGCATACGATAGTACCATTCACACCAGTAAGTTTTGTTGTTAAGGTTTCTTTTCTTTTTGTTTTTGTGCAACAGCTAAAAAATTGCTGAAAAGCGTAAACGGGTCATGTTAGATCTCAACCAGAAAATTTAGATTATTAAACGTTTGAAAAAAGGTGAAACTCCCACTAGCATTGCTCTCATTTATGGCGTTGGAAGAACCACAGTGAATGACATTAAACGCGATGCTGAAAAAATAGAACAACATGTTTCAAAAATTCAAAACATCGATGGAGATCCTAAGACTCGTAAAACCATGAAATCAACAAAATATGACCAACTGGACACTGTTATGTATCAATGGTTTATACAAGCACGGAGTCAAGGAATCTCACTTTCAGGCCCCGTAATAATGGCCAAGGCGGTTGAAATGAACAAAAAACTTGATGGAGATCCTAATTTTAAAGCAAGCATAGGATGGCTCGATAAGTTTAAGTGTCGCCATGGCATTTAGAAACTAGACATTAGTGGTGAAAAACTTAGTGCAAATAGCTCAGTTATTGCCGAGTACAGAGAACAATTTAAAGAGAAAGTGGCCAAATTAAACCTCGTTAGAGAACAAGTGTACAGTTGCGACGAAACTGGGCTCAATTGGAAAGCTTTACCACAAAAGACATTGGCATCACTTTCGGAGACATCAGCCCCGGGTTTTAAAGTCCAAAAAGATTGGATCACTTTAATGGTTTGTGCAAATGCCACCGGCAATCACAGGTTACCCCTGCTTGTGATTGGAAAAGCAAAATCACCTCGTGCATTCAAAAATTTTAATTTGAACGCATTGCCTGCTACCTATTACGCTCAAAAGAGTGCTTGGATATCTCAAGATATTTTTTTCGATTGGTTCCACAAAGTGTTTGTGCCACAAGTTAGAGCTCATTTGGCTGAAATGCAGTTACCACGGGAAGCATTGCTGCTAATGGACAATGCTCCAGCACATCCCACTTGCGGAATTAAAAGTGATGATGGCAAAATAACATGCCTTTTCCTTCCGGCAAACACAACACCACTAATCCAGCCTATGGACCAGGGCATAATCGAAAACATGAAATGTCATTATAGGAAAGCTTTTATTGGAAGTTTGATTTCATCTGATGATGAAATGTCTATGATGAAATGTCTGTAAAAGAGTTTTGGAAAACGTCCAACAGAAAAGATGCAATTTTCAATGTTGCTGCTGCATGGGATGATCTTCAAGTGTCAAATCTTAAAAATGGGTGGAATAAACTCTGGCCTGAAGCTAATGATGGCGAACCTAAGGAAACTGAGAATGTTAGTGTCGACAAAATTGTGCAACTGTGCAATAATGTACCGAATGCTGAAGACATACCACCAGCAGAAGTAACAGAGTGGTTGGGATGTGACAAATTGGACGGAGGCTTTGACATTTTGAACCTCGATGAAATTGTTTCCAGTGTGATTGACAACGAAGAAGAAGAAATTGACAAAGACGAGTGTTATATTTTGAATGAAAAAACTACGTTAAGCCATACAGAAGCAGAAACAATGTTATCAAAATGTATTGAGTGGTTTGAGGGGCAAGAAGAGGCAAACACAATGCTGATACTTCTCCTATGTAAAGTACGGAACATTGCCGCTCAGAAAGCACGAGCCTCGAAGAAACAAAAGAAAATGACAGACTATTTATGTCTAGAGCGTAAGTTCATGTAACAATATGTACAGTATATGTTGTACTACATATACTGTACTTAATGTAAATTTTATATTGTTTGTTTCTGTAAAATAAAATACATGTATGTACAGTGTATTTCCAGTTCGTAAACGTGCATTTTTTATCATTCGTTCATATGCAATGGATGGGGGTGGGTTGTTGTTTAAGGTTTTTCTGTTATCCGTTTATTCGATTAACCGTCGCGTTCCCGGTCCTGACCCTGACGGTTAATCGAAGTTTCACTGTATACTAGAATTAATACAAATACAAGTTAATAACTAATATCCACACAAAAATTCAGCTGAATTAACACTATTGCACACCACTATAGAAAAATTATTCTGAATAGCGCTTTCAAGCTTCACAGCTCATCATCAGATCGGAAATCTGTTTTTCGATAATCTAACCACACAGCATAGGTTATGAGCTGTGAAGCTTGAAAGCGCTAATCGGAATAATTTTTCTGTAGTAGTGCAACAGTGTTAATTTTGTTTGAGATTATAACCACTAACACAACTTTATTAATTAAAAAAAAAAGTTTAGCTGCGTGGGTATTTCTCCACAGTCTATAGGCCCAGAAAACTGGTATAATCTGGTGTTCAATGTGCTTGTTATGGAACACATACCTCAAGAGTGTGTTCTCTGTTAGCAATAATGAAGTCGATACATAACAGCTGACTGGCAACACACTTGACCCTCCAACTATGTGATTTGTGTATCTTTAACTGCTTCATAGATAACTACAAAGTTTTCTTAGTTCTGTATAGTATGTTTTTTTAATTATTATAGATGGCCGTTGGAGGCACGGCTGAAACGTTTGCACCAAACAACCATGGACCACGGCCTTACAGCCCGGCAAGCCAAAGTTTTCATATATGTTTTTTGTTTGTGAAAACATGAATTCGTCGTTAGTGCTCTCTTCATTGATTAAGTTTATGAAACGACTTGTACAAATTTTACAAAGTTGCGAAATTCCCTGGTGACTGTAAACACCACAGAACCCCCTTGTCTGCATAATTCAGTTCATTATAAATTATGTGTTTGTAATAATACTGTTTTCGAGTACTGCAAACCTTAGTAATCTGAATTTTAATAGAGATTTAATAAACCTTGCCCCCAAATTCAAGTTACCAGGGTTTTACCTTGTCTGAACAGCAATATCTTCTTCTTCTTATTATTATTATTATTATTATGTGTTTCCGGATTGTTCTCCGATAACACGATGTCTCCTGTAGATTTTCTCTGCCACTGTACAATATGAGTTGTCATTCAATATTGCATCCATATTTCTTTTCAATCTTGGCACTCTTGGGATGTCTATCTGGCAATCCACTAATATGTGCTGTAAGGTCTCCTCACGCTGATGACATAGTAGACAGGTAGCAGTTTGGGTGAATTTGAATTTGTAGAAATATGACTGGGTTATGATATGGCCAAGTCTTCCTCTCGAGCCGAAAGTTTGAACACTGCTAGGGATGTTTCTGTATATGGAGATACTTGTATCTTGTGTACTGACGCGCTTTTTGTATGTTGAACCTTTAGTGGAATTCAAAATGCATCCTTGCATATCTCTGTGAGTCTTCTGTTGAAATCCGAAGTGCCAGCCAGTAGTGATGTTACACTTTCCTCTAATGAGGACAGCATAGTTGCGTCCTTAGCCATCTTATCTGCTCTTTCGTTACCAGTAATATTTACGTCGCTGGGAATCCATTGTAAAGTTAACTCAGTTTTGTTTCTTTCCATTTTTTTGATTATGTGGAATATGTGGACTGTTCTAAAGTAGTATGCTGATGGTTTGCATTGCTGTAGTAATAGCAGTGCAGCCTGTGAAGATACATACTTTTTTGTTGTCTAAGGTGAGGCAGTAGGTCAGTGCTGCATTGATTGCCAGAAGCTCAGTGTCGACACTTGAACAGGAGTTAGCTGGTACAAGGAAGGATTCTTGCATACTAGGAATAAAGTATCCTGCCCCTGACTTCCTTTTTGTGTATTCAGTGATCCGTCTGTATAGATGTGGACATATTGGTTGTAGGTGCAGTAATTTAATAGGTATTTATTATGTTCACAGAAAATCCATGTCCGCAGTTGGGTAATATAGTCACTATAAAGCTGAGTGAAAATCAGGAGTCCATTCGGCAGCAGGATGACACCTACCAGACGATGTTAGTTGAAACACATTTCCAGATGAACTATAATACAGGAGAGTGGAAACGCATACTGAAGTACCGTGACTTGGATGAAGCTGCCCAATTGGCAGCAGCTGCCGCGGCAACCCAGCAGCAGCAGCAACAGCAGCAGACTGTAACTAATTTGTAGGGATAAGGTGAGTTGATATATAGTGTGTGCATGAGCGAGAGGGGGAGAGAAAGGTAATGAGTATGAGAGACATTTAGACTAGTTTTGTTGCCCTTTGTCCAGGGTAGTTAGCCAAAAATTATTAATGAAAATTTCATAAAACAAAGTATAAAGTTAAAAATTGGTAATTGTATAGACTTGAGTATGCTAAATCAGAATATCTAGTGTTGTGGGGTGGGGGGGATGCGTAAGCAAGCGACAGCGCTTGTGATATTATTTTTCTCTTTAATTTTAATTAGAACTCAATCAATTTTAATTCGACTCATTTCATTATTTCTGATTTTTTCGGGCGCCATCTTGTGTTGCCAACTACAAGAAAAAAATATGTACTTACCAGGGCCAGGTCCTTTTCGGCGAACACAGAAGAACAGAATGGTTTATTTGCAATAATTAGTTTAATTCACATTTGCATTGAACAAAAAATTTATTTACTCTATAATGCACATAATAAAAAAAATAAAACTTCTTTTCCTGCACTTACATACTTTTGCAAATTTAGCTACAAGCTCAGGAAATGAATCCATTAAAATTAATTTTCTTACATCTTTTCCATTATTGATTTTTTATTATTTATTAATTATATTCTTTCTTTTTATACACAAAACAGCAATTCTTTTATATTCTTATATTCGTTCTCACTCTCTCTCTACATTTCTGTACCCCCCCGGTTTATTAGTTGACTTCATTGATTTAAGTATATTTTAGGCTGCCAGTTCTGTGGAAAACATTCTCAAAATTTTGAAAGCTTTTAGATTTACCCCTGGTTGGTTACTTATCTGCAAAATTTAAGATCTTGAAGAGTCCGTCTCTACCACACATTTCATTTCCATTCCGCACATTTTCCTTATTTCACTCGTTCACCGGAGCTATAACGTTCTTAAACTGTTCACTTTTTTATTAATTTCACATTTTAAATAATTTGTTACATACGGGTGCCCGTAAACTTGTTTTATAACTTTTTCGTGACCGGCCGGCTCACGGATTAATTTTATACTGGTTTGAGATGAACGGCACTATTTTGTGAAGTGGTCACGGCTGTTTGACCAATTCTTATTGTTCTAAGCTTTGTATCACTGCGCCAGTATGAGGTTCGGCTGGCACGCCTATGCATACCAGCGTGACGTATGCACTGATGTAATATGGTCTGATGTTCTGTTACATAATATGTTAGTCACTGGAGCTGACCTTGGCCCAATTTCGCTCATTGCCTGCTACGTCGTTATAATATTTTACAATTACTCCTTCTACTTTTGTTTCCAATAAAATTTACCCTAATTATGAATTTATGTTATGTCTCCCAAAATTATTATCTATTTTTACGTTTCCCCAAAATTAACGTTACATAAGAACCATTAGCTTTTATTAAAACACAATATTTTTTATATTACCCTAGGTAGGCCTAAATGTCCCGTTACAATACCCCCTCAATGAGAGGCTTTATGCTGAAGCATAAAAACTCTCATTGACACATTCATACTGCCTAAAGGGATCAGTCAGGATATGTCGCCACAACCCCCTGTATGGTTTATATAAAAAAAATATAATTAACTCACCCTTGGTCCAGTGACTGTGACCGCACCTGAATGACCTTACTGGACTTCTCTCTCGAGATCCCAACACCATAAAGTCAGACAGGTACTTAACGCTCCTGCTCTGACGCGCTGGCCAGCTCAGGACCACCACCACAGCATCACCAGACTCTGAAACAACAAATCAAAATATCAACTGGTGGCCTTATACAATACTATATCCCTAAGTGATCTGTTTCCCCTTAGCTGTGCTGGTTTGTATTAATAAGCACTGGTTTTTTCTTAACTCCTAACATATATATGAATACAGTATTTATTATAACAAAATATAGAACATCCAGCCACAATATCGACATTCTTCATACCCTTCTCTTGTTACATCTTACTCCCAAAATTCAAAATATTCCTCTGATTCTATCAGAATTTAAATAAACATTTCCCATTACAATTACAAATATCTCATCTCCCAAGTTACATCTAAAATATTTAAATTCATTATTAAAATTCTCTTAAACACATTTCAATCAACTGCATAATAACAAATTATTTACTTATATCTTTCTCAAACTTTGTTAATCATTTCCATCAAAACATCTCAAATCAACACAAAATCATTTTAGTACATTATAAAATCAACTACATATTCTACATCATTGACATAATTCAATCTACTGTTCAATAATCCATTACTAACAATTTAGTAACCTCCTTCTACATCAAAATCTAATATCCCCCCCTTTATCCCAGTTACAATTAGGTAAATCACCTCACGGGTAAACCGTGCAAGGCATTTACCTGGTTGCATAAACACTCTATTGTTTACACCCCTGGCTTGTAACGGCCAGCTCCCTTTCCACACACTCTATTGTTTGTTTAATGGTGGACTGTAGCGCCCATTTGCATCCACAAGAACTGAATTGTAATTAGGGTGTAGACGCTGCCTACCCCGTTCTTGCTTCAGCGTTATATAAAAATTCGGCGTTACTGATGTCCGAGGACACCAGTAATCCTACTATAATGATTCACACACCCTTAAAACGGCACTATCACCACCTTCGATGATAGTCGCTGTTCCATAGTTATGTAGATTCCCCTGAGTTACCCCCCGGTTAATTTCTAAGTTCTCACCAATTTCACAGACAACCAGCTATGGTCAGTTTTACAATAATTCTGCCCACAGCTGGATGTCATCCAAAACCACGGTCTGGGCTGGTAAGGCCGGGACTGCCCAAAAGTGGGGAATCTATTAAAAAAACATACTATACATGTTTAAGATTCCTACACTCACATAATACATACAATACACTCATAATTAACATTGCGATCATTACATTAAAATAAACAATTCACATTTAAGTTTGCATATAAAATTATAAACATTACATTTTAATTTCAATTGAACTTTTATTAATTAATTATCAATTATTTATCATTTACTATACCATTAACTTTTCCAAAAAAAAATTTTTTTTTTTTGTTTGTAATGGGTCAAATTAGAAGGTTCTTTATTTTTTATTAATCTTGGTTTTGATTTTGTTAAAAGTGTACAATTCACTTCATATATGGGGGCCACCACAGTTTAATTTTATATTAACATAGATCACCCAGTCAATCACTTTTAAATTGCCAGACTTCACCTGTAAGGAGCCTCCAGTACAGCAATGCAACATACACACAGTCAGTCAAAACAATTGTCAGACGCATTGCGTAATCACATAGCAGCAGCCTTGTGACACAGTCTCCAGTGTGCAGTTTGGTATCAGAGAGTAAGCAGCACCAGACAATAGAATTGTGAATTTAAAACAGGGGCCTCGGGTTTACAAGATAGGCCGTTAAAACAAATTTGGCCTATCTTAGAAAGTGTGAAAACAGTCATTAAAAGTATTAACAGTGTACAAACAAAAAGTTTGCCGCCCAGTTCGTCACTGATCGTGTCTGAGCAGCCACAGAGCCGAGTGGGCTCTACAAAATTTTATAAGTTTTAATATCAAGAGTAAATTCAATTTCAACTAAAATGTGTCAGTGGTAGTAGTGAACATATGAGAAACCTCAATCAGTTTTTTTGTGACGGCGACACAGTTATTTACGGAATAAAACGAGCTCGAATGGTCGGTCACCGCGTGCCGGCGGGGGTTATTATTTTAAATGTTAAGGGCAGGGTAAATTTTTTGTGTGTGTCTGTGAGAGTGTGTAAAAAATTGCAGGCTGGGCTCTGTCTGTGTCTATATTGATATGTAACAAGTAAGGTAAGATCATAGGTTAAGTTAACTTGTAGCAGATTACAAAGAGAACAAAGAAAAAAAAAATGTAATTTAATCTGTAAAACCATGAACAACAAATTTTGGACAAAATTTTAAATGATGCTAAAGAATTAAATTATCAATTCTCTTCATGCCAAAAAAGGAGTCGAGTCACTTATTTCACTAACCCATGAAACACGTTTGTATCTAGCGTACATGTGATCGAATCCCTGGACCCGAGTCTTTGCAGGTAGGTGGGAGATTTATTACTATAATTTGATAATTAAAAAATTTCAATTCGATTAGAGTGTCACATGTTATCAACCTTCATTTTACATAACATTTTATTTATTATTACATTTTAACTATGATTTTCTGTTTGACATTTTGATCATTAATTAGTTTGGGTGACTCTCAGTTATCCACAATGATCTGATTGATTGAATTGGCATTTATATATCTAACCTTACTCACCTTTCTTCCTATTAACAACAACCACTAACAGATTTACATAGGGTGTAACCCCTCTTTCCTTTTTTATGCTTTATAAAAAAAACCTTTTTTTTATTTATTTTTTTTTGTATTTATTTTTTTTTGAAAGAGAATCCACTAGTTATTTAAAACTAGGCGAGAGCCTAGAGAAGCCAAAATGCGCTGGGTCCAGTATGACGGGACTTGCAATTAAACTCGGCTGTTAATTAACAATAACAATTTTTTATTGTTGCCCCCATAATTCATTACATGCAAGTATCACATAAATCACCTAAGTATCACATTCCAATAAACAACAAAATACATAATAAATAAGTAGTGTCCACATGTTCCTTAAATTGTGTAAATAGACAATATATATCGAGCAACATCCCGTAAATTATATAAATTCCCCCCCCCTTACTAACACTTAACATTGACATCATATATAGAAACACAAAGACACATAGACTCATAATCGCATCACAATACCCAGGTTCGACCTGACCAACAGGCAGTATTTCTATAAAGCCCCAAAACCAGCAATCATAAATATTTAACTTCCAGTCACAATAATTCATTAACTTCCATTAAATTAAAAAATGTTAAAACCCCCAAAAGGATGATAATGACTAACAAAAAGCATAAAGATAGGCCGGACAGCCCATATGAATTGATAACATCTGATAAATTGCCCATTATGAGCATATGAAAATCTTTAAGTTTCTTGCACAGTATATAAGTGGGAAAAACCCTCATCACCTGAGTTTAAGCAATTGGCATGATTTTCTAAAATGTTAATTTTGTGTTACAAATCCTGATGGATACACGTATCAGGAAATTGTTCCTTAATGAAAATGATTTAATTCAACTGACAAGAATCAGTAGCATCAATATGCTTTTACAAGGTCAAAATTATCAGTATATGCCCACAAAATATAAAATTTCTTTTCTCTTAAAGTCAGACATCTGTGTATAATTGATTTTATAATAACCGCCTGTTGTATCCTAGCAGATGTGGAAGCGCGCCAGCATGTACCAGACCATATGTGACAGGAATCAGACCTGCCTTAAACTGTATGAACATGTGCCTAACTTGAAAAAAAACTATGTCCATTTTACCCCCAGAAAACCGCCTGAAAAACGAAACCCCCAGCCCTTACATGTTAAACCGAAATGAAATTAAAATATGAACCCGTTCTGAACCAGCCGGAACAGAACCCATAACATATGACTTAATTTTATATTGAATAGTGTGATGACTCTAAGGCTCTTGTATATATATATAAAAAATATTTAAGAGTAAAAAAAAACTCTGGCACACTCCCCCAGTGCAGCACACAATTACAATCATAGTACTTAGATTTATGGAGTTATATTATAAAAGTCACATAATGTTCATAATGAATGTTCAGTTGACACACCCCAGAGCGGACTGTCTAGCAGCGTAGGCACATGGTTTAAAAAGAAAATAATTTGTAACTCAGTTGAACGGCAGGCCGGGCCAACGAAAAATAAAGAGTTCATATCACCTTAATAGTGTGCGTAGGATGCATCTTGTGGCTGGTCAACAAACTCCCTCTTCCGAACAGGTGCGTGTAGGATGGCTCATGGCTGGTGAAGGTGTCGTTACACCAGCAGAGACCAATATCTCCGACTAGGAGCGAGAACCCTGAGAATTCACAAAAGATTAGAAATTCTGTTCGCTAAAATGTGCACCCTAGTTCCAGGTAATGACCTCAGAACGGGCCTTCCAACCAACTCAAGATAAATGCATAAGTCTTTGTTTCAGTTTTTTTTTTTTTGAAAATGGCCTGAGAGTAATCAAGTCTGCAAGGTGATAATGAATGCACTAAATAAAAAAAATAAAATTAAAGAGTGTCTAGTAAAAGCCACTTGCACTTGCTCTGACCCGTGCCGACATAACCAAACAAGTTGGCCGTGCCACGTGGCAACCCAATTATCGTAATTTGTCGGAAAATGACCACATTACAGGCACTTACGGTTACACACAAGCAAAATATAAATAGTTTTGTATCTGAGGGTGGTCTCACAATTTATTTTAACTGCCATAATTAATTAAAAAGAACACTCTTGCAGTCTATTGCATGCACGTGCATAACTTGCACAATTCAACTCCGTCTATACGTACTGACTTTAGCTTATAAATTTACATAATGCTTTACCAAATAATTACAGTGACTCTTGTATAATAATTGAAAAAAAATATATGGGCTGTATATACTGAACATCGAATAAATCTCTTACAACATACACACTCGTCCGATCGCACCAAGTATATTCTCTTTTCGCATTCGCCTGAATATATTTAAGTTTAATTATTTAATTATTTTTGAAGCATTCTATAGCATGCTGTAATTACTTACCGGGAAGTCTCGAAAATCTAGCCTGCCATTAGGTGTAGGAGAAACTACGCAATAATGTCTGTCCGGGTTGGGGAGCCTACTGATTCCTTTTTGAGAGCTGAAGTCGAACTGCCCGTGCAGTTACAATCCAACAAACAGCAAAATTTTGACGCAAGATGGCGCAGGCAGATTCAACAGTGCAGTCTAGATATCTGCGTTCTAATCGACATTTGTACTCCCGTTTATGTTAAACAAAATTTATAAAACCTTCCATTGCCGGATTATGCAAACACCGGCACACCCCCACCCCAAAAGGGCAACCTGGTTGCCCCACACTTGAACTCGGGAGGATACCCTGGAATGTACCCCCTTCCAAAGCGAACCTAGTGGACTAGGTGATCATGGCGGCCCAGCAGTACTTGCTCTCAGGAGAACAGGGAAACCTCACAACTGCGCCCATCCCCATGCGACCCTCTCCACCATGCCACCCCACGGGGCCGCCTCAACACGTCACCCTCTCCGGTGACCATCACCTACTCCCACCGGTCCCACTCACATACCCGTCCGAAGACCCAACAAGGTATCACCCACCTTGGTATGTGAGTGACCATACTACTTCTCGTCCATCTCTTGGACCGACCAGCCACATGCACCAACAAGGCATCTCCATCCTTGCCATATGGCTGGCCCACATCCCTACACAAGGGCGGACGGCCCCGCTTAGCCAGACAGAGAGGACCGCACCCAGGGCACGCGAACATTAATCTCAACTTTTACTCAACAAAAACACCATGACTAGCAAGGGGGTTTTACTTCTCCACCGACGTCGATACACAATAAATACAACCTCTCTCTCAACAAAAACACCAGGGAAACCGGAGAATGCAGCATGGCTCGACCTCTACACTAACCCACAATCAAGATTTACAACCATTAACCAGAAACAACAGCACGCTATCACTCTCTATCATAACCTTCAGAACCCAAAACAGGGGAACTTACAATCTCCAAGACCACGACAAATCTAAGGGCACTCTCCAACTCTCTAACTTTCTCCATGATAACCTTCCAGAACAGGGGAAACTGACAATCTCGAGGACCACAATCTAATCACTTCCGGCAAGTCTCTCTAACTCCTTATTGATAGATTTTTTTTTATACTAAGGAAGGGGAGGGGTAGGAAAATCGGGAAGATGAAACGGGGCAAGGATCATTGAAAGGTCAATAGCTAGGACTAAGGGTAAGGACAAGGTTCCCTCCAAAAAGGAGACTGACTGGAGAAAACCAAGGCTCGCGTGGGCAGGGGCGCAACCCTGAAGTAGACGAACACCACTGGGACTGTGGGGAACATCTACCCGCTACCCGTTAACCTCTTCTTCTTACCTTTCTATGACGGACTTTAGGTACTCTTTCCTTCTGGACACCACTCTCGGCGAAATTATTTCGTGTTGAGCTGTACTGGCTGGTTTCCTCTGAATCAGCATTAAGGCAACATACCTCACTACCTTCACTCCGCTTTGGATTATGCTCATCACCTAACTCCTCTACTTGTCTTTTTTCCAATCCTTCCTTCTTTTCCTCCTCCTCTACAATTTCCCCTTTTTCATCCCCATAATCCAAATCACCATCACGACACTGCATATCCTCAGCATCTTCCAGTTGCTCCTCTGATCCATCTTCAACTGCATCTTCCCTCAGCTCCTCACCAATTTCTTCATCACATTGGTCACCAGCCGCTTCACAAACTTCTTCACCAACTTCTTCTCCAATCTCATTAACATCCTCGTTTTCATCAACACGTTCATCATCAACATCATCACCATCACATCCACTTCCGCCATCAGAACACTGCACATCCTCGTCCTCCTCTAGTTGCTCACCTGGTCCACCTGAAACTTCTTTCCCTTCTTCGGAATCCTCAACACTACTTACAGAAGCCGTCTGCACATCTTCACACACTACATCATTCTCACTCACACACTCCACGACGCCGCCGCCAAATTCCTCCTCAACTTCTGCCTCATCTACTTCTACCAGACTTGCAGCATGGATGTAGCGGGTCAAATTTTGGGTGTTTTTATTTTCAACAGTATGGGATAATTATATTTTTATTCATTTCATTTTGGTCGGGAGCCTTATAAAAAATGACGAAATAACTGTGTTATTGTGCAACGTTATTTAACAAGCAACAGCACGATGTTGAGAAACAGAGTTTGGAACAAAGGCGATGGGCAATTTCAGTGGTGTAACACGGCAGAGGAATTTGCATCTCCACAAAATTCGTAGAAATCTGTACTGGTGTGGCAGTGCACACATGTCACTACGCGCGCATGGGCGCATACCCAAGCGAGATTGGAAAACTCAAGATGGCCAGCGAGTAAAAAATGTTCATCGTCTTCTCTAAAACCTCCCGGAAGTCGCATGAAACTCCGCCTACTGTTGGTGACATCAGCGGAACCAAGTCCAATATCGGCCTCTGGACACACACATATACCAGCTATAATCTATGCATAAACTGGATATGCCGCAGCAAGTCAACTGTATACGGCGACTAAAACCCGGTGGCATTGAATTCCCGCTTCCGCCAGTTCAACCAAGCACATGCAGCAGTTCGTCCCAAGGAGTACCGGCCGGTGCATCTCGAAGGGGTTAGCTCTTCTCAAAATTTAAAAAAAAAATGTGGCAGTAAAAGTGAATCAATCTTTTTAAAACAGTGGCAGTGATGCGGGAATAACTACAGAACAACAACATCCATATTTGTTATTTTTTTGTTTATTTTTCAGGACGATTACAAACTTAACACGGGGCGGCCACGAGGTCACGGAGGAACGCGTTGCAGGCGGGGATTTTATATAATGCATTATATTAATCAATTAGGGTAACGGGGGTTGTTTTTAAGAATGTGAGAGTGTGTGAGCAGCTGGGCTATCTTCTTAGACGTAAGTAATATTATGTAAGGCTATTAAATAAGATGTATAAACAAGAGTTACCCAACCTTTAAAAACATGTAAGACAATTTATTTGGAAAACAAAATTATAAAATCGCACTATTTGATTATTAAACAAAATTAATTTCTCTTCCAAAATGTATTGTGTAAATCATTCACGTAACCTTGAAAACTACGCTTGTATCCCAAAGTACGTATGAGACCCTGGACCCAAGAACTCGCAAACGGTAAGTGTAAGTTTTTTTTTATTATGGTATGGTTTACTAAGCTATTTAAATGGTAATAAATAAGTAATTTCACATGGACATCCCCTTGTCCACCCGCAACCTCAGAAACACTTGCAGCCTGGACATCCCTGTGTCCATCCGCAACCTCAGACTCTACAGTCTCCCTAACACCTACAACTATACCTTCCTGTGCAGCATCCGCAGACCGCTCTTCTGCCTGTTCCTTCGATTCCTCTCCTTCACCACTCTCAGCAACTACAACGTCCTCAACCTTTTCCACCCTGGAATCCAGCTCTCCAGGTTCATGTGCAATGACTAAATTAATTTCTACTGGCGATGGTAAAGCTACAGTCTCAAGTGACTTCTCACATCCCGGCGTAGGCGATGATGATGTTACCGGATCTGGATCCCTCACGAATGATACCGGGACAAATTCTGCAGCATCTGGATTCAACCATGACGTCCTCTTCGAGTCCTGTAACTCAGTATTAACTGACGTGTTCTTAGGCTCTTGTATTGAGCCACAGAAGTTATTCCGCTTTTCTTCTTCTGCTTCACCTTCTTCATCCACTACTCTCTTAGGCACTTGTACTTCCTTTGGAACCTTTAAAGTGTCCTTTTTCTCCGAATAGGAATAACGCCTTGCTACCGGCTCCCTACTTGCCGATGTTTGTTCCCTAAGCTGTAGCTGTTGTTACCGTCTTCTCACTTGCCACCCCCTTGTAGCCTCCATTACTTCCGGAATATTCAGGCTTTCTAAACGTCTCTTGTGTTCTCCTCCAACCACCATGTTTGTCCTTTTTAGGTCTTCCTAACAAACCACTGGAGTACTGGACATCTGTAGCATCTCTTCCCCGGGACTCGTAAACCTCCTGGACCGTTCTTGAAACCACACACAGCCGTTCGAGGTCCGCAAAACAACGTGGACGGTCCACGAATATCAAACGTGATCTCTCTTGGGGATTCAGTCCTTCCAGAATTGCTTGTATAACTTCTGTCTCGGGCAACCCCAACCTTAACACCCGGGCAGCTTTCCGTATATCATGCACGAAGTCCCCTAACGCCTCTCTGTTGGCCTGTAGGCGATAGAATAACTCAAACTTAAGCTGGGCACGTAGTCGAATGGGTAGGAAGAAGTTCAACACCTCCCCATGGAAAGCATCAACACTGTCACCCCAACGCAGAGTGTTGGTGACCAGCTCAGCCAACGGACCCCGGAAATACGGGTATATAAGAGACAAGACCTCCCTATCGGACACCCCCGGGAAATCTGCCAACTGCAGCACAAGATCTAAGAAAACCAGCAACTGCTCCTCATCTATTCCATCTAACACTGAAAGTTTCTGGAGAACTCCTGAAAGAGGGTGGGACAATTTCTGATAGCATACCGCCACCAGAATTGCACAATTCAAAACAAACGATAATAAAACAAATCCCCACTAAACACCTAACACAAACATGACCTACAAAAACATATTCATAAGAATCAGAAAAAACTCAAGTACTATCCTTCCTTTGAGCGACCCCCGGGTTCTCTAGCGCTGCGGAGACCTGGCCTACTTCTGAACCACCTACTAACACCACAGAAGGAAACAGGCACAACCAACAATTCCTAACATACATAACACCAAACATCAATCCGACACACACGTCTCACCAACACATAACTAACAGACACAAACTAGTAATCAGAGTTCCCAATTCGGGAACTAGTAATCAGAATTCGCAACACAGGAATTTAGTCGGTGACGGTACCGACTTCCGATCGGGCCATACCGCATCCTGCCAATGCCACACGCTATACTCCAACCTCGAATCAGCAACCTTCTATCACCCAGGCAACGCTTGAGACCCCCCGGCAGTTCAACATCTCAAATTTTCCGGACACAAATACCCGCCCCAGTGGTGCGATCAGACTCACATAATACATACAATACACTCATAATTAACATTGCGATCATTACATTAAAATAAACAATTCACATTTAAGTTTGCATATAAAATTATAAACATTACATTTTAATTTCAATTGAACTTTTATTAATTAATTATCAATTATTTATCATTTACTATACCATTAACTTTTCCAAAAAAAAATTTTTTTTTTTTGTTATCAACCTTCATTTTACATAACATTTCATTTATTATTACATTTTAACTATGATTTTCTGTTTGACATTTTGATCATTAATTAGTTTGGGTGACTCTCAATTATCCACAATGATCTGATTGATTGAATTGGCATTTATATATCTAACCTTACTCACCTTTCTTCCTATTAACAACAACCACTAACAGATTTACATAGGGTGTAACACCTCTTTCCTTTTTTATGCTTTATAAAAAAAACCTTTTTTTTATTTATTTTTTTTTACACCAGCAGAGACCAGAATCTCCGACTAGGAGCGAGAACCCTGAGAATTCACAAAAGATTAGAAATTCTGTTCACTAAAATGTCCACCCTAGTTCCAGGTAATGACCTCAGAACGGGCCTTCCAACCAACTCAAGATAAATGCATAAGTCTTTGTTTCAGTTTTTTTTTTTTTTGAAAATGGCCTGAGAGTAATCAAGTCTGCAAGGTGATAATGAATGCACAAAATAAAAATAATAAAATTAAAGAGTGTCTAGTAAAAGCCACTTGCACTTGCTCTGACCCGTGCCGACATAACCAAACAAGTTGGCCGTGCCACGTGGCAACCCAATTATCGGAATTTGTCGGAAAATGACCACATTAAAGGCACTTACGGTTACACACAAGCAAAATATAAATAGTTTTTTATCTGAGGGTGGTCTCACAATTTATTTTAACTGCCATAATTAATTAAAAAGAACACTCTTGCAGTCTATTGCATGCACGTGCATAACTTGCACAATTCAACTCCGTCTATACGTACTGACGTTAGCTTATAAATTTACATAATGCTTTACCAAATAATTACAGTGACTCTTGTATAATAATTGAAAAAAAATATATGGGCTGTATATACTGAACATCGAATAAATCTCTTACAACATACACACTCGTCCGATCTAAAGCGTTACGAGCTTTAATATAAATATTTAAAATCTAGAAATCTGTGTATATAACTGAAACTCTACTCGCTTAATAAAAAAGATTTAAATTGGTCTCACTTACCTTCTTAGCGAATTATCAGGGTGTCGTCTGATGTACTTAGGCAGAGAAAAACGGGCAATGCAATGACAAACACACATTGATGTGTTTAATTGACACTTTTTATTAACTTTTAATTTTTTGATATTAACTATTAAATTTTAACTCCCTCTTCATCAATTTCTTTTACATTACATCGTTAATAATTATTGGAATATCAGTTCAATTTTAATTTACTAGCGGTTCATTCGAAAAACTTTGCTTGAAAACATTGATACTCGTCATACATGAAATGAAAATAGTTGCGATACTTATGACTAAACACTTAACATTCTAACCATGGTATCTAAATTATGAAAGCGACCCATATTGCTCTCTCTCTCTCTCTCATACTATCAGATTCCCTATAATTTAGTTATAACCCCCCTTTTTTTATGAATTTGAAAAATAATTGAAATTAGGTTTGAGTCGACTACTTAACCAGAGTCCTTCGGCTGACCGCGTGTGGCGTCGCGCATGTAAATGAATGTCCTGTTTATTTGTCACATTTTTCACTTTTGCTGTACACTCTGCTAACTTCGTTTACACTGTCGGATTTAACTGTTTATCTTCAAATTTACTGTTACACTTCAGAATATGTTAAAATGCAAAATTTAAAGGTCGCGAACTGCGAACCTTGTCCCGGCCGGGAATGGGGGATTTCGTCGACTGACCACACTACAAATGCGTTGGTCAAAAAACATTTCCGCCAGCTCGTGCTGTGATTGGCTGCGGCATCTCACATAGCTGGTTCCGGTGATCGACTTTGGTGTCGAGAGTACAGATAGCGGCACACGGGCGCACACGCACCGCCACATTCCATTGTCGTTGAGCGTTATTCACCAAGTTTTTGTTACTCCTCCCCAACGGAGGATACACGCATGTGCGCACAAGCTGACATTCCACGGTGTTATCGTTGTGCGCTAGGCACGGACCGGTACAGGATTGTATACAGGGTGTCCAAATAAGTGTTAGTGGTCTCGGTGGCCGCAAAGGGTGTCCAAACCGATTATTTCCCAATAGTTGATATTAAATGAAATAAAAAAAAAAACATACCTCCTTCAAAATTGTCCCATTACAATACCCCCCCAATGAGAGATCTTCTGCCGAAACAGAAGATATCTCATTGCCAAAACCCCTAAGAGGACCGGTGAGGATATGGAGCTAACAACCCCCCTTTAATTTCTTAACACATCATGGGTAAACTACCCCCCTGGCTTGGCGACTATGGACTCATCTGAACGAGATCACTGGACTTCTCCGTAAGAGATCCCAACACCGAGAAATCGAACCGACAAGTACCACAGCGCACCTCACCTTCTAACATGCTACCCCCCAAAATCCTCACTCCCTGGCTTATATCATGCCAGATCCTCAACCGATCTGTTCCCCCTTACATGCAAACTGGGTCGCCTTCAGCAATACTGGGCGCATACACGTACTTGTTAATTCCTACCTATCAAATTTTAAAAGTTTCTGTTAAATTAACATAAAATTTTTTTTTTTTTTTTTTTTTTCAAAACAAAAAAAAAATTTAAATTCAAAAATTTACATTTTATAACATTTTTTCTCAATAGGAAATTTATTTGAACTTATTTAAATTAATGAATAAACAAAATTGGCCTCGCTTCTTTGCCAAAACTGGTTTAGTATAGAACATCACCCATCAGCTGACCAAAACTGGGTCAAGTCCAGATCCTTGACCTACATACGTTATGTACAAGTTACATCTGTGAATACATTAAACTCCTGTAAAATTCAGTCTTGCAACGCAAAAACATAATAAAATACAACATTTAAAATTAACAAAGTATTATTATAATTAACCATTGGATTGACATTTAAATTATTCAAATAAACACCTTATACTTTTACACTTTCAAATTCTACTAAAATTTTCCTTGGTTTCAATCAAAATTTTACCTTTTTACTATGAACCTCTTTTCTTTGATAATCTCATCTCCACTACTTTGGGTGATTTAGTTATTTATACTGGCTTGAACAAATTGCAAATCATTCCTAAGTGATATTCTACATATCAATAATTATATACTATATATCAGCTGACATCCCTAGCTAATTGTAAACACATTTCAAAATTGAGCAAATTGCACGAGATATATTTTTATCAATTCTTATATCTAACGTACAACAATAATAATAATACACTTAAAATTATAGCATGAACGACTTGTATTGACTTGTCTGAGCAGCTAGTTATTTAACAGAGCACAAGCAGTTTTTTTATAGGATCAAATCTGAATTAGTAAAACATTTTTATGTTATAAAATTTACATTCGTGGCTCCTCTGAGCCACCTCCCGGCCACACACTCTATTGCAAATTGTGTAAGACTGTGGCGCCTTTTCGCTTCCACAGAGACTGTACATTTTGGAGCAGGTTTTACCTCTCCGTGTCTCTGCTTCCGCTATTAAGTTTTAAAATAGTGAACATCATGTTCTTGTTATAAAATGATACACCCTTAAAACGGTTCTACCACCTGTCTATGCTACCCCTACGCGGGCAGAGTGGCAGCCGCTGTTTCATAGTTTGGTGATTCCCCTTAATGTCACCCCCCATCAATTTCAAAGTACACCTTTACAACGATAACAGCTATGGCCAGTTATGGTCAGCGCGTAATCGTAATGTGCCCCAACCATAGCTGTTAAAGCTAAACCAATTCCACGGTCAGGGTTCGGTGAGGCCGTGACCGCCCGAAAAGTTGGGGAATCACAAGTATAATATGTTTTTTTTTTTTTTTTTTTAAATAAAAATTTAAATTACATGACATTTCTAGTCTTGGTGGTATTATATAAAATATTATATAAGATACATAATGTGTGTATAAACAATAGTAACAATTTATAATAATAGAATATAAAAATGTCTGTTTATGTATGATAATTTTAATATGTACAAATACATCCATCATCACTCAGCTAGATAATACTTTTTTAACTGGGTCACATTATAGGTTCCCTTTATTTCTCGAGTTTGCAAATCGACTAAAACATACGCATTCTCCATTTTCACTTGGCTAACCTCATATGGACCGTCATACAATAGGAAGAATTTCTTAATTTCTTTGTCCAATGCTGATGATTGATCGTGATTTTTTATTAATACTAGTTGTCCTACCTCGTATTGTATGGGTGTTAAATTCCGGTCATGCCTCCGTTTCCGCTGTTCGGCCTTACTCAGCAGGCGCTCCCTAGCGATTACCAATTTCCTATCATGTGGTATTTCCGTCCGGGTTGGAAACTTTACTAGCTCTTCTAATATGCGTGACGGTCTTCTCTGAAACATCAACTCACATGGGCTGTAACTAGTGGATTCATGTAAACTATTGTTAATATACCCCTCAATTTTGCACACAAAAGTGGCCCACAAAGAATGTTTTTTATGGCAAAAAGTCCTAAACATTCTACCTAACTCCCGCATAACCCGTTCACTTGGATTTGACTGTGGATGATACACTGATGTATGTTTAACTAAAATATTTTCCCAACCTAAAGTTTCCCGCCAGGTGTTGCTGGTGAACTGCGAACCATGATCTGATAATACTATTTTCGGCTTACCTACTTCAACAAGGTATTCATTCACTATTTTCCTAGCCAACACTGATGAGGTTGCCTTTTTAATCGGGTACAATTTTACAAATTTGGTAAAAACATCTAATACAACAAATAAATAATTTACCCCTCCTCGACCTTTGGGTAACGGGCCATATAAATCAACGGCAACTAATGCTAAAGGACTGTCTGGCATTACATGTTGCATTAAACCCTCCTGTTTACGATTGTTTACTTTAGCTTTCTGACAAATTTCACATGTTTGTAATATTTTACGCACCGTTCTTTCCATATTATTAAATTTACATGACTCCTTTAATATATCACTACATTTCTTGGGGCCTATATGGCCATGCCTTAGATGGCAGTCTCTCACTACTCCAGGTATTATAACTTTAGGGATACATAACTTCCAATCATCTCCCTGTTCATTTGCCCGATGAAATAAGTGTTTATTAAACAAGCTAAAATGTTTCTCCCACTTATGAGGTACGTTGGGTATTTGACTCAAAGCTAATATTATTTTATTAAGTTCGGTGTCTCTCTCTTGTTCTGTTGCTAAGTTACTTATTAATTTTTTCATATTTACGTTCCCCACTTCTTTTACTATAAATATTTTATATGTATTTGCTATGTCTACTTCGGTATTATTATCAAAATCTGTTCTGGATAGGACATCAGCTACTATATTTTCTTTACCCTTACAATACTCAATTGTTAAGTCATATTCTTGTAATATTAACATCCACCGCACTAACCTACCATGCGTTAATTTACAGTTTTTTAAAAACGTTAAAGCTTGATGGTCGGACCTTATGATTACTTTATTTCCTAACAAGTACGTTCTAAACTTCCTACAGGCGAAAACAATTGATAACGCCTCCTTCTCCGTCGTAGTGTAGTTCTTTTCACTAGTTAATAGAGATCTACTTGCAAAAGCTACTACTTTGTGGTTATCACTCCCATCTAACTGAAACAACTCTACTCCTAAGGCAATGTCTGACGCGTCTGTGTGTATATAAAATGGCTCTGAAAAATTAGGATGAGCTAATATAACTGTGTTTAAGAATTTATTTTTTATCAGCTCGAATATATTTTGCTCCTTTAAATTCCACCGCCATCGATTGTCTTTATTTAATAAATGTCCCAATTGTACTGTTAAATATGAATATTTGTCTACAAATTGCCTATAATAATTGCACAATCCTAAAAAACTTTGCAACTGTTTAACATTTTTTGGTATCGGAAAATTTTGTATTATTTCTACCTTCTTAGGGTCTGTACTAATACCCCTTGCTGAAATTATATGTCCTAAAAAATTAACTTGTTCTTTCAAAAATTCTGACTTCTTAAATTTAACGGTTATGCCATACTCATGCAGTCTACTTAGTACCCTATCTAACCTTTCACAGTGTGTATCAATGTCTGGTGATGTAATTACTATATCATCTACATAAACGGTTGTGAATTCTAAAATCTCTCTCCCTAGCACATAATCCAGGCATTTGATAAAAATTGAAACACTTACGTTGAGTCCAAAAGGTAGTCTTCGAAATTGGTAATTCCTACCGTTGTATAGAAATGCCACATACTGCCGAGACTCCTCTTCCAGCTCTATCTGCCAGTAGCCTGCAGTCAAGTCTAAGGTGGTGATGTATTTGGTCCCACTAAAACGTTGCAGAATTTCGCTTACTGGTTCCGGTGATTCTCTGTCTGGAACAATTATTCTGTTTACTTGTCTTGCGTCTAAACATAATCTTATCGATAAATCTTTCTTTGTCACCACTACTAAAGGGTTGGAATATGGTGATGTAGATTTTTCTATTATACCTTCCCTCAACATTTTATTTATTTCCTCCTGTACTAAACCCCTCTTGGAGTATGGTACCGGATAGGCTTTAGGTGCAAAGGGTGTTTTTTCTTTAACGACTAATTTACCTTTAAAATTCTTTACCAAACCGGGTTCATCTGAAAAAACTGATTTATTTTTGTTTATTATTAGTACTATTTTTTCTCTGTCTTGGTAGCTAAATTCCCCCTCTTGATATAGGATTTTATTCATTTTCTCCTCCCAATTATTTTCATTGTCAAATAACTCATTATTATTTACTCTCAAGTTACAATAATTTATCATTAAGGGTCTACACTCATTTATATCATTGTCAGAAATTAACATTCCCTTACTAATTATTTTTAATGCTTTCATTCCTACAACTTTCTTTTGTATGAATGGTATTTCAATTATATTATTATTATTATTTAATTTCATAGTCTGTGTGTAATAGTTTAATTCTACTTTGAAATTATTCAAAAAATCATTACCTATTATAGCTCCCATATTTAGTCCTGGAATAACTAAGAAAGGTACATTTATTGTGTTCTCATTTACTTTTAATTGTAGCATTATTTGTTTGGTTACTTTTTTACTGCGAACACCCGTTATTCCTATAACACTAATTCCCAGTACTGGTAATTGTGGAATTGTTTCTGTAGTCTGATTTTTTATTTTTTCAAACATTCTATCGTCTATAGCAGTCAGTTCACTCCCTGAATCTACTAGAAAAATATATTTAGAACTAAATACTTCGGCTTCAAATTCTGCCATCCCGAAAGCATTATTACTCTCTCCCGCTTCTTCGTCAGATAAATCATTGTGTATATTAGTAATTAGTGACCCTATTGTCATGTGACTACTAGACGGCTGGGGGCTTTCTTTTTCAACCGCCCTTTTTAGTTTAACGGATGTGAAGGTGGTGGTTCACTGTAAACCCCCCTACTGTTTTGATTATGAGCTGGTACTTCTACGCCCCGAGTTTCATTTGGGTTACTAACATATCCCCCTCTTCCTCTCTGATTAAAATTTCCTGACACTCCCCGATTACTAGTAAAACCTCTCCCCCTATGATTCCCTCTAAATTGATCGCAACCCCTATTATAATTCTCCCCTCTCCCTTGGGCACTACTCCTCGGACCCTGACACCGGTAACATTGATTCCGCGACCCATTATAATTACTGGCTCCACAACTAGGGTTTGGACATAACCACGCCCCCTCCCCTGATCTACTCACATTACTAATAAAATGGTCTAGTTGTCTTGTTTCAGTATTTATTTGACTTGATTCGTTGACTCTAAACTGGTATTTATTATCTTCTTCCTCTTTTATACTCTGGTATGCTTCTAGTATTTTTTCCAATTCTGCGATATTAGCAAACTCCCGAGTTCTGATTGTGGACCGTATGTCCTTAGGTAAATGTTTACTAATGTATCTTATAAAAGATGAAAGAGGCATTGGTGGTTCTAAATATTTAACCTGACTATATAGTCTCGTTACATACGATGTAATACTCATGTGTTTAATATTAAAATTTCCCCACCCCATTATGGTACTACGTAACCCCTCTTGTTTCTCTTCTGACCAGTACTTATTTCTAAATGCCTGCTCAAACTCATTAAAATCTACCCAGTTATCGTTATGAGCATCCGCCCATATTTTAGCATCCCCTTTAAAGTACTTTAAAATTCTTACTAATTTAATCTCCCAACTTTCTTGGTTATATTTATTAAAACTTTTTATAGAGTTCAAAAATTGTATGGGGTTCACTCCCCTACTTTCATTACTAAAATAGCTTAACTCTACTTCCATATTCACTCTCTCACTCACACTAGTAAATTTTTGGTTAATTGCTACGCTTAAATCTTCTCTGACTTTAGTTATTTCTTTTTCGTGTTCTGTGTGTTTACTTTTCAAATTAGTTACATCAGTTTTAATTACATCAATCTGCTCAAAGTTACTTCTAAATTCATCATTGATTTTTTCTTGTATTTCACCTGCTCGTCTGAATTGTTCGCACTCATTTATTATAGATTGAACATTACTGTCCATTTTGTCATTTTGCTTTTTAATTTTATCATTAAATTTACTTGTCAATGTGTCAAATTTTTTATTTGTTTCTAACATTTTCTCTTTTTGTTTCTCGTTAATTATTTTGATATCGTTTTTCATTTCAGTTTGTATCTTATTGATATCACTAGTCAGTTCATCTCTCACTCCAATAATAGTCTCATTCATACTTTCCAAACGGCTATTCATATATATTTCACTCGCTCTCAATTCGCTCCTCACATTTATGAACTCGTTATTTAAATCAGTCAGTTTAATATTTATAGTATTCACTTCTGATTTGATCTCTGTTTTCAAATTATCATTTTCTGATTTCATTTTCTCATTTTGTTTGTCAAGTTTATCATTGATTTCAGTTTTCATTCCTGACATCATTTCCATCATTAACGCTAATTGGTTAAATATATTTACGTTATCGCTTATTTTTGCGTCTACTGTCTCAATAGTTAATTCGTGTGTTGTATTGTTTACGCTCTCGTTAATATTTGTCGATACTAAATCGTCTTGCGTAACATTTAAAATTGACCCCTCCACAATATCTTCACATAAATTTACACTCTCGCTTTTCTCTGCCATTTTTTCGATCAGGTTGTAAATTACTTTATTTTATATTACATTAAAAATTAATTTACAATGTCAGCTGTTCAGGCGCCAATTAAAGCGTTACGAGCTTTAATATAAATATTTAAAATCTAGAAATCTGTGTATATAACTGAAACTCTACTCGCTTAATAAAAAAGATTTAAATTGGTCTCACTTACCTTCTTAGCGAATTATCAGGGTGTCGTCTGATGTACTTAGGCAGAGAAAAACGGGCAATGCAATGACAAACACACATTGATGTGTTTAATTGACACTTTTTATTAACTTTTAATTTTTTGATATTAACTATTAAATTTTAACTCCCTCTTCATCAATTTCTTTTACATTACATCGTTAATAATTATTGGAATATCAGTTCAATTTTAATTTACTAGCGGTTCATTCGAAAAACTTTGCTTGAAAACATTGATACTCGTCATACATGAAATGAAAATAGTTGCGATACTTATGACTAAACACTTAACATTCTAACCATGGTATCTAAATTATGAAAGCGACCCATATTGCTCTCTCTCTCTCTCTCATACTATCAGATTCCCTATAATTTAGTTATAACCCCCCTTTTTTTATGAATTTGAAAAATAATTGAAATTAGGTTTGAGTCGACTACTTAACCAGAGTCCTTCGGCTGACCGCGTGTGGCGTCGCGCATGTAAATGAATGTCCTGTTTATTTGTCACATTTTTCACTTTTGCTGTACACTCTGCTAACTTCGTTTACACTGTCGGATTTAACTGTTTATCTTCAAATTTACTGTTACACTTCAGAATATGTTAAAATGCAAAATTTAAAGGTCG
This sequence comes from Magicicada septendecula, assembly GCA_034769895.1. Taxonomy (NCBI): domain Eukaryota; kingdom Metazoa; phylum Arthropoda; class Insecta; order Hemiptera; family Cicadidae; genus Magicicada; species Magicicada septendecula. The sequence continues at coordinate 285,157,005 of CM068373.1, forward strand.
CGAACTGCGAACCTTGTCCCGGCCGGGAATGGGGGATTTCGTCGACTGACCACACTACAAATGCGTTGGTCAAAAAACATTTCCGCCAGCTCGTGCTGTGATTGGCTGCGGCATCTCACATAGCTGGTTCCGGTGATCGACTTTGGTGTCGAGAGTACAGATAGCGGCACACGGGCGCACACGCACTGCCACATTCCATTGTCGTTGAGCGTTATTCACCAAGTTTTTGTTACTCCTCCCCAACGGAGGATACACGCATGTGCGCACAAGCTGACATTCCACGGTGTTATCGTTGTGCGCTAGGCACGGACCGGTACAGGATTGTATACAGGGTGTCCAAATAAGTGTTAGTGGTCTCGGTGGCCGCAAAGGGTGTCCAAACCGATTATTTCCCAATAGTTGATATTAAATGAAATAAAAAAAAAACATACCTCCTTCAAAATTGTCCCATTACAGATCGCACCAAATACATTCTCTTTTCGTATTCGCCTGAATATATTTAAGTTTAATTATTTAATTATTTTTGAAGCATTCTATAGCATGCTGTAATTACTTACCGGGAAGTCTCGCAAATCTAGCCTGCCATTAGGTGTAGGAGAAACTACGCAATAATGTCTGTCCGGGTTGGGGAGCCTGCTGATTCCTTTTTGAGAGCTGAAGTCGAACTGCCCGTGCAGTTACAATCCAACAAACAGCAAAATTTTGACGCAAGATGGCGCAGGCAGATTCAACAGTGCAGTCTAGATATCGGCGTTCTAGTCGACATTTGTACTCGCGTTTATGTTAAACAAAATTTATAAAACCTTCCGTTGCCGGATTATGCAAACACCGGCACAAGGGTGACACCAATCTCTCAATAATAACCCCCTTCAACACTAATTACACTTAAATCCTTCCCCTCTTATAATAAAATAACTAATACCCTCCTTGTAACTTAGGATGTGTGTTCCCAACCTGGCAATTCCATGCATAACCTTTTGCCCCTCCACCAAATATCGGCAAACACTCTTCGCCCCTTCACCATTACCTGCCCAACAACGCACGTTGATCACTCCCTACACTGGACCCTCACTACAAAATATTACCCTCAACTATTTAATCTCCATTTACACTACTCAACTTTTCTACCTATGATTACTAACACTACTGTGTCCCTAAAATATCTAATACCCTCTTTCTGTATTATTTGTATTTCAACTCTTATTCTCTCTAACACCCATTTAACGTTAACTTTGACTGACTCAAATGCCTTATTGAAATAATCATCATCACCCAAATTATATCTTTTACAACTTTATATTTATTCACTATTTATTATCAAGTTTAAATCTCGTAAAATCATTTAAATTCATTATCAACATTTATTTGTATAACAATCATTAATCAATTAATTCATCTCAAATCATTTCATTCAATAAATTCTTGAAAACAGAAGTTATTTTAATTACTTTCTTCCAAAACAGTTACAATTCATTTATTACAAACTCTCATTATTTATTTAATCTGCTGAAATATTATATTAAAATCAATTTCTACTGCATACACACATTGTTTACATAAAATACCTGTTACAACACAAACACAATTAATTTCACTATAAATTTATTTACAATTTTATGTCATTACTTTTCTTATTTACCATACTTCATTTCATAATCTAGCCTGGTTATTACCATAAACTAAAATATTTAAAATGTCCATTCACTGAATTTTTTATCTAACCCCCGTCATCATTAGTCTAATGTTTCTATAACATAAATCATTTTTATCGACACATATTACATTATAGTTATTATTGTAATGACTACTTTCGTTACTTATATTAATATAGCAATTAACTACATATTCGTCTCCCATTAATTCATAAAGCCCGTCTACATTGGTAATTTTAGTCCAGTCTCCATCAGTATTTTTGGTTAACATAAGGTAAGTTATTTTACCATTATACTCCTCCACTATATCAATCACATCATTAGGTAAGTGTTTATCACTTACAACAGTATTATCAAAATAATCATCTATCTTCATTTCATAAGGTAAGCATTTCATATTGTTTATCTTCTCCACTTCTAACCTCTCTATCAACTCTTTATAATTTCTCTTTAACTGATATAATTCTATCTCCCTATATACACACAACTCTCTCTCTAAATATCTCTCAGCATAACACCATATCACACTTTCTCTCTCAATATATGCAGGGGACACTGCAACTTTATTGCTGCACCACCTATCAGGTGCACAAAAAATCCAGGGACAACTATTTGCAGACCATATGTCTCCCAAATATACTCGTGAAGCCTTTTCTTCGCCCCCAACTACAACATCACGGGAAAAATTTACCCCCTGCAATCCCTCTACCTGTATACTCTCTCTCCACTTTCTCTCTGACTCATCAACACACATTAACATTTCATTATTACACTCTATTTCCACTAAAATTTTGTCACCACTATTTTTAATTATTTTCTCATAATTCTCACCCCTACTTACCTTATTATATGTCATCTGACCATCTTTATTTACGTTTAATTTATCTGTTTCTCCACCATTCTTTACCCCCACTATACTCTCAGAATTGTAATTAACATCATTATCATCACTATTCAATACTTTATTATCTAACACTACCTCTTCCACTATTTTGTCATTATTAATATTTGTCATAACTATAACATTGTCACCTAACTTCTTATTCATTATCTGATTTAATTCACCTTCTAAATTTTTATTCATTTCATCAATCTTTTTCTCCCAATTGCTACTTATTGATTCTAATATTTGTTCTTTAACTGTATTCAAACGTTCATCAATCTCATTCAGACGTTTATTCATGTTAGTTTCAAATTTAACATTTTGTGTATTCATTTCCTCAAATTTATCATTAAAATGACTTTTTTGTTCATTCATGTTAATATAATTTACATCAAAACAACTATTGATTACTTGAAATTGTCTCTGTAAAAAACTCATTACATCATTGTCGAATCGACTATTACATTTCTTTGAGGTTGGAGTTGATAGAGTACTCGAGTCATCTATAGCTGACTGAGTTAAGCTGTATTCTTTGGACCGATTAACTGGGGTTGAATGAACCTCTGGTTCCCCCACACCAGCCGACTCGCTCATTTCAACTACAATCTCGTTATTATCCATTTGTAACTATAATTATTTGAATAGTATAATTCTGTCAAAATTACTATTATACACACTATACATAACTATCACATAACAATGTATTCTACTTACATAACACTTTACGTTACTTCTCGTAACCTCCTACGTACCTTATTTATACTTTATTCATTTCAAACAACCAGTCTGCTCTCCAAGTAGGCCTATATTTATATAAAATTTCTTATATAAATGTCCCTAAGTTCGGAAGCCATTGTGATATTATTTTTCTCTTTAATTTTAATTAGAACTCAATCAATTTTAATTCGACTCATTTCTTTATTTCTGATTTTTTCGGGCACCATCTTGTGTTGCCAACTACAAGAAAAAAATATGTACTTACCAAGGCCAGGTCCTTTTCGGCGAACACAGAAGAACAGAATGGTTTATTTGCAATAATTAGTTTAATTCACATTTGCATTGAACAAAAAATTTATTTACTCTATAATGCACATAATAAAAAAAATAAAACTTCTTTTCCTGCACTTACATACTTTTGCAAATTTAGCTACAGACTCATGAGATGAAGTCCATTAAAATTAATTTTCTTACATCTTTTCCATTATTGATTTTTTATTATTTATTAATTATATTCTTTCTTTTTATACACAAAACAGCACTTCTTTTATATTTTTATATTCATACTCTCTCACTCTCACTCTCTCTCTACATTTCTGTAACCCCCCCCCCCCCGGTTTATTAGTTGACTTCATTGATTTAAGTATATTTTAGGTTGCCAGTTCTGTGGAAAACATTCTCAAAATTTTGAAAGCTTTTAGATTTACCCCTGGTTGGTTACTTATCTGCAAAATTTAAGATCTTGACGAGTCCGTCTCTACCACGCATTTCGTTTCCATTCCGCACATTTTCCTTATTTCACTCGTTCACCGGAGCTATAACGTTCTTAAACTGTTTATTTTTTTATTAATTTCACATTTTAAATAATTTGTTACATACGGGTGCCCGTAAACTTGTTTTATAACTTTTTCGTGACCGTCCGGCTCACGGATTAATTTTATACTGGGCTGAGATGAACGGCACTATTTTGTGAAGTGGTCGTGGCTGTTTGACCAATTCTTATTGTTCTAAGCTTTGTATCACTGCGCCAGTATGAGGTTCAGCTGGCATGCCTATGCATACCAGCATGACGTATGCACTGACGTAATATGGTCTGATGTTCTGTTACATAATATGTTAGTCACTGGAGCTGACCTTGGCCCAATTTCGCTCGTTGCCTGCTACGTCGTTATAATATTTTACAATTACAATTAAATTGCTTCAAAACAAAGATTCTATCGAAATACATACGAAGTGTAGATATACTTATATACGACGTGTCAAAGAAACGGAGCAAAAGTCGTCAGAAGAACCGCGACATGATCTGTGAACATTTGATCTGCCTTTTGACTTTAAAACAATGTGTTTGTTTTGTGGCCAAACTCCAGATTATAAACATCCGAAGCGAAACCCTATTTCTTATGCTTCAACTATGAAAGTAAAAAATAATATTATTAAAGTGTGTCAAGAACGTAATGACGAGTGGGGAAATATCATTCTGGCTCGCGTAAACTCTGTGATAGATCTAGTGGCGTCCGAGGCCAGATATCATAAATCGTGCTATGCGTTTTTCAGCAAGTCTGGCACTAATCCTCCAGGAACATCAAATCTGACCGGTAATAAAAACGCGTTGAGTGTCACAAAATCTAATGCATTTGATCAGTTGTGTGGTTACTTAGAAGACAATGATGAATGTCAATACGATATAAAAAAATTGGTGTCTATAATGAAGGAATATTCGCTTGATGATCAATCATATTATTCTGAAGAATATTTAAAGAAGAAATTGAAAGCTCATTATGGTGACGCAATCTACATAACATCGAGGAGTGGCAAATGGATTGTTTGTTTTCGTGGTACAGCTTCCCGTATCCTTAATGACAATTGGTATGAAGAACGTTGCAAGAACGATAGCGATGAGAGAATGCGGATAGTTGAAGCTGCGGCTATTATAATTAGAGAAGATATATATTCATTAACTTGTGATTGTGAAAACTATCCTAACATTGATGAAATTGCGTCAGGAGGGTATAATGAGATTCCTAAGTCTTTAAAATGTTTTTTACAAAGTGTGATGAAGTCTAAAGGAAAACACTCTCAGTCTTCAGACAAAAAAGTTGTCACAGTGGCAAATTCTATAATCGCTGCAGCCAGACCCAGAAGTTATATATCACCATTGCAAATTGGCCTAGGAATATATTTACATAGAAAGTTTGCATCACGATCTCTCGTTGATATGTTGTCCAATATTGGTATTTCCGTTTCTTATAAGGAAGTATTGAAATATGAGACTTCTCTGATGCAAAATAATTTATTAAAAATAGATCCAAATGCATTTTTACAATTTGTATTCGATAATGCAGACCATAATGTGCGTACTATTGACGACGGCCATGGAACATTTCATGCTATGGGAGGGATTGAGTGTGTCACACCAGCTGATTGTGTGCATACTGACTTTCTTGTTCCCCGGCCAAAAAATTTACCAAAAGCTGACAGTATTGGCCAATACGGCAACATGAAGATAAAATCATATAATCGTCGGCAAAACTGTGGCCTAGGGAAGTTAATATTTTCAGATGTCTCCCAAATCAAATTAGAACCGGATACCGCTAAAATAGCTCACTTTATGAATATGCTATGGATGTCAGGCCCCAGTTGTTTGAATATCTCCATTCCATCATGGAGCGGTTTTATGGAAATTTCAAAGAAAAATCAACCACCGGAATATCAAAGGTCAGCAATATGTCCTCTACCTTTTGCGAATTTGTCACCAACCAATCCATCTACGCAATAGAAGAATGCAAGAAGCAGGGACAAAATACGTGCATCGTTACTTTCGATCAACCTCTTTTTAATAAGGCTTTGGACATTGTTTTGGCAGCAGATAGTGGAAGTCCTTTGTCATCTGTTATTGTTCGTCTCGGTGGATTTCATCTAGTGATGTCATATATGGGTGCTATAGGCTATTTAATGGAAGGAAGCGATATTGAAGAGTTGTGGGAACAAGTATATGCAACAAATACTATTGGTTCGTTATTATCTGGTCATTCCTTTGCTAGAGCATTTTGAGCCCACGTGCTGACCCTGCTTGTTTTAGTTACCATACTTTTTGAAAAACTCATCAACGAAAATTCTTTTTCAAGTGAAGAAATGGACAAATTTAAAATCCATTACGAATCATTTTTAAATGAAACCAGTGATGAATCTAATGTGCATGAGTTTTATAATTATATAGCATCTGTTGCTTTATTATTAGAGTCAATTTTGTTAACAGAGGCATCGAAAAGTCGCACGGCGGCACTCTGGTGTCAGTATATTGAAATGGTGCAAATAATGCTTATGTATGTCCGAGCTGAAAGAATGGGTGACTGGCAATTGCATTTATATTGTAACATGACATAAGGTAGTGAAGATACATTGATAATTAATTATAAAACAAAGAAGCTGAAGACAAGAATAAAGGTCAAGAACTTATAAACTCAGAGATTAATAACCTAATGACAAAATGACAAATGACTAATAAACTGACGATGACTTGACTCATTAGATTGGATAAACACAAGAAAGAACAATGGAACAAGGAAGAAGGAACCAAGAACCAAATGTAATCAAGAAATTGATAACGAACATTGTAATCCCCTAATAATGACCACAAAATGTATGTAAACAAATGCACTAATGTAATTAGAGTATAGATGAGGTGTACCTAGGGTAATAATGACAAATAAGATAGTAATGTTATGTTTATTTTATTAACATACTTAAGTACAAGGAATGTACTTATAAATATAAGATAGGGAGTTAATAATAAACACACCCAAATGAATAGTGATAAATATAATCAAAACCAGTAAACAATACCCTGAGGCAAATAAAGGCCACAGTTAATAACCAAAAGTGATCATTAGTGAAGGGAAAATAAAATAAATACTTATAACCAATAACCCCATGATGATGTTAACATAAATAAACAACATAGTGAATAATATCAAGTGAGTGGAATAAAGAATATATTAATACAAAAGTGGTGACATGCAGTTATAGCATGTTACATATAAAAGTGAAAGTGAATAAATATAAAAAACCTTCTATGAAGGAAAAAGTGTAGTGGGTGAACATAAAAGGGTATTTTAGTTAGTAGACTGTATTAGAATAACTGAAAGACCTGTGATAAACTTTGTGCTAGCAAGTAAGATGAACTCATTATACTGTGATTAAGTTAAGCAATAGTTAATAAGAATTATAAAATAAGATAGAAATTAAGTCATTGGAATGAAAGGTAAACAAGAAAGATAGACACTGTTTTCTAGCGAAGGAATGAGGGAATAGAGTATATTGTGTAAAGTACAGTTTAATAGTAGTATAATAAGATTTTTTGTTGTTGTTTAAAAAACCAATATAATGTAATGAATTATCAGTTGAACCAGATAGTAGTAAGGAACAGAAGGGTAGTTAGAAGTTTATTTCAGGCTTGAACCTGTCAAGAAAATGTTTATCGTTATAATAAGAGGTGTAGTTAGAATCACCAATGTTTATTATTTGTTTCTAGTAAAAAATTGTTTTAAAGTACCATATATATATAGGTAAGGAGTTACAAAGAAATATTAGATAGTAGTATAGGAAAATCTAGGCTCTAGGCCTAACAGTTAATGAAGAATTTTGTAAATTTAAGGACAAACAATAGCCCAATATCAAAGCAGAATATACCAAATGTTCAAACAAGTTAAGTGGGTATACCTAATACCAAAATATATAAATAACACCCAGTTTTAGATAAAATATATATGAAATATAAATAAGAAAAATAACAAAAATGTGATTAGCTACTCCAAAAGTAACCATGAGGGGTATCAAAATGATCCTTATCAAAAATTATGAACAATGGTATTCATGTAATAAACATAGCTATTAATATAAGAAAGAAATCTTAATTTGAAGATATTTTATAGATTTAAACTAAAATAAAACGTTAGAATATAACAATGACATAAATTAACGACCAATGAGAATTAGCATAATTTATTAGGTAACCATAGCAACCGAAATTTATTGCCAAAAAACCGTTGGAATTTTTATTAATCCATTATTGACCAACGCGGAGGGCGGATGTATGCAGCTCTCAACCCAAATTTTATCATAAATAAGTAAATTTTGACTGAAATCAGAAGGAAGAAAGATAGTAATAGCCACCTATGGAACACCTGATAATCTAATTATTATTAAAATATTCACAAAATAAAATTATCAGTGGAAATTAAGAAGACTTCAAGAATCATAGCTGACGACTCATCCCGAAGGAAGACAAGGAGTGACCTACTTCAACCCAAGAAAACAAACGACTGCAGAACGAGAGAGAAGCTGAACTTTATGGAAAAACCGTCTGAACGAGATTGATGAACAGCCGAAGAGGAGAAGACGACCAGATCCATCCGGAAGAAGTAGACGAGCATCAAGGAAGCCCCAACGAGAACCAATGAGTATAAAACAATAATCTCACTAAAAAGAATTCCCAATTTTTCTATCCATAATAACAAATCACAATTTTCACTTCACTGATCACTATTGTGAATAAGAACTGAAAGTATTTATAATATCACTATTATTGAACTTTAATCAATTAATAACCATTTAAACTGATCTATAATAACTTATTAATAAACATAACTTGTTGTCAAAATCCTAACCAAAAACTATACTAACTCTCATTGATGATTACTTACTTGGATGTATTAATGTATTAAATATTGTGTACCTAGTTTTAAGAATTATTATAAATTTGTGCATTTTAGCCGTTAATCCAAAACTTCTGTAGCCAAAAGGACTTTTAATACGCCCTGTGACAATTTTATTGTAAACGAACATTATTCGCCAAGCGGCGTGTACATAATACAAACAACTGAGCATGCCAACTGAGCAATTGTAAAAGCCGGTGCTAAGATAAAATAATGTACTACTAAATAACTGAAAATTATTAAAGGGTTTAATAAATCTTATTTTTCTGCAACTCTGTATGTTTGATTCGTACAAAATAAGCTAATACATAGAAAATTATTAAAGTGAAAACAACAAAACATCACAGTTAGCGAAGTCGACACTGAAAGACGGCGTGCGCCAATCAGGTGGCGAGGCGGCAATATTCAAACCAAACGCCGAGAGATACAGTTTGCCTGTAAATGGTAAGAAAAAGTACAACTCGACTCGCTACATACAAATAACATTGACAGAAGTAACTGAACTGATTAATACCATCAATTATACACTTATACTATACCACGAACGCAACGAGCAAATTAAAAAACGCTCGTCCCGCACACATTCACGATACGAGTAATAGAACGAATTACAGAAACACTAATTATTAAATACCCCACACAAAGGTTATATTACAATATTCAGTTCAGTGTATGTTACTTATATTACATGCCGCAGGTCGCAAACACTACGCAAAATCAGCTCACACCTACCTGCAGCTTATGTTAGAACTTGAAACTCGTATGACTAAAGAAGATTATGACAAATTTGTTGGCAACGGATATTTTACGATTCATCGAACATCTAAATTTTGGAGTGGTATCTGGAGCGATATGATTATCGAACAGGTATTGATGAGATCAGTGAAAGTAGAAGGAGGACTTACTCATGGTCGAGGTCTCACAGAGTCTTCGATTTCATGCTGGGTGAATACAATTCCTGTCACTATACATGTCATAAGTGCGGTTGAAAAGTTAACTGGCATATCATCTGTATATAGTAATCAACATGTAGAGCTACGCGAGTCTCGTAAAAATCAAGACACCAGTGATTCAAAAAAGTTTTTACTATGGTTAAAAAAACACTCCCCATTTGAATGCCCTTCTGATACATTAATTTCGATAAGCACTGGTATAAAAGCAGACAAAACAGTAAATTGTGAATGTGCAAAAGTAATTGGTCAAGCATCTTTGAATAAATTCACTGGAAAAACTAAGCTAACAAAGCTAAATTTTCGCGTAAAGATAAAGTCAAAAATATGGCTACTATGACGAAAACTATAAAAATTGGCAACCATGAAGTAAACATAAATTCAAACCAATTGTTCCATCGGATAGTTTGTACTGTGAAGACTGATGAAGAATTGAAATTATGTTTAAAATATGAGTTAGCTCCACGGCCTATATCACTTTTCGATACAATTTCACTACAAAAAGGAAAAAAGTCCACTTTAATGGATATATCAGAAGAATGTTACCCGAGTACTGAAAAACTACCCGAAGAGCCTTGCTTTGTCATAGACGGCAGTTACCTTTTGCATAAAGTAATTGGGCCGAAACCTGCATCATTTTCTCAAATTTGCAATGGTTATTTAGATTACTTAAAGAGACATTATGGAATCAATTGTATTATTATTTTTGATGGCTACAGTGAAAGTACATATAGCACTAAATATGCGGAACATTTAAGAAGATCAGGAAAAGGTAAAAAGTCAGTAGACATTGCTTTAAGTGATGTAATATTCCCATCAACGACGCAGTCAGAATTCTTTAGAAATATATCCAACAAAATAAACTTTATTTACCTTTTGTCAGAGAAACTTGCAGCTGCAGATTTTAAAGTTCAAGTAGCTCCTGGTGGCTGATACTTGCATAGTAAACGCTGCCCTAAAATTGTCTGATAACAGTAAAAAGGGAATTATAGTCAGTGAGGATACTGATCTGCTCGTGATAATGATTGCACTAGCTAATCTAAATAATGAATGTTTTATGTTAATGCCGGCATCGAAGGACAAGCCGCAAAGAGTGTTCAGCAGTCAGCAACTTCAAAGAGCTCTGGGGGACGTTGCAAATCATATTCTCTTCTTACATGCGGTCACAGGTTGCGACACGACGTCTTCACTATTTAAGAAAGGAAAAAAGCAAGCTTTCAGACTTTTGCAATCTAACGAAGAATTAAGAGAGAAAGTGGTTGTATTTAATGGTAAAGATGCATCACACGAAGATATTGCTCAAGCTGAAGAATATTTTTTGACAACTTTATATAATGGTCGCGTTTCATCAGATAAATTAAACGAAACAAGATACAAATGTTATAAAACAATTGTAGCGAAACAACCGATCTACGGGAAGTTTGATCTCTCGGTAATTCCACCAACTTCCGGAGCAGCATTACAGCATAGTTTTAGAGTGTTCCACCAAGTTCAGAGTTGGCGTGGGGTCTCACTTCCAGCTACTGATTGGGGATGGAAGCAAGAGGGAAGTCATTTGTCGCCAATCCCTACACTTGATCCTCCTGCCCCTGAAAACCTGCTGAAACTCGTTTTTTGCAACTGCAAAGTAAACTGTAATCAAAGATGTGAATGCCGCCGGGGGGGGGGCTTGTGTGTACCTCTATGTGTGGTAAATGTGGTGGTGAAATATGCAGCAATCGATCTTTCCCTGAAGAAGATGTGATGAACTATCCGAGATCGAAGAAAATGAAGATTATACCTGATATGGAAGAGTTTAACCAACTGAATGAATCTGATCCATCACGATCCTTCTATTGATCATGAATAACTATTTTGTACGGTAAGATAATATTACTTTTCTATAAGACTAACCAGATGCCAACATGTATTTTTATTTACTAATGATGTTTTTATTTATTATGTTGTAGGTGAGATTGGACCTCTAGTCAACCAACCATATTCTTAAAATGGCATTAAATTATATTCTATTGACGTGTGGGTAAATGAAAATGCTACTGTTACAATATCAGAGTAATACTGTATTCTTAATTTTGATAATAAATTTTTGCCCTTTTAATTTGACTTATTTCATTACTAGCAAATTTGCCCGGCTTCGCTCGGGATAATGATTATAAAAGGATTGAGTAAATAATTGAAACCTTGTTATGCCAAAAATATGTAGGCCAACTTGCTAAACATATTAACAAAAGCTCTCTTTCCTCCTCCATTTCCCTTGACCTTGACATAGAAGCTCTGATATACTTCTGCTGTAGACGAAGCTCTCGTTTTCAGGTGTTGTTCAGGTGTTTCCGACGCATAGATGGCTTTTTTTTACCAATATTCTTTCTTTTCTTCAGTGGCGGGAGGAGGAAGGGGAAGGGCATGTTAAATAGCAGATGAAATTGTGACTCACACTCACAACGGGGTAAAGAACAAAACAGTTGTGCACCAATTTTCAACTTTGTATGTTAATAACTTCGGAACTAAGAACGCTATCAGAGCCAGGCAAATTGCATTTTGTAGCAAATTTCATGGGCTTTTAGAAAATCAGCTTCCACTTTCAATTTCTTTACCGTTTTCGAGATATTTGCAAAAAACCGCAAAGCTGCGCGTTAAAATTCTACTTAAGGGGTGAAAAAGGGGGGTAGGGGTAGTTTTTCAAAATGAAATGTAGATAAGAATGTTCCTCTTGTTTTGAACTGTTAGTGTGCAAAATTTCATCACGATTGGAATAAAACTGTAGATATGTATAAAATACAAACAAACAGACAAACATTATTTACATATATATATATATATATATATATTTCCAATATGGCGGCTATGTCCCATCGCGCATGTGCTGCAACACTACTGATTCTCATTCAGTACACCATAGAGTACATACTCACCAATTTTCAGCTTTATAATTTGTTCTCTGATTCAACTAGCTAAATGCCCTGGGCTACTTATAAAGTCGAGTATTGTTATGAAGCAAAATGCGTTACAACAAAACAGTCAGTGCTGCCAACTACCTGATCGAGAAGGAAAGAAAATTTCTTGTTGACTTTCTTCTTCTTTTTCAGGCTGTGGACCTTACGATCCGTTGCACACTCCTTGATCCGACTGTCTCTTCTTTCTTCTTCTATCCATTTCGGATGTTGGATATCATACAGACTATTTTAACTTTCTGTACTGCTGCACGGAATAAGTCAGTTGTATTCATGCCAAACCAGGTCCTTAAATTTCTCAGCCATGATTTTCTCGGTCGCCCAACTCCTCTCTTTCCAAATACTTTTCCCTGTAGTATGGACTGCAATAAGTAAAATCTGTGTTCATTTCTCATGAGATGCTCAGATACTGAAGCTGTCTTATCTTCACTGTGTTAATAACTTCCCTTTCTTTCTTCATCTTTCTAAGAACTTCAACATTAGTTATATGTGCTGCCCATGAAATACTCAGTATTCTACGGTAAAATCACATTTTGAAAGATATTCCAAGCCACATCTCTTCTTTGATCTTCCAATATTCTGCCATCCTTTCAGATGATAAACCAAAATTTGTTTTGGTATCCTGTTCTTATGCATTCTTTCAACATGGTCTGTCCAGTCCTCTGTATTGCTGTATCCTTTCATTTAGATTATATATCCCAAGGATGTTCCTTATATCATCATTTCTTAGCTGGTCCCTCTTTGATACTCCTAGTACGGGTTGTAAAAATCTCATTTCAGTAGCCTGTATCCAGCTTTGGGTCTTACGTTCACTGTCCAAGTCTCACACATAGTTATTTTATCCACATAATTTAAATGATTCATATCCATATTGTTATAATGGATACTTACTGTATGTACTTAATAATGGACTTTCAATATAACAGACACCTCCCCTGTTAGTCCATTGTAACATATAAAGATTAGTGTACATCTAATCTTTTATAATACAAGGATATGGGGAGGGATTTTTTTCCTCTAATTTCACTGTGAGAAAATATGAACGAGATTACTTGAGGGAAATAATGGTATATGTCTAGATTTTTATAAAACATCAATAGATAATCATTTTTGTAATTTCAGTCTTAAATTTTTGATTGTGTTTTGTTAGTTTTTCAGATCTGGATTCGTTGTTTTTGATTGACACGACATCGGCTATAGAGAGTTATAGTCAAACGCAGTGACTTCAGTTTAGTTTAAAAATATTTTAAGAATGAATTAGTAACAGCAAACAAACAGTTTTATAAATCTTTTTTTAAAAGAGATTTATTTTGAGAACTTTAGTTTTGCGTATGGTAAATAGATTTTTCCTGTAAGTATATATGTAAATTAAGAAAGAGAAATATATTTTATATTCGTTTCAATCTGGTATAATAAGATGTATAGTTATTTTAATCGTTTTTTAATTTTAGTGATGTGTTGAAAGTTTTTAAAAAAGTTGTTAAATAATTCTTACGATTTTTTAGCCAGATGATTATTATGTTAATGAGTGTATATGTACTTGGGTTTACGTTCAATAGGGAAGTACCGGTAATATGTCTCGCCACTCTGCCTGTACTGCATATACTCAAATTTAAGACACACCTTGTTTTGGACTTTGTTTAGTCCTAAGCTCCAGAAGCACTAACATCAGAGGTTGCTGTTTTTGTGTGCATGCGCATACATCCAATTCATCCAGTACCTAACATCCGTGACAGTCACTCATAACAGTGGGCCAGTCTCAGATCTGTTCAGCGTATTGCCACCTTATTCACATTACGTGGGCCAACCACTCACGGTTCTTAATAAACCGGATTATGTCGGTATCAATAGTATAGTATATAATACCAATAGTATAGTACCAAAAGGAGTGGTTAACTCTCCATTCACTCTTACTGAAGCTTTGGAACCACCCAAAGTCGCTTCTATTAGTCTTACATATTTATCTGGTATTCAATGAGTTCAACCAGGAAAATGAAAAAGACTGGTCTAAGAATAAATATACAATAGACAAACATAAAGACAGAACATAACTCCGCATCGTAAAGGAATAAAAATTACTAGTAAGGGTATGATAATGATAAATGAATTGAAATATTTCTAAATAAACAAAAGAAATACAATGGCCGAAACTGTTAATTGAATTAGGATCAGAATGGACTGCCTTTGGAAAGTTGATAAGTATTATGAACAATAACACAGTGCCCTTGTGTTTAAAAAAGAAAGACTTTAACTAGTGAGTGCTTCCTGAACGGGTCAGAAATGTGGACGGAGAGGTGTGGGACGTCTGAGGAAGCGCTGGAGTGACCAGCTCTAATCTTTGCCTATTTGAGACCCGAACAATCCATCCTTGGTTTAATCTGTGAAGATGATGATGTCTGATGGCATGGGCTTTTAAGTTTTCACTTCATCCTGTCTTTTACTTTTATTAGTTTGTTTGGTTTGATTATTAGCATCATTTGCTGCATATATTTCATGATGCTGCCCAAAATCTCACAGAGTTGAAACCTCACATAGCCGTCTTGTAAACAACCCACATCGTGTTATGCGAATTTCATTTCAAATGTAAATCGGAAAAGTTTTTTTTTTTTCAAGATTTTCTTGTACTTTCTTCTTTGGTTATAACTCTCCTGTGTCTTATATTGGAGTATGTACAGTACGTAGAGACAATGTTTGTTATGTTTTCATGTTTAGAAGTTTTTCTTTTGTTGCATTGATTCAAATATTATTATATTGTTATTTGTGTGCGAGTTTTGTTTATGTTGGTTTTAATTGAGTTAGTGCTGACGTAAGACTTATTGGTGGTTGGCTTAAAATGAACTGTCATGAGTGATATTGTATTACAGTTCTGGTGCTCTGCAGTGACAGTGTGGTTATGGTAAGAAATCAAGGTCCTGAAATCTAACACACACACATAGCCCCCTAAAAAAAAAAGCCTTCGTAATCCCACCCCCCCAGGTCTGTTAGGCGAACCCACTAAACACAGTTAGAATATGGTAGGGTTACCACTGAAATAACCTAACTCATAGTTACTCTGTTTAAATTATTATTCTGGGTTGTTAGGCTGTGGTCCAACATTGTCGTTATTGACAAACGTTTGAGCCCCACCATTGGAGGCCATCGTCAGTGTCTAGATGGGCATGGTGCCCGACAATTCAGCTCAGTGATGAGGTACCCTCAGAGGGTCAAAAAAGTTGATGAATTTTGTTAATTTCTTAATTTTTAGGCGTTTCATTAATTTTTTCAGCTGAGTAGATGCTAATATAGTAGTAAATCTTTTAAGCATACAAACAGGTTTATTACACAGTATTGGCACACACGTTTTAAATATGAAGTGTAGGATAATCAATTCAGTCAATAAGCATCTTGTAAACAGTGTTTCAATAATGCATATTTTTGTAGTGTTAGTACCGTTTAATTTAATGGGACTGATTTCAGCCACTTTAAAGATAGTAGTATTGATTAGTCTTAAATTGTTTTTTTTTTCATCTGTAAGAAGCCGACCCGACCCCAGATCCCTCCCAAGGCCAAATTCTAGATAGGTCACTGGAGACGGGGTAGTGTCTTGTAAGAGGTGGCCAGATTCAGTGTCAGTTCACTGCAAGCCACCCACCAGTAAGCCTGATTAGCACAACAGTATATGTAAGTAGATTTGAAAAACTCTGGTGGTCCACATGTATGTAATTGTCAGCACATTGCTGGCATTTATTTTAATTTATTGTTTTTTTTATATGTGATAAAAAAAGTATCTTAACTATGATATGTGACGTCCTTTATGTCATAAATTATACTCGAGAAGTAAAATACATGTAACTGCTTTGCTCGTAGTAAACGTTGCAGTGTTTTCCTTTTAAGGCATGGCATACATGCAGTGGCGGCTCGTCCATAAGGTTCAGTGGTTCAGTGAACCCCCCTAAATAATTTAAATATGTTTAAGGATTTGTTGAATTAATGGTTTCATATTTATATAACAAGATTTGCAGGATTAATCTTGTTGACTGAACAGTAATGGATTCACATAATAGGCGAATTGCTCACTACTATTGCTTGGAGGTGCAAAGCAGCTCTCAGCACTTCCTGGACTGTGTAGAGAGCTTTGGAGGGGGAAATCAGTATACGCAAAATTACATTCAACAGTCGCTAATCCCGAGTGGTAGTGATAGAGATGAATAGTTCCGAAGAGGGCCGAACCGCACTGACTGGGAATTTTAACATTTTCATAATACTGGCATTCGTTATTAGTATGATTTTTACCACATGATTTGTACGTTTACCATCAGTGTTGTATCAGATTTCTCTATTTCATTTAGAATGCAATGAAAATGTGTGCAGTAAAGTCTTAATCAAATAAATTAGTGAAGTAATTGTATTCTAAAAACAAAGTGTGTTTAAATGTAGTCATTATATAATTGTATTAACGTTATACTGATCAAAGCATGTACAACCTTCAAAGTGTTTGCTGGTATTTTTGTATGTTAAGTGTTCAGGTATTTCTTATTTTTGTGTTCAGTTTATTGATTTGGTGAAATGAATAGTGTTCAATCTATTTTAAAAACAAATTTTTCTTCTCTCTCTCTCTCTCTCTCTCTCTCTCTCTCTCTCTCTCTCTCTCTCTCTCTCTCTCTCTCTCTCTCTCCCCCCCCTCTCTATTAAAGATAAATGCAAAATTAAGGAACTCGGTAGGCCGCTTCCTGTTTTAAATATTAAACAGAAATATTTAACTATCCTTTTATTTTAACTATATATTTTTAGAGTAATTTACAAACAGCATAAACACAACTTAATATTAGGCCTACTAAAAGTTGTCAGTAGTTATGTCTTCAAGTTGCAACCCACCCCGTGTGTTATTTGGAATGGGATAATTGCTCTTATCTTAGTAGAAACATTCAGACATTGAACCCCCAACTGTCAGAACCATGAGCTGCCACTGCATACATGATAACAAACAGTGTCAGATAATATAATGCTGCTTTACCATAAACAGCTTTGCTGCATAAATAAAATGTGTTATCTCTTGATTCAATTTCACAAATGACGTGTGAAATAAAATAGAATGGAACAGTAATAAATTTAGAGTTGACAGCATCATTCCAGACACTAGCAGATGTCCAATTTATGTTTTTCATCAAGCGTCCGTGATGAATTTCTTTGAAAACAAAAAAACAAAAACCCTAAGTAGATTTATTAAAGTTTAAAAATTAGACAAAAAGTTATTATACAAAATGTTCTTGTACAGTTCAAGTTTATGATGAATGTATACTGAAAATATGGTTTTATAATTCACCATGATTTTTTTTAAATGTATTTACTCTTTAATTGTAAACATACTGTATTGACCTGATTGTAAGTCAACTGTGGGAGTATAAGACAACTTGGAGGTTGTCTCCAAAGTAAATCAAGTCAATGTGGTAACAAAAAATTGTGAAATTATGTTGTCAAAAACAGTGGCAGATTTATGCATAGGCAATTGCCTGTGGGCGGCAAATTTTGTAAAGTTGAAATTTGACAGCCGTTATATTGGCTTTATACTTAAGAGTTGTTTAAAATGATGTTTCGTCCTAATATGATAAGAAACTTTTAAAAATATATATTGTTTAGTAACTAGGCTTATTACATAAAGAAAACATATTTACATGCATTATCTATGTGATGCTTCCATTGTATTAATTAATTATTTAACTATTACTTCGTTTACATTCAAATTTCGAACGTCCTTTACCGACTCTGTAATTTGACGTGAGTGACTGTCGATTGATGCCACTATAAAAGAGGCATAATTTCATGACTATGAAAGTCGCAGACTGTGAGGATACAATAATTTCGTACCAAACTCTGACCGGCACCGCATACATTTTTGGCATGGTGTGTACTTTTGCGTAAAGTGCGAGTCGTTTATCACTTTTTTCCCCTCTTGTGTTTCTTTATTTATTAATATATTTTCCTTCAGTTATTCTTTAGTTCAGACTGCAGTTAAAATGTTTTGGAATAAACACAGCTACAGTAATTTAATGTACTTATTGTACTCTTGCTAGTATGTTATGTAAACTGTTCTATAGAAATGTATTAAGAACAATTGGGGAGAAAATATATAAAGAACAAATTTTAGGGTAATTGAAAATATGAAGGATTGAATTAAACCTGTAAATGTACCCCAACAGAGATTTGTGGGAGGGTGGCAAATTTATACTGCCTACGGGCGGCAAAATGGCAAATCCACTCCTGGTCAAAGATTTACAGTCTGTTATTACACCTTCATTTCATATCATTAACGTCGGCAATGCAACTGTTATCAGTCGTAATTAATTTTGTATTTCCATCAGTGTAGTTACGTTATTGACATTTTTCTGCACATTACTTAAAAAAAAAGGCCTACACTAACAAGCCGAATGATGACAACGATAGGTCAGCTTCATTGAAGGTGGAATGAATATTAATTATAGCAATGCCGACTCCACTTGGACTGAACTTGGTAACACGATTTTACTAACGAGACAGTTTGTGTGGTACATACAGACAGTGTCACACGGACATTGTTTACTAATATTTAGGTCTATGTTTTTTTGAGGTATAATTGTGAAAACTTGTGTACAGAATAACAAATTTTCGTAAAACTTGCCATGCAGATTCATACTTATACCCTAGAGAACCCTATTATTTTTTAGATTGGTCCACCAAAAAAGGCAGGAGACAAAAATGTGAGGGGGTTTAAATTTGAAAAAAAAAATCGCCCCATGCCGGGGTATCAAAGCAAAGGAGATTTTAACCAGAATATGAATTTAGTCTTTATTTTTGAAAATTTCAAGATTTTGGGATGCTATGGGTAAAAAAAAAAATAGTGAAAATTTTGATAAAATTGCAAAAATCAGTTTGATATTTCCGAGTAAAGAGAATTTTAACCAAAATCTGATTATTATATTGTACAGTTTTGGAAATTTCAAAACAAAAACTCACTCAAAAAAAGTAATTTTTGAAAAAATGTAAAAATTCAGCTGGGTGTCAGACTAAAGGCCATTTTAACACAGATCCGATTGATTGGAACTTTTAGCATTTATGCACAATTAACCTACAATTGTTACTTTACTAAACAAAAAAATATTAGAGTAATCAAATTTTTTGTTATTATTTGATAATTGAAAAATTATCTAGTATCTTAATTTATCAAATAATAAATGGACTTCTGTGAAAATAGTGAACGAGTTTTGCAGCTCAGGGAGCATTAAATATATGGAAAATATATTATACTAACCGTCTGTGACTTCTCGTGTTTGATGTCTCTTCTTATTACGACATGTTTCAAGACTCTTGTCCCATTGTCAAGAATAAAAAAAAAAAAATTTTATGCTTGACAATGGGACAAGAGTCTTGAAACATGTCGTAATAAGAAGAGACATCAAATACGAGAAGTCACAGACGGTTAGTATAATATATTTTTCATATATTTAACGGAAACGTGGCTTGGTACTAAAATAGGTTTATTCCTACTATAATATAATCAGGGAGCATACTAGTAATATGCATAATATGTACAAATTCATGCTGTCTACAAAAATCTGAGATGTCTTTATTTTTAAACATATCGAAAATTGGGGAAAATATTGTCTTACAATCGGGTAAATACAGTATGTAAGTAGTGGTATTTATTAAAAAAACAAATGTAATAGAATGTGTAATACAGTATATACAAACATTGTTATTATCAGAAATACTAGATATCAGTTTTATTTCCTACAAATCTTTTTTTTTTATACTAAAGTAAGCAATAGAGTTGAAAGACAGACGTGTGGATGAAAATGAGCTCAGCATTGCTTTTTGGATACTCTACATTTATATTGTGAAAATCTTTGACTACAAAAAACAAGGTAGTTGATTTTAACTGTTTTAAAATAAAATTAGGCACACATTGACAATAAATTAGGCACAATCTAATGTAAAATAAAAGAAACAAATTGAAAAGAAAAAAATGTAGTACAATAATTTTTTGAAACCAATTTTTGCTTTATACATAATACCGAATTCATTTACACTCCTCCCGTTCTCAGTTTATAGATGATGTAAACAAATGTGCATGTCTTAGGTATCACCGTATCAGTTGTAGCCAGTTACAGTGTTTGTTCAGTAATGTGTTATGCGCATGCGCAGTGTTGTGTGACCAGTTGGTGTTTTACAACTACGAGGTGTGATCAAAAAGTATCAGGATTGATTTTATTTATATAAATATACAAGACTTACAGATTTGTAAACTTGTCTCCTTCAAAATAGTCCCTTTCCGCAGGCACATACTTCTTCCAGCGCTTTCCCAACTGGTCGAAGCATGTCTTAAAGCCTTAAGTTCTCTCGTTGCGTTTTTTTTAAATGATCTTCTTTTCAATTGATTTTTTATCTTCAGAAAGAGAAAAAAGTCACAGGGAGCCATTGGCTAATATGAAGGATGCTGAAGCTGTGGAATATTGTGTTTAGCAAGAAAATGCTGTTCAGCATGTGACGTGTGGGCAGGTTAATTGTCGTGTTGAAGACACCATTCACCACTCTGATGCAACTGTGACCTTTTTTGTCAAATTGCATCCTTCAATCGCCTCAAAACAGAAATGTAGTAATCCTGTTTTACTGTTTGGCCTGGTGGAGCAAATTCATGTTGTGTTGAACAATCTCCTTGTGATCAAAGAAAACTGTGAGCATGGTCTTGACTTTGCTTCGGCTCTGTTTGGCCTTTTTTGGTCTTGGAGAATTTGACATCTTCCACACTGAAGACTGGGCTTAGTTTCTGGATCTTATCCATAAACCCATGATTCATCGCCCATTACGATCGATTTAATGAAGTTCTCATCGTTTTTAGCACATTCATGCAGGTCTTGAATGACTGACACCCGGGTACCTTTTTGGTCACCTGTGAGCACTTTTGGGACAAACTTTGCAGAAACGCATCTCATTCCCAACTTATCGGTAAGAATGGACTGAACTGATCCGAAACTAATATTTAAATCATTTGCTAGCTCACAAATGGTGACTCGACGGTTTTCTCACACAGCAGCACGCACAAGCTCAACGTTGTGGTCAGTCTTGCTGGTTAAAGGCCTTCCTGAACGCTCGCTGTCAACACTTTCACACCCATCTTTAAAACGCTTAAACCACTCATAAACCTGTGTATGACTCATACAATCTTCCCCATAAACTTTTTGTAACTTTTCAAATGTATCTTTACATGTTTCACCAACTTTTTGACAAAATCTAATACAAATTCTTTGATCAGTTTTTTCTGACATCGTAAATGTGCCAAATGAGATTAACACACAACAGAACAATGCGTGTTTGTAAACAAAGCAGATCAGCTGTTATTATAAAACTTATACCGAGAAATTAGTATACTATAAAGTTAACGTATGTGTCGCTTTTCTGGAGCCAAGTCAGCTGACTTGGCATTACCAGTATGAATCCTGATACTTTTTGATCACATCTTGTATATCCTGTTAAATTATAATGGTGCCAAATGAAAGGATATGTTTCCTGTCACAACAGAACATATAAGCTATGTGATATTAAACAATTAGTAGAGAAGCCAGTAAACAGTACAACTGTGTACAAGTGGCTCCGCTATGTGGAAAGTTCAATTGAAGCTACGGTAACTCGTCACACAACTTGTAATGTGTTCGGTAATATAGAAATTATCACAGTTCTCACCTTTATTTATATAGTAACAGATATTTGTGCATCGTGTCTGTACTGCTTCTGTCGACTTGATGCGGCTCTAGTTGACACAGCAAATACCGATTCACTTGTGTTTGTTTACATCAGGAATGAACTAAAGTGGGAGGAGTATATAAACTTGGGTTGGTCAAGGTGGACTGTGATTATATTAGTTCTTTTGTGCAAACAAATTTTACATAATATATAACCGCACTAGATTTGCCTAGTCATAAATAAATATTGTTCTAAGGCTTTTACGGCCAGTGTCAGTTGTATTTAAAATGTCTACTGGGCTGCTTGGCTGTGGTCCTAGGTTTACATTAAAACCAAACGTTTCAGCAGCACCACTGGCTGCCATCTTCAGTTGATGTATTCGAGTGAAACATAACACAGGTTGTCGTACATGAGGCCCACAGTACTGTGGTGAAGGCTAAAGATGTCCCGCTATGCTATCTGTACTTATAAATTCATTAAGTCCCACGTACAGGTAAAAAATTGCACCAACAGCCAATCAGAATAAAGAAGGTGTATGTGAGGCTCGCATTGCGCTCTACCACAAAGTACTTAACGAAATGCTTTTGCCCCACCGATTCATAACGATTCATTGCTCTTGTTGGCGGTGAGTGCATACTTCTCTCGCCTTCATATGGAGTCCGTCTTGATTCAGAAGCATGCTGCAACCTCGAAGCGCGGCCAAACAGCCCGATAGATATAAATAGTTTCAAACATAATGTATTAACAGTAACAATATTTTAAGCGGAAGGCATAGTGTGTAATTCTAAAAAAAAAAATAAATAAAAAATAAACTGTCAGGGTGCCAGGCATAAAAGGTGGAAGAGATGTTGATGTTGAGGATCCTTTATATTTGTATGGAGTTCAATTATTAGTTTGTACATTGGTTTCTCCAGTGCACAAAAGATGCACATGATTTAGCGTTAAGTTCTGGACAAATAGAAAGGTAGAGAGTTTTTAAAGAGCAATTACCTTAAGGTCTACAATTTTTTTTGAGTCTTGATATTTTTTAAATCAATTGGTATTCAGTGTAATATTAGAATATGTAAATAATTTTATTGTGTTTTAAGTAATTTGAAAATTATGAAATAAGATTTTATTTTACTCTGATTTTAATCGATTTGTGTTAACTGGTCACTGTAAAAGTCATTTTTGTTATTTGTAATCATTATAGTGTATTGATTTATAGTGTGTAATGTGCATAATAGTATTTGGTAAAGTTGAATGAAAAGAGTGTGTGTATATTTTGAGTTATCAATCAGTTTTCAGATAGTTTTTTTTTTGTTATTAATTGATGTTTATTCTGTGTCTATGAGTTACTATATAAGCACTAAGATTTACTTCCTTATCCAAAGTCAATTGAATTAAAATTTTTCCAGGCAAATGAGGCAAGGAAAAATCAGCTTTACAAAAACTGAAGTGAATCTGTGGCTGTTGATTGCTGCACAGAAAGTTTTGATTCGATTTATGTTGCACGTTCATTTAACCATTTCAGTGCCAAGTACTTTTTGAATGTACTGTACATATAGTGCCAGTTTTATTTCTAATAGGAACACCTTAAAGCGTGAATATTACTACCGTTCTTGTTCATGTGTCCTGTCCATTAGATGTGTGGCATCCCAATATAGTATATGGTTGATATTACTTAACACTTTGGGTGCCGGACGTTTCAGCACAAAACTTCTATAGAGTGCCAGCTGATGACACAAAATACCTCTATAGAGTCCCGGCCATTTTGAATGTTTTTCAAAAAATTCTTTTGAAACTATAACATAACATACAAGTGTACACTAAAAATTTGTTTACTTGTTTATCCGAAACAATTTTTAGTAAATTTTAAAAATCCACAAAAGCATTTTCCTGTCCTTTTGTATTTGGAGCAACAGGACGAAATTTCGCGTGCAGAACTTCTAACAATGAAATGACTTCGAGATCGGGCAGCCAGCAAACGAGTTTCAAAGCTTAGACAAAAAACTATGATTGATTACTGTACAAACAAGCAATAGGACTGGTCCAGTACTGTAGAAACTATAATTTACAGTGCGGTGCTGTTTTATAGTTTATTGTGTCATATTCACTGTAACTTGTAAATTATTATTATTAAATAAAGTTACTGTACTTACATATGTATTATTATTTAAATAGAAGTTTTGGTTTATCCAAAATTTCGTTTAACCTAAACGGGCGTGGTCCCATCAAATTCGGATAAACGAGTTTTTAGTGTACTTACTTTGTTGGAATTTCCTCTTCATAATGAAATATAAAATTTTATTGTTTTATATAGACACTTTCAATGAAACTTTACTTTTTTATTCACAATTTTTGTTTAAAAACAGCCAAAACTGTTATAGCGCATTAAAAATATTATAAAATCACTAAATAACCTAGAAGTAGTATATTTCACTGTTGAAACACAAAACCTAAGAAAATGTGTCACTTATATTAGTTTGTATTTTTTTTTTTAATGAAAACTTTTAAGCATGGGTCTTTACAAACAGCAATTGAAAATTTTCTTGTAAAATTTCTTTGTAGTTTCAGTTTGGTTCAGTTGAGCTACCATCTGCTGGCGATTTGAAGAACTAAGAACACTAACAAACACTCTATGAAAGTTTTGTCACCACATCAATTGACGTGATCGGCACCCTAAGTGTTAAGTTTCTAAAATTTACATCAAGTTTTCGATAGTGGAGGCGATGGGTCTTTATCCATCCACGATTTAGATTCATGGCAAATTTCACCGTCTTCTGAGTTGCAGATATTGTTTATTTTGAGATGAGCACAAAGACAGCCATGGCCTGTGTTATAGAGGCTAAAGGAGGTTACAGAGACTTTTCTTTGTTTTTAGTTTCACCACACACTATATTTGGAAGTGGTTTGAAATACCCTTTAGTCTGATGACATGGATTTTTACATTTTTTTGAAAACATTTATACAGTAAACCCTCGATTTAACGGACTAATTGGGGGTGAGGGGTGTCCGTAAATCGAAAGTCCGTTAAATCGCAAATTTTGTTTTTTGAGGATATATTAAAATCAAATAGGCCTATAACACTTGAAATTTTAATACTATTAATATCATGCGAATACCGTATTGTTCCGA
The DNA here is from genome assembly GCA_034769895.1 of Magicicada septendecula. Classification (NCBI taxonomy): domain Eukaryota; kingdom Metazoa; phylum Arthropoda; class Insecta; order Hemiptera; family Cicadidae; genus Magicicada; species Magicicada septendecula. The sequence continues at coordinate 285,182,682 of CM068373.1, forward strand.
ATACAAGCCGTACTTTTTCTCCTAAAAACATGGTCGCTAATTTGGCCTGCAGCTTGCATTCGCGCATTAACGAAATTCGAAGTTATACCTGACTTCTGGCGGGACGAACGCTTTTGGTATCTATGAGTTGTTTACTGCCTAAGCAACAGCAGGTTGCCTGGCTGTAGTTAATTCTGGCGTTATGATTTATTACTACAACTGAATGTTTTAACAGCAAACTGAAGAAAGAATAGGAAGATAAAGTGTAAGTTCGTGCGCACGCGCGCGTGCTCGCACCCTTCTGTAGGCAGCAAGACAAAGGATGAGTAGAGGGGGTGTGAGTAACATGTTTCTAAATAACGGGTAAACTGCCAGTGTGGTTTTCTATTGTAACAGCGACAACATCGCTTATCTGTACTTTGTTTTCATTCAGCGTTTTTGTAGTGCGTTTGCGGTATGAGTGATATTGTGGAGACTAAAGGCACGCAGTCAAGTCAAATTAAACGTAACCCGTATGATGCGAATTATAAATTAATTATGATACAAAATGTAGAAAAAACATGCAGTCGCAAAGCCGCAAGGAAATTCGATATTGATGAATCCTGTATTCGACGATGGATAAAACAGAAGGAACGACTTTTAAATGCAAATACTGCATGACGAGCATTCATGGGACCTCAAGTTGGGCGTTTTGTAGCAGTAGAGTCCAGCGTCTACGTATGGCTTTTAAGAAGGCAAGGACTCCCTGTCACTAGACATGTTTTAAAATTAAAAGCTTTAGAAATCGCAGAAGAATTAAAAGCCTCCAGTTTCAAAGCCAGCTTCGGGTGTATAAGCGAATGATGCGGCAAAATGGATTTGCGGTAAAACTACCAAGTGACTATAAAGAAAAACTCCTACAGTATCAGCAGTTTGTCATTCATATACGCAAGAAGCATAATTATTCACTTGAACACATGGGAAATGCTCATGAAACGCCCGAATTTTTTATTTACGTTGTAACGTATCAAAACCAAGGTCCCTTACGTTACATAAAAATTATAATAAAAAACGCTAGTTGTTCATTGTAACGAAGGTCAGGTAAGTGTAAACCCTTATTGAGTAAAAAAAATAAATGATATTAAATAAAATTACAAGGTAGTAGAGCCACAGATAAATGTATAGAAATACAAACTATGAAGGGGCCAGTGCAAAGAGTGAGTGATAAGTACAGTTTTAAATAATATGAAAAATAGTATAAACAGTTTATTCAATGCTCGAAAGTAATTACATTAAGAGTGTATTAAATAATTGATGTTAAGTTGATTTATAATAATGAACATGTCACCATGGAATTTATGTTACAATTTATATAGAGTAAATATTTTATAATTACCTTGAATAGATAATGGTTGTGTTGTTAGATTATAATTGTAAACTTGGCCAGGAAGGCAATAATTGGTGATAAAATGCCAAAGGGTTTTATTGTAACTATGTTGTGGACATATGAAGGGTTCTATACTAAAAAAAATGTAATAATAAACTAAAAATCAGGAATGGAATGAAAAATTGAATTATTGGCCCTAAGCCAGTGCCACATTGTACAGGAAGCCATGTCAGAAAAGTTAGGTAACTAACAAAAGTAAAGACACTAAATTTTATATAATAAATTAGAAGAAAGTAGTAGTAGTTATTAATAGCAGATAAGTGCCAGGAATGACAATAAAAACATAATATATGTAATAGAAGAATAGATCCCAAAATTAGTATTTTGTAATGAGAAGATAGTACTTGTTAGAATGATAAGATTAAGAGGAGAAAGGTAGCAAAACGTATGTAATTTTATAACAAGGAATCTGTGAAAATTCAATATGATATAACGTGATTTTGGTAAAGGAGTATTTTATTAAGTAAGTGCAAGAACATTTTTTAATTATGGCCGGTATTAGATGGCTCAAGGATTACAAATATTAGCCAATAACAGAACAAAGATTGGTTGTCAAGGACCACATAAAAGCAAGAAAGTTTGTTTACTCGATTGTTATCATTGAAAGAGTATAGTTCAGCTTTATGAACAGAAAAATAAAAAAATAAAAAATCTAAAAGAACAAATTTCCAAGTTAATCCAAATAACTTTTGATACAAAAATTAAAGTTCTAAATAATAATTAAAATGAAGAGGACTAATGACGTAAAGAAATGAATGTAATAAATTAAAGTAAAAAAGAAAATTAAAATCGAATGCTAAACCTCACTTTCTTGTGATCAAGTGAAGAAAAACTATTGCCACACAAAATCTGTTGTAATCCATAACCACGAGAAACTTCAACATTAGCGAAGATTAAGAAGTGGAAATTCTACTCCATATATGGACAAATACACCAAACTTTTATTTTCGGAACTGGAGACTGGCAATGACACAGACATCTGTAGACTAGTTAAACGGCCATCATGGAATTATCGGTGCCCTGCCGTTATGAGTGAACTTCGTCGCCAGATGGTAAAACCAACTTACGTGTAAAGATATTAGTTAATAAGATTTAATATTTAAATTTGTAATACCTTGTATTTTTATTTGGCATTTTCTGACCTTCCTAATAGTCACAAGAACCTTTCGAACCCTGAGATTAAGAAAAAATAATAATATAATTAAAATTTTATATCTGAAAATTGAATTCTGTAACCTAGTCGATTCATTCAAGTGTGGTCAATCTGTTGAACCCAAGCAAAGAAAGAACATCTGTTAAAAAAATATAAAAATAAAGAAGAATCCTCCCTGAAAATGATGACTTATTATTATTTGCTGACTATTTAGTGTGTTTTAGATAATTTGTAGTTTACAGAGAGAGAAACGATAGAGATACTGCGATTAGAAAAACTTAACCTCAAATAATTGGCTGACGATAAACCACAGCCCAAGCAGTCGAACTGCGAGAGAAGAGAAAAACAATTCACGGCTCATACTCCCCTCTCTTAACATTGTTGTACAGCCTAGGCCTTAATAGGAATGATCTGACCACCAAATATACTAAACAAATATAGTACGCTACTCGGTCAGGGCTGATTTACTTATTATAATATCTTAGAGTTAAGAACACATTATATCTCAATATTTAATTATATTACAAATTGACGCATCCAACGTGTGACTTTTCACAAACAGAAAAACACTACATTTGAATTTATTTAATATATTACATATTTACACCAACAACGTGTGGCATAAATAACCCGAATTTGGAATTATATTACAAATTGGCGATCCCAACAGGGAGGCCGAAATATAATAGTATCGAATAAAGTAATTTTATTACAACGTATATTTACGGTGGACTAAAAGGGAACCAAATCTGTAACAGTAAAGATTATGGGAAATGAAAAATTACATGCCACTGTAATGCTTGCTGTATTATAGCCGATGGACGAATATTTCACAGTGAAATAAGATGCCTATCAGTGTATATTGTTCAGTGTTAGTCGTCGTGATGTCTTCACTGAACGTATCCGATGCCTGCGTCAACGACAACGCAAAGACAGGGATCATGAAGTATTAAATGAATTCTTGATGAATACTCCGTTCTCATCGAATACAATTGAAGATGAGAAAATTTGCGTGATTCAAAACAAGAAGAAAAGAAACAAAAGAATGCTGCGATAGCCAAGCAATATCGCCAAAGCAGGAGAGTCTGCAGTTTATGCACATTATACGTTTCAAAAACCTAAAAACATTATCATGTTTTTTTTTTTACGTTTTCTCTGTCAAATTCTGTCCGTTAAATCGAGGGTTTACTGTACTTTGATTTGGACCCTGGTGTTCTAATAATGATATTTCCAAAACTGAATACTGTATTCAGACTGTGGTTAAACGTATCTTTAATCTGATACACCACATGGATTTTTTTCAAAATGTGTATCCTCCTCCATTTTTGGGACGAACAATCTCAAAAACAATACGGCTCCATAGGGTAAAGGTATGGACACACTTGCCAAAAGTTTGGCCTCGGTCAATTGCACCCCGCACTTTCACTTACTGACCAAATCTGTCATTTAGAAACGTTGCTATTCTGAATTTTGATGAGATTTCAATTCTGCAACATTTCATTTGTGCGAGTTCCAATATTTTTCTTCGTCCAATATTCTAATATTTTTTTAGGTTGTATCTATATTTTCCTGAGTTTTCTTTTTCACAGTTTCATTTTGCCAACTGTTGATATTTCATTTCTACATTCGTTATGAGAATAGTGTTTGCTGTATAATTATAATTTATAGTATTTTGGAAAGGATTCAAAAATTTTTAATGCTCTCATTTTTGTTATAAATTTGTAGGTTTTTATTTTTCTAAATTGATATAACAGGATGGAAACTTAATTTTACCAGAAATTATAAACAGTTTGTGAACATCTCTAGAAAATTTTTAGTTAGATACAAAATAAGGTATGGAAAAAATGCACATAATATGTAACAGGAAAGAGATTTATACGAATGTATAATGCAAGAGAGAGACAACACTGTACAGATTTCAATGTTTATATAATATTTGCTGCAGAGTTATAAATTTTCGAAAGTTTATGCAATTTGTTTTGTTGTAAACTGCCTGTAGTGTGTGTCGATGTGCCTTGAAGATGCATGCTGTATAATTATGATGTTCAAGAAGAAGAGCATCACCTCCTGATGCTATTGCTAAACAGACAGTTGTCTATAGATAAAAGTCTATAGCTCATAGATGACGCCTCTAAATAATTACGTATTTTTCTAAACATCAAAAAATTCAAGACTCTTGCACTTTATGGTGTTTCGTATTTCTGATTTCCATATGGGACTTTCTTCTTCTTCTTCTTATTATTATTATTATTATTATTATTATTATTATTACGTGTTTCCACATTGTTCTCCGATGACACGATGTCTCCTGTAGATGTTCTCCACCACTGTCTAATAACCACGGCCAGGACTGGTAAGGTCGTGACCGCCCGAAAATGGGGGAGGATCCCTTCTGAAAACATAAAACATCCAATTAAAATTCATACCTACATTGATAAATTGTTAAAACTCCTATGATGACCAATACAACTTCAAATTTGTAGCGTTGTTTCCCCATTATTTCCTTCGTCTCTCTGTTCTGTAACACATATGAATTCTTCATCTTAACTTCTATTACCTCGTACGGCCCTTCGTAGAGTAAGAAGAACTTCTTGATTTCCTTGTCCTGAGCACTCGACAAATCATGTAGCCGTACTAATACCAGCTGTCCAATCTCATACTGCATCCACTTACCTTTCATATCATGCCTCCGTTTTCTCTTCTCCCCCTTAGTTAATAAATTTTCATTCGCCAGCCTAAGTTTTACATCACGATCAATAATATTGGTTTCTGGTGGATACTCAAATAGTCGTTCCAAAATCCTCGGCGGCCACGTCCCTCGTATTAACTCGTAAGGTGTGAACCCCGTCTGGCTGGTGCAGTTGAGCCAGTCTTCAATCTTCTGAACATATAGTGGCCACTCGCTGTGTTTTGCGTGACAGTATGCCCTTAAGATCCGACCTATTTCTCTCATCACTCTCTCTGCCTGGTTGGATTGTGGATGATATACGGCAGTGTGCTTTGGGATGATTCCTTCCCATCCTAGAGTCTGGCGCCACTTTCCACTGATGAACTGTGGTCCATGGTCGGATAGTTGTGAAGTTTATTATCACAATTAAAATATATAAAAACATAAATTAATTTCACCTACCTGTACCGGTTCTATCTGGGTCCAGAAATCCGATTCACACGAACGTCAGACGCAAACATGTGTTATGGGTTATTGAAATAATTGACTCGACTCATTTTTTGCATGAAGAGAATTGATATTTTAATTCTTTAAAATCATTTAAAATTCTATCCAAAATTGATATTCATGTTTGTGCAGATTAAATTACATTTTTTCAATTTCTTCTCTTGGTCATCTGTTACATGTTAACTTAACCTATTATCTTACCTTAATTGTCATACATCAATATAAACACAGACAGCCCAGCCTGCAATTTTTTACACACCCACAGACACACAGAAAAATTACAACACCCTTAACATTTTAAAAATACACCCCCTGCCGGCACGCGGTGACCACTTGAGCTCGATTCATTCTGTAAATAATTGTGTCGCCGTCGAATAAAACAGATTTAGTTGTCCTCACATGCGCACTACTACCACGGACACATGGTGGTTAATTTAAATTTACTTTTGAGATTACAACTTATAAAATTTTGAAGAGCCCACTTGGCTCTGTGTCTGCGCAGACACAATCAGTGAACGAACTGGGAGAACGGCGTAGCATGCGCTGTTGACTTGATTGAGTCTCTCGTGGTGGAAACCAAAGCCTTATAATTGTTCGCCGCAGCTTCATCCCATTTAACTCATGCTGTTGGTGTTGTGTTAGTTGTATTCGGATATCGGTTAGGCACTGGCTAACGTCACGAGATGGGCGTGACTTAATTTTTATATCCGTCGCCTTAGTAGACTAAAGCGACCAAAAATTGCTTCTTAGCCATCTTAAGTTTTACCCGTAGCGTCACCCCGCTCGTATGCCCGTGTCATGCATACGGGCGCACGGTCACACACAAACAAAGTTCTTGGAAATGAAGGCTTGGTGAATTCTTCGTTACCGATTGCACAACGTGATACTGTGTCACCTTTGTTAAAAACTGTTCTTACAACTCAACACGTGGTCTGGTCACCGTTGAAATAAAATTTACACATATTTTTATAAATCCCCGAAAATGCAATAAAATAAAAATACCCATAAATTTGGCCCGTTACAATACCCCCTCAATGAGAGGTCTTCTGTCCAAACAGAAGAAATCTCATTGATAAAACCCCTAAGAGGACCGGTGAGGAACTGGTGCCAACAACCCCCTTTTGTTCTTACACTTCATGGGTAAACGACCCCCCTGGCTCGGCGACTATGGACGCATCTGAACGAGATCACTGGACTTCTCTGTTAGAGATCCCAACACCGAAAAATCGACCAGACACGCACCACAGCGCACCTCACCTTCTAACATGCTACCCCAAAAATCCAAATCCCTGGCTTAGATCATGCCAGATCCTCAACCGATATGTTTCCCCTTATATGCAAACTGGGCTGCCTTTAGCAGATACTGGGCTCACACACACACCTATTCTACATATTGTAAAATTAAAATATTCTTCAAAATTTATTAAGCGAAAATCATTAGCTGCTTTCTTTGAAAATCAAAACACAAATTTTGCATCTATACTGAATAATTCTCTTCATTAGTTTTTTGTTGTTGAAAAATTAAATCAATTGAACATTTCTTAAAAATAGGAACATCCTTAACCTAACATGTGATTACACCTACATTCTAACAATACAATTCCATAAAATAATTCAATAATAATAAACACGATTAGTACACAAACAATAAAACAATCCGAATTTAAAAATATCCATTATCTGGCAGGCGCAAAATCAAGAAATTTTTTTTTTCAAAAAAATTTCAAAAAAAAATTGTTTAATTCAAAAAATTTAAATTTCTTAAAATATTTTCTTTTCATATTGGAATTTATTTAAAGTTTGTTCAAATCAATTAAAAACAAAATTGGCTTTATTTCCTTGCTAAACATGCCTAGTATATGACCTCACCCATCAGCTGATCAAAACTGGGTCAAGTCAAGAACCTTGACCTACATACGTTATACACAAGTTACATCTTGAACATATTAAACATCTGTAAAATTCTATTTTGAAACACAAAAACATAATAACATAAAACATTTAAAATAAAATATTATTATAAATAACAATCAAATTGATATTTAAATTATTCAAATAACACTTTCTAACTTTACATTTCCAAATTCTATCAAAAATTGTCACTGGTTTCAATTAAAAATTGTATACTTTTCTTATAAATCTCTTTATTTTACTATTCTCAATTTACTTTACTTTGGGTGATTTAATTATTTATCTCAGCTTGGTTTGCCTCTAATACTCACTAACAACTGTAACTAATATGACGCCCATCTCTATCAAAACATCTACCAATCAGTCTCTAAACCCAACTTATCATTAAACTCAATTCGCCACCTTCTCTCGATATATATAAAAAAATACTCTCTAACCCTTTGTACTTAGGATAAGTGTTTCCCCCCCCAAAAAGCTCACTCCCTTATGTTGGTTCCTGGATTCTACCTAAGGTAACCCTTTCCGGCGCCAAACGGTCCCTTCCCGTCCCAACCCTTTTGTTGCGGACTCCCACATTACACTATCCCCTCTTACAAAATGCCATCCCCAAATCTCAGTCTTATTACCTCACTTCAACTACAACAAAATAACATCATCAATTATGAACATCAATATATCAATCAAAACTCTACATATATTCCCCATAACTACTGTGTCAACATCAATACTTCTCAAATTCTATTACATTAACTCCCAACAACATTACATTACTTCAAAACAATATTATTCTCTCTACTACCACTTTAACTTGAACTTGGACTGATCTATATGTCCCAACAAAATATTCATCACCCAAAACTATCTTTTATTAGCTTTCACAAATTATTACTTTATTTCTCACTTTATCAAATTACTTTTCTCATTATTTTAAATAGCATCTGTAATACATTGACACATTACATTTAACATTAATTACCTTGAACATCAATAAACAATTTAACAGTGACATTTTACTACAGATCAGCTGATATTCCCAACAAAGTGAAAACACATTTCAAAATTATACACATTCTATGAAATTTACCATCATTGTTTCCCCTTTTTCTGACTCTGGTAATTTATGTTAACCGCCTGCCAGTCGGTTTAGTTATTTACTTAGTTTCAAAAATACACAAATTATATAAAACACCTATTTCAATTCTTACCTCTAACACAAGAAAATAATACATTGAACACAATAAAATATAGAATGAACACAGTATACTGAATGTATGAAACCCTATTTATCAAAGCAGAATACAAGCGTTTTATTAAAGCAAAATTGATTTAGCATTTTTAATTTACAAAATTTAAGTACGTTGCTTATCTGAGCAACCCCCTGATCCACACACACTATTGTAGTCTATGTTAGACTGTAGCGCCTATTTGCTTTCACAAAGACTGCATAGTTGGAGGAATTGGACATCTCCGTGTGTCTTTGCTTCGGCTTGACATTATAACGATTGTGGATATCGACATATCCTTGTTTTATATTGAAACGCCCTTAAAATGGGTCTACCACCTGGCTATGCTGTCCCCACGCGGACAGAGTGGCAGCCGCTGTTCCATAGTTCCTGGATTTCCCCTAATTTCACCCCCCATTTAATTTCTATTATCAGCCAATTTCAAGTCAGCTATGGTCAAGGGATTTGATACGGCCATAGCTGACCGCTAGCCAAATCCACGATTAGTGCTGGTAAGGCAGTAATCGCCCGAAAAGTCGGGGAAACTAACTTTCATTTCAATGCCTGTTCTACTTATTGTTATGTGCGGCATGAGCGTCTATCAGGGTACTAATTAAATTTGTACGAAAAAGGTGTGCCGCACATTTTCGCCATGTTGGCCTCCGATGGAGGTAACACTCTCTGTTACCCCCAACCCATTCCACTATCTACTGGGGCACAGGCCACCCCAGCAATAGTGCCTTAATAACTAAACAATAATAGTAATTAACTAAACTTTCTACAACTGCAGTTCCACACTCCACTGTTCTATCACTTCTTTGAGCACCAATCTACCCCCCAAAATTATCCCCACATCTTGCATTGACAACAAGTTTTTTTTTATTGCACATTCTTCAAAACGTTCCCATGCTCACTGATACTAAAACTTGACAATTATATTTGGTCACTTACTTCTAAAATTTATTTAAATTTAAAATTATAAACATCCAAATTTTTTTTTTTCAAAATTTTTATTTACATTGGAGGCTGATACTAACTATCCTTAATAGTAAATCTGTGACCGCCGAAAATGGGGGGTCTTGCTATGAGGGAGAGTTGGCGATAAAATAGATCCACTTTGTGAAGCTACTTCCCCCTTCTAAACTCAACTCTACTCCCTTACTTCTCTCATTTCTCCAGACCCGCCGTCTATTCCATCGCCCAGTCTCCCTCCCAGCAAAACTCGTCTTTTCAGATTACTCAGCAACTATTGTCAAGGGCTCAATTTTAATTTTTGCCATTGACACTGAAATTTTTTAAATTTGTACGCACTGCCTCTTACTTAGGTACAGCCTCCATTATATACAAACACTCTAAGGCAGTGCAGGCACGTGACAGGTACACCAAACCGCTGCACCTTGAGTGTATTAAGAATAATAATGCGTGTCACGTACCTTTGGGGTCCCCCTCCCCGTTCAAATGTGTTGTAAGTTTTCTAATTTCAACCAATTTTGGTGGAGCCGGACCATCGTTGTTTTCACCACCCGAAGGAAGATCTTCCAACCATGGCCCGCCTCCAAGTTCTGAATACCACGGCCAGGACTGGTAAGATCGTGACCGCCCGAAAATGGGGGAGGATCCCTTCTGTAAGCATAAAACAACATTTTAAATATTATTCATAATCATTACATAATTAAAGTGACCGATATAATTTTAAATTCGTCGCATTTTGAGTACCTACTATTTCCTGCGTCGCTGGGTTCCTTAACACATACGCATTCTGCATTTTTATTTCTATAATTTCATACGGCCCTTCATACAACAAGAAAAACTTCTTTATTTCTCTATCTTGAGCACTGGACAAATCATGCCTCTTTACTAACACTAATTGACCTACCTCGTATTTGGTCCACTTACCCTTAGCATCATGTTTCTGTTTCCTCCGCTCTCCTTTCGTAAGTAAGTTCTCATTCGCCAATCTAATTTTCATGTTTCTGTCCAAAACTTGACCTTCTGGTGGGTATTCGAAGAGTTGTTCCAATATCCTGGGCGGCCTTGTTCCCCTGATCAACTCATGCGGCGTAAATCCTGTGGACTCATGGGTGGTACAATTCAGCCACTCCTCTACTTTCTTCACGTAGGATGGCCATTCTGTGTGTTTGGCGTGACAATACGCCCGAAATATCCTACCAATCTCTCTCATCACCCGCTCCGCTTGGTTCGACTGAGGATGATACACTGCCGTATGCTTGGGTATGATGCCTTCCCATCCAAGCGTCTGTCGCCACTTGCCTCTTATAAACTGTGGTCCATGGTCAGATAATATGATTTTCGGTTTTCCTACATTAACCATGTAGTCTCTTACTATTTTCTCACTGAGTACTTTACTCGTCGCTCTCTTAATGCTATACAATTTCACAAATTTTGAAAAAGTGTCTAGAACTACAAATACATACAATACACCCCCTCTACCTCTGGGTAAGGTCCATACAGATCTACTGCAACTAAACCAAATGGTTTCTCTACTTTTATGTAATTCATCTCCCCTTCTACTTTATAATTCACTACTTTCGATTTCTGACATAAATCACACACTCTTAACACTCTTCTAACTCTCCTCTCCATATTCTTAAATATACATGACTCTTTCAAGACGTTAGCACACTTTCTCGCCCCAAAATGACCATACCTCATATGACAATCCCAAACAATTTTATTTATTAACCCCTCGGGTATAACTAACCTCCAATCACGCTCCCCATTCTCTACTTTTTTAAACAAAATACCTTGATATACTTGAAATCGTTCACTATATTCAGATCCCTCTACCTCCGTTTCTAAACTAACAATTATTTTACCCAATTTACTATCAGATCTTTGCATATTTTTAATATCGCTTAATTCTTCACAAAAAATTCTATCTTCTCTAGTTAATCTAAAAATTTCTATCTCCTTAAGGTCCCTACCAGTTTTGTTGTCTATAAAATCTACTCTAGAAAGTGTGTCTGGTACCTTATTATCTGACCCCTTTATATACTCCCAGGAAAAGTTATATTCTTGTAAAGCTAATACCCACCTGGTCAGACGACTGTGTGTTAGTTTACATGAATTGAGAAATGACAAGGCCTTGTGGTCCGTCCGGATTATTGTTGCATTGCCTAGGATGTATGTCCGGAATTTCCCCACAGCGAACACAATGCTTAAAAGTTCTTTTTCTGTCATCGTGTAATTTTTCTCAGCAGACAGCAGCGATCTACTGGCGAAGGCAATCGTTAGATGTTCATTATCGCAGCCCTCCTGGTAGAGCTCCGCCCCTAGCGCTACATTGCTGGCGTCGGTCTGTAAATAAAAAGTTTTATTAAAATCGGGATGATTCATCATAATCATGTGGCTAAACTTTCTCTTAATTTCGTTGAATGCAGCACGTTCCTTTTCTCCCCATCTCCACTGTTTATTTTTCTGAAGTACGGCACTTAGTTTGGATGTTGTGTGTGCGTAATTCTCCTGGAATTTTCTGTAGAAGTTGCATAAACCTAAGAAACTTTGTAATTGTTTAATGTTCTTTGGTTCGGGGAATCGCATTATAGCTTCTACTTTGTCAGGGTTAGCTAATATCCCCTCCTGTGTAATAATAAATGCTAAGAAATGTATTTCTGTTTGCAAAAACTTAGATTTGTCCCAATTAACTGTTAAACCCCCTTTTTGTAGCTTATCTAATACATACTCTATGTGTTCTAAATGTTCAGTGAATGTTCTAGAAGCTATCAAGGTGTCATCTACATATACTGTTAAAAAATCTAGATCCTTAGGTTGTAATATATTATCCAAGCATTTAATAAAGCTAGCCACACTGGTGTTTAATCCAAAAGGTAAGCGTTTGAATTGGTAATTCTTACCGTTAAAAAGAAAAGCTGTATATTTTCTGCTCTCCACTGCTAATGGCACCTGCCAGTATCCTGCGGTCAAATCTAACGAGGTCATGTATTTGACTCCGCTGAACTTCTGTAAAATCTCATTAATGGGTTCCGGAGATTCCCGATCAGGTATAATAATTTGGTTAATCTTTCTGGCATCTAAACATAGCCTTACCTTTCCATCCTTTTTAATCACTACTACCAAAGGGTTTGAGTAAGGTGATACTGAGCGTTCAATTATGTCTCCCTGCATCATCCGGTCTAGTTCCTCCTGTACAGCCCTCCTCTTCGAAAACGGCACCGGGTAACTCCTCTGCATGTATGGTGCGTGGTCCCGAACTTTCAGCTCACAGATGTAGTCCTTCGCTTTCCCTGGTGATTCATCAAACACCTCTCTGAAACGCTCCACAACGGCCCACAGCTCCTCTCGCTGAGTATTTCCTACAACTACATCTTCATTAAAAAATTTGTTGGCTCTATCTGCCCACACACTCTCATGCATCTCTCCCTCCTCATTCTCTATGCTACCACTCTCTCTGCATACATTCATTTTAGTCTCTATTTCTCCATCGCCTATTTGCTTATGTAACATTTTTATTCCCGTGACTTTAACTTCATTTACTACTTTCTTAAACTCTACTCTGACTGGTTTATTCCCATTTTCAAATTTTACTGTTTGTTTATTAAAATCTATTACAGCTCCATTTCTCTCCAAAAAATCATTTCCCAATATTACATCTAGACTCAACCCTTTAACTACTAGGAAAGTGTGTTCAAATTCAACTTCATTTATTAAAATATTTAATTGTACTTGTCTGGTTATTCTCTTACTTCTTACCCCAGTTACCCCCACTACTGTGACCCCCGCAACTGGTAATGATGGTATATTCTTATTTATCTCTTTTATTTCACCCATGACATTTTCAGAAATTACTGAGATCTCGCTACCTGTATCAATTAAAGTTTTATAATTCTTACCTTCGATGTTAATCGTCACCTCCGTCAATCCTGTTTTATGTTCCATCACTTTGTTGCCCTCCTATTCTAATAATTCTTTTGCCATGTCTACCTTGATAATGTTGCTTGAATATTCGTTGGTTACTTGGACCCGGTTCTCCGTTGACAATGGTTGGGCCCGCTTCTCCATTGTCCTCCTTAGTTTACCGTGGATGGACCGGCTACGGCTGGATGGTTTCCTCCTCTCCCTCTGTTGTAATGGATTCCTCCTCTTGGCGCTCCTCTATGAAATTCTCCTCCTCTCAACTGCTGATTTGGTGGTGGATGCATTCTCTCGTTCCTTGCGCATTCCCTGTTTCGATGACATCTAAAACAATTGGTTCTGTTAGCATAATTATCTGTGTCACATTCTCTACACCTCCAACTCTCGCCCCTGTTATCAAAATTTCCTCCCCGCGCTCCTCTATGAAAATTCTGTGTACCCCTATTCTGATGGTAATTATTATTATAGTTTGGTACTAATGGTGTGTTTGGACGCCGCCCTATATCGTGTTCCCCTATATTCTGTAGCACGTCTAACATGTTCTCTAGCTCGTTTATATTGGTAATTTCTTTAGTCATTAACGTGATTTGCACCTCTCTGGGCAGGTGTTTACTAATATGTCTTACAAATGACCGGAATGGTAACAGTGGTTCTAGATACTTGGCCTTGTTATATATAGTCATCACGTATATGGTTAGGTGGTTATTAATTCTACCAAAATTCCCAGTACCCATTATTTTGCTTCTCAAGATTTCTTGGTCCTCCTCTGACCAGTATTTGTTTCGAAAAGCTACCTCAAACTCCTCGTAACTACCCCATTCGACATTGTGTACTTCTGCCCATATCTCGGCACTACCCTTAAAGCACTTCAAAATTTTCAGTAGTTTGACCTCCCAACTACTACTATTGAATCAATTAAATTCCCGTGTTCGGTTCAGAAATTGCATCGGATGTACTCTACGATTCTCACTACTATTACTACTACGTTTCTAGTTCTATTTCATTATTTGTGTCTCGTGTAATTAATATACGCTCAGTAACATTATTTAAAGTTTGGTTTCTTACTAAACTTAATTCGTCTCTCACGCTACTAATGTTCTGTTCAAGTGAATATAATTTTTTGTCGTTACTACACTCAGACTGTACGCTATTTTTTGATATTACATTAATAGATTCATTTAATGCTTGTATTTCTGTCTTACAATGATTTTCAGTTTCACTTACTTTAGAGTCTACCTTATTTTGGTGTTCATCAATATTCTGAATTATTTTTTTAACTGTCATTACTACGCTAGTCAGCTTACATTCAGTTTCAGTATTACACTTATTTATTTTATATTCTATTTCATTGTTATGTTCATTCATTGAATTTATTAACATCTCATTATTCTCATCTATTTGCTTCTCAACTCTATCTATCTGACTATCTATTTCATTAAATCTAACATCTATCTTCTGTATTGAATTATCTAACTTGGTATCTAATTGGTTAATTTCATTAGTAAATTCTACTTTGGTATTTTCACAACGTCTATTAATTTCTTGAATCTCACTTTTTAATTCATCAAATTTGGCGTCAAAATTTCTATTTTGTTTATCAAATTTAACATTGGAATCGCTTTTTCGTTCCTTAAATTTTTCATTTACGTTGCTATTTATATTTTCAGACATGGTTTTTATTAGATTAAACAGATCGTCCATCGACAACTCTTTAACTCGTGTCGTCGTTCAAGTAGATTGTGCTGCTACATTTTTGTCAGTGAAGCTGACTTCTTCATTATTGATTTTACTTTCCCTATCTAATTTTGGGGTTACTTGAATCCCCGAATCTTCAGTTACATTGCTTTGATCTGTTACACTTATTTCTGTTTTATTCTGACTCGCACTTGGAGTCGAATGTACCTCAAAATTACTCATGTTTGACTCATCAAAATTTTCGACACTAGTCGTTTCATTTATTTTGTTTTCGTTATCTGCCATTTCTTATTTTATAGTTGATACTTAGACTACTTTAATTAATTTAATTTTTTGTAATGTACTTTCTATTTCCTGTTAATTTTGCGTAAATGACGCATTTTTATTTTATTACGCTAACCCTAAAACACACGTTTGCCTCTTTGTAGGTGTGGATTTTACATTAACAAATTTTTTAATTTATAAAATCGTCCCTTTCGGCTGCGCCATTTGTGAAGTTTATTATCACAATTAAAATATATAAAAACACATAAATTAATTTCACCTACCTGTACCGGTTCTATCTGGGTCCAGAAATCCGATTCACACGAACGTCAGACGCAAACATGTGTTATGGGTTATTGAAATAATTGACTCGACTCATTTTTTGCATGAAGAGAATTGATATTTTAATTCTTTAAAATCATTTAAAATTCTATCCAAAATTGATATTCATGTTTGTGCAGATTAAATTACATTTTTTCAATTTCTTCTCTTGGTCATCTGTTACATGTTAACTTAACCTATTATCTTACCGTAATTGTCATACATCAATATAAACACAGACAGCCCAGCCTGCAATTTTTTACACACCCACAGACACACAGAAAAATTACAACACCCTTAACATTTTAAAAATACACCCCCTGCCGGCACGCGGTGACCACTTGAGCTCGATTCATTCTGTAAATAATTGTGTCGCCGTCGAATAAAACAGATTTAGTTGTCCTCACATGCGCACTACTACCACGGACACATGGTGGTTAATTTAAATTTACTTTTGAGATTACAACTTATAAAATTTTGAAGAGCCCACTTGGCTCTGTGTCTGCGCAGACACAATCAGTGAACGAACTGGGAGAACGGCGTAGCATGCGCTGTTGACTTGATTGAGTCTCTCGTGGTGGAAACCAAAGCCTTATAATTGTTCGCCGCAGCTTCATCCCATTTAACTCATGCTGTTGATGTTGTGTTAGTTGTATTCGGATATCGGTTAGGCACTGGCTAACGTCACGAGATGGGCGTGACTTAATTTTTATATCCGTCACCTTAGTAGACTAAAGCGACCAAAAATTGCTTCTTAGCCATCTTAAGTTTTACCCGTAGCGTCACCCCGCGCGTATGCCCGTGTCATGCATACGGGCGCACGGTCACACACAAACAAAGTTCTTGGAAATGAAGGCTTGGTGAATTCTTCGTTACCGATTGCACAACGTGATACTGCGTCGCCTTTGTTAAAAACTGTTCTTACAACTCAACACGTGGTCTGGTCACCGTTGAAATAAAATTTACACATATTTTTATAAATCCCCGAAAATGCAATAAAATAAAAATATCCATAAATTTGGCCCGTTACATAGTATCACCTTCGGCTTCCCCACGTTGATCATGTAGTCACGTGTGATCTTTTCACTCAGCACCTTACTTGTCGCTCGCTTCACGCTATACAACCTTACATATTTGGAAAATGTATCTAGCACTACAAAAATATACATTACTCCTCCCCTACCCTTCGGCAAAGGGCCATACAGATCTACTGCTACTAAGTCGAATGGTTTTTCTACTTTAATATAGTTTAACTCCCCTTCCAATCGATAATTTACTACCTTCGATTTCTGACATAGTTCACAACTTTTCAATATTTTTCTTACTCTTCTCTCCATATTCTTAAATATACAAGACTCTCTCAACACACACACACATTTCTTGGCTCCAAAATGGCCATATCTATAATGACAGTCCCATACTATTTTATCTATCAACCCTTCAGGTATAACTAACCTCCAATCCCTTTCTCTCCCCTCTACTTTTTTAAATAAACTCCCTTTAAACACCTGCAAATATTGTTTATACCCAAACTCATCTAATTCTGATTCTACACTAGTTATTATCTTATTTAATTTAGTATCTTCCCTCTGCATTACATTTATATTTTTTAACTCCTCCCCAAACAGTCTATCCTCCCTTGATAATTGGTAAATTTCAATTTCTTTTATGTCTCTCCCCGTTCTATTCCCCTCTGTATCTACCCGTGATAATGTGTCAGGTATTCGGTTCGCTACCCCTTTAATATACTCCCAAGAGAAATTTTATTCTTGTAGAGCTAGTACCCACCTTGTTAGTCTGCTGTGCGTGAGTTTGCAGGTGTTTAGGAAAGACAATGCCTTGTGGTCGGTCCTGATGATGGTGGTGTTTCCCAGCAGGTATGTTCTAAATTTCTTGACCGCGAAGACTATACTGAGCAGCTCCTTTTCTGTTGTAGTATAATTACTTTCAGCTGCTAATAAGGTACGACTGGCGAAAGCGATTGTGTGATGCTCCTTTTCGTCGTCCTCCTGGTACAGCTCTGCCCCCAATGCGATGTTACTAGCGTCGGTCTGCAAGTAAAATTTACGTTCAAAATTAGGATGATTCATCATGACCATACTTACAAACTTGTCCTTTATTTCGTTAAAAGCGTCCCTCTCGGGTGCACTCCAATTCCATTGTTTATTTTTCTGTAACACTCTACTCAACTTTGCTGTTATGTGTCCATAATTACGCTGAAATTTTCGATAAAAATTACATAAACCTAAAAAACTCTGTAATTGTTTAATATTTTTTGGTTCTGGGAACTTCAATATAGATTCTACCTTGTCTGGATTGGCTTGGATCCCTTCAGGTGTAATAATAAACCCCAAAAACTTTATTTCCTTCTGTAAAAAGCTTGATTTCTCCCAATTCACCGTCAACCCACCTAAATACAATTTATTTAAGACATATTCTATGTGCTCTATATGTTCTTCAAAAGATCTAGATGCTATTAAAATATCGTCTACGTAAATAGTTAAAAAATTAAATTTTTGGGTTGCAATATCTCATCTAAACATTTAATGAAACTGGCAACGCTGGTGTTCAGTCCGAACGGTAATCGTTTGAATTGATAATTTTTTCTGTTGAATAAGAAAGCTGTATATTTCCTACTATTCGCTGCCAACGGAACTTGCCAATATCCTGCGGTTAGGTCTAATGAGGTCATATATTTTACGCCGCTGAACTTCTGAAAAATTTCCTCAATGGCTTCGGGTGACTCCCGGTCTGGAATAATTATTTGATTGATTTTGCGGGCATCTAAACATAGCCTGACTCTCCCATCTTTTTTAATCACTACTACTAGAGGGTTAGAATATGGTGATACGGATCGCTCAATTATATCTCCCTCTAACATTTTATCTAACTCAATCTGGACCGCTCTTCGCTTCGCATATGGCACCGGATAACTTCTTTGTATGTAGGGTGCGTGTTCCCTTACCTTTAATTCGCATTCATAGTTTCTTGCCCTCCCTGGTACATCGGCAAACACTCCTTTAAAATTCTCTACTACCCGCCACAACGATTCACGTTGAGAACTCCCTATTACGCCACCCTCACTACAAAATTTAAGTGTCCTTTCATACCATATTTGCTCTACACTTTCATCACCCTCTATTTTACTCACTACATACATTCATACTAACTTCCGCTTCTTGTTCACTACCCCGATTATGTATCACCCTTACGCCCGAAATTCTTACCGCATCTATTACCCGCTCAAAATGAATCCGAACTGGTTCTATTTCATTGTTTAATTCTAACACCCGTTTCTGAAAATCAATCACCGCCTTATGTTTAATCAAAAAATCATTCCCCAATATAACCTCAAGATTTAATCCACGTACGACTAGAAATGTATTATCGTACCCTACCCCTTTAATTATCGTATTTAAATGTACTTGTCTAGTGACTCTTTTACTCCTAACGCCCGTAATACCTACAATAGTCACTCCCGCGACTGGCAAAGATGGAATATTTTTATTTAATTCTTTCAATTCGTCTAGTACGTGTTCGGAAATAACAGAGATTTCACTACCTGTATCTATCAAGGTTTTTATCTCCTTACCTTCAATGTTGATTTTCACCTCGGTCAGTCCATTCTCCCGTCTCACTGCTTCGACGTCTTCTTCCTCCATTAACTCCTCAGACAAATCAGTTATGATAATGTTGTTTTGATAGTTGTCATTTATTTGGACCCCAGAATCCTCCGTCGACAACGGTCGGGTCCGGTTCTCCATTGTCTCTCTTAGTTTACCGCAGACGTACTCGCCACCGCTGGGTTGTATCCACTCTCACTCCGGTTCACCTGCTTTCCATGGTTGTTACCTCTCGGCGCTCCTCCTTGGCCCTCTCCCCTTCGTTGGTATGCATGGTGGTTCTGCTCGGGTTGTGTTCCCTGTCGCTGACCCGGTCTCTCTCTCCTACATCTAAAACAAAAATTTTGTGATGCATAATTTCCCTGCAAACACGCCGGACAAGTCCACATTGGGCCTCGATTATTTTGTTCTCGTCTGGGGTATGCCGGTCCATGTGGCGGTCCCTGATTACCTCCGTTATTCATATTCTGTTGGTTGTGACGGCGACTCGTTTCTTGGTCACGGATGTTCTGAAACACATCTAAAATGTTTTCTAACTCGCTAATAGTGGCTACCTCCCGCGTCATCAATGTTATTTGCACCTCCCTTGGCAAGTGCTTACTTATATGCCTCATGAAGGATCTAAATGGCAATGGCGGTTCTAGGTATTTCGCCTCACTAAATATTTTCATTACATACCCTGTTATATTATTATTGGGTCCCCCAAAATTCCCGGTTCCCATAATTCTACTACGTAACACCTCTTGGTCTTCTTCAGAATTCTGACTCGAAACTTTCGAAACACCCCCATTCTGTTTTGTGTACCTCGGCCCATATCTCCGAACTACCTTTGAAACATTTAAAAATTTTTAATAATTGTACCTCCCAGCTACTAGTATTAAATTTATTAAACTCCCTCACTCTATTTATGAATTGCATGGGATGCACTCTTTTGTTGTCACAACTAAATGACTCTAATTCAACGTCACTGCTTACGTCGCGAGTCATAATTACTCGTTCGGTAACAGTGTTTACTTGTTGGCTGATGGCCATACTCAATTCATTTTTAACATCCATAATATTCTTTTCAACGTTCATTAATTTATTGTTACTATCAGATTCAAGGTCACTTATTGTATTGTGTATTGTCTTAAATTCAATCTTACAACTATTTTCTATTTCACTTATTTTATGGTTATTACTTTCAATCTTATTCATGGCATAACTAACCTTACATTCAGTATTAGCGTTGCATTCATTTATCTGTTTCTCAACAATTGTGTTTATTCACTATATTGTTCCGTGATCTGTTTTCTACTTTATTTGTTATATCATTTTTTTATATCAGAAACACTGCACTCTTAATTGCTCCTTCATAGACTCTGTCAATTGTAATTTAATATTTTCACAACGTTCATCAACATGTTTATCTAGTACATTGCTCAAATTATCAAACTTTACATTTATACTCTGCTCAAACTTAATATTTTGTTCTTTAAAATTAATATTTTGTTGTTCGCATTTTATTTTCTGTTCTTTAATGTCATTACTTAATTGGTCAAATTTGGTATCATTAACATCAAAACGTTTATTTATTTTATCATCACTAGAATTAAAACGACTTTCCAACTCACCTCTCAGTTCGTTTAAGCTACTATCAAACTTGCTATCAATTTTTCGTAAAAAAAACTCATTATATCCATTTCATCGGATTGTTTATTTTTATTCGTTAAAACTGGAGTTAATTGAATTCCAGAATCAACATTTAATTGTAATTGAGTCACAATTGGGGTAGAATGAACTATTACGTTACTGCCAACAGCTGTTTCTATACCAGCGCTTGGATCAGCTATCCGCCTCTCACTTTCATTCAGTGACTGTGGTTCAAGGTCACTTTCGCTCATATCTACGTCTGTTACATTGCTTTGTTCGGTATGCTCAGACATTTCTAACTGATTTATAGCTTATTTTTACTTATGTTATAATTACAATTGGTTCATCTTCCCTTCAAAACATTATACTATAACGTATATAAAATAAATCTTATACCATAATTACGTACATTTTACGTACATTAAATTTTGCTTTCATAACCATATTTCACTTTCTGCATTGTCAAAATAGGCCGGTGTAATACAACTTTTTATTATATTACATCCTGGTCACGGCACCAATTGTAACCCTACTTATTCCTTTATTTTAGTTTACTTATATTTGAAACCTCCACCTACCTTTTAATTCTTGTGATCTGGCCGGATCTCTAGTGTGGACTAACCCCGCTCGTACGACGAACTGATCAGTGCAGCAAATGAAATAAGGTGTTTGAAATGATTTATTTACTCTTTTAGTAGATAAAATAAAGTAATGAATTTATTGTCATAATTTCAACCATAACTTCCACAATTAAATTAAATTGTATTTGATACAGAGGTGAAGCCCCTTTTTATCAACAATAATTTTAATATTTTTAAACATATTACCTATTTCTATAGTATACTATTACTTAATTAATTTAAGGCGACCCAGATTGCTATTCACACACATTCATTCTTTTTTATTACCCTGTTTTAATTATTTAGTACCAAAAAAAAATGAAATTATTTATTTAGTTGAATTGTCAGTCGAGTACTTCACCCTTAACGACTCTGATGATCACGCGTCGTACCAATCACATGTCCAAAAGCTTAACACATTTTCACGTCTTTTCTGTCACTTCACTTCGAGCTGATAGGTTGCTCTAATTTACGTTTTTATACACTTTGTGGACATTTTGTCAAATTTTGTAGTTCGCGAACTTTTTAGGAAGCCCCGGCCGGGGGGAGTTCTTTCGTCGACTGATGAAATGACGGGTAACTAAATCCCCACCTTGTCTGACTGTTTCCGGTAACATACACGGCCCCTTGAATTACAAAGCTTTTCGTCACCGTTTAGGTAGCATGGTTTGGCATTGTGCACTGGTGTCGACGCTGCTGACTGGTGAAAATGTTGAGGCTGTGGAAGGCGTGGCCTCTAAGAGTATCTGGCATCAACGAACCGCATGGAACAAAAGTTTTCGTCCCTCGCCATTTTTTGTGGCGTCCCTTTGGAGTCTGATGTGCGTCGTCTATGCGCGCATGTTTATGTTGCGCATCTTTGTACGTGCCTCAATGCTTAATTACCGAGTGTTTAGACTAGGCATCGCATTCCATTCCCAACTCGCCGTTCACAATCTCACTTCATTGTTCCTTTGACGACAATTTTGTTTCACATTGGGATTGAATGTGCAGATGGAAAATAAATAAAATTATAATTTTTAATAAAATAAAACCCCTCTCCCTTTAGCCCCGTTACAACAGTACAGTATACCGATTCCAGTAATTATATAACAGTATGTTAGACATTTTTTTGTAATAAAAACCTTTGTTTTTGTAAAGAGAAATTTTGCTATTTACAATTTACTATCCGAAATCTCGATTATCCAAACGGGCCCTCATCCCGAGAAGTTCGGATAATCGATGCTCTACTGTAGTTTCAATACCCTGTTTCTAAAGTTCAGTGATTGAATAATTGTGTAACGATGTCTTCCCAATCTGGTAATTATCAATTTGACCAGGTGAACATTTCAAACCAAAACTCTGTATCAACTCTGTTTTCTCTACTCTGTAGTTGTAGAAGTGTTTAGAAGGACAAAGAAAAAAATTTCATCATATTCTATTGGACAGAATGTTATAAAAATACCAAGTCGTCGTTCATGATATGGATATGTATATCAGAAACTTTATTTTTTATATTTGTGACTGTTGTCAAAAGATTTGTCTTCAGAAAAATATAAAGTAATTAAATCATATGTATTAATTGGAATGTATGCATGTACGTATGAAAACGAGGTACTAATTTATGTGTAAAAATTAACTGATGATTATGGTAATGTGTATAAGTATTGTCTTCTGGTAATATTATTAATTTTTGCATTAAAGAGATGTGTACAGTTCATAAATATTATATGTTTACAAATATATATAAAAATTGTTGTAAATAATATTAAGTGAAGGGAAGTTACTATGTACTATATATAATATATATATATATTAAGAAGAAACCGCAAGGTTTTTTTCTCGCTATATTGATTAATTATTAAATAATTTTATATAATAGAGCTTGTTAAACTATTACAAAACTGTTTCTGTTTATTTACCCATTCCGCCAATGGCACCGTCTTCCTGCATACTTTCCTTGTGGCTTTGCACACAAACCCTCTAACTTTAGTTTGAAGCTTGTAATTATTCAATTAATAAGAAATATAAGAAGGACCTGATACTACCTTTACTTACCTGTACTCACCATCAAATTCTGTCAATACAAATCAGTACCTTTTCCGTATGCTCTCTCTCTCTCTCTCTCTCTCCCCCCCCCCCTCCCCGACAGATATACTGTATATAGTTTATTTCGTCATTTTTAGTTTCCCTCTGTTTATATCTCAGTTGGTCAAAATTTTCGTCACTTTTATACTTAGCTGGTTATAAAATTCCTGTCTCTCTTGCAAGCAACATGTGGCCGGTATGTAACACTTAGTACATACATAGTATAGCAATTCCTTGTACTTTTAATGTGCACACACTGTCCGACCTTAAAACTTTTACACCTTAATTGTTTGTCATTACATGTCACCCAAGGGAGTGCTGACACTGTTTTCCGTGAATAGATTACATTTTTATAAGGCTGGAGTCACTGCTGCTGCCACTGCTGTCCGTATTGTTAGGTGTTAAAACTGCGACTGCTTGACGCTAGGTTTGCGTCACTCTCCCTGCTTCTGCACTATACCGGTTTTTTCCGCTCTCTTGTGAGAAAAAGGCTGATGCCACCCTCTTTGAATGTGTGAAATTGACAGGCACACACACACTTGCCAAAATAATTACGCACTTCATAGACCAACGACAACATTTCCCAGTCCACAAGTCACGTACACAAAATTCCAACCTGTCTGATGTTTCTCACTCACGAAAATCTGTTTTTTGTGATACTTAAGGAAATGTACCATTACAAGATTGCACGGCTGGCCGTGGTCCTGGTGTTAATCCATGGTCGGTTGCTATTAAACACCATCATGTTGGCAACGTTTCGATTCCCTGTCAGGAATCTCCTTCAGGCCACTAAGAAGCGTCAGAGAGTAGTAAAAACAATTGCGGCAGATGTACGCCGAACACTACCTGATACCTGTGTATCAGGTAAAAGCAACAAGGCGACCTAGTAACGAAGGTTACCTTTATAATCTTGCCGACTAGGTATCAGCCAAACTGATACCAGGGATCATATATTTTTGCTATTCACGATGGAATCATATATTCCCGATGGGGTTCGAAATGTTGCTGACATGATGGCATTTAATAGCAACTGACCACGGCCTAACAGCCTGGTTTGTAGACATAATTTTGAATCTAAAGCTCTGTCGTTACTAGCATATGTACCATAGTGGAAGCACTCGCCAACCTGAGATATATGGAACTTTGTAAATGCACTTCACTGCTATCATACTACAGTTAACTCTCGATTATCCATGGCAACCGATGGTTATTTTTACTTCCATGTTCCTTCAGGAAATGGAAGTATGGTGATGGCAAAAAAAATCGTGTTCGAGATTATTGCAGATTCTGATTGTACTACACTGAAAACATGAAAAAGTCATTTTTCGAAAAGTGTGTGTCTGTAGATTTTTTTCTATGGCAAACGATAACAGCCGCAAATTCAAACAGAATCAAATAATTTTTTGCATACAGCTGTGATTTGTAGAGTACTCAAGACCTATTGTTTTTGGTGAAGATCGGTTACGGGAAAGGGGTAGTTTACCTGCAACAGTTTTTTTTTTAACCAAGGGTAATTTGTTTTTATGGCAAACGATAACAGCCGCAAATTCAAACAGAATCAACTACTCTTTTGCATACAGCTCTGAATTATAGACTTCTCAAGACCTATTGGTTTTGGTGAAGATCGGTTAAGGGAAAGGGGTAGTTTACCGGCATCATTTTATATTTTAACAAGGGTATTTTCTATGGCAAACGATAAAAGCCGCAAAAGTAAACAGAATGAAATAATTTTGTGCATACAGCGCTGAATTGTAGAGTTCTCATGACCTATTGTTTTTGGTGAAGATCGGTTATAGGAAAGGGGTAGTTTACCAGCAACATTTTATGTTTTACAAGGGTATTTCCTATGGCAAACGATAAGAGCCGCAAATTCAAACAGAATCATACAATTTTTTGCATACACCCCTGATTTGTAGAGTACTCAAGACCTATTGTTTTTGGTGAAGATCGGTTAATGGAAAGGGGTAGTTTACCGGCAACATTTTTCTTATCAAGTGTAATTTTCTTCTATGGCAAAAAATAGCCGCAAATTCAAACAGAATCAAATAATTTTTTGCATACAGCATTGATTTGTAGAGTACACAAGACCTATAGTTTTTGGTGAAGATCGCTTAAGGGAAAGGGGTAGTTTACCGGCAACATTTGTTTTTATCAAGGGTAATTTATTCCTAGGGCAAACGATAACAGCCGCAAATTCAAACAGAATCAACTAGTCTTTTTCATACCTTTTTTAATTATACCGAACTCAAGGTTTGTTGATTTTGTTGAAGATCGGTTAAGGGAATGGGGTAGTTTACCTGCAACCTTGTATGTTTTAACAAGGGTAATGTTTTCTATGATGAATGATAACTGCCGTAAATTCAAACAGAATCAACTACTCTTTTGCATACCTTTTTGAGTTATACAGAACTCAAGGTCTGTTGATTTTGTTGAAGATCGGTTAAGGGAAAGGGGTAGTTTACCTGCAACGTTTTATATTTTAACAAGGGTATTTATTATGGCAAACGATAAGAGCCGCAAATTCAAACAGAATCAAATAATGTTTTGCATACAGCCCTGAATTGTAAAGTACTCAAGACCTGTTGTTTTTGGTGAAGATCGGTTAAGGGAAAGGGGTAGTTTACCAGCAACGTTTTTTTATCAAGGGTAATATTTTTTCTATGGCAAACGATAACAGCTGCAAATTCAAACAGAATCAAATAATGTTTTGCATACCGCCCTGAATTGTAGAGAACTGAAGGTCTGTTGATTTTGGTGAAGATCGGTTCAGAGAAAGGGGTAGTTTACCAGCAACGTTTTATATTTTAACAAGGGTAATTTTTTCTATGATGAACGATAACTGCCGTAAATTCAAAGAAAATCAAATATTTTTTTGCATACCTTCCTAAATTGTAGAGAGCTCAAGGCCTGTTGATTTTGGTGAAGATCGGTAAAGGGAAAGGGGTAGTTTACCAGAAACATGTTATGTTGTAACAAGTGAAATGTTTTCATGACGAACGATAACTGCCGCAAATTCAAACAGAATCAAATATTTTTTTGCATGCATTGTAGAGGACTGAAGGTCTATTGATTTTGGTGAAGATCGGTTTAGAGAAACGGGTAGTTTACCTGCAACGTTTTATGTTTTAACAAGAGTAGAGTACTTAATTTTGATAAATAAAGTATCTTGATAAGAAGCTCATAATAATCCACTGTAGAAACGTAGATGAAATATCTATAAATGAAGAGGTTAGGTGAACGGGGTGGGGGTAATTTTCTATAAATGAAAATTATAGTTGAAGGGGGAGGGGAGAATTTTGTATGTGTACTACGTTATCGGCAACAAAGAAGTAGTTCTTTGTTAAAATTCCTTCCCGGGCTGTTTAGCCGTAGTCCAATGTTTTCTGCAAAACCAGACTTTTCGGCAGTGCCATCGACTTCCATCTCGGTGAAAATCGAGTGCGAAAACGTGAGGTGGTATACGTTAGTGACCACAGTACTGTGGTTTAAGGCTGAAACCAAAGAAGTTTCTATGGAAATATTTCATTTCGAATATGATTTTAAATATAAATCTTAGAACATGGAAGTCCTGTATGGTTCTCCATACCGATATTTTTATAAGCGGTAATAAATTTCAGCTGAATAATAAGGCTTCTATGCCACTAATCTTAATACACTCTTTTATTCACCACCGTACACAGTATTGGTTCAATTCACCATCTGGCACTATGTGTGTAAGCAAACCACACTACCGTGGCAAAGAATTTGTATCGTTGGTTAACTGACGAACATCGTGTCAGTTGGTGAATCGTTTTTATACACTGAAGATGGCCTCCAGAGGTGAGGCTGAAACGTCTGTGATTAACATCAGTGGACCATGCCCTATTAGGCAAGAGTTTATTCCCAACACTGTTGATGCCAACCATGAAAGCCTTGGATACAGAATATAAGTTTTTTTGTATCGGCCATCTAAGGACCACGTGCTAATTTCAATTCTTTTCTTTTTCTGCAATATTCTTTAATCTTTTCACTGTCTCTTCTTCCTGTCTTCAGTCCACTTTGAACCTACGTTTTTCTCGCTCCTACCCTGGACACCTTCCATTTTTAACATTTGCCTAAAAAACTTCTCTTTCAGTTGCTTCTTCTGTTCCTTTATTATTTTTTTCTAAATCTTTTTTGACTTCTTTAATCCAACTTTATGCTGACTTCTTTCGCCACAGGTATTTGAAAACTGTTTTGTTAACCTATTGTCGTCCATTCTATATTAATGTCCAAAAAGTACTAAATCTTATTCTCACTGTTTCTGTTATATTTTCTATACTTTGATATGTTTCATCATTACTTCTTAATTTCCAACCTTCTGAAGTTTAGAATACAACTTTATTAATTAAACTTTTTTTGCTGGTGACCATATTATTCTTCTTACAAATGTGGATGACAAGATAAGAAAGCCAATGAGATTATCTTCAAATAATAACACTGAACTAATGTTTTCTGTAATTTTAATTTTGTATTGTAATCACATCTTATAATACAGAAATTAGTTAAACTTTACAAATATCCTGCATTACAAGGTTAACATAAAAACAATTTTATCTAGAGTATGACATATAAAATTATATTTTTAGTCAGTATACAAATTTATTATCTTGTTACACACAGATAAGCTTAAGTTTAAAATTAATTATGTAGATACACATATAGAAACATGTTTATGTCATGTCTCCATTATGTTAATCACTTTCTACAGCAGAATCTGTTGTACTATGATAACTCGTATTCCTTAGACATGCTCAATTGTTTATTTATAAAATATTCATAGTGTCTATGAAGAGGCAGATGTCCAGGTGGTCATTAAAGAAGAGAAGAGTATTTAATATGCATTAAATACAAATTGTGAAAAAATGTAACAAACAATACCAACATTTTAAAAGAATGTGTACACAGAATTTTACAATTCAAACTAACTGTGACCAAAGATGGTTTGGATTATCAAGCATGAGCAGTCCCCACAGATTAATAATGGAAAATCAATATTATTATAGCATCATGCTGTACATCAACATCAACAGGAGCCAAACTCCACAAAGTTAATAATCCAAAATAATTAGTCTGATAACCAAGATCATCTATACTATCCTACATATAAAAAAAAAATTCAATTCACCAAGTATTACACATTTGGTAACCATGTTTTTTTTTTAGTTTACGATTCTACTTACAAAACAAAGTATGAGTTAAAAAAGGATAAAATAGTTCTTTGTAAATGCGTACACATTAGTTTGACTCATGCTTTCTACCACTACTGAATATACATTTTTATGTATACATGTTACTGTTAGATACATGTACTCTGTATATTATTTGCTGTTTGTTCATCAATGTTTGCCCGTGATGTGTCCGAAAATTCAGTTACTATGTAATGTACTTTCCTGACTTTGAATAGCTCGACTTGCAGGAAAATTTTAATTAAATTTATTTGAGCCTGAGTCAGCTTTCACTTGTAGCCAGAAACAAAGAGAAGCTCCAAATTTTATCAGAGATTCAGGTTCAAGTAAAATTGAATAAAATTTTACCAGAAAACATAGTGTTCCAAAGTTATAAAAGTAAATTACACTATCATTAATCTTTCTTTACTGATTTATGATTCTGTGTATGAATTTTAACCACAACTCTTGGCAAATCTAGTACAATTTATGTAAAGAGTGTGTTCAGATTATTATATTTGAAAGATGCTGAGAAAAACTTTTGGACCAGTGAAAAATAACAATGGCTCGTGGAGAATGCAATGGAATCAGGAAACGAAGCTAAACTCAAATATTAAATCGGTGTTGCTGTATGGATGTGAGACCTGGGAAGTGACAAAGGACATTACCACAAGGTTACAGACTTTTATAAAGCGTTGCCTGAGGTACATAATGAGAATTTGGTGGCCAAAGACCATCTCGAACATAGATCTATGGGAGGCCACAAGTCAGAGTACCATCCAACTACAGATAAAGAGAAGAAAATCGAGGTGGATCGGTCACACCCTGAGAAGACCACCACAAAATATTGCTAGACAGGCACTGAATTGGAATCCACAAGGTAGCTGCAGACGTGGAAGACCGAGGAACAGCTAGAAAAGGACTATGGAAAGAGAGCTGGCTGGTGTCAACAAGACATGGAGGGAGGTGAAGGCCCTAGCAATGAACAGAACACGCTGGAGAAAGTTTGTCGAGGCCCTATGTTTCATCTAGGAATTTAAGGACTTAAGTCAAAAGTCAAGTATACAAAGCTGACATACTAAGGTTTATAAAGAGTAGAAGGGTAGCCTGGTTGGGACGCACAAGAGAATGGAACAACAGAGTTGCTAGAAAAATTCTAGAATGTAGAAACCAGTAGGTAGAAGATCAAGAGGAAGGCCAAGGAAGAGACGGATTGAAGAAGAGGAGGATCTGAGGTATATGGGGATAAGAAGATGGAGAAGACTGTAATGAGAAGCTGAATGGAGAAAAATCATCGAAGAGGCTAAAACCCATACTGGGTTGTAATGCTAGTAGAAGAA
This sequence comes from Magicicada septendecula, assembly GCA_034769895.1. Lineage (NCBI taxonomy): Eukaryota > Metazoa > Arthropoda > Insecta > Hemiptera > Cicadidae > Magicicada > Magicicada septendecula. The sequence continues at coordinate 285,213,190 of CM068373.1, forward strand.
GAAGTGTTCAGGTTATCAGACATTGAGTTAACTTCACTACTGCCTGCCACTTCGGATTTCAACAGAAGACTCACAGAGACATGGAAGGATGCATTTCTGAATTCCACCAAAGATTCAACATACAAACAGCACATCAGTACACACGATATCTCCATGTATCGAAACATCCCTAGAAGTGCTCCAGAGGAAGACTTGGTCATATCGTAACCCAGTCATACTTGTACAAATCCAACTTGACCCAAACTGCTACCTGTCTACTATGTCATCAGCAGGAGGAGACCTTACAGCACATATTAGTGGACATCCCAGGAGTGCCAAGACTGAAAAAAAAATATGGACGCAATATTGAACAGTGGCGGAGAACATCTACAGGAAACAGCGTGTCATCGGAGAACGATCCGGAAACATGTAATAATAATAATAATAAGATTATTAGACCACAAATCGGACTATCAAGGTTCCACTGTATTTAAAAACCAGAGTTTTTTTATCTGTTACACACTCACTGGTAGCTATCATCCTGATATCAGTTATCGATAAGTGCCACCAGTGAATTAGCATACAGAGCTACAAAAACACAAACAACTTTTAGGTAAAGATCACAACATCTGAAGGCTTTATAAATAAAATGCTTAATTCACTAGAATAAAAATACAAATAAATAAAGTCGGTACTGTGTAGGCCTACATTAAAAAAATATAAACTAAATGACACACATCATTGTCTGTATTCAGTGAATCAGTTACTGCTGTCGAAACAAGGTATTTTCTCCAGGAAACTACACAGGAATTCCTGCCAGCTGGGAAGACTGTATACTCGGTCTTCCTGTTCAGATTTCTTCCTCCAGTTACACACGTTTTTGTCACGGGCACGACCTGTAACAGTTAATGTATTTTGTACGTTCAAATAACTATAAAATTAATAAACTAACATGTTTCATATTTTATAAAATAATGTACGTGTTTGTGTGTACTACTGTCTGTTTGTATAACTCAGGATGTAGTTCAAATTGCACAAATGCCTTATTTGTTCATTCTGTACACTTTTTAACATTCTGTTCAGTGTTTTATGAATAAATGATGTAATTTATATTGTACTTGGTCTGCTGGCTCACTGACCTACGCTTATGTGAAATTTGCCTTTATTTTTCATGCGTAGAACAGATGGGCCTAAAAGTATGGGCATAAGTCCACTGCTTCATCAAACGTTCTGTACATGTAATTGATGTCTTAGGCTCTCACTGCTGGCATTAACTCAGTTAATATTGTTGTCCCTTGCCAGGCTATTAGGTCGTGGACTAATACTGTTTCAAACAGGCATTTTGGCTCCACTGTTGGATCAATAATTTTTATCTTTAATCTTTATGACAGTACTGCGGTAATTGGTGCACATCTTGCCACTTACCAGCTTTCAATCATTTAACACTGGAGATGGCCTCCAATGGTGGGTCCAAAGCGTCTGTTATTGATAACAGTATTAGACCATGGTCTAGTAGCCCACCAAGGAACAACAATTTTAACATTCTGTATATTATAACGTGACGAGGTACCACCCTTCTTAAAATCTTGTTAAGTACCTCTTTTTAATTAACTATTTTTATTTATGAAGTTTAATTGAATTGTATTATTTTTATAAAGTAATCTTTAGTTATAATCTGTTAATTGCAATTGATTTAATTAATGTTGAGCTCACTGTAGAATAATCTTGACGTTCTGTCGCAATTCTGTCGATTGTATTGTAGTTGTAATTTAGTAATGTTGTTTTAAATAGTTTATAACACACTCACAAGTTGTACGTACCTTTGGTGTAGAGCTGGTCGCGTCTATCTGTCTGAAAGGGTTACACAATTTGTCGATGTATGTAATAAAACAATTAATAATTCAGAACAGGCGATTTGCACTGTTTAAAGTTGAGTGAGATTAATTGAAATTTATTTGGGCGCCATATGGAATCTAAATAACTATTCCATAAAATTATTTTAAAACAAAAATAAAAGAAATAATTTAAGTTGATGATTCTATATTATTCACTTGAATGTAATACCAGTCTTATTTAATCTAATGATTATTCTCTTCTTGTCTATTTGAAAATTTAAATATAGTTGGCGCTTCACACGTCCGTGCTGCCAACGTAATTGTTTGAGTGGCTTGAAAATTCAGCTCTTTTAAACAAGAAAACATTATTTAAAATGACTTCAGTAAGGTTTTACACTGGTTTTGAACTGATATATAATGCTTTTATTTCTCACTTTATGCTTTTCTATTTCTCTAAACACAACTAAACAAGTATTAATTTGATTACAATAGACCTGGCTTATTTCTCTGTTAACCCAGCAGGTTGGCAATATTGACTCTGTTAAAAATATTTACTTAAATTTCTTAAATCTCAAGGGTGAATCCTTTGGATCTACAAAATAAAACTAACATGCCTTGAATTACGATGCTTTACAAGTAATTTATTATTAGGGTAGACAACATTAACAACTTAGAATTAATAACAAATGTTCGTTCGAGTTTTCCGAATTTTGAGGTTATTTACGGTTAACTATTATTACCATTCCTTGAATGGAAATTAATTAATTACTTCTTAAAAAAGTATTCACAATAATTATTTGCGATAGTGTTATTGTATGGTGAAGCAGTACACAGATGTATACAATTGAAAGTAGATTTAACAATAATAATCGAACTATGTCCAATTATGTTTTACACTTTACTCCCTGTTTAATAATCTTTATTGATTATTTTTATTTCACTTTCGATCTTATTTAACTGATCGTAAACTTTCACTGTTTATGAAGAACGACTCATATGCTTCCATGTATTGACTTTGTTTACAAGTCCACCTAACCTCGTTCTGACGGTTCGTACTTCTTGTTTAAAAATACTGTTATTATAGGAATTCACACGTTATCGTGGTTAATTATACGATATTACTGTTTCATATATACTTAGGTAAGTTTCACTGCTGCTATTATAAAATAATGACTTCTTTTTGTTTAAAATTGTGATATGGAGTAGCGTTGATCTTGCTTCTGAACCGGCCGAGATAAAATTAAAAAGTGTGTCCTCGCTGCTTCGAGCGCGTTCCTTATATAATGCCTCCAGATTCTGAGCGGCCATGATGGTTATTTTTTGCATCTAATTTTCTGATTGGTTGAAAATTATGTCATTATGCGGTCATTCTAAAAATAACTTTTAAATAAGCATCTGTTTTCTTCTTATTCTCCTTACTTCCCAATTTCCGAAATTCACAAATGTTGTATTATTAACATAAGTTTCTCTTTTATTCTAATTACAAAGTTCAATATATTATTAGCATCGTATTGCTTGATTCCTGCTGGTTAATTTGAGACTAATAGCGGCCAGTTTTGATACATTTTTTATTAATAAAATCCATCTTAATGATGGCCTATGCTAAGGCATAGGTTTTACAATGAGTGCTTTCTGCTACAATTTGCAGTTTCTTTTGCTATGTATCTTTTAGTAGTCAATGAACAATTACTGGTGATAACATTTCATGAAATTATAATACTTAATTCAACAAACAAATGTAACATGCTGTATCCAGTTGAACATTGATAATTCTTATAACGTATTTACATTATTACCATTAAACGGCCTGGTTATTATACCTTTAAACATTCAAAATTAAACTTAATTCATCTAATACTCCTTAATCACCCATTTGGTGATATTACACCTTTTAATTCATTGTTATATATTATACTAGCTGTGCCCGGCATGCATTGCAATGCCTCTTTTTCTTTCTAAGTAGGTACACATATACAAAGCAGACACATTTACATGTACAAAATAAATGAAAGACAATGATTTTTTGTGCATTAAATTAAATTTGAAAAAGTTTATTCAAGTGCTTTGGGATATACAATATTTTTGGTCTTTCCGTCTTCTGCAAAAACAAATAAATTTTTCGGCTGTCCCACTCGTGAGCATGCAACATATAATTGACCATGTGAAAAGCATGGATTTTCCAGATTTAATCCACACACTTGAAGCGATTGACCTTGTGCCTTGTTGATGGTCATTGAGAATGCAAGGCGAACGGGGAACTGCAGTCGTTTGAAATCAAATGGCATGTCGGTGGGAATGATGGGAATACGTGGAATCAGCACATCTCCTTTTGACTTGCCATTCAGAATTGTCGCTTCGATGATGTTTCGCATCAGTTTTTTGACAGCGAGCCTGGTTCCATTGCACAATCGTGGTGGATTAATGTTGCGCAAAAAAATTATTGGTGCGCAGATTTTGATTGACAATCTGTGCGGTGGCACACCAGAAAGATCCAACGAATTTAAAAACTCAATTGGATAATTTAAAATCTCGTCCGCATTCATGACGCTGTCAATCGATTTGTAGGTGACAGACTCGCCCGCAATTTGTTTGTGGATTGCGTAGTTGATTGCATTGACGTCGGTGTTTTTTGCTGCCAAAATAGCACGTTCGCAAAGCCATTGATGATTTTTGTAATTGGTGGCAATTTGTGGGAAAACTTTCTGAATTAATTGTTTGATCGATGGAACAATGATACAAAAGTTCAATGGAAATGAAATATATTTTGTGTCGGCATCAACTGGTACTTTTCCATTACCAATGTCCAATAGTTGTTTTGAAAATATGGTTGACACATTGCGCTGCAGATGTACGCGCATATTGGTCTTTAATGTGAGTTTCTGCACATGTCTCCAAAGATGCGATGCTTTGAGGCAAGCGTTGAGTTCATCAGCTGGTGTTGATTTTGGTATGACTAGTAGAGTCTGTCGGAAGTCACCTGCTAATAAAATGAGAGCTCCACCGAATGGGTTTGCATTTGCTAGTAAATCTTGAACAGTTCGATCAAATGATTTCTTATGTGCCATGGTGCATTCATCCCAGACAATCAGTTTGCAAGTTTGCAGCACTTTCGCCATGCCAGAACCTTTGGAAATATTACATGTTTGAGCTTCGGCAAATTGTATATTCAATGGCAATTTGAGCGCCGAATGCGCTGTTCGTCCACCATCCAGTAATGTAGCCGCAATACCTGATGACGCAAGGGCCAAAGCAATTCCATTTTGAGAGCGAATTTGAGCTAATAGCAAACTGATGAGGAACGTTTTTCCTGTGCCGCCGGGCGCATCAAGGAAAAACAGACCGCCTCGACCATTGGCCACTGCATTTGTAATTGTGTCGTAGGCCAATTTTTGATCTGCAACTAAGAGTTGTTTATTTGCTTCGACAAATACATGCAAGTCATCAGCATTGAATTGTTGTTCTCTCAATAAATCTCGATCATAAAGGTCATACGCAGAACGTTGTGGTGCAACCATGCCAAGTTGAATGAATGTTTTGTTGTTGATGGTTAAGCATATGTCTTCGATTTCTATCAGAGCTTCAATGAAAATGTTGTCCGAAAATAGAATGGTATTATCGTTGCTAACGGTACAAATACGGTGCAAAATGTCTTCGCTCAAGTCCTCTCTGAATTTTTCCCACAGATCGTTAGAGTTGGATGGCGAACATGTGGTCAAAATGATAGCGAATAATGTTCGTATTTGTCGTGGATGACTGCTGACAGAGGCATCCATCAATGTAATTTCCCAATGTTGGTCATTTTCAAGTAAATGAAGTTTTTGGCAAGCCTCTCTGTATGTCTGGCATTCTACACCATCGATCGTTCTCAAATTTGCAAATGAAGTTGGACCTTTGACATTAATCAGCAGCATTCTCAAATAGTAGCATTCGGCATTATTTGGATGTACTGTGTAAATACGGCCCAATGCGTCAGACGAATACAGATTTTGATAGCCTTCAACTCGCGTGCCTTGTTTACGTCGTCGGAATTTTTTCGATGTGGCATTCCGTGTACAGTACTTTGGTACTTCTGCATACAATAATGTTTTGGCAAATACATCTTCTTTGCACAGCGCAAAAATGCTGTCAGTGTTGTGTGCGCTGGTGCAGCAGCAATATTTCGTGCGTTCTCTTCCGTGAAATAGACTCTTTGTCCATTTTCACCGTGAACACTAAGATGAACAACATCGGGATGCCGACTGTGAATTGGGAAACTTAAAATGCACCACACAGCCTCATTGCTGCTGATATATCGACCTGTCTGAAATTGAATAACTTCATCCGTGCGTGCATCGGGATTATCAACACTGAATACTGCCATATCGCTGCCCTTGTTGACGTATTTGCATATGTACTTTATTGATTTGACGGAATTGCAATATTCCACGTTGATATGCGCTTTAAATGTTTTTGATAACAAAGGCGAATATGGCACAATCCATCTGTTGTCGATTTCAATATCGGCATTTCTCATTCTGATTGTAGCTGTGCGACCTCCATCATCTGGTTATCGGCATCTGTATTGAGGATAGCCGTTATCACCAGTGCGAGTTTCATGAATGAATTCTCTGGGATACTTTTTCGTGCATTTGTTGTCTGCCATGCATGGTGATTGTGGGTTCATAGCACCGCATGGTCCATGCACCATATTTTTGGTGACAATATCGAACAGCAATCGATCTTCTTCAGGATCTGGTATTTCTGCACAAATGACATCAATTTGAGCTGAGTGTATTTTCATTTTGAGCCATATGAGAATGTGTGCATGAGGAAGGCCTCTCTTTTGTCATTCAATGGAATACATCCAGCATCGAGTGTCACCATAAATGTGATGCTTCACAATCAAATCCATCAATTTCGTGAGTTTTTGCTTGAAAATTCATGCAGTCAAATCGTGTCGATCGGATGGAGCTTGACCGGGCATAGAAGCTCTTTTATCTCGTCCCATGCTGGATTGCATGTGAATGTGATGAAAAAGTCGGGACGTCCGTATGAACGCACATATGTCATGGCATCTTGTGCGTATTCATGCATGTGTCGCGGACTGCCAGTAAACGTTGCTGGAAGTATGACCATTTTGCCAATGTCGCTGATGTTTTTTGCCAATGTACTCCTCTGAGCGCAACGATTTTTGATTTAATCGAATGAAGAGGAGACGTTCAGATTCAATTTTCGCATACATGTCTACCACGTATTGGTGAAACAGTTGATGGCATTGCAGAATATAATTTGTTCCATTTTGAGGTATCATTATGCGGTTTGAATAATAATTCATTGCTGATACTTTTTTATTGAGCTGTTCACCTGTAAGAAGAAATAAAATGAAAGAAGTGATAAGATAAATGTAAATCTGATTTATGAATGTATGAAGGGTGATTTTTTTTCATATGATACAATGTGTGGAAATAAGAATAAATACAATTACCTGTAGCTGGATTAGTTTGCATAATATTGAAGTGATATCCGTCCTCCCCCTCCCAAAAAATTATGGGATACTGCAACGCATCGTAAGATCGATGTGTTTCAGCGACACGTACAATTGTGTTATTCCGTCGCTGAAGAATTATATCACGCGTATCACGTTCTTCTCCAACTATAACAATCGCTACTTCATTGATGGTAGGTGCGTTGTAGCGTCTGGCATGCTGTCCGACTGGTGTTTTGTCGGCTCTTATATGGATTGAATAATTATCCGCCGGCAAGTTATCAATTGATGTTTTGAACAATTTTATCATGGCGTTGTGTTGGTGCAAAAAAGTTTGCAAAGTTGATATAATATGACGATTGGTGCCTGGAATCTCATTGCATCGCTGATCAACTTGCACATCATCATCGCCCATGAAGTAGATTTGTAAAAATTTATGTTCAGCGTCGGAAACTGGTAGATGTGATCCTACGCGATGATATATTTGCCCTTGAATTTTGAAAGTTGGCCTTGGTCTTGGAATACTTTATCGGCTCCAAAGGATGTCATTTGAAACGCCAAATTGTATTTGTGAATGTTTTGTAAAAAGTGCTTCGAATCGGCTGAGTTGCCCGAAAGCAATGACAACAGAGGTTCATGTGGTGGATGCAAAGTCGGAAGTCTAACTTTGCCATTTGCGCAGCACATTCGTGGTGTTTCATTGTTGAACTTTCGTGCACCGCAATGCTCACACACCTTATCCATTTTGCCGATGTCTACACTTGGATGCAGACTTGTAACAGGGCAAAAAGGGGTATTATGTTTTACTGCAATTTTATTCGGTTTTATTTCAAATTATACGGGCCCAAAACAGCGAGTCACCTACATAAAACGGTTCAGTGCGTTGGAAGACGGTGTGGTCAACAACGATTTAATTCACAGAATTCCAGTGCGCACATGCCTGTGCTTTCCGTAGGGGAGAAGAATAAAAGCTAAAACAATATGGCTTGAAGGTGATATTTACCCAACATGTGCTTCTGTGCTGGCGGAAACGCAATGAGAAATCCCTCCCATCTATGTGACGTGCAGAGAGGCAGTGAGATTTCGTCGACGTCCAACACACGGGACTTGCACAGGTTGAATGAATGGTGACGGACGATTCGATCATAAGGCATTGTAAGTTCCATTATGTCTAACTTCTGGTGGGAGATTGGTTAGTGACTCCCGCTCTCAGTTGAATTAACTCCGTTCCCTGGCCGGGAACTGTACGAAGTCGCGCATTTCTAAATTTATTATTTTTGGTAAAAAGTGTCAACTTGTACTTACAAAATGAATTGATATCTAAAATGTAGCCAGTGAAGTGACGGAAAACCTTTAAAGTGAATATGACCAACGAAACATTTGGATATAACTAGTGCAGCATGTGGCGACGAGAGGGACATCTTAAGTCAGGTTCCCGATTTTAGTTCCTTTTAATTCAATGAGCGGTATTAAATAATGGGAGGGTAAATGGAATGAGAGTTGTGTGTGCAGCATACTGGGACGTCTAGAATAAAATAAAATAATTAGGGTCATATATTAAGAAATATATATATTTGTCTGTATAAAAATGATTCAAGGTCTTGTTTATGTTTGAAATAATAAGAGCTATTGTTAATGATGTGAAGGCAGCGAAGTTTAAGTCAGCAGGAAATTTGAGTAACTTTGAGTAAAATTTAAAAGTAAATAAATAAAGTGTTGAAGGTTTAAAGAATAAAATAAAATTTAATTGTTTCTCTTCATAAATGCGAGTTGCGTACGTTATTAATATAACCTTGTAATCATACTTGCATTACAACGTTCGTATGACGGATCCTGGGCTGAGAGGAAAATGTTAAGGAAGTGGAAGATAAATAATTTTATGATTTAATGTGTGAATAATTAATTAACTTCACAATTGGCGCCCGAACAGGGACGAGTTCTAATTAAATGATAATTAAAATTCCACACCTACAGATGAATGCAAGTTTGATTCAAGGTTGAGTAACGATACGCAAAAAATACGTAAAAGTGTGTAAAATACGTACAGTTTGAACAATATGTTATACGATAATTATACAAGATTGAAATGGTGTTATGATTAAGTAAATTGATTAGATTAAGTTAACAAGTATTATAAAGAATAAATAATGGATACTAATGAAAATAGTAACAAGGAAGTCAGCTTCACTGACAGCCAGACAGAAAGTCAAATAAGTAGGGATTCAGGTATTCAAACAGTCACTGTCAATAAGTGACCGTAATGTAGACGAATATGTAATTAGTGCGCCGGGAGCAAATTCCACTCCCTTAACAACTAAAACAAATACAAAAGAAAAAGAGATGTCCATGAATGACCTATTTAACCTTCTCAGTAAACGATTTGATAGTAACGACGAAAAATTTAATGAACAGAATAATGAGATAAAATTAATAAGTAATGAAATTAAACAACAGAGTTTTGATTTTAATAAACACATTAAGGAAATTGATGCACGTTGCACTAATATTAAAGAGCAGATATTAGAATCAGCAGATGATAAGTTCAATGAAAAAATTTGTGAAATCACAGCAAATATTAAATATCACTATAATATTGACGACTCGGAACACAAAGTTTTTTATAAGTAAAAACGTAAAGTTTTACCTTACAGCCTAAACCGGCTTTCACCTATAGAAGGCTTCATCAGAGGCTGTCGCTAGTAGCGCTGCTCGTCTTGTTGTTGGCGACGAGAAAGTGTTTCGAAAGATTGAAGCTGTGTGTGTGTGGTGAGATGTGTTCGAATAATGCGTGCGATTTGAATTGTGTCTGTTCGTTTAGGATGTCGTTTTTATTTGTTTTTGTGTGTTTGTATATTTCTAATTGTTCTAGAGTGTCTAGTTTTCGGCCTTTTGTGTGTACGTGTAGTATGTTCATGTTATTGTCGATGTTTTTATATGTGTGGTTTGCTTCAATGAGGTGGTTTGCGAAGGTAGATTCTGTAGTGGTGTGGAGTGCTTTTGTCACATATAAAAACATCGACAATAACATGAACATACTACACGTACACACAAAAGCCCGAAAACTAGACACTCTAGAACAATTAGAAATATACAAACACACAAAAACAAATAAAAACGACATCCTAAACGAACAGACACAATTCAAATCGCACGCATTATTCGAACACATCTCACCACACACACACAGCTTCAATCTTTCGAAACACTTTCTCGTCGCCAACAACAAGACGAGCAGCGCTACTAGCGACAGCCTCTGATGAAGCCTTCTATAGGTGAAAGCCGGTTTAGGCTGTAAGGTAAAACTTTACGTTTTTACTTATAAAAAACTTTGTGTTCCGAGTCGTCAATATTATAGTGATATTTAGTTAAGTAACGGACACATCATGGACATCGAAATCCAAGAAGCAAATATTAGAAAAAGTCAAATCAGTAATGTAAATGAGCAGATGGCAGACCAAATTAAAACTCAAGTCAAAGAGCAGTATATAGAAATAGAAAATAAATGTATAAGTAAAATTAATGAACATAATGATGACGTAGAAGTTAAAATAATGGAGGTAGAAAGTGTATGTAAACAATCAATACAAGAGTGTGTGGGGGTTATTGATAAACATAACCTTCAATATGAAACTAAAAATGATAATAAATTAAGAGTAATTGAGCAGAATATAATTGAGATTAAAGATGAATTACATGTGGCCGTAAGCCAAAATATAAATAGTGTTGCGGAGCGAGTAGTGTATACTCGCGAAGCAAAAGATGACATAGAACTCGAACAATTTAATTGTGACAACGGTAGAGTACACCCGATGCAATTTTTGAATAGGGTGAGGGAATTTAACCGATTTAATAGTAGTAGTTGGGAGGGTAAATTACTAAAAATGTTAGTGTTTCAAGGGTAATTCCAAAATATGGGTGGAAGTACATAATACAGAGTGGAGTAGTTACGAAAAATTTGAGTTAGCATTCCGAAACAAGTATTGGTCAGAAGAGGACCAGGAAATTTTACGTAGTAAAATAATGGGAACGGGGAATTTTGGGAGAATAAACAACCACCTAACCATGTATGTAATGACAATATATAATGAAGCAAAGTACCTAGAACCGCCGTTGCCGTTCCGGTCATTTGTGAGACATGTCAGCAAACATTTACCGAGAGAGGTACAGATCACATTGATGACGAGAGAGGTAAGTGACATCAATGAATTAGAAAAAGTGTTAGATGTGTTTCAGAATATTAGGGACCAGGAAGCCAGCAGACGTCCACAACAACCCAATGTAAGCAATGGAGGGAGTTATGCACCGAGGGGAGGACAAAACGTGGGTAATACACATAATGATCGAGAACCAGGCAGACGATATCTGATGTGGAAATGTGATGGGTGTCTCGGGGAAAATTATGCTGACCGTAATTTTTGTTATAGATGTAGGAAGGCAAGGCCCGGTCATCAGCCGAGGATGCAGCAGAGATTCAACAACACACAGCAGAGAAACAGCGAAGGACGAGCCGAGAATACAAGAAACGAAGGAGGAAATCAGCAGACGGGAAGAGTGTACATGCCCAGAAATACGGTTGAGAGGACGGTAAACTAATAAGGACAATGGATGAGGAGGCCCGGCCATTGTTGATAGATAACTGCGGGGTCCATGAAAATAAATACAGGAATCACACAATTCACACGGACATGGCTGCTGAATTGATGGAAGAAGAGGAGGCGGGAACGATGAGACCAGAAGCATGGTTGACGGAGGTAAAACTGGAAATAGAAGGTAAGCCAGTCATGACACTTATAGACACAGGTAGTGAAGTATCAGTAATAGCGGAACATGTGCTAAACAAATTAAGAGAGACTAACAAAAATATTCCATCTTTGCCAGTTGCGGGGGTAACCATTGTAGGCATTACGGGTGTTAGAAGTAAACGGGTTACAACACAAGTCCAGTTGAATATAGTAATAAATGGGGAAAGTTATGAAAATACATTCTTAGTTGTAAGGGGCTTAAACTTAGAAGTAATATTGGGTAATGATTTTCTGATCAGGAATAATGCGGTAATCAATTTCAGAAAGAGAATTTTGGAATTGAACAATGAAGGGAAACAAATAACAGTTAATTTTGAACGGGTATTAGATACAGTAAAGATTTCGGGTATAAGTGTTATACCAAATAGGGTCATAGATAGTGATATGGAATTTAGTATGAATATGTGTAAAGAGAGAGTGAGTGATGAGAGTGAGGAGAGAATATGGGCGGATAGAGCGGTTAAATTTTGTGGTGAGGGTGGCGTAATGGGGAGTTCTCAATGACAGGTGTTGTGGCGGGTAGTCGAGGGTTTTAGGGGAGCGTTTGCTGGGGAACCAGGAAGGGCAAAAGGTTATGAGTGTGAACTAAAGGTGAGGGAGCAGGGAGCATGCGCCATATGTACAACGAAGTTATCCGGTACCATATTCAAAAAGGGGGGCAGTACAGTTAGAATTGGATAGAATGTTAGAGGGTGGTATTATAGAGAGGTCGGTATCAACCTATTCTAACCCTTTAGTGGTAGTTATAAAAAAGGACAGGAGGGTTAGATTATGCCTTGACGCGAGAAAGATAAACCAAATTATTATTCCTGATAGAGAGTCTCCTGAGGCAATTGAAGAAATTTTTCAGACGTTTAGTGGGGTGAAATATATGACGTCGTTAGACTTGAGAGCAGGTTACTGGCAGGTACCGCTAGCTCAAAACAGTCGCATAATGCATTTTTATTTAACGGAAAAAATTATCAGTTTACTCGCTTACCGTTTGGATTGAACACCAGCGTAGCTAGTTTTATTAAATGTCTTGATGAAATTTTGCAGCCCCAGAATTTAGATTTTTTGACTATATATGTGGATGACATTCTGATAGCTTCCAGAACATTTGAGGAGCATGTAGAACATTTAGAGTATGTGTTGGAAAAGTTGTACCAGGGAGGTTTGACTGTGAATTGGGATAAATCAAAATTTTTACAGACTGAAATACATTTTCTAGGATTCATCATAACACCTACAGGAATACGGGCCAATCCGGACAAAGTAGAATCCATCATGATGTTTCCGGAGCCTAAAAACATAAAGCAATTACAAAGTTTTCTTGGGCTATGTAATTTTTACAGGAAGTTACAGCGAAACTACGTTCAGATGACGGCGAGACTTAGCGCCGTGTTGCAGAAGAACAAACCATGGAAATGGGGGGGGGAATGAAAGGGAAGCGTTCTGCGAAATTAAGAATAAGTTCGCCGATATGATTTTAATGAACCACCCAAATTTCAATAATAATTTTTATTTACAGACAGACGCTAGTAATATAGCACTAGGAGCCGAACTGTATCAAGAGGACAAGGCGAGAGAACACCATTCCATTGCTTTCGCCAGCCAGACGTTGCTAGCATCAGAACGCAACTATACAACCACAGAGAAGGAGCTCCTCAGCATAGTGTTTGCAGTAAAGAAGTTCCGGACATACCTGCTGGGCAGTAACACCATCATCAGGACGGACCATAAAGCGCTGTCATTTCTGAACACTTGCAAGCTCACACACAGCCGGATAACCAGGTGGGTGTTAGCGCTCCAAGAGTACAATTTTTCTTGGGAATACATTAAGGGGGTAGAGAACAGGGTACCTGACACATTACCACGAGTAGACACAGATAGAAATAGAACTGGTAGAGATATTAAAGAAATAGAAATTTATAGACTATCCAGGGAAGATAAACTTTGTGGGGAAGAGTTGAAAGATATAAACATAATGCAGAGAGCCGATAGTAAACTAAATAAAATTATAACCAGTGTAGAATCAGAATTAGATGAATTAGGGTATAAACAATATTTTCAGGTGTTTAATGGGAGTTTATTTAAGAGAGTAGAGGGTAGAGAGAGGGATTGGAGGTTAGTAATACCGGAGGGACTGGTAGAGAAAATAGTGTGGGACTGTCACTACAGATACGGACATTTTGGGGCAAAAAAGTGTGCGAGTGTATTAAGGGAATCTTGTCTATTTAGAAATATGGAAAGACGCGTGCGAAAAATACTTAGAGTTTGTGAACTATGTCAGAAATCCAAAGTTGTGAATTATAGGGTAGAAGGGGAATTAAATTACATTAAGGTGGAAAAACCATTTGATTTAGTAGCTGTGGATTTGTATGGCCCATTCCCAAAGGGTAGGGGTGGTGTTATGTATATTTTCATTGTGCTTGATACTTTTTCCAAATATGTCAGATTGTATAGTGTGAAGAGAGCGACGAGTAAGGTACTGAGTGAAAAGATAACACGTGACTACATGGTCAACATTGGAAAGCCAAAAGTAATCCTGTCAGACCACGGACCACAGTTCATCAGTGGAAGATGGCGTCAGACTCTCGGATGGGAAGGTATCATCCCAAAACACACTGCAGTATATCATCCGCAATCCAACCAGGCGGAGAGGGTCATGAGGGAATTAGGCAGAATTTTCTGAGCATACTGTCACGCCAAACATAGCGAGTGGGCCTTGTACGTCCAGAGAATTGAGAACTGGCTGAACAGCGTAACACATGAGTCGACGGGATTCACGCCTTACGAGTTGGTAAAAGGAAAGCGTCCACCACGGATTTTAGAGCATTTATTCGATTTTCCACCTGAGACAAATATCATAAACCAGGACATAAAATTGAGGCTGGCAAACGAAAGGTTATTGACGAAAGGAGAAAGGCGGAAACGGAGACATGATATGAAAGGTAAGTGTGTGAAGTATGAAATTGGACAATTAGTATTGGTAAAACGCCATGATTTGTCAAATGCTCAAGACAAGGAGATGAAAAAGTTCTTTTTACTATACGAAGGGCCCTACGAAATAATAGAAATTAAAATGAATAATTCATATGTTTTGCAGAACCGGGAAACATGAGAAATAATGGGTACACAGAATGCTACGAATTTGAAGTTGTATTGGTCATAGTGAAAATTTTGAATGTTAATATGCGTTAATTTGTTTTCAGAAGGGACTCTCCCCCATTTTCGGGCGGTCACGACCTTACCAGTCCTGGCCGTGGTTTTCGGCATTTGGAGGCGGACCATGGTTGGCAGAACTTCCTTCGGGCAGGGAAACGACGATGGTCCGGCTCCACCAAAATTGGTAAAGATTAGAAATTTCACCACATGTTGAATGGGGAGGGGGACCCCTAAAGGTACGTGATACGAATTATTTTTTTACACTCAAGGTGCAGCGGCTAGGTGCACCATATCATGTACCAGCACTGTTTTCGAGTGCTTGTAAATAGTTATGGAGGCTATATATATTAAAGGCAGTGCATTCACAAACAAAATTTTTGAGTCTCATTGGAAAAAATAAATTTTACCTATGAGAGCAATTACAGTATAGTCTGGAAAAGACGAATTTTGTTGCAAAAGGGATTGGAGTGAGATAGACGGCGGGTTAGAATACGTGGGAGAATAAAAGGAATAAATTTGGTGCTAAAGGTAGTAAAAAGAGGACGTGAATTCACGTAGTATATCTATCTGGTTCCAATTATTTTCGCGGCAAAACCCCGTCTTTTCGGGCGATTACAGACTCAGTAGCATTAAGGATAAAATTAGCCTCCAACTTACCAAATATATAATTTGTAATGGTTATAATTTTAAAATTATGGCAGTAGTTATAGTGTATTCTAGCAAATAAGTGACCATTATAATCATGAAATTTGTAGTACAAGCTAAGAAAGGCGAAAGGTTTGCTGTGTAAAGATTAAAAATATAGATGTGTCTAAAAAAATGTAAAAATGAAAATCAATCAAGTAATTAATATACCCAAACATATAAGAGTTGACCTTTCGTGAATTGCAGTAGCGGTGTCAGCATTGGCCTTATATGTCTTTTGGTAGTTTCCCCACATTTTGGGCGGTCACGGTTTCACCAGGCCCTGGCCGTGGAATTATGTAAGTAGTTACAAAATTGGTGAATTTTGAAATTGAACCAGGGGGTAACCGGGGAAACTACATAACTATGGAACAGCGGCTATCGTCGAAGGTGTCGATAGTGCCATCTTTAAGGGTGTGTGAATCATTTTAGTAGGATTACTGGTGTCCTCGGACATCAGTAATACCGAATTTTTATGTAATGCGGAACCAAGAATGGTATGGGCAGCGTCCATACCTTATATATGTAACTTAAGTTCTTGGGAATGCAAATGGATGCCACAGTCCACCATCAGAAAACAATAGTGTGTGTGGTAAAGGAGCTGGCAGTTACAAGCCAGGGGCACAGATATAGTATCTGTGCACAAGGTAAATACCTAGACCGACCGGCAGGTGGTTTACCTAATTGTAGCAGAGTCAGAAAGGGGGGAAACAATAAAGTGATGTAGTGGGAGTGTAGCTGTAATTGCAGCGAGAGGGTGATGACCTCTGTAAACAGCGGGCGGTCAACTTATAACACGACTCTATAGAGAGAGTTGGGGGTTGAGAATCCATAGAGCTGTTCAGTAACTGTTGCTATGACTATGTCTCAATGAGTAGCGATGTAAGTCCCTATGAGAGCAACCGATTTTAAGTGATAGAGTCAATTATAATATTTTATTTGATTCAAAAATACTATTGTAATCGATAGGTTGTTTAGGAGTAAGTGATGTGCTGTGTGTAATGATTTCATGAAAGACTGTGCTAATACTTAAAAGACTTTCAAGTATATTAAATGTTGATCAGATTCTATTCAGTATGTTTTATTGTGTCATTATTGTTAGTATGTTAAGGTTAAGAGTTTATGAACATGTGTACTTTATATAATTTTGAAATATGTCAGTAGTAAGGTCATTCACCTTGCCAAGAAAATCAGCTGATCAGCTGTAGTGTATCACTTATAAATGATTTGTAAATTTTTGAATATAATTAATGTTTGAATATAATGATTTCAATGTGGTTAAAAATTTTAATTTAAATGAGGGAAATAATTTGAGATAGTTAAGAATTTAAATGGTTTGTAAAAGATGGTAAATGTGAGACTTTGGGTGATTATTATTTTGTGAGGACATTTAGATCAGTCCATGTTGAGTTTAAAGGGGTACTTGAGAGAATAAGATTGTTATGAATAAAAGTAATGTAGAATTTGGAATGTAATAGTGACACAGTAGAAATGGGGAAAATATGTGGAGTAATGATTGATATATTGAGTTAATAAATAAATGGAGATATTTTGTAGATGAAAGTGATGTATTGGGAGAGTAATTAGTTGATGGTGATTTTGTAAAGGGGGGTGGTGTGATAAGGAGTCCGCAACGACAGGCGTTGTGGCGGGAAGGGACCGATTGGCGCCGGAAAGGGTTACCTAGGGGGAGTCCAGGAACCAACATAAGGGAGTGAGCTTTGGGAGGGAAACACACATCCTGAGTACAAAGGGGTAGAGAGTATTTTTTTTATATAAGGGTAAAATGATGCGATATGAGTTGAATAGTAAGTTGGGGTTAGAGATTGATTGGGAGATGTTTTGATAGAGAAGGGGTGTCATATTAGTTAAAGCTGTTAAGTGAGTATTAGAGTCAGAAAGGGGGAAGATTATAAATGTATAAATGCCAAGGTAGTAAATCAAGTTATTATGAATAATTAAGTCACCCAAGCTAAATGAGAGTGAGAATGTTAAAGAAAGGAAAGTCATAGTCAAAATGTATAAAATTAATTGAAACAAGTGACAGATTTTAATAGAAATTGAAAGTAATTAAAGCTATAAAATGGGTAATATTGGTCAATTTAAATGTAAATTTTATTGTTTATTGTAATAGTAACCATGTTAATTTTAAATGTCTTGTTTTATTACATTGTACTATGTTTGAAGATAAAAAAAAATTTTTTTTAAAGGCGTCATGTATTTTATGAACATATGTAGGTCAAGGTCGTTGACTTGACCCAGAGAGATCAGCTGATGGTTGATGTTATAGGCAAGACCTGTTTCTAGTAATTGATTGATGCCATTTTGTTTTTTTTATTGAATTCAATATTTTTGTTTTCTGAAAATTGAAAAAAGTATATTTTGATAAATTTAAATTTTTTTTGAAAAAAAAAATTTGATTTTTTCCATCTGCCATATAGATGATGTTTGAATTTCAAGTGTATTATTGTTTATGTGTATTACTAGTGTTTTATTGAATTATATTGTTTAGAATATATGTATAAACAAATGTTAGAGTAAGTGAATTCATGTTTTAATAAGATGTTCAATTTGTTTTTCTTTAGGATTGTTATTAGTATTGAAGAGAATTAGGGATTCATGTAAAAGATTTTCTTATTGTGATTTTTGAGGAAGTACAATTTGATTTTAACGTAAATGAATTTTGAATATAAAGAGAAATGTTTTGAGAATTTAAAAGGATAATTTTGATTAGTGAGTAATTATGAGAGTGTGTACGAGCCCAGTAACTGCTAAAGGCAGCCCAGTATGCATGACAAGGGGGAACATATCGGTTGAGGATCTGGCATGGTATAAGTCCAGGGATTTGGAGTTTGGGGTGGCATGTTAAGAGGTTGGGTGCGCTGTGGTGCGTATCTGTTCGATTTTATGGTGTTGGGATCTCGTATAGAGAAGTCCAGTAATCTCGTTCAGGTGCGGCCGTAGTCGCCGAGCTAGGGGGGTAGTTTACCCATGATGTATAAGAACTAATGGGGGATTGTTGGCACCATATCCTCACCGATCCTCTTAGGGGTTTAGCAATGAGATTTCTTCTGTTTCGGCAGAAGATCTTTCATTGGGGGGGTATTGTAACGGGGCAAAAAGGGGTATTATGTTTTATTGCAATTTTATTCGGTTTTATTTCAAATTATACGGGCCCAAAACAGCGAGTCACCTACATAAAACGGTTCAGTGTGTTGGAAGACGGTGTGGTCAACAACGGTTTAATTCACAGAATTCCAGTGCGCACATGCCTGTGCTTTCCGTAGGGGAGAAGAACAAAAAACTTGGTAACTAACAACCAGTTACAATGGAATGCGTGTGTTCAACAACGCAATACAATTCTCAGAACTTTAATACTGTGTGACACACACACAGACGCGCAAACACCAGCGGGCGCGCAACCGACGCCGAGAAGCTAAATCAATATGGCTTGAAGGTGATATTTACCCAACATGTGCTTCTGTGCTGGCGGAAACGCAATGAGAAATCCCGCCCATCTATGTGACGTGCAGAGAGGCAGTGAGATTTTGTCGACGTCCAACACACGGGAGTTGCACAGGTTGAATGAACGGTGACGGTGATCATAAGGCATTGTAAGTTCCGTTATGTCTAACTTCTGGTGGGAGATTGGTTAGTGACTCCCGCTCTCAGTTGAATTAACTCCGTTCACCGGCCGGGAATTGTACGAAGTCACGCATTTCTAAATTTATTATTTTTGGTAAAAAGTGTCAACTTGTACTTACAAAATGAATCGATATCTAAAATGTAGCCAGTGAAGTGACGGAAAACCTTTAAAGTGAATATGACCAACGAAACATTTGGATATAACTAGTGCAGCATGTGGTGACGAGAGGGACATCTCAAGTCAGGTTCCCGATTTTAGTTCCTTTTAATTCAATGAGCGGTATTAAATAATGGGAGGGTAAATGGAATGAGAGTTGTGTGTGCAGCATACTGGGACGTCTAGAATAAAATAAAATAATTAGGGTCATATATTAAGAAATATATATATTTGTCTGTATAAAAATGATTCAAGGTCTTGTTTATGTTTGAAATAATAAGAGCTATTGTTAATGATGTGAAGGCAGCGAAGTTTAAGTCAGCAGGAAATTTGAGTAACTTGAGTAAAATTTAAAAGTAAATAAATAAAGTGTTGAAGGTTTAAAGAATAAAATAAAATTTAATTGTTTCTCTTCATAAACGCGAGTTGCATACGTTATTAATATAACCTTGTAATCATACTTGCATTACAACGTTCGTGTGATGGATCCTGGGCTGAGAGGAAAATTTTAAGGTAAGTGGAAGATAAATAATTTTATGATTTAATGTGTGAATAATTAATTAACTTCACAGACTGTAGTCGTAATTGACATTGTACTGGAATGCACCAAGATTCAAGTCAACGTGCAAGGTTCGTCGAGATCGAGTAGCTCATAGACGTTCTGCTTCGACTCTTACTGTTCGTTGCTCTTCTGATTCCAATGCACGCAATCAAGTAGCTCGTAAACGTTCTGCTTCGACTCTTAATGTTCGTTGCTCTTCTGATTCCAATGCACGCGATCGAGTAGCTTGTAAATGTTCTGCTTCGACTCTTACTGTTCGTTGCTCTCCTGATTCCGATCCACACGATTGAGCAACTCGTAAACGATCTCCTTCGTTGCTTGCTTGTCGTTCCTCGCTTGTTTGAGAAGCTCATAATCGCTTTTTGTTTCGTGCTCCGCTGGTAGATCTACCAATTGATGCGCGTTTAGGAGGCATGATTATTTTGACGGAGAAAGCAACAACAACTGCAAGCAAAGCAACAATATTGTTAATTAATTTAGAATATACATATATATTTTTTTTAATATAATGGCTCCATCGTGAACTCGATGATTCTGCCAATGTCAATTTATTTGGCGTCAAAGTTTGCAAAATTCGTGCACACAAAAACTCACCAAAGTTTCATCGTAATCAGATGAATGGTATAGGAACGCATAGAAGACGAAAAAACGTACACACAAACAAACATGAATTTTTATATATTTGGTGCCAAAATTTGCAAAGTGACGTAAAACACTTAAATTTTTCATGTAACTACCTAATAACCATACCTTTTTGGAATCCGTATTTAATTTACTACCTGTATGATATATTTGCTGCTAATTGGTAACAATAATAAAAATTTTAATGAAGAAAGTTGTGTTAGTGGTTGAAATCACAAGCAGAATGATCACTGTTGCACGCCACTACATAAAAATTATCCCGATTAGCGCTTTCAAGCTTCACAGCTCATCGTCAGAAATTATGTGAAAACAAACCCTTCAACACCTCTCACCCCACCCTGCTCACACACAACAAGCTATAATCCAAATGTCCCTTCCCCACCCCCTAAGCCCTGTCCCACCATCTGTACAGTTACATATTTTTCTAGCAAATTCCTTGTGTTTCAGTGTTGTGTGTGTGTGTGTGTGTGTGTGTGTGTGTGTGTGTGCATTCCTTTTAAACCTACCCTCTTCCTCTCCACACACGTGGGTCAGTCACACACCCTTATTTTAAAACATCCAATTAGTACTATGCAATATAATTCTTAATCTTATCTATCTGTCCTCTATCATTTACTTCTTAATTATGTTATAAAATATTTCTTCATTATCAAATTTAATTTTAATATTAATTAAATTGTCTAGCCCTTTCTCTCTTTCTTTCAATATTTCTAACTCCTCTCTAAGCTTCCTTTCAACCGTGTTATTTACTACTTTTACAATTTCATAGTCTTCCAAAGGATTAACAAACTTATGTTTGTCTTCTATGAAATGTCTTGCATATAACGAATTGGTTGTTGTATTACCTTCTCCACGTTTGTGGTCAGACAACCTGCATACGAATTTTTGTCCTGTCTCACCTAGGTACACTTTGTTGCAGTCTTTACATTTTAATTTATAAATTCCGCTTTTCTGTAATACTGGAATTTTTTCTATATTCTTATTCCTTATCTTATCAAATACCGTTTCACATTTTTTAATAGCAATATCTACTCCGTATTTATTAAAACATTTTTAATTTTTCTAGTATGTGAAACTATGTATGTCAATGATCCTGCATAATTCTTTTGTTCTGGTTCTATTTTAGCTTTTTGTATGTTAACCCTTTTATAACTTTATCCACTATGTTGGTGTTATAATTATTATTCCTTACAATTCCCTTTATCATTTTTAACTCCCTATCTTTTGATTCGGTCTCTTTTAAACACTTCTGAGCTCTGTAACAAAATGAATTGATTGCCGCTATTTTATATCTATAAGGGTGGTAAGACTCTCTTGGTATAATTATATCAGAATACGACTCTTTCCTAAATATCTCAAACTGTAGTTTCTCATTATCTTTAATTTCTATGTTTAAATCTAAGTAATTTATTTTATTACCTCCTATCTCTTCTTTAAATTGTAAGTTTTTATCCTTATTATTTACCTCATTTATAAACTCATGCACTTCTTCTATGCTTCCTTCCCAAATTACTAATACATCATCAACGTATCTAGACCATAATTTTATATTGTCTTTATACTTAGTGGAACTTATTAATTGCTTTTCAAAATCATTCATGTATATTTCTGCAAGAATAGGGGATAATGAAGACCCCACAGGTAAACCTTTTTTCTGTACATAAAACTTGTTATTAAACCTAAAATAGTTCTGATTTACACATTCTTTAATTACTTTAATCAACTGCTTTTTATACCTGTATTCTCCCATATTATTATCGCTTATGAACTTAATAACTTTATTTACTGTGATATTGGTAAACATGTCCTTAACATCCAGTGATATCAATTTTGTATTTACATTAATTCTAATATTTTCTAATTTTTCTATCAATTTTACATTATTCTCTATGTCGTATTTTGTCCCAAATTCATATTTCTCTTTCAGTACTCTGCTAACTTCCTTTGACAATTTATAAATAGGTGCATTAATAAAAGAAACAATCGGTCTAATTGGTTTTCCTTCTTTATGTATCTTAACCTGACTTTTAAAAGTTGGTGCTGTTGGATTACTTTCCAATATATACTTTTTCTTATTTTCTTCTATAAATGTTATCTGTTTCATCATTTGTTTTATCCTTGATTGGTACTTACTTGTATAATCATACTTTATTTCCTCATATGGTCCTTCCCTTATAAATTCTTCCGTTTTCTTTATGTATTCGTCCTTTCTCAGTAGTACCATTGTATTTTCTTTGTCCGCCTTCGTAACTATAATATCATTCTTTTTTATTTTATTCTTTAGTTTAGTTACAGTTGATTTGATTTTTTGTTCATTTTTTGAATTATACAAATTTTTCTTAAATATTTTATCTACTACATTCCCTACTTCCCACCTTATTCTTTTTTTATCATTTTCATTTCCTAGTTTTTGTCGTATGCTTTCGCATTCAATAATCATTTTTTCTTGATTTAATTCTGGTGGCGGCGCGTATTTTAAGCCTTTTGCTAACATTTCTTTTTCTTCTGTATTGTAAGTTACCTCTGTAAGGTTTATTACTCTTTTTTCATAGTTATTCTTAGAGAGGTGTTCCTTTTTTACTTCGTTCTTTCTTATTAATTTATTTAACTTATCTACCATTTTTTTATTTTTATTTTCCAATTTCTTTTCTACGTACCCCAAACCAAAATTATATAATATTTCTTCTAACTCTACATACGAGTATATTCTTAACAATTCTATATGTCTGTCATATAATTCCCTATTATATCTATTGATTAAACCGTAGAATGACCCTATTTCCAATTTTATCCACAACTTCTCGCTTTGTTCTTTTACTTTTTTGGCTACACTGTTCTTATTTTTAATTTTAACTTGAGCGTATTCTGGGATGACATTATTATCCAGACATTGTTTATTAAACCATATTTTACTTAAAACCCTCTTCAATTTAACTTTTAACTTAAGATATTTAAAAACTTTACTTACCTTATTGTTGTCGTTTATTACCTCATTGTTATTGTCCATTACCTGTCGTCGATTGCACATCTTCACAGAAGTTTAATGAAGAAAGTTGTGTTAGTGGTTGAAATCACAAGCAGAATGATCACTGTTGCACACCACTATATAAAAATTATCCCGATTAGCGCTTTCAAGCTTCACAGCTCATCGTCAGATCGGAATTGACAGAAATTATGTGAAAACAAACCCTTCACCCCCTCTCACCCCACCCTGCTCACACACAACAAGCTATAATCCAAATGTCCCTTCCCCACCCCCTAAGCCCTGTCCCACCATCTGTACAGTTACATATTTTTCTAGCAAATTCCTTGTGTTTCAGTGTTGTGTGTGTGTGTGTGTGTGCATTCCTTTTAAACCTACCCTCTTCCTCTCCACACACGTGGGTCAGTCACACACCCTTATTTTAAAACATCCAATTAGTACTATGCAATATAATTCTTAATCTTATCTATCTGTCCTCTATCATTTACTTCTTAATTATGTTATAAAATATTTCTTCATTATCAAATTTAATTTTAATATTAATTAAATTGTCTAGCCCTTTCTCTCTTTCTTTCAATATTTCTAACTCCTCTCTAAGCTTCCTTTCAACCGTGTTATTTACTACTTTTACAATTTCATAGTCTTCCAAAGGATTAACAAACTTATGGTTGTCTTCTATGAAATGTCTTGCATATAACGAATTGGTTGTTCTATTACCTTCTCCATGTTTGTGGTCAGACAACCTGCATACGAATTTTTGTCCTGTCTCACCTAGGTACACTTTGTTGCAGTCTTTACATTTTAATTTATAAATTCCGCTTTTCTGTAAAGATAGGGAGTTAAAAACGATAAAGGGAATTGTAAGGAATAATAATTATAACACCAACATAGTGGATAAAGTTATGAAAAGGGTTAACATACAAAAAGCTAAAATAGAACCAGAACAAAAGAATTATGCAGGATCATTGACATACATAGTTTCACATACTAGAAAAATTAAAAATGTTTTAATAAATACGGAGTAGATATTGCTATTAAAAAATGTGAAACGGTATTTGATAAGATAAGGAATAAGAATATAGAAAAAATTCCAGTATTACAGAAAAGCGGAATTTATAAATTAAAATGTAAAGACTGCAACAAAGTGTACCTAGGTGAGACAGGACAAAAATTCGTATGCAGGTTGTCTGACCACAAACGTGGAGAAGGTAATACAACAACCAATTCGTTATATGCAAGACATTTCATAGAAGACAAACATAAGTTTGTTAATCCTTTGGAAGACTATGAAATTGTAAAAGTAGTAAATAACACGGTTGAAAGGAAGCTTAGAGAGGAGTTAGAAATATTGAAAGAAAGAGAGAAAGGGCTAGACAATTTAATTAATATTAAAATTAAATTTGATAATGAAGAAATATTTTATAACATAATTAAGAAGTAAATGATAGAGGACAGATAGATAAGATTAAGAATTATATTGCATAGTACTAATTGGATGTTTTAAAATAAGGGTGTGTGACTGACCCACGTGTGTGGAGAGGAAGAGGGTAGGTTTAAAAGGAATGCACACACACACACACACACACACACACACACACACAACACTGAAACACAAGGAATTTGCTAGAAAAATATGTAACTGTACAGATGGTGGGACAGGGCTTAGGGGGTGGGGAAGGGACATTTGGATTATAGCTTGTTGTGTGTGAGCAGGGTGGGGTGAGAGGTGTTGAAGGGTTTGTTTTCACATAATTTCTGACGATGAGCTGTGAAGCTTGAAAGCGCTAATCGGGATAATTTTTATATAGTGGTGTGCAACAGTGATCATTCTGGTAATAATAAAAATATTGAAAACTTGAGATTTTCGTTATAAAAACCTCTGTATCAAATAAATAGAACACAGTTTACAATCTACGTACAAATAAATTACGTACCTTTTAACAGTTTTTAAAAAAACAACGTCACTTAACCACTTTAAAACACAATGTTTATACACTTTAAACTAATGAATGGCCGGCCGTCAATGGCGCTGGCCGCAAAGACAAAACTAAACTTTTTTAATATCTGGCACAAATTATGCCTCACTGATATTCTCGATATGGTTAAAATATTACGATGGGCCAAAGTAAGACTCGACCTGTTTCACTGAGTGTAAGAATAGCTTAAAGTCGACTGGGAGCCGGTAATTTGATACCTGCCGGAATCCGGTAGTGCGCCACTTTAAAGGATATATATATATATATATATATATTACTATAATACTTATAACTATTTTACCTCAAGATGTATTTTTTCTTTAGGGACATGTTTCGGGAGATCCTGTTCTCCCATCTTCAACCTTCGCCATCTTGCTTCTGGTGCAGTATTTGTGTGTTGGCTTCTGGATGTTATTATGGTGGTTTGTTGGTCTTTGGTCCTTCAATGTTGCATTATTGTGTGTGGTTGTGGTATCTGTTTTTGTATTTTGTGTATTTTCGATGTTGAGTGCTTTGAATATTGTGTCATGTTTTGTATTGATTTGTATTTGTTCTGGTATTAATTTGTTTTGTGTTTTATGTTTGTAAATCTGTAAATTTTCCCAAATGTTCATTATGGTGCCTTTGTGTGGTATATGTTTTATTAGTGTTACATTGGTTATGTCTGGGAATTCATGTCCTGTGTTTATTGCATGTGTGGCTAAATTGGATTTATATATGTTTGGTTTTTTGTATGCATTTAGGTGTTCAAAATAACGTTTTTTCAGCTGTTTTTTTGTTTGTCCTATATAACATTTATTGCAATCTTGGCATTCAATTTTGTATATACCGTTGGTTGTCGTATTATCTTTGTTGTGTGAGTTATTTATATTTTGCAATTTATTTTTATTAGTTTTGTATGCTATTTTTATATCTGTGTTTTTAAATAGTTTTGTTAGTTTTGACATTTTATTATTTATATATGTGAATGTGGCCCATTTTTTGTTGTTGTTATTATTTATGTGTTGTTCAGTTTGATTAATTCTTAATTGTTCAGTTTTTATTTTGTATTTGATTTTATTTTCTATTTTGATCATAGTATTTTTATTGTATCCATTTGCATAACCAATTTGGTGTATTATATTTCTTTCTTTGTCAGTTTCTTGTTTGTTTAGGGGTATTTTGTACATTCTGTTATATATATATATATATATATATATATATATTACATTTAATATTTATAAATAAATTTACTTCAAGATATACCTTTTTTTCCAATTTTTTCCAACTTCCAAAAGAAGTAAATTTATTTATAAATATTAAATCTATTATATACATCAAGAAACGGACTGTAGCAGATAGTGATTGAATATATATATATATATATTTTTTTAATATAATGGCTCCATCGTGAACTCGATGATTCTGCCAATGTCAATTTATAATATTTTTTTTTTTGTCAGAAACCTTCTCGGGCGCGACTCACCAAAGTTTCATCGTAATCGGATGAATGGTATAGGAATGTATAGAAGACGAACAAACAAACAAATATTCTTTTTTTTTTTGTCAGAAACCTTCGCGGGCGCGCACACGACAACTCACCAAAGTTTCATCATAATCGGATGAATGGTATGAACGCATAGAAGACGAACAAACAAACAAATATTCATTTTTATATATTAGATTTTCTATACTCAGTATAGTATGGTCTCTCTATTACATCTGATTCTTAGTTTCATAATCTTTTTTATTATTATTTACTTATCTGATTATTCATTATTATTTACTATAATTACAACAGTTCTTTCTGTATGCATTGTGCATAGTTTGTCATGGGTCATATTATTTATTAGGACTTTATTTCTTTACTTAATATAGACATTTTGCTATCTGTCATGATTTTTTGATAAATCTTGTACTTGTTATTCCACAATAATATTATTAATTGGCATATTGGCCCTAGTCATTATTCTGATCTTTTACTACATTATTTATCACACATTGAGTTACTTTAATTCATCTTAGGTAACTCTATTACTCTTCACAATTCATAATTAGGTTTTGTTCACCTTACATTCTAATACATGTTTTTACAAAATTAATAGATTTATAGTATTCTGAGTACATAAAGTTCTTTACATAACTTGTTTCATTAGACATCATTTATCCTTAGGAACTATACAATTTATACTTTCAGTATTTTTTCTTTAATCATTAATTATTATGCCTTAGCATACCTCTCTTTCAAGGTTAAGTTTTTACATTGTTGATTATACTTGGTTAACCTCCTTCTATTTGTTCAATTATCATATCTTATCAATTAATTCATTTACTATTTATTATTATTAACATGATGCTTAGTTTATTTCTTATGATAGGTATTCTTTTTCCATTGTTCAGCTAATATGCTGGTCACTTTACTTTAAGTTATTTTTTAAGTATTATCATTCTACTTTTCATTTATTTATGGTTGTAATGGGGCAAAAAAGGAGTATTTTATTTATTTAAATTTATTTTATCTCAATTGCAAGCCCAACACATAAAATTGTCATCACACAAAAGAATCAGTGATGTGAAGTTGTGCAAGTAGTCGGACGTTGGAATGTGATGCATGCTGTCAACGCAATTGAATTCTAAGAACGGTAGTGCTGTGTGACGTACAAAGACGCGCAACATGAACATGCGCGCGTAAAGACGCAGATCAGACTCTAAACGACGCCACAAAAAATGGCGAAACAACGAAAGTCTTGTACCATGCGGTCTTGTGACGGTGGATGTAGCTGAGAGACCACGCCTTCCACAGCCTCAATATTTTCGCCAGTTAGCATTGGCAAAACGTGGTCACCATGCAAGCCTATGTTACCGAGAGAGTGACAAAAACTTTGTAATCCAAAAGGCAGTGTGGGTTACAGGAAGCAGACAGACAAGGTGGGGATTTGGTTAGCCGTTGGCTAGTCAGTCATCTTCACCTATAGGCCTCATGCGGTCCTTTTAATTTTCGACTCGAACACCTTAAAGGTCGGCCGACCGTTTCAGTATAAATAAAAATGTGTAAAGCAGTTTGAAATGTATAAAAAACCAGTGAACTAAGTGAAAATTGCAAAAAACAAATTAAATAATAACAGTTTTTAATAACAACGCAGCGAATTTAGTGAGTGACGCGCCATGCGGTCAACAGGGACTCCGCTACTACACGTAACCGTACCCATTTCAATATATTCTTGTTTTATATAAAAAAAGGGGGTTTTTGTATGTGTGCAGTGTGCAAGCAAACTGGGTTGTAATCATTAAAATAATGACTTTATGTTAGGATGTAAACTAGTATTAGGAAATTAATCATGTTGAAATAATGTTTTTATATTTCCCAAGAAAGGGTTAATATTTTTAGTTTACCGTATTCAGTTATATTTTATCAGAAACTAATAATTAATAAGAAAGGAGTTTGTAGAAAAAATACAATGAACATTGGGTAAAATCAGAAGACGCAATAAAAAAATGTTGAGCTTGAGTAATAAACAGGCTCAACTTATATAGACCAGTAGATTCAAACTAGAAGTAAAAAAGAAAAAATGTCATGCTAAAGAAAATAAACCAACATTTTATTTGAGTTTACAAAAATATGTGTTTGTTAATTTGCATTCACCTGTGATTTTACTCTGCCAGAGTACACCAGACGACACCCTGGTAAATAACTCGAATTTACTTAGTAAAGGTAAGTGATTTGGAATTTCATAATTTTAAACAATAATAAACATGTGCAGGCTCAGTTGGTACCCTAAAAATGGGACAAAATTCAATATTTCAATAATTTAATTAACTCGTAACGTTTTATGGTGTTTTAATTGGTCTATCTCTTATTTATTCTCACTCAACTAATCTATTGGGGAACTAGTATTTGCCAACGTCTCAGTCTATTTGTCAGTTTATTCCATGTGTTGTCATAGAATGCTGTTTGTAGATTTACTACTTTACATGATTTGCTACTCTTCATTGCTTATACGTTTTATTTGTGTCATTTTTCCCTTTTTGTTAACCAAATACACTGTTACTCACCGTCTATGGCCTTTCCGTAATGTTTTTCGTGTTTACATGTTTCGAGGCACTTGCCTCATCATCAGAACTTATAAAAACTAATCTATGTCATAAATGATGACATTTGTCAAAATATTAAAAACACAATACGGCAATTAAACTATGTACAGAACTTGCTTTAAAATGTTAGGTGTGCCTTGCAAGACAACACGCGCCGTACTCTTGTAAGGAGTACGGCGCGTGTTGTCTTGCAAGGCACACCTAACATTTTAAAGCAAGTTCTGTACATAGTTTAATTGCCGTATTGTGTTTTTAATATTTTGACAAATGTCATCATTTATGACATAGATTAGTTTTTATAAGTTCTGATGATGAGGCAAGTGCCTCGAAACATGTAAACACGAAAAACATTACGGAAAGGCCATAGACGGTGAGTAACAGTGTATTTGGTTAACAAACACGTGGCTTGGGACTACAATAGGAGTTATTCCATTTAAATCAAAACCTTTTTGTTAACTACTTGTTTTCATAAATTCTTACTCCTCAGCTAATTTATTACTTCTCTTGGGGTTTATTTGTATGGAACATTTTGTACTGTTACAATATGTATTCTGTTTTTTCAATTCAAAAGTGGAGGTTTTATGCTTCGATAAAAATAAGTACTGGTACCTGGTATGATTGCATCCAGGATGGAGGCTGTCATGGAACTGACCAACAAAGCTGACGACAGACATTCTGTTATCACTGTGTTTAATTCGTGTTTACCAGTGTTAAAAATACCAACATTGCTGAGTACAGCGGCAGGAACATTCTGAAAATTACATACAGACTATACAAAACCTACAGACTTCACAAGTATTTTAAGGACAAGGTTTTAATTATTTTAAAAAGTTACCCTGTTGCATATTTAAACTGTTTCAATAGAGTAAAAACTTAATTATTCCTTGAACAAAACAAATTGAAAATCAAATTTGCAATGAAAATTTATGTACCAATATTACTATATTATTACCAGTAGCGTGGTAACCCCTGTCGTCTGTGTAACCCCTGTTGCCGGTGGCAACAGTACTAGAAATTAAAGAATATAATATTAATTATATTACAGAATAAATACTTTAGTTATTGAATAATTTGAAATCCGAACAATATTAGTAGGGAAACTTGAAGGAAAGCGTAGTATTGCTTTCGAACTGCTGGGCGCCTGCACCATCTTGTGTTGCCGGCTCAGACATCAGCAATGTTTTACTGCATACAGTCATTGACCTCATGTAGTTGTCACTGTACAAATTGTGGAGGGCATGCACCCAATGTGTTGCTGCTGTATAAACTGGCAAAACATTCAGTTAGCAGTTTGTTTGTTTTCGAAACTGACGTGCAGCAGATACTACATACCTATTTGTGTTTTGTTCGTTTAGTCATGTGTTCCTCTGTTTGTCTTTATTATTTTTAATTTGATTATTTTTGTTCTGATTTATTCTGTGTAAGTATAATGAGAGTCAGATCCCGTTGAACCGACAGAGGTTTCATCTGCCGGAAAGACAATGATGACCTTTTTTTTGACAAACACGGCACTGTGTATTTATTTATGGCAAAGGAAAGTACAATTAATTAAGAATCACACCGTTAAACCTTAAAAAGGCTGTGAAAAGCAAACAAAAAACTGACAAAAGGCATTGTGTTCTAGGTGGCAATACAAGGTCTCATTTGGCATGTGTTACGAAGGAACCCGTTGAAAAATTTGAGTGCTTATTATCCTTAAGAGTCCTGATTGTGTGCCTTGTGATTTCCACACATTCAGTCCGATGAAAGTGGCCCATGCAAAACGAGAATATAACACTGATGAAGAAGAATAAAATGCAGCGCAGGTATGATAATGACGTTGGTTGTGAATTTTTCAGCAACTGGACTGAAAATCTTGTTTCACGTTATGAAAAATGTTTAAATAAATGTGGTGGTTTTATAGACAAGTAGACCCTGACTTACTTACTGACTTATTTAAAATACTTTTTATAAATATTCCACACATTCATGGTGCAACGGACTGCATTGGCAGGCTGCTGAATCAGCAGAGCATGTGGACCATCTACAAGCCAACCAGGCAGATACAATTCTTAACCTGGTGAAGGAAGCAAGGAATCCACTCGCATCTGGAGGTACTTACTTACTTACTTACTTTATCCAATCCCCGCTCTCGGCAGTTCAGCCATTCGGCGGCGAGCCTCCCAGTACAGACAGGATAAAGTTCGTGTTTGCAGGTTCGCCAGTTCAGGACAGACAGGCAGGTGTTGTCCATCCATCATTCCTCCATTGCACAGCGGGCAGATGTTGGAATTCACCAGGCCGAATCGGTGTAAATGGGCTTGGAGGTAGTCGTGGCCAGTGCATAGTCTGAACTCCGCGACCGCAGTCGATCTCTTGAGGGTTCGTGAAATTGGTGTTGTAAGAAGAGACTCCCACTTTTTGCCTCTGCCGGCTTCTGTATGTATTTGTTTCAGGTAGTTCTTTACGGCCATGTCAATCTGATATTTCGCCGATGATAGGCTAGTGGGGGTGTCAGGTTGCTGCATTAGGGCTCCATTTTTTGCAAGCTTGTCCGCTTCTTCATTTCCGTTAACACCAACATGGCTGGGGATCCATTGTAGGTGGACAACCCAGTTGCCATGTATGAGGGTAGCGAGAACTTCACGTGTACGGAGCGTCAAGATGCAGTCCGTGGGACTGTTTTCAGCTAGTGCGACAATGGCGGCTTGAGAATCGATAAAGAAGACGACTCGCTTTAGTTGGATACTTTGGCATTTAGCTAGTTGTTCTGTGGCCATTTGGATAGCTTTGACTTCGCCGTCGTAGTTGCTGGAGTGCAGTCCCACAGCACAGCTTATTTGGAAAATTTTAGAATATGCTCCGGCACCAGTTCCACGGTTGGGTAACATTGATCCATCAGTAAAAATATGCAACCATTCCTTTTCAGGATAGAGGGTGTGGATTGTTTCTATAGCGGATTTTTTGAGTTCATGTGGATCTGTAAGGTATTTTGGCGCCGACTGGTCAATCAGAGTTAGTCTTTTCACCGGCGTTGCATCAAAAACAGTGTTGTATACTTGCAGGGGTGCAGGGTTTCCCGTATTGACCTTGTATTTGTCTCTGAGTTTCTCAGCCCATTGGATAGGGGTAGTTTGCGTTTTTAATCTATGGTTTGCTGGCGTAAAACCATTCCAGTGTTTGTGGTCAACTCGTCTAGATCTTTCCCAGAACTTGAGTGTTAATTTCTCTCTTCTTGAAATGAGTGGCTCTATGTCGGTTTGAATTTCCATCGCTTGAATTGGTGTTGAGAAAGCGCCACCTGTGATGATTCTGAGCGCGTCGTTCTGGACTGCATCTGGAGGTACGAGTGTACCTTGCTTGTGTGACAAAGTGTACATCAGCACCACAGAGCGCAGTGTCCGCACCCGCGTTGGTGAGCACAATCGCTATTGTCGCTTGAGGCAGTCGGAGAAGTCTCTGGTGGCCAAGCATGCACTCTCCAACGGTAATCATTGTGTTCTCTTTTAAAAGACCAAGGTCTTGCCCTCGGACAGTGCACTACTACCCTCGGTTGCACATGGAGTCTGTGGAAATCTTCAAACATGACTCCGTCACAATGAATCGAAGAGGAGAATGCCTCCTACTGAATAGGATCTGACGTGCTGTGCTCCCAAGCCAATCGGGTAGCACTTGATGCTGATTGGTTGATGCTGCTTTCCAGCTTACATCATGCTGGTACTAAAGTTTATAAAAGTGGGCCTTCTCAGGTGAAACGCATAGTCTTTACCTCATCACTGGGGCAGACTGGTGCACACCGTGCCAATCTAGGCACTAAGGATGGCCTCCAATGGTGGGGTGAAACTTTTGTCAACACTGCTGTTGACACAGACTGTGGACCACAGCCTAACAGCTTGGCTGAGAATAACACTATGCAACGTTTTAAAACTTTTGGTACGATGTTTTAAGACTGTAAGGTGATTTTAAAAGTATTTTTCATGCTGATTTCAAATCTGGTTTTAGTTTTTCAATTTCATGTAAGGTTTTTATACAATTCAATTTCGAAGTTTTAAAAAATCGAATTTTGTGAACAGGGAAAATTATTATTATTTGATTGTGATTTCAAAATTGTTTATGTTTTAATCCTGCATAAAATCACAACACATGGCGGTGCAGTAGACAATGGTATACACTCACTTAAAAGTGTTATAATTATTACGAAAACACAACACATATATGACAATTTAATTCCTCTTCTTCGCTGAATTCACTGCTTCAAGATCTTTCTGACGTGGGTTGAAACTTCTCTTCCGTGTCTCCCTTCACCAGTGCCGTCTCTTTTTAGCATAAAACAGTAGTCGGCCATCATGTTGGCATTCCACCTTCCCTGGTATCTCTTTTCCATGTCCTTGATATCCTGGTGGAAATGTTCGCCTTGTTCTTCACTGACATCGTCGAGGTTCGCAGGAAAAAAGTCAACATGTGAGTGTAGGAAGTGAAGCTTTACACTCATGTTACATCCTAATTTCATGAAACTCTGCAACATTCTTTTAACCATGGTTTTGTACTCTGGATGTTTGTGGTTGCCCAAAAAGTTGACAACAACTTCTTTAAACGAAACCCAGGCCCTTTTTGCCACTGGATTCATTGTACTTTCAAACAAATTCTCTTTCATTAACTTTCTTATCTGCGGTCCCACGAAGATCCCTTCTTTAAGTTTCTCATAAGATACTTTCGGAAATCTTGTTACCAAGTACTGGAAACAGTCACCATCTTTTGGAAGAGCTTTAGTGAACTGTTTCATTAATCCGAGTTTGATGTGCAGAGGAGGTAATAGTATCTTGCTTCGTTGAACAAGTGGTACATTTATTATGTTCTGTGAACCGGGTTGGAGGGTTTTTCTTTTGGGCCAGTCTGTCTTCTTCCAGTGTTTGTCTCTGGCTCGACTATCCCATTCACAAATGAAACAAGGCATTTTTGTGTAGCCGGATTGTTGACCAAGTAACATACCTACTACTTTTAAATCCCCACAAATTGTCCAAGAATGTTTTTCATAATTCACGTATTTTAGCAGAGCTTTGAGATTTACATACGTCTCCTTGAGATGAACTGAATGTGCAATGGGTACTGAACCAAACAAATTTCTATTGTGTAAAAGTACACCTTTGAGGCTAGTTTTGGACGAGTTTATAAATAACCTCCACTCACTTGGATTGTAAGTGACGTTAAAGAAATTCAATAAACCCTCAATATCACAACAATAAACCAGAGTCTTCTTCTTTAAAGAATTTCATTAATTCCTTCTCTCTGGACCTATACCAAGAGAACGTAACTTCGGGTAGTAGAAGATTTTTTGCATTCAATCTTGACCCAAGCAATTGGGCGGCATCTTTTGTCAGGTTCAAGTCACGAGTAACATCATTAAGTTCATTTTGACTGAATAATTTTGGTGCAGAATCTTCTTCCGGGTTGTAATCATCAGCATTATCGCTTTCATTTTCTGAGCTGCTCGCCAGTGGCACACTTCAAGAACGGGAGGTGGAACTGGGATAGGGAGAGAATTACAATACGTAACTGGTCGTAAGGCCGAAGGAATGTTCGGATATTGTATATCCTTCTTACTTTTTGCGTTATGACCTTGAATTTTAACCATACAAAAATAGCAATCGTTAACATGATTTTGTGGCTCCCTCCAAACCATTGGGATTGCAAAAGGCATTGATTTTTTTGCACCATTTTTCCATAGTCTCAGTCCCTCAACACATGTATACGACATACCTTGTGTGGTGCCCAGCTTTTGTCTTCATCACCAAGCCTTATGCCGAAGTACGTGTAATACACGTTTCTCACAAAACTATTAATGTCCTGTCTTTGCTTACCAATTACGTAGCTACCACAAATATAACAGAACACGTTTGGGTTATTCAAACACTTCCGGGAACTCATTTCTACAGAAAGTTCACAAACTATATATGACAGCACAAATATAACCTCACAGCACTATAGCATGTAAACAATGAACTACTGTTTCCCGCCTAACAGCCAGCTGGGTGTAACAAGTGTGGCCAACTAATCCCTCCCCCACAATAAAATTTCCCCTTGTGAAACTTACGTGTAAATAAAAGATGAGTTCATTTGATTTGCAAAAAAACTGTACGTGATAGAAAGAAACGGATTGCAGATCTGGAATCAGCGCAAAAAAATGCTTTAGGAACACCTAAGACTACAGAAACATAGAAAATCATGTTGCATAGTGTAATAATTTCAACAAATCTATATATTGTCTTTTTTTATGCTAGTGCAACTAACTTTTGGACTGCCTCTAGGCAGAAGTATCATTCGCTGGTTAGCCATTACCTAGGTGAGAGTGGCCATTTCAAAACCCATACATTATTTTGCCTGCTGTGGGAATGGACCTAGGCATCATGATATAGCAAGCTAATATGCTTTGTCCCAAAATGGCCATTATTTATAAGATATAATTACATAATGTTTATAAAATGTAGTTTTCAATATCCAACAGGAGGCACTTGAGCACAGATGTTTAAAGAATACTCTTGCATACACCATGCTCACATGTCTATATGGATCATCAAACAGTAACAGTATTATCGTATACTTAGTAAAGAATGTCCAAAAGTAGACAGTGTTTATTTACCATTCCAAGAAACAGCGACAACCCAATAATTCCACAATTTCGTATCGAACTTAAATTTGCAAGTTTCAGAGCTGAAAGACCTGAAATTAATAAAATAAAATATTTTACAAACACTCTTATTATATTGTCTAAGACTTGCATGGCCAGAGTCAATGTTGTTAAAATTGTTGTCTTCAGGGCTGTAAGGCCATGATCCAAAGCTGTTGATTAGAGCAGACGTTTCAGCCATGCCTTCGACGGCCATCTTCAGTATTAATTTAGGCTAATAACTGACACAGATGTCACTGTAAGTCGTTACCTTTACCACAATACTGTGGTCACTTACCGTTACTTCTGTGTCAGTTTTAGCCGAAATTAGCACTGAAGATGGCCGTCGTAGGCACAGCTGAAATGTCTGCTGTAATCAACAGCTTTGGATCATGGCCTTACAGCCCCGAAGACAACAATTTTAATTCTTATTATATGTATTATTATATTAAAATATAATTAACCAGGCTAAAAGTGCTTTCAACAAACAAACAAAAACTCTTCACTTCAAACACTATCAGGCCTAAAAATAAGGAAGAATCTAGTAAAGACAAACGTGTGGAGTGTTGCCCTATACGGGAGTGAATTTTGGACAATTGGAGAAAGTGACAAAAAAAGACACCAAGCATTTGAGACCTGGTGCTACAGAAGAATATTCAAGACGAGCTGGAGGGAGAAGATAACGAATGAGGAAGTCTTTAGAAGAGCTCAAGAGGAGAAGAGCTTTCTGCAAAATTTAAAAGGCAGAAGAGCTAAGTTTATAGGGCATATACTACGAACAGTGGGTTGGTTAAGAGAATAATAAAAGGAACAATGGAAGGGAAGAATCAAAGAGGTCAACCCCGTTTAGACTACATGAAGCAGCTTATGGCTGATATGAACTGCAGATCATATTGTGAGTTGAAAAGAAAAGCAGAGAAGCACGAAGAATGGCGAGCTGCTGCCAACCAGCCTATGGGCTTCTAACCTAGATGATTGATACTAAAATATAAGCATGAGGTGAGAAGGACAACATAAAAGACCAGAGTTAGAAAAAAAAGACAGAAGAGCTGTAGATATTGGTGTGCATAGAACAGAGGCAAACTAGTTGATAGAGCAATGTACAAAGAAAGAATTTAGCATCAGTGTTTTCAGTGGTATCCAAATCACTCATTTGTATAAATAGACAAACTAACCTTTTCAATCTGCCTTGTGACTTCTTGTTTATAGTTGATGACGCGTTTCAAAGCATACACTTCATCATCAGATATTTAAAAAAATATAACGAGGTCGTTATTGGTTAAAGTACCAATTGCATTTGCATTGTATATCTTAGTAGGTGGGAACCTTTACATCTTCGGTCAACCGAATTTTAGTTTAATTAAGAGAGTTCTGTTAGTGGTTATAATCACAAACAGAATTAACACTGTTGCACACCACTACAGAAAAATTATTCCGATTAACGCTTTCAAGCTTTACAGTTCATCATCAGATCGGAAATGTGAGCTCATTTCCGATCTGATGATGAGCTGTGAAGTAATTATAAGTATAACACTACTGACTTGTAACACAAAGTTTTATATTGGCTCTTACGAAGCTTATAATAAGCGAAAACTGGTTCAAGCTATAAGGTAAAAATTTTACATTTTTACCAATATAAAACTTTGTGTTCTGAGTCAGTAGTGTTATACTTATAATTAGGTAATCAATGGACATGTCATGGACAACAAAATCCAAGAGCTGTGAAGCTTGAAAGTGCTAATCGGAATAATTTTTCTATAGTGGTGTACAACAGTGTTAATTCTGTTCGAATTTTAATTGTAATTTTAACCATACCATACCTACAAGAATTCAGTAAGTACGAAAGTGCTTATGTTATTAGTACAAGGGTTGATCAAAATGTTGCTGTTGCTCTGATTCAAGAACTGATTTTCTTTTAGTTGGTACACCTGTCTGTGTAAATCTGTAATATTGGTAAATATGTAGCAATATTGATTGCATAGTTTTATTTAGATTTTTACAGCTAATTGAGTAAACTGTGTTTTGGTATATTTGGTGACTTTTCAACATTCTACAATTCAAGACCGAAGAGGTTTCATTACATTTTGTCCAAAGAATAAGATGATCTGCTCTAACAAGAGAAAATTTTTACAAGTCTGGCGTTTTGCGAGTCTGGTATGTGTGAACGAGAATTTTACAGATGGTACACAAGCTTCAAAACAGTTGTGAATGAGTTGAAGTTTGTAATAGTATATTATTATGTTATTTCTTATTATATTATATATTTATTATTATTACTAATAAAAAATTTAACAAGAATATATTTTTTTATTTTGTAAATAAATTATAAATGTTTCGATAGGAATATAACTATCATATCAGATATACTGTATAGTTATATTATATCTGATATGATATAACTATCAAAGCATTTATAATTTATTTACAAAATAAAAAAATATGTTCTTTTCAAAGTTTCTTTTTTGTATTGGCCATCTGAGGACCACATGCCAGTTTCAATTCTATATTCTTTGTTCTTTTCTTTTTCTCCAATATTCTTTCATCTTTTCACTGTGTCTCTTCTTCCTGTCTTCAGTCCACTTTGAACCTGTGTTTTTCTCTCTCCTACCCTGGACTCCTTCCATTTTCAACACTTTTGCCTAAAAAACGTCTCTTTCAATTGCTTCTTCTGCGTGTATAGTATTTTTTTCTAAATCCTTTTGGACTTCTTTAATCCAACTTGATGTTGACTTCTTCCCACACAGATATTTGAAGATCTGCTTTGTTAACATATTGTTGTTCATTCTATATAAATGTCCAAAAAATAATAGTCTTCTTTTTCTCACTGTTTCTGTTATATTTTCTATACTTTGATATATTTCATCATTACTTCTTAATTTCCAACCTTCTGAAGTTTTTCGTGGGCCTAATATTTTCCTAATAATTCGTCTTTCCAGTATTTCTAGTTTGTCTAAATTATAATTCAATGCTAAACAGTCACTTGCATATAGGCATTCTGGCTTCACTACTGTAGGCTACTGTAATGCCTTATTTTCGCATTTTTAGGTGTGAACTTTTTATTGTAAATATATTTAGTTATACCATATGCTCTTTCCATTTTATGAATCCTTTCTTCTATAGCAGATTTTTCTAAAACATTCTCCTAAATTATGTCTCCTAGATACGGTACTTAAATTTTTGAGCCCTCTCTATTCTAATAATAAAAGTTTTTTTATTATTAATAATAATACAAACACAAGAAAAATGTAAGCTTATTTCAATATATTTATTATATTATACTTTTCATTATTATATTAGTTTTTTACGATAGAGTATTGATAGAAGTATATTGAGTTTACGAATGTTTATTCCTAGTTATTATTGTCAATAAAGAGTACACTCTTTGGCCATTTCATGTCACCTGCAAGAAAGCACAGATAGAAAATGTTAAGATTTATGGAGATAATTTACATAATTTGCATCACACAGTAGTGCTTGTTTAAGAATTTTTGGCTGAAAGTAATACGTACTTTCAGCCATAGTAATAGTGCAAACAACGTGTTCACTAGATATAGCTCCACGTGACTTTTCCCTCTTCCCAAGTCTAAACATCGGTATGGAGAACCATACATGACTTCTACGTTATAAGATTTATATTTAAAATCATTTTCAAAATGAAATATTTCTATAGAAACTACTTCTTTCTGCAGCCTTAACCACAGTACTGTGGTCACTAACATATACCACCTCGTGTTAGGGCATCGATTTTCGCTGTGATGGCAGTCGATGGTACTGCTGAAACGTCTGGTTTTGCAGAAAACATTGGACCACAGCCAAACAGCCCAGGAAGGAATTTTAACAACAAACTACTTCTTTGTTGCCGATAATGTAGTACACATATAAAAAATTATCCCCTTCCCCTTCAACTATCCTTTTCATTTATAGATATTTCATCTACCTTTCTACAGTGGATTACTACTTGTATGACCTTCTTTTCTGGATACTTTATTTATGAAAATTAAGTACTTTACTCTTGGTAAAACGTAAAACATTGCGGGTAAACTACCCCTTCCCCTTAACCGATCTTCACCATAATCAATAAGCCTCAACTCAGGCACATATGCAAAAAATCATTTGCTTCTGTTTGAATTTGCGACAGTTATCGTTTGCCATAGAAAAAATTTTACACACTGACACTTTTCAAAAATATCGGTATGGAGAACCATACATGACTTCCATATTCTAAGATTTATATTTAAAATCATTTTCGAAATGAAATATTACCATAGAAACTACTTCTTTCTACTTACTGCTTCAGCCTTAACCACACTACTGTGGTCACTAACGTATACCACCTCACGCTATCGCACTCGATTTTCACTGATGATGGAAATCGATGGCATTGCCGAAACGTCTGGTTTTGTAGAAAACATTGGACTACGGCCAAACATCCCGGGATGGAATTTTAACAAAAACTACTTCTTTGTTGCCGATAACGTTGTACACATATATATAAAAAATATGCATAAAATTAATGGCTTGTATAAGTTAATGATTGATCTCCATTAAGTAGTGCTCAAGTTTCCAAAGTTTTAATATTATGATGTCCGTAATTAAAACATCAGGGCAGGTTTAGTGTGTACACCGTGGACAAAAATTTTAACATTTCCTATTGAGCATCTCGCAGAGGGTTCATTCCCTAAAGACGAAAAGTATGTCTATGAATCGTTCCTCTGTAAACACGTGCAGTTACACTGCCCAGCGATCCACAGGAAGCAAATCGCTATCCATGCAGGACACTTTTTCGGCTTGCACGCGTTATGTTGGTATAGTTTTCGGCACTTTCCATTTAAAAAGCGTGCAATGTAAGAAAATAAACATGAATGATGCCAGAAATAACGCGAATTGTGTGTGTGTGTGTGTGTGTGTGTGTGTGTGTGTGTGTGTGTGTGTGTGTGTGTGTGTCTTCCCTGCCTTTTTATTGCGGTAGTCATAATAATAAAATGGTAACGTAAACATTACATAACTGAGATATGCTTGCCTGCCACGAACGATATATTTTCTCTCATACATGATTTACATTAAAATGAAAAAATTATAATTTTATTGCCTGGCAACAAAATTATTTTATTTTTAACAATTACCATTGTTTGAAAAAGTTTAAATGAATTTTCAAGTACTTTACTGTTGTTAAAATGTAAAAGGTTGCAGGTAAACTACCCCTTCCCCTTAACCGATCTTCACCAAAATCAAAAAGCCTTGAGTTCTCTACAATTCAGGGGTGTATGCAAAAAATTATTTGATTCTGTTTGCATATGCGGCAGTTATCGTTCGTCATAGAAAAAATTACCCTTGTTAAAACATAAACCGTTGCAGGGAAACTACCCCTTTCCCTTAACCGATCTTCACCAAAAACAATATGTCTTGAGAACTCCATAATTCAGGGCTGTATGCGAAACATTATTTGATTCTGTTTGAATTTGCGGCTGTTATCGTTTGCCAAAAAAAAAAATATCGGTATGGAGAACCATACATGACTTCCATATTCAAAGATTTATATTTAAAATCATTTTCGAAATGAAATATTACCATATAAACTACTTCTTTCTACTTACTGCTTCAGCCTTAACCATAGTACTGTGGTCACTAACGTATACCACCTCATGTTATCGCACTCGATTTTCACTGATGATGGAAGTCGATGGCATTGCCGAAACGTCTGGTTTTGTAGAAAACATTGTACTACGGCCAAATATCACGGGAAGGAATTTTAACAAAAACTACTTCTTTGTTGCCGATAACGTTGTACACATATATATAAAAAATATGCATAAAATTAATGATTTGTATAAGTTAATCTCCATTAAGTAGTGCTCAAGTTTCCAAAGTTTTAATATTATGATGTCCGTAATTAAAACATCAGAGCAGGTTTAGTGTGAATGAGGGTACACCGTGGACAAAAATTTTCAACATTTCCTATTCAGCGTTGCTTAGAGTAAAGCTTCGAATCTACAGTGTATGTTTCACAGAACAAACGCGAAAAAGAAGGAGAGCTCCGAAGTCACTCATGGACCCTCAGCATCTTGCAGAGGGTTCATTCCCTAAAGACGAAAAGTCTGTCTATGAATCGTTCCTCTGTAAACACGTGCAGTTACACTGCCCAGCGATCCACAGGAAGCAAATTGATGTCCATTTTTTCGGCTTGCACGCGTTATGTTGGTGTGGGTTTCGGCACTTTCCATTTAAAAAGCGTGCAAATGTAAGAAAATAAACATGAGTGAGGCCAGAAATAACACGAATTTTGTGTGTGTGTGTGTGTGTGTGTGTGTGTGTGTGTGTGTGTGTGTGTGTCTTCCCTGCCTTTTTATTGCTGTAGTCATAATAATAAAATGGAAACATAAACATTACATAACTGAGATATGCTTACCTGCCACAAACGATATATTATTTTATACATGTATATTAACTCATACATAATTTACATTAAAATGAAAAAATTATAATTTTATTGCCTGGCAACAAAATTATTTTATTTTTAACGATTACCATTGTTTGAAAAACTTTAAATGAATTTTCAAGTACTTTACTGTTGTTAAAACGTAAAAGGTTGCAGGTAAACTACCTCTTCCCCTTAACCGATCTTCACCAAAATCAAAAGTCCTTGAGATCTCTACAATTCTGGGATGTATGCAAAAAATTATTTGATTCTGTTTGAATTTGCGGCTGTTATCGTTTGCCATAGAAAATACCCTTGATAAAAAAACGTTGCAGGTAAACTACCCCTTTCCCTTAACCGATCTTCACAAAAAACAATAAGTCTTGAGAACTCTACAATTCAGGGCTGTATGCGAAACATTATTTGATTCTGTTTGAATTTGCGGCTGTTATCGTTTGCCAAAAAAAAAATTTCCCTTGATAAAAAAAACCGTTGCAGGTAAACTACCCCTTTCCCTCAACCGATCTTCACCAAAATCAAAAGACCTTGAGATCTCTACAATTCAGGGGTGTATGCAAAACATTATTTGATTCTGTTTGAATTTGCGGCT
This sequence comes from Magicicada septendecula, assembly GCA_034769895.1. NCBI lineage: Eukaryota > Metazoa > Arthropoda > Insecta > Hemiptera > Cicadidae > Magicicada > Magicicada septendecula. The sequence goes on from CM068373.1 coordinate 285,256,805, forward strand.
GTTATCGTTTGCCATAGAAAATTACCCTTGATAAAAAAACGTTGCAGGTAAACTACCCCTTTCCCTTAACCGATCTTCACAAAAAACAATAAGTCTTGATAACTCTACAATTCAGGGCTGTATGCGAAACATTATTTGATTCTGTTTGAATTTGCGGCTGTTATCGTTTGCCATAGAAAATACCCTTGTTAAAACATAAAACATTGCAGGTAAACTACCCCTTTCCCTTAACCGATCTTTACCAAAAACAATAGGTCTTGAGAACTCTACAATTTAGGGCTGTATGCAAATAATCTTTTGATTCTGTTTGAATTTGCGGCAGTTATCGTTTGCTATAGAAAATACCCTTGTTAAAACATAAAACGTTGCGGGTAAACTATCCCTTTCCCTTAACCGATCTTCACCAAAAACAATAGGTCTTGAGAACTCCATAATTCATGGTGTATGCAAAACATTATTTGATTCTGTTTGAATTTGCGGCTGTTATCGTTTGCAAAAAAAAAAAAAAATTACCCTTGATAAAAAAAAAAGTGTTGCAGGTGAACTACCCCTTTCCTCAACCGACCTTCACCAAAAACAATAGGTCGTGAGTACTCTACAAATCAGGGCCGTACGCAAAAAATTATTTGATTCTGTTTGAATTTGCGGCAGTTATCGTTTGCCATAGAAAAAAATCTACAGACAGACACACAGACAGACAGACACACATACAGACACTTTTCAAAAAACGACTTTTTTCATGTTTTGAGTGTAGTACAATCAGAATCTGCAATAATCTCGAACACGATTTTTTTTGCCATCACCATACTTCCATTTCCTTAAGGAATATGGAAGTAAAATGACTTTTCTTCATGTTTTGAGCATGGTACAATCAGAATTAGCCCTTATCTCCGACTTCAAAATTTTTGCCTTTCACCATACTTCCATTTCCTTATGGATCGTGGAAGTAAAATCAATCATGAAACAACTGTTGAAGACAAAATTCACTAACCAAACTCAAGGATATAGCACAAAGTGCGTTTCAGAGGGGTCTTTAAGACTGGAAAAACATGGACATATGTGTGTTTTATCTGATAGCGATTACTGTGACAAAATATATTTTATAGAATATAGAACTTTCACTTGTGAAACTTACTTGTGTTCATAGATATTTCATCTATCTGGACAAGTAAGTTTCACAAGTGAAAGTTCTATATTCTATATTATCTAGTACTGTGAAAAAAGAAAAAAGAAGAACAATCAAAACAACTAAAATATATTTATATTCTTCATAACTTTTGTGATTACAAACATAACTTTTTAAATATACAAAAAGAATAAAGAATGTTTGCTTAACGATCAGCTTTCGTTTAAATCAAATACGCTGTATGACACCATATTGAAGATAAACGGCGAACTTTGTAATCAGTCCAGTTGAAATGTGACAGTCGGGCAGTGCCCTTTGTCTTCGATAGTTGTGTGTTTACGGTTTTAATTATGTTATTTGTAACAGTTGTTGTTGTGTTACTTGTTTGTGTGTGTGTGTAATATTTTCGCTGACGATTCCTATATAATAGGAGGATCGAAAAATTTTTTACCTGAAGATGGAAATTTATTCCTGAAACATGTAGTAAAATAATAACTACAAGATTGCAAGACGGATCACAATAAGGTATATTATAAATTTTAAATTAAATATACAAAATTGTGTGAACATTTTGATCAAACCTTGTACTTACTTGGGTTCATATGTGTTTTAATTTAATGTTTTTTTTTTGGGGGGGGGGTTTCTATATTAGACGAGACTGTTCCTATGTTTAATAACAACTGACCAGTATGATAACTCACCTGCAGCAGCAACATACACGTGCAAGCCAATGTACAGGGTGGCAAGAATGTGTGGAGAAATGTTTGCAAGTATCGCAGTGATACGAGTGAAATGTGAAATACTTATTAAGATGGCAGCGGCCAGAAACACTGTCGTCCTACTGCAGACCTGTACACACAGATTTTGATACAATTAGTCACACAGTATTTCTACTAGTAATTTTATACAAACCACTATGTTGTATTTGGTACTGATGAGTGCTTTCGGCAATCAAGCCATCTTCAGATCATTTACCAACCCTGAATTGGTAAACATTCACACAGTATTGTTACGACGGTCTCACTGATCGTTGTATGGTACAGTGGAAAACAAAATATGAGACACCAATGAAGTCACTAAAAATCAGCTTTAATTATCACAATTAAATAGTTTGTAATCAACAAGTTATTCAAGAAGATTATACTCATAACAATAATTCAAGTTAATCTGTCCACACAAATAATAATGTCAGCTATAAAGAATTCTGTACTATCTTTTCACTAATACTTCACTTGAGACGCACTGTGTAAATCGCCCGACAATAACTCAACTGAGTAATCGCCAATGTAACACTGACGCTAAGCAGCAGCTGTCATTGGTTAAATAGATAGCACAAGTGTTCCAGAATAATTAATAATACGTGTCAACACTACTAGAACCATAGAGGTATTACAACAGAAGTGGGGAGACATAGGAGCGCGCGTAAGTGAGAACGTCCAGCAGCTAAACAGAGAGAGAAGATGGGAGAGCCCTACCTCGCCTTGTTTAATGACGCATGCGCGGGAAGCGACGAACCGGTCATCGCTAAGGTTAACGGCTTTTCGAACGTGAACAGCTGAGTTACTTGTGTGTTTGTCAAGCTGTGTTACTCACATTCATGGAAATTCTTGCTTTTATTTGTTGTTAAACATAATATTTTGACAATAAGATGACAATAAGGTGTGTAGTGTGCAAAAAAGAACCCATGCCAGGTGATGGAAGTCGCAGTTTTCATAAGTAAGTGAATATATATTGTAATGTTTCAGTTTACAAATTTTGACTATTCTAATATTATTTTATTTTCTAAATTTGTATATAAATGAGAATTCAAAATATTTTCATTTTTGGCGATAAGTAGAAAATTTAGAAAACTTTATATTTTCATTAACGAACATTTTACAGTTCCGTTTTTTAATGCGTGTAAACTATAGATTTTTACTGTGAATTTAACTATTTAATAAGTATTAATAACTGTCATGGTTGGAATATTAAATTTTGTAAAATAAAAATGCTTTTAAGTTGAGCATTTTAAAATGGAATATATAAAAAAAGGTTCATTTCTACGTACAGTCATTATAATATTTTATGTAATTTTATGTACTTAATATACATTTTTTAATTCAGATTTCCAAAGGATTACGGACTAAGACAAAAATGGATTTCTATTCTTGAATTATCATCAATAATTAATAATCACTCATGAGTTTGTAGCGATCACTTTGAAGAATCCTGTTATCACCAAACTGATGGTTATATATATTTAAAAAGATTATTATCAACTGCAGTACCTAACAATACTGTACCTGAAGAGACACCTTTGAATATTGAAAATGATGTTACTCTTTCAAGTAAGAAAAAAGTGTAATCTAAATTTTTATGTATGATAAATAATATACATATTCATTATAAAGTTACTAATAATACGTTTATCTTTTAGTACACTCGAAAAACATTGAAGCATCAAAATATGAGGAGAACGTTTTCAGAAAACGTTCCATGGAAGATGTCAAATGTATTCCAACAAAAAAAAAAACAAGACTCCGTTTCAAAGTCGGATGTACAACAATGTATTTTTCAAGAAAATATTTTGATTCAGACGAAACATATAATAATTTCCAAAAATTGATACGGCATAAAAACAGTTTGTTTGATGCTGAATGTAAGAATAATTCAAGGAAGGAGAAGAAAATTGAAAATTTTAAGGACCTAGTCCAGGATTTGAAAGAAAGAGAAGCTTGTGACGCAGCTGAATACTTACAGGTTCTTTTATGCTATAAATGTTGTTCTAATTTTACTAATACATGTTATTATCAATTGAATTAATATCCGTTGTGCTAATACCTATTGTTATTAATTGTACATATTACTGTATGCTATTGAATATATTTTAAATGCAATGCGTTTTTCTTATTTATTTTATTATGTAACTAGCAAAATACCCGTGCTTCGCTACGGAGTTTCACGTTGTACGTAATTGTACAATTATTGCTCGCTTAATAGTATAGGATTAGATAGATTGTACAAATTCTCAACTCTTAGTTTGTTTATTTACATTCATAGCAACAGCTATTTATTATTTATTTCGAGAAAATCGTTAGAGCCGTTTCCGAGAAAAAAAAGGACATACATTTATTAATTAATTGAACTTCGAAATTTTCTCGACTATAAGAACCTGCAAACAACGAAGTTTTTCAATTTAAAACAATGATTAAAAACTCAGAACTAATTGTATTCGGGGTTTCCAATAAACTGAGATGTCAACCACTTCATTTACAAAGTATGCAATTCCCGTGATAAATTTCATTATTTGGTTTTTTGCCCCTTAGGAGTGAAAGTTTTTAAAACCGTTTCTTAGTGAGCACCGAAGACCTATGATGAAGCTACATTCAAAGTTTCATTGATATCCATTCAGTGGTTTCAGAGATATCGTGATCAGTGAGTCAGTCAGTGGTATTTGGCTTATATAGATATCTATATCTAGCCGATTTACCCAGCGTTGCTCGGGTTCATAATTTATTCATAGGCTCATAGGCACCTATTCTTGTTCTAACGTTATATTACTTGTATATTGTATAATCTTCCTTATATTGTTATGTTCGCATTCTCACTGGAGGAATACTCTGTAGCGCACCTGTTTAAGAACATGTCATAAACTGTATTCTTATATCTGGAGAAGAATTCTGTTGCGCGTGATGCTCCTGCTCGATTTCTAACTCTGGGAGGGGGCGAACAGCTAAATTAGTTTTCAATAAAATGTCTACAGTACTTGCACGCGCTGCGTATTTACTGTCTTTTATAATTCATTGTGTTAATGTTGAAATAAGGCATTTGTTAAATTAGTGTCTCCTAAACTTATTCTAACAATACAATACCTCTATAGATTTCAGCTTATCAATTTTTAAATTCAAACTGAAGCAAGTGCATTTATATTGTCTGAACACTATGATCTGAATACATTTGCTATCAAAACTTTGTTTTTTATACTCGCTTATAACTTACTTCGATCTTAACTTATCCACTTTTAAATTCAAACTGAAACAACTCTGAATTCACACACTGTTAAGAAGTTTCTTAAGATGCATACACCACCTTTGATATCATAACCTATATCTTTATTTATAAGAACCGTGGACTCTGGCCCAGCCGTCTTTCGCGGGATCCGACCTAAGACTCCCCGGGTTCCGTGGATGAACTCCGGGGAAGGCCCGTCGGACGACTCCCGCGCTATTTCCTAGCAGGAGACTTCCACCGATGCTATGGTAACCAGAATCTGTTCTATTGGGTTGCCATAGTAACCAGATCTAGTAGTTTTTAAGACCCAAAGGACCCCCAAAGGATCGTATCGAAAAAAACACTTGTCCTATGTTGGTTCTCCCGTTGCGTAAAATATTTGTGCCAAGTTTGGTTGAAATCGGTCCAGTGGTTTAGGAGGAGATGTGGAAGACCCCAAAGGACCCCCCGAAGGATTGTATCGAAAAAACACCTACCCTATGTTGGTTCTCCCGTTGAGTAAAATATTTGTGCCAAGTTTGGTTGAAATCGGTCCAGTGGTTTAGGAGGAGATGTGGAAGACCCCAAAGGACCCCATCGAAGAAAACACCTATCCTATGTTGGTTCTCCCGTTGCGTAAAATATTTGTGCCAAGTTTGGTTGAAATCGGTCCAGTGGTTTAGGAGGAGATGTGGAAGACCCCAAAGAACCCCCCAATGGACCCCATCGAAAAAAGCACCTCACCTATGTTGGTTCTCCCGTCGCGTAAAATATTTGTGCCAAGTTTGGTTGAAATCGGTCCAGTGGTTTAGGAGGAGATGTGGAACATACATACATAGATACATACATACAATAGGGGGGGGGGTTTGCCCCTTAGGAGTAAAAGTTTTTAAAACCGTTTCTTAGTGAGCACCTAAGACCTATGATGAAGCTATGTTCAAAGTTTCATTGATATCCATTCAGTAGTTTTTGCTCTACGTTGATTCTATGTCAGTTAGTCAGGCAAACTCCCCCCCTTTTCCCCCTTTAAAGGTCGAATTTCCAAAAATCCCTTCTTAGCGGATACCTACATCACATAAGGAACCTACATGCCAAATTTCAAGTTTCTAGGTGTTATAGTTTCGGAGATTTCGTGATGAATCAGTGAGTCAGTGGTATTTCTCTTTTATATATATAGATTAGGGAGGTCTCCGTTCTTATTTCTAATAAAAATAAAATAAAATATTTTTTCAAATCAATTTGTAATCCAATTTGAAAGACTGACAAATATTGTCAACAGGTACATCATCCGTAGAAATAAAATTTTTCTTAAACATTTAAAATAAATCATGAAATAAAGATTGAAATCTTGTATTTTTCTATAACATACATGTACGTAAGTGGAAGTGCAAAGTTAAAAAGATCTAGTAAAAAAATTATAGCTTTTTGATATGTTTTCTCTTCAAGTACAGTATCTAAGTTAGTAATGAAAATTATGACGATCAGAATTGAAAATTACAACTAAAAGTTGATATTTCAATAAAAAAATTTGTACTTATAATATAAATGTAACGTCTTCTGCTGATCAGTCTCCACATGAAGCTTCCTAAGGTTTCTGAAACTAAGAAAGTAAATATACTTAATAGTTAGTATATAAACAATCTTCTATTCTTGTTTTTTTCTTTACTAGGATCTACCGCAACACATAAAAGAATTAATTGTGAGAATGAAAGAAAAAAAACCTACAGCACCCTTTCCCTCTCAATTAAAAAATTTTGCAAGGACGTTGCATTTCCATTCTTCTGCAGCATATGAAATGGTGAGAAGAAGCTTTCTGAAATGTTTACCGTGCGTCGAAACACTCAATAGTTGGAGATGTTCTGACGATTATAAAGCTGGTGTTAATAAAAAAATTTCAATCATGTGTCAACATTAGCTAAAGAGTCTCAAAAAAGAGGCAAAAAATGTATCTTTAATGTTACGTTTGATGAAATGAGTATAAAAAAATTTAGTTTTTATTGTAAAAAGACTCACGAGTTCAAAGGTATGGTTGATTTAGGTGGTCAGCTTAATGAATGAGACAAAGATGGCAACCAATTGGTTGCACGTAAAGCTTTAGTCTTTATGTTGGTCAATATAAATGGTAGCTTCAAGACACCAGTTGCGTACTATTTAACGAGTTCATTAAGTGGTTTAGAAAAATCAATTCTACTGAAGGACTTGTTAATAAAATTACACGAGAAAGAAATCGATGTAGTTAGTGTTACATTTGATGGTGACGAGTCTAACCAAAAGGCATGTAAAGTATTAGGAGCTAATTTTGATGCTAGTGATGAAGAAAAGTTTAAGCCTTACTTTAACCATCAAGCTTCTTCTGAAAAAGTTTTTGTATTTTTTGACCCATGCCATATGCTCAAGTTAGTTCAAAATTACTTTGCTACAGAACGGCCTCTTATTTATGACAGTACAAATTTTATAAAATGGGATTACATAAAAGAACTCAATGATAAGCAATATAGAGAGGGAATGCACTGTGCTACTACTATACAGTTCCAGTCAGAATAAGAAAAATTACTGTCAAATAATATCAATGTTACTGTGCCTGCATCAGCAAACTGTACACCTCAAGATGATACATTCCTCATAACAGATGACAGTCAAGTATTGGACAAAGAATATGTAACTTGTAATGAGAATAATGTTAACAATGATACTTTGTCTAGTCAACATCAAATACCAATGAAGAAACGTAAACTTCTTGGTGATATAAGTAATAAGCAAAATGCAGTACTAACTGAACAAATTAGCAATCAAACTTTGCCCAAAAAAATACCAAAAAAAAGAGCTAAGCCTCAAAAAATTCCTAATAGTTTCAAAGATTTCAGATTTGCGATAATTTACACAGTAGTTATAATTATCTAGAGTATGATCATACAAAGACAGTTGGTTGGATTTGTAACGGTACAGACTGATGGGGCTTTGTAAGTTGAATCCTTTCAATTTTATAATCAACCAAGTATATATGGTGAATAGACTGTAGTGTAGAAACTGTCGCGTTGTGGCACTGGAATGCAGATTTTCAACGAGGGGTGCACTTTCTCATTCATACGTGCACTCAGGCGGCTAAGTTTCCCATGCGGTCACGCACTAGTACATTCTTTCGCTGTGTGTGCACAAGAAACAGCGGCAGTCGACGAATAACCATGGCAAGCTGAATTTTTAGCAAGCTGAAAATTTAATAACAATCTTAAAAGTGAGTCTACCTAAATAGCAGATCGACCAGTAAATTGTGATTGAAGTGCAGAAACAATGTAAAAAGTTTAATAATCAACCAGTGAATCAAAATTAATAGTGAGAACTTAATTTGGACGGACGAGTGAACTAAAATGTGCTGATGGCAACACGTGGTCTTCATGGACACAACCAGAGAAGTAACCGTATAATTTAAACCAATATAATAATGAAAATTATAATTATAAAGAGATCTCTATAAAAAGGGGAAAATTTAAATAAGTGTGAATGAGAGAGTGAGCAAGATGCTGGGCTGTCTTCCTATAAGTTAATTAGTTATTTACGTTAAGGTAGAATATTTACTATGTTCAAATAGCTGCCATATTTCTTTATATTTTGTTGTTTTGAAGAAGAGTAATTAAGATCAATAATAACTATTGTGAGAAGAGAATGAAATAAGTAAATTTTAAAGAATTTTAAAATGAACATTGCAATCGATAAATAAACAGAGATTATTAACATTGGAAATGAGAGTGGTTATTGAGATACGTTAACCCTGAGTCACGTTTATATTTCACAGTTCGTGTGCCGTAACCCTGGGCTAAATCAAGGTAAGTTTGAGTTATATATATATTAATTTATAAAGATGGTAAAGGTGAGTACATCACAATTGGCACATCCGAACTAGGGACAAATTTATAATATAAATAAAGAATAACATCACAATTGGCGCCTTGAACAGTGACTATTTATAAAGTAATTTATAAATCACACCTACAAGTGAATATAAGCGTGATTTAGAGGTTAAGGTGTATTATGATATATTTACGTTGAAGAAGGTTATGTTTTGGTAGTGTTGTTGTGTTTACTTTTACTTTTGATAACGATTGTGTTAAGGATAATAGTGGGGTTACATATATATAATCGTTTTGTTTATAATATATATAAAAATAAATAAATTTTGTTTAACATGACACAAGTAAACGATATAGACTTCGCGTGGGATGAGTGGGAAGGTGAATTCAGAGGGATTGTGGATAAAATGACAGACGAGGAGTGGGGTAATTTGGATGATAATTTGACACGAATGGAAGAACAAGAGGAGGGAATATTTGCCAAAATTAAAAAGCATAGTGATGATATTATTATTGGTAGTGAGATGACAAATAATAAAAGTAAAATAGTTGAAGTGATAGTGATAGAAAATAAGACAGTGAATAGGCCTAATGATAAGGATGATAGTGTAATGGGGGTAGGAAATGGTAGAGAGACAGATCAAACTAACAAGAAGAAAGTCAATCAGGTGGCAGATAATGAGGTAAGTAATGATATGAGTGAATCTGATTATAAGACGCATATGATGAAATATTTATGTAGCACGCTGTGCATTTTAAATAATAAACTTATTGAGAAATTGGGAGAGGGGAGAACAGATATAGGTAAGTGTAAAATAAATGAAAATAACGGAGATATATGTGTTGATAGTAATGGTGTTAGTTTAAATGCAAAACAGGTGACGATAGACAAGGTAAGTAATAACGATAATTATAATAATGAGTTCATAAGTGATAGCAATGAGGTAATTAAAAACGTGGTGTTAGAGAGTAAGGTTGTGAGCATAGAAAGTGTTAATGAGATTGAGAGAGAGCGTGAAGAGAGGTTAGGTGAGTATGGAGGGCAGAGGGCAAATTTTCCCTGTGGTATAAGTGGAGTAAAGACTCCACATGTGTTTTATGAGGACGAAGGTTCCTCCAGAGGTTATGTGGGAGACATGGTGTCTCCAAATGGTCCCTTAAGTTTTTGTAGTGATGTATCTGGTAAAGCCAGGAAGTATTTTAGTGATTTTATGTTGCCCTTTACATGGAATGAGATAGTTCAGGGGGGTTGTGAGAGGTATTGTGATGAGAGAGAGAGATAGAGATTTTTGAGATTAACAGAGGTTATGAAATGTTAGTGCAGAGTTTAGATATTGAGAGAGGTGAGAAAATTGACTTACGTTGTGAAACAGAGATGGATGATTATTTTGATGATACGGTTGTAAATGATGAAAACTTACCTGATGTTGTGATGGATATAGTGGACGAATATGCTGATAGAATGTACCTTATGTTAAACAATAATACTGACGGAGACAGAACTAAAATCACCAATGTAGACGGGCTTTACGAATTAATGGGAGACAGATATGTAGTTAATTACTATGTTAATATAATTAATGAAAGTGATCATTACAGTAATAATTATAATGTAATGTATGTAGATAAAAATGAGTTATGTTGTTATTATCTATAATTGATAACATTTATTAAATACAAAATACAATTTAATTTCCACCTACCTCCACTATCTCTTCTGCCGGGTTCCAGGATTCGATCACATTTACGTTCGATACAAGCATGTGTTAAGGTCTTTGAAATAATTGATTCTACACATTATATGAAGAGAATTTAACTTTTCTTTTAATTTGGCATTATTTCAAATGGTTATAAATTTTACTGTATATGACATATTTCGTCAGAAATGATTTTTGCTTGTTACATGACCACCACTATTATTCTAACTTATTTCTAGCTTACCTTACATTTTTAAACTCACACACTCCAGACTGCCCAGCCTGCAATTTTTTACGCACACAAACACACACAAAATTTATTTAACCCCCTAACATTTTATACTAAAATCCCCTAGCCCTTACGTCTCAACCGCCGGCAACGTGACTCGCGCGCGCGCTCATCGTTTTGGTAAATGTTTGATTTCTTATTGTTCGAAAAAATACTTGACTTGTTTCTACATTCTGGATTGATACCTGCCACATAAACTTTTTCACTGTTGTTACACTCTTTACTGGTAAAATTAAAAAAAAACTCTGTAGAGAGCCTACTTAGCTCCGTGCCGGCCGGCACCTATAGCGTAACTGGGAAGTGTGCTTGGTTGAGCGGGAGGAAATGCGTATTCACTGCCAACAGGTTTTAGTCGCCATTCATGCTTAATTTGTTGTAGCGTATTCATTCTATGCATGGAACATAGTCGTTATTTGTGTGGTGACCGAGGACGATATTTGCCTCTGCTATACTGATGTCACTAGCAGCGGGCGTGGCTTAAATACATTTCCTGTAGCTGGCTGGTTGCGGTCCCAAATCGTTCATTCCAGCGCCATGTTTTACAGCTTCGTTGGAGTTTTCACGGCGTCACTAACAGCGCCCCGTCCTGAGATGTTACGTGCGGGCGTCGCCACACATATGCACATTTCTGAGAAATTCGGGGTGGTGCGAATTCCTTACCAAGTTACTCAACACAAACTGCGTCTCTGCTTTGTTACACCACTGTTTCTCAACACGTGTTCTGTTGTAATGGAAATAACGTTCGCTGGGAAATAAAACTTTCACAATAAATTTATAAAATCCCACACAAAATGAAATAAATAAAAATACAAATGCCCCCTACTGTAATAAATAAAATAACCCAATTTTGGACACGTTACAATACCCCCTCAATGAGAATTCTGCTGTCCAGAACAGAAGAAATCTCATTGATAAACCCCGAAGAGGACCGGTGAGGAACTGGTGCCAACAACCCCCTCTTGTTCTTACTACTCATGGGTACACGACCCCCCTGGTTTGGCGACCATGGACCCATCTGAACGAGATCACTGGACTTCTCCATAAGAGATCCCAACACCGAGAAATCGAACAGACTCGTACCACAGCACACCTCACCTTCTAACATGCTACCCCCCAAAATCCTCAATCCCTGACTCAGATTATGCCAGATCCTCCACCGATATGTTTCCCCTTTTATGCAAGCTGGGCTGCCTTTAGCAGATGCTGGGCTCACACACTCTCACATGACACACTGACATTATAGATTATGAAATTGCAAAAATTTTAAAAATTCTTTAAATTACCACACGTTGTTTTCAGATAAAATTAATTCATAAATTTTGAATAAAGTCTAAAATATTCTCTTCATTATTTTCTGTTTTCTTTAAAATGACTTAAGTTAAACATTTCTTCTAATTGAACATATCCTTAACCTAACATGTAATCACTTAGAGTCTAACAATACAATGCAATACAGAATAAATCAATAAAATAAACATGGTTAACACACAAATAATAAAATAATCAATACTTACAATATTCATTCGCTGGCAGGCGAAAAATCAATTTTTTTTTTTTTTCAAAAAATAATCTTCCAAAAAAATATTTTCCAAAAAATTTTAAAGTTAAAAAAAAAATTTAAATTTATTAAAAGGTTTCCTTTACATTTAGACATTAATTAAACTTGATTTAGACATTAATTAAAAAACACAAGTTGAATTGACTTCCATATGAAACAAGCTTAGTATGGGTGACCTCACTGTCAGCTGATCGAAACTAGGTCAAATCCACAACCTTGACCCACCTATGTTATGTATACTTTCTGAAAATACATTTAACATCTGGAATAATCTAATTTGAAACACAAAACATAATGAAATAAAATATTTAAAATTAACAAAATATTATTATAAACAATAAGCCAACTTGACATTTAAATTATTCAAAGTAAACAATTCTTAATTTTACATCATTTCCAAATTCTATCAACATTTTGTCACTGGTTTCAAAATAAAAAGTTTATATATTCAACTACAACTTTCTTCATTTTACAATCTCATTCCCTATTACTGTGGGTGATTTAAACATTTATCTCATTTAATTTACTACTTGATCTGTTTATACATATATCAACTTTCTCCCTCTCTGGCTCTAACCTCTAACAACTGTAACTCACATGACACCCATCTCTATCAAAACCATCTCTCAAAACAAACACTCTCTAAACCTAACTTATCATTAAACTCAAATCGCCACCTTCTCTCTATACATAAAAAAAACTACTCTCTAACCCTTTGTACATAGGATGTGTTTCCCCCCCCCCAAAAAACTCAATTCCCTTATTTGGCCCCTGGATTCTACCTAAGGCGGCCCCTCCTGACTAAAATCGATCCCTATCCCGTCCCAACTTATCATTATGTTGCGGACTCCCACATTACACTACCCCCTACTACAAAATTGCCATCCCCAAAATCTCAATCTCATTACCTTACTACAACTACAACAAAATAACATCATTAATTATAAACATCAATATATCACTCAAAACTCTACATATATTCTCCACTACTACTGTGTCAACATCAATACTTCTCAAAACTCTATAACATACATCAAATCATAACAACATTACATTATTTTCATCTCTACTATTTCAACTTTAACTTTGGCTTCAACTTGGACAGATCTATGTGTCCCATAAAATATTTATCACCCAAAACTATCTCTTGTTAACTTGCATAAATTATTACTGTACTTCTCACTTTATCAAATTATTATTATCATTACTTTAAAACATCTGTAATACCTTAAAACATTGCATTGAACATTAATTACTTGGAACATTTATAACCATTTTACCAGTGACCTGTTATTGCTGATCAGCTGATCTTACTAACACGGTGAAAACACATCTCAAAATTGAACAAATTACATGAACTATATATATATTATATTTATCCTTACTTCTAACCTCATTGTTTCCCCTCTTTCTGATTCTGATACTTTGTGTTAACCGCCTGCCAGACAGTTTAATTATTGGCTTAGTTCAAAATATACACACATAATGAAAACACATATTTTTATCAACACCTATATCTAACGTACAACAATAAAACAATACATTTAAAATTATAGCATGAACACCTTATATTGAGTGTCTGAGCAGCTAGTTATTTAACAGAGCACAAGCAGTTTTATTGGATCAAAATTTGAATTAGCAAAAAAAAATTTTTATGTTGTAAAATTTAAATTCGTGGCTCCTCTGAGTCACCTCCCATCCACACACACTATTTCAAGTTATGTAAGGCTGTGGCGCCCCCTCGCTTTCACAAAGATGGCATATTTTGGAGTAGGTTGACCTCTCCGTGTCTTTGCTTCGGCTGTTACATTTTAAAAGGTTCAGATATCAACATACCTTTGTTATATAGTTAAACGCCCTTAGTGCGGGTCTACCACCTGGCTTTGCTGCCCCCAAGCGGGCAGAGTGGTAGCCGCTGTTCCATAGTGCTTGGATTTCCCCTAATTGTCACCCCCCATTGAATTTCTACTATATACCAATTTCAAGTCAGCTATGGTCAAGGGACTTGGTATGACCATAGCTGGCCGCTAGCCAAATCCACGATTAGTGCTGGTAAGGCAGTAATCGCCCGAAAAGTCGGGGAAATCTAACTTCATTTCACTGCCTGTTCTACATCGTTCTAGTTATGTGCGACACGATCGTCTATCAGTGTGTAAATTGAGCTTACACGAAAAAGGTGTGTCGCACATTTTCGCCATTTTGGCCTCCGATGGAGGTAACACTCTCTGTTACCCCCAACCCATTTCGCTATCTACGGGAGCACAGGCCACCCCCGCAATAGCAACTTAATAGCTAACTAATTAAAAAATTGTATATACATTATAATATAATATTTTCATCAAGAATCATTTAACTCATTCATAACTTTCTACCATTGGACTTTCTTAAAGTTTTCAAAATTTATTATTAATCATTATTATATATCTTTCAGTTATTATTAAAATTCTTTTAATTATCATTTTTATTGAACACAATTATTTCCAATAATCTCACTATTGAATTAACATCTCAATTACACCTGTAAACATTTTTATTATACATGATTATAAAATTTTTTATACTTACAATCCATTTACCATGATATACACACAAAACATAATCACCATACCACAATACTTTCACCTCACCTCTGAAACATTTCACAAAATATCAGTTTACATCAAACAATTTAGCCATCTATTACCAAATTCCAAACCTCGTAAAATAATTTGAATTCATCAAAAAGTTAATTATACAACATTTACATAATCAATCAAAATATTTAAAATATATCAAATTGTTTTAATTAAATTCATTATTAAAATACAAATTCCAATACTATCAAAATATTTCCCCTTAACCAGTTCTTGTTTTCCAAAATTAATTCTGATATTTATTTATTTAAATTGCAAAATATTATTATTATTATTGCAACATTTACACACACTTGTTTACTTAACATCCTACAATGCACACAAATAAATTCACTACCGTTTATTTACAAATTTTTGTTATTTACTGTTCAGTTATTTCCGCACTTCATTGTCCAAATCTGCCATGTCAAAAACCATAAAACAAAATGTTTATAACTGTCTTTTATTGTTTTACAGTTTAACCTCCATCGTCCCAGATAAGTCTTGGTGTTATATAACATTTTTCAATTTCATTAATACACCAACTATTGTTTTGTGTATTATAACTTATAACCATACAAACTAACTTCACTCATATTACCAAAATACTCATTAAACCAGTCAACATTAGGCATTTTTGTTACGTCTCCATCGGTAAATACATTCATGATTGGGTTAATTACTTTATTCAAATCATTATAGTCATCATTACTCAAATATACTTTTAAACTTTCATTCCATTCGTCATACTTTCTATTCAAATTATACAATTCTGTTACTTTCTCCACATACAATTCTCTGTTTAATTCTCTCTCTTCATAACACCACACCACACTCTCACAATTATTCCGGACAGAGGGTACACAATTACTCAACAAAAATAAACACCTCAATTCATCTATCAATACGGGACTCTTGCCCTTCAAAAACAACACTTGTGAACTCATTAAATAATCATCATAAATAATAAAGGGAAAATCTACTCCCTGTCCCCATTCTGCCACAACATTATTTTTCCTCTCTCTCTCTAACTCACTAACACACCTTAACATCTCATAATCACATTCCACAAACTCATCAGTACTCTCTGATATGACATTTTCAATTACATTATTATTCTCATTATTTTCAACAACATCATTATTATTTATTAATTCTCTATCCAATATCATATTTTCACACTTGTCATTACAATTTTCATTTGTTTTATTTTTCTCTGGATTCATCACAACTACTTCCATTCTCTCCACACTTCGTTCTAATTGGTACAAACTATTTTTTATTGTTTCATGGGTATTTTTACAACATTTATTCATTTCTTTAATTTGGTTTGTTAACTCATCAAAACTGTTCTTTTGAACCTCGAATTTCTCATCAAGTCTAGCATTTATTTCATTATATTTGATATTTGAATCACTCTTTATTTCGTTAAATTTTAACTCTAACATCGCCTGTTGCTTGTCTGAACTCTCTTTCATACTGCATACCATGCTACATAAATATTTCATCATATTATCATTATCATCCGTTAATTCGAGACTCATTTTGCTTTCGTTTTCGACGTCAGTTAAGCTGACATACTCTTTATTACCTGCCATTTTTTATAATTGATAATCAATATTTTAATTAATCTAATTAATTAATTTCATTAGTTTTTTGTAATGTACTTTCGGTATAGCTTTGCGTCCATAACGCATTGTTATTTTGCTACGCTAACCTAAAACATGTTTGTATCTTTGTAGATGTGGAATTTAATTAAATATATTAATTCAATTCGTGCCTGTCACGGGCGCCATTTGTTATACTCTTTCATTGATAACATTTATTAAATACAAAATACAATTTAATTTCCACCTACCTCCACTATCTCTTCTGCCGGGTTCCAGGATTCGATCACATTTACGTTCGATACAAGCATGTGTTAAGGTCTTTGAAATAATTGATTCTACACATTATATGAAGAGAATTTAACTTTTCTTTTAATTTGGCATTATTTCAAATGGTTATAAATTTTACTGTATATGACATATTTCGTCAGAAATGATTTTTGCTTGTTACATGACCACCACCATTATTCTAACTTATTTCTAGCTTACCTTACATTTTTAAACTCACACACTCCAGACTGCCCAGCCTGCAATTTTTTACGCACACAAACACACACAAAATGTATTTAACCCCTTAACATTTTATACTAAAATCCCCTAGCCCTTACGTCTCAACCGCCGGCAACGTGACTCGCGCGCGCTCATCGTTTTGGTAAATGTTTGATTTCTTATTGTTCGAAAAAATACTTGACTTGTTTCTACATTCTGGATTGATATCTGCCACATACACTTTTTCACTGTTGTTACACTCTTTACTGGTAAAATAAAAAAAAACTTTGTAGAGAGCCTACTTAGCTCCGTGCCGGCCGGCACCTATACCGTAACTGGGAAGTGTGCTTGGTTGAGCGGGAGGAAATGCGTATTCACTGCCAACAGGTTTTAGTCGCCATTCATGCTTAATTTGTTGTAGCGTATTCATTCTATGCATGTAACATAGTCGTTATTTGTGTGGTGACCGAGGACGATATTTGCCTCTGCTATAGTGATGTCACTAGCAGCGGGCGTGGCTTAAATACATTTCCTGTAGCTGGCTGGTTGCGGTCCCAAATCGTTCACTCCAGCGCCATGTTTTACAGCTTTGTTGGAGTTTTCACGGCGTCACTAACAGCGCCCCGTCCTGAGATGTTACGTGCGGGCGTCGCCACACATATGCACATTTCTGAGAAATTCGGGGTGGTGCGAATTCCTTACCGAGTTACTCAACACAAACTGCGTCTCTGCTTTGTTACACCACTGTTTCTCAACACGTGTTCTGTTGTAATGGAAATAACGTTCGCCGGGAAATAAAACTTTCACAATAAATTTATAAAATCCCACACAAAATGAAATAAATAAAAATACAAATGCCCCCCACTGTAATAAATAAAATAACCCAATTTTGGACACGTTACAATGTTATAAATACATCAGGTTAATATATGATGATGGGGTTAAATAAAAAAATCAGTGAATGGACATTTTAATATTTTAGTTTGTGGTAATGACCTAGGTAACTTATGAAATGAGGTGTGGTAAACAGAAAAATAATGACGAAGAATTGTAAATAAATTTATAGAGAAATTAATTATGTTGTGTTGTAAAATATATTTTATGTAAACAAGATATGTAGGTAGTAGAAATTGATGTAATAATAATAATAATAATAACATTTTGGCAGACTAAATAAATAATGAGAGTTTGTAATAAATGAATTGTAATTGTTTTGGAGTAAGGTAATTAAAATAATTTGAGATGAAGTAATTGATTAATTTAAAATGTTGTAGAAAGAGATTTAGATAATGAATTTAAACGATTTTATATGATTGGAATTTGATAATAAATAGTAAATAAATAAATGTAAAATGTGTTTAGTTGTGAAATCATATGATTGTTATAATGTTTCAGAAGATACATGGAGTTGTGTACATGATTTCGTGGTGATAAATGTTTGTAATTTTGTGTCAATAACAGGAATCATGTGTTTTGAGTGATGTACTGTAAGTATGAAGTTTATAGGGCGAATTAAATGAAATGAAATGTTTGATATTTGAATGGTAGATTGTATATGAGTCTCAGAGGTTTTGAACTAAATAATAATATAACAAAACATATAAGGGTTTACCATCTGTGAATTGCAGTAGCAGTGTTAGTGTAAACCTTGTATGTCTTTTAGTAGTTTCCCCAACATTTCGGGCGGTCACGGCTTCACCGAACCCTGACCGTGGATTTATAATGTAAATATATTCTAAATTGGTGAACTTAGAAATTAACCGGGGGGGGGGGGTAACTCAGGGGAATCTACTTAACTATGGAACAGCGGCTATCATCGAAGGTGGTGGTAGTGCCGTATTAAGGGCGTGTGAATCATTATAGTAGGATTACTGGTGTCCTCGGACATCAGTAATGCCGAATTTTTATATAACACTGAAGCAAGAATGGGGTAGGCAGCGTCTACCCCTAAAAACTTCAGTTCTTGTGGAAGCAACTGGACGCTACAGTCCAGTGGGGGTCATAGAGTGTGTGGTAAGGAGGTTACTCAGGGGAGTAACGAATTGAAATCTTAAACTGACATCAACTAAATGAGCTAATAAGCTCATTAAATAATTTTATTTTGATTCAAGAGATGATTACAGTAGATAGTTTTGTGACAGTACAAAAAGCCTGATATAAAAAGTATGGTATGCAAGGTAGTAAATTATGGTATTTCGATGTTTTTAAAGTCATTTCTATGGGTAATACAATGTCCCTTGGTTTTTGCCTACAACGACGCAGTTCCAAGACAACAAAATAATTTCAAGGACAGCAGTGTACGTGCAGATAAAAAGACTTATAATGGTTACAGCCACTAATAACGGCGCTTCATACTTATGTTTCATTGGCCGACAACACCAAACGTCATTAAAACAACAATGACGTTAGTACAATACGTAACAAACAAGGCGATTATATAACCAGAGACAAAAGAACGATGACGTATACTCACACACACATACGTAAAATTTGCATAATTTTCGTCCCAGTCTACACAATACATCAGCAGTAGTAACACCTTGTTACAGGCAGCCGGCAATTTATACCGGCCTAGTTGTTTTAAACAGTTCAAAATGTAATCAAAATGTAATTATGTGCTAGCTAGAAGAGAACTAAGACAGTGTGCAGTAATTGTTTTCAAAATTATACATTAGTCAGTGAAAATAGTAAAAATGTAACCACGCAACTTTGGGAAACCAACATGTGAATCCGCCTCTAGAACTTCTAGTCTACAGAATCAGGAAAGTGCAAAACCAAAATTTTACTTAAAGAGCTCTTTACCCAAATTGCAGATATGTGTACACAAAAAGTAAATTGAGATTATAAGTATGAATGTGAGAGAGAAAGCGGGGCGTGCATGTTAAATGTCGACATCCAAACGGGGTGTTGGTTTGCGTTTGTTTTTAAAGAAAATATAATTAAAATCATTTAATAACGAAGCAGCTGCATAATCAATATATGGAATTTGGTAAATTAACGTTTAATAAAATACAGAAGAGTTTTATGATGAAAGCGGGCTAATAAGTAATGGCCGCCATGTTGAAATTTTATCCGGTGTACACACTTAAAGAAATTATTGAATAAATCACTATTAATGGTTAATGTTTCAATTGAACGTATTCTCATTTCTATGCCTGTCTCTGTCAGCATTTTCGCTGAGTCGAATCCTTGGACCTTAGGTAATATTAAAAACATCAAGATTGAAATAACCAGATGCTCCAACTATGGTAAGTACCATAATTATGGTTCGCGTGACATACGTGCCTCATGCAAGTAATGTAAACAGACCCGAATATAGGTTAATGGTTATTCCTGCATACAAATACATTTTATATTTATTTAAATATATATGAGTGATAACAAATGGCGCCCGAACAGGGACTATATAAAATACATTAATATATTTTATATAATAAGCCTGAATGGTGGCAGAGTGGACATTGAAAATGAGAATACGGTTGTAGGTTAGGTGATAACGATAATAAAGTGACAAACCATTAACAGATTTTTATAATGGCAGAAAATAAAGAAAATAGTTCTTTATTAAGCACAACTGATAGTACGAATAACAGTCAAATAAGTATGACAGAATCAATAGTCACGAGTGAAGGAGTTGTTCACTCAACACCAATCCAAAATAACAGGGCTGAAAACAGCAAAATTATAAAAACAATGCAAATGCTTTTCAATCAGAAATTCAGTAAACTTGATGAGAAATTTAATGAACAAAACAGCGAAATTAGAGGAATACAGAATAATTTTAATGTAAAATTTGACGAAATAAAAAACGAAATCAAAAAGCAAAATATTAATTTTGATAGTCGAATAACTGAAATAGATGTACGTTGCACAAATATGCCAGAACAAGTGGTAGAAATAATTAGCGAGAAATATGATGATAAAATAAATAATTTAAATGGTAGAATCAGTACAAATAACGAAACAGTAATTAGCAAAGTACGAAACCAAATAGAAACCCAGTATGAACAATTAGAAAACAAATGTTTAACCACAATTATTGAACAAATAGAAAGTAGAACCAATTGTGAAACAAGTAGACAAATAGATATGAAAACTAGTATTTTGCAGAACAAAATAGAGAAATGTGAATCCGAGGTAATTGACATAACCAAACATTTTGAAACAGTAGACAGAACAGTATTAAAAAATGAGAGTAACACTAACGAAAGAATGAGCATGTTGCAAAATAAAATTAAAGAAATAGATAACCTAGTTATACAAAATGATAATAGTGTGCATGTTAAATGTAAGGTAATTGAAAATGATTTGATGAAAATGAGAAATGAGTTACGGGGGGAGATTCAGAGAAATTGTGCCGGTACGACGGAAAAAATAATCGTAACCAGGGACGCGTACGGGGAAATCGAATTAGAAAATTTTAACTATGAAAATAGAATAATACACCCCATGAGATTTTTAAATCAAGCGCGTGAGTACAGTCGTTTTAGTAACCAAAATTGGGAGATACAGCTAATGAAAATTGTCAGAAGTTTTAAGGGTAATTCTATTATATGGGTAGAAGCACACAGGGTAGAATGGGATAGTTTTGAAACATTTGAGAGGGCGTTTAAAAATAAATTTTGGCCGGAAGAGGAACAAGAGAGTTTGAGAAGTCGTATCATGGGGGTAGGCAATTTTGTGGGACAAAATAACATAACCATGTACGTGACGAAGTTATATAATGAGGCGAAATACCTCGAACCGCCAATACCATTTAAATCATTTGTCAGATACTTAAGCAAACATCTACCCAGAGAGGCACAAGTAACTTTAATGACAAAGGAGATTGAGAACTTAAGTGAGTTGGAACGGATTTTGGACGTTTTACAAAGCATTAGGGACCGCGAAATTATTAGGCGACCTATACAGACGAATCAACAGAATAATAACATAGAATTTAATCGACGTCGGAGTAGCTATCAGGGAAACGGTGAGTATAATAACAGTTACAGACCCAGAAGTCAGTTTCAGCAAACAGGTGAGTGGAACTGTTCCAGATGCGGAAGGGAGAACTACGCTAACAGACAACAATGTTTCCGATGCAGACAACCTAAAGAAGAACAGAGGAGAAGAGAACAGATGAAACAACATTTATCGAACGACAAAGGAGGACCAAGTACAAGTGGGACATCCAACCACCGGCAAGGACGACCAAATGGTCAACAACAACAGGAAATGAGCAACGGTAGACGACAGCAGGAAAACTAGAAGTGACAGTGGTAGCCAGGACCCAACCACTATTCAGAGAAGCGCATGAGGTCCAACACACAGTGGACGTCCACAGCAACGTAATCCAAGCAGACATAGTAAAGGATCTATTAGAAGAAGAAAACAACACTTTAAGGGAAGGGAGAGCAGGATTAACAGAAGTCCAGGTAAATATAGAAGGTAAACATTACAGAACACTGGTAGATACAGGTAGTGAGATTTCAGTGATAGCAGAAAATATTTTAACGGAGTTGAGAGAATTTAATAAAAACATCCCAGTTTTGGCAGTAGCAGGGGTTACGGTAATAGGAGTTACAGGGATAAGGAGTATGCGAGTGACAAAACAGATACATTTGAACTTTCTGATAAATGATATAGAGTTTGATAGTACATTCTTGGTAGTTAAGGGTTTGAGTTTGGACATTATTTTAGGTAACGATTTTCTACAGAGGAATAGAGCGGTGATAAATTTCAAGGAAAAGGTGATAGAGTTAGACGGGGGTGACCGGTCGGTAAGAGTTAATTTCGAACGGGTGATAGACAAAATTCAAACGAAGGGAGTAAAGTTATTAAAGAAACGAGTAGATGAGGACAATAGCGATATGCGGATCAATTGGTGTAGAGAGGTAGAGTATATTTATGATGATGATGAAGACACGAGAAATATTAATGATGCAGTATGGGAGATAAGGGCCGATAAGTTCCGGAGTGAAGGGTACGATGTCGGGAGTGGCCAGCGTGCAGCGTTGTGGCAGGTGATAGAGAGGTATCGAGGAGTGTTTGCCGATGTACCGGGAAGGGCAAAAAACTATGAGTGTGTATTACAGATTAGAGAACATGCCCCTTTCATGCAACGGAGTTATCCTGTGCCTTATTCCAAGAGACGAGCGGTGCAAGTGGAGTTAGACAAAATGTTGAAAGGTAAAATTATAGAGAGATCAGTATCGCCCTACTCGAATCCCTTAGTGGTAGTTATCAAGAAGGATGGCAGAGTCAGGTTATGCTTGGACGCAAGGAGAATAAACCAAATAATTATACCCGACCGGGAGTCACCAGAAGCGATAAACGAAATATTCCAGAAATTTAGCGGCGTGAAGTACATGACATCGCTGGACCTTACTGCAGGATATTGGCAGGTACCATTAGCCGAAGAAAGCAGGAAATATACCGCATTTTTGTTCAATGGAAAAAACTACCAGTTCAGAAGACTACCTTTCGGATTGAATACCAGTGTGGCAAGTTTCATAAAGTGTTTAGACAAAATTTTGCGACCAAAGGATCTGGATTTCTTGACTGTTTATGTGGACGACATCTTAGTCGCATCCAGGACTTTTGAGGATCATCTGGAACACATAAAGTATGTGTTGACAAAATTGGAACAAGGAGGACTTACAATAAATTGGGAGAAATCAGAATTTTTACGAACGGAGATTAAATTTTTAGGTTTTATTATTACACCGCAAGGGATATCAGCAAATCCAGAAAAAATTGAATCAATCATGCGCTTCCCTGAACCGAGGAACATAAAGCAACTTCAAAGTTTTTTAGGGCTGTGTAACTTCTACCGAAAATTCCAAAGGAACTACGCCCACGTGACAGCAAGGTTAAGCGCCGTACTACAGAAAAGTCAACAGTGGAAATGGAGCGAAGTAGAACGTGGGGCTTTTGAGGAAATTAAAAGGAAATTTAGTGAGATGATCTTGATGAACCACCCGGATTTTGAGAAAGTGTTCTATCTACAAACAGACGCCAGTAATGTAGCCGTCGGGGCGGAGCTGTACCAGGAGCATGAGAAAAAGGAGCACCTTACAATAGCCTTTGCAAGTAGATCCTTACTGCCAGCGGAGAAGAATTATACGACCACGGAAAAAGAGCTATTGAGTATTGTATTCGCCGTGGGGAAATTTCGAACGTATATACTGGGAAACAGAACCATCATACGAACGGACCACAAGGCGCTATCCTTTTTGAACACTTGCAAGCTTGCTCACAGCCGTCTCACACGATGGGTGCTCGTACTACAGGAATACAACTTCCAGTGGGAATACATCAGAGGAAAAGAGAACAAGGTACCCGACACTCTCTCCAGAGTAGACTGCGAAAACAACAGGACAGGTAGGGATCTAAAGGAGATCGAGATTTTTAAGATAACAAGGGAGGATAAAATATTTGGAGAAGAGTTAAAAGATATCAGCACCATGCAAAGAGCAGATGGTAAGTCGGGAAGGATAATCAACAGCTTAGAAACGGAATTGGAGGAATCAGAATATAACCAGTTTTTCCAAATATACAAAGGACTATTGTTTAAAAGGGTAATAGGGAGTGAGCGTGATTGGAAGTTAGTGATACCAGAAGGATTAGAAGAGAAGATCATTTGGGATTGTCATATTAGGTACGGTCATTTTGGGGCGAAGAAGTGTGTCAGTGTATTGAAGGAGTCATGTGTTTTCAGGAACATGGAGAGAAGAGTGAGGAGATTACTGAGGAGTTGTGATTTATGTCAGAAATCAAAAGTGGTAAATTATAGGGTTGAAGGTGAGTTGAATTTTATAAGGGTAGAGAGACCATTTGATTTAGTTGCGGTAGATTTGTTTGGACCATTGCCGAGGGGTAGAGGCGGAGTTGTGTATATTTTTGTATTACTGGACACTTTTTCGAAGTATGTGAAATTGTATAGCGTAAAGAGAGCTACCAGTAAGGTATTGAGTGAGAAGGTGACTAAGGACTACATGAGTAACGTGGGTAAGCCGAAGGTGATTTTGTCGGACCACGGGCCACAGTTCATCAGTGGGAAATGGCGCCAGACCTTAGGATGGGAAGGAATCCTCACGAAGCATACGGCTGTGTATCATCCCCAGTCAAACCAGGCTGAGCGTGTAATGAGAGAGATAGGCAGGATCTTTAGAGCCTATTGTCACGCTAAACACAGTGAGTGGCCGTTATACGTAAGGAAGGTAGAAGATTGGCTGAACAGTACCACCCACGAGTCCACCGGCTATACACCTCACGAGTTAGTAAAGGGAACACGCCCCCCAAGAATTTTGGAACAGTTGTTTGATTATCCAGAGGAGAGCGAGCAGACGGGTGTGAGCATTAAGATCCGGATGGCCAACGAGAATTTATTAAGCAAGGGTGAACGCAGGAAACATAGACATGACATAAGAGGTAAGTGGGTAAAGTATGAAGTCGGGCAGTTGGTATTAGTAAGGAGGCACGATCTGTCGAGTGCTCAGGAAAAGGAGATAAAGAAATTCTTCCTACTTTATGAAGGACCTTACATGATAGTAGGGATAAAGATGGAAAATGCGTATGTATTGCAGGACATGGGTACAGGGAAGGTGATAGGAACGCACAATGCCACGAATTTAAAACGATATTGGTCGTCTTAGAGCTTAAATAAGATTTGCATATTAATGAGAGTGAATGAATGTAGCTTGTTGTTAAAAAAAGAAAAAAAAAGGAGAGGAGAGAGAGAGAGAGAAAGAAGAAAAAGAATATGTTTTGTTTTATGTAATCTTATCAAGTGATACATTGTTGTTGTAGTTCCTAAGTCACAGCAAAAGAAGTTGTCAGTGAAAGTGAAAGTTAGAACTTGTAAAGTGTCTATATAAAAAATATTTTAAATAATTAACGAACTTGTTTTTGAGCAAGGTAAAAGGGTGTTTTATAGTTGTCTGGTGTTAGAAATGTAAGTCAAAATGGACTGTATGAACAGTATATGTAGATGGAATTAAGTTAGAAGTAAGTGGGCTAGTGCAGTAGTGGCATGTACTATTGTAGCTGGCGAATTGGGTTGATGAGTGACGTACAGGGCGTTGCCATCATCGGAGGCCTAAATAAGGCGTAAGTACCCTGCACAAATTTTATATAATTTTGTGTTATAGGTGATTATTGACTGTGCAGGGTATGATTAAAATGATGTAGAACATGTTTGAAAGTGAAATAGATTTCCCCGACTTTTGGGCGATTACTGCCTTACCAGCACTAATCGTGGTTTTGGCTAGTGGTTAGCTATGGTCATATCAAGTCCCTTGACCATAGCTGGCTTGAAATTGGTCGATAGTAGAAATTAATGGGGGGTGAAACTAGGGGAAATCCCCCGGAACTATGGAACAGCGGCTGTCACTCTGTCCGAGTAGGGACAGCAGAGCCAGGTGACAGACCCGCAGTAAGGGCATATAACTATAAACAGAGGTATGTTGGTACCTAACTTTTCAATGTAACGCCAAAGCAAGAACACAGAGGCGATAGATTCCTCTAAAATAATACAGTTCTTGTGGAAGCAAATGGGCGTCACAGTCCATCCCAAATGACAACAATAGTGTGTGTGGATAGGAGGTTACTACCAGGATAGTAACGATTATAATATTAAAATTTTGTAAAGTTTGTCCATTCTCTAGAAATGATTCTGTTATAAAGAAGGTTAAACGTAAGAAAAGGTCGTAAAGAAATTATAAAGCTTTAAAGTTGTTTGCCATGATATAGATATTGTAAGATTATATGAAGTAAAATATTAGGGTTAATGGTTGTTGCTAAAGCAGTAAAATACATTGTTTGTCTAGGTTAAGAGCAATTGTTTCATATGATAAAGAGAGTGAATATAATTGACAGGAGTCAGAAGGGTGTACTAGATACCGGAATGTTAAAAGGAGAAGTAATTTTCTATCTTAATTCTTGATATATATTGTGTGAAGTTTGTAGAATTAAGCAAACCAACGCCCCAAAACGCAAACCAACGTACTAAGAGGAAACATATTAGTTATGGATATGGATATAGAGAAAGCCACTATTTTAAAAATTTTGTATTGAATGTTTCAGAGTTTTATGGTGTGGTGGCGGTCACCAGAACAGGTGAGCTGGCGGTTTTATGGTGAGCTGGCCGGTGCGTCAGAACAGGAGCGTAAAGTGCCTCATGGCCTTATGGTGTAGGGATCTCTCTGGAGAAGTCCAGTAAGGTCAGAAGGTGCGAACCTCATCATTGGACCAAGGGTAAGTGATTGAAAATTTTATGGTAACACTACAGGGGGTTGTGGCTCCATATCTGAGCTGATCCTTTTAGAGAGGTGTGAATGAGTCAATGAAAGTTTTTGTGTCTCGACACAAAACCTTTCATTGAGGGGGTTTTGTGACAGTACAAAAAGCCTGATATAAAAAGTATGGTATGCAAGGTAGTAAATTATGGTATTTCGATGTTTTTAAAGTCATTTCTATGGGTAATACAATGTCCCTTGGTTTTTGCCTACAACGACGCAGTTCCAAGACAACAAAATAATTTCAAGGACAGCAGTGTACGTGCAGATAAAAAGACTTATAATGGTTACAGCCACTAATAACGGCGCTTCATACTTATGTTTCATTGGCCGACAACGCCAAACGTCATTAAAACAACAATGACGTTAGTACAATACGTAACAAACAAGGCGATTATATAACCAGAGACAAAAGAACGATGACGTATACTCACACACACATACGTAAAATTTGCATAATTTTCGTCCCAGTCTACACAATACAGCAGCAGTAGTAACACCTTGTTACAGGCAGCCGGCAATTTATACCGGCCTAGTTGTTTTAAACAGTTCAAAATGTAATCAAAATGTAATTATGTGCTAGCTAGAAGAGAACTAAGACAGTGTGCAGTAATTGTTTTCAAAATTATACATTAGTCAGTGAAAATAGTAAAAATGTAACCACGCAACTTTGGGAAACCAACATGTGAATCCGCCTCTAGAACTTCTAGTCTACAGAATCAGGAAAGTGCAAAACCAAAATTTTACTTAAAGAGCTCTTTACCCAAATTGCAGATATGTGTACACAAAAAGTAAATTGAGATTATAAGTATGAATGTGAGAGAGAAAGCGGGGCGTGCATGTTAAATGTCGACATCCAAACGGGGTGTTGGTTTGTGTTTGTTTTTAAAGAAAATATAATTAAAATCATTTAATAACGAAGCAGCTGCATAATCAATATATGGAATTTGGTAAATTAACGTTTAATAAAATATAGAAGAGTTTTATGATGAAAGAGGGCTAATAAGTAATGGCCGCCATGTTGAAATTTTATCCGGTGTACACGCTTAAAGAAATTATTGAATAAATCACTATTAATGGTTAATGTTTCAATTGAACGTATTCTCATTTCTATGCCTGTCTCTGTCAGCATTTTCGCTGAGTCGAATCCTTGGACCTTAGGTAATATTAAAAACATCAAGATTGAAATAACCAGATGCTCCAACTATGGTAAGTACCATAATTATGGTTCGCGTGACATACGTGCCTCATGCAAGTAATGTAAACAGACCCGAATATAGGTTAATGGTTATTCCTGCATACAAATACATTTTATATTTATTTAAATATATATGAGTGATAACAGTTTGTTCAGAAGTACTGTAATTGATTTAAATATGTTATGCTCTGTATAATAATTTTATAAATGACTTTACTGATTTTGAAAAGATTGTAGAGGAGAGAAGGTGTTTATTATGTTTTGTTTAGTATGTTTTATTATGTTATTATTTTACTATGTTAGAGTGTAAGAATTGTAAACATGTGATGTATTTTACACTGTATAATTTTGAAGTGTATCTAGGGTAAGGTCATTCACCTGACCATGAGACATCAGCTGACTACTGGTGTTATATATGTGGTATGTCCCTTATAAGTGATTTGCAGATTTTTTATCAATATAATTAAATGTTTGAATAATAAATTTTCAATGTGTTTAAGAGGTTTTAAGTTAAATGATGAAATTAATTTGAGATAGTTATGAATTTTCAATGGGTAATAAAGGTTAGAATTTGGGTGATAAATATTTCAATAAGGCATTTGAATCAGTCAGAGTTAACTTTAAATGGGTGTTAGACGAAATAAGATTTTGGGAATACGAGTAAGACAGAAACGGGTTAATAGTAGGGACACAGTAGCGATATGGCATATATGTAGAGTAATGAGAGTTATGTAATTGGAGAGTAATTAGATGATGGAGGAATTGTGTAAAGAGGGTGGTGTGATAAGGAGTCCTCAACGAAAGGCACTGTGGTGGGAGGTGAACCGTATGTGCGTTGGCGGGGTTACCTGGGGGAGACCAGGAACCAATAAGGGAATGAGCATAGGGAGGGAACACACATCCTAAATACAAAGAGGGTATGTTGTTATAAGGGTAGAATGATTCAAGGTGAGCTAGAGTAGTAAGTTAGTGGAGATAAATGTTTTGAGAGATTGGTGTCATCCTATGTAAATCTGTTAGTGAGTGTTAGAGTCAGAAAGGGGGTAAGATTATATTTTAATGCCTTTTCAATGAATTAGATTATTGTGAATAATTGGGAATCACCCAAACCAATTGATGATGAAAATGATTAGTAGAAATTCATAACAGAAATGTAATAATAAAAAAGTAACTAAATAAAGAGTTAATAGACTTCGAAAATAAACCCAAATTTGGTAAATTTTATTCAGATACAGATGAGATGTTTTTGTAATGAAATGAGTTTTGTATTATTTGTGAATGTTTATGTTTTATTATGTTAGAGGGTAGGGATTATAAACAGGTGTTATGTATTTTACATTGTATTATTTGTATGTAGTGTGCCTATAGAAAGGTCATTCACGGGTTAGTAAGACATCAGCTGATGGACTGTATAAGGGTCAATGTAACCAATTCCTATGTTCTTTTAATAATCAATGTAAGTTCAAGTTGTATTTTCTTTTATAATCTTCTTTTATTGTCAGAATAGAGGTTTAATAAAACATTATTACATTTTATTAAAAAAAAAATTTTTAATTTGTATTTTGCTCGAAGTATAGATTGTGTTTTGATGTTCAGTATATATTGTTGATTATGTGTATTGCGATTGTATTAATTGATTTATATTGTGTTGTAGACAAAGGTAGTGATAAGGGAGTTTATGATAGACTAAGGTGTTCGTTGTATTTTGTTTATTATGATTGTTAGCAGCTAATTAAGAAGAGTTGTAAATTCATTTAAAAGATTTTGAAATTTTGAGAGTAAATGGAAAAAGATGATCAAATTAATGGTAATATGAATCTTTGATATTGGACTTAGATTCATTTCTCTAGGTGAACGAAAATTAAATGATTTAAATTTGATTTGTTTGATTTATTTTTGATTTGAGACCGTAACGTCAAACCAATTAAATTGAGAAAGGAAAGTGAATAATAAATAGAAAATATTTTAAGAATTTGATATCAAGAAGTAGAATGTAAAGGTGTGTTTAATGGAATAGTGAGTATATGTATGCACTTAGTACTTGCTAAAGACAACCCAGTATGTATGTAAGGGGGGACATATCGGTTGAGGATCTGGTATGGTATAAGGCCAGTTTTCATTTTTTGGTGAAATGACAAAGGGTTAGGTGGGATTGTGGAGAGTACCTGTCTGATTTTATGGTGTTGGGATCTCGCACAGAGAAGTCCAGTAATCTCGTTCAGGTATAGCCATAATCGCCGAGCTAGGGGGGTAGTTTACCCATGACGTGTTAAGAATTAAAGGGGGGTTGTTGGCGCCATATCCTCACCGATCCTCTTAGGGTTAGCAATGAGAGTTTTTCTGTTTGCTTTGTAAGTTGAATAGTTGAGTCCTTTCAATTTTATAATCAACCAAGTATATACGGTGAATAGCCTGTAGCGTAGAAACTGTCGCGTTGTGGCATTGGAATGCAGATTTTCAACGAGGGGTGCGCTTTCATATTCATATGCGCACTCAGGCGGCTAAGTTTCCCATGGTTTGGTCATGCACTAGTACATTCTTTCGCAGTGTGTGCGCAGGAAACAGCGGCAGTCGACGAATAACCATGGCCACAGCCGGATGAATACAACCGGCTAGCGAGCCGAAAATTTAATAATCTTAAAAGTGAGTCTAACTAAATAGCAGATCGACCAGTAAATTGTGATTGAAGTGCGGAAACAATGTAAAAAGTTTAATAATTAACCAGTGAATCAAAATTAATAGTGAGAACTTAATTTGGACGGACGAGTGAACTAAAATGTGCTGATGGCAACACGTGGTCTTCATGGACACAACCAGAGAAGTAACCGTATAATTTAAACCAATATAATAATGAAAATTATAATTATAAAGAGATCTCTATAAAAAGGGGAAATTTTAAATAAGTGTGAATGAGAGAGTGAGCAAGATGCTGGGCTGTCTTCCTATAAGTTAATTAGTTATTTACGTTAAGGTAGAATATTTACTATGTTCAAATAGCTGCCATATTTCTTTATATTTTGTTGTTTTGAAGAAGAGTAATTAAGATCAATAATAACTATTGTGAGAAGAGAATGAAATAAGTAAATTTTAAAGAATTTTAAAATGAACATTGCAATCGATAAATAAACAGAGATTATTAACATTGGAAATGAGAGTGGTTATTGAGATACGTTAACCCTGAGTCACATTTATATTTCACAGTTCGTGTGCCGTAACCCTGGGCTAAATCAAGGTAAGTTTGAGTTATATATATTAATTTATAAAGATGGTAAAGGTGAGTACATCACAATTGGCGCATCCGAACTAGGGAGAAATTTATAATATAAATAAAGAATAACATCACAGATTGAATCAGAATATTTAGATGATATTATACAACATACAGCTGGAACTACAGTTTATTCAATAAAAAGACAAATTCATTGTAAGGAATGTTTACACTCGTTAAATGGACCTGCTTCATCTAAATCGCAATTAACGATTGTAAAAAACAGGGCTAGACTCAACTTTGCTTCAGATGACGTGGTTCTTATTTGTTATCGAGCCGAAAACATACTAAAAAATTTTAAAGATTGCTTAATGCAAAAAACATTAACTTTAAAGTTGTCACAGAAACTCTTAAAATATTACCGCTGACTGTTTTACAGAATGATAAACATAATCTAGATTAGGAATTTCTGTATGACCATAGACAACAGTTGATATATTTAATTGTTCAAAATTATATTGACAAACATTTGAAGCACGAAAATGATAAACTTTGTGATAAGAAATACAGAATAAGAATGTTTTATAATAAACTAACTATATTTAAAGGTGAGTGATATTCAAAGAGGTATTACTATGGTGATAATGGACTAAAAGAATTGACGTAAACCAAAGTCATACAGAAATAATGGTAAAGTTTTATAAAGTGTGAAACGGCGTAGTAAGCATTGCAGGAATTGCGCCAAGGTCAGTGGTGTACGTGCGAAAACAACAACTCAATTTCACCAAACTAACTCGTCAACAAGCCACTCCTATGAAAATGTCACATAAAGTATGCAGTACGTAATCGCCCAGCCTTAAAAAACTAAGACGTCATCATCAAAGACAAAGGGATTGGTGACGTGACAACCCTCTCCACCTTAGAAAAGAACGCAATACTGTCTTCCCCAGTCTACAACCATCGCTCGTGCAAACATGCATGTTACATAAATTGCTGGCCAGCAATACAGCAAAGTAACAAAATGTGAATTTTTACTACATTTTGATATCTAAAAGTATAAAAATGCAAAGTAGAGACAGTGAGTGAATTTGGTGAAACATCGAACAGTTCGGCCTTAAAAAATTGAGAACTACGAGAGACAGCAACTGTAAGACACGAGTTAGTGCCTATGGTGTTGAATTCTGCAACATAAGGAAAGTAGACATTATATATATATATCCAAATATATCAAAATACCAGTTTTTGAATAACATCCTAAGTTTTGAGCTCACTAAATAAAATGTACCGTATAAAATAGTATGGGTGAGGGTATGCGTGAGAGTGCGTAAGTACCTATCTTAATATAACATAAAGCATTGGTTTACGTTAAGTAATTTACATAACTAAGTAATTTGAATTATTAACACAGTAGTAATTTTTCTGTATTCATTTCAATGTGTAACCAGGGTAATTTGAATTCTAAGTATATTGCGTAAATATACCCTGAGGAAAGTTTGATGTAAAGAGAATGTATCGCAGCCATGTTGGAATTTGTAGAAGGTGGAAGGAGTATATTACGTTTTGTTATCAATAGAGAATGCTCAGATAATTAATAAATATGAGTTTAAAACTACTAATGAAATTAAAGTCTATTATTTCACAGCAACCATTTTGTTTCTCTACTCGTCTAAACGAATGCCTGGCCCTCGTAAGTATATTTTTTGGTTGGTACAATACTGAGAAGCTACTTCTCAATTGAATTATAAATTTGTCCCTAGTTCGGAAGCCATTGAGAAGCTACTCACCTTTAACACATTTATTTCTTATTGTATAACACAAACTTACCTTGTATTAGCCCAGGATCCGACACACGAACTGTGAACTATAAACGTGACTTAGGGTTAACGTATTTCAATAACTACGCTCATTGTCCATGTTAACAATCTCTGTTTATTGATTGATTTCAATATTGATTTTAATATTCTTTTAAAATTTACTTATTTATCATATTTTTCTCAAAATTATAAAAACCTCTATGCTACTGTTACCTGGCCAACATTCTAGTAGTAAATGTAAATAAAACCTTAATGTAAATAGCTAATTAAATTATAAAAAACAACCCAGCATCTTGCTCACACACACTCATACAATATTTATTACCCCATCATTTATTAAAAGAGCTCTATTACTTAAATTTTCAGGATTGATTGAGCGTTATACAGTTACTTGGGTATGGATATTCCTTCCGACCACGTGCCGCACTGATTGCCTTTTTGTTCACAGGTTTGTCCGAATCAAGTCATCACTGATGATCTAATTACTGAAGATTTACTGTTCTCGCACCATTTTACATCACTTCCTCGTAACTTTAGAACAAATTTTGAAATTCTAATGAATTTTCGGCTCGCTAGCCGGTTGTGTTCATCCGGCAGTGGCCATGGCGGTTAGACGACAGACGCTGTTACTCCAGCATCTACAAATAGCCACGCCTTCTTCATCCACAGCAACTTGGTCTGTGATTCGTTAATAAGAATCACATGACACGGTAATGAGTTAAAATTTGTCTTCCTTCCGTTGTTAACTTTGGGTCCAAGAGTACAAAAAGCGGCATACACGTGCGCTCGCACCCACATTCCAACGTTTTATCGTTCTCGTACCTGACTCTACCTAGTACCGAGTTAAACACAGGGTGTTAAACAAATCAAGCCCTTTTTGACAATAAATGTTACCCAGCCACAATTGGCTCCAGATTATTACAATTGTTAATAAAATAAAAATAAACCCCCAGCCTTATTTGCCCCGTTACAATACCCCCCCAATGAGAGGTTTTCTGTCGAAACAGAAAACTCTTATTGCTAAATCCTAAGAGGATCAGTGAGGACATGGCGCCAACAACCCCCTTTTAATTCTTAACACATCATGGGTAAACTACCCCCCTAGCTCGGCGACCATGGCTGCACCTGCACGACATTACTGGACTTCTCTTTTCGAGACCTCAACACCATAAAATCGCACAGGTACTCACCACGGTACCACCTTACCTTGTAACATTCCAAATAAAATCCCAAAACTGGCCTTATACCATACCAGATCCTCAGCCGATATATCTCCCCTTACATACATACTGGGTTGCATTTAGCAAGTCCTGGGTGCGTACACATACTCATTATTACATTAAACACAACATCTCCACATTAATTCTTGTTCTAAAATTCACAGAAATATTTTATATTGGCTTCTCTACAAACTTCATTCGCATTTCTTAACTTTTATTGGCTTGATGTTACAGTTGTTTCAAATCAAAAAATAACTCAAACAAATCAAATTAAATCATTTCAATTTTGTTCACCTAGGGAAATAGATCTAAGTCCCTTTCCAAAGATTCATATTAAACTTAATTTGATCGTCTCTTTCAATTAATTAATTTAATCATAATTTTTTTTGTTTTTTTTTGTGAATTTACAACTCCTCTTAACCAAATGCTAACAATCGTAATAAACAAACTAAAATGAACACCTTATTTAATCATAAATTCCCTTATCACTACATTTGTTTACAACACATACACTATGAACAATATAAATCAGTTAATACATTACCAATACACATAATCAGCAATATATCCTGAACATAAAAACACAACACAACCTGTACTTCAAACAACCTGTACTCTAGAAAATTCATCACTTACCTCATAAAAACAATGTAACTCCACACCTAAACATATTGTATGTTTAATCATCTACTATTCATTATATAATCTAAATCTCAGAAAATCATTTATACAACACCACCAAAATTCCCCTGTACAACATTAATTAATTAATTAATTACTCTCCAATTAATTCAATCAGTTTAAAGTTTCACAATTACTCTCATCATTTATTTAGTCTAAAAAAAATGTTATGATTATTATTAAATCAATTCCTATTACCTATATACATTGTTTACATAAAATATAGATTACACCATAATGTAACACACAAATACACTTGACATCAACACATAAAAGAATATACAATCCAAATTATTATCTGTTATCATTAACCACAAATCATTTCATAAGACAATCCATTTCAAAACCATACTATTCACATAATTAAATGTTCATGAAGAATAAAACATTTACCCTCCATCATTGAATAACAGTCTGATCTTATGACTACACAAATCATTTTTTATTAGATACATTATATTATCATTATCAATATAATGATTATTTAAATGTTCATATTTTTCCACAATATCGTTATAATTAACAGGATTATTCCATATCATTATATCATATAATTGGTCACGATCGAGTATAGTCATGTCACCTTTGGTATAATCTGTCACCACCAGGTAAGTTATAAATTCATCGTTAACATCATCATCATCTACTGCTGCTATATCAGCTTCAACACAAGGTAAGCTTTCAATATAATTATTCACTCTCTCTACACCTAACCTTTCTACTAATTCTTTGTAATTTCTACCCACTTTAAATAATTCTATCTCCCCATCAACACACAACTCTCTTTCAAAATATCTCCCACCATAACTTCCTATCACACGTTCTCTACTAATCCATGCAGAAGGTACTACAACTTTATTACTGCACCATCTATCAGATGCACAAAAAATCAAGGGACAATTTGAAGATCTCATGTCTTCCTCTAAGGGACTCTTGCCCTTCAACAACAACAATGAACGCCTTGGTTCACACTGCCCCATATCCACAAAATAACTCTCTTCACACACTCTCTCTAACTCATAAACACTTGTCTCTATCATTTCATTATCAAATTCTACTCCCACTATAACTTCATCAGTACTCTCAATATTCACAACCTTACTCTCTAACACCATATTTTAAATTATATTATCATAATTCTCAACCCCACTTACCTTATCGTCTTTATTTTTGTTTAATTGGTCTGTCTCTCTACCATTTTCTACCCCCATTATAATCTCACAATTATCATCGCTATTTACTATTTTATTCTCTAATGCTACCACTTCCAGTATTTTACCATTATTGTTAATTGTCAGATCTCTAACACTGTTACCTAACTTCTTATTTACTGATCCTATTATCTGTTCTTTCATATTATCAAAACGTGTATGAATTTCATTCATTTGTTTATTAAAATTAAAATTTTGCTGTTTTATTTCATCTTTTACTTCATCAAATTTGGCGCTGAAATTACTATTTATTTTCTTAATTTTGCTTTTTTGTTCATCAAACTTCTCATCAAATTTATTTAACAGTAACTGTATCATAGCAGTTGTCTCATCTGTTTTCTTTTCAGACCGAGTTGAGATGGGTGTTACTTGTATTGTATTTAACTCAACAGATTCGGTGGCACTAGACTCGCCGATTTGACTAACTGGGGTTGAATGAACGCCCATCTCACTCGTAAATGTCTCGTCAGTTATGCTGACATTCTCATTATTATCTGCCATCTCAAAATTTTATATTTATTTCTTTTTCAAAATATTACTATGTAATATTACACAAACTTACTATCTAAAAAGATATTCTATTTAATCTGTTTTACTTCTACCACATATGGTCACTACATAACCTTATTATTTACATATATTTCTAACTACATACCAATTCCAAACAACCATCCTGTTTCTCCATGCAGGTCTACATTTGGATAAATTTACTTATTCAAATGTCCCTGTTCGGGCACCATCTGTTAAGCTACTTACCTTTTACCTTTTATATTTTTAACACTTTACACTTTGTTTACACTTTCTGCTCGGGCAGCCGCCATGTTGTATTGTACCAACCAACAAAATATACTTACGCGGGCCAGGCGTTCGTTTAGACGAGTAGAGTAACAAAATGGTTGCTGTGAAATAATAGACTTTAATTTCATTAGTAGTTTTAAACTCGTATTTATTAATTATCTGAGCATTCTCTATTGATAACAAAACATAATATACTCCTTCCACCTTCTATAAATTGCAACATGGCTGCGATACATTCTCTTTACATCAAACTTTCCTCAGGGTATATTTATGCAATATACTTAGAATTCAAATTACCCTGGTTACACACTGAAATGAATACAGAAAAATTACTACTATTTTCACTTAACGTAAACCAATGCTTTTATGTTATTAATATAGGTACCTACACACACCCACGCAAACACACACATACTATGATATACAGTACATTAGTATTTATTGAGCTCAAAAATTTAGTATTTTATTTGAAAACCAGTATTAGATATAGTTGGATATATAATGTCTACTTTCCTGATGTTGCGGAATTCAACGCCATAGGCACTAACTCATGTCTTACAGTTGCTGTCTCTCGTCGTTCTCATTTTTTATGGCCGAACTGTTAGATGTTTTACCAAATTCACTCACTGTCTCTACTTGTTAGTTATAATACTTTTCAATACCAAAATATACCAAAATTCACATTTTTGTTACTTTGCTGGCCAGCAATTTACGTAACGTGCCACTTGCGCGAGCGATGGTTGTAGACTGGGGCAGACGGTATTGCGTTCATTTCTGAGGTGGAGAGG
This sequence comes from Magicicada septendecula, assembly GCA_034769895.1. Lineage (NCBI taxonomy): Eukaryota > Metazoa > Arthropoda > Insecta > Hemiptera > Cicadidae > Magicicada > Magicicada septendecula. The sequence continues at coordinate 285,295,195 of CM068373.1, forward strand.
GTTGTCACGCCACCAATCTCTTTGTCTTTGATTATGACGTCTTAGTTTTTTAAGGCTAGGTGATTACGTACTGCATTCTTTATGTGACGTCTCTATAGGAGCGGCTTGTTGACGAGTTCGTTTGGCGAAACTGAGTTGTTGTTTTCGCACGTACACCACTGACCTTGGTACAATTCCTGCACTGCTTACTACGTCGTTTCACACTTTATAAAACTTTACCATTATTTCTGTATGACTTTGGTTTCACAATAAACTTTATATTGGTTATTTACCCAAAACACTATAGGGACATATTTGTACCGTTACAACATTGTAATACTAGAATAATACTTTAGAGTATTATAATTGTTATATGATTCATTTGTATTCACAATGCTCCTTTCCTTGTAGTCATTAATATTCAGTTTATGAATGATAGTTTGTAATCTGTGTATTGCAGTTTTGTATTAGTAAAATTATTTGTTTATATACTTGTGAATGTTGTTATTATCAACAATACCAATTGTTATCCTTAATCATAATCATTCCCTTACCAAATTGTCTCTTGCTATTCAAAAGCCTCCCTAATATACTGCCAAGCACTGTTTCCCTTGCAATAGTTTTTATGACAATGAACTGATTATATTAAACGAAAGATTTTGTTTTTTGTATCACTTACTTTGTAAAATTTATTTATTTTTTTTTTAAGAAAGATTATTTAAAAATCAGTGCAACATATTCTTCAGAAATATAACATAGTTGTTTAATTATATTACTTTGATAGAGAATTAATTTCTAAAAAATTTGTTCACTTCTTGAAGAAATAATCCCAAACATCAGTTCTTGAAAAATATATTTTTTGAATGAAAAGTGTACAAAAAAATTATGTGTACTTACAAAAAATAGGAATTCTAGATTATTTGATAGTAATTTGAAAATATATTCTAGGTACATCAAGATATTTTTTAACCTATTCATTTTCATGTATTCAAAGATACAGAACATGTATTTATAACAGAATGGAGTTTAAAATATTAGATAGCTTAATTCAAATTCGCGATAAAATTTTTGAAACTTTGTAATGCTAGTTCAGCCTTGATGAAATCCTTACCAAGTACACAAATTTCAAATACCTATAAAAGTACGAAGATTATATTATTTTATATTCTTATCCCTGACCAAGGTAAGTCATGAATTGATTTTCATACAAATTCAGAATAAAAATTCTACAGCTTTAATTTAAAATGACATTTTGTAATACATTCTCAAGTTTCAAAGTCTACAAATAATCAATCATAAAGTCTAATAATAAAGTGAAATAAAAATCAGTCAGAAAAACAATTTTTCAACAGATAAAAATAAATGTTTCGAAATAATTCAGAACAAATGTGACTGCGTTTTCAAATTTTCTACCTTTTATTAATTATAAATATTACTGAATATGTATTCTATGCGTCAACATGTATAAGAAACAAAACTTCTTATTCTCTGACACGTTGTTGTATACGGGAAGATACCCAGCGCTCATAATACACTTTCAAATAAACGCACAGTGTGCATGCGTCGAAAGAAAAGGAAAGGTTAGGGTCCGTTATTCTCGTAATTATATAAATTAATATCAGTGTTATCTGAAGATGGGACCTTGTGCCCGAAACGCGTCATAACTAGACGAAACTTAGTGTCACTCAAGTGGATATAAAGGTAATTATATAATTATTTAATAAGTGACACGGTACGCTAAAAAAAAAAGGTATAATACCGTTATTCTCGGTCTCTCTCTTTTGCGTGGACGATTCAGAACCGTGCTCTCCACCTCTATTGTAATACCTCTATGACTAGAACACACTAGAGCGTAATTGCTTGCTGCCTTGAACACAGTGTGCGCGGACCGGTGAAGTCTGGAACAGCCTCAGCTGTGAACGCGTGACAAGTGTCTCATAATTGTCCTTCATCTCAAAGTAGCAGCATGTGTACGCACACACACATTACAGCCGGGCTCTGCTGGGATAGCCAAGAAATATGTAAAATGTTCTGTAATGGCATAACAATATAAAATAAAGATTCCAACGCTGTCCTGACACTCCATAGTGGCATAACATTTTTCTGGGCTCCTCTGCGGGAATCCTTTGCAGGCCCTCCTACCAACCTAACTTAATTAATGCCATTGTTCCCGTTTTAATACTAACGTCTCCTTATAGCTGTGGCAGCTACTAAAATTATATAATGTAACAGAATAACTGTTGCTTCTTGTATGATGTATACTCAATCCAATATAACTTTTGTTTCAATTAATAGTTTGATTTGTTATTTAGTACCTTTTATATATTTGATAAATGTAAAAAATTATGATTATCAGACATGTCACTAGCATACCTGCCAACTTTTACGGTTTTTCTGTAAAATTTACGGAATAGCGTGTGTTTTATGGCTTTACGGATGAACTACGATATTTTACGATTTTACGTACGAAGACCTTATTTTCAAAATTCGCGCCAGAACGAGCTTCCGCATGCTACCGGTACATGTTGTGTGAGACCATCGATATAATATATTATCTCGATGTGTGTGACCCGTGAGTATTCGATACATCGCATTTTCCGGTCGTTACAGTTTTCGACCATGAATATGTTTCTATATGAATACAATGCTTTCCGGCTGAAATGCAGTCGTTCTATATTGATATATTTGAGTTGCGAGATCGACTAGTTGGTTCGCAAGCCGCTCCGATTGAAGCGTGGTTAAAGTATTCTTTGTTTCGCTGACTTGGTATGGTTGGATGCAAGTTACTTAGCTGAGATTGTATATTATAGTTACGGAATAACATGTGAATTGCGCTCGTTGCATTTTCTTCGTGTTTTACGAACGTGTTGGGAAGTCAAGGTTGTGCTGGAATTGTTTTTAAAGAAATCGTGAATTGTGCTCGTGTCAATTGTTTATCTTCATTTTATTTGCACCATGTGTTTGGAAGCTGAGAATATGTTGTGTTGTAATTGGGGAAAGACCTTGTGAATCGTGCTCATCGTTTATTTTGCGTCGTATTTTTCTCAACGCGTTGGGAAGTCGAGGTTATGCTGCAAGTTTGAAAAAAACGTGAATTGTGCTTGTCGCTATTTTTGCTTCATTTTTGTCTTCACTTATTTTGATACAAAGGTTATGTTGTGAGTTGTGGGATAACGTGAACTGTGTTTGTCGCTTTATGACTGTGTTGTTTATCAGAAATCATGAGTAAATCCACGAAAAAACAGTATTTTCAGGTGTTCAGGGAATCCTATTCTTTGGAATTCCCATGCATCTTGAAATCCAGAAAAGGAGAAAAATTTGCGTTTTGTACCGTGTGTGCGTGTGATATTAATATAGCACATGGTGGCAAAAATGACATTACAAATCATATTAAGTGTGCTAAACATCTCAGTAATTTGAAGTCAAAGGCAGAGAATCAGAAAATACATAGTTTCTTTACCAAAGCTGGAGATAGTAATTATGATGTTATTCAAGCCGAGTGTTTGTTTACTTCTTTTCTAATAGAGCACAACATACCACTGGCTGCAGCTGATCATGCAGGAGCCTTGTTCAGAAGGATATTCCCTACATCGGAAATTGCTAAAACGTATGGCTGTGGTTGCACGAAAACAACGTGTGTTTTGAACGAAATGGCACATTGTACAACCCAAGAAATTGTCACACGTCTACAGAATGGACCATTTTGTTTGTCCACAGATGGAAGCAATGACACTAGTTCGAAGCTATATCTGATAGTGGTTACATTTTATGATGCTGTGCAAGAAAATGTTACAAGCAGTGTACTATCGGTACCAGCATTGGAAGGAGATTCGACTGGACGCAACATTGGTAAGCTGCTACTATCGCAATTGGAATTCCACAATATACCAATTAAAAACTGTCTTGCATTCTGTTCGGACAATGCTCCTGTTATGATTGGACAGAAAAATGGAGTTCTTGCAGTTCTGAAAGAAGCTCATGCAGATATTTTTGGCATTGGTTGCAGCTGCCATCTCATTAATTTAGCTGCTGAGAAAGCTGCAGCAAGTTTACCACTCAGAATCGATGAGATTCTTGTTGACCTTTTCTATTACCTGGAGAAGGGTGCCAAGAGAAAAGAACGGCTTCAGAAATTTCAAAGTTTGCATGGAAAAGAAATAAAGAAATTGTTGAAGCACGTGTGCACAAGATGGCTATCCTTAGGCAGGTGTTTAGACAGATTATTAGATCAGTGGGATCCACTTCTTTCGTTTTTCAAGGATGAAGTAGTGAGTGCTCCAAACGTTTCTGCCAGTTTGCCATTCTTCACCATTCCTAAAGCAGGCCGCAGTAGATCTGATGACAACCAGAAAAAGAGACTTCTCGATTGCTCCTCCTCATCTGAAGCCAAAAGAATGGCACGTTCTTCCAAATGTGACACGCCAGTTCTGCGAAACGTGAATCCCACTACATCTCGCGAAGAAAAGCTGTTCACGTTTCTTTCTTCGGACCTTAACAAGGCTATTTGCACTTTTCTGCATGTGACTATCCCATCATTTGAAAGAGTTAATACAGTCCTTCAGAGTGCTTCCCCGCATATTCACATATTATTCGACTTAATGATGGATCTGTTGAAACAGACGCTCACTAAGTTTGTGAAACCAAGTGTAATTAAAGGCTCTGCATTGCTTGATGTCCAGTATCACCCTATCCAGAACCAGAAAGTTGACGAGGAATTGATTATTGGCATTCAAACCCAGAACTTGGTTAAGACACTAAAAGATGAAGACAAATCTCTATTTTTTTCGTCTGTCAGAAACTATTTCTGTACTGCCTGTGATTACATGGTCAATAAGTTCCCTTTCAGGAGCGATGTCCTGAAGCATGCACAGGTTGCAAAACTTGACAGCATCGAAGAAGCTCAGTTTTCTTCCGTTAATTTCTTTTTGGAGAAGTTTCCCATTATTCTGTTGTGGAAAGGAAATGAAACAAGAGATGATGCTGTCAATGAACTCCAAAGGCAGTTTGCATCCCTTCAGATAGATGACTTGTCTTCTGTTGAAGGTAAACAGGGTTCGGTTGTTTCTAAATGGGCTCAGGTGTCAAACATCCTTGAAGCTGATGGACATCATAAATTCGACAGAATCTCTAGATTCATGTTGTCTATTCTTACAATACTGCATAGTAATGCAGAATGCGAGCGGATTTTTAGCCTAGTTAAGAAGAATAGGACTCAGTTCAGGTCATCTATGTCCAATGGAACTCTGGAAGCCATTTCCATTTTGAAGACAAACAGTTTTGAACCATGTCATAAAAGCACTTTTTCTAAAGGCTTTTTAAAGAAAGCTAAACAAGCTACAAGTTTATCCCTTAAATCTGACTAAAGGAAGTGCATGTGATTGTAAATAATATAAATAACTTCAGTGTACTGTATATAATTATCTTTTTGGTTTCAAGTGCAGCAAGATACTCTTTTCTGCAAAATTTTCTTCGGTTGTGTGCATAGCCTACGAATAACGTTGGGTAAGTGGATTTCATTGATAAATTTTACAAGTAGCCTACTTGTGGTCGTTTAATTCACGTTAAATATTTTGTCCTTTAGAATATTGTATTAATGCTATAGAACTCTAATTATCTGAAGTGAAAAATATGCATGCATTTTGTGTTGTTAAACTGCATTTTGACGTGCGGGTTCTTGCGTGTTTCGACGCGCGGGTTCGGACGTATTTTGACGCGCGGGATTTTTACTGATTGGCCTTTTGGAAAGTTGGCAGGTATGCACTAGTAATTAATTATAATTTCGTCATTTATTGAACTTATACACATCTTGAAAAAAGTACAAATTTTATTAAACTTAAATTCACGAAGACAATGTACAAGATCTGCTCTTCTTGAAACTGTTTTGTTCTTGCAAAATAAGATGCTCAGAAATAGTCTGCAGACAGTGGCTTATGAGAAACTTGAATATATTTTATAAATAGTATTAACCAAATGGAATATTTCATTATGATGATAATTGATATACATATAAAACCTTAGCACATAAGCACACACAATCTATTATAACAGGTGCCTAGATGAAGAATTGTTATTACATTTTTGGGATGTTCTGGCCATGTTTAATTTGTACCCCACACTTAAAACAAAATTTGTTTTATTGTGTTTAAACAAATCTATTGTCACGGCACCGAGGCAAACATCTGTTCCCAGTACCAGCCGGGAGGTCGCTGCTAACACCTGGCATGGACGTGGGCGAGTTTACAGCGCACCAATCAGAAGAGACAGGAAGATAGCAGCCATCTGATAGGTTCGCTGCAACCAGCAAAGTTAGGTATAAGAAGAGCGCGGCTGGAAAAAAATCGCCATTCCATCGAGGCCATCCGGAAGGAAAAGGAAGACGAGAAGAATGGACTTTCTTCACTTCCTTGTCCTGTGAAAAAAGAAGAACCTGCAATGGACATCGAGTGGGATGGCAGCGGGCTCTACATACCACTGCCGAAAGAAGAGGAGGACTGCAGTACACCACAAACAGCAGGCGCAGCCGCTGAACATCACAGCGCAGCTCAGGTGAGCATACATTGCAGTTAGCGTTCTCGCCATACAGCCCTTCTAAGGGTCACAAAAAACGAAGAGGTGTACGATTGGCACCATTTGTCCTGTGACACTATATACATATAAGATTCCTAACAATTACAAAGTAACCTGAAAATAACAGTAATGAAAAATCCAAACATACCCCTGTAATATTAAATAAGCCTGCATTCACAATGTTGCTGGACAAACCGTGTCCCCACATGGATCCGATCAGTGATGTAATGCCTTCTACAATGATACCTCTGTTCACTGCGGTCCTGGTGGGTAGCCCAATTTCTGGAACAAACAAAACTTTTTTTTAAATAAAAATATTACTTAAATCTGAATATGATATATAACCTTAAATAACAGGTACTCATATAGCACTTGTAAAAAAAAAAAAACATCAACACATTCACTCAAATACCGAGTATGAGAATTTTTAGAGAAATACAGGTTTTGAATGTATATTGACCTGTTTTTGACATTCTACTCAGTGATTCCAATACTCCGTATCCAAAAAAAGCATTGTATTGTTACGTAATGCGGAAAAAGTGTTACACCATTACAAAACATTCTACGTGTTTCTTGGATGTTCTAGTGGAATCTGGCTGTAATGTTGTGCACATAATCTCAACATGCGTAAGCGAGACTTTTCTAGACTTCGCCAGCTGCGCACACTGTGTCAAGGGCGCAATCAATTGCGTTCTAGTGTAGCGCTGATGCGTAGTATGGACGTTTTTGGATTTTTGGTGGGGTATAAATACAAGTACTCAGCAACGCTCAGTTTAGTTTGAGTTGCGATCTATTCTAGTGTGATTTGAAATATTGTGATGAAGTGTTATGTCCTTTTATAATTGTCCAGGACAGTTGTAATACAACTGTGTTTTATACTCGTTGCCATTATTATTGTGTGTGAACAATTTTTATTTGATTTGTTGTGAGAGACTATCTTGTTGATTACATACTGTTTAATTGTGATAAAGCTGATGATTAGTGACTTAATTGGTGTCTTGTATTTTTATGTGATTTAAAAATATAGCTAAATTATTTTATTTTAAATGTCATCACAATATTACCTTATTGAGGAAAGTGCAGGATTATCAAATACAATCTGTAGCAAGATTAAAAAATCAGTTTTTCCTTTCCCTGTAAAATGTTGATTTAATCATGTACATGGTATTAGAATGAAGGTGCCAATATATTAGTAAAACATCATTAGTGTTTATTAATATAAAAATTATGTGTACAACAGAATATTATTTTGTAGATACAAAACAAGAATTAAAACCTCAAACTCAACTGTCTAGCATTTGCAGATGATTCAGCAATCCTTTCTGAAAACAGATGCAGCAATGGTACAAAATAAACCTTTAGAAAGGCATTGCAGAAAAGGTCGGGCTACAAACTGCATTTGAAACATTAAAAATCCTCCAAATTTCCTAAACACAATATACATGAAAATCAAGAAACTAAATTAATTTAAGTACCTTGGTCAAATAATAATACAGCCTAACAGTGGTCTAGACAAAGAAGCCCATAATGGAAGATCTCAAAAAATGCTTTATCAATTAATAAAAGATCAAAATTCTTCATCTGCCTGTAACGGTACAAACTATTGGGGTTTATTTTTTCTTAAATAATTGTAAAATGTAATGGCCACTCCAGCTGAATAACATTTGAATCATAAACGCTGGACAGTTTTTTAACACCTTACAGTCAGTGGGGTAACAAGCCAAGCCATAGGTGTTGTTGTTGTTGCACAAAAGCTATTAACGAGTCTGGGAATGTGAACGTTAGCAGCGAGGGGAGCGTATTCACGCATGGGTGTGCCACAGTGAACAGCTTGAAAAGCACGCACGAGACATTCTTTCTCGCCCAGTGTGCAGAAAACAAAGAGCAGTCGGCTATGAACATCCAATAAATACGGACGCAATCAGTCTGTGCGTCCGCCGGCTCGGCGTAGTTTTGGTCGCGCCCGCAACTCAAACAAAATGTGATTTTAAAACCGAGTGTACAATTTAAAACAGAACATGATTATCCAGTGAGTAATTAAAGGAACAGTTTAGATAAACGAAGGTGCGACTAATATGTGCGGAGTGATGGAAGGTACTACGGAACATTGGACTCTTTCGTAAAGCCAGATCAGTAACCAGAGTGGTATATCAACTTCAAATTATGTTTTTTTTTTAAGTACACTATTTACCATTAAATGAAATTGAGATCTCAAATGAGCATGGGGTATATGTATGACTGCGAGCATGAATAAAAATGATAAAATAAGAATCGCTGGTTTGGGTTAATTAAATTTTGATGGTAGTTTTAAAATGTTATTTTATCTATATAAGAAAAATTAAGTTTTGTCTGAATAATTTTCATTTTGATATGCAAAAAATTGTTAAGAATTATGGGAATTGAAAGAGATATAAAAAACAAGAAATGATCAATAAAATTTTAATTGCTTAGTAAAATAAGAAATGACTCGTTATTCAAATAACCAGTTCTGATTTTCCCGTTCGCTAATTCGAACCCTGGTGAGTGAAAATTCAGGTTGGCAGACAACAACATGGCGTCTACAGAGCCAGAATACATAATAAATAAACAAAACCTATTTATTAAATTATAAAAAAGGAAAGATTGTTAACAATTGGCGATTCCGAACAGTGACTTTATATAAATTATTTATATAAATACAGCCTACTGGGAGGAACAGAATGGTTATTTGAAATAACATAAAAATTTTTTTTTTTGAGGTACGTGAAAAAGACGTAAAGATAAGGTTATGTTGTGACTACATGTGGTAGGGTAAATAGTTTAAATAAAATATTTTTTTATATATAATAAGGTTGTGTAATATTACAGGGTAATATTTTGAAAAGAAATATATGTAAAAGATTTTTTTTTAAATGGCAAACAATAACAAGAATGTCAGCGTAACTGACCAAACGTTTAAGAGTGAAATGGGAGTTTGTTCAACGCCAATAAGTCAGATCGAGTCGAGTGCGACCGAATCTGTAGAGTTAGATAGAGTACCAGTAACACCCATCTCAACTCGTCATGAAAACATAAAAGACGATAATAGTGACATAATAAATATGATGAAATTCCTTATGAAAGAGCAAATTAATAACTTAAATGCCAAATTTGATGAATTGAAAGATGAAATAAAAAGACAAAATTCTAATTTTGACAAACAAATAAATGAAATGCATGCACGTTTTGATAAAACGAAAGAAAAAATAGTCGCGTTAGTAATTGAGAAGTTCGATAGACCAAAGAATAAAGTAGACGAGAATTACGAGAATAGAAAGGGGGTAGAGAATAGTGGAGGGTAGTAATAATGATACATCTACAAAAAATAGTGCTAGGTTAAGTGCTGTGAAGATAAAACACGAGGGGAATACAAGTGAAAATCAGAAAGAGGTTAGTTTAAGTGCAAACAAGGTGCTAATTAACAAGGTGAGTAGCAATGATAATTTGAATAATAAAGTAAGTGGTGTTGATAACTATGACAATATAAATAGAAATATAGTGTTAGAAAATGATGATGAGAATATTGGGAGTGATAGTGAGATGTTAGAGTGTGTTGAGTTAGAGAGAAATGTGAGAGAAAGTATATTTGTAAGGGGTATGGCAGGGGGTAAAATTTTCCCTTAATGTTGTAGTAGGGGGTGAAGAAATGGCTTCACGCGAGTATTTGGGAGACGATATGTCTGCAAATAAATTTCCCTGGGTTTTTTGTGCACTTCATAGGTGGTGCCGTAATGATGAGTTAGTGTCCCCTGCATATTTTGAGAGATATTTTAAAATAGAGAGATGTTTTGATAGTGAGAGATATATTGAGAGAAACAGGGAGATAGAAATTTTTAAGATAAGTAGAGATTATGAAGAGTTGCTAGAAAGGTTCGGCGGAGAGAGAAGTAATAATAATAATGAGTACTTACCGTATAGGGAAACTGAGATAGCAGTAGATGATGTTAAAGATGATAATATAACTTACCTGTTTTAACAGAATATAATAACGGCGACACGACTATACTCGAGCATGACCAGGTACATGAGAGAATAATATGGAATAAGCCTATTAATTCAAACAACATTGTGGAAAGATATAAAAATTTAAATAAGCATTATATTGATAATAATAATATCATATATTTAATGATAAACAATGTATGTAGACCTAAGATTAGACTATTATTCGACGATGGAGGGTGATTGTTTATTGTTTATGAACATTATATTATGTGAATAGTGTGGTTTTGAAATGGATTGTCTTATGAAATGATTTGTGGTTAATGATAACAAATAATAAGTTGGACTGTATATTCTTTTATGTGTTGATGTCATTATGTTAAATGTATTTGTGTATTACATTATGATGTACTATGTGTTATGTAATAAAAATTGATAATATTAATTATCAATTAAATTAAATTTTCAATTAATTAGTATAAATTAATAATAATTATAAAATTTTACAGACTAAATAAGCGATGAAAGTAATTGTGAGATTTTAAAGGGATTGAATCAAATAAGTGAAAATTAATTACTTAATTAAGGTTGTTCAAAAGAAAGTTTGATAATGAAGCTAAATGATTCTATGAAATTAAGATTCTATAATGATTAGTAGATGATTAAACAGATAATATGTTCAAATTGAGGTATATTATTATAAGGGGAGAAGTGATGAATTTTCTAGTGTTATATCAAGGTGAAATGTTGTAAAAGGGGTTTGGGTGATAATGAAATAAGGCAGGTGAGTTAAGCAGAGTTAATTTTAATGGGAGTTAGAGAGAATAGGAATTTTGAAATACCAGTAACACACAAAGAGAGTATTAGATATTTTAGGGACACAGTGGTTAGCGATTATATGTAGAGGTGAGTAATGTGAATGGTAATTATATATTTGTTTATGGTGATATTTTGTAGTAAGGATCCGGTGTAGGAGTCCGCAACGAAAGGTGTTGGGACAGGAAGGGACCGTTGTGTGCCGGAAAGGGTTGCCTTAGGTAGAATCCAGGAACCAACATAAGGGAATGAGCATAGGTAGGGAACATACATCCTTGTACAAAAATGAGCGGTGCCAGAGGTTTTAAATGGGATTTGTGAAGGGGGTTATTATAGAGATATTGGTGTCATATTATGTTAATGGTTAGAAGCGGTTGTTAGTAGAAAAAGGGGGTAGTAAGGTTAGAGTGACAAATGCCAAAATAAGATAGAGAAAATAGTGAATAATAGAGAGTCACCCAAACTAGATAAGGATAAAAGGGTTAGAAAAGGAAAATTCATGGTCGGAAGGTAATGTAATTGGAAAGGTTAATATTAAATTTGAAATTGTGAAGAATTAAATGATAATAAATGATAAATAATTGATGGCTAATTAATAAAAGTTTAATTGAAATTAAAATGTAATGTTTATAATTTTTATACGCAAATTTAAAGCTGTAGGGTGTGTAAATTTTGATCAAAGTTAAATGTGAGTTGTTTGTTGAATGTAATAATCACAATGTTAATTATGAGTGTATTATTATGTATTATGTTTATTATGTATTAGTGTAGGAATTTAAACATGAATTGTATGTATGTATCACATGTTTTATAAGCGATTCCCTACATTTCAGGCGATCTCGGCCTTACCAACCCAGATCGTGGTTTTGGATGACAACTAGCTGTGGGCAGCAATTGTAAAAACTGACCACAGTTGGTTGCCTTTGAAATTGGTCAAACCTAGAAATTTAATGGGGTTTAATAAGGGAATCTAAGATTATTTTGAACACCGGCTATTTTCACCCAGATAGGGGTGGTAGACCTTAGGGGCATATAATAAGCTAATAAGTAGGGGTACTTACCCTGAAGATTTTGTAACGCTGAAGCAAGGATGGGAGTGAGAGAAAAGAAAAAAGTGCTTACTCCTTCCGCCTCAGTCCTTGTGGAGGCAACTGAACGCAACAGTTCAGGGGGGGAAATAGTGTGTGTGGAGGAGTAAAGGGGATAAGTATTATTAACAGCGCCGGATCACTTACTGTTAATAATAATAATAATAGTAATTTTTTTTTCTTCTTCTATGAAAGAGAAAATGTTGAAGAATTGTAGAAACGGAGAGATATAGATGAATTGTATTTGAGTAAATTTTGATAGTGTGTTTAAATATTGTGGAAGGTATTTGTAATATTGTAATGGGAAATGTCTATTTTAATTCTGATAGGAATCAGGGCAATAATTTTGATTTTTGGGAAAAGAGTTAACAAGAGAAGGGTATACAGAATGATTTTGAGGAAGTTTATAAATGTATCATGTTAGTTTAAGGATTCATATATACATGTGTTAAGAATAAAGAAAAACCAGTGCTTCTTAACACAAACCAGCGCACAACTAAGGGGAAACAGATCAGGTAGGGATATGGTATTATCCAAGGCCACTATTTGATATTTTTAATTCGATGTTTCAGCATTTGGTGATGTTGTGACGGCGGTCCTGAGCTGGCCTGCACGTCAGATCAGGAGCGTAAAGCGCCTGATTGGCCTTATGGTGTTGGGATCTCGAAGGAGAAGTCCAGTAAGGTCACGCAGGTACTGTTACCATCATCGGACCAAGGGTGTTATTATAATTTTTTTTATAAACAGTAAAGGGGTTGTGGCGACATATCCTAGCTGATCCCTTTAGAAAGTATGAGAGTGTCAATGAGAGTTTTTATGCTTCGGCCTAAAACCTCTCATTGAGGGGGTTTTGTAACGGTACAAACTATTGGGGTTTATTTTTTCTTAAATTGTAAAATGTAATGGCCACTCCAGCTGAATAACATTTGAATCATAAACGCTGGACAGTTTTTTAACACCTTACAGTCAGTGGGGTAACAAGCCAAGCCGTACATAGGTGTTGTTGTTGTTGCACAAAAGCCATTAACGAGTCTGGGAATGTGAACGTTAGCAGCGAGGGGAGCGTATTCACGCATGGGTGTGCCACAGTGAACAGCTTGAAAAACACGCACAAAACATTCTTTCTCGCCCAGTGTGCAGAAAACAAAGAGCAGTCGGCTATGAACATCCAATAAATACGGACGCAATCAGTCTGCGCGTCCGCCGGCTCGGCGTAGTTTTCATCGCGCCCGCAACTCAAACAAAATGTGATTTTAAAACCGAGTGTACAATTTAAAACGGAACATGATTATCCAGTGAGTAATTAAAGTAACAGTTTAGATAAACGAAGGTGCGACTAATATGTGCGGAGTGATGGAAGGTACTACGGAACATTGGACTCTTTCGTAAAGCCAGATCAGTAACCAGAGTGGTATATCAACTTCAAATTATGTTTTTTTTTTAAGTACACTATTTACCATTAAATGAAATTGAGATCTCAAATGGGCATGGGGTATATGTATGACTGCGAGCGTGAATAAAAATAATAAAAATGATAAAATAAGAATCGCTGGTTTGGGTTAATTAAATTTTGATGGTAGTTTTAAAATGTTATTTTATCTATATAAGAAAAATTAAGTTTTGTCTAAATAATTTTCATTTTGATATGCAAAAAATGGTTAAGAATTATGGGAATTGAAAGAGGTATAAAAAACAAGAAATGATGAATAAAATTTTAATTGCTTAGTAAAATAAGAAATGACTCGTTATTCAAATAACCAGTTCTGATTTTCCCGTTCGCTAATTCAAACCCTGGTGAGTGAAAATTCAGGTTGGCAGACAACAACATGGCGTCTACAGAGCCAGAATACATAATAAATAAACAAAACCTATTTATTAAATTATAAAAAAGGTAAGTTTGTTAACATGCCTCTATTTTTTGTATCACTCTTGTAGTATTGCGCTCAACTGTCAAAAATAATAGGCTTATGCTTAGTCCAGTACAGGTATACACAAATTTCAACCTCATTGAATTAGGAGAAAAGATCCTGTTTTTTGAACTGTGGTTCTACGAAGTCTGTACCAAAAGTATCCAAACTTGGGCGGGTGAAAAAAGGTTCTATATCGGATTGGTTACAATAGCTAATCCCCTTCAAAGTAGGTTCCTTGTGGTACCACACACTTAGTCCAGTAATACTTCCAGCACTGGAAGCAAGACTGAAACTTCTTTTGGGATTATGTGTAGCTGTGCCGTCACATTTTACATTATTTCCTCCCAGCTCTCAAAATGGGATCCTTCTTTAGGGTGAGCTTCATCTTCAGGAACAGCCAGAAGTCACAAGGAACTAAGTCAGGAAAGTCTGGATCAGGTGTGCTGAATGGGCTGGAGCATTGTCATGATGCAGCTCCCAGTTCCCAGCGGCCCACAGTTGGAAAAGCAACCAGCATCACCTTCACCTTGCTCCAAACTTGTACTGATTTTCTAGCCCTTGAGGGACTTGGGTGCTTCCACTGTGATGATTGGGCCTTAGGGAATGAACACACCAATGCAGCATTACTGGTAGACAACAGCTTACTGTGAGACATTACTGTACTGTACGACAGTGAGGTTATAACATTATGTATAGATTTGAATAGGAGCGAACATGTCGAAGATGCTTACTGTACTACATTACTGTGCAGCTTACTGTTAGAGTGAGGGAAGAACAAATTATTTTGTTTTCGCCTCACGGAAGACAGCAATGTAGTAAGGTGCCATGCTACCTGATTGGTTCACTCGAATCATATGACTTCCCTCACTCCTCTGGTGCCTCATTCAAAACATCTGTATATCAAAACAGTATTGAGTATTTCAATTATAAAAACACTCAACATTGTCAACTAGGTGATCAAATACCTACTTTGGATAAAATACCTTCTTCGTTATTGTCATATTACAGTTAATCTAGTAGGTGGAAATGTTTATAAATGAAACATTTATTTCACACATTATAATAGATATTTTTATTTTATTGTATTAAATTTGATTGGAACAGAATTTTTGGAGGCATAAAATTTTTGTACAAATTTTGTTGTACAGTCTTAAAAATAAATTAAGACTGTACAGTAAATACTGTACAGTATTTGTAAAAATGATGTATATTTTGTTTACTTTTTAAGTTTTTTTATCTTATGGTCAAGACCAGTCTTTCCACTGGCAAAACTGGATTTGTATGGTATTTTTCTTTCATTTTCCATTTTCGTTTTGATACTTTTGTAAATATATTCAAATGTATCAGACATCACTTTCATATATGCATGAAATCTCTCTAGATCTGTTTTTAGTTGTTAAAATAGGTGGTGATATTTGCCTAAATCTTGTCTTCTCTAATTTACAGAGTTGGCGGTTTGAAAAGTTAGTTATTAGCCACCTTTTTGTACTTAAAGACATACATGTTGTCACTGTCACTATAACTTGATAACATAATGAGTTATGATTTAATGAGTATATTTCAATCAATTAATAAAAACTATGTATACATATATACATAACAAGTGAAAAATATAAATTTTTAGAACTTATAAGAGAGAAAACGGTCACTTTTCTCATCTGCGACAATGAAAGTAAGATTGTTTGTTAGCTGACTGTCGAGATGTCTCACAGTAAGGATAAACTCCTTAGTATGTTTGTCAGCTGTCTTGTCGCGATGTTGTACAGTACAGTAATGTCTCACAGTAAGCTGCACTCTACCAGTAATGCTATGTCGGCATGTTCGTACCCTTAGTTTCCGGATCACACACGTATACCCACATATTGTTACCAGTGACCACAGTCTTCAGAAACTCAGGATTCCTATTGGTGCACTGCAGCATATACTCTGTCACTGGACAAAAGGCTTGTTGCATGACAAATGGCGCCAATCGTACAACTCTGTATGTAATGGCACCAATATATGTCTGTATTATTATATATAAATAATAATCCAAAACCACCTAAAATTAATAGCCTAATAAAAATACACAAATTAAACAACCCAATATGACCATTAATCAACTTCAAAAAAGCACCTACATACAAAATAGCAAAAATAATAGCACAAAAACTAAAAAATAACCATCTAACAAATAATTATCACAATTAATTGACAAACTAAAGGTAATAAATATAGATGAAAACACATTTTTCACATCATATGACATCACAAATATGTGCACCAACATTCCAATGAAGAAACAATAGACATAATAATAAACAAACTTAAAGAACAAAATGAAGACACACAATATATTACTGGAATAAAAAATAGCCTCCAACTAATATTAAAAAAATTACTTTGAATTCAATAGCAAAATTTATCAACAACAAGAAGGATTGGCAATGGGATCTCCATTATCTAGCATAATAGCAGAAATATTCTTACAACATATAGACACCAAAATACAAAATATTATAAATTCCTTTGATCCAAATGGCATTTGGATAAGATATGTAGATGATGGGGTTTATGTATAAAGTAACAAAAACACAAATGCAGATAACATATTAAAACAACTCAATAACATACATCCAAAAATACAATTCACAGAAGAAAAAGAACATCATAACAAAATCAACTATTTATACATAACCATCACAAGATAAATAACCACCTACAATATGCAATATACCGAAAACCAACTTCCACTAACATCATTATACCTAATCATTCTGACCAACCACCACAACATAAAATGGCAGCATTCTATTCACTATTTAACAGAATGTAAAAAATACCCCTAAACAGACAAAGAACGAAATATAATTTACCAAATTGCTTGTGAAAATGGATATAATAAAAAAACTGTAAACAAAATAGAAAATAAAATTAAATATAAAATAAAAACTGAACAATTACGAGTTAATCAAAATGAACAAAACAAAAATAATAACAACAATAAAAAATGGGCCACATTCACATACATAAATAATAAAATGACAAAGCTAACAAAACTGTTTAAAAACACAGACATTAAAATAGCATACAAAACTAACAAAAATTATCTGCAAAAACTACTACTAACTAATCTACAAAACCCAGACAACAAAGATAATACAACAACCAATGGTATATACAAAATTGAATGCCAAGATTGCAATAAATGTTACATAGGACAAACAAAAAAAACAACTGAAAAAACGTTATTTTGAACAGATAAACGCATACAAAAAACCAGAAATATACTAATCTAATTTGGCCACACATGCAATAAACACTGGACATGAATTCCCAAACATAACCAACATGACACTAATAAAACATGCCACACACAGGCACCATAATGAACATTTAGGAAAATTTACAAATATACAAACATAAAACATAAAACAAACTAATACCTGAACAAATACAAATCAATACAAAACATGACACAATTTTCAAAGCACTCAACATCGAAAATACACAAAATACTAATACACACACCACAATCACACACAATAATACCACTTTAAAATATCAAAGACCAACACGAAACCACAATAACGACCAGCCAACACACAAATACTTCACCAGACGCAAAATCACGAAGGCTGAGGATGGGTACAAAATGGTACCCGAAACATGTACCTAATAAGGAAAGAAACATCTTGAGGTAAATTCGATATAAAAATTAAATATATATTGTAACGCGACAAAAGAAAGGACCTCTTAAACGATGAACTCTATAATAAACTGGTGGTGAATACATTTCACACAGAATTGCTTTGACAACAAGCCGCCATCTTGACTGTTTACTTTGAACTCTGGGTAGACCCATGATGCATTGCATTGGCAAACTGAACTGAACAAATAATTTGTTACACTTTATTAAAATTAATTTTATTTGTATTAGACAATAAGAATTAAATAATTGTAATGTGTAGTACTTCGTTGTGGACATTTTGAACTTTAATAACAGTCTAAAGAACCCCGAACTGAGATACTATATGAAAATAATTTCGAATCAAACTGAAAGCAAGAATCGATACAGTCAATTAATAACTTCGACCTTAGAGTCGTTTAACTGAATTAATGAAAATAAAAATGTTAATAATTATTCCTAATTAATGTTCAATGAGTTTTATTTATAGGATAAGATAAAGTTAAAGGTTATTTGTTCGAGAAAAGAAGAGTGAAACAGTACTGGCGATTCGAACTTCATCGTAAATAAAGGATCAAGAAGCTAACCTCCAATTGGCAACTGGAAACTACAATCGAACGCGAAAGTAAATGCTGACAAGCCTAGTCCCGCTATACAAATCATTTTGTTTACTAAATTTTTTGAACCCAACAAAACAAATAATTAATTATATTTTTTAAATAAATAATTTAAATAAACAAGCTACAAATGACCAATAAATATTAAAGGAAAAAGAAACGATGTTACAGATTGACGCAACCAATAGCTTTGGGCCGGTGTTGTGTGATTCTTGTTCGTATTTAAATTATTTTGAAGTCGTTAATTTTGTTAAAGTTTGTAAAATTGTTTTAATAATGTGTAATAAAAAAAATCTGATGACGAATTATTTGAGTTGATTCCCTCGTAGGCGCACGTGGATAGGTGTAATTCGCCGCAGATTCTAATGTTGCTGAAATAAACACAAGTTATGTACTCACCATGTACTTACTGAATTCGAAGTTCTAGTTAGTTAACAAGACGTTAACAAGCGAATAAATGACTCAATTCGAATATATCGGAGTCAAACGGTGCCACCTGTGGAAGTACTAATGGTAATCTAACTCGTATCAGTATTGTCTATTAAATGAAAGTTGTCAACTCTTTTTCTGTTACACAATTTGAATTTATTAACATTTTTAATAAAAATTGGAATCTATTAATTGATATTTATTACTGGCTATTTGCCTCATTAGTCATTGACTTTCATACTTATTAGCTCTTAATCTCAGGGTAATTAAAATAATTTGGTTTAAAATAAATTTAAAATATAACCTTGAATTTTGGTTCATTAGGTTTACAATTCTTAGTGGTTCCTTTGAGACTGCAAGATACATAACAGAAAATGTCTGCGCTACTGTTTAACATGAGTAGCTGGAATTAATTATTATAAACAACAATTATATTAAAAGTTTTTTCAAATCATTAACATGGAATTATATCTTTGACTATCGTCAACATTACATTTACTTCAGGCATACTGAATTGATATTTAGGAACAAAATGACATTAAAAGTTTTATTAAAATTATTAACAAATGATTATGAATTCGACTATTGTCAACATTAAAGCAACTTCAGGCATGCTGATTTGAATTTAGAAACAAAATGACATTAAAAGTTTTTTAAAAGTAAAAGATTCCCAACAAATATTATGATTATCATTATTATTATGAGTCACGAGATGACTGTATTGAAGATTCATTAATTGAGACTGACTGTTGAATGAGTCCAGCAATCATTTAACTGAGCAGGGATGATGTTCCCCTGATCTCAGAATAAGAGTAGTTTTGAACAACGGAGTTAGGTAAGCCAATAGAGCCCATCCGAATCGATTTCAGCTACAAAGTAGGGATAGTTAGGGAAAATAAGATTTATAGGGAATAATTTATAATAAAAAATCAATAAGCCCCAGTTCATAATATGAGCTAATGTAATGGGGCTATTTTGAACAGTATATTTTTTTTATTTTCAAGTTATCAATTATTGGGGACTGATCGGTTTGGACACCCTTTACGGTAACTCAGACATGTTTGTTTGGACACCCTGTATACAATCCTGTACCGGGCTGTGCCTAGCGCACAAAGATAACAGCGTTGGAATGTCAGCCTATGCGCACATGCGTGTATTTTCCGTTGGTGGATAAATAAAACTTTTTAGCGAGCCCAAAGACAGGACGAAATTACATATACTCGCTCCACAGGTGATATCACGTGACGACTCATTAAAGCGTCACGTGATTTTTACCAACAAATCACGAACAGAGTTGCCATGGATGAAGAAGGCGTGGTTTATATAGACGCTTAAAAAAAACTACGTGGTCGTTGTCAACACCTATAGCCGGCCGGCTGTACAGTAGTGTCACGTGCAAAAGCAAAATTTTAATTATAGAAATGTGAGTGCAGAACCAAAAAAGCAGTGCAAAATGTGATTGGTTAATATCGAAATTAACAGCAGAAACTTTTCGGACAAAAGTGAACCCTACTCGGACAACGATGGACTAAATTCAACACGTGGTCATCATGGATCTAAGTCCAGGAAAGTAATCATTTAAACCTCCATTTAAACAAATTAAAATCAATGAAAAGCGCTAAACCTAAATAATGGGGAGGGAAGTTTGAATGAGTGTTGAGTGTAAGCATTACTGGGTCGTCTTTTAGTTTTTTAAGTTACAGTTGCAACTAGTTAATAGCGTATTGGTCATGTAAAAAAATAATCCAAGTTTCAGTAATTCTTTAAGAAAAACAATCGAGATGCGGAGTAGTAGTTTTGTCACAATTTTAATAACAAAGTAAACAGAAAAAATGTCATGCTAAACAAATAAAATAACATTTTATTTGTGTTCGCAAAATATGTATTTGTCATTGTATTACCTGTTGTTTTTCTCTGCCTAAGTACATCAGACGACACCCTGGTCTTTCGCAAAGAAGGTAAGTGATATCAGTTTAAGTTTTTTCATTTAAAAAAACAAGCAAAATTTCAGTTGCTGCTTTTAAAGGCACAGATTTTTAGATGGTTAATATTTATTTTTAAACTCGTACTGCTTTACTAAGGAAGAAAAGAATCAGAAGAAAGGAAGTAGAAGATAAAGAATTAAACATAAAAGTGAAAAAGAAGCAGGAGAATTTTAGAAAAAAAATGATACAATACAATTGATAATTTCATCAAACTTAGAATCACGTTTCATAAAATGATCAATTTTGGTGGAAGGGCATTATATAACATCGCCAAATTCAGATCATATTATTTGATATCTATAAGTATGTAAGAAATGCTAAGAAATAATATATTTTAATAAGTAAATAATAAAGAGAATAAAACTAGTAAATGTAATTAAGAGTGAAGGAGGAAGAATAGTAAACCAAAGGTGATTATTAAATAAAAAATACAAACTAGACTGACAGACAAATGACATTGACCCAACCCCAGAGATTGGCCAGATAAAAAACCAAAATAAAGTGAAACAAGATGGAAGTGAAGAAGAAAAATGAAATTAAAATGGAACAAACCAACTATAAAGAAAATAAAGTGAACAAAGGTGATAAAACACCGACAAATAGTGTAGAATAGGGAAGGGGGAGATGATACCATCAAATATCATAAAGGAAACGAAACCAATGAATAACAAATATAAAAAAGAAATATTAGTATTGTCTAAGTGACAAATGTAATTCATAATAAATAAAAAACCGTTAAATAAAAACACACTAACCCACGAATTAGTAGTATATGTAAGAAATCTGGAAAAAGACATGAACTTATTAGATATAAATAAAATTTGTAAAGATAGTGAGATAGTGAGAAATATAATGAAAGTAACTAAGTGACAAAGAAAAATAATAATAGGGATTACCCACCAATGAACGCTTAAAATAAAAAGTTTAACCGGTGATAATAGTGAAGGTGTAAATACCCCAAAATAATGAGTGTATCAGTGATAAACACCAATTAATTAAAGATGAAAGTGATAGGAGAAAAAAGATATTTTAAGTGATAATATGATTAAAAAGATAGTAATAGATAAGAAAACACTTAATAAATCAATGATGAAACAATAAATGATTTAAAAGTGAGCTTATAAAAATTATATAGTTAAGGGTAATTAGAAATAGTATTTAGATTAGATAGATAAAGGACACGATGTTATTCAGGGGAGAAAGCCCATGTAAGATAAACAATTTGTGTTAACATGGAATGGAGAAAGGGATTAGTAAAGAATTAAGAAATTCAGAATGTAATTAATAAACACCCTATGTTATAAGGGAAAATAAATTAAGTAAGTTTGAAGGAAGTGATGATGTTTCTCACTCAAAATAATAGTAAAAGAATGAAATGTATGTTAAACCAACAGTAACTAATAACTGGTAAAGAATTGTTCATTTTAATTTTATGGATAGGATCTGGCTGAAGGAAGCTTACAGTCCATAGGCCTAGTTGTTATATTTTAGGTATTAAGATATAGAAAATAATCTTGACACATAATCAGAACACAAACAAATGCAAGACACAACAACTAAACGAATCAATTATAACAACAGAACTAAACACGTTGTAATAAAATGAAATATAATTAGAATATATTAAGTAAAAATAATCAATGGCTACTTAGGCCTAGGAAATGTATAACTGTCAATAACAAATAATTGCAAATTGTATAAAAACAACCAGGAAATTAATAAATTCAAGGTGAGTAAATAGCCGAGAATAATTTGTAAATCAGTTTAAAGGAAAAATATTAGAATAAGAACTTAATTTAAAGGAGAAATGTAAATACCAAATATTAACATAAATGTACAAACATTGATATTTCATAAAACCATACATTATGTGATACCAAATTAATCTTTGAAAGGAAATAATAACAGTGGTGATAATATTTAATATGTAGGGAAGATGACAGAAGAATATAATCAATAAGAAGATATACAGTTATTTTGAATAAAAAATTCAAATTTGATAACAATAGTCATAATTCAGAATTAACCAATCAGGATTGATGGGTTACTATGACGACGGTCGTTTGGTTACTAATTTACCGTTCGATTTTTTTATGACGCTCTTGTTGAATAGACGCCAGTATTTGACCTATCAAAATTGTTAATTAAAACATCAAAATATCAAACGAAATTACTAGCAAGTGAACACCGAGGAAGCAGACGATGGCTGAAACCATTTAACTGATGTCGAAGCCGAATTAAAGAAAAAAGAAAATAATATATTGCCGATTAACTTGAAAAAGATGCCCGAAGCCCCGAACAATTGAAAATTAAATATGATTGCAGCCTAATTCATTATTACCAGATCAAATGAGTTCATCCAGTCTACTGAAGTGTTAAGTATCTATTAAATTACCCAAATTTCCGAATAAACTCACGTTAATTATTTCTCACTGAAAGCTGAACTCTCACTAAACTGCACATAATTACTTTCAAAGATTAAATTAAAAAACTAAGACACTGAAAATTTATCAACTGGCAAAGTTAACCTGTCATTAGTTAGCGATAACTTGTAACACTTTTACTACACTCCAATAAACAAATTATACTTCGTATTGTTTAAATTAGCAGCCATCCTTACTTTTCTTTTATAAAATTGCTAAACTGCTATAATTGGTTTTATTATTTAGCTATAATAAAAACAATTATAGCAGTTTAGCAATTTTATAAAAGAAAAACAAATTATAACTACACAGTATATTATTTAAGTTTAACTGATGTAAGGGTGTGTATTTTTATTGTTGTAATCATTAATAATCCTTTTAACGCAATCTCAAGAACCCGAGACGATCGAACAATAATAATTTTGTGTATAATTTCAACAGACGCCATTACTGAAAGTCTGTTGTTAAGTTCAGAGATCGATTTGTCAAACCCCAGAGATGTGTCTCATATAATCTACCGGTGCAAATGTATTACAAAAGAAAACATAATTTGTATTAACTGAATAATTAATCGTAACAAAAAATAAATAAGTACTGAGTGTAACCACTGTGTTATAATTTCATTAGGAGGTGGATAATAATTTGTGTACATTTTAACAGATAGGTAGTATTGACGACAAGCGATCGCACTGCCAACGCAACGAACTACTGGCCGATCTAGACAGCCAAGGCGAGGCGGGAACAAATTGAATTCTTCAAACCGCCTGAGTGGCGCTTGTCATACAAACTTATAATTTTTTTAATTGTTTTAATAAAACAATTTGGCGCCACCCGGGATTTTCACACCCCTAGTGAACAACAGGTAAGAACATCGAGACCTGGTTATTCGTACGTTCGCAACGGACGAAATCTGCGTAAGTTACGTTCTAAAGCGACGACGGATAGAGAAGACACATTACACCCAGTATACTTATACACGTTTAAGATTAGACGGACGTTACGACAAGTGACAATATGTGAGTGTTATAATTAAAAAGTTAATGTTTTTTACTTACGACTATGACATATTTCTTATGATTTTACATGATTAATTATGGAAATTGAACAAATGGTGATTACATTTCAATCATATGGTTCCTCTCAAGTCCTTTTATGATAATTTCTACTTCAATAATTGCCTAAAATTAATAAAATTACAATATTTGGTCTATGCTTTCTTTGGCCTAGAGCATGGTTAATTTGATTCACTCTATTTATTTAAATAATTTTGCTCTGTCCATTTTTTACTGTGATCTAGTCATTCTGAGATGTCCATTACAAATTCTGGATATCTCAGCTTTTCTTCAAATATAATTAGTTTCTTGTTTTTAGTCTTATTTATTATTCATAGCCTTAGTATGCCATTTGTCTTTATGATTTGGTTCATGATTAATGATATTCTTAATTTTAAGTGGCCCTTTTGTGTACAAATGGTCTTTATAGTCTAAAGAGTGTTTTATAATGGTTAGCCTCCTATTATTATATGTGAGAGTGAGAATAATTCACTAATACTTTTTGCATCTAGTGTAGTCAGACAGTTATGGTACCTTAATTTTTCATAATTATGGTTTACTTAATATTTCATTATCATTGTTTTATACTATAATAGTAGTATTACATATTGCATTACACATTTATGTCACTGTTCTTTTCTGGTTTACAATATTATGGGAATTCTGAGTGTGTTTAATGGGTACATCTTTCTGTCCAATTTCAGTCTGTGTAATTACATTAAACACCACACATATCACTTTTAATTAATAAATCGTAGCACTAGGTTTGTCTTTATAATGTCTATTTTCATTATTTTCTAACCTAAACTAGTTTTACATTGTTTTATTCCTAATTTATTCTAGTTACAAGTTAATTTGTACCAGAATTGAGGTTACTTGGGACCCCCTTGTCTGACAACAATGGTCTATGTTTTTCTCCCTACTCTCAATGTTTTAAAGGTTATTATTTTACACTTTTGCTCTTGTTAACCATTTATTATTTTCTCACGTTATGTTTACATGTCTACTGGTGATTACCAGGTTTTCTTTTATTTATTGTACAGTAGAACCTCGTTATCCCAGACCTCTTTAACCCGGACGTCCGGATAACCCGGACCAGTTTTGGAAAAAAAAAATTATGTTGTTTAGCGTAGTAAATGAAGACTTGTTTTACAGACGATAAATCGCTATTCTCAGTAGGTACATTACTCGAATTCACTTGCCAGCGGGCGAGTTCATTGCACTCACCCCACCTGCCAACCCTCTCCTTTCCCTCCCCATGCCTACAGCGGGCGAGTTCATTGTAGTCTCACCCCACCTGCTGTTGCTACGCAGCAAACTGGTGGCTCAACCCTCTTCTTCCCCTCCCCACACCTCGCACTTGACATTGACCTACAAACAACATTCCTCAGTTGCGCTGCAATCTCGGTAGTGTTCGCGTGTTGTCCTAGTGTCACTGTCGAGGTACAGTATCGTTGTGCTGTTTCGTTAGCGCGATGTTCACGATGGTGACAAAATGTAAAAACATTGCTGTGACTATGAAAAAAAGGATGGAAGCATTGACAAGAATTGATAAGGGAGAATCGTTAAAGAACACTGGTGCTGAGTTTGGAGTAGGAACATCGACCGTATCTGATTGGGAAAAGAACAGAAAACGCATTGAAGACTTTTGTTTCTAAATGATTTCTAAGGACAGTTTGGATAATCGGTGTAAAGCAAAAACTGCTAAACTAGAAACTCTGGATGAAGCATTGTTTGTCTGGTTTTGTGCTGAAAGAGAACGTGGTTTGCCGATTTCTGGACCCATCATCCAACAGAAAGCATCGAGTTTGAACAAACAGTTGCCCCATGGAGACCCGAGTTTTACAGCTAGCCAGGGGTGGTTGGACAGATGGAAAAAATGGCATGGAGTGCATCAATTTACAATCACTGGAGAAAGCTTGTCAGGTGATGTTGAAGCGGCAGAAAAATTTAAAAAAGAGTTTGAAGACTTTATTAAAAAGGAAGAACTGACTGCAGATCAAGTTTACAATGCTGATGAATCCGGTTTATTTTACCGGATGTTGCCGAGTAAAATGCTAGCCTCAAAATTAGGAGATTCAGCGAAAGGGTATAAAAAAGGGAAAGACCGCCTCACCATAATGGCTTGCAGTAATGCGCCAGGAAAGCACAAAATTCCTCTCCTTATAATAGGGAAGTCTAAAAACCCCCGTGCATTGAAAAATATGAAACGAGGCTCATTGCCTGTCACTTACAGCTCACAAAAAAGTGCTTGGATGGTTAGTGACATTTTCAAACAATGGTTTTTCGAGTATTTTGTGCCGTCAGTAAAAAAATATTTGAAGAACTGTGGCCTTCCCAACAAGGCGGTTTTGCTGATTGACAATGCGCCTTCGCATCTGTCTGTCAATGAACTAGTCAAAGATGACATTTCAGTGAAGTTTTTACCACCTAATGTAACTTCTCTCTTTCAACCGATGGACCAAGGAGTTCTAGAAAAAATAAAAAAAGTGTACAAAAGGCAAATGCTAAGTCAACTGGTAGAGGGCGAAGGAGAGCATGGTGTGGTAGAGGTGCTGAAATCTTTTAACATAAAGACTGTTATTTATATGATTGCGGAAGCTTGGGACCAGGTTGGAAGAGAAACTTAAAGTCATGGAAAAAGTTGTGGCCTGGTATGTGTGACTTGCCAGAAAACAATACAATTGAAGAAGAAGAAAAAACAAGTGTGGAAAAAGTTTTATAGACATTTTTAAAAATATCGATGGCTGTTCCGATGTTGATGAAGAAGACATTGACAACTGGTTGCAAATTGACAATGACAGAGGTTATAAAGCGATCACAGAGGAAGAAATTATTGCATCATGCAGTGTTACAGAAAATGAAAATGAACAGGATTCAGACAGTGTTGATGAACCAGCTGTGGTTATGACCCACGCAGAAGCAGCAGCAAACATATATACATTGATGGTTTATTTCGAGAGTCAAGCCGAAACATCGCCAAACAAGCTTCTAATGCTAAGGCGGATGCGAGATCGCGCTGCTCGTAAGCGATACACAAAACTGAGGCAGCAAAAGCTCACTGCCTTTTTTACTACCAACTAGTTTGTACCTATATTGTGTGCAGTGTAAATACATATTATGTGTTTTTAGGTGAAAGTGTGCCGATAATAATTTTTAAATTCCATTAAAAATATTTTTGGTAAGTACATGTTCTTTTTTATCGTTTTCCCTCATTCTCTGGATAACCCGGATTTTCGTTAACTCGGATCGGCCCCGGCCCCAGTTGATCCGGTGTAACGAGGTGTGATTCTACACATTTACTCCTTATTTTTATTAATTTTATTTATGTATGCTAGCCATACCATAAATATCATACTTACCATAACTATGCTGTACCTGTTTATCTGATCGTATTTGTTTATTGTGGGTCCAGGGTTTCGAATTAAGCGTGAATAGAGACTGAGTTAGGCCTTGAAATAAAAGTACCAACATCTATGAGTACTAAAATCAATTTCGTTTATTATTTTCCCATTTTACACATGACTTTTAATTATTAGACAATGGCGTCTCTTAACGACCAAAACAAAATGGCGGTCGTTCCTTACATTTCTTTATTACTTACGATATTCCAATTCTATTATATTTTTTGATCAAATTACCCCTCTCTCTGTTATTTAGCAGCTGCCTCTTTACTTAAAAATGCTTCTATTTAATTTATATTGAGACTAGACGCAAACCAACGCCTCAGCTTGGCTGTCGACAGTATATCAGACACGCATTCTTTCACACGCTCACTCGGTCATTATGAAAATATTAAATGCATTATTATATATATATATATATATATACTGGATGGTTAATTTTGAGCTCAATTAGATTATATGATGAGTTTGACTTTCCTGACTGTAGACTGGAAGTTCTAGTAGATGGTTTCACATGGTGTTTCAGCAGAGATTCCTTGGTTACATTTGTACTCCTTGTAGTTACTTAATATATTACATCTTGGTTGTTTTAGACTCACTTGGCCGGCCTTACTTGCCGGCGAATTTCTGTAACGTGTTACCGCTGAGGCGGCCTTGTGAAGACTGGGGTGAGGCACTACGCACTTTTTACGTATGTGTATGTGTGCGTACGTCATTATTCTTTGTCTCTAGGCAAGGAAACGCCCTGGTTTATTCGTACTTTATTTACGTTATTCTTATTGTTAATGACGTCTGGCATTGTTGACCAATGAAACAAACGTATCTAGAGCCTGTATTAACTTATGCAACCATTTAAAGTGTTCTGTTTCGCACGTCCGCCTTTGACCTTGTAATCATTCTGCTCTGTCTAATCTGCGTCGTTTTCGGCAAAAGAAGGGAAAATTGTACCATCCATACACATGAATGCAAAATACAGTGAAATACAATAATTTGATACCACTCGTACCATAAATCCGACATCAGGTTTTCGTAAGTTACAAAACCCCCTCAATGAAAGGTTTTATGTCGAAACATAAAAACTTTCATTGACCCATTCACACGTTCTAAAGGGATCAGCCCAGATATGGTGCCATAACCCCCCTATAGTGTTAATATAAAAGAAATACAATCACTTACCCCGGTCCAATGATGCTGATCGTACCTGTCTGACCTTACTGGACTTCTCAGGAGAGATCCCAACACCATAAGGCCATTAGGCACTTTACGCTCCTGGTCTGACGCACCGGCCAGCTCAGGACCGCGGTCACAACACCACCAAACTCTGAAACATGCAATCCAAATTTTAAAATAGTGGCTTTATCTGTCTCCATATCTACAACCGATATGTCTCCCCTTAGTGCATTGGTTTGCTTAACTCTAAAATTCTCAAAAAACAAATAACAAGATTTAGGATAGAAAACCCTCTTCTCCTTTTAACACCCCTGCATTTAGTAAAACTTTCTGACTCCAGTCGATCATATTTATTCTCTTTACCACATGAAAATATATTCTTATCCTAAGCATAAAACAAATTTTAATCTTCTAAGCTACAACCACTATCTCTACTATTCTACTTCATATAACATTGAAACATATATCTATCATGGCAAACAACTTCAAAACTCTTTATATTTTCTTTACTCATTTTTCTTTATTCTTATATTTCTTTGCAACAGAACTAAATCATTTATTTTGTTCAAACCATTTTTAATCTTCACCTTTTTAACATATTAACATTTTTTACCGTCGCTACCCCCATAACGACCTCCTAACCACACACACTATTACCCTCAACATAATAAAAACACAATAAAACATTGAACATCAAACATTAGCATTGTTACATTTACATTACATAATTTACATTTAAATAACTGGTATCAAAACTTTATAACATTACTATTATCAACTCTTTCCAACTTTTAATTATTTAACATTTGTTATATCCTTAGATTCTATAAAAAAAAAATTTCAAATTTATCATTACCCTTCCAGTTACATTACCTTTCTACTATTAATTTTCCCTTTCTAACCTTTTCTCAATCCTTATCTACTTTGGGTGACTCTCTATTATTCACTATTATCTATATCTTATTTTGGCATTTGTCTATCTAACCTTACTACCCCTTTTTTCTACTAACAACCGCTACTAACACCCATATTTATATATTATGACACCAATATCTCTCAATTATAAACCCCTTCACAAATCCCATTTAAATCCTCTGGCACCGCTCGTCTTTGTACTAGGATGTGTTCCCTACCTGGCCATATCCATACCTAACCATTTGCCCTCCACTAAATATCGGCAAACACTCTAACCCAAATTGCTCCGCCTGCCACAACGCTGCACGCTGATCACTCCTTACACCGGACCCTTACTACAAAATATCATCATCAACAAATATAACTACCATTCACATTACTCACCTCTCTACATATAATCACTAACTACTGTGTCCCTATAATATCTAACCCCTCTTTATGTATTATCTGTCTCTCAACATTCTTATTTTCACTAACTCCCATTAACTCTGCTTAACTAACTCCAATGCCCTTATTTATCATTATTACCCAAACTCTTTTACAACATTTCACCTTAGTATACCACTAGAAAATTCATCCCTCACCTACTAATAACAATACCTCTCAATATCCAAATATATTACATGTTTAATCATTTATTATTCATTAGAATCTAAATCTCATAATTATTTAAATTCCTCATCAAACTTTCTTCAATTATTTAAAATTCTACAGTACATGGTTTACATAAAAAAAATACATAAAATACACAACATCAATAATATACAAATACATTGACATTAATACACACAAAAACATACAATCCACATTATCATTAAATCGTTTCTCATAAATCAGTTCATAAGCAGTCCATCTTGAAAAACACTATCACATATTTAAATGTTCATAACACAATAAAATATCTATCCTCCATCGTCAAACAATAATCTTATCTTATATCTATATACATTGCTTATTATTGAATCTCTTATATTAACATCATAAATGCATATACCATTCAAATTTTCATCATTTTCCGCAAACTCATATAATCTGTCATGATTGGTCATTGTCCTGTCACCTTCTGTATTATTAGTCATAATTAGGTAATTTATAAAGTCATTATTTCCCTTATCTCCTACTACTTCAGTTTCATTACAAGGTAAGTATTTACTTTTATTATACATCATCTCTACTCCTAACCTTTCCATAAATTCTTCATAGTCTCTACTTATCTTAAAAATCTCTATCTCCCTCTTTCTCTCAATATATTTCTCACAATACCTCTCTACACTCTCTCTCTCAATATATCTCTCTCTATCACACCAAGCTACATTCTCTCTTTCTACATTTGCATAGGGCACTACTACTTCATAAAAACACCCCCTGGCCTCACCAGGTACAACTAAGGGATCATTTGGAGACCACATGTCTCCCACATAAATTCTAGAGGAACCTTCGTCCTCAAACAACAATTTTGGAGTCTTTACTCCATTCCTACCACTGGGAAAATTTGCCCTCTGCCCACTATATTCACTTAAACTCTCCTTACCCCCACTTTCACTCTCATCTACAACTATCTCCTCACCATTAACCTCTACTCTCATTAAAATCTCATTATCACTACCAACATCCACACAATCATTTTCTAATATCATATTTTTATTTTTATTATCATAATTTTCTCTCCCACTTACCTTGTCGTCTCTGTTTAATTTGTCTATTTCTCTACTCTTATTTTCTAACTCTATTTCGTCTAACCGTGCATGTATTTCATTTAATCTTTTATCAAAATTATAATTTTGTTTCTTAATTTCATTAATGTGACTTTTCAAATCACTGAATTTCTCATCAAATTTATTATTTTGTATTTAAAAAAGTGTTTGCATAATTTTTACAATCTCGTTCTCTTCGGTTCTTTTATTTACGACTGGCGTTGACTGATCGCCTTCGCTCATAATTTGTGATTCAGTAATACTTATTTCACTACTGTTTGCCATTGTGAAAAAAAAATGTTAATGAACTGTTGCTTTCTACATATGTCACAACATAACCTACAATCGTACTTCTGACTTCAATACCCACTCCGTCTCTATATTCAGGCTTATTATATAAAAATACAACAGGATATTTTTTATATAGTCCCTGTTCGGGCGCCATTTGTGATTCTACACATTTACTCCTTATTTTTATTAATTTTATTTATGTATGCTAGCCATACCATAAATATCGTACTTACCATAACTATGCTGTACCTGTTTATCTGATCATATTTGTTTATTGTGGGTCCAGGGTTTCGAATTAAGCGTGAATAGAGACTGAGTTGGGCCTTGAAATAAAAGTACCAACATCTATAAGTACTAAAATCAATTTCGTTTATTATTTTCCCATTTTACACATGACTTTTAATTATTAGACAATGGCGTCTCTTAACGACCAAAACAAAATGGCGGTCGTTCCTTACATTTCTTTATTACTTACGATATTCAAATTCTATTATATTTTTTGATCAAATTACCCCTCTCTCTGTTATTTAGCAGCTGCCTCTTTACTTAAAAATGCTTCTATTTAATTTATATTGAGACTAGACGCAAACCAACGCCTCAGCTTGGCTGTCGACAGTATATCAGACACACATTCTTTCGCACGCTCACTCGCTCATTATGAAAATATTAAATACATTATTATATATATATTGTAACGCAACAGAAATGCTAGCATCCGTGTTACATAAAAACAAGGTTAACAGAATAATAAACAAGTCAATATCTAACCCCATGATAGAACAAGGATCTAATAATTACATTTATAATTATAGATAAAGGTAAATAAGGATACAAGGTAGTATTAACAAGAACAAACGAACCTGTAAGTTAGATAATAGTTGATGATATATGTTTAGTGAAAAGCAAACAAAAAATGAAACAATAATTTACTTTATAGTAATAGCAAATAAGAATTTTGAGTTAAGAGATATTATTTTGTGACAACAAATATTATGATAAAGTTTATGTTACGTTATACCAAATATGTGTTGAGTTAATGAAAGATAATGAAACAAGATGTATTATTCAATGACTGTTGTAGAATGAAGTGTGAAGCAGCTAATTAACGTTAATAGATTTGAATTTTCTTATATGTGATCCATAGGTCAAGATAAAACTGTTATTAGATATGGAAAAAATAATTGTTTATGTAAATGTTAATAGTTAAGATTTGATTATATGTATGAATTTATGTAAAAGGGGCTATAGATGTTTACCAGTTATAAACACAGGTAGATCCGTTTACAATACAAGGCCTAACAGCCAAAACCACTATATAACCACTCATAACATAATGGTTAGGTACATCAATTAATAATAATTAATGAATACGATTTGAAGAGCTAGAAAAAACATTAAATTAATAATGATATATAATAAAATTTATACAAATTATGATAATGCCATAATGCCATGATATCGATTAATAACGTTTAATATCGAAAGGGTATTAAATATAAAAAAAGAAAAAAACAGGCTTATATAAAAAAACCAGCAGAATATGTGTAGAAAATAATAAACCAACTATCGGTAAAGTTACATTCCGATAGGATAGCAAATTGATAAGGAATAGACAAAAAATATATGAAATAAACACTATATTCAAAACATGTGGAAGGAAGAAAAATCATGTGTTGCTAGGGACGACAGGAAAAGAGGAAGTTGTTGATTTGACAATAATTGCTTTGATGATCTGAATGTGATGAGATTAATAAAAAACCAAGAAATATCTATTTAATTGGAATATACTAAATTAGTAAATACTATTATAAAATACAAAATACTAATGATAATATTTATGACTCTTGCCAGTATAAATTAACCAAACAAGACAATAGTATGAAATCGCAATAGGAAATAAATAACTGGATTCTACAAGGAAGGACTTGAACTGTCCCATATCCGAAAGGAATTGACGATACATTAAAACAAATAGAAAGAGTCAAAAGTATCATCAATAATAATATACACTACACCAGAATTTATAAACTTTCAAATAAACGGAACATCACTAATTGCTTCAACCGAGAGAAGAACGTATCTGGATCCAGGAGTTGTAGAAGAAGCATCAATCGGGCTGTAAATCAACCCAAGGAGCTGTATTTCCGAAGTGGACAGGACAAGAATTCCATTTATCAAACCGAAGAAAGAATATCGTACGGCATAATCGTACAGAACAGTAAATTTATCAATCAACCGCCTACACGATTTGCTTCGTTCTAGTCTGGTAAATTATTATTATATTAATCGTACTAACTACACAACACTTCAAATTTGTAAATCTTGCATTCTTATCTATGTATTTTTAATCTTCCCCACAGTTACAAGAACCTTCACACCCTGAATTAAATTAATTACAAATTAAAACACACTATATAACTGAATTTAAATAAAGGATCGGAATAATCAACAATCGATTCACGCAATCTATAGCCCAAGCATATGTTAGTTAGAACATATCTTATTCAATGTTAAAGAAGTAAACAAATAAAGAACCTTTATATAATTGCAAAACTTGTTATTTGGAGTATGATTTAATGAGTTGGGAATAAAAAAGTAACTAAATAAGTATAGAATAATTGGTTAACATAAACAGTGAAATAACCTATAAGTTTCGTTGAGCTGATACTACAGCGCTTATAGCGGAATTATCTGACACCAAAGAGAGAGCGTAAAAATACAAAATTAGACATAATTCTCTTCAAGGTATAATAGGGTTGAACGAAATTACAGAATAACGCATTAATTATTTAAGTTTCAGGTACACTAACACTGATATTTTTTAGAGAGCTAAGTTAATATTAATTAATTACATCAACATATCCCACAACTCCATATATCTCAGATATTTAAATAATTAAGTAAACTAAACGACCTAAGAGAGTAAAACAGGGGAACATACCCGTTCATAGCAACGAAAAGGCTTACATTGCGTGACACATTATAAGACGCAAGTCGTTTTATAACAAATTGGCGCCCAACGTGGGGCCAATTTGTTATAATATATATTATAACTTTACTATCTGTGTGTTGTTGTGTTGTGTGAATATATGAGCACCTACCTGCTGTCCGATCTTGCGGTTTTCTTCCGACTAGGGCGTGTGGATTTTGGATTTGATTTCGCAAGTATGTAAACTCAAGTGTATAACAGCAGCACACTAAGTAAGTTATTTTAAAAGTGAAGAGTTTTGTGAGGTTGGTAGGCTCCGTAGTACAGCAATAAAAAAATACAATATGGGGCAATAAAACGGTGTTTATTACTCCAATGACACACAAGAATGAAATGCTTATATGATCAAATATTCTTACAAACTAACCAATAAATAAACTTGGATAATGTTTTCTAAATGGTTGATAATTTTCAGAAGTTGAGCTCGTTATTTTGAAGGAGTTTATTTTAACTGAGAATTTAATTAATTAATTTACTTTAATTTAATTTCAATGTCTTTAAGATTTGATTCTAATGAAATAAAAACTCTAACGTTACTTGAAAATATTCCAAAAATAAACTAGGCGTGACAATCTAGTTCACGTCCCTTTTTTTGTTTTGTATAGCACTTTTTGTTTTATCTACTATTAATTCTTAACTAAAGCTTATTAATTACTTATACTGGCTATACAGATTATCATACATGAATAATTCTTATTTAACTAGAGTCTTTGATTTCTGGCAGCTGAATGATTTATTTTACATTGATTTTAATTAAAAAAGAAAGAAAAATTTAACGGTTGAAAAATAATAACTTGATTTTGACTTTCCTGATTCTGAAGTGGATTGTAGAGATGCTCCGGATGTCCCTCGCTGTCCTTGTCCAATCGGCTAGAGATAGTGATCTACTTGAGTGTCCTGGGTTTTGGCGGTGAGCTCAGAAATCAGCAACACTCTGCTCTCCTGCTATTTGATGAAGTTTTTACGTCTGTAGCTTTCTGCGAGAACTGCTTCACGTCCCTCGTCGATGCACGTTCCACGTCAGCGTGTGTGTGTGTCGTTTCGAGTTGTAGCTCTGCTTGTCAGCTGATTCACAAATGGTTTAGACGGCCTCTCTGTCGTATTCTTGAAGTAATGTCTTGTAGTCTTGTAGATCTCTTGCGTGCTTATGCCCACAGTTAGTGTAGTGCACAATAAGCTTGTTTGTTGATGTGAAAGAGTATCTTGACTGAACGCTGTAATTACGAGTCATTACAGTTGATCTGTTTTATGATGATCGTAATTAGACGTGTTGATCACGTAGAGTCTTCACATGAGTCTTCACAAAAGTATGGTTTTCAGACGATCGAAGATCGTCTGTTCTTCTTGAATACTGGCAGTAGAGTATTTGATCAGCCCCAAAACTCCGCGTTGGTTCGGATTTCTTCGAATGATTTGATTGGCTGACACACTCTCCCTACTACACAAAATTTGAATCACCTGAGCCCGTGGGAACGAAACTACTTTCCCACAGACAGAGAATTTATATTATTATTAATATTCTTAACACAATGGAACTGAATTGTCGTTCCGGATTTCCTGTGGCACTTTTATATTGCAATTATCTTGGCTGCAAACCAAGTTGTGCTAATTCTAAAATATACAATTTGTTGTAAATTCCTATAGCTATAACATATCAAAAGCTCTTTTATGTAGCTCAATTATTACGGAAGTTATTAACATAAAATTAATTAACTCTGTTACTATTTAATTATATTGCATAAAATTCGCACACCCTATTATTAATATTTCGGCAAACATTTTGGCTATAATGGATTTCGCCTGAATTTACTGGTTTCCGAAATATTAATAATTGAAAGTTTGGGTGTGGTCGTATGCGTTACATAGTGAGCTGATTATGTAACAGCCGCGTGTTTGCTTATACAATGCATTATTATGATCGCTATAACATATGAGTGGAGTTTCGACTATTAAAATTTATTTAAACATCAATATAGTATACCCTTAACATATAACTCCAAATTAATGATATTTGGTCCTGTTATATACTCCTCCACCCACTTTAAAAAAAAAGTGTAGTATATACAATTTTTTTTTTCAATTATTCTAAATGTACATTGAATTGATTATGCTTGCTACTATACATTGTATTAATTATCTATGGACACATACATTAGTGTCAATGTTCTTTACATATTTAACTTAATTCTGATTGAACACTATTAGTAATATTATACCTGAAATCATTGTGTAGTAAATGTTTGTAGTACGGCTAGTAGTTAATTGCAGCGTTTAACTAAGAATGTCAGATAAGCGCCAGCCGACAGCTGTAGGTACGCGCTCGGAATGTGCTGAGTTTGTTTACAGTGATATGACACACCGCGCGACGCTAATTACTTGACCTACATTCTAACAGCTGAGCGCTACCATTGCGCGGCGAGTGCTTCCTGTCCCGTACGCGTTTGTTTACTAGCGCGCTACTAACGAACTATCGTTCATACACAACTTATTTACCATTATTATTAATATTATATATCACACATTTAATTTATTTTAATACTAATTATTATTATTTAAATTATTATTAACCCTATATATTATATTATTTTCAAAGTGCATCTAATATTTGGTAACCGTTTTTATGGGTGGTTCTACAATATTCCTCTAGCCACTCGTTAAGTCCTTTGGCGTCACCGGATATTACAACAACGGCTTCCCAGGCTGGTTATGTGGGAACGCTGCCTCTAAGTTCCTGTTCTACCGGACATGCAATTGTCGGAGTGCTTTGTTGTATTGTATTCACCGTGAACAATGGTTTTGTACTTTCCGGTTGAAATACCTTATTAATCGGCACACAAATTTCTGGACACAAATTACTTTTCTTAAACCTAGTATATTTTTTATTTCTAGCTATTTTTGCTTTAAGTAATTTTGCATGATTTATGGTGCGTCCCCCTTGGAGGCGCCCCTTGCCAAGTTTTTTGGAAATGTATGGCTTTTTTGCTTTTCACTAGGATCCTTAACGCTTTGTGTATCGCTGTCTTGCGCAGTTGTATCACTTTTCGATTGTCTGTATAGTTCTGATCAGCGTACCATCATTGCCTTTATTTTGCCCCTTCTGTCTACTGACATTTGGTTTACCTTTATATTCAAAGGTGTTATTTTGCGGTTTTGACGGTGTTTGGGGTGGAGTAGAACTCGTACTTGGTCTCTGATCAGGTTGAGGGTGGTATTGTACCCGGGTATTTTGACCGTCGTTATTTCAACGAAAATCTGGGTTATAACGCCAACCGCCTAAATCAAAAACTGTCTCGCTTTGCAACACTAAAATCAGCAATTCATCAACCGTGCGTATACCTTGCGTAAACACAGCTACCCATATATTGTGGTTGAAATGATAGGCTAGTTTAGTGACAATGTCGATCTCTGAAAATGCTGGGGTTAAATGCTTTGCGCGCTCAACCTGCTGGATGATATAATTTTCGGGCGTTAGCTAATTTTCGGTCATAACATCCATATTCTAACTTGTTCCGTAAGTCTTTGTGTGTGAGAATTCCAATACCGGCTTTCAAATTTCTGTTTGAATTCCGCGTATGTGGTTACTTTATCACGTACAATATTATACCATTTTCGCGCAGAATCACGCATCGCATTTACTACCCATTGTATTTTATCTTGATCTTCGAGTCTCGAACCTACCCTCGCCATTTCATTTTCACAGGCTAACAAAAATTCAATAGGGTTTTCATTATTTTCCCCTGTAAAATATACACGATTCTTTTCATCGGCAGGACCCTGTACTAGGATATTAGGAGCGGATCTCCTACGTACTTCCTGTCGTACCTTCAAGATCTCATCATTAAGTGCTTGCAATACACTTTCTTTATTAGAATCTATATTTGATCGCGTTTCCACTATTGAGGCATCAAGTCTGTCAACGCGCCATTGTGTTTCCGTCACGTCCGCTTGAATTTTTACTTCTAACGAGTCAACTTTTTTCGCAACATCAGCGGTCTGTTTTTCACACCTACTGATGTGTTCTTTGAATCGGCCTTCCATACGCGTAACTTGTTCGATAAACGATTTCTGCATGGTGGTCTCAAAAACCTTGAACCGTTTGTTTATTTTCGTTTCTACCGTATGCACTTTTTCTCCGACTTCCGTGACTTTAGCGGTTAATTCTTTATTACTTTGACTGATTTCCGTGACTCTAGCGGTTAATTCTTTATTACTTTGTTTTATCTCGGCATTTATATCCGCGTTACTATGTTCTAATGCTTCGGTTAAACTTGATTTTTGTGCTTCAATTTTAGCCGTTATTTCCGCATTATTCATTTCAGCATTGGCTGTTATTTGTTCAAACTTCGCGTTCAATTTAGTGGTCAAATCCGTCATTTGCGCGTTCATATTAGCGGTCAATTCCGCGTTCATTTGCTGCATTTGTTTAAGTATTTTTTCCATATCCATTTTTACACAACAATTTCAAATACACGAAAATTTCAAATACTTCACTGCTGTACCACTACCAATCACAAAACTTTTCTTTGGGAATTGTAGTTGGACGCCAGCTGTTTTAAAAGTTAAAACAGCAAACTTTGCTTTAACGTGAATTAAATTTAATTTGAATTTAATTTCGTTGGGCCCCACGTTCCGGGCAAGCCATATGTAACTTTACTATCTGCGTTGTTCGGAACGTGAATTTAATGTACTTTAAATTTATCGAGCCCCACAATATTGGAGCGCCATATATAACTTTACTATCTGCGTGTTGTTGTGTTGTGTGAATATATGAGCACCTACCTGCTGTCCGATCTTGCGGTTTTCTTCCGACTAGGGCGTGTGGATTTTGGATTTGATTTTGCAAGTATGTAAACTCAAGTGTATAACAGCAGCACACTAAGGAAGTTATTTTAAAAGTGAAGAGTTTTGTGAGGTTGGTAGGCTCCGTAGTACAGCAATAAAAAAATATAATATGGGGTAATAAAACGGTGTTTATTACTCCAATGACACACAAGAATGAAATGCTTATATGATCAAATATTCTTACAAACTAAACAATAAATAAATCTTGAATAATGTTTTCTAAATGGTTGATAATTTTCAGAAGTTGAGCTCGTTATTTTGAAGGAGTTTATTTTAACTGAGAATTTAAGTAATTAATTTACTTTAATTTAATTTCAATGTCTTTAAGATTTGATTCTAATGAAATAAAAACTCTAACGTTACTTGAAAATATTCCAAAAATAAACTAGGCGTGACAATCTAGTTCACGGCCCTTTTTTTACTAGTGATCTGACTCACGTATACTGCAGTATGAGCAAATTATTTAATTCTTTGTTAAGATTTGTATAGCGCTTTTTGTTTTATCTACTATTAATTCTTAACTAAAGCTTATTAATTACTTATACTGGCTATACAGATTATCACACATGAATAATTCTTATTTAACTAGAGTCTTTGATTTCTGGCATCTGAATGATTTATTTTACATTGATTTTAATTAAAAAAGAAAGAAAAATTTAACGGTTGAAAAATAAATAACTTGATTTTGATTTTCCTGATTCTGAAGTGGACTGTAGAGATGCTCCGGATGTCCCTCGCTGTCCTTGTCCAATCGGCTAGAGATAGTGATCTACTTGAGCATCCTGGGTTTTGGCGGTGAGCTCGGAAATCAGCAAAACTCTGCTCTCCTGCTATTTGATGAAGTTCTTATGTCTGTAGCTTTCTGCGAGAACTGCTTCACGTCCCTCGTCAATGCACGTTCCACGTCAGCACGTCCACGTGTGTGTGTGTTGTTTCGAGTTGTAGCTCTGCTTGTCAGCTGATTCACAAATGGTTTAGACGGCCTCTCTGTCGTATTCTTGAAGTAATGTCTTGTAGTCTTGTAGATCTCTTGCGTGCTTATGCCCACACTTAGTGTAGTGCACAATAAGCTTGTTTGTTGATGTGAAAGAGTATCTTGACTGGACGCTGTAATTACGAGTCGTTACAGTTGATCTGTTTTATGATGATCGTAATTAGGCGTGTTGATCACGTAAAGTCTTCACATGAGTCTTCACAAAACTATGGTTTTGAGACGATCGAAGATATACGTCTGTTCTTCTTGAATACTGGCAGTAGAGTGTTTGATCACCCCAAAACTCCGCGTTGGTTCGGATTTCTTCGAATGATTTGATTGGCTGACACACTCTCCCTACTACACAAAATTTGAATCACCTGAGCCTGTGGGAACGAAACTACTTTCCCACAGACGGAGAATTTATATTATTATTAATATTCTTAACACAACGGAACTGAATTGTCATTCCGGATTTCCTGTGGCACTTTTATATTGCAATTATCTTGGCTGCAAACCAAGTTGTGCTAATTCTAAAATATACAATTTGTTGTAAATTCCTATAGCTATAACATATCAAAAGCTCTTTTATGTAGCTCAATTATTACGGAAGTTATTAACATAAAATTAAGTAACTCTGTTATTATTTAATTATATTGCATAAAATTCGCACACCCTATTATTAATATTTCGACAAACATTTTGGCTATAATGGATTTCGCCTGAATTTACTGGTTTCCGAAATATTAATAATTGGAAGTTTGGGTGTGGTCGTATGCGTTACATAGTGAGTTGATTATGTAACAGCCGCGTGTGCGCTTGTACAATGCATTATTATGATCGCTATAACATATGAGTGGAGTTTCGAATATTAAAATTTATTTAAACATCAATATAGTATACCCTTAACATATAACTCCAAATTAATAATATTTGGTCCTGTTATAATATATATATATATATATATACAGTGGAAATCGGTTAACACGAAATGACGGGGACCAGTTATTTTTTTCGTGTAAACCGAATTTCGCGTTAAGCGAACAAAAAGTGAAACAAAATGAGGAAGTGAACAAATAGTGTACTGTAGATTATTTATTGTACTGTCTAGTAAAATGCAACAAATACAACCTTTTATTTATCCTCATGGTTTATTATTGTTAATTTTTCTTAAAATTATTATTAGCTGTTCTAAATTTAGTCCTGTGATTTAGGTTTTCTTATAGACTACTGTATGTCTTTCAACTTTACCGTGGTTTTCGTGTTTATCTTTATTTAAAATAATCCGTTATTTTCTTTTGCACACAATTTTGCACTATTTTATTTTCAACAAATTGTTCTTATTTATCAATGTGTTCAAACATTTCACCTTCCGAGTTGGCTTCAAAATATCGACGAACACGGCTCAGCAACGAAAGCATATCGGTAGCGGTAGGAACATTTTCACTATCACTTTCCGTGTCAAGTTCGTCGTCACTATCATCACCTTCACAGTTGTCAACTTGCAGTGTTTCCATGATATCGGTATCTGTTAATACGGGAGCCGTAGTTACGTTATCGTCAACAGTCACGTACTCATTTAGAGAAATTGAAACATTTAATACAGATGACACACGATTAAACATTTCAGATAGTGTAGGATCAATTTCATTTTCTTCGGGTTGTTCAGTTTCTGAATTCAAAATGAATCAAGCATGAGCGTAACAATATTGAATTGTTGTAGGCGTCACGAGGTTCCACGCTATTCTTAACAAGTTACAAGCATCCAGAACATTTACACAGAAATCTTTTTCCCCCTCAATAGTGGCCAAGTATTTCCGCAGAAGTAACTTTCTGTACTGAAATTTTAAATTTTGATTAATACCTTGATCACAAGGTTGTAGGACACTAGTCGTGTTCGGTGGTAGAAAAACAAGTTTAATTCCCATCAATTTTAGGTCACATGGGTGGGCAGGACAGTTGTCAATAATTAACACAATTTTCCTCTTCTGAGAAGTGAAATGTTTTTCTAACGAAACCAGCCATTCGGTAAAAATTTTAGACGTCATCCACGCTCGTTTGTTAGCTCTATATTCTACTGGCAACTTTTTAACATTTTTAAAACAGCGTGGCTTTAAACTTTTTCCTATAAAAAGTAACAGAAGTTTTTCTGACCCATCAGCATTGCAACCTACCGTCACTGTCACTCTCTCTTTGGACTTTTTACCACCAGAGCACTGCTCCCCTTTGAATGAAAGTGTTTTATCGGGCATACAACGGAAAAATAGTCCTGTTTCATCGGCGTTGAAAATATCCTTACGTGGATAGTCTTTTAAAATTGCAGGCAGTGTAGATTGCAACCACGATGATGTAATTTCTTGTGAGACCTGTCTTCATTCGCCACAGATGTTTTTAAAGGTTATGCCATTTCGTTTTTTAAACCTTTCTAGCCAGCCAGGATTTGCAGTGAAATTTAAGTTCATCTGTTCAGCAAAAACATTTGCTTTCTCCATCAGTAGTGGTCCAGAAATAGGAGCATCTTGTGATCTTGCTTGCTTAAACCAAACAAGAAGAGCAGCCTCTAAGTTTTCGTGGTTTGCCTTACGGAAACGT
Organism: Magicicada septendecula; assembly: GCA_034769895.1. Lineage (NCBI taxonomy): Eukaryota > Metazoa > Arthropoda > Insecta > Hemiptera > Cicadidae > Magicicada > Magicicada septendecula. Next base: position 285,338,558 of record CM068373.1, read on the forward strand.
TTTCTACCTGGTTCAAACTTGCCTGACTCATACAGTTCTAAAGTTTTATCTCTATTTTTTATAATCATGGATAACGTCGAGTTTGGTATACCGAATGTTTTACCGATTTCTGTTTTAGTTCGAATACCCTCATTAACAACTTGGAGGAGTTCAACTTTTTTTTCTAAAGAGAGGGCACTTTGTTTACGCACTTTCTTCTCCATTTTACTTCCGGACTGCAAAAACGAAATTTATGAAAGCGTAACTTCACTTAACACGTACACGTCACACGCTTAACGTCACTTAACTGGCTGTAAAAGACTAAGAAGTTTGTACAGTAAAAAAGTAAACAGTTAATCCTCACAACTGAGTAAATTTTTTATAATAAAATGTTATCGGTACCGTACCGCAAACTTTACCACCGCTGTACACACACAGAATACAACTGAACTGAACTCACCACACCCTATAGAGTAGGTAGTTAATGTAAGCGATAACGGTTTATTTGCGGTCAATGAACAACACATTTGGTGCTGAAGAAGAGACTATGGTTTCTCGTAAACAACGGTACACTGTATACAGTACGTACTGTAAATAGAACTTGGTATGAAGACAAAACAAAACAGGTAGACAAAACAAACTATGGTCACTACCTGCTCTTTCTCTTTTAGAGATGAAGAATGGATTCTGTTACATCGAAAACAAGCTTTTGGGCGTACTTGTGTGGCTTTATTTTCTATACAGTTACTTAAAAGCCATACAAAAAAAAATTATTTTTAACAAAAATTTTTCGTGTTAACCGATATTTTTCAGGTAAAGCTTTCGTGTTAACCGTACAAATAATACACTGTACATAACAAATGGCGATCGGTACCCGAGTGGTATTTCGTGTTAACCGATATTTTGTGGTAACCGTTTTCGCGTTAAACGATTTCCACTGTGTATATATATATATATATATATATATATACATTTAATATTTATTATTTATTATAAATTTACCTCAAGATGTTATTTTTCTATTTGGAACATGTTTCGGGTACTATCTTGTTCCCATCCTCAGCCTTCCGGTTTTTTTGTCTGGTCTGATTTTATAGAATTAGACACCAGACAAAAAACCGGAATGCTGAGGATGGGAACAAGATAGTACCCGAAACATGTTCCAAAAAGAAAAATAACATCTTGAGGTAAATTTATAATAAATAATAAATTTTAAATGTATTATATACATCAAGAAACGGACTGTAGCAGAAAGTGATTGGAATATATATATATATATATATATATATATATATATTGTAATGTAACAAAGTTATATATTGTAACGTAACAAAGTTAAGGTTCCCGACGTTACATAAAAAATTTTGTCAACATAACTGAAAACAATGCCCAAAGTATGCCATAATTAAGTACAAGAGGGCCAATCCCACCTAAAAAATGCATTGATGATACCTAGTAAGGTTACTACGTAATAAAACATTGAAGGTGTACCTAAATATAAAATATGTAATGAGCAGTGTAAGACGTAAACTATAAACACTGTGTCTAATGGGATGAGTTTACTGTGTAGGAGTTTGAATATAATATACTGTTCAATTAAAAAAACCTTTCATTCAATTGTTATATGTAAACGAGGACAGTTCAGTCATTAAAAATCGCCAGAAAACCATAAAACCTCATGAATAAAATTATTACAAATCAATGTTAAAATATAAACACTAATTAAAAAGACGGATTGGACGACTTCCTAAATTATCACTTTGAGAATAAACAACCTATCTACAAAATTCAAATAAAAAAACCTTAAGAAAAATGAACTAAACTTACCACTAAATGAGTTATAACAGAAACCATAAATAAACGAAGATAATCCAGACTGGAAGAAGTCGAATTGAATAAATACCATACCACAAAAATTAAAGAGAATTAAATTTACCTATTGAACCTCACTTTTGACTGCAGAGCAAGAACTTAAAACTACACTAATTCCATCGGGACCTGTGATCACCAGAAACGAAAAAATCAGCGAAGATCAAGAACTGAACCTTCCATTACATCCCGGGACACTAACAACAACTTTATTGAAAAGCTGGAGGTGAATAAATTCTAGCCATTCTTCATCACCCGTCGATCTGACATCGTTAGTGGAACACGGCCTGAATGAGTATCTGGTGAACGCTTGGTAAAAACCTGCTTATGTTAATACTTTATATAATAAGATTTTAATTTAAATTCTAATACCTAGTAACCTGAATTTGCATTACCTGGCCTTACTAATAGTTAAAAGAATTACATGTACCCTGGGGTAAGAGATAAACTGAAAATTATAATTAAATTGTAACATAAACCACGAGTTCAATAACAAATCGATTCGGTATTGTATGATCGATATGATGCTTTAATAACCGAAGAAAGCAACTGTTGGAAATTTAAAATAATAATAAAATAAAGAATCCTTCTTGTATTTGACGAGTCTGTGTTATTGGTTATTGTAGAATAGTTATTGTATTTCGAATAGGGTGTAATTTACAGGGAAAGAAAGTGATAAAAGCGTCAAGTGGAACAACTTAACCTATAAGAACGGGTCCCATTCGCTAATGACAGCGCTCGATTGCAGACAGCTGGTGAATACGGGAGAATAGAGAACTAACTTATTCTCTTCACACTCCGCTCTTTTCAATTTAGATAATACATAGTGACTAGGGTTGGAGAAAAATACGGAATCATTCATTATAATAACCGTATATAGCGTTTTTCTCTGGTAAAACACTTGATAATTAATTAACAAAGGTCTATAATCAACAACCGAATAATATCCACAACATAATAAATATTTTTCCTTATAAACAGATTGAATTGGTAACAAATTGGTGAATTCGACGTGGGCTGAATTAACGATAAACCCGCAACAGTAATTAAATAAGAAACACAAAGTTAATTATTTGTAACAAATTGACGTCAACAACGTGGGACTTAATGTTGATACACGGGAGTCACTTATAAAGAAATAAACCTGTAAGCAAACGTAATCTTTTATTTGTTACAAATTGGCGCTCAACGAGTGGGCTTTAGTTAAGTAAAAAATCGACTATATCTCTATTACTTAACTGGAGCAGGCAACTATTAGAGGCACAGGAATGCATACAAGAGGTGTTTCTAAAAGGATAGCGAAGGACCAAGAAATGGAAGAAGATAGACGGGAAGAAGAAGCAGAGGTAGTTACAGACACCGAAATGGAACAACAGGCGGGCGATAAAGAGGAAGCCAGAGGAGGATTAAATTGGGAAAAATTAATGGAATTAATGAGTAGCATGAAGGAGGATAATAAACAAACTAACGAGAAAAACAAACAAAAGTTAGAAAAGCTCGAAAATAAAATAGACTGTATAAACGAAAATTCAGAAAAGCTGGAAAATAAAATAGACAGTATTAACGAAAACTCAAAGAAACAAAATGAAATTTTGAGTGAGAACTTAATCCAACTAATGAATGAGAAGTTTGACAAAAATAAAGAGGAAACTGATGAGAATAACCGGCTGATAAATGAAAGCTTAAACCAAATTAATGAAAGGTTTGACAGGAACGACGAGAGCTTAAGGCAGATTCAAGAAAATAACAAACAAATAGATGGAAAAATTGAAAACAGTAATAAGGATTTGCGGCAAATTATAAATGAACAAAATCAAGCGTTGAGGGAAGTTATCAATGAAAGGGTTGTAAATGTCAATGAAACACTTAACAAAAGGGTGGATAATTATGAAGAGGAAGTAAGATGGCAAATAACTGAAACTAAGGTGGGTCTAGAAAAGACAGATGAAACCATCATACAACTCGCAGTGGAAGTAGAGGCCAAAATTAATCAAGTAGAAAACAATAACAAAACTAGAATAAAAGAGGTACAATTGCAAAAACCAAGGGAAATTGGACGAAGTGCAAATTAATATAGCTGGGAGAATTGAGATAGTTAACAATGAAATAACGCAAATAAAAACCCAAGTGGAACAAAATAAAGGGACCGTTGAAAACATACAGAATCAATAGTTTATTAATATCAAGGAATCAATAGAAAATTTACAAAATCGACCAATGTACCTGGCACATCACATAGCCCCTGAGCAAAAAGAAAATATCAATTTCAAAATTTATAGAGGAAACCCCATAGAATTTCTAGAGAGAATAGATGAATGGTTTGGTAGGATTAAAGTGACCCGGTGGAACATAATCAAAAATTTGTTGGATGACTGTTTTAAAAGCACAAATGATAATTGGTGGTCAGCGGTCCGGAATGAAACGAGTAATTATGAAGAGTTTAAGAAGGCTTTTAGGTCGAAATACTTGTCGGATTCCGTACAGAACATGATTCGGGACAACATTACTAACGGTAGATTCAACATTAATCAAGAGCAATCCCCAACTACCTACTTTTTGGGAAAGGTGTGTTTGGTGCGTCATTTGGAACCGCGAATACCAGAGGAATGTTTAGTGAATAAACTATCTTACCATTTCGAAGAAGAAATAGTTTGTGCCAGACGCAGTGGACAAGTGAAGACAGTGGGAGCAATGGAAACCTTGTTGGCCAGCTACGAAATGGAAGACTATTATCAAAGGTCTCGAAGGCAAAGTGACTATTCAAACAATAGGAGAGAGGAGCCAAATCAAGAGTCGCGTCAGGGAATGAATAGATATAACAACAATAATTACAACCAAAGGGTTAATGACCATTTTATGAATAATTGCTACCGCAATAATCATTACCAAAACAATCATTATAATAACTCTAATAATAATCGATACAGCACAGGCCGCAGGAATTTTGATAACAGGAGAGACTATTGGTATAGTAACCGAGGGAACGATGATGGAGAAAATCAAAACAGACATAGGAGCGTCGAGAATGATGGAGGAAGCAGGGAACAAAGTAGAGACATACCCTCGGAAAATCAACCAAGTAATGACCAGGGAACCCATATAGCTCGAGTAAACTATATCATGGCTGATGAGAGGAATAACCAAGAGGACCATCGTGGAAACCGTAAACCTAATCCCTATTCTGGGAATGCTGAGGGAAGGAATAGACGGAATGAAGAAGACATAGAACCGTATGTGTATGATCCATACTGCGACGATGCCATTGCAAGATTTACAACTGCTTATGATCTACGGAATCCACCGGAAAACCATATTGGTAGAGCAGCCCGAACATTGGCCAATACAAAATAGTTAAGATAAATTATATGGAATCAATTTAAAAAACCAAAAAAATTCAAAAATAAGTAAGAACACCTTACTGTATAATTCAGAAGAAATTATTTTAAACTAATAAACATGAAAGACGAGAAACAAGGGTTAGAAATGAGTTAAATGAAGGAAGAATATACCATACAATTTATGATAAGGAGGAGATTCAGTGTTTAATTGCAGAAGTAAATGGGAGTGAATTAAAAATAGTAAAATACGTATGCTAAAGAATAATTAATTGACAGCACGGAACTAAGAAGAATTTAAAATGAATAGTGAACAGCTTTAACTAATATACTGGTGAATAATATGATAAATGGAACTACAGAACAACGAGATAAAGAAGTTAAGAAAAGTATTAGGATACCTCAGAAATAATAGTAATCATCCCTTCAATATAAGTTTGTAGCGAAGGAGCTACCTTATAGATAATAATTATGTGTATTGTGTTGTGATCGTGCAACGTTTATTTTTTTTCTGGACAGAGATGAAGTTCCTCTGATCTCAGAAGATATAGTTAGGGAAACGGCAGAGTAATGGAAGCCAATAGTGCCCCTCTGATTCCGTACCAGCTATGATATTAGGGAAAAATGTTAGGGAAATATAGTATTTTAGGGATTATACACCAAGAGAGGTAATTAAATATAAAAATGATAATAAGAAATGATAGCGTAAAAAGATAGAAGAAGTTATGAGTTCCAGAGAAAAGGACAGGTCTACAACTGAGGGAGGTACCAGTAGAGAATTAATGACCAGATACACAATGAGTATCAACACAGTTTTCTGGTGCAATTAAAAGTTTAAAGAATAGAAGGAGAAAATAAACCCCAAAGAACCCATTGAATTGCGGATTAAAACAGAAACAATGAAAGACTGAAACCATTATAAATTAATAATTTTATTAAATAAATATTCCAAAGTATGAAGAAACTATAAGTTTATTTTAACTAAACTTTATTCAGCCAAAATAAACTTCTTTCGGAGGGGGAGTATTATGTAACGTAACAAAGTTAAGGTTCCCGACGTTACATAAAAAACTTTGTCAACATAACTGAAAACAATGCCCAAAGTATGCCATAATTAAGTACAAGAGGGCCAATCTCACCTAAAAAATGCATTGATGATACCTAGTAAGGTTACTAGGTAATAAAACATTGAAGGTGTACCTAAATATAAAATATGTAATGAGCAGTGTAAGATGTAAACTATAAACACTGTGTCTAATGGGATGAGTTTACTGTGTAGGAGTTTGAATATAATATACTGTTCAATTAATATTTAATGTTTTATAAAATGTACTTGTTGTTGTACTTTATCATGATATAGTGTTTACATGATATTTATTTTATGTTTTGTATGTAGTAAGTGTGGAGCCATTGCTCTAAGGAAGTACTAAGTAATGGGTACTCATTTCATTCATGTTAAACTTGTATTTAAATAATTAAATACAAGTATATTTATTATGTATGGTATTATGTTAAGTGTATTTACTTTAAATAATTAATGAAGATGTTTAAAATAATATTTGTAAACTTGGACAGGAAGACAATAAGTGTTAATAAGTTGGCAAGTGGTCATTATAATTATGTTAAAAACCAATGAAGGGTTCAATGATGAACTAAATAATAATAATGAATTGAAATCAGGAAATTAAAATTGATATAATTGGCCATAAGCCAGTGACTCTTTCTACAGTAGGTCAGGTCAGAAAAATTAAATTAAAAACAAAAACAAAAATTATAACATGTAATAAAACCAATAGGCCTAAAATTAGTATTTTGTAAAAGGAAAATAATACCTTTTAAAATAAGTTGATTAAGAAGAAAATGTAGTAAAATGTATACGGTTTAATAAGGCAAATTAAGTGAAAGTTTTATGTGATTTACTGTAATTATAATAAGGGAGTATTTTATTAAATAAGTGTAAGAATATTTCCTAATTACGGCTCTAGGATAACAAATATTATCTAATAACATAAGAGGAAAATGGTTGTTAGGGCAACAACATGCAGGAAATCTTGTTGATTTAGACATTCATTTGTTACATGTGAATGGGTTAAGTTGAATTAAAAAATCCAGAAAAGAATTTTTAAAAACCTTTCATTCAATTGTTATATGTAAACGAGGACAGTTCAGTCATTAAAAATCGCCATAAAACCACAAAACCTCATGAATAAAATTATTACAAATCAATGTTAAAATATAAACACTAATTAAAAAGACGGATTGGACGACTTCCTAAATTATCACTTTGAGAATAAACAACCTATCTACAAAATTCAAATAAAAAAACCTTAAGAAAAATGAACTAAACTTACCACTACATGAGTTATAACAGAAACCATAAATAAACGAAGATAATCCAGACTGGAAGAAGTCGAATTGAATAAATACCATACCACAAAAATTAAAGAGAATTAAATTTACCTATTGAACCTCACTTTTGACTGCAGAGCAAGAACTTAAAACTACACTAATTCCATCGGGACCTGTGACCACCAGAAACGAAAAAATCAGCGAAGATCAAGAACTGAACCTTCCATTACATCCCGGGACACTAACAACAACTTTATTGAAAAGCTGGAGGTGAATAAATTCTAGCCATTCTTCATCACCCGTCGATCTGACATCGTTAGTGGAACACGGCCTGAATGAGTATCTGGTGAACGCTTGGTAAAAACCTGCTTATGTTAATACTTTATATAATAAGATTTTAATTTAAATTGTAATACCTAGTAACCTGAATTTGCATTACCTGGCCTTACTAATAGTTAAAAGAATTACATGTACCCTGGGATAAGAGATAAACTGAAAATTATAATTAAATTGTAACATAAACCACGAGTTCAATAACAAATCGATTCGGTATTGTATGATCGATATGATGCTTTAATAACCGAAGAAAGCAACTGTTGGAAATTTAAAATAATAATAAAATAAAGAATCCTTCTTGTATTTGACGAGTCTGTGTTATTGGTTATTGTAGAATAGTTATTGTATTTCGAATAGGGTGTAATTTACAGGGAAAGAAAGTGATAAAAGCGTCAAGTGGAACAACTTAACCTATAAGAACGGGTCCCATTCGCTAATGACAGCGCTCGATTGCAGACAGCTGGTGAATACGGGAGAATAGAGAACTAACTTATTCTCTTCACACTCCGCTCTTTTCAATTTAGATAATACATAGTGACTAGGGTTGGAGAAAAATACGGAATCATTCATTATAATAACCGTAATATAGCGTTTTTCTCTGGTAAAACACTTGATAATTAATTAACAAAGGTCTATAATCAACAACCGAATAATATCCACAACATAATAAATATTTTTCCTTATAAACAGATTGAATTGGTAACAAACTGGTGAATTCGACGTGGGCTGAATTAACGATAAACCCGCAACAGTAATTAAATAAGAAACACAAAGTTAATTATTTGTAACAAATTGACGTCAACAACGTGGGACTTAACGTTGATACACGGGAGTCACTTATAAAGAAATAAACCTGTAAGCAAACGTAATCTTTTATTTGTTACAAATTGGTGCTCAACGAGTGGGCTTTAGTTAAGTAAAAAATCGACTATATCGCTATTACTTAACTGGAGCAGGCAACTATTAGAGGCACAGGAATGCATACAACAGGTGTTTCTAAAAGGATAGCGAAGGACTAAGAAACGGAAGAAGATAGACAGGAAGAAGAAGCAGAGGTAGTTACAGACACCGAAATGGAACAACAGGCGGGCGATAAAGAGGAAGCCAGAGGAGGATTAAATTGGGAAAAATTAATGGAATTAATGAGTAGCATGAAGGAGGATAATAAACAAACTAACGAGAAAAACAAACAAACGTTAGAAAAGCTCGAAAATAAAATAGACTGTATAAACGAAAATTCAGAAAAGCTGGAAAATAAAATAGACAGTATTAACGAAAACTCAAAGAAACAAAACGAAATTTTGAGTGAGAACTTAATAAAACTAATGAATGAGAAGTTTGACAAAAATAAAGAGGAAACTGATGAGAATAACAGGCTGCTAAATGAAAGCTTAAACCAAATTAATGAAAGGTTTGACAGGAACGACGAGAGCTTAAGGCAGATTCAAGAAAATAACAAACAAATAGATGGAAAAATTGAAAACAGTAATAAGGATTTGCGGCAAATTATAAATGAACAAAATCAAGCGTTGAGGGAAGTCATCAAAGAAAGGGTTGCAAATGTCAATGAAACACTTAACAAAAGGGTGGATAATTATGAAGAGGAAGTAAGATGGCAAATAACTGAAACTAAGGTGGGTCTAGAAAAGACAGATGAAACCATCATACAACTCGCAGTGGAAGTAGAGGCCAAAATTAATCAAGTAGAAAACAATAACAAAACTAGAATAAAAGAGGTACAATTAGAAACCCAAGGGAAATTGGACGAAGTGCAAATTAATATAGCTGGGAGAATTGAGATAGTTAACAATGAAATAACGCAAATAAAAACCAATTGGACCAAAATAAAGGGACCGTTGAAAACATACAGAATCAATAGTTGATTAATATCAAGGAATCAATAGAAAATTTATAAAATCGACCAATGTACCTGGCACATCACATAGCCCCTGAGCAAAAAGAAAATATCAATTTCAAAATTTATAGAGGAAACCCCATAGAATTTCTAGAGAGAATAGATGAATGGTTTGGTAGGATTAAAGTGACCCGGTGGAACATAATCAAAAATTTGTTGGATGACTGTTTTAAAAGCACAAATAATAATTGGTGGTCAGCGGTCCAGAATGAAACGAGTAATTATGAAGAGTTTAAGAAGGCTTTTAGGTCGAAATACTGGTTGGATTCCATACAGAACATGATTCGGGACAACATTACTAACGGTAGATTCAACATTAATCAAGAGCAATCCCCAACTACCTACTTTTTGGGAAAGGTGTGTTTGGCGCGTCATTTGGAACCGCGAATACCAGAGGAATGTTTAGTGAATAAACTATCTTACCATTTCGAAGAAGAAATAGTTTGTGCCAGACGCAGTGGACAAGTGAAGATAGTGGGAGCAATGGAAACCTTGTTGGCCAGCTACGAAATGGAAGACTATTATCAAAGGTCTCGAAGGCAAAGTGACTATTCAAACAATAGGAGAGAGGAGCCAAATCAAGAGTCGCGTCAGGGAATGAATAGATATAACAACAATAATTATAACCAAAGGGTTAATGACCATTTTATGAATAATCGCTACCGCAATAATCATTACCAAAACAATCATTATAATAACTCTAATAATAATCGATACAGCACAGGCTGCAGGAATTTTGATAACGGGAGAGACTATTGGAATAGTAACCGAGGGAACGATGATGGAGAAAATCAAGACAGACATAGGAGCGTCGAGAATGATGGAGGAAGCAGGGAACAAAGGAGAGACATACCCTCGGAAAATCAACCAAGTAATGACCAGGGAACCCATATAGCTCGAGTAAACTATATCATGGCTGATGAGAGGAATAACCAAGAGGACCATCGTGGAAACCGTAAACCTAATCCCTATTCTGGGAATGCTGAGGGAAGGAATAGACGGAACGAAGAAGACATGGAACCGTATGTGTATGATCCATACTGCGACGATGCAATTGAAAGATTTACAACTGCTTATAATCTACGGAATCCACCGGAAAACCATATTGGCAGAGCAGCCCGAACATTGGCCAATACAAAATAGTTAAGATAAATTATGTGTAATCAATTTAAAAAACCAAAAAAATTCAAAAATAAGTAAGAACACCTTACTATATAATTCAGAAGAAATTATTTTAAACTAATAAACATGAAAGACGAGAAAGAGGGGTTAGAAATGAGTTAAATGAAGGAAGAATATACCATACAATTTATGATAAGGAGGAGATTCAGTGTTTAATTGCAGAAGTAAATGGGAGTGAATTAAAAATAGTAAAATACGTATGCTAAAGAATAATTAATTGACAGCACGGAACTAAGAAGAATTTAAAATGAATAGTGAACAGCTTTAACTAATATACTGGTGAATAATATGATAAATGGAACTACAGAACAACGAGATAAAGAAGTTAAGAAAAGTATTAGGATACCTCAGAAATAATAGTAATCATCCCTTCAATATAAGTTTGTAGCGAAGGAGCTACCTTATAGATAATAATTATGTGTATTGTGTTGTGATCGTGCAACGTTTATTTTTTTCTGGACAGAGATGAAGTTCCTCTGATCTCAGAAGATATAGTTAGGGAAACGGCAGAGTAATGGAAGCCAATAGTGCCCCTCTGATTCCGTACCAGCTATGATATTAGGGAAAAATGTTAGGGAAATATAGTATTTTAGGGATTATACACCAAGAGAGGTAATTAAATATAAAAATGATAATAAGAAATGATAGCGTAAAAAGATAGAAGAAGTTATGAGTTCCAGAGAAAAGGACAGGTCTACAACTGAGGGAGGTACCAGTAGAGAATTAATGACCAGATACACAATGAGTATCAACACAGTTTTCTGGTGCAATTAAAAGTTTAAAGAATAGAAGGAGAAAATAAACCCCAAAGAACCCATTGAATTGCGGATTAAAACAGAAACAATGAAAGACTGAAACCATTATAAATTAATAATTTTATTAAATAAATATTCCAAAGTATGAAGAAACTATAAGTTTATTTTAACTAAACTTTATTCAGCCAAAATAAACTTCTTTCGGAGGGGGAGTATTATGTAACGTAACAAAGTTAAGGTTCCCGACGTTACATAAAAAACTTTGTCAACATAACTGAAAACAATGCCCAAAGTATGCCATAATTAAGTACAAGAGGGCCAATCTCACCTAAAAAATGCATTGATGATACCTAGTAAGGTTACTAGGTAATAAAACATTGAAGGTGTACCTAAATATAAAATATGTAATGAGCAGTGTAAGATGTAAACTATAAACACTGTGTCTAATGGGATGAGTTTACTGTGTAGGAGTTTGAATATAATATACTGTTCAATTAATATTTAATGTTTTATAAAATGTACTTGTTGTTGTACTTTATCATGATATAGTGTTTACATGATATTTATTTTATGTTTTGTATTGATACTTTTCAATTCATCGATAATTTAATCAAACTTATACTAAGGATACTGTTCACTGTTTACTGTCGGGCGCCATCTTGTTTTTATTAATTACAAGAAACATAATACATAAAAAAATAAACTAGTACTCGGGTTCTTTTCGGCGAACAGGAGATCAGAATTGGTTGTTCAAAATAAAGAAAACTTTATATGGTTTCCCATGATTTAAAGTTTATTAACAATTAGATATTCTCAATTCTCATTCTAAAAACTCACATGAAAATAAAATTGAAATATAGTATAAACCTTTAATATAAAAGACTTTAGTATAAAAAGAATCAAGATATTAAATAGAAATAATTTTTATACACCTAGGATTAGTTTTGCAACGGAAACCAGCTCTTCATTATATATATATATATATATATATATATATATATATATATAATTAAACAAAAACCCCCACACTCACTCACATACTACCCCCAGATTTTAAGAGCTCATATTTTCTAATTTTGAATGGTTGTAATTCTTTGTTTTTAAAACTTCTTCTTTTATTCTCTTTTTATAAGGTATGAATATAATTGAATATGATATAATTTATTCTCTTATCTGCAATTGCGTCCCTAAAGATCAGTCCAGCCTCCGTACGTTTTTTTCTTTCATTCATCACTCCGCACATTTCGTACTTTTGCCGTAATTCTCGCCAGATAACTCGAAACTGTCACTTCATGACTGTTAATTATTAATTTGAATTAAAATCACATTTTTGTTGTATGCGGGCGCGACGAAAACTACGCCGAGCCGGCGGGCACACAGACTGATTGCGTCCGGTGTGTTGAGCTGTTATTGTCCGACTGGCTTGACGAATGGCACTATTTTGTATAGTTGCTGCGGTTGTAGGTCTAAGTCTTATTGTTCATAGTTTGTATCACTACGCCAGCAGACTGTTGTTCCTTTACACACCCGAATTCCACAGCAAGGATAGGCTCTGACGTATATACTGACGTCATATGGTCTGATGTGGTTACATAACTTGTTGACTGGTTTTTCGTGTGTCATTGTCTGACCTTGGCACAGTTCCGTCGGTTGTTAAGTTTATAAAAACTCGTTTCAATAATTTACATACGATATTGTCAATCAGTCGTACCACCTTCGCTACCGTCGCCTACCACTAAATTTACCTTTCGTTTATAAATTTTGTCCCTATTGTTGAAAAATATTATTTACTTTATGAAAAAAATACAAACTGCTTTATTACCCCAAAATAGGCCCGTTACAATACCCCTTCAATGAGATATTTTATGCCGAAGCATAAAAAATCTCATTGACACATTCGTACTTGCTAAAGGGATCAGCCAGGATATGTCGCCACAACCCCCTGTATGGTTTACAAAAATATAATCAACTCACCCTTGGTCCGGTGACTGTGACCACATCTGAATGACAATACTGGACTTCTCTCTCGAGATCCCAACACCGTAGAGTCAGACAGATACTTAACGCCCCTGCTCTGACGCGCTGGCCAGCTCAGGTCCGTCGCCACAGCATCACCAAACACTGAAACAACAAATCAAATATCAAATAGTGGCCTTATACAACACCATATCCCCAACTGATCTGTTTCCCCCTAGCGGTGCTGGTTTGCGCTAAGAAGCACTGGTTTTGTTCTTTACTTATTTCTAACATATATATCAAAATATCTAAGAACAACATGATACCCACTTTAAAATTCCATAATCCCATTCTATCTACTTTCTCTTATTAACTTTTATCCCAAAATTCAAAATTATTGCCCTGATTCCCATCAGAATTTAAATAAACAGACGACTGACTCATAAACATTTCCCATTACCATATCACATTTCTCTCATCCCCAATTTAAAATGCATTTAAAATATTTAACTTCATAAAATTCTCTTAAATACTAACAGACACAATATAACATAAGAAAATACAGTACATTCATAATTCACATTATTATTATTATTATCTTAAAATAAACAATTTGTATTTAAAACTTACACATTTTACATCATTAAGTTTGCATATAAAATCAGAAAATTACCTTTTAATCTCAATTTAACTTTTATTAATTCGTTTCTCGAATTTTTTTTTTTTTTTTCAATCTTCGTTTTACCCATCATTTTATTTATTATTCCCTTTCATTACTTTGGGTGATTCTACGTTATTCATTATAATTCCCTTTATCAACTTGGCATTTACTCATAATCTTACCCCTTTCATTACTCTAACGCTCCCTTACAAAATCTTTAACTAGTATGACACCCCACTCTCAAAAAATCTACTAACCCTTTCTCTACCTCTAACTACTTACTACTTTAACTCAATTCGCCACCTTCTCTCAATATATAACAAAAAAATACTCTCTAACCCTTTGTACATAGGATACGTGTTCCCCCCCCAAAAAGCTCAATTCCCGTTCTCTGGCCCCTGGATTCTACCTAAGGCGGCCCCGTCTCCACTAAAATCTATCCCTATCCCGTCCCAACTTATCATTATTATGTTGCGGACTCCCACATTACACTACCCCCTACTACAAAATTGCCATCCCCAAAATCTCAATCTCATTACCTCACTACAACTACAACAAAATAACAACATCAATTATAAACAACAATATATCACTCAAAACTCTACATAAATTCTCCATTACTACTGTGTCAACATCAATACTTCTCAAAATTCTATAACATACATTAACTCAAAACAACATTACATTATTTTCATCTCTACTATATCTTTAACTTTAACTTCAATTTGGACAGATCTATATGTCTCACAAATATTCATCTTGGACTGACTCAAACGTTTTACTCAAATAATTACTATCACCCAACTTCTATCTTTTGCAACCCACTGAAAATTTTAACTATCACAACTTTATTTCATTTTATTTTAAAATCTATAAACACATTGAATACATATTATTATATTTCATAATCCTTATTCCTAATATACTACATGCAATTAACACAATAAAACATAATAAAACAATATAGGAAGTATCTAGTGCATCTATTTTTCAAATCAAAACAAAATTATTTAGTAGTGAATCATCATTATTACCATATAACAAGTTTCTAATTCGTTATCCCCTGGATAACCTCCCTGCCACACACACTATGACCCCCCCTGGACTGTGGCGTCCAGTTGCATCCACAAGGACTGAGGTTTTGGAGGAATGTGACATCTCCGTGTCCTTGCTTCTGCGTTACATTTTAAAAGTTACAGATATCATAATATCTGTGTTATATAAATATGCGCCCTTAATACGGGTCTACCACCTGGCTCTGCTGTCCCTCCTCGGACAGAGTGGCAGCCGCTGTTCCCTAGTTTGGTGATTCCCCTTAATTTCATCCCCCCATCAATTTCAAAATACACCTTTACAACGATAACAGCTATGGCCAGTTATGGTCAGCGTGTAATCGTAATGTGCCCCAACCATAGCTGTTAAAGCTAAACCAATTCCACGGTCAGGGTGCGGTGAAGCCATGACCGCCCGAAAAGTTGGGGAATCACAAGTAACATATCTTTTGTAACACTAACTTATACTTAAATGACATTATTAGTATACACTAAACACACAATTCTCTTTTAAATAATTTGTCTCAAAACTTATAAACATTATAATTTAAAATTTTTCATTAACTTATTTTTTATTTATCATCATTATTTATTTATCCTGTGTTGCAATCAGATTTTCAAAATTTCTAAATTTATTATTAACATATATTTTTAACCATTGTGTTATTCCACAAACCAAACCATTTAACATTTATTTATTTATTCATTAATTATTATTAAATTAAAATCTCATCAAACAAGTTAATTACCTTATAAAAATTCAACCATATAACATTCAATCACAATATCTAAACATCTCCAATTATTCACTTCAATTGATTATTAAAATAGAACATATTTCAATTATTATCAAAATTCTACAAATCATTAATTATTGTCTTCATAATTATTTTTTATTATTTAATTAGAATGCAAAATATTAATAATATTATTATTATTATCACAACATTTTCTAATATATATACACATTATTTACCTAACGTTTCATAATACACACAAATGAATTCACTATATTATTTACAAAATATACGTCAATAACTGTTCAATTTTTTCGCACTTCACTGTCCAAATTTGCCATGTCAAAAACCATCAAACACAATGTTTATACTGTCTTTTATTGTTTTAATAGTTTACCCTCCATCGTCCCAGATAAGTCTTGGTTTTACATAACATCGTTCAATTTTATCACTACACAAATGACTGTTTTGTGTGTTGTAACCATACAAACAAAATTCATTCAGCTTATTCAAATACTCATGAAACCAGTCTACGTTAGGTATTATTGTTAAGTCTCCGTCATTAAATTCATTCACTATTGGGTTAATTATTTTTACCAAATCATTATAATCATTGTTACTCAAATATACTTTTAAACTTTCCTTCCATTCACCATACTTTCTATTTAAGTTATATAATTCTGTTACTTTCTCCACATACACTTCTCTGTTTAACTCTCTCTCATCACAATACCAAATCATGCTTTCAACATCATTATTACAGACAGAGGGTACAACATTATATAACATCAACATACACTTCAATTCATCTACTAATACGGGTCTCTCGCCCTTCAAAAACAACATTTGTGAACACCTTGGTTCAAGAAACTTAATGGGAAAATTTACCCTCTGCCCACATTCAACTACTATATTATTTTTCCACTCTCTTTCTTCTTCACCAATACACCTTAACATCTCATTATTACATTCTACGCATTCATCAGTACTTTCATTACTTACCCCATTATTTTTTAACATCATATTGTCATAGTTATCACTCCTACTCACCTCATTATATGTTTTTCCATTATTCTTTACCCCCACTATACTCTCAGAATTGTAATTAACATCACTATTTAGTATTTTATTCTCTAACTCTACCACTTCCACTATTTTACTTCCACTAACCCCTTCACTTACCTCGTTACTTACTTTACTAGTGGTATCACTATTCTCGTTCAAGATAGCGTAAGCGTATAATCCTGTTTTTTGTTCTTTCATTTGTTCAAGCTTATTATTGAATTTACTCCAATCATCCTCAGTCATTCTGTTCAAAACTCTTTCAAACTCGCGCATAAATTCCGTACTATTTCCGAACTCTCCCCATATACTCACTTTATTTTCTTGTGCCTCGGCCATGTTCACTGCCTTATTTTCTGCCACCGTTATTTCAACTATCTTACCTTTATTACTTGTCCCCTCGCTATCAATATCATCACTGTGCTTCTTAATTTCTGTGAATATTCCCTCTTCCTGTTCTTCCATTCGTGTTAAACTATCGTCTAACCTACCCCATTCCTCGTCTGTCATTTCACCTACAACCCCTTTAAATTCGCTTTCCCACTCCTTCCATACGAAACCACTATCATTTTCTTGTATCTTAGCCATATTTAAAAGATTTTTATTATAATACCCTTTATATAATACAACTCCCCTCATACACACTAGTTACCCATGTTAGCTCACAATACTCATAAACAAATAATTCACTACATACATAACACTATCAAAACATAACCCCATATCTACGTCTATTTTACGTACCTCAAAAAAAATTTTCTGTTACTTCAAACAACCATTCTGCTCTCCACGTGGCCTATATTTATATAAATTGTCCCAGTTCGGGCGCCATTGATACTTTCCAATTCATCGATAATTTAATCAAACTTATACTAAGGATACTGTTCACTGTTTACTGTCGGGCGCCATCTTGTTTTTATTAATTACAAGAAACATAATACATAAAAAAAAAACTAGTACTCGGGTTCTTTTCGGCAAACAGGAGATCAGAATTGGTTGTTCAAAATAAAGAAAACTTTATATGGTTTCCCATGATTTAAAGTTTATTAACAATTAGATATTCTCAATTCTCATTCTAAAAACTCACATGAAAATAAAATTGAAATATAGTATAAACCTTTAATATAAAAGACTTTAGTATAAAAAGAATCAAGATATTAAATAGAAATAATTTTTATACACCTAGGATTAGTTTTGCAACGGAAACCAGCACTTCATTATATATATATATTATAACGGAACCAAATATTAACTATTTGGGGTTATATGTTTACCGCATACTGAAACCATATTTAAATAAAAATTAACAGTTAAAACTCCATTTGAATGTAGCGCATTGAAAATAATGCTGTGTAAAGCAACGCACACGTGGTCGTTATGTAATCAGTTCGCTGTACAAGGAAGCGACCACACCCAAACTGTTAATTATTAATATCTCGGAAACTAATAAATAAAGGCGAAATCTAACATAGCCAAAATGTTTGCAGAGATATTAATAATGACGTGTGCAAATTTGATGCAATATAATTAACAAATGTAAGAGTTAATTAAAATAATTAAATAACTTCTGTTAAAATAGAGATACAGTAAAGAGATTTTACTATGTTATAAAGATAATAAATTGTGACAGATTGTATATTTTAGATTTCACACAACTTGATTTGCAACCAAGTTATTGCAAAATTAAGTAAGTACAGGATATCCTTAGCGACAAATTGGTTCCGCCGGATAATTAAATATTAGATAATAATTCTATTCTCCGTCTGTGGGAACCAGACTTCATTCTCACGGACTAAGGGAATTCTAAATTTTATGTAGTAGGGAGAGTGCGTCGACCAATGAAATCATTGCATGCAGCCCCGGCCAGTGCGATGTTTTCTGGTGGAAAAATCACTCTTCTGTCAGTACTCACGAAGTTAAGACGTAGTCCTTCGATCGTCTAGTAGCCAAAGTGGTGAAGATCAACAAGAAGACTCTACGTGGTCAACACACACGCGATTACGAACACACTAACTACAGATCATCTGTATAGCTCGTAATTGTTGTGTAAAGGCGAGATACTCTTCAGGACATCAACTAAGCTTATTGTGTACTACCAGATAGTCATAAGCACGCAAGAGATCCACCCGACTTCAAGACCAGACTTCAAGAATACAGCAGAGAGGCCGTCTAAATCATTGGTTAACAGCTGACGAGCAGAGCGACCGCCCGAACGAAGCACACACACACACACACGCTGACGTGCAACGTGCAAATCGACGGAGAACAGGAAGCAGTTCCAGCAGACAACAGCAGACGTTAAAATATTCACAAACAGCAGGGAAGCAGAGTGTTGCCGAATTTTGAACTCCACGACCGAATCCAGCAGTTCAAAGCAGATTACTTTCTCTAACCAAGGACTCGAATCGACGAGGGAGAAATCGGAACGACATCCTCTTCAATAACAGGAAAGCAAAATCTATTTATTTATTTTTCAGATCAAATTTTCTATTTTTCAATTAAAATATTGTAATTCAAATAATTCAGGTGCCAAACAAAAAGCAAAGACTCTAGTAATTAAAAAGTAAATTCGTTGTGATAATCTGTATAGCAGTTTAAGGCTTTAGTAAGTTATAGTTAAGAAATAGAACTAGTATAAAAGCGCTATACAAATCTTAACTGACAATCTAATCTTAGATCATACTGCAGTAGATCAGAAGTAGAATCACTAGAAATGAAATAACGTGAACTAGACTGTCACGTCTAATTTATTTTAACTAATTATTCAAATTAATTTTAGAGTTTTAGATTTTGTTTCATGAACACTTAGATTCAAATTAATTAAATAAATTTAATTAAATTCAAATCAATTAATAAAGTCAAATTAAATTGCAATTAACTCGCAAAGAACGAGTTCAGTTTCTTTCAACTATTAGACAATCGAAAAACATCGATTCATTGTATAGACTATAAGAAAATTCATAACATTATAACCATTCTATTCTTGTGTGTTGTTGGTGTAATAAACAACGTTTTATTACTCCATATAACAGTGTTTTATTGTTGTACGATAAAGCCTACCAGTCTCACAAAACTCTCCCCCTTTAAAGTAACTTATCTTGTGTGTTGTTGTAAAAATTTGAGATTACTAGCTTGCGAACTTCAAATCCAAAATCCACACGCCCTAGTCGGAAGAATCTGCAAGATCAGACAGCAGGTGGGTACTCACACACAACATTACATTACAATAACGCATAGTAGTAGTGTAGTTATAAATGGCGCTCCAATCTCGTGGGGCTCGAGAAAATTAATTAAATTCAATTTAAATTTAATTTTCACTTTAAAACAAACTTTGCTGTTTTAATTCGTAAAACAGCTGGCGTCCAACTAAACAATCCCCAAAGAGTTTTGTGACTGGTGTTTGTACAACAGTAAAGTTATTGTGTGTATTTGAAACTGTTCTGTGTATTTTAAATTGTGTATATTTGACATTGTTGTGTATTTAAAATGGAAACGGATAAAATGCTTAAACAGTTATTACAAGAAATTAAACAAAACGCGGCTAAAGCGGAACAAGCAAATGCGGAAATGAAACGCGATTTAACGGAAAATATGAACGCGAAATTCGAACAAATAACAGCCAATGCTGAGATAAATATCGCGGAATTAAAATCTAATATCGAGACACAAAGAGTTAGTCTAACCGAAGCATTAGAACGCAGTAACGCTGACATAAACGCCGAGATTAAGCATAGTAATAAAGAAAGTAGTAAAGAATTAACCGCGAAAATAGACGAAAGCGTAAACGAGTTGACCGCTAAAGTCACCGAAATCGCGGAAAGCAATGCAAAAATCGCGGAGAGTAATAAAGAGCTAACCGCGAGAGTCGCAGAGATCGGTGAAAGAGTAAATACGGTCGATACTAAAATCAATGAACGGTTTAAGGTTTTTGAGACCACAATGCAGAAATCGTTTATTGAACAAGTAACACGTATGGAGGGCCGGTTCAAGGACCACATAAGCCGTTGTGAAAAGCAAACATTAGAGGTTTCCAAAAAGGTCGAGTCCCTAGAGGTAAAAATTCACGCGGACGTGACCGAAACGCAACGACGAGTAGATAAATTAGACGCTTCAATTGTAGAGACGCGATCTAACATTGACTCTAATAAAGAGAGTGTTTTACAAACGTTAAGCGACGAGATTTTGAAAGTACGACAGGAGGTACGAAGGAGGTCTGCTCCAAATATTTTGGTACAAGGCCCTGTCGACGAGAAAAATCGCGTGTATTTTACGGGGGAAAATAACGAAAACCCCATTGAATTTTTATTAGCGTGTGAGAGTGAAATGGCTAGAGTAGGTTCCCGACTAGAAGATCAAGACAAAATACAGTGGGTGGTTAACGCGATGCGTGATTCGGCGCGTAAGTGGTATAACATTGTACGCGATAGAGTGTCCACATACGCGGAGTTCAAACAAAAATTTGAAAGCCGGTACTGGAACTCGCATACCCAACGACTTCTGCGCAATGAACTGGAATATGGCCGTTTTGACAAGAAAATGAATATTACCGCCGAAAATTATATAATCCAGCAGGTCGAGCGCGCGAAGCATTTAACCCCAGCATTTGCGGAGATCGACATAGTCACCAAGCTTGCCTACCATTTTAACCATAACATTAGAGTAGCTGTATTTACCCAGGGTATTCGCACGGTAGACGAACTCCTCATTCTAGTGTCCCAAAGTGAGACGGTTTTTGATTTTGGTGGGTGGCGTTATAATCCCGATTTTCGCCGAAATAATGAAGGGCAGAATACGCGACTACAGTACCATCAGCAAACGGATCAAAAACCGAGTACCAGTTCTACTCCACCCCAAACACCGTCAAAACAGCCAAATAAAACCTTTGAGTACAAGGGAAAACAAAATTTTGGTAGACCAAAAGGGCAGGGTAAGGGTAACGACGGGGCACAAATTAGAGCGATTCAAACGGTCGAATTAGCCAAAGCAGATACAACTGAAAAAGACAGCGACTCCCAAGGCAATAAAAATTCGAACAATAAATCGAAAAATTACCAAGCTACAAAAAACGTGCCAAAATGCGCATCCAGCAAGGACGCGCTATAAATTCGGCAAAATTGTGTAAATATAAGCATGTTAATTATAAGGATTATATATTGTGTGAAATGTGTACTTTTAATTATGTAACTTGTGTGCCCGTTAATAATGTGTTCCCACCGGATGTCAGGGATCCGTTGCTAGAATCCGGTCCCACGCGACAAAGGCCCGTGAGCGCGGCGTGTCCGGTGTTACACGCCTTTGTCAATAGCGTTCCCACGAGAATTCTGTTGGATACCGGTAGTGTTGTATCCGGCGTCAGTGAAAGGTTCCTGCGTACCAATAAAAAATATTTTCGTACGGCCCCATCACTCCCAATCAATCAATTTTATATACGAACCGCTACCGATACAAAAGAAAAAATTGACACTCAATACTATCTAACTATCATGCTAGACGAAGTGCAATTTGAAGTGTGTGTAGTGGCTATAAACAATTTAATATGTGATATGTT
This sequence comes from Magicicada septendecula, assembly GCA_034769895.1. Lineage (NCBI taxonomy): Eukaryota > Metazoa > Arthropoda > Insecta > Hemiptera > Cicadidae > Magicicada > Magicicada septendecula. The sequence goes on from CM068373.1 coordinate 285,361,294, forward strand.
ATTGGGGGTAGATGTATTGGAACAAATACGTGCGGAAATTAACACCAGTGAACACTTATTAAAATGTACCATAGACAATGTTAGTTACACTTTTAAATTGAACACACATACACACACGCAAAACCATGGTGACCCAATTAAAATCACACGGCCACCAAAACAAGTAATTCACTATAAAGAATGTGGAGAGGGGGAGACCACCTTAGATTCCCGAACTGAACGGAGATTGTCGTCGCTGCAAGAAGAATTCAGCGATATCTTCAGTGAGGAACATTCAATCTCGTCAGTGTATGAACACAGAATCCACCTCACAGAGCCGGAGAAGTTCATAAGGAGAATCTACCAGGTCCCTATAAAATACCAGGCCGAGGTCCAGCAGGAGATACAGCGGATGTTGGAAGAAGATATCATTGAAAGATCCAATAGCAGCTTCCTCAACCCACTGCTGGTCGTCCGCAAGAAGACTGGAGAGATCCGACTCTGCCTGGATATGAGGAACTTAAACAGTCTCGTAGAGAAAGAGTTTGACTGCGCACCGACAGCGGAGGACCTCTTCATTAAATGTGAAGGAGCCAGGTACCTCACGAAGCTAGATCTAACAGCAAGCTTCTGGCAGGTCCCGCTGTGTGAGCAAGATCGTAAGTATACAGCATTCATATTTAATAACAAATGCTATCAACATAAGGTGGTACCTTTTGGCCTTAGCACGAGTCTCGCTGCGATTGTAAGATGCCTTGAGAGAGCTCTAGGACCTGAGGTAGACCCTTACACGGTAATATTCGTGGATGACATCCTCGTCATATCCCGCACTTTAGAGGAACACTTCGAGCATCTGCGGAGCGTCTTCCAGAAGCTGAGGTTAGCCAACATCAAGCTCAAACTACACAAGTGCGAGTTTGTAAAGTCCCAAATGAAGTTCCTGGGACATATAATCTCAGCTACAGGTATGAGTACGGACCCAGAGAAGCTCAGGAGTATTATGGAATTCCCGGTGCCCAAGAACCTCAAAGCACTGCGAGCATTCCTTGGACTCACGGGATATTACAGGAAATTTACCAGCAAATACGCAGAATATACAGTCCCGTTGCTACAGCTGGTACGCAAAAATATAAAGTGGAAATGGGGTTCTGAACAGAACGATGCGTTTGAGAGGGTTAAAGACCTGTTCCAATCTAATTTACAATTGTTCCATCCACAGCAGGGTAGGAAGTACGTAATGTACACTGACGCTAGCGAGTACGCTATCGGCGCCGTGTTGCATCAAGAAGACGAACAAGGTAGTCTTCATGTTGTAGCATACGCCAATAGGACGCTCAAAGGCGCTGAGTTGCACTATTGTACTTCCGAGAAAGAAATACTCGCCATAATAAACGCACTCAGAAAATTCAGACACTACCTATACGGTACCCATTTCGAGATTCACACTGATAATCAGGCGTTATCGTTTATATTAAAATGTCGATTAGCAAATTCCCGACTAACACGATGGGTGTTAGCTATTCAGGAGTACTCATTCACGATTAAATATTGCAAAGGATCAGAGAATACCACCGCAGACACTCTAAGTAGATATCCGCCTGTAGAAAAGGAGGAAGTATATGAAGCAGCTGACGACGAGTTGAGAGTGTTAAACATGCAATACACTGTCGCGCCTGAAGCTACTAATATGCTACAGAACTTAGGACGCGAGCAGGGCGATAACCTCGCACTCCTTGCTAAAAAGCTAAGGTTAGCAGCTCACCCAAATCCTCACTATCTTATACAAGACAACATATTGTATAAATTGTTACAGGGCGAATGGAAAGTGGTATTGTCTCCAGCGATGCTTGCGTGTATAACACAATCTTTACATATAAAAATGGCGCACGCATCTCCTGTAAAATGTGTCAAAATATTGCAGGAGGACTTTACAATAACCAACATGTACCGTAGGGTAAAGAAACTGCTAAAAACATGTTATCCATGCCAGACAGCGAAAGTACCAAACGTACACACTTACGTGCCCATGGCCAATGTGATAACGGAAGGTAAGGGACAGATGATCGCCATCGACTTTCTAGGACCATTACCCAAGGCTACCAGAAATCTAAAACACATGGTAGTTTGCGTCGATGTGTTTACAAAAAAAGTTAGCCTTTATGTGATCCCTAGGCCCACCACGAAGTCTGTTTTAAATATTATACTTAATAAGTATATCCCACAACATGGACCAATAAGGAACGTACTTAGTGACCAGGGAAAGCAGTTCCAAAACAAACACTGGGCAGCCACCCTGGAACGTAACGGTATCAAAGCAGTCCTAACCTCGATCCGACGACCACAGGGAAACCTTGCCGAAAGGGTGAATCGGGAAATCGGTAAAATGTTCCGTATCTATTGCTATAAGGAACAAAGTAAATGGCCCGAGTTCTTACCGTTCTTCGAAAAGGCAATAAATGAGAGTTATCATGATACCACGGAATACACACCAGCAGAATTAGACTCTGGAACCACGCCAGAGAGGTTTTGGGATAATTATTTAAATAAGCCAAAGACTTATAATCTACCTCTGCCGGTGCAATGTAAAAATCAACTTGTGAGGGAAAGAATAGTTGAAAAAGGGCGAAAAAGGGCAGACAAATTTAATACGACGCATAAACTAACGAACTTTGTAGTAGGCGAGAAAGTATTGCTCAAGGCGAATCCTGTAGGCCGACGAGACATAAACGTGGCTGCAAAGTTCTTTCGTTTATATAATGGACCCTATCTGTTGGCTCAACAACTCGCACCTCACTCATTTATCGTTACGACGCTGGACCGAACGAAAACAATCGGTAAATTCCATGCGAGCTCTTTGAGAAAATACTTTGAGTAGCATGGCGTTCCAAAGCGCGTCGCGACGAAATAAAAAGACTTTAAAAAGATAAATAGTATTTAGAATTAATAATAATTGTATTATAATAATTAAAATTAAAATAAGTAATTTGTGTTTTATAATATTATTAATAATAATTATAGGTAACTTGTGTATTAATAATAATGTTTTCCTAGCGCGATAAATAATAAGCGTATAGAGTGAGCGAGAACAGCGGCAGGAAACAGTTACGTCACGCGATAACGACTACCTGACCCACATTTGAAACTAGGTCAAGCAATTAGCCGCGCGCCCGGCGATAACGTTTTAAATACTGTCAGCAAAATTCCTTTGTACGCGTGGCATTGTTTACAAATAAAGGCTATTACTCGTTTTAAAAACATTATACACAATAAGTTGCAAATATGATATTTTAATACATGTATTTAGAGTTAAATTGTATATAATGCAATAACATTAACACTTGTGTACGTGTCTTCAGAATAAGTAATACAATGTATAGGGAATAAGAATAGTGATTACAGAATATGTGTGTAATGATTAAGAAAAAAAAAAATAACTGTAATTATTACATTCATTTTTTTTAAAGCGGGTGTGGGAATATATAACGGAACCAAATATTAACTATTTGGGGTTATATGTTTACCGCATACTGAAACCATATTTAAATAAAAATTAACAGTTAAAACTCCATTTGAATGTAGCGCATTGAAAATAATGCTGTGTAAAGCAACGCACACGTGGTCGTTATGTAATCAGTTCGCTGTACAAGGAAGCGACCACACCCAAACTGTTAATTATTAATATCTCGGAAACTAATAAATAAAGGCGAAATCTAACATAGCCAAAATGTTTGCCGAGATATTAATAATGACGTGTGCAAATTTGATGCAATATAATTAACAAATGTAAGAGTTAATTAAAATAATTAAATAACTTCTGTTAAAATAGAGATACAGTAAAGAGATTTTACTATGTTATAAAGATAATAAATTGTGACAGATTGTATATTTTAGATTTCACACAACTTGATTTGCAACCAAGTTATTGCAAAATTAAGTAAGTACAGGATATCCTTAGCGACAAATTGGTTCCGCCGGATAATTAAATATTAGATAATAATTCTATTCTCCGTCTGTGGGAACCAGACTTCATTCTCACGGACTAAGGGAATTCTAAATTTTATGTAGTAGGGAGAGTGCGTCGACCAATGAAATCATTGCATGCAGCCCCGGCCAGTGCGATGTTTTCTGGTGGAAAAATCACTCTTCTGTCAGTACTCACGAAGTTAAGACGTAGTCCTTCGATCGTCTAGTAGCCAAAGTGGTGAAGATCAACAAGAAGACTCTACGTGGTCAACACACACGCGATTACGAACACACTAACTACAGATCATCTGTATAGCTCGTAATTGTTGTGTAAAGGCGAGATACTCTTCAGGACATCAACTAAGCTTATTGTGTACTACCAGATAGTCATAAGCACGCAAGAGATCCACCCGACTTCAAGACCAGACTTCAAGAATACAGCAGAGAGGCCGTCTAAATCATTGGTTAACAGCTGACGAGCAGAGCGACCGCCCGAACGAAGCACACACACACACACACGCTGACGTGCAACGTGCAAATCGATGGAGAACAGGAAGCAGTTCCAGCAGACAACAGCAGACGTTAAAATATTCACAAACAGCAGGGAAGCAGAGTGTTGCCGAATTTTGAACTCCACGACCGAATCCAGCAGTTCAAAGCAGATTACTTTCTCTAACCAAGGACTCGAATCGACGAGGGAGAAATCGGAACGACATCCTCTTCAATAACAGGAAAGCAAAATCTATTTATTTATTTTTCAGATCAAATTTTCTATTTTTCAATTAAAATATTGTAATTCAAATAATTCAGGTGCCAAACAAAAAGCAAAGACTCTAGTAATTAAAAAGTAAATTCGTTGTGATAATCTGTATAGCAGTTTAAGGCTTTAGTAAGTTATAGTTAAGAAATAGAACTAGTATAAAAGCGCTATACAAATCTTAACTGACAATCTAATCTTAGATCATACTGCAGTAGATCAGAAGTAGAATCACTAGAAATGAAATAACGTGAACTAGACTGTCACGTCTAATTTATTTTAACTAATTATTCAAATTAATTTTAGAGTTTTAGATTTTGTTTCATGAACACTTAGATTCAAATTAATTAAATAAATTTAATTAAATTCAAATCAATTAATAAAGTCAAATTAAATTGCAATTAACTCGCAAAGAACGAGTTCAGTTTCTTTCAACTATTAGACAATCGAAAAACATCGATTCATTGTATAGACTATAAGAAAATTCATAACATTATAACCATTCTATTCTTGTGTGTTGTTGGTGTAATAAACAACGTTTTATTACTCCATATAACAGTGTTTTATTGTTGTACGATAAAGCCTACCAGTCTCACAAAACTCTCCCCCTTTAAAGTAACTTATCTTGTGTGTTGTTGTAAAAATTTGAGATTACTAGCTTGCGAACTTCAAATCCAAAATCCACACGCCCTAGTCGGAAGAATCTGCAAGATCAGACAGCAGGTGGGTACTCACACACAACATTACATTACAATAACGCATAGTAGTAGTGTAGTTATAATATATATATATATATATATATATATATATATAATTAAACAAAAACCCCCACACTCACTCACATACTACCCCCAGATTTTAAGAGCTCATATTTTCTAATTTTGAATGGTTGTAATTCTTTGTTTTTAAAACTTCTTCTTTTATTCTCTTTTTATAAGGTATGAATATAATTGAATATGATATAATTTATTCTCTTATCTGCAATTGCGTCCCTAAAGATCAGTCCAGCCTCCGTACGTTTTTTTCTTTCATTCATCACTCCGCACATTTCGTACGTTTGCCGTAATTCTCGCCAGATAACTCGAAACTGTCACTTCATGACTGTTAATTATTAATTTGAATTAAAATCACATTTTTGTTGTATGCGGGCGCGACGAAAACTACGCCGAGCCGGCGGGCGCACAGACTGATTGCGTCCGGTGTGTTGAGCTGTTATTGTCCGACTGGCTTGACGAACGGCACTATTTTGTATAGTTGCCGCGGTTGTAGGTCCAAGTCTTATTGTTCATAGTTTGTATCACTACGCCAGCAGACTGTTGTTCCTTTACACACCCGAATTCCACAGCAAGGATAGGCTCTGACGTATATACTGACGTATATACTGACGTCATATGGTCTGATGTGGTTACATAACTTGTTGACTGGTTTTTCGTGTATCATTGTCTGACCTTGGCACAGTTCCGTCGGTTGTTAAGTTTATAAAAACTCGTTTCAATAATTTACATACAATATTGTCAATCAGTCGTACCACCTTCGCTACTGTCGCCTACCACTAAATTTACCTTTCGTTTATAAATTTTGTCCCTATTGTTGAAAAATATTATTTACTTTATGAAAAAAATACAAACTGCTTTATTACCCCAAAATAGGCCCGTTACAGTATGTAGTAAGTGTGGAGCCATTGCTCTAAGGAAGTACTAAGTAATGGGTACTCATTTCATTCATGTTAAACTTGTATTTAAATAATTAAATACAAGTATATTTATTATGTATGGTACTATGTTAAGTGTATTTACTTTAAATAATTAATGAAGATGTTTAAAATAATATTTGTAAACTTGGACAGGAAGACAATAAGTGTTAATAAGTTGGCAAGTGGTCATTATAATTATGTTAAAAACCAATGAAGGGTTCAATGATGAACTAAATAATAATAATGAATTGAAATCAGGAAATTAAAATTGATATAATTGGCCATAAGCCAGTGACTCTTTGTACAGTAGGTCAGGTCAGAAAAATTAAATTAAAAACAAAAAAAAATTATAACATGTAATAAAACCAATAGGCCTAAAATTAGTATTTTGTAAAAGGAAAATAATACCTTTTAAAATAAGTTGATTAAGAAGAAAATGTAGTAAAATGTATACGGTTTAATAAGGCAAATTAAGTGAAAGTTTTATGTGATTTACTGTAATTATAATAAGGGAGTATTTTATTAAATAAGTGTAAGAATATTTCCTAATTACGGCTCTAGGATAACAAATATTATCCAATAACATTAGTGGAAAATGGTTGTTAGGGCAACAACATGCAGGAAATCTTGTTGATTTAGACATTCAATTGTTACATGTGAATGGGTTAAATTGAATTAAAAAATCCAGAAAAGAATTTAAAAAAACCTTTCATTCAATTGTTATATGTAAACGAGGACAGTTCAGTCATTAAAAATCGCCAGAAAACCACAAAACCTCATGAATAAAATTATTACAAATCAATGTTAAAATATAAACACTAATTAAAAAGACGGATTGGACGACTTCCTAAATTATCACTTTGAGAATAAACAACCTATCTACAAAATTCAAATAAAAAAACCTTAAGAAAAATGAACTAAACTTACCACTAAATGAGTTATAACAGAAACCATAAATAAACGAAGATAATCCAGACTGGAAGAAGTCGAATTGAATAAATACCATACCACAAAAATTAAAGAGAATTAAATTTACCTAAATTGAACCTCACTTTTGACTGCAGAGCAAGAACTTAAAACTACACTAATTCCATCGGGACCTGTGACCACCAGAAACGAAAAAATCAGCGAAGATCAAGAACTGAACCTTCCATTACATCCCGGGACACTAACAACAACTTTATTGAAAAGCTGGAGGTGAATAAATTCTAGCCATTCTTCATCACCCGTCGATCTGACATCGTTAGTGGAACACGGCCTGAATGAGTATCTGGTGAACGCTTGGTAAAAACCTGCTTATGTTAATACTTTATATAATAAGATTTTAATTTAAATTGTAATACCTAGTAACCTGAATTTGCATTACCTGGCCTTACTAATAGTTAAAAGAATTACATGTACCCTGGGATAAGAGATAAACTGAAATTATAAATAAATTGTAACATAAACCACGAGTTCAATAACAAATCGATTCGGTATTGTATGATCGATATGATGCTTTAATAACCGAAGAAAGCAACTGTTGGAAATTTAAAATAATAATAAAATAAAGAATCCTTCTTGTATTTGACGAGTCTGTGTTATTGGTTATTGTAGAATAGTTATTGTATTTCGAATAGGGTGTAATTTACAGGGAAAGAAAGTGATAAAAGCGTCAAGTGGAACAACTTAACCTATAAGAACGGGTCATTCGCTAATGACAGCGCTCGATTGCAGACAGCTGGTGAATACGGGAGAATAGAGAACTAACTTATTCTCTTCACACTCCGCTCTTTTCAATTTAGATAATACATAGTGACTAGGGTTGGAGAAAAATACGGAATCATTCATTATAATAACCGTAATATAGCGTTTTTCTCTGGTAAAACACTTGACAATTAATTAACAAAGGTCTATAATCAACAACCGAATAATATCCACAACATAATAAATATTTTTCCTTATAAACAGATTGAATTGGTAACAAATTGGTGAATTCGACGTGGGCTGAATTAACGAAAAACCCGCAACAGTAATTAAATAAGAAACACAAAGTTAATTATTTGTAACAAATTGACGTCAACAACGTGGGACTTAACGTTGATACACGGGAGTCACTTATAAAGAAATAAACCTGTAAGCAAACGTAATCTTTTATTTGTTACAATATATATATACTGGATGGTTAATTTTGAGCTCAATTAGATTATATGATGAGTTTGACTTTCCTGACTGTAGACTGGAAGTTCTAGTAGATGGTTTCACATGGTGTTTCAGCAGAGATTCCTTGGTTACATTTGTACACGTTGTTGTTACACTGACTCTAATTTATGAATTTTGAAAACTGTTATGCACTGATGTTAATCCATTTTAACTGATAGTTACTTAATATATTACATCTTGATTGTTTTAGACTCACTTGGCCGGCCTTACTTGCCGGCGAATTTCTGTAACGTGTTACTGCTGAGGCGGCCTTGTGAAGACTGGGGTGAGGCACTACGCACTTTTTACGTATGTGTATGTGTGCGTATGTCATTATTCTTTGTCTCTAGGCAAGGAATCGCCCTGGTTTATTCGTACTTTATTTACGTCATTCTTATTGTTAATGACGTCTGGCATTGTTGACCAATGAAACAAACGTATCTAGAGCCTGTATTAACTTATGCAACCATTTAAAGTGTTCTGTTTCGCACGTCCGCCTTTGACCTTGTAATCATTCTGCTCTGTCGAATCTGCGTCGTTTTCGGCAAAAGAAGGGAAAATTGTACCACCCATACACATGAATGCAAAATACAGTGAAATACAATAATTTGATACCACTCGTACCATAAATCCGACATCAGGTTTTCGTACTGTTACAAAACCCCCTCAATGAAAGGTTTTATGTCGAAACATAAAAACTTTCATTGACCCATTCACACGTTCTAAAGGGATCAGCCCAGATATGGTGCCATAACCCCCTATAGTGTTAATATAAAAGAAATACAATCACTTACCCTGGTCCAATGATGCTGATCATACCTGTCTGACCTTACTGGACTTCTCAGGAGAGATCCCAACACCATAAGGCCATTAGGCACTTTACGCTCCTGGTCTGACGCACCGGCCAGCTCAGGACCGCGGTCACAACACCACCAAACTCTGAAACATGCAATACAAATTTTAAAATAGTGGCTTTATCTGTCTCCATATCCACAACCGATATGTCTCCCCTTAGTGCATTGGTTTGCGTTTTTGAGGCATTGGTTTGCTTAACTCTAAAATTCTCAAACAACAAATAACAAGACTTAGGACAGAAAACCCTCTTCTCCTTTTAACACCCCTGCATTTAGTAAAACTTTCTGACTCCAGTCGATCATATTTATTCTCTTTACCACACGAAAATATATTCTTATCCTAAGCATAAAACAAATTTTAATCTTCTAAGCTACAACCACTATCTCTACTATTCTACTTCATATAACATTGAAACATATATCTATCATGGCAAACAACTTCAAAACTCTTTATATTTTCTTCACTCATTTTTCTTTATTCTTATATTTCTTTGCAACAGAACTAAATCATTTATTTTGTTCAAAACCATTTTTAATCTTCACCTTTTTAACATATTAACATTTTTTACCGTCGCTACCCCCGTAACGACCTCCTAACCACACACACTATTACCCTCAACATAATAAAACATTGAACATCAAACATTAGCATTGTTACATTTACATTACACAATTTACATTTAAATAACTGGTATCAAAACTTTATAACATTACTATTATCAACTCTTTCCAACTTTCAATTATTTAACATTTGTTATATCCTTAGATTCTATACAAAAAAAAATTTCAAATTTATCATTACCCTTCCAGTTACATTACCTTTCTACTATTAATTTTCCCTTTCTAGCCTTTTCTCAATCCTTATCTACTTTGGGTGACTCTCTATTATTCACTATTATCTATATCTTATTTTGGCATTTGTCTATCTAACCTTACTACACCTTTTTTCTACTAACAACCGCTACTAACTATTTATATATTATGACACCAATATCTCTCAATTATAAACCCCTTCACAAATCCCATTTAAATCCTCTGGCACTGCTCGTCTTTGTACTAGGATGTGTGTTCCCTACCTGGCCACATCCATACCTAACCATTTGCCCTCCACTAAATATCGGCAAACACTCTAACCCAAATTGCTCCGCCTGCCACAACGCTGCACGCTGATCACTCCTTACACCGGACCCTTACTACAAAATATCATCATCAACAAATATAACTACCATTCACATTACTCACCTCTCTACATATAATCACTAACTCCTGTGTCCCTATAAAATCTAACCCCTCTTTATGTATTATCTGTCTCTCAACATTCTTATTTTCACTAACTCCCATTAACTCTGCTTAACTAACTCCAATGCCCTTATTTATCATTATTACCCACACTCTTTTACAACATTTCACCTTAGTATACCACTAGAAAATTCATCCCTCACCCACTAATAACAATACCTCTCAATATCCAAACATATTACATGTTTAATCATTTATTATTCATTAGAATCTAAATCTCATAATTATTTAAATTCCTCATCAAACTTTCTTCAATTATTTAAAATTCTACAGTACATGGTTTATATAAAAAAAATACATAAAATACACAACATCAATAATACACAAATACATTGACATTAATACACACAAAAATATACAATCCACATTATCATTAAATCGTTTCTCATAAATCAGTTCATAAGCAGTCCATCTTGAAAAACACTATCACACATTTAAATGTTCATAACACAATAAAATATCTATCCTCCATCGTCAAACAATAATCTTATCTTATATCTATATACATTGCTTATTATTGAATCTCTTATATTAACATCATAAATGCATATACCATTCAAATTTTCATCATTTTCCGCAAACTCATATAATCTGTCATGATTGGTCATTGTCCTGTCACCATCTGTATTATTAGTCATAATTAGGTAATTTATAAAGTCATTATTTCCCTTATCTCCTACTACTTCAGTTTCATTACAAGGTAAGTATTTACTTTTATTATACATCATCTCTACTTCTAACCTTTCCATAAATTCTTCATAGTCTCTACTTATCTTAAAAATCTCTATCTCCCTCTTTCTCTCAATATATTTCTCACAATACCTCTCTACACTCTCTCTCTCAATATATCTCTCTCTATCACACCAAGCTACATTCTCTCTTTCTACATTTGCATAGGGCACTACTACTTCATAAAAACACCCCCTGGCCTCACCAGGTACAACTAAGGGATCATTTGGAGACCACATGTCTCCCACATAAATTCTAGAGGAACCTTCGTCCTCAAACAACAATTTTGGAGTCTTTACTCCATTCCTACCACTGGGAAAATTTGCCCTCTGCCCACTATATTCACTTAAACTCTCCTTACCCCCACTTTCACTCTCATCTACAACTATCTCCTCACCATTAACCTCTACTCTCATTAAAATCTCATTATCACTACCAACATCCACACAATCATTTTCTAATATCATATTTTTATTTTTATTATCATAATTTTCTCTCCCACTTACCTTGTCGTCTCTGTTTAATTTGTCTATTTCTCTACTCTTATTTTCTAACTCTATTTCGTCTAACCGTGCATGTATGTCATTTAATCTTTTATCAAAATTACAATTTTGTTTCTTAATTTCATTAATGTCACTTTTCAAATCACTGAATTTCTCATCAAATTTATTATTTTGTATTTAAAAAAGTGTTTGCATAATTTTTACAATCTCGTTCTCATCGGTTGTTTTATTTACGACTGGCGTTGACTGATCGCCTTCGCTCATAATTTGTGATTCAGTAATACTTATTTCACTACTGTTTGCATTGTGAAAAAAAAATGTTAATGAACTGTTGCTTTCTACATATGTCACAACATAACCTACAATCGTACTTCTGACTTCAATACCCACTCCGTCTCTATATTCAGGCTTATTATATAAAAATACAACAGGATATTTTTTATATAGTCCCTGTTCGGGCGTCATTTGTGATTCTACACATTTACTCCTTATTTTTATTAATTTTATTTATGTATGCTAGCCATACCATAAATATCGTACTTACCATAACTATGCTGTACCTGTTTATCTGATCGTATTTGTTTATTGTGGGTCCAGGGTTTCGAATTAAGCATGAATAGAGACTGAGTTGGGCCTTGAAATAAAAGTAGCAACATAGAAGTAGCAACATCAATTTCGTTTATTATTTTCCCATTTTACACATGACTTTTAATTATTAGACAATGGCGTCTCTTAACGACCAAAACAAAATGGCGGTCGTTCCTTACATTTCTTTATTACTTATGATATTCAAATTCTATTATATTTTTTGATCAAATTACCCCTCTCTCTGTTATTTAGCAGCTGCCTCTTTACTTAAAAATGCTTCTATTTAATTTATATTGAGACTAGACGCAAACCAACGCCTCAGCTTGGCTGTCGACAGTATATCAGACACACATTCTTTCGCACGCTCACTCGCTCATTATGAAAATATTAAATACATTATTATATATATATATACTGGATGGTTAATTTTGAGCTCAATTAGATTATATGATGAGTTTGACTTTCCTGACTGTAGACTGGAAGTTCTAGTAGATGGTTTCACATGGTGTTTCAGCAGAGATTCCTTGGTTACATTTGTACTCCTTGTTGTTACACTGACTCTAATTTATGAATTTTGAAAACTGTTATGCACTGATGTTAATCCATTTTAACTGATAGTTACTTAATATATTACGTCTTGGTTGTTTTAGACTCACTTGGCCGGCCTTACTTGCCGGCGAATTTCTGTAACGTGTTACCGCTGAGGCAGCCTTGTGAAGACTGGGGTGAGGCACTACGCACTTTTTACGTATGTGTATGTGTGTGTACGTCATTATTCTTTGTCTCTAGGCAAGGAAACGCCCTGGTTTATTCGTACTTTATTTACGTCATTCTTATTGTTAATGACGTCTGGCATTGTTGACCAATGAAACAAACGTATCTAGAGCCTGTATTAACTTATGCAACCATTTAAAGTGTTCTGTTTCGCACGTCCGCCTTTGACCTTGTAATCATTCTGCTCTGTCGAATCTGCGTCGTTTTCGGCAAAAGAAGGGAAAATTGTACCATCCATACACATGAATGCAAAATACAGTGAAATACAATAATTTGATACCACTCGTACCATAAATCCGACATCAGGTTTTCGTACTGTTACAGAGGTTCTACTGTAATTGGATTTGCTTGTATTAATAGCATGCATGGTATTCTGTTATTGCTGTGATAACTAACTCATTCTTATCTTCCAATATCTTATTTCATTGTGTTTATTTGTTGATTAATTATATTTTTATCTTAGAGTAAAGAGTTTTTGTCATGGTCAAGTCTTTAGTAATAGTTTGTCCCTGTCTGTGTCTCTTTACTGTTTCTTAATTCTGTAGACTCCTTGTTTTATTGGTTTCATTCTCTCTTGGTACCCTTACTGGCACATTGTATAATAGATTTGTTAACTCTTTCGCTTATCACTTTACTTGTGTTTATTCATATTATCTTCAGTCTCTTGTTAGGGTTTGTTGCCATTATAACTTGGTTTTGTCCTCTCACTTACCATATCTATTGGGTTATTTGGTTAATCACATTACTACGTTGTCTTCTATATTTTCTTCTTCATCACTATTTATTATTCTTCGTTTGTTGATTTAATTATTTCAATTGTTTTAATTAGTTCGTGGACTGGATATAACATTTAGTACACAGTTATTCATTTATCATTCCTCTCTTATGTGTTCTTGTGTTAGTTAATGGGTGTTTTATTCCTTATGGTTGTTTTTAAATGTACGGTGAAGATATGTACCGTTACAATATATATAAAACTTAAAAGTCTGAGGATTTCTTTGTACTGAATATAAATCTACACCGATACACTGATTGCCACCAAATTTTGCACAGGTAACATTTGACACATGGCAAAAAACACTGTCTAACTTGGAATTTGATATTCTGCCCTGTTCGCACGATTTTGGCCCTTTTAATTATACCCTTTTGTTGACGCATATTGTAACGCAACAGAAATGCTGTCATCCATGTTACATAAATATTATATTAACAAAATAATAAGCAAGTCAATATCTAACCCCATGATAAAACAAAAGTCTAATAATTACATTTATGATTATAGATAAAGGTAAATAAGGATGCAAGGTAGAAATAACGAGAATGAACAAACCTGTAAATTAGACAATAGTTAATGATCTATGTTCAGTGAAAAGTAAATCAATATGATACTGATGAGAAGTGTAAGAAGTAGAATAGTACAGAAATTGTCAAAGTAAATGACCATGAAAGTAAACAAAAATGAAACAATAATTTACCTTATAGCAATAGCAAGTAAGGATTTTGAATTAAATAATATTATTTTGTGACAACGAATGTTATGATAAAGTTTATGTTATGTTATACCAATTACTTGTTGAGTTAATGAAAGGTAATGAAACAAGAGGTATTATTCAATTACTGTTATAGAATGATGTGAGAAGCAGCTAGTTAGCGTTAATAGATTTCAATTTTCTTATATGTGATCCATAGATCAAGATAAAATTGTCATTAGATATGAAAAGAATAATTGTTTATGTAAATGTTAATAGTTAAGATTTGATTATATGTATGAATTTATGTAAAAGGGCTATAGTTGTTCACCAGTTATAAACAAAGGTAGGTCCGTATACAATAAAAGGCCTAACAGCCAATAACACTATATAACTACTCATAACATAAAGGTTAGGTACGTAAGTTAATAATAATTAATGAATACGGTTCGAAGAGCTAGGAAAAAACATTAAATTAGTAATGATATATAATAAACCATCTCAATTTATACAAATTGTGATAATGCCACAATGCCATGATATCGACTGATAACGTTTGATATCGAAAAAAGTAATAAATATAAAAGAAACAGGCTCATATCAAAAAACCAGCAGAATATATGTAGAAAATAATAAACCAACTATCGGTAAAGTTATATTCCGATATGATAGCAAATTAATAAGGAATAGACAAAAAATATATGAAATAAACACTATATACAAAACATGGAGAAGGAAGAAAAAAAAATGGGTTGCTATGGACTACAGGAAATGAAGAGTTGTTGATTTTCAATTATTGCTTTTTATGATCTGAATGTGATGAGATTAAAAAATCTAAGAAACGTCTAAGATAATCGGAATATTCTAAATTATTTAATCCTCTTATAAAACACAAAAGTTTAATGATAATATTCTTGACTCTTGCCAGTACAGTTTAACCAAACGAGGCTATAGTATGATATCACAATAAAAAATAAATAACTGGGTTCTACAAGGAAGGACTTGAATTGTCCCATATCCGAAAGGAGTTGACAATATATTAAACCCAATATAAAGAGTTAACTGTATCACAACCAATAATATACACTACACTGGAACTCATAACCTTATAAATAAACGGAACATCACCAATTACTTCAGACGAGAGAAGAACGTATTTGGATCCAGAAATTACAGAAGGAACCAGTCTGGCAGTAAATCAACCTAGGGAGCTGTATTTCCGAGGTGAACAGGACAAGAATTCCATTTTATTAACATCCGAAGAAAGAAAACCGTACAACATAGTCATCCAGAACAGTGAAGTTATCAACCAACAGCCCACACGATTTGCTTCGTTCTAGTCTGGTAAATTATTATTGTATAAATCATATTAACTACACAACACTTCAAATTTGTAAATCTTGCATTCTTATCTATGTATTTTTAATCTTCCCCACAGTTACAAGAACCTGCACACCCTGAATTAAGTTAATTACAAACTAAAACACATTATATAACCGAATCTAAATAAAGTATCGGACTGATCAATAATCGAGTCACGCAATCTATAGCCTTTGTGTATGCCAGTTGGAACATATCTCATTCAATGTTGAAGAAGTAAACAAATAAAGAACCTTTGTATAGTTGCAAAAAATCTTGTCATTTGGAGTATTATTTAATGAGTTGGGAATAAAAAAGTAACTGACTAAGTATAGAATAATTGGTTAACCTAAACAGTGAATTAACCTCTAAGTTTCGTTGACCCGGTACTACAGCGCTTATAGCGGAATTCTCCGACACCAAAGAGAGAGCGTTAAAATACAAAATTATACATAATTCTCTTCAAGGTATAATAGGGTTGAACGAAATTACAGAATAACACATTAATTATTTAAGTTTCAAGTACACTAACACTGATATTTTTTAGAGAGATAAGTTAATATTAGTTAATTAAATCACTATATCCCACCACTCCAAATATCTCAGATATTTAAATAATTGAAGTAAATTAAAACGACCTAAGAGAGTAAAGACAGAGGAACATACCCGTTCATAGCAACGAATAGGCTTACATTGTGTGAAAATAACGAGACGCACTTATCCGGTTACGACACAAATTGACGAACTCCACAGTGGGGTTTAAACCGTACGTGCTCGTCACATTACAAATTGGCGCTTACAACAGTGGGGCTCAAATAAGACGGACATTTCGCTAGTACCTCAAAAGCGGTTACATTACAAATTGGCGCCGGCAACGTTGGGGCAGAAAGAACGAGAATCCCGCAACCGTAAGAGCTTAGCGTTTCATTACAAATTGGCGCTCAACCAGTGTAGGGCTTAAGTTAAGTAACTATAATTACATTAATATTACTTAACCAGGGCAGGCAACTGTGGGAGAATAAACATACATACCAGAGGTAGATCAAGGATGAGGGCAGAAGAAATGGAGAAGGAAGAAGGTGTACAAGAACAGGAAGTAGAAATAATAACAGATAGTGAAATGGAACAACAGACAGATGAAATAACGGAAACTGAAATAATTGCGGACAAGGAAAAGGAAGTAATTGAAGAAGATGCCCAAGGGGATCAACCAGATAAGCCTAACCAAAAAGAAGACTTGAGTATGCAGGAGATGTTTAAACTATTATTGATAAATTCAAAGAGACTGGAGGAAAAATTCGATAAAACAAATGAGGAAAACAAGGAGAATTTGAGGAAAATAAATGAGGAAAATAAAGAAAATTTTAGGAAAACAAATGAGGAAATTAAAGAAACCTCAAAACTAATGAACGAAAAGTTCGATAGGAATAACGAAAGATTAAACCAAATTCACGAAAGGTTAGATAGGAATGATGAGGGTTTAAAACAAATGAAGGAAGATATCCTACAAATACATGAAGAAAATTTAAGGCAAATTAATGAAAAAATTGAGAATATTCATGTAACAGTTAACCAGAAGGTGGACCAAAATAACGAGGAAAGAAAATTAGAAATAGCCAAAACAAATGAAGGGTTAGAAAAAACTAACGAAACAATAGTACAGGTTCGTGAAGAATTACAAAATAAAATTAATGACATAAAAATTGAGAGTAAAACAATGGTCGAAGAAATCCAACAGGAAACTGTCGGAAAATATGAGCAAATTAAAAACGAAGTACATCAGGTACGGGAAGAGAATAAGGAAGGTATTACACAAATACAGACAGACATGGGTGAACGACTCGAAAGAGTATATGGCAATTTAAACAGTATGGAAGGTCAAATTAATACCAGTAAAAGTAAAATAGAGGAAATTAGTAGATGTGAATTACAGTTGCAAGAAGAAGTAGATGCATGGCGGGATAGGACATGCCAACATAGTTATACAAATAACCACGAGAACCGGGAGTCGATTAATTTTCGTAATTACAAGCGCAATCCGATGGAATTTTTAAAGAGGTTGGAAGAGATGATTACAAAAAATAGAGAAAATCGCTGGAGTATTATACGCAGTATGATTGATGAGACATTTAAAGATACCTATGATAATTGGTGGACAGCGGTGCGCCCGGATATACTGGACATGACCGAGTTCAAAAAACAATTTAAAGAGAAATATTGGTCTGAATCGACCCAGAACATGATTAGAAATAATCTGAGTAACGGTCGATACGAAACAAACATAGGCCAGTCTCCTACTTCATACTTTCTAGGAAAAGTATGTATGGCACGGAACTTAGAGCCCAGAATTCCCGAAGAATGTTTGGTGATACAACTATCCTACCATTATGAGGAAGGGATAAAAAATGCACGTATGTGTAGCCAAATCAAAACGATTTCAGCCATGGCCAAATTCCTTGAGAATTATGAGCACAAGAACCAATACCAAAGAAATAGGATGTTAAATTATAAATATCAGAAGTATAATAATAACGAGCCACCAACCAATTCTCATAATAATTATCACAATCGACCTGCGCAGAACGTTAATGCAAATAGGACCCAAAATGAGCACGCGAATAATAATTCCAGGAACTATAATTATCGTGGCAATAATACTTATAATTACCGCGATAGTCGCAATAATAGAGGAGATGGGGACAGACGACCCAATAATTATAGGCATAACGTTAATTATATCTACTCCAGGCCTCAAGGTAATCAGCGACGGTATTACCCAAGGAGTCACCGATATGACAATCATTATGACCAGTCCCGGCGTGAAGACAACTATCCACCTGAAAGAAATTATGGGATAGCGGAACCTAATACAGAGGACCGCACCGAAACTGTACTAAATCAACATAATAATCCAAATGAAAATAGAGAAGAGGGGGTAAGCCCTCATTTAAACTAATAGAGGCAGTGAAAAATAATGAA
Organism: Magicicada septendecula; assembly: GCA_034769895.1. Taxonomy (NCBI): domain Eukaryota; kingdom Metazoa; phylum Arthropoda; class Insecta; order Hemiptera; family Cicadidae; genus Magicicada; species Magicicada septendecula. Next base: position 285,380,421 of record CM068373.1, read on the forward strand.
TACCCTTCACTGAACCGTAATCTTGGGGAACAACGACTTGTAAACAAAAATAAGAATAATAATATCATAACTATAATTAATAACCACTATTTAAAGAATATTAGAGAAGATTTATTGGAAGAGGATAAGAAACATGTAAACAGTAACAGTAATAACGAAATCATATATGTAACAGCAAAATTAAATGGGGTACAATCTACCATAATGATAGATACTGGATCTAACATATCGTTGATAGACAGTACTGAACTTGAAAAAATACAGCGAGAAGGCCAGTTGCCCATACCGACATTACCTGTCAATAATGTGATAATTATCGGAGCCACTGGACGGCAAAATAAAACAGTTAAAAAACAAGTATCGCTTGATCTTACCAATAATAATATGACCCTACCAATAGGATTCTTGGTCGCAACGGGATTACCGTTCAATGTATTCATTGGATGCGATGTATTGCGCCAGCATTCCGCAGTAATTGACTTACATAAAGGCATAATATCTTTAACATCCGAAGAAGGACATCACATGGTAATCAGCTTCGCCAGCAGAATGCTTAACAACTGCGAACGCAATTATAACGTTACCGAGAAGGAGCTGCTAAGTGTAGTGTACGCGTGCAATAAATTTAGAACTTACATACTCGGATACCCAGTGACCGTAAGAAGTGACCATAAATCAATTTCATTTCTAAAACGATGTAAACTTAGTCATGGCCGGCTAACTAGATGGGTCCTTGCATTGCAAGAGTATTGCATCGATTGGGAATATATACCTGGAAGAAAGAACATAGCAGCCGATATCTTGTCCCGAATAAACATACAAGACCAATCGTTCGAAGGAGAAAAGGAACAGATTGCAAAAGTGTACCATGTCATTAAGAGTCGGAAGGATTTAGAAATTATTACAAATGAAATTAATCAACACCAAAAATCGGATCCCAAATTAATAAACATACGCCAGAAGGTACAAAATGCTGATGAAGTTATTACTAAATATTACTGTATACATGATGATCGATTATTTATTAAGGTTACCCCTAAACAAATAAACTGGAAACTAGTAATTCCCACCGCTGTGGAAAACAAATTGATATTGGATTACCATGAACGATATGGACACATGGGAGCCATGAAAATCGTCAAAGCCCTGGAAGAACAAGTGTGGCTGATCCCGGCCCAAGTGGGCCGAAACAGTTTAAGAAAGGTAACGTCCCGCAAGTGCGGACCGGAAGAGTTAATTTGTTCAGCCCAAGCGGGCGAAAATTATGTATCTTGTATTAAATATTTGTCTGCTGGTCTTCCATTATGATTGAAGATGTTGTGTAGGATGTATTAAATTACATTAAGAAATAAGAGAAGTGGACTGTATACGAATAGTTTTAATAATTTGAATGATCACATTACAGCTGTAATAAATTGAAAGAAGGCTGGCTAATGCTGCATATTGAATTAATAATTAATAAATTTAGTTAAGAATGAAGTTGTGGCGCTAGTTGGCCATGATAGAAAATAGTAAGGCCTAAGGCCTACATCTAATGTCGACACTAACTTGACAGAAAGGTCCGGCGAACCGAACGCCGAGATTACTGAATGTGCACTGGTCAAGTACGATTACGCGAACGTTGATGAGATATAAATCAGATTAGCCAACCTAGTAAAATAAAATCATCGCGCTACCGTCCATAAGCTGCCCGTCAAAAATCAAAAAGATTTTTTAATACATTCTTTAATAAATTATAATACATTTACAATTCAATTTGAAATAGTGGAGTTTTAATAATTAGAATCAGCTTCAAGGCTGAGTTGAACCTTGAGTTGAGATTAGATAACGGCAATCGGCCGCTAATTTGAGATAAGCATGCAGACAGGCGACTGTAGGCCAAGGTTTGGCAAACAGCTGTTTCATGTACCACTAAGTCTGGTTAACCAATATTACTGACACAAGTGCGCAGTACGTAACATTACAAAACATGAACGAAAAATACATAATATGCAAGTCATAGAGTTAGCTTAATGCTAGCTAAGGTCCGTAGACCTGTACAGAAGTTCATTACATGAATAAAATTGTTGTTGAACATGTTACAGTTGCATGTTTCATTGTATATTCAGGAGGGCGACATGTATCGACCTAAATACGCTATTCCTGAAGTTTCAGGAATTTACAATGTATGCCAACGTGTGAGCAAGCTAGATGCTGAATGTAGCCCAGATATGACGTGTATGTCATAATTTAAATAAAGAATTGTGCATGCTTACTTACAAAAATGAATAAAATATAAGTACAATATAAATAAATTAGACAAGGCAGTTACACACGGTAGACGCTTACAATAGTTTACATCGACACAATTTATGTGAATACAACAATAATAATTTGCATAATTACAAGATAAATAATTGTAATGTCAGCCAACAATACAATACTGAAATTACAGAAACAATTTAACAATTTAAGACATTCACAAAATAGTACATATTTATCAGCAACAATATAAAGAAATGAATGCATGGTTACTTGACAGCAAACATGCGAATATTATGTAATAACATTAATAAATAAGACCACACAAAGACATGCAGTACACCCCATGAGATCAATGAAAGTGTGACATAGTATGCCACAAAAATTAACATACAATACAAATATTAAGATATCACCAGAACTGTGATAATCAGAAGCGTGCCATGACGCAAAATTGACAAAAATATTGTGACAATCCATCACAATCATGTTGACCAAATGGTCGTAATAAATAATAAGTCAATGGCGGAATAAAGCCGCATTGTGCTGTAACCATAGTGTCACATCTCGTCTCGCGCTGGCAATAGACATAATTTATGTATTGGTCTCCGCAAAACACCCGTAGGCGTGCGAATGTCCACGACGCGAACCAAATTATCTGGGCCGGGAAATGTGGCGTTGATCACGCCAAATTTCCAGGCTAATGGAGGCAAGTTGTCCTCAATGAGCAAGGCTAAGTCACCAATGGAAACATTATCTTTGGCAAACTTCCACTTGTGACGCTGTTGCAGCTGGTGCAAATAATCGCGAGACCACGCCTTCCAAATGCCCTGGACAAACCTCTGAAGTAATTGCCAACGACCAAGGCGAGAAACAGGAACGTGAGAAAGGTCTGGGTCAGGAATCGCAGTTAGGGGCACGCAGATCAAAAAATGGCCAGGTGTGAGTGGCACCGGGTCATTAACATCCGAAGAAATAGCAAATAAAGGTCGAGAGTTCAGACATGCCTCTATCTGAGACAAAACGGTTGTGAACTCTTCGAAGTTTAGTATAGATTTGCCCACCACGCGCCGCAAATGAAATTTCAAACTCTTGATGCCGCTCTCCCAAAGGCCACCGAAATGAGGTGAGGAGGGCGGAATAAATGACCATGATATCCCCTGAGAGGATGTGAATGACTTGATCGAGGTGATGGCATCCTTATCATGCCAAAAGTTGTAAATGTCATGTAAGATGGTGCGGGCCTTCCTGAAGTTCGTGCCGTTGTCGGAGTACAGTTGACTAGGTATACCCCGACGTGCCATAAAACGACGTAAAGCAGCTATAAATGCGCTGGCAGTAAGGTCGGACACCAATTCCAGGTGAATAGCCCTAGTTGCTAAGCAAACAAACAGAGACACGTACGCCTTAGTAAGAGTTCTAGACTTCTGCCCGCCATGACGAATCATGAAGGGACCACCATAATCAACCACGCAAAATAGAAACGGCCTTGAAGGAGTGACTCTAGGGGATGGCAAGATGCCAAGCCTCTGAACCTGCTGTGTGGCGCTAAACCTGATGCACTTGAGACACTTACGAATAATGGAACGGATGACTAGCCGGGCATTAACAATCCACCAACGTTGACGCAGTGAATGATGCACGAGCTGCGCACCAGCATGAAGCAAACGAATGTGTTCGCGTTCGATGATAAGGCATGTGACATGCGCCGATGGGGGTAGTACGATAGGATGTTTCGAGTCGTAAGATAACTGGGAATGCTGCAATCGTCCGCCCACGCGTATCACTCCAGTGTCGTCCAGAAACGGGTCGAGAGAGGCTAACTTGCTTCTGATGGAAACAGAAGATCCGTTCCGAAGACAACTAATTTCGCCTGGGAAGTGGGTCGATTGAGATTGCCTTATAAAGAAATTAAGAGACTGATGAATTTCCGCAGGGGTCAGATCGCCCGAAAGCCTGTCCGCAGATGAGTGCCTAATATTTCTGATGAAACGAAAACAGTAAGCGTATACACGTGTCAGCCGGTGTAACGAGGAAAAGTCCAACGATAAGTCAACAGCCAGGGTAGACATTAGCGAACGGTTATGTGTAGTTTTCTCTTCCGCGATGACTTCCGAAGATGATGGAGTGGCCGGTACGAAAGATGGGAAAGGATTAGACTCTGACGATTGAGACAGACAGCCAGGACCGTGCCACCAAAGCGAGCAATCGCGCAAAACATCCGGGAGACACCCCCTAGAAATAATATCAGCAGGATTGCGTCGCGAATCAATGTGATGCCAGGTACAAGTTTGCGTGCGACGCTGAATTTCAGCAACCCTATTAGCGACGTATGTTTTCCAACGCGAAGACTGCGCATGAATCCAGTAAAGAGCCACCATAGAATCGGAATACAAATGTACATCCTCAATGAATGAATGAAGAGCAGGAATAATTTTAGACACAAGTCGCGATAATAACAAACAAGCGCAGAGCTCGATACGAGGTAATGACACTTGGCGCAAGGGAGCCACGCGAGATTTTGAACACAAAAGACGACAGGAAGCAGTAGCATCTTGATAAATGACTCGGACATACACACAACAGCCGAACCCTCTCTCGGAAGCATCCGAAAAACCATGCAACTGAACTGTAACCGCCTGATGGTTGCAACGAATAGATCGCGGGACCACTATTTTACCAATCAGACTTAATTTGTGACACAAAGAATGCCAATCCGACAGTGACTGACCGGAAAGCGGTTCATCCCAACTAAGCTTACAAAGCCAGAGTCGCTGCATGAAGTGTTTATACAAAAAACAACTGGTCCGATTAAACCCAGTGGATCATATATTCCGGCGATTATTGAAAGAATTTGCCTCTTGGATATGCTATGAAGAACCGGAGATAGGTTGACATCAAACAAAAATGAATCAGCAGTGTTGTTCCAAAGAATGCCCAGGGTACGCACATTGTCCTGTTTATTTAGGGGTCGTGAAAGGTTGTGATGACTTGCGACCGCTGTTGGTTCATTTGATGCCCATTTGTGCAACGTGAAACCATATTGAGCAAGTAACGCACCTAGGTCGGATTTCAGATTAGTCAGATCGGGGATAGTGTCAGAACCGGTAAGTAGATCGTCTACATAAAAGTCGTTAGTGATGGCTAAAGCCGCTTGGTGAAAGGAAGTTTGATTGTCTCTAGCAATTTGTAAAAGGCACCGTGTGGCCAAAAAGGAGGCGCTAGCCGTGCCGTAAGTTACTGTTCGCAGCGCGAAATGCTTAAGTGGTTCGAGGGGAGAGTCACGCCACAAAATACGCTGATAGTGACAGTCCTCTTCAGCAACGCGAATCTGACGATACATTTTTTCGATGTCAGCAATCAGGACATACTTATGTGTGCGAAACCGCAACAGAATAGAGAAGAGATCTTGCTGAACATTGGGGCCTACCAATAATAGGTCATTTAACGAAAGGCCATTTGTAGTCTTGGAGGAACCATCAAAGACAACGCGCAATTTTGTGGTCAAGCTAGAATGTTTAAACACGGCATGGTGAGGTAAGTAATAAATATTTGACGATCCTAAATTGATAGCGCCATGATCAATGGGTGTCATGTGCCCAAGCTTCATGTATTCCCCGATAAAGTCTGCGTAGTCGCGAGCGAGCTTGGGATCGTGCCTGAATCGACGCTCCAAGTTTAAAAACCTTGATTCGGCACTTGTGTAGGATTCCCCTAAGTGAGGATTATCAGACTTGAATGGGAGCGACACTATAAATCTACCCTCGTGGTTGCGCTGAGTGTAGCGCATAAAATGCTCTTCGCAAGCCGACTCGCCATTAGGGGTATCGCCGGGGATCGTTTCTGCCTCCCAAAATCTCTCAAGAGATTGCAGGATTTGGCTGTCATTGTTCCTTGCCAAGAACGAAACAGCAGGACCCTGGGTGTGGCAGTGCTTGGGCAGATTGCCGGCCAAAATGTAACCCAGTTTTGTCTCCTGAATGATAGGGAAGTTGGGTCCGCGTGTGTACTTATTAGCTAATATTAAATCTAGATAAAATTGAGCCCCCAATAGTATGTCGATCTGTGAAGATATATTAAAATCTGGGTCTGCGAGAAAAATTTTATTTGGAATGTGGAACCGGTTGATGTCAAACGATATTGAAGGCAGATTATGAGTTAAGTTAGATAAGACAGCAAATTTGGCCTCGAAACTATGTCTCTGATAGCGAGACATAATACGCATAGAAACAATGTCAGTAGCGCAACACGCTGTGTTGCTTATTCCTGTAATCGGAATATTAGATCGGGTTAGTTTGAGGTGCAATCTTTTCGCAAATGATTTCGTACAAAAATTGATCTGAGACCCGGCGTCAAGAAGTGCGCGCGCCTTATGCCTATTGCCAGCCTGATCAATGACATATACAACTGCAGTGGATAAAAGTACATTGTTTTTACACTGTAATTTAAATGAGCAGTAGTTACTGCTGGCAGCTGCTGATTTCGGCACGTAATTAGCGTGCAGCAAGGTGTGGTGACCCTTTGAACAAATTTTACAAACCTGTTTACTTTTACAATTTGTTATCAAATGACCTGCTCTAAGGCAGTTAATACAACATTTATGGTTTGCCACCAATTGCCCCCGCTCAGCGGCACTTAATATGCGAAAATTATTACACATGTAAAGCGGGTGATCAGATTTACAGCACACACATGAATAATGCCTTGCCGTAGCATGATAACTCTTAAAGGTACTGCTGCCAGCAGTATTTTTTAAACTACATTTCTCAAACTTATTGTTTGGTTTTACACTAGGTTTATTGAATTGCTGTCCGGGTTCAATTGGCATAGTATTTTCTAAAAGCTGTCGGCGCAAATTCAAAAAATGAGTAAAGTCTTGAAAACTAGGCAAGTTGTCAGGGTCTATAGACTCCTTCCAACGTTTTAAAGTGATAGGGTCAAGTTTAGTGGAAAGCAATTGTATAGTAATAAACTCAAATAGGTTTACAGACAGCTTCATTGCCGCCAGCGAATTAACAGAAGACGTTATAGTATTCGTAAACTCAGCCAAGCTTTGGACTGAGTCCTTTATTGTGGACTTAACCTGAAGTAGGTTCTGTACATAATATTTTGCTAATATAAATGGATTATTGTACCTATCGGACAGCAAGTTCAACGCTATTACATAATTCTCTTGACAAATTGGTAATGATTTAATTAAGTCTAATGGTTCACACTTCACCGATGAATGCAAGTAATGCAGTTTCTGTACTGGTGTTAAATCTGATCTTGAATGCACCAGATCATTAAAAATTGAATAGAAATGTTGCCACTCAAGTATGTTGCCTGAGAAGCAGGGCAAACTTATCGGTTTTAAATGCACAGGCGTCGATAGTACAGGAGGCACAGTCTGAGTATTAACAGTGTCAAGAAGTTGTAAAATGTTTGCCTCAGTTGAGTATATCATTTCCTCAACCTCGACTCGGTCTGCCTGAGCAGTGCTCACGTCTTTACTTATAAGCTCTATCTCAGACTGTACTTCGTCGTACTTCGAGGCTAAGCTCTTAAGACTTTCTAATCTCACAGTCAAAAAATGTTTTGTGGTTAAATTAATGTCAAATGAATTTACCGCGGATTGTATCCGCACTATCGCGGACTTTAATCCGCCTCTCTTTCTGGTCAGCACCTTGAGGCCTTCCTCAGACATTCTTTTACGCACCTTATTACTGTTGCTGGTGGTACCTGGTCAGCGACGTCCCGCAGCGTTGGCTCCTTGATGATGATGGTGAACAGCTGGCAAGATGACCACCTTGAGGCACTGCAGCCGGCAGGAACTTGCTATCACGTTGCCTGAAGACGACGAGCGAAATGGCGATGCAAATCACGCCACGGTCGCATTAGCTGACGTGCTAACCCGCCCGTGATGGCCAGAAAAGATACAAAAGACATTAAGTGGAAATCCAGGTCCGGAGTGACCAAAAATATGGCTGATCCCGGCCCAAGTGGGCCGAAACAGTTTAAGAAAGGTAACGTCCCGCAAGTGCGGACCGGAAGAGTTAATTTGTTCAGCCCAAGCGGGCGAAAATTATGTATCTTGTATTAAATATTTGTCTGCTGGTCTTCCATTATGATTGAAGATGTTGTGTAGGATGTATTAAATTACATTAAGAAATAAGAGAAGTGGACTGTATACGAATAGTTTTAATAATTTGAATGATCACATTACAGCTGTAATAAATTGAAAGAAGGCTGGCTAATGCTGCATATTGAATTAATAATTAATAAATTTAGTTAAGAATGAAGTTGTGGCGCTAGTTGGCCATGATAGAAAATAGTAAGGCCTAAGGCCTACATCTAATGTCGACACTAACTTGACGGAAAGGTCCGGCGAACCGAACGCCGAGATTACTGAATGTGCACTGGTCAAGTACGATTACGCGAACGTTGATGAGATATAAATCAGATTAGCCAACCTAGTAAAATAAAATCATCGCGCTACCGTCCATAAGCTGCCCGTCAAAAATCAAAAAGATTTTTTAATACATTCTTTAATAAATTATAATACATTTACAATTCAATTTGAAATAGTGGAGTTTTAATAATTAGAATCAGCTTCAAGGCTGAGTTGAACCTTGAGTTGAGATTAGATAACGGCAATCGGCCGCTAATTTGAGATAAGCATGCAGACAGGCGACTGTAGGCCAAGGTTTGGCAAACAGCTGTTTCATGTACCACTAAGTCTGGTTAACCAATATTACTGACACAAGTGCGCAGTACGTAACATTACAAAACATGAACGAAAAATACATAATATGCAAGTCATAGAGTTAGCTTAATGCTAGCTAAGGTCCGTAGACCTGTACAGAAGTTCATTACATGAATAAAATTGTTGTTGAACATGTTACAGTTGCATGTTTCATTGTATATTCAGGAGGGCGACATGTATCGACCTAAATACGCTATTCCTGAAGTTTCAGGAATTTACAATGTATGCCAACGTGTGAGCAAGCTAGATGCTGAATGTAGCCCAGATATGACGTGTATGTCATAATTTAAATAAAGAATTGTGCATGCTTACTTACAAAAATGAATAAAATATAAGTACAATATAAATAAATTAGACAAGGCAGTTACACACGGTAGACGCTTACAATAGTTTACATCGACACAATTTATGTGAATACAACAATAATAATTTGCATAATTACAAGATAAATAATTGTAATGTCAGCCAACAATACAATACTGAAATTACAGAAACAATTTAACAATTTAAGACATTCACAAAATAGTACATATTTATCAGCAACAATATAAAGAAATGAATGCATGGTTACTTGACAGCAAACATGCGAATATTATGTAATAACATTAATAAATAAGACCACCCAAAGACATGCAGTACACCCCATGAGATCAATGAAAGTGTGACATAGTATGCCACAAAAATTAACATACAATACAAATATTAAGATATCACCAGAACTGTGATACTCAGAAGCGTGCCATGACGCAAAATTGACAAAAATATTGTGACAATCCATCACAATCATGTTGACCAAATGGTCGTAATAAATAATAAGTCAATGGCGGAATAAAGCCGCATTGTGCTGTAACCATAGTGTCACATCTCGTCTCGCGCTGGCAATAGACATAATTTATGTATTGGTCTCCGCAAAACACCCGTAGGCGTGCGAATGTCCACGACGCGAACCAAATTATCTGGGCCGGGAAATGTGGCGATGATCACGCCAAATTTCCAGGCTAATGGAGGCAAGTTGTCCTCAATGAGCAAGGCTAAGTCACCAATGGAAACATTATCTTTGGCAAACTTCCACTTGTGACGCTGTTGCAGCTGGTGCAAATAATCGCGAGACCACGCCTTCCAAATGCCCTGGACAAACCTCTGAAGTAATTGCCAACGACCAAGGCGAGAAACAGGAACGTGAGAAAGGTCTGGGTCAGGAATCGCAGTTAGGGGCGCGCAGATCAAAAAATGGCCAGGTGTGAGTGGCACCGGGTCATTAACATCCGAAGAAATAGCAAATAAAGGTCGAGAGTTCAGACATGCCTCTATCTGAGACAAAACGGTTGTGAACTCTTCGAAGTTTAGTATAGATTTGCCTACCACGCGCCGGAAATGAAATTTCAAACTCTTGATGCCGCTCTCCCAAAGGCCACCGAAATGAGGTGAGGAGGGCGGAATAAATGACCATGATATCCCCTGAGAGGATGTGAATGACTTGATCGAGGTGATGGCATCCTTATCATGCCAAAAGTTGTAAATGTTGCAAAATTTGTAAAGTTGTAAGATGGTGCGGGCCTTCCTGAAGTTCGTGCCGTTGTCGGAGTACAGTTGACTAGGTATACCCCGACGTGCCATAAAACGACGTAAAGCAGCTATAAATGCGCTGGCAGTAAGGTCGGACACCAATTCCAGGTGAATAGCCCTAGTTGCTAAGCAAACAAACAGAGACACGTACGCCTTAGTAAGAGTTCTAGACTTCTGCCCGCCATGACGAATCATGAAGGGACCACCATAATCAACCGCGCAAAATAGAAACGGCCTTGAAGGAGTGACTCTAGGGGATGGCAAGATGCCAAGCCTCTGAACCTGCTGTGTGGCGCTAAACCTGATGCACTTGAGACACTTACGAATAATGGAACGGATGACTAGCCGGGCATTAACAATCCACCAACGTTGACGCAGTGAATGATGCACGAGCTGCGCACCAGCATGAAGCAAACGAATGTGTTCGCGTTCGATGATAAGGCATGTGACATGCGCCGATGGGGGTAGTACGATAGGATGTTTCGAGTCGTAAGATAACTGGGAATGCTGCAATCGTCCGCCCACGCGTATCACTCCAGTGTCGTCCAGAAACGGGTCGAGAGAGGCTAACTTGCTTCTGATGGAAACAGAAGATCAGTTCCGAAGACAACTAATTTCGCCTGGGAAGTGGGTCGATTGAGATTGCCTTATAAAGAAATTAAGAGACTGATGAATTTCCGCAGGGGTCAGATCGCCCGAAAGCCTGTCCGCAGATGAGTGCCTAATATTTCTGATGAAACGAAAACAGTAAGCGTATACACGTGTCAGCCGGTGTAACGAGGAAAAGTCCAACGATAAGTCAACAGCCAGGGTAGACATTAGCGAACGGTTATGTGTAGTTTTCTCTTCCGCGATGACTTCCGAAGATGATGGAGTGGCCGGTACGAAAGATGGGAAAGGATTAGACTCTGACGATTGAGACAGACAGCCAGGACCGTGCCACCAAAGCGAGCAATCGCGCAAAACGTCCGGGAGACACCCCCTAGAAATAATATCAGCAGGATTGCGTCGCGAATCAATGTGATGCCAGGTACAAGTTTGCGTGTGACGCTGAATTTCAGCAACCCTATTAGCGACGTATGTTTTCCAACGCGAAGACTGCGCATGAATCCAGTAAAGAGCCACCATAGAATCGGAATACAAATGTACATCCTCAATGAATGAATGAAGAGCAGGAATAATTTTAGACACAAGTCGCGATAATAACAAACAAGCGCAGAGCTCGATACGAGGTAATGACACTTGGCGCAAGGGAGCCACGCGAGATTTTGAACACAAAAGACGACAGGAAGCAGTAGCATCTTGATAAATGACTCGGACATACACACAACAGCCGAACCCTCTCTCGGAAGCATCCGAAAAACCATGCAACTGAACTGTAACCGCCTGATGGTTGCAACGAATAGATCGCGGGACCACTATTTTACCAATCAGACTTAATTTGTGACACAAAGAATGCCAATCCGACAGTGACTGACCGGAAAGCGGTTCACCCCAACTAAGCTTACAAAGCCAGAGTCGCTGCATGAAGTGTTTATACAAAAAACAACTGGTCCGATTAAACCCAGTGGATCATATATTCCGGCGATTATTGAAAGAATTTGCCTCTTGGATATGCTATGAAGAACCGGAGATAGGTTGACATCAAACAAAAATGAATCAGCAGTGTTGTTCCAAAGAATGCCCAGGGTACGCACATTGTCCTGTTTATTTAGGGGTCGTGAAAGGTTGTGATGACTTGCGACCGCTGTTGGTTCATTTGATGCCCATTTGTGCAACGTGAAACCATATTGAGCAAGTAACGCACCTAGGTCGGATTTCAGATTAGTCAGATCGGGGATAGTGTCAGAACCGGTAAGTAGATCGTCTACATAAAAGTCGTTAGTGATGGCTAAAGCCGCTTGGGGAAAGGAAGTTTGATTGTCTCTAGCAATTTGTAAAAGGCACCATGTGGCCAAAAAGGAGGCGCTAGCCGTGCCGTAAGTTACTGTTCGCAGCGCGAAATGCTTAAGTGGTTCGAGGGGAGAGTCACGCCACAAAATACGCTGATAGTGACAGTCCTCTTCAGCAACGCGAATCTGACGATACATTTTTTCGATGTCAGCAATCAGGACATACTTATGTGTGCGAAACCGCAACAGAATAGAGAAGAGATCTTGCTGAACATTGGGGCCTACCAATAATAGGTCATTTAACGAAAGGCCATTTGTAGTCTTGGAGGAACCATCAAAGACAACGCGCAATTTTGTGGTCAAGCTAGAATGTTTAAACACGGCATGGTGAGGTAAGTAATAAATATTTGACGATCCTAAATTGATAGCGCCATGATCAATGGGTGTCATGTGCCCAAGCTTCATGTATTCCCCGATAAAGTCTGCGTAGTCGCGAGCGAGCTTGGGATCGTGCCTGAATCGACGCTCCAAGTTTAAAAACCTTGATTCGGCACTTGTGTAGGATTCCCCTAAGTGAGGATTATCAGACTTGAATGGGAGCGACACTATAAATCTACCCTCGTGGTTGCGCTGAGTGTAGCGCATAAAATGCTCTTCGCAAGCCGACTCGCCATTAGGGGTATCGCCGGGGATCGTTTCTGCCTCCCAAAATCTCTCAAGAGATTGCAGGATTTGGCTGTCATTGTTCCTTGCCAAGAACGAAACAGCAGGACCCTGGGTGTGGCAGTGCTTGGGCAGATTGCCGGCCAAAATGTAACCCAGTTTTGTCTCCTGAATGATAGGGAAGTTGGGTCCGCGTGTGTACTTATTAGCTAATATTAAATCTAGATAAAATTGAGCCCCCAATAGTATGTCGATCTGTGAAGATATATTAAAATCTGGGTCTGCGAGAAAAATTTTATTTGGAATGTGGAACCGGTTGATGTCAAACGATATTGAAGGCAGATTATGAGTTAAGTTAGATAAGACAGCAAATTTGGCCTCGAAACTATGTCTCTGATAGCGAGACATAATACGCATAGAAACAATGTCAGTAGCGCAACACGCTGTGTTGCTTATTCCTGTAATCGGAATATTAGATCGGGTTAGTTTGAGGTGCAATCTTTTCGCAAATGATTTCGTACAAAAATTGATCTGAGACCCGGCGTCAAGAAGTGCGCGCGCCTTATGCCTATTGCCAGCCTGATCAATGACATATACAACTGCAGTGGATAAAAGTACATTGTTTTTACACTGTAATTTAAATGAGCAGTAGTTACTGCTGGCAGCTGCTGATTTCGGCACGTAATTAGCGTGCAGCAAGGTGTGGTGACCCTTTGAACAAATTTTACAAACCTGTTTACTTTTACAATTTGTTATCAAATGACCTGCTCTAAGGCAGTTAATACAACATTTATGGTTTGCCACCAATTGCCCCCGCTCAGCGGCACTTAATATGCGAAAATTATTACACATGTAAAGCGGGTGATCAGATTTACAGCACACACATGAATAATGCCTTGCCGTAGCATGATAACTCTTAAAGGTACTGCTGCCAGCAGTATTTTTTAAACTACATTTCTCAAACTTATTGTTTGGTTTTACACTAGGTTTATTGAATTGCTGTCCGGGTTCAATTGGCATAGTATTTTCTAAAAGCTGTCGGCGCAAATTCAAAAAATGAGTAAAGTCTTGAAAACTAGGCAAGTTGTCAGGGTCTATAGACTCCTTCCAACGTTTTAAAGTGATAGGGTCAAGTTTAGTGGAAAGCAATTGTATAGTAATAAACTCAAATAGGTTTACAGACAGCTTCATTGCCGCCAGCGAATTAACAGAAGACGTTATAGTATTCGTAAACTCAGCCAAGCTTTGGACTGAGTCCTTTATTGTGGACTTAACCTGAAGTAGGTTCTGTACATAATATTTTGCTAATATAAATGGATTATTGTACCTATCGGACAGCAAGTTCAACGCTATTACATAATTCTCTTGACAAATTGGTAATGATTTAATTAAGTCTAATGGTTCACACTTCACCGATGAATGCAAGTAATGCAGTTTCTGTACTGGTGTTAAATCTGATCTTGAATGCACCAGATCATTAAAAATTGAATAGAAATGTTGCCACTCAAGTATGTTGCCTGAGAAGCAGGGCAAACTTATCGGTTTTAAATGCACAGGCGTCGATAGTACAGGAGGCACAGTCTGAGTATTAACAGTGTCAAGAAGTTGTAAAATGTTTGCCTCAGTTGAGTATATCATTTCCTCAACCTCGACTCGGTCTGCCTGAGCAGTGCTCACGTCTTTACTTATAAGCTCTATCTCAGACTGTACTTCGTCGTACTTCGAGGCTAAGCTCTTAAGACTTTCTAATCTCACAGTCAAAAAATGTTTTGTGGTTAAATTAATGTCAAATGAATTTACCGCGGATTGTATCCGCACTATCGCGGACTTTAATCCGCCTCTCTTTCTGGTCAGCACCTTGAGGCCTTCCTCAGACATTCTTTTACGCACCTTATTACTGTTGCTGGTGGTACCTGGTCAGCGACGTCCCGCAGCGTTGGCTCCTTGATGATGATGGTGAACAGCTGGCAAGATGACCACCTTGAGGCACTGCAGCCGGCAGGAACTTGCTATCACGTTGCCTGAAGACGACGAGCGAAATGGCGATGCAAATCACGCCACGGTCGCATTAGCTGACGTGCTAACCCGCCCGTGATGGCCAGAAAAGATACAAAAGACATTAAGTGGAAATCCAGGTCCGGAGTGACCAAAAATATGGCTGATCCCGGCCCAAGTGGGCCGAAACAGTTTAAGAAAGGTAACGTCCCGCAAGTGCGGACCGGAAGAGTTAATTTGTTCAGCCCAAGCGGGCGAAAATTATGTATCTTGTATTAAATATTTGTCTGCTGGTCTTCCATTATGATTGAAGATGTTGTGTAGGATGTATTAAATTACATTAAGAAATAAGAGAAGTGGACTGTATACGAATAGTTTTAATAATTTGAATGATCACATTACAGCTGTAATAAATTGAAAGAAGGCTGGCTAATGCTGCATATTGAATTAATAATTAATAAATTTAGTTAAGAATGAAGTTGTGGCGCTAGTTGGCCATGATAGAAAATAGTAAGGCCTAAGGCCTACATCTAATGTCGACACTAACTTGACGGAAAGGTCCGGCGAACCGAACGCCGAGATTACTGAATGTGCACTGGTCAAGTACGATTACGCGAACGTTGATGAGATATAAATCAGATTAGCCAACCTAGTAAAATAAAATCATCGCGCTACCGTCCAAAGTGTACATAAAAAATATAACCAGAAAAGTGCAAAAATCCATACAAGCATGTCACATCTGCCAGATGGTTAAACATAATAATGAGAAGAAGGAGGGAGTCATGATCCCTATCACATCCAAATATAAGCTGGAGAAGGTATTTCTGGATATATGTGGACCATTCCCACGCAGTGGAGGAAACCATAGATATAAATTCATAATTATTATTTTTGATCACTTTTCCAAATACACTAAACTCTATGCTATTAGCAGAGCCACGACCAAGAAAATTCTGGAAATAGTCATTGTACGTTACATAACAGAGATTGGTAAACCGTCATCTATTATCACCGATCATGGTACGCAATTCAAGGGCTGTAAATGGAGAAATACTCTTTTAAAACACAACATTAGAACATATAAGACTTCAGTATACCACCCCAGCAGTAATCCGGCAGAACATGTATTGAGGGAAGTTGGCGGAATACTCCGAACTTACTGTCATGACCAACAGAGAAAGTGGTATGAATACTTGTCACTAACCGAAGAGTTTTTAAATATATCTTACCATCAATCCATTGAAAATACCCCTTATACTGTTATGTTTGAAAGGCTTCCACCTAGAGAAATCCAGGATATTATAAACTTTCCAAATAACCCAGAATATCAGTTTGAAACCGTTAAATTTTATAACCGAGTAATGGAAAAGGCGGAAATGAAGAAAAGGAAATATGAAAAGAATAATCCAAAACCAATTAAGTACCAAGTGGGCGAGAAGATATTAATAAGAAACAGGGAGCTACCAAGCACTCTAGAGGGAATAACTAAAAAATTATTATTATTATATACTGGGCCATATGTGGTAACAAAAAATAATAATAACAATACATATGAAATAATGAACCCTATCATGAAAAGGATTAAGGGAACATACAATCAGGAGTCCATAAAGAAATATTATGAATAAATTCTAAAATACAATAAGAACAACTTATTATCGATTTTGAAGAGAAAACACTTGTAAATAAAAGAGAATTTTTTGAACAATAAAATAAATAGAAAAAATGTCATTCAAAATGAAGTAAGTCTGAATTAAAATATAGTTATGAAGAAGGTATTAAGAAGAGTTAATAACAAACCCCAAGATTACAGAAGAAAGCTAGAATTATTACTAAACGTCTACAAAGAAATAATGTGAATATTGAATAATGAAACCCCAAGATAAAAGTTTTTACCTCAAGTCTACCTATACAAAATAATAAAAGAAAAATCATATGACCTAAAATACATACCGCATTGCCAAGTGAAAGAAACAACTTCAGTAAATGATTGATTGTAACCAATGTAATATTAAAGAAAACGAGGAAAAAAAAGAATATTTATGAACATAATTCATTGAAATATAAACAGCCAAAATAATGAAATACGATAAGAAAAATAATAGTTGAGCTAAGGACTGTATCTAGTCAGAAACACAATTATAATGATAATCAAACAATAACTATTTAGAAAATATTGAGATCAGAAAAACAAATGAAGAAGATACTTAGCGTTATTATCACAACAAGAAAGAAAAAACAAAAATAATTACAAATGATAACTGTCAGAATTATCATCAAAGAATGTTTAAGGAAACTAAAATGGAATCACAAAGTATGAAGGATAGTAATAAAGAAATATAAAAGCAACAAAAGAAAAAAAATTTTTCCCAAATATTTATTATTAAGTAATTAAGGAAATTATTAGGAGATTATTATATTTTATAACTGACTGTAGATGAATTCCAGCAGTACTATATTAAGGTGTAGTGTGGGCAGCAGAGTATGAAGCCAAACAGTGCCTCTCTGAACTGTACCAACGCACATATTAGGGATTGTTAGGGAAATTAAATATTTAAGGGATATTAGAATAGTTGCAAGAATGACCTCAGTTTCCAGAAGAGTAGGACGAAGAAAACAGAAAGAAATTAGATGACAGAAGAATAATTGAGAAATACAGTGATTACAGTAATTATAAGTAGAAGAGATGTGAACCTAAAGTATCATTGAATATTGTAGCCAACTATCAACAAATACTGTTTACAGAAATTAAAAATGATCAAGAATGTTAATTGAAATAATGAAATGTTATTAAATAAAGAATTATTAATACTAGTCTAATGAAGTTACATTGAGAATCCCATCGTCAACCATTAATACAGATATGAAGAAAAGGCATGTGAAAAAGACAAGTTTATTTGACCTAAACTTCATTCAGGTAAACTAAACTTTTTTAGGAGGGGGAGCATATGTAACGCAACAGAAATGCTGTCATCCATGTTACATAAATATTATATTAACAAAATAATAAGCAAGTCAATATCTAACCGCATGATAAAACAAAAGTCTAATAATTACATTTATGATTATAGATAAAGATAAATAAGGATGCAAGGTAGAAATAACGAGAATGAACAAACCTGTAAATTAGACAATAGTTAATGATCTATGTTCAGTGAAAAGTAAATCAATATGATACTGATGAGAAGTGTAAGAAGTAGAATAGTACAGAAATTGTCAAAGTAAATGACCATGAAAATAAACAAAAATGAAACAATAATTTACCTTATAGCAATAGCAAGTAAGGATTTTGAATTAAATAATATTATTTTGTGACAACGAATGTTATGATAAAGTTTATGTTATGTTATACCAATTACTTGTTGAGTTAATGAAAGGTAATGAAACAAGAGGTATTATTCAATTACTGTTATAGAATGATGTGGGAAGCAGCTAGTTAGCGTTAATAGATTTCAATTTTCTTATATGTGATCCATAGATCAAGATAAAATTGTCATTAGATATGAAAAGAATAATTGTTTATGTAAATGTTAATAGTTAAGATTTGATTATATGTATGAATTTATGTAAAAGGGCTATAGTTGTTCACCAGTTATAAACAAAGGTAGTTCCGTATACAATAAAAGGCCTAACAGCCAATAACACTATATAACTACTCATAACATAAAGGTTAGGTACATAAGTTAATAATAATTAATGAATACGGTTCGAAGAGCTAGGAAAAAACATTAAATTAGTAATGATATATAATAAACCATCTCAATTTATACAAATTATGATAATGCCACAATGCCATGATATCGATTGATAACGTTTGATATCGAAAAAAGTAATAAATATAAAAGAAATGGGCTCATATCAAAAAACCAGCAGAATATATGTAGAAAATAATAAACCAACTATCGGTAAAGTTATATTCCGATATGATAGCAAATTAATAAGGAATAGACAAAAAATATATGAAATAAACACTATATACAAAACATGGAGAAGGAAGAAAAATAATGGGTTGCTATGGACTACAGGAAATGAAGAAGTTGTTGATTTTCAATTATTGCTTTTTATGATCTGAATGTGATGAGATTAAAAAATCTAAGAAACGTCTAAGATAATCGGAATATTCTAAATTATTTAATCCTCTTATAAAACACAAAAGTTTAATGATAATATTCTTGACTCTTGCCAGTACAGTTTAACCAAACGAGGCTATAGTATGATATCACAATAAAAAATAAATAACTGGGTTCTACAAGGAAGGACTTGAATTGTCCCATATCCGAAAGGAGTTGACAATATATTAAACCCAATATAAAGAGTTAACTGTATCACAACCAATAATATACACTACACTGGAACTCATAACCTTATAAATACACGGAACATCACCAATTACTTCAGACGAGAGAAGAACGTATTTGGATCCAGAAATTACAGAAGGAACCAGTCTGGCAGTAAATCAACCTAGGGAGCTGTATTTCCGAGGTGAACAGGACAAGAATTCCATTTTATTAACATCCGAAGAAAGAAAACCGTACAACATAGTCATCCAGAACAGTGAAGTTATCAACCAACAGCCCACACGATTCGCTTCGTTCTAGTCTGGTAAATTGTTATTGTATAAATCATATTAACTACACAACACTTCAAATTTGTAAATCTTGCATTCTTATCTATGTATTTTTAATCTTCCCCACAGTTACAAGAACCTTCACACCCTGAATTAAGTTAATTACAAACTAAAACACATTATATAACCGAATCTAAATAAAGTATCGGACTGATCAATAATCGATTCACGCAATCTATAGCCTTTGTGTATGCCAGTTGGAACATATCTCATTCAATGTTGAAGAAGTAAACAAATAAAGAACCTTTGTATAGTTGCAAAATCTTGTCATTTGGAGTATTATTTAATGAGTTGGGAATAAAAAAGTAACTGACTAAGTATAGAATAATTGGTTAACCTAAACAGTGAATTAACCTCTAAGTTTCGTTGACCCGGTACTACAGCGCTTATAGCGGAATTCTCCGACACCAAAGAGAGAGCGTTAAAATACAAAATTATACATAATTCTCTTCAAGGTATAATAGGGTTGAACGAAATTACAGAATAACATATTAATTATTTAAGTTTCAAGTACACTAACACTGATATTTTTTAGAGAGATAAGTTAATATTAGTTAATTAAATCACTATATCCCACCACTCCAAATATCTCAGATATTTAAATAATTGAAGTAAATTAAAACGACCTAAGAGAGTAAAGACAGAGGAACATACCCGTTCATAGCAACGAATAGGCTTACATTGTGCGAAAATAACGAGACACACTTATCCGGTTACGACACAAATTGACGAACTCCACAGTGGGGTTTAAACCGTACATGCTCGTCACATTACAAATTGGCACTTACAACAGTGGGGCTCAAATAAGACGGACATTTCGCTAGTACCTCAAAAGCGGTTACATTACAAATTGGCGCCGGCAACGTTGGGGCAGAAAGAACGAGAATCCCGCAACCGTAAGAGCTTAGCGTTTCATTACAATATATAGATGTCAACAACACCATAGAGACCAGAATTAATTACCATAGTAACAAGTCAATAAACAAAAGCTATTTAGAGGCATCGGAACTGTACCTTTATCCGTTCCTGCAGTATATTTTCGATGTTTTATATTGCTACGACAGCATAGAACAATCTACGCGTTTATCGAATGCGCCAGAAAGATCTCGACGTAAGCGTGTGGTGTACGTGCTACTAAACGCATTTTGCGAGAATTTTCTCGACTGTACCAGGCTCCACTCGGGCGCTTGGACTGTGTCAAGGCCGTAGCAATTTACGTAGTTCGCGAGAGATAAGACGCAGTTTGGAAGCTTCTGGTGTGTGAGCGTAACTATAAATACATCGCGTCGCGGCCTTAGTTCAGTTCAATGCGAGATTTTTGACTGTGCGGTTCGAGAGTATTAGTGCGATATATTTTACAGAGCGGTTCGGGTTATTACGGTGTACGTTCAAGTAGTTATTAGTGAAGTGTTGCGTTTTATATTCGGACGGTATAATTGTAATACAGTTGAGTTTTAATATTAGTGGACATTTTATTGCGTATGAACAATTTCATTTGATTTGTTGTAGACACTGTGTTGTTAATTACGAACTGTTTTACTATAACAATTAAAGGTGTGATTAGTGACTTAATTGGTGTCTTGTACTTATTTTGTTTCCACTGTACCTACGACGATCGAGTAGACCGTCGTAACAGTGGTGTCAGAACTGGGATAGAATGGTTAACAGTGGAAACAGTGGATACTTTGTACAAGACGAGTGTGATTCGTAATTAATCGATAAACAATGGATGCCAGTCAGATGATGGAAAATTTACAGGCGCTGCTGTTGCAGACAGAAAAACGACAGGACGAGAAACGCAGACAGGAGGCGGAAGAAGCAGAAAGACGACAAAAAGAAGAACGAAGACAAGAAAGAGAAGAAGCAGAAAAACGACAGGATGAAAAACGCAAGCAGGAGGCAGATGACATCAAAGCATTAATTCATGAACAAAAGCAGATGCAAGAACATACTACCGCAGAATTGGGTCTCCTACGTGGTGACGTAGGTGAATTACGAGGTGAGCTCAACAATCAGATTACCAGAATATCTGACGTAGAAGAATCCATGTCAAATAAAATAGCTAAAGTAGAAAAATCTGTCTTGACTGTGGAAGAAGTTATGTCAACAAAAATATCTGCAGTAGAAAACTCAATGGCAAACATAAGAGAACAAATTAAAATTGAAGTCGAACAGTGCATGAAGATTCAACCAAAACAAATTTCTGAACAGACTGTACCAGTGATAAAGACAGAAAAAGACACAGAAAATAAGTTAACAGAGAAAGTCACTTTGCCTGCAGTAGGGACAGTTCATGTCAAAGCTCCAACTTTTGACGGAAGCACTCACTGGGCAACGTACCTCCGCCAATTTGAAGCTGCTGCATGCGCAAATAATTGGACAGAAAAAGACAAGGCTGTTTCGCTCGTTCTCTCATTAAAAGGACCCGCGGCAGAACTATTACAGAAAGTGCCACCTGACAGCCAGAACATTTATGCTGAGTTGATAAAAGCTCTAGAATTACGCTACGGTGATAAACATTTGCGAGAGGTGTACTACGCTCAGTTGAGAACAAGACGACAACGTTCCGGGGAAAGTCTGCAAGAATTTGAAGCAAGTATCGACAGATTGATTAGATTGGCCTATCCTGAAGCACCAGAAGACTTCCGAATAAGGTTTACGGTGCAGACATTTATTGATGGCATCGGAGATTGTGAACTTCAGCAAGTGTTACGAATGGCAAGACACCGAGATAGCTCAGAAGCTCTTGTTCACGCCCTAGAGTTTGAAGCTGCCAAGTCAGCGTCCCGCTACATTAATGGGTTTGTGCCATCACGCTGCAGTCAGAAGATCCCTGTATCACATTACCGTTACGATGGGTGCAGAAAAACAGTGTTCTCGGACAAACAGTTCAAATGTTCAAGAGAGTCGCAACGATTTGAAAAAGACAGAAGACCGAAATGTTACAACTGTGGAAAACGTGGTCATCTACAGGTAGACTGTTGGGGGAAGAAGATACAGAGAGAAGAGACTGATCGCACCAATTGGAGAAGTAAAGGCCCAGAACAGCACACAGTTTCCATGCTACATAAGATCAGTGGAAACTTGATTGTTAGTGGATTTGCAGATGGTAAACCAACATCATTTACAGTTGACACGGGCGCAACAGTGTCCATTGTGCGCCCTGGCTTAGTCTGTAACCGCCATCCTCTAATTAGCTCTTGTACAATACAGACTGTGACTGGAAGCCCCGTCAAGGTGCTAGGAAAGGTAGACGTACGTGTACGCCTGGGTCTTCTTGAGTTTAGCCACCAAAAGCTCGTTGCAGACATTGTCGATGAATTGATTCTTGGCACGGACATTATGAATGCCTACGGATTCATTGTGGACTTAAGAGAGAATGTCCTGAAAGTTGGCCAAGAGAAGATAAAGCTTTGCATGGCTAAAATGACAGGGTCTACCAACCATTCGATTAAGCGAGTGGCATTAGTCGAAGAAAAATTCAACAAGTCTGGTCAAGAGGAAACCTCCCTGTTGCAAGTGGAAATGGAGGCAGAACTAGCAGAGGAAGTACAAATAAGTATAACGACAAAAGAAGTGATTGGAGAGCCAACTATGGGTGTCGAGACAAAACTCTTGCTTGTTCCTGAGCTGATAGAAGCGGCCGAGGGTAAAGTGGCTGAAGAGGAGGTTACGCAAGAGGTTGTTGACGAGAACCAAACAAACTTGGATCAGCCAGTGGTATTTAGGTCATTAGTACATGACGCAACGAGAGTGATTCCAGCGAAGCTAGTGGTTGCGCGAAAGATTCGCATTCCTGGGAACGTGATGTTCGGATCACACGAGACTGAATTCGAAGAACGGGAAAATTATCCTTCGCAAGGATGGCCACCTAGATCGCCTGGTCGAGTATTACTTCGAAGATGCTTTGCCAGTTCGGGATGAACAGGTTTAAGGAGGGGGCAGTGCTACGACAGCATAGAACAATCTACGCGTTTATCGAATGCGCCAGAAAGATCTCGACGTAAGCGTGTGGTGTACGTGCTACTAAACGCATTTTGCGAGAATTTTCTCGACTGTGCCAGGCTCCGCTCGGGCGCTCGGACTGTGTCAAGGCCGTAACAATTTACGTAGTTCGCGAGAGATAAGACGCAGTTTGGAAGCTTCTGGTGTGTGAGCGTAACTATAAATACATCGCGTCGCGGCCTTAGTTCAGTTCAATGCGAGATTTTTGACTGTGCGGTTCGAGAGTATTAGTGCGATATATTTTACAGAGCGGTTCGGGTTATTACGGTGTACGTTCAAGTAGTTATTAGTGCAGTGTTGCGTTTTATATTCGGACGGTATAATTGTAATACAGTTGAGTTTTAATATTAGTGGACATTTTATTGCGTATGAACAATTTCATTTGATTTGTTGTAGACACTGTGTTGTTAATTACGAACTGTTTTACTATAACAATTAAAGGTGTGATTAGTGACTTAATTGGTGTCTTGTACTTATTTTGTTTCCACTGTACCTACGACGATCGAGTAGACCGTCGTAACAATATAATATGCGATTGTATCGATGTATTACGATATGGAAAAGAAGAAGTGTATTAATAAATTGTAAATTGTCCTATTTCTTAATGCAAAGTGAAAATATGAATTGTTTTCACTTGTGACATTAGGTGACAATGGTTTTTGGTTTTTAGTTTACTACTGAAATAAATAAAAGCCATGGTTGAGGAAAACATAATGTTTAATATGATATACAATGTTTATAACACAGTAACACTTAAAATATACAACCTAACGTTTTTGAGTTAATGGGTACTTTATAAATATCTCCAAAGGCTTTATAAAGGGGAACATTTAAATCTACAAAAGGCTGTTGCACCAACATAATAATTTAGTACAAGTGTTCAAAACAGCTTTGGAGAGAATTAGACTAATGAGTACAAAATTGTTATACGAGCTGACAGAACACCATATAGACATAGACAATAAAAATTATATTAAAATACATATGAAAAGTCAAATATTCATGTGCAAAGCCACGGGTAACAGTTAGTGACTATATATACTTACTGCAGCCAAGAGCAGTGGCATGAAAAGTTGTGACAGAGAGCACGGCTTGAAGGATCACGGTGGGTATCATGTGCACGACAGTAGCCAAAGTTATAGTAGGTAATCCCCACTCAACTGAAAACATACAGTAGATGAAATACAATAATTAATAAAAATGTTTTCAAAAAATGTAAATACAAGCCTCATCGAGAAAATAAGGTTCTTTATATTCAAATTTTGTGCAAATGACATGACAGGTGTCTCAAAAATTACAATTAATAATAATTTTATGCCACTGAGTGTTAGCTTTAAAGATCATAAAAGTGTTATCTGTCAGTTATTAAACCTTTTGAGATGACAGACATGTTAACACGTCTGTCGAAAAAAATGCCTTACTTGACGAAGGACGAGTTAACACGTCTTCACATTTCAATGCGTGTGTTTCTTAAGCGACACAATATAGTCAGCTGTGAACAACTGTAATAGGACAATACAACTCTCTTAGTTCACAAAAAAAATCATAAATTGTATCAGCATTATGAAACAGGAATTACAGCATGTTTTCTATACATGTGACAAGACAGCTGTTTGCCGTTCTCAGTTGTAATGATGACGCCATGCTTCCAGCTAACCTTTGTATAGTTTCGTGGTGTGTTTGTCTTTGGTTTCTCAACTTTTTAGACAATTTTTGAGTGTTTTTGTGTTATATTTTAGTTATATTAGTGTTACCTTTTTATTATTATCATGACTTTATGGGTGTTGCGTCTTAGACGCTCTCGATGAAATCTTGAGTTGGTCTTAGAACGCTAGTTGTGGTGTTAGCTGGTAAATAAGTGAAATAATGAAGTGGACTGTATATGTTCTTGAGATAATTGTTTATTGAAAATTATTTAGAAGATAGTTGCTGGCGTGTGCAGTTTAGCGCGGCATAATGCCTGATAATTGATAGAAATTAAATACTGAAGTACATAATCGTGCATAAATCAGCTTGTATAGCCTGAGTAACTATCGCATGATGATCATGCTAAAATTTAGAATAATGAGAATAATGTAGCCGCGGCTGGCGAACTGAGGCAAGTTGCCTGCTCGGAGTCTTGTAAGTAACTAAGTAACATTGACTGCTGCGAGCTTGGATGCAAGCCGGTAGCAGATCGCGTGGGGAGAAATGACGTAACTGCACGCGACCGCAATGCGGTATTTTACAGTGCAAAGTTTACATAAGTACAAAGTTTAACCATATTGCCCGCACAAAATCGGGGCGATTTTGCAACTTAATTCATTGTGTGAATAGTACATAATAATTGATATTACATGATACCAAAATTCAATAATAAATAACAAATGATAATACAATAACAAAGACATAATAATCGACATGCATAACAATCAAGCAATGACACCCACGAAATTAATAATACATACCAATATGATTGACATACCAAATTCATGTAAGGATAAATAATACATAATGATTTGCGTTACACAGTAATAGAATAATGATACTAAAAATTTCATAACACATAATAACATGATAATGATAAATGATAATACAATAATCAGGCAGACATAATAGTTGGCAGTACATAATAATAGGATAATGATCCCAAAAAATTCAATAATATGTAACAGGTAATAACACAATGACAAAGACATAATAATTTACATGCATGATATTGGAATAATAATCCCCAAAAAATTCAAGAATCCCCAAAACCATGATAGTGATACACAATAGTAAAATAGACATAATAATAATGTAGTAATCATAACAATGTAAATCATGTGATCGCCCGGGGAATGTCCCGGGCGTGAAGCACGATAATGCGATAAATTCTTGGATTTCGTTGTCCATGACGTGTCCGTTACTTAACTAAATATCACTATAATATTGACGACTCGGAACACAAAGTTTTTTATAAGTAAAAACGTAAAGTTTTACCTTACAGCCTAAACCGGCTTTCACCTATAGAAGGCTTCATCAGAGGCTGTCGTTAGTAGCGCTGCTCGTCTTGTTGTTGGCGACGAGAAAGTGTTTCGAAAGATTGAAGCTGTGTGTGTGTGGTGAGATGTGTTCGAATAATGCGTGCGATTTGAATTGTGTCTGTTCGTTTAGGATGTCGTTTTTATTTGTTTTTGTGTGTTTGTATATTTCTAATTGTTCTAGAGTGTCTAGTTTTCGGCCTTTTGTGTGTACGTGTAGTATGTTCATGTTATTGTCGATGTTTTTATATGTGTGGTTTGCTTCAATGAGGTGGTTTGCGAAGGTAGATTCTGTAGTGGTGTGGAGTGCTTTTGTGTGTTCAATGTATCTCTGTTTGAAGCTACGTCCTGTCTGGCCTATGTAGAATTTACTGCAATTTGAACAATTTAGTTTATATACACCGGGTAGATCGAATTTGTTTTGTGCTTTGGGCATGCGTTTTGATAGTGTGTGTTCTGTTTTGTTAGTAGTTTTGTAAGCGATTCTGTATCCTGCTTTTTTGAATTTGTGGGCAATTTTTTCTGTTTGTTTGTTGATGTATGTTAGTGTTATGAATTTGTTGTTTTCTGTCTTTGTCTGTTGTTTGTTTTGTGTTTTGTGTAGGAGTTTACTGACTATTGTTCTGTCATAACCGTTAGATTCTGCTAGATATTTTATCGTGTTTAGTTCGTCTTTGTAGTCTATTTCATCTAAGGGGATGTTGTTAAGTCTATGTATCATGGTTCTAAAAGCAGCTAGTTTGTGTTGTATTGGGTGATTGGAGGTGTTGTGTATTAGTGTGTCAGTTGTAGTTGGTTTTCTGTATATACTGAATTTGTGCCTGTGTTCTAGTTTTGTGATGGAGAGGTCTAAGAAGTTTATGGTATTGTTGTGTTCGTATTCGGCAGTGAAGGTTATGTTTTTATGAATTTTGTTTATGTACGTTAGTAACTGTTCACATTGTCTTTTGTTTCCCCTGTATAGTATTAGAATGTCATCAACGTATCTGTGCCAATATAGTATTTTATGTGAGTGTCTGTAATTGTTTGTGAGTATTTTTGTTTTTTCTAAGTGTTGGAGGAAGACTTCTGCTAGAATGCTGGATATGGGGGAGCCCATGGGTAGGCCATCGTTCTGTGTGTAGTATTTATTGTTATAAGTAAAGTAGTTTTGTTTTGTGATAATGTTCAGAGTTTCTGTTATTTCATTGATAAGTTCGTCTGGTGTGTTGTTCTGTTTGAGTTTGTTTTGTAGGATGGTGATTGTTTCAGAGATGGGGATGTTTGTGTACAGGTTTTTAATGTCAAAGGAGGCTAATGTGGCATTATGGGGGATGTGTATGTCTTTTATTTTTGTTACTAGGTCAGTGTTGTTTTTTACTGCAATATTGTTGTCTATTTGGGTGTGTTGTCTAATAATTTTGTCTAGATATTTTACCAGTTTGTGTGCAGGGGCATTACGGTAGTTGATAATGGGGCGGATCGGAATGTCTTCTTTATGGATTTTGGGAAGCGCTTGGAGTGTAGGTGCTGATGGTCGGATTTGTTTCATGTAGGGCTTTTGTTTATGTGTCATAATGTGTTTGGCTTTGTTGACTATTTGTTTTACTGAGTTTTGGTATCTGTCGGTGGGGTCGTGTTTTAGTTCTGTGATGTTGTTCTGTTCTATGAAGTCTTGTACTTTTTTGTGTAGGTTGTCTGTGGGGATAATTACAGTCGTGTTGCCTTTGTCAGCTTTTACAAATGTGATGTTGTGTTTGTGTGCCTTTTCCCTCAGTTTGATGGCTGTGTGTATTTCTGAGTTGTGGTTGTTGTTGTCTGGTGTCTTATGTACTCCTATTGTGTTGTTTATATTATGTCTTAATGTGTCTTGATGTTCTGGTGCTGTGTTTTGTATATTTGTTTCTGTGTCAATTATGAGCTTAACCGTTAGATTCGGCTAGATATTTTATCGTGTTTAGTTCGTCTTTGTAGTCTATTTCATGTTGACAAAAACAAGCTCATAATTGACACAGAAACAAATATACAAAACACAGCACCAGAACATCAAGACACATTAAGACATAATATAAACAACACAATAGGAGTACATAAGACACCATACAACAACAACCACAACACAGAAATACACACAGCCATCAAACTGAGGGAAAAGGCACACAAACACAACATCACATTTGTAAAAGCTGACAAAGGCAACACGACTGTAATTATCCCCACAGATAACCTACACAAAAAAGTACAAGACTTCATAGAACAGAACAACATCACAGAACTAAAACACGACCCCACCGACAGATACCAAAACTCAGTAAAACAAATAGTCAACAAAGCCAAACACATTATGACACATAAACAAAAGCCCTACATGAAACAAATCCGACCATCAGCACCTACACTCCAAGCGCTTCCCAAAATCCATAAAGAAGACATTCCGATCCGCCCCATTATCAACTACCGTAATGCCCCTGCACACAAACTGGCAAAATATCTAGACAAAATTATTAGACAACACACACAAATAGACAACAATATTGCAGTAAAAAACAACACTGACCTAGTAACAAAAATAAAAGACATACACATCCCCCATAATGCCACATTAGCCTCCTTTGACATTAAAAACCTGTACACAAACATCCCCATCTCTGAAACAATCACCATCCTACAAAACAAACTCAAACAGAACAACACACCAGACGAACTTATCAATGAAATAACAGAAACTCTGAACATTATCACAAAACAAAACTACTTTACTTATAACAATAAATACTACACACAGAACGATGGCCTACCCATGGGCTCCCCCATATCCAGCATTCTAGCAGAAGTCTTCCTCCAACACTTAGAAAAAACAAAAATACTCACAAACAATTACAGACACTCACATAAAATACTATGTTGGCACAGATACGTTGATGACATTCTAATACTATACAGGGGAAACAAAAGACAATGTGAACAGTTACTAACGTACATAAACAAAATTCATAAAAACATAACCTTCACTGCCGAATACGAACACAACAATACCATAAACTTCTTAGACCTCTCCATCACAAAACTAGAACACAGGCACAAATTCAGTATATACAGAAAACCAACTACAACTGACACACTAATACACAACACCTCCAATCACCCAATACAACACAAACTAGCTGCTTTTAGAACCATGATACATAGACTTAACAACATCCCCTTGGATGAAATAGACTACAAAGACGAACTAAACACGATAAAATATCTAGCAGAATCTAACGGTTATGACAGAACAATAGTCAGTAAACTCCTACACAAAACACAAAACAAACAACAGACAAAGACAGAAAACAACAAATTCATAACACTAACATACATCAACAAACAAACAGAAAAAATTGCCCACAAATTCAAAAAAGCAGGATACAGAATCGCTTACAAAACTACTAACAAAACAGAACACACACTATCAAAACGCATGCCCAAAGCACAAAACAAATTCGATCTACCCGGTGTATATAAACTAAATTGTTCAAATTGCAGTAAATTCTACATAGGCCAGACAGGACGTAGCTTCAAACAGAGATACATTGAACACACAAAAGCACTCCACACCACTACAGAATCTACCTTCGCAAACCACCTCATTGAAGCAAACCACACATATAAAAACATCGACAATAACATGAACATACTACACGTACACACAAAAGGCCGAAAACTAGACACTCTAGAACAATTAGAAATATACAAACACACAAAAACAAATAAAAACGACATCCTAAACGAACAGACACAATTCAAATCGCACGCATTATTCGAACACATCTCACCACACACACACAGCTTCAATCTTTCGAAACACTTTCTCGTCGCCAACAACAAGACGAGCAGCGCTACTAACGACAGCCTCTGATGAAGCCTTCTATAGGTGAAAGCCGGTTTAGGCTGTAAGGTAAAACTTTACGTTTTTACTTATAAAAAACTTTGTGTTCCGAGTCGTCAATATTATAGTGATATTTAATGCGATAAAGTTCACATTACTGTTACGTGTCGCATGAACGCTCATGCGATTAGTCTGAGGCCACAGTGGACATAATTTATTAATGGGTCGATGTAGGATACCATTTGCAGTGCGAACATCCGCGACGCGCACTATTGAATCCTGACCCGAATAGACATTCGTGACTACCTCGCGTTTCCAGTGAAGTGGGGGGGAATTGTCATCTAGAATAAGGACGAGTTGCCCGGGAGTCAAATTTTTTGACGGGATGCGCCATTTGTTGCGTTGTTGTAACTGGTGCAAATAATCTTTCGACCACCTGTTCCATATAGACTGGGTGAATCTTTGGAGCAGCTGCCATCTGCCCAGACGACCAATATTGACTGGGAATAGTCAGGTTCCGGGAGTGCAGTGAGCAGAGAACCAACCAGGAAGTGCGCTGGAGTTAAAGGTTCGGGGTCCCTGGAGTCATTTGATATTGCGAACAAGGGGCGTGAGTTAAGGCAGGACTCTATTTGAGTTAGGATAGTGTAATACTCCTTGAACGTAAGGATGGTTCCGCCGACAATGCGCCGCAAATGTAACTTGATGCTCTTGACTCCGCTTTCCCACAGGCCACCGAAATGAGGTGCTGAGGGGGGAATAAAGGACCATTTGATGCCTTGGGCACTGGTAAAATCCTGGGTGGTCTGTTCAAATCCGTTAGATTGAAAAAGTTTGTATAATTCGTGAAGTGTGCTACTAGCACGACGAAAATTTGTACCATTGTCGGAGAATATCCGATCAGGGATACCTCTACGCGCTATAAACCGTTTTAAGGCTGCTATAAAGGCGTCTTCCAAGTGAATGGCCTTAGTGGTCATGCATATAAATAAAGCAATATAAGCCTTTGACGTCGATTTTGAACGCTGCCCGCCATGACGTATAAGTACGAAACCGGCATAGTCAACTGCAGATTGAGAAAATGGCTTAGCAGGCATAACCCGGGAAGGGGGTAATTGTCCTAATAATTGGCTTGCGCCCCTAGCACGGAATCGAAAACAAGTGATACATTCATGTATTACTGACCGTATATAAGATTTATCATTAATTATCCAATATTTCTGCCATAGAGAATACCGAGTCAATTGTACACCAGCGTGTAGTAAACGAAGATGCTCGCTTTCTATGATTAATTTGCTGAGATGAGAGTGCGGGTGGAGTATGATTTGGTGTTTCCTCTCATAGGTAAGCTGGGAGTGCTGAAGACGTCCGCCCACGCGTAATATCCCCGCGTTATCCAGAAAGGGGTTAAGTGAAAGAATTTTACTATTATTAGGGATGCAGCGTTGTGCCTCAAGTTCCTTGATTTCGATGCTAAAGTGCGATTTCTGGGACTGGCGAATAAAAACTAAAAGTGTACCATGTAACTCATGGGAAGTTAAAAAGGAAGTGTCCCTATCAGCTATGGAGAGCCTAGAGTTCCGAATGAATCGACGGCAGTACGAAAATACATGAAGGAGTTTTGAAAGTGAAGAGTAGTTTTCAAAATAACTAGACGTAGATGAAGCGACAATCAATGAGGTTTGGACCTGCTTTCGTTGTTCCTGCTCAAGATCGGGATGAGTGCAGGGAGAATGGGCATCGAAGGCACTGGTGGGCCACGATGATGACTCATGGGACAATCAGGATGGACCATACCACCATTGTGGGTGACCGTGTAAAACCCGAGGGAGACAACCACGCGATAGAATGTCGGCAGGGTTGTCAAGTGACGAGACATGATGCCAGGTACCCTTTGCAGTGAGATCCTGTATTTCCGCAACATGGTTGGCGACAAATACCTTCCATCTGGAAGACTGCTGGTGAATCCAATGTAAGGCTATCATCGAGTCAGAGTAAAAATATAAGTCATCGAATTTGTAACTCACGGCGTCTATAACCTTGGAAGCCAACTGAGCCAACAAGAGACAGGCGCAAAGTTCAAGTCTGGGTAATGTTATCTACTTCAAGGGAGCGACTCTAGATTTAGAACATAACAAGTTTGATGAGATGGCGTAGTTTGAATAGACCGTACGCACATAAATACAACACGCGTAACCCTTTGCTGACGCGTCGGCAAACCCATGGAGCTGGAATGAAATGATTTGTGAATTATTTATACTCTTTACAGACCTTGGAATTTTAAAGTAAGTGTCTGAAATCAGCTGGGAATAAAGCTCTACCCACTGATTAGATAATGAGTCTGATAAGGG
Source organism: Magicicada septendecula (assembly GCA_034769895.1). NCBI lineage: Eukaryota > Metazoa > Arthropoda > Insecta > Hemiptera > Cicadidae > Magicicada > Magicicada septendecula. The sequence goes on from CM068373.1 coordinate 285,413,361, forward strand.
TTCGTCCCAACTTGTACCTGTTAACCACAATATCTGCATGAAATGCTTACACCGGAATGTAACCGGGCCAATGAGTCCCAAAGGGTCATAAATACCTGCGATAACTGATAATACCCTTCTCTTGTTGAATACCTCCACCTTGACATGTCTTTGGACACTATATACAAAACTATCTTTGTCAATGTCCCATTGTATTCCCAAAGTACGTACAGTTTGATTTTTGCTAAAGTCGAGGGAAGAATTGGCATGTGAAGCTATGATGGTTTGATCATCGGAAAACCATTTGTGCAAGGTAAAACCGTATTGGCTTAATAAATCTGTAATGTCGGATTTCATTTTAGATAGGATGTGTGGGTCATCTGAACCGGTCATGAGATCGTCCACATAAAAATCGTTTGCGATGGCTGAACAAGCTATAGGGCGTTTAGTTTTATTTTTCTGGGCTATTTGAGCCAGACATCTTGTAGCAAGAAATGACGCATTTGCAGTCCCATATGTGACTGTCCTCAAGGCGTAGTGTTGAAGTTCCCTATGGGGGGCGTCGCGCCAAACAATTCGTTACAAATTAGAGTCCCTGGGAGTAACTAAACGGTACATTGACGGTACATTTTTTCAACGTCCGAAATGAGGATGTATCGGTGCGTTCTAAACCGAGACATAATTGAAAAAAGATCCTGCTGGACCGTGGGATCAACCATTAGTGTGTCGTTTAAGGACAAATTATTAGTTGTTTTGGCAGAGCTGTCGAAAACAACTCGCAATTTGGTGGTTATACTAGAGCCCTTAAAAACCGAATGGTGCAGTAAGTAGAACGTGTCTGACTTATTGACTGACAAATCGTAAGAATCAAGCAAAGACATGTGACCCAGAGTTAAATATTCCTGCATGAATTTACTATAGTCTTTATGAAGAGCAGGGTTCTGCTTGAACTTATGTTCCAGTGATTGAAATCTGCGAATAGCTCTGGGATGAGAATCGCCCAAATGAGAGTTGAATCCCCTGCGAGGTAGGGACACCACAAATCTACCACTATTATTGCGGAAAGTGTTAGCGATAAAATGACTTTTGCATTCTGAGTCCTCAACTGAGGGAGTACGGACTGCAACGTCCTCCAATTGCCAGAAGTCTTTTAATTGTGATGAATGGCATTGTTATCTTTGCACGCTATAAATGATGAAACAGGTTTTGTCGTGTCAACATTAAAAGACAGGTTACCAGCGAAGATGAATCCCAATTTTGTCTTCTGTATTATGGGAAAGTGTGGGCTGCGGATGAATTTGATCGGTTCAATCAATTGTAAATAGTACTGGGCACCAATGGGACCAATATGTGTCAATTCAGAAACCTGAACAGACAGCAAATGAATCTGGTTCTGAAATGGATGATAGTGACTTAGATGATGAATTTGTACACGAAATTTATGATATCGATTTTGATGTAGATGTTAGTGGTGTTGTGTCAAATGTGCAAGAAGAATTATGTGTATGTTTCATCAACTCGATATTACTGTCAGGCCTGTAATGTTCCTCTGTGTGTACTGGAGTGCTTCAAAGTGTTCCTTAATACAGTAAATTAAAATATATAAATATCTTTTTTACTTTTCTAAGTAACTGTGTAGTATTTGTTTGTGTTTTGGACATTTAAGTAAATAGGTTTTGGGACATAAGTTTACCAGTATAATGTCAACAGTGATGTGTGTGTCCTAACAGAATTATTTTTTTAATTCACACATTAAACTAAAAATGTGAAAACTATAAAACCGTTTGATAAGTTGTGCAACATACCAAATTAAAGAAGAAATTTTCCTCTACAAAAGGATTATCTTTGTAACAAATTAAAAAATTCTTGTTGTTTGAAAAAAAAAATTTTTATTATTTATTTATTTTTCTTTTTTTATTTTTAATTAATTTAGTATTAAATATTTTAAACTGTTTTGTTGTATTTGGAACTTCTTATTAATTGTTTTTGTCGAATCATATCCTTTTATGTAATTAGGATTCTTGTATTAGTTAATAGGATTGTCTCCAGGAACAATCGATTGGTGATCTTTCCTTATTTGCAGGTTGTCTTCCTTTAAAGTTGTTAAATTCTGGTAGTTATGTCTCAACTAAGGTGTTATATTATTCTATTTATAATTGAGGAATAAATAGAATTCAAATTATAATATTCAATGATTTTTATTAACAATTAGTAAAGTAATCGATTTTATATCGATTGATGAATCGACTCTCTCAGGGCAAATCAATAGATTGTACACATTATTTATTCTCGGGTTCTTTGAACAGTTATTTTATGTATAGTCAGAGAAAAGGGCAAAGTATAGAAAGTATAACATTACAAATTACAAGCTTATCAATTAAAATACAAACATATCATTCAATATATAATGATTAATACAGAAATTATTCGAATCATTCGAAGATATACTGGCCGTGGCGCTTGGAATTGTGGGAACTCAAAGATGGCCGCTCCGTAATCAGATGTGTGTAGACGAATGCACCTCGAAGAATCTGCTTCAAATAAATGTTGCTTTTCCAATGGTTTCTCGTTCCTGCAGTTGTGATTATTCCTTCTGGTGTTAGTGGAGTAGTCCTGGTTCAGTGTTTGTGATTCACTTCGATAAAATGTGTTGGATAATGTTATTATTCTCTTTTGTCAATAAGGTCGACAATTGCGCCGTTTGTTTCTTTATTCTGAATTATTGGTTTTAAAAGGTTTAAATTATGAATTCACTTAGTTTCTGTTCTGTGTTAATTTAGTTTAATGTTTGTATGTGTTAATTCCACTGAATTTAAAGTTTAAATGAAATTTTACGAAACTCGCGATTTTCACAGTAGACTAGGCTTGTCGAATGAACGCCATACTTGTCTTCGCTATTAGGTTATTATTTAGCCAAAATCTCGTTCAAGTGAGCTCGACAAAGTCTAATAATCAACTGTTCTAACTTCCTTCGTCATCTAAAAACGTCTTAGCCAATTTAATATTAGCAATACATTGTTTCGAATCTTTTTTGCTTCCGTTACATGTATGAAAATTACATTATATTACTGAATATATTTTTGCTATTATTTAAATTTATTAAATACTAAATACATAATCTCATTCTTTAGTTCATTCTGCTTGATTTGATACCAAATAAGATAGTTTTACTAAGTTTTTTATCTAAAATGCTATATTTACTTCATTTTTTAAAAAGTAGGCTTTAAAATTTACTTCATTCTTCTCAAAATGTTTGCCATTTTATATGTTATATTTATGATTGTACTAAATTTCAGATTGAAATAAAAGGTTTATCTTCCCTTAATTTCTTGTAATTTAATTAATTGGTTATCTTTTTAAACATTATTCATTAATTTGTGACTCCCCTCTATGAATTTTTTGTTATTACATTTGCATTTTTTCCAATAATTCTTACTATCTTTTTACAATATCTTCCTTAATTACAGTTCCAGTTATATGACTCTGTGACTGATTTACCTTATATAAATTTCATCAGTTTAACTATTTTACTGTACTTAATTCATCAATTATAATGTTGTTTAGATTTACCATTTGGCCTAGATTTTATCTGTTTTTACATACAAAGTTTATTGAATAATACATCTTGTTTATACTCCTTCTGACTTTCTATTCTAATATAATATTAATTAACATTTCCTTACTTTAACAATACAACATTTAGTATATAATTCATACTATTTATCCATAACAAATATTTGAAATTAACAATGGTATTTTACACTCAGACATTTTAGTTTTGATTATCACTAGTAACACATAATAAAATTTTATAATAAAAGAATGGTATTTAACTCCGACATTTCAGTCTTGAGTTATCTGAACTTATTATAAGCAAAACATATTGTCCTTCCATCATTCACACTATTTCTTATAATTAATTTTATTTTCAGTCTTAGCTGTTTTTGTTTGGTTGTTGGGTATTTATTTGGTCACTTCACTTTTTTATTAGCCTGCTCTTGTTTTATTACTGTCATTCTAATGAATGTTGTATATAAAGAGTGGCAGTTATTTAGAAACACTTGTATCTTATTTGTCATTATAATACTCTATTCAATGTTATTTCTTGACACAATATAAAAACTTTAAAGTTGTATAAATGCACAATTTACTTAGTTTGTGAACTCCAACACTGACACATTAAGTTTATTTAATATAATATAAAAACTTGCACTGGTCCCTTTTTATTCTTTGATTTTATTTCTAATTAGTTTTATAGTCTAATTAAAATCAAGAAATTTATTTATAGAGGATAATGAAGGTTTGTTTTTTCCATTATATAAATAATTCACATTGGTTCACTTTTAATTCTACTTTATACACTTTTGTTTATATCTATTTTACATGGTTTTCTAAATTTGGGTTTTTGTTATACTTTCACTGGTTATTTTCATTTTCTTTTGTGGTTTCGTTTTTGTTTCTTATAAGAGCATTCCTTCTGATCGTGGATGCTGTCTTGTTCTGGTTTCTTCCTTACTTACTCCTATCCTACCTGGGTATTTCCTTACTTTACTTTTAGCCTTTTGGTTTATTTTGATTACTCATCATTCATTGTATATCTGGTTTTAATGAAATTCTTACTTCAAACTATGATTGTGCTTTACAGTAGTTCTTAATTAATTTTTAATGTTGCTTTCTTGGATTTAAATTTGTTTTTATTTTATTTTATGTTCTTTCTTTCCATTCAGAACTATGGGCATTATCTGTCATGCTACATCTTACATAAAAGAAAGTTGAACAGTTTTTTAACAGTAAACATTCGAAATAAACCAAAAATGTGCAGTTTCTGGTTGCTAGCTACACCTGGGAGGACCCAGTCTCAAAAGTGTTAACTAATGCAAAAAAAAAGTAGCCACTAGTGTGCAGATGTAGCGTTATGAACAAATTTTTAAAAAATCTTCTGTCAAATTACTCCTGAAACTGTAGACTTTGTCCCAGAAACAACATCAACAGACAACACAGTACTATATAATATTTATAGTTGTTTTGATTGTTCATCATCTTTTTTCACAGCACTAAACTTAATAGAATATTGAAACTTTCAACTTGTGAATCTTACTTGTCTTTTCTTCTCGTACACGTTTCGGCATGGTGTTCGCCTTCGTCAGCTTTGAGACAGACTGCCATTAATTTGTAACGGTTTTTATTTTGAAAGGTATAGTGGGGGTGGTGTGTGGAGGAAGGGGAACACCACGCCGAAACGTGTACGAGAAGAAAAGACAAGTAAGTTTCACAAGTTGAAAGTTTCAATATTCTATAATATTTATAGCTGAAATTGTGGGGTGGGGGAATATTTTGGCAGCTATAACTGGAAAACAAAATTTTTTGGGGCTTGTGTTTATATAAAATGTTTTTCTTTACTTTAGCATGTAGAGACTGTTTTTAAAATATGTCCATTTCCTTGCAAGATTATCTGCACACTATTTCACCCTTCTATGCTTTGCTGAGCTGTTTCATGCGTGCAAACAGTGAGCTTGTGTACTTACATGGTACTGGCAAGAAGAACCATTTTGAATTGTCTACAGCTTCATTATACGATACAACTTTGTTTACAGGAAGTCTTGGTCCACTGAAAGTCGATTCAATAGTGAAGTATATATACAAGAAAATACATGCAGACAGTATCTGTAACATGTATAAAAAAATTATCATAATGATGATCAACATGTAATTATCATAAACTTGTATGTCAGGTAAGCATATGAGGTTTAACCACAAAATTAAAAGTACTCTATAAATTGTGTGGCAGATAGCGTTACTTACAGAATATATAATACGCTGTGTACCTAGCGGCAACACTGAGTAGCAGTCCAGTGAAAACCGCGACATAATACTTTTGTTTAGTCTTGGATTTTCTTGCCCATGACGTGTCCGTTGATTAACTAATTATAAGTATAATACTACCGACTCGAAACTCAGTTTTTTATTGGTAAAAATGTAAATTTTTACCTTATTGCCTGAACCAGTTTTTGCTTATTATAAGCTTCATCAGAGGCTGCCACTGGGAGCGCTGTCCGTCTTGTTCTTGGCAACGGTGTCGACATTTGAAGGATCGATGTTGTGTGTGTGGGGTGTGATATGTTCGAATAATGCGTGTGATTTGAATTGTGTCTGTTAGTTTAGGATGTCATTTTTATATGTTTTTGTGTGTTCTTATATTTCTAGTTGTTTAAGAGTGTCTAGTTTTCGGCCTTTTGTGTGTACGTGTAGAATATTCATGTGTGTAAAAGAGATATATTGAACATACAAAGGCACTATACTCCACTACCAAATCCACCTTTGGAAACCACCTAATTGAAGCAAATCACACATACACAAACATCAACAGAAACATGGATATTCTACACGTACACACAAAAGTCCGAAAACTAGACACTCTTGAAAAACTGGAAATATATGAACACATAAAAACGACATCCTAAACGAACAGACACAATTCCAATTACACGTATTATTCGAACATATCACACTGCACATATGCAACATCGATCCTTCAAATGACAGCGCCGTCAGGAAAACAAGGCGGACAGTGCTCCTAGTGGCAACCTCTGACAAAGCTTATAATAAGTGAAAACTGGTTCAGGCTATAAGGTAAAATTTTCATATTTTTACCAATAAATATCGGTATGGAGAACCATACATGACTTCCATATTCTAAGATTTATATTTAAAATCATTTTCGAAATGAAATATTACCATAGAAACTACTTCTTTCTACTTACTGCTTCAGCCTTAACCACAGTACTGTGGTCACTAATGTATACCACCTCACGTTATCGCACTCGATTTTCACTGATGATGGAAGTCGATGGCATTGCAGAAATATCTGGTTTTGTAGAAAACATTGGACTACGGCCAAATATCCGGGAAGGAATTTTAACAAAAACTACTTCTTTGTTGCCGATAACGTTGTACACATATATATATCAGTGGCGAAGTTACATGGAGGCAATTGAGGCAATGCCTACCCTAACAAATTCTGTAGAATAAAAATTATAAATACGTATGAACTACATAACGTAAAGATTACACATTGTTACTGCGACTGTCAAATTTATTAAACCGAAACGTGCTTTATTGAGCGACCGCTAGATGGTGACAGGTGAGATTTGGCATAGTTCGTTTAAAGCGAATGAGGCAACCTGAACTTGCCTCAGCGTTTTTTGTATACATCGTATGTAAGCAATGTAGTGGTGTGATAGGGAAGTGTAGGGAGGGGGGGATTGTCCCGCGCTGTACACATAGAGCGTTGAGGCATGCCTCACTTCTGTGGTCCAAACAGTTAAGTTAAAGCGCCTGTGTTGTTTCTAAGTGTTTATTTTATGCGGTTATTAAAAGTGTCACTGTTATTCCACTGAACTAACAGATGATCAAGATTGTTATTTGAATTATTTGTAACATTAAACATATATATAGAAACTAATCAAGTTTAAAAATTTGAAGTTCAATCAGTTGTATTATTGTGTATGACTAATACAAGGATTGTTCAATAGACACACGTATAGAGCTATAAAGCATTTTTTATTCAACGATTTTAAAAGAAGTCTCCAATAACATTAAGACATGAGTTCCACTGTTGCACTAACCTGTAGATTCCTTGCTAGTAAAATTCTTACGGCTGTTTGTGGAACCATTCGGTTACAGCAAACTCTACCTCAGCGTCCGATTTGACCCACCGTCCTTTTAGTGATTCCTTTAAAAAAATTTAAGATAAGAGTTTTGCCTACCCATTCATTAACTACTAGCTTCGCCAGTAAGCAAATTGATGTCCATTTTTTCGGCTTGCACGCGTTATGTTGGTGTGGGTTTCAGCACTTTCCATTTAAAAAGCGTGCAAACGTAAGAAAATAAACATGAGTGAGGCCAGAAATAACGTGAATTGTGTGTGTGTGTGTGTGTGTGTGTGTGTGTGTGTGTGTGTGTGTGTGTGTGTGTGTGTGTGTGTGTGTGTGTGTCTTACCTGCCTTTTTATTGCCATATTAAATGAAAAATATTATATTACATTAAAATGAAAAAATTTTAATTTTATTGCCTGGCAACAAAATTATTTTATTTTTAACAATTACCATTGTTTCAAAAAGTTTAAATAAATTTTCAAGTACTTTACTCTTGTTAAAACGTAAAAGGTTGCAGGTAAACTACCCCTTTCCCTTAACCGATCTTCACCAAAATCGAAAGTCCTTGAGACCTCTACAATTCAGGGACGTATGCAAAAAATTATTTGATTCTGTTTGAATTTGCGGCTGTTATCGTTTGCCATAGAAAATACGCTTGATAAAAAAATGTTGCAGGTAAACTACCCCTTCCCCTTAACCGATCTTCACCAAAAACAATAGGTCTTGAGTACTCTACAAATCAGGGCTGTATGCAAAACATTATTTGATTCTGTTTGAATTTGCGGCTGTTATCGTTTGCCATAGAAAATACCCTTGTTAAAAAAACGTTGCAGGTAAACTACCCCTTTCCCTCAACCGAGCTTCACCAAAAACAATAGGTCTTGAGAACTCTACAATCTAGGGCTGTATGCAAATAATCGTTTGACTCAGTTTGAATTTGCGGCTGTTATCGTTTGCCATAGGAAATACCCTTGTTAAAACATAAAACGTTACAGGTAAACTACCCCTTTCCCTTAACCGATCTTCACCAAAAACAATAGGTCTTGAAAACTCTACAATTGAGGGCTGTATACGAAACATTATTTAATTCTGTTTGAATTTGCGGCTGTTATCGTTTGCCAAAAAAAATTTCCCTTGATAAAAAAAAACCGTTGCAGGTAAACTACCCCTTTCCCTCAACCGATCTTCACCAAAAACAATAGGTCGTGAGTACTCTACAAATCAGGGCTGTATGCAAAAAATTATTTGATTCTGTTTGAATTTGCGGCAGTTATCGTTTGCCATAGAAAAAAAATCTACAGACAGACAGACAGACAGACAGACAGACAGACAGACACACAGACACTTTTCGGAAAACGACTTTTTTTCATGTTTTGAGTGTAGTACAATCAGAATCTGCAATAATCTCGAACACGATTTTTTTTGCCATCACCATACTTCCATTCCTTAAGGAATATGGAAGTAAAACTTAGTTTTCCGAGTCAGCAGCATTATACTTATAATTACTTCCATATTCCTTAAGGAATGGAAGTATGGTGATGGCAAAAAAAATCGTGTTCGAGATTATTGCAGATTCTGATTCTACAACACTCAAAACATGAAAAAAAGTCGTTTTCCGAAAAGTGTCTGTGTGTCTGTCTGTGTGTCTGTGTGTCTGTCTGTCTGTCTGTCTGTCTGTCTGTCTGTCTGTAGATTTTTTTCTATGGCAAACGATAACTGCCGCAAATTCAAACAGAATCAAATAATTTTTTGCATACAGCCCGGTTTTGCAGAGTTCTCGCGACCTATTGTTTTTGGTGAAGATCGGTTGAGGGAAAGGGGTAGTTTACCTGCAACGGTTTTTTTTTAGCAAGGGAAATTTTGTTTGTTTGGCAAACGATAACAGCCGCAAATTCAAACAGAATCAAATAATGTTTCGCATACAGCCCTGAATTGTAGAGTTCTCAAGACCTATTGTTTTTGGTGAAGATCGGTTAAGGGAAAGGGGTAGTTTACCTGTAACGTTTTATGTTTTAACAAGGGTATTTCCTATGGCACACGATAACAGCCGCAAATTCAAACAGAATGAAAAGATTATTTGCATACAGCCCTAAATTGTAGAGTTCTCAATACCTTTTGTTTTTGGTGAAGATCGGTTAAGGGAAAGGGGTAGTTTACCTACAACGTTTTTTTAACAAGGGTATTTTCTATGGCAAACGATAACAGCCGCAAATTCAAACAGAATCAAATAATTTTCTGCATACAGCCCTGATTTGTAGAGTACTCAAGACCTATTGTTTTTGGTGAAGATCGGTTGAGGGGAAGGGGTAGTTTACCAGCAACGTTTTTTATCATGCGTATTTTCTATGGCAAACGACAACTGCCGCAAATTCAAACAGAATCAAATAATTTTTTGCATACAGCCCTGATTTGTAGAGTACTCGCGACCTATTGTTTTTGGTGAAGATCGGTTGAGGGGAAGGGGTAGTTTACCTGCAACGGTTTTTTTTATCAAGGGAAATTTTTTTTTTTTTGGCAAACGATAACAGCCGCAAATTCAAACAGAATCAAATAATGTTTCGCATACAGCCCTGAATTGTAGATTTCTCAAGACCTATTGTTTTTGGTGAAGATCGGTTGAGGGAAAGGGGTAGTTTACCTGCAACGTTTTTTTAACAAGGGTATTTCCTATGGCAAACGATAACAGCCGCAAATTCAAACAGAATCAAATAATGTTTTGCATACAGTCCTGATTTGTAGAGTACTCAAGACCTATTGTTTTTGGTGAAGATCGGTTAAGGGGAAGGGGTAGTTTACCTGCAACCTTTTACGTTTTATTTTCTATGGCAAACGATAACAGCCGCAAATTCAAACAGAATCAAATAATGTTTTGCATACAGCCCTGATTTGTAGAGTACTCAAGACCTATTGTTTTTGGTGAAGATCGGTTAAGGGGAAGGGGTAGTTTACCTGCAACGTTTTTTTATCAAGCGTATTTTCTATGGCAAACGATAACAGCCGCAAATTCAAACAGAATCAAATAATTTTTTGCATACGTCCCTGAATTGTAGAGGTCTCAATGACTTTCGATTTTGGTGAAGATCGGTTAAGGGGAAGGGGTAGTTTACCTGCAACCTTTTACGTTTTAACAAGAGTAAAGTACTTGAAAATTTATTTAAACTTTTTGAAACAATGGTAATTGTTAAAAATAAAATAATTTTGTTGCCAGGCAATAAAATTATAATTTTTTCATTTTAATGTAATATAATATTTTTCATTTAATACAGCAATAAAAAGGCAGGTAAGACACAGCCTGGCTGTTTGGCTGAAAATGATTTTAAATATAAATCTTAGAATATGGAAGTCATGTATGGTTCTCCATACCGATATTTTTTTTAGTCATTGTACTACACCTGTTTGTGTCATGAATGTATGCGGAATTTTAAAATGAGTGACTTTTATGAGCAACAAATTAATATGAAATTTATCTCCTTCATAGAAAGATTTGAAATGTTACAAACAGCATATTGGGACGAGGCATTAAGGCGGACTCAAATGTACAAGTGGTGGAAAAGTTTCAAAGATGACCAAATTTCAACTGATGATGATCCTTGCTCAGGCCGACCATCAACATCCGAAAATGACAAAATTGTTGCAAAAGTTCAAGAAATCATTTATACTAACTGTCGTTTAACTTTACAAGAGGTAGCTGAAGAAGTAAGCAATTCAAAAACTGTATGTCATAAAAATTATTATGCAAAATGTAGGCCTGAAACTGACAGATGCTCCATGCTGCCAATATGCCTGTGCATACATCATTATTAATACAGCAGTTTTTGGCAAAAAATAAGACAATGGTCATTCCACATCCTCCTTGTTTCCCAGGCCTAGCACCAGTGGACTTCTTTTATTCCTAAAATTAATAAAAATGAAGTTGGAAGGTCAACAGTTTCAGTCAACTCGATAAAGGAAAATTCGCTAGTCAAACTGTGCAATGTCCTAAATGAAGAGTTCTAGAAATGTTTCACAGAATAAAAGAAACATTGGGAGCAGTGTTTTTGAAGCGGAGGGGATTACTGTGAAGGTGTCAGGGCTGAATTTATAAACATTGAGAGAGATGAAGCTTTGTAGCAAGTCAATTAGGTAATTGAGGGACGGACGAAGCTTCGTAGCAAGTAGTGGCAAGCATGGCTTAACGGAGCTGAGCCAATAGGGTATTGACTAGTACAATTGTTTACAAATTTACTTGCTGTGAAGGTAGATTCACAGGTATATATTGTAACGTAACAGATTTGAGGTCCCCAACGTTACATAAAAATATCGGTATGGAGAACCATACATGACTTCCATATTCTAAGATTTATTTTTGAAATCATTTTCGAAATGAAATATTACCATAGAAACTACTTCTTTCTACTTACTGCTTCAGCCTTAACCACAGTATTGTGGTCACTAACATATACCACCTCACGTTATCGCACTCGATTTTCACTGATGATGGAAGTCAATGGCATTGCCGAAACGTCTGGTTTTGTAGAAAACATTGGACTACGGCCAAATATCCCGGGAAGGAATTTTAACAAAAACTACTTCTTTGTTGCCGATAACGTTGTACACATATATATAAAAAATATGCATAAAATTAATGGCTTGTATAAGTTAATGATCGATCTCCATTAAGTAGTGCTCAAGTTTGTAATTATGATGTCCGTAATTAAAACATCAGAGCAGGTTTAGTGTGTATGAGGGTTCACCGTGGACAAAAATTTTCAACATTTCCTATTGAGCGTTGCTTAGAATAAATCTGCGAATCTACAGTGTACGTTTCACAGAACAAACACGCGGAAAAGAAGGAGCGCTCCGAAGTCACTCATGGACCCTCAGCATCTTGCAGAGGGTCCATTCCCTAAAGACGAAAAGTCTGTCTATGAATCGTTCCTCTGTAAACACATGCAGTTACACTGCCCAGCGATCCACAGGAAGCAAATCGCTATCCACGCTGGACACTTTTTCGGATTGCATGCGTTATGTTGGTATGGGTTCGGCACTTTCCATTTAAAAACTGTGCAAATGTAAGAAAATAAACATGAATGAGGCCAGAAATAACGCGAATTGTGTGTGTGTGTGTGTGTGTGTGTGTGTGTGTGTGTATGTGTGTGTGTGTGTGTGTGTGTGTGTGTGTGTGTGTGTGTGTGTGTGTGTGTGTGTGTGTGTGTGTGTGTGTGTGTGTGTGTGTGTGTGTGTGTGTGTTCCCTGCCTTTTTATTGCGGTAGTGATAATAATAAAATGGAAACGTAAACAGTACATAACTGAGATATGCTTGCCTGCCACGCACGATATATTTTCTCTTATACATGACTAGCAGAATACCCGTGCTTCGCTACGGAGTTTCACGTTGTACGTAATGAAAATGTTAGTTTAATTAATAAAGTTTAATTAAAGTAGGCTTCTTAAAAATAAATAGCTGTTGCCCACAACTTCGTTCGCGTGGTCTTCAATTTAATGCGATAATATATTTAGAACAGAATCTATTCTATTGGGTTGCCATAGTAACCAGATCTAATAGTTTTTTAAGACCGCAAAGGACCCCCCCAGAGGATCGTATTGAAAAAAACACCTGTCCTATGTTGGTTCTCCCGTTGCGTAAAATATTTGTGCCAAGTTTGGTTGAAATCGGTCCAATGGTTTAGGTGGAGACGTGGAAAACCCCAAAGGATCGTATCGAAAAAAACACTTGTCCTATGTTGGTTCTCCCTTTGCATAAAATATTTGTGCCAAGTTTGGTTGAAATCGGTCCAGTGGTTTAGGAGGCGATGTGGAAGACCCCAAAGAACCCCCAAAAGGACCCCATCGAAAAAACACCTATCCTATGTTGGTTCTCCCGTTGCGTAAAATATTTGTGCCAAGTTTGGTTGAAATCGGTACAGTGGTTTAGGAGGAGATGTGGAAGAAACCTTCGCGGACGTGCGCACAACAACTCACCGAAGTTTCATCGCAATCGGATGAATGGTATAGGAACGCATACGGGACAAACAAAGAAACATTCATTTTTATATATAAGATGTAAACTATACCACTTACTTGACATAAACCGTGATAGCTAAGCTAATGTACAACATATATGTATTAATTATACACATAAATGTTCCTCGATAGACACTCTATCTATTTGCGAAAACTTGAATAAAATCCGTTCAGTACTTCCTGAGATTAGCGATTTCAAACACAGAGAGCAAACGGACCGACATTACTTTATACTATGTACAGATTTACATTAAAATGAAAAAATTATAATTTTATTGCCTGGCAACAAAATTATTTTATTAACAATTACCATTGTTTGAAAAAGTTTAAATAAATTTTCAAGTACTTTACTCTTGTTAAAACGTAAAAGGTTGCAGGTACACTACCCCTTCCCCTTAACCGATCTTCACCAAAATCAAAAGGCCTTGAGTCCCCTACAATTCACTAACGTATGCAAAAAATTATTTGATTCTGTTTGAATTTGCGGCAGTTACCGTTCGTCATAGAAAATACGCTTGATAAAAAAACGTTGCAGGTAAACTACCCCTTCCCCTTAACCGATCTTCACCAAAAACAATAGGTCTTGAGTACTCTACAAATCACGGTGGTATGCAGAAAATTATTTGATTCTGTTTGAATTTGCGGCTGTTATCGTTTGCCATAGAAAATACCCTTGTTAAAAAAACGTTGCAGGTAAACTACCCCTTTCCCTTAACCCATCTTCACCAAAAACTATAGGTCTTGAGAACTCTACAATTTAGGGCTGTATGCAAATAATCTTTTGATTCTGTTTGAATTTGCGGCTGTTATCGTTTGCCATAGAAAATACCCTTGTTAAAACATAAAACGTTGCAGGTAAACTACCCCTTTCCCTTAACCGATCTTCACCAAAAACCACAGGTCTTGAGAACTCTACAATTCATGGCTGTATACGAAACATTATTTAATTCGGTTTGAATTTGCGGCTATCGTTTGCCAAAAAAAAATTTCCCTTGATAAAAAAAAAACCGTTGCAGGTAAACTACCCCTTTCCCTCAACCGATCTTCACCAAAAACAATAGGTCGTGAGTACTCTACAAATCAGGGCTGTATGCAAAAAATTATTTGATTCTGTTTGAATTTGCGGCAGTTATCGTTTGCCATAGAAAAAAAATCTACAGACACACACACAGACACTTTTCGGAAAACGACTTTTTTTCATGTTTTGAGTGTAGTAGAATCAGAATCTGCAATAATCTCGAACACGATTTTTTTTGCCATCACCATACTTCCATTCCTTAAGGAATATGGAAGTAAAAAGAGTAGTAATGTTTTATAATTCTGGCTCTAGGATATCAAATATCATCCAATGACATTTATAAGATTTATGAATAAATTTAAAAGATGTAATGAATAATATGGGGTGTAAAATATAAACATTGTATCAAATGGGAGGAGTTTAATATGTAGTAAAGAAGTATAAAATACTATTCAAATTAACATTTAATGTGTTGCAAATTGTACTTATTGTTATGCTGTAGCATGACGTAGTGGTTACAGGATATTTATTTTATGTTTTGTGGATAGTAAGAGGGAAACTGTTGTTTTATAGAAGTACTTAGTCAGTGGTACTCCTTTCATTTATGTTAAAATTGTCTTTAGACAATTAAGTATAAATACCTGTGTTAGGTATTATATTGCTACGACAGCACAGAACAATCTACGCGTTTATCGAATGCGCCAGAAAGATCTCGACGTAAGCGTGTGGTGTACGTGCTACTAAACGCATTTTGCGAGAATTTTCTCGACTGTGCCAGGCTCCGCTCGGGCGCTCGGACTGTGTCAAGGCCGTAGCAATTTACGTAGTTCGCGAGAGATAAGACGCAGTTTGGAAGCTTCTGGTGTGTGAGCGTAATTATAAATACATCGCGTCGCGGTCTTAGTTTTCAGTTCAATGCGAGATTTTTGACTGTGCGGTTCGAGAGTATTAGTGCGATATATTTACAGAGCGGTTCGAGTTATTACGGTGTACGTTCAAGTAGTTATTAGTGAAGTATTGCGTTTTATATTCTGTTTTATATTCGGACGGTATAATTGTAATACAGTTGAGTTTTAATATTGGTGGACATTTTATTGCGTATGAACAATTTCATTTGATTTGTTGTAGACACTGTGTTGTTAATTACGAACTGTTTTACTATAACAATTAAAGGTGTGATTAGTGACTTAATTGGTGTCTTGTACTTATTTTGTTTCCACTGTACCTACGACGATCGAGTAGACCGTCGTAACAGTGGTGCCAGAAGTGGGATAGAAAGGTTAACAGTGGAAACAGTGGATACTTTGTACAAGACGAGTGTAATTCGTAATTAATCGAAAAACAATGGATGCCAGTCAGATGATGGAAAATTTCCAGGCGCTGTTGTTGCAGACAGAAGAACGACGACGACAGGATTCAGAGAAAGCGGAAGAGAGACAGAAAACCCTCCTGCTGGAAGCAGAGGAAAGACGCAGACAGGAGGCGGAAGAAACAGAAAGACGACAAAAAGAAGAACGAATACAAGAAAGAGAAGAAGCAGAGAAACGACAGGATGAGAAACACAGACACGAGGCGGAAGAAGCAGAGAAACGTAGACAGGAGGCGGAAGAAGCAGAAAAACGACAGGATGAAAAACGCAAGCAGGAGGCAGATGACATCAAAGCGTTAATTCATGAACAAAAGCAGATGCAAGAACATACTACCGCAGAATTGGGTCTCCTACGTGGTGACGTAGGTGAATTACGAGGTGAGCTCAACAATCAGATTACCAGAATATCTGACGTAGAAGAATCCATGTCAAATAAAATAGCTAAAGTAGAAAAATCTGTCTTGACTGTGGAAGAAGTTATGTCAACAAAAATATCTGCAGTAGAAAACTCAATGGCAAACATAAGAGAACAAATTAAAATTGAAGTTGAACAGTGCATGAAGATTCAACCAAAACAAATTTCTGAACAGACTGTACCAGTGATCAAGACAGAAAAATACACAGAAAATAAGTTAACAGAGAAAGTCACTTTGCCTGCAGTAGGGACAGTTCATGTCAAAGCTCCAACCTTTGACGGAAGCACTCACTGGGCAACGTACCTCCGCCAATTTGAAGCTGCTGCATGCGCAAATAATTGGACAGAAAAAGACAAGGCTGTTTCACTTGTTCTTGCATTAAAAGGACCCGCGGCAGAACTACTACAGAAAGTGCCACCTGACAGCCAGAACACCTATGCCGAGTTGATAAAAGCTCTGGAATTACGGTATGGTGATAAACATTTGAGAGATGTGTACTGCACCCAGTTGAGAGCAAGGCGACAGCATTCCGGGGAAAGTCTTCAAGAGTTTGAAGCAAGTATCGACAGACTAATTAGACTGGCCTATCCTGAAGCGCCAGAAGATTTTCGAACGCGTTTTGCGATGCAGAGATTTACTGCCGGTGTCCGAGATAACGAACTACAGCAAGTGTTACGAATTGCAAGACACCAGAACAGTGCGGACGCCCTGGTACATGCTTTGCAATTTGAGGCCGCCAAATCAGCGTCTGGTTGGACAAGTCATAAAGTGCGCGAGCTAAAAGATCGAGACGGCACAGACGATGAGGAAGAAGAACAAGGAACAGAGACTCGACGGTCGGCGCCACAGAATAAAATAAGAAAGGATGGAAGACCGAAGTGTTATCGATGTGGGAAACCTGAACATCTACAACGAGATTGTCGGGTTAGAATTCAGCAGCAGGGAAACGAGCAATAGTCGGTGCAACGGGGCGTGTGCTGACTAACTGGAGGAACGAAGCCCCTAGAGAATACGCAATTTCTACGCTTCAGAAAAACACCGGGAGCTTGGTAGTTACCGAATTTGTTCAAGAAAGGCCAACCTCGATTACAGTTGACACAGGCGCAACAGTTTCCATTGTGCGCCCCGACGTGGTGAAAGATCTCAAGCCAATCTGGTGCTCTTGCAGCTTGCGAACAGCTACTGGACGGCCTGTAAAAGTGTATGGAAAAGTGGAGATACACCTACGCCTCGGTAGACTTGAGTTTAATCATCAAGTACTTGTTGCAGACATTGTGGATGAAGCGATTCTTGGTGTGGACGTTATGAACGCATACGGATTTATAGTCGACTTCAAAAACAATGTCTTGAGAATCGGAGGCGAAGAGGTAATGCTATCAACAATGACGACAGCAGAAAAATCGATGGACGTCATAAACCAAGTGGCCGTAACTGTTCCGCCAAACTCCGGAAAGATCATCATGGTTAGAACTGCGGTAGATACTAGGGGCAAGTACCTAGTGCTCTATATTCGAACCCCAGGTAGTCAGCACACCGGGCATACTAATTGCCAGAAGTTTAGTAAAACCTGACGAAACCGGAAATGTACCTATTAGAGTGGCGAATATTTTGGATCAAGCTATCACTTTACAAAGCAATACGCTCCTAGGCAAATTGACTCCTGTGGCCTGGGTAGCCGGAATAACGCAACGAAGACCCAGTTCTTCGGATACTTCTAAATTACCAGAGGAACTGCAAGAATTATTGAACAGATCTTCTAACGACCTCTCAGGTGGTGAGGTAAAAGAACTCGGACAGTTTTTACACGAATTCAAAGATTGTTTTGCAGTTCGGGGACAGTCACTGGGAAGAACCTCTCTTGTGCAACATCGCATCAATACCGGGGACACAACACCGATACGCCAACCTCCTCGAAGGCCTCCATTATCTAAACAAGAGGAGATGTCTCGGTTAGTACAGGACATGTTGACAGAGGGAGTAACTGAACCTTCGTCAAGTGCTTGGTCTTCCCCTGTAGTGCTGGTAGCGAAGAAGGATGGTGGATTGCGTTTCTGCGTAGACTACCGGAGGTTACATGATGTTACAAAGAAAGACTGCTATCCATTACCTCGCGTTGACGATACACTCGACACGTTGTCCGGAGCACAGTGGTTTTACACACTGGACCTGAAGAGTGGATATTGGCAAGTGGGTCTTCATCAAGAAGACAAGGAAAAGACCGCTTTCTCAACCCCAAGTGGCTTATTCCAATTTAACGTCATGCCATTTGGACTCTGTAATGCACCGGCAACATTTGAGAGATTGATGGACCTGATACTCCGAGGCCTGACGTGGAAAACTTGCCTTGTTTACTTAGACGATGTCATAGTGATCGGGAAGACTTTCAAAGATCATTTGGAAAACCTTAAGGAAGTTCTAACTAGAATTCACGGTGCACAACTGAAGCTCAGCCCGAAGAAGTGTTCTCTATTCCAGAAGGAAGTACAGTATTTGGGCCATCTGGTTTCGGCAGCGGGCGTTAGCATGGATCCTAATAAAGTATACACCGTAAGAGACTGGCCAGTTCCGAAGAATAAACACGAAGTTCGGAGTTTCCTGGGGTTATGCTCATATTACCGACGTTTTGTGAAAGGCTTCGCTACTATTGCTAAACCACTACATGAGCTAACGGAAAATAAACGAAACTTCCAATGGTCGAGAGAGAACGTCATTTAGAATGGCATTTAGAACGTTGAAGATTGCATTATGTTCGCAGCCAATTCTCGCTTTTCCAGCTTCCGAAGGGAAGTACATCGTAGACACAGACGCAAGCAATACTGGTCTAGGAGCAGTTTTGTCTCAAGTGCAGAACGGTGAAGAACGAGTAATAGCGTATTACAGCAAGACGCTTTCTAAACCAGAGAGAAATTATTGTGTTACAAGAAGAGAGTTGTTGGCAATTGTCAGAGCTTTGGAGCACTTCCATAAATACCTCTATGGGAGAGCGTTTTCACTACGTACTGACCATGCTGCACTTGCATGGCTCTTGAGATTTAAAAATCCGGAAGGACAGTTGGCAAGGTGGCTCGAACGTCGGCAAGAGTACAACTTCAAGGTACAACATCGGCGGGGGCGCCTGCACGGTAATGCAGATGGCTTATCACGAAGACCGTGCCCGGAAGACTGCCGACATTGCCACAGAAAGGAAGAACAAAACTCAAGCGAACATGTTCAAGCCATCACTGTAGATTTCCTGGCTGATGGCTGGACAACACAAGACTGTCGACAAGAACAGATGACTGATGAAGACATTGGACCGATCTTGACAGCAAAAGAGGAAGGTCGCCGCCCGGATTGGCAAGATATCTGCCATGGTTCCGAAGTGCTGAAGGGCTACTGGGCACAATGGGAATCTCTCACCTTAGAAAACGGATTGCTGAAAAGGGCTTGGGAAAGTGCAGATGGACGAGACGTGGTCATGCAGTTGATAGTTCCCCGAAGTAAAGTGCAGTCTGTTTTGAAGGAGATGCATGATGGAACATCTGGAGGCCATCTTGGCGTTAACAAAACCCTTAACAAAATACGGAAGCGATTCTATTGGCTTCATCTTCGCCACGACGTAGAGGAATGGGTTCGGACGTGTGAAATATGTGCTGCAAGCAAGGGCCCACAAACCAGAAGCAGGGGAAAAATGAGACAGTATAACGTTGGACAACCTTTCGAGAGAATTGCCATAGACATTGCTGGACCATTCCCAGTTACTGACGATGGAAACCGGTACATCATGGTTGTAGGTGACTACTTTACTAAGTGGGTGGAAGCATACGCAATTCCAAATCATGAGGTTACCACTGTGGCAAAGCAGTTAGTTCACAACTTCTGTTGCCGTTATGGAGCCCCTATGGAAATCCATATGGATCAAGGGAGAAATTTCGAATCAGGAGTGTTTAAAGAATTATGCCGTCTACTGGGAATTCGAAAGACCAGGACAACGCCTCTGCATCCTCAGTCGGACGGGATGGTTGAGAGATTCAACAGGACACTTGAGCAGCATCTTTCGAAAGTTGTTGACGAGAACCAAACAGACTGGGACCAACGTATACCACTATTCCTTATGGCGTATAGGTCATCAGTACATGACACAGCCGGCATGACTCCAGCAAAATTGGTGTTTGGGCGGGAGATTCGTCTTCCTGGGGACTTGATGTTTGGATCACCTGAGACTCAGTCCCAAGAGCCAAAGAACTATTCCTCGCAATTAGAAAACCAACTGCGAGAAATGAATCGCTTGGTAAGAGGACGGCTCAAGATTGCCAGTGATAAAATGAAAACTCGGTATGACATTCGCAGCAATAGTGTGGGTTTCCAAGAAGGAGATCAGGTCTGGTTGTTCAATCCAAAGCGCCGTCGTGGTAGCTCACCTAAGCTTCAGTCTAACTGGGAAGGACCCTACACTGTAAAAAAAGGATTAACGATGTTGTTTATCGGATTCAACAGGAAGGACAGCGAAAGTTCAAGGTCGTCCACCTAGATCGCCTGGCTAAATACAAATTTAGAGACGCTTTGCCAGTTCGGGACGAACAGGCTTAAGGAGGGGGCAGTGCTACGACAGCATAGAACAATCTACGCGTTTATCGAATGCGCCAGAAAGATCTCGACGTAAGCGTGTGGTGTACGTGCTACTAAACGCATTTTGTGAGAATTTTCTCGACTGTGCCAGGCTCCGCTCGGGCGCTCGGACTGTGTCAAGGCCGTAGCAATTTACGTAGTTCGCGAGAGATAAGACGCAGTTTGGAAGCTTCTGGTGTGTGAGCGTATTATAAATACATCGCGTCGCGGCCTTAGTTTTCAGTTCAATGCAAGATTTTTGACTGTGCGGTTCGAGAGTATTAGTGCGATATATTTACAGAGCGGTTCGAGTTATTACGGTGTACGTTCAAGTAGTTATTAGTGAAGGATTGTGTTTTATATTCGGACGGTATAATTGTAATACAGTTGAGTTTTAATATTGGTGGACATTTTATTGCGTATGAACAATTTCATTTGATTTGTTGTAGACACTGTGTTGTTAATTACGAACTGTTTTACTATAACAATTAAAGGTGTGATTAGTGACTTAATTGGTGTCTTGTACTTATTTTGTTTCCACTGTACCTACGACGATCGAGTAGACCGTCGTAACAGTGGTGCCAGAAGTGGGATAGAACGGTTAACAGTGGAAACAGTGGATACTTTGTACAAGACGAGTGTAATTCGTAATTAATCGAAAAACAATGGATGCCAGTCAGATGATGGAAAATTTCCAGGCGCTGTTGTTGCAGACAGAAGAACGACGACGACAGGATTCAGAGAAAGCGGAAGAGAGACAGAAAACCCTCCTGCTGGAAGCAGAGGAAAGACGCAGACAGGAGGCGGAAGAAACAGAAAGACGACAAAAAGAAGAACGAATACAAGAAAGAGAAGAAGCAGAGAAACGACAGGATGAGAAACACAGACACGAGGCGGAAGAAGCAGAGAAACGTAGACAGGAGGCGGAAGAAGCAGAAAAACGACAGGATGAAAAACGCAAGCAGGAGGCAGATGACATCAAAGCGTTAATTCATGAACAAAAGCAGATGCAAGAACATACTACCGCAGAATTGGGTCTCCTACGTGGTGACGTAGGTGAATTACGAGGTGAGCTCAACAATCAGATTACCAGAATATCTGACGTAGAAGAATCCATGTCAAATAAAATAGCTAAAGTAGAAAAATCTGTCTTGACTGTGGAAGAAGTTATGTCAACAAAAATATCTGCAGTAGAAAACTCAATGGCAAACATAAGAGAACAAATTAAAATTGAAGTTGAACAGTGCATGAAGATTCAACCAAAACAAATTTCTGAACAGACTGTACCAGTGATCAAGACAGAAAAATACACAGAAAATAAGTTAACAGAGAAAGTCACTTTGCCTGCAGTAGGGACAGTTCATGTCAAAGCTCCAACCTTTGACGGAAGCACTCACTGGGCAACGTACCTCCGCCAATTTGAAGCTGCTGCATGCGCAAATAATTGGACAGAAAAAGACAAGGCTGTTTCACTTGTTCTTGCATTAAAAGGACCCGCGGCAGAACTACTACAGAAAGTGCCACCTGACAGCCAGAACACCTATGCCGAGTTGATAAAAGCTCTGGAATTACGGTATGGTGATAAACATTTGAGAGATGTGTACTGCACCCAGTTGAGAGCAAGGCGACAGCATTCCGGGGAAAGTCTTCAAGAGTTTGAAGCAAGTATCGACAGACTAATTAGACTGGCCTATCCTGAAGCGCCAGAAGATTTTCGAACGCGTTTTGCGATGCAGAGATTTACTGCCGGTGTCCGAGATAACGAACTACAGCAAGTGTTACGAATTGCAAGACACCAGAACAGTGCGGACGCCCTGGTACATGCTTTGCAATTTGAGGCCGCCAAATCAGCGTCTGGTTGGACAAGTCATAAAGTGCGCGAGCTAAAAGATCGAGACGGCACAGACGATGAGGAAGAAGAACAAGGAACAGAGACTCGACGGTCGGCGCCACAGAATAAAATAAGAAAGGATGGAAGACCGAAGTGTTATCGATGTGGGAAACCTGAACATCTACAACGAGATTGTCGGGTTAGAATTCAGCAGCAGGGAAACGAGCAATAGTCGGTGCAACGGGGCGTGTGCTGACTAACTGGAGGAACGAAGCCCCTAGAGAATACGCAATTTCTACGCTTCAGAAAAACACCGGGAGCTTGGTAGTTACCGAATTTGTTCAAGAAAGGCCAACCTCGATTACAGTTGACACAGGCGCAACAGTTTCCATTGTGCGCCCCGACGTGGTGAAAGATCTCAAGCCAATCTGGTGCTCTTGCAGCTTGCGAACAGCTACTGGACGGCCTGTAAAAGTGTATGGAAAAGTGGAGATACACCTACGCCTCGGTAGACTTGAGTTTAATCATCAAGTACTTGTTGCAGACATTGTGGATGAAGCGATTCTTGGTGTGGACGTTATGAACGCATACGGATTTATAGTCGACTTCAAAAACAATGTCTTGAGAATCGGAGGCGAAGAGGTAATGCTATCAACAATGACGACAGCAGAAAAATCGATGGACGTCATAAACCAAGTGGCCGTAACTGTTCCGCCAAACTCCGGAAAGATCATCATGGTTAGAACTGCGGTAGATACTAGGGGCAAGTACCTAGTGCTCTATATTCGAACCCCAGGTAGTCAGCACACCGGGCATACTAATTGCCAGAAGTTTAGTAAAACCTGACGAAACCGGAAATGTACCTATTAGAGTGGCGAATATTTTGGATCAAGCTATCACTTTACAAAGCAATACGCTCCTAGGCAAATTGACTCCTGTGGCCTGGGTAGCCGGAATAACGCAACGAAGACCCAGTTCTTCGGATACTTCTAAATTACCAGAGGAACTGCAAGAATTATTGAACAGATCTTCTAACGACCTCTCAGGTGGTGAGGTAAAAGAACTCGGACAGTTTTTACACGAATTCAAAGATTGTTTTGCAGTTCGGGGACAGTCACTGGGAAGAACCTCTCTTGTGCAACATCGCATCAATACCGGGGACACAACACCGATACGCCAACCTCCTCGAAGGCCTCCATTATCTAAACAAGAGGAGATGTCTCGGTTAGTACAGGACATGTTGACAGAGGGAGTAACTGAACCTTCGTCAAGTGCTTGGTCTTCCCCTGTAGTGCTGGTAGCGAAGAAGGATGGTGGATTGCGTTTCTGCGTAGACTACCGGAGGTTACATGATGTTACAAAGAAAGACTGCTATCCATTACCTCGCGTTGACGATACACTCGACACGTTGTCCGGAGCACAGTGGTTTTACACACTGGACCTGAAGAGTGGATATTGGCAAGTGGGTCTTCATCAAGAAGACAAGGAAAAGACCGCTTTCTCAACCCCAAGTGGCTTATTCCAATTTAACGTCATGCCATTTGGACTCTGTAATGCACCGGCAACATTTGAGAGATTGATGGACCTGATACTCCGAGGCCTGACGTGGAAAACTTGCCTTGTTTACTTAGACGATGTCATAGTGATCGGGAAGACTTTCAAAGATCATTTGGAAAACCTTAAGGAAGTTCTAACTAGAATTCACGGTGCACAACTGAAGCTCAGCCCGAAGAAGTGTTCTCTATTCCAGAAGGAAGTACAGTATTTGGGCCATCTGGTTTCGGCAGCGGGCGTTAGCATGGATCCTAATAAAGTATACACCGTAAGAGACTGGCCAGTTCCGAAGAATAAACACGAAGTTCGGAGTTTCCTGGGGTTATGCTCATATTACCGACGTTTTGTGAAAGGCTTCGCTACTATTGCTAAACCACTACATGAGCTAACGGAAAATAAACGAAACTTCCAATGGTCGAGAGAGAACGTCATTTAGAATGGCATTTAGAACGTTGAAGATTGCATTATGTTCGCAGCCAATTCTCGCTTTTCCAGCTTCCGAAGGGAAGTACATCGTAGACACAGACGCAAGCAATACTGGTCTAGGAGCAGTTTTGTCTCAAGTGCAGAACGGTGAAGAACGAGTAATAGCGTATTACAGCAAGACGCTTTCTAAACCAGAGAGAAATTATTGTGTTACAAGAAGAGAGTTGTTGGCAATTGTCAGAGCTTTGGAGCACTTCCATAAATACCTCTATGGGAGAGCGTTTTCACTACGTACTGACCATGCTGCACTTGCATGGCTCTTGAGATTTAAAAATCCGGAAGGACAGTTGGCAAGGTGGCTCGAACGTCGGCAAGAGTACAACTTCAAGGTACAACATCGGCGGGGGCGCCTGCACGGTAATGCAGATGGCTTATCACGAAGACCGTGCCCGGAAGACTGCCGACATTGCCACAGAAAGGAAGAACAAAACTCAAGCGAACATGTTCAAGCCATCACTGTAGATTTCCTGGCTGATGGCTGGACAACACAAGACTGTCGACAAGAACAGATGACTGATGAAGACATTGGACCGATCTTGAAAGCAAAAGAGGAAGGTCGCCGCCCGGATTGGCAAGATATCTGCCATGGTTCCGAAGTGCTGAAGGGCTACTGGGCACAATGGGAATCTCTCACCTTAGAAAACGGATTGCTGAAAAGGGCTTGGGAAAGTGCAGATGGACGAGACGTGGTCATGCAGTTGATAGTTCCCCGAAGTAAAGTGCAGTCTGTTTTGAAGGAGATGCATGATGGAACATCTGGAGGCCATCTTGGCGTTAACAAAACCCTTAACAAAATACGGAAGCGATTCTATTGGCTTCATCTTCGCCACGACGTAGAGGAATGGGTTCGGACGTGTGAAATATGTGCTGCAAGCAAGGGCCCACAAACCAGAAGCAGGGGAAAAATGAGACAGTATAACGTTGGACAACCTTTCGAGAGAATTGCCATAGACATTGCTGGACCATTCCCAGTTACTGACGATGGAAACCGGTACATCATGGTTGTAGGTGACTACTTTACTAAGTGGGTGGAAGCATACGCAATTCCAAATCATGAGGTTACCACTGTGGCAAAGCAGTTAGTTCACAACTTCTGTTGCCGTTATGGAGCCCCTATGGAAATCCATATGGATCAAGGGAGAAATTTCGAATCAGGAGTGTTTAAAGAATTATGCCGTCTACTGGGAATTCGAAAGACCAGGACAACGCCTCTGCATCCTCAGTCGGACGGGATGGTTGAGAGATTCAACAGGACACTTGAGCAGCATCTTTCGAAAGTTGTTGACGAGAACCAAACAGACTGGGACCAACGTATACCACTATTCCTTATGGCGTATAGGTCATCAGTACATGACACAGCCGGCATGACTCCAGCAAAATTGGTGTTTGGGCGGGAGATTCGTCTTCCTGGGGACTTGATGTTTGGATCACCTGAGACTCAGTCCCAAGAGCCAAAGAACTATTCCTCGCAATTAGAAAACCAACTGTGAGAAATGAATCGCTTGGTAAGAGGACGGCTCAAGATTGCCAGTGATAAAATGAAAACTCGGTATGACATTCGCAGCAATAGTGTGGGTTTCCAAGAAGGAGATCAGGTCTGGTTGTTCAATCCAAAGCGCCGTCGTGGTAGCTCACCTAAGCTTCAGTCTAACTGGGAAGGACCCTACACTGTAAAAAAAAGGAATAACGATGTTGTTTATCGGATTCAACAGGAAGGACAGCGAAAGTTCAAGGTCGTCCACCTAGATCGCCTGGCTAAATACAAATTTAGAGACGCTTTGCCAGTTCGGGACGAACAGGCTTAAGGAGGGGGCAGTGCTACGACAGCACAGAACAATCTACGCGTTTATCGAATGCGCCAGAAAGATCTCGACGTAAGCGTGTGGTGTACGTGCTACTAAACGCATTTTGTGAGAATTTTCTCGACTGTGCCAGGCTCCGCTCGGGCGCTCGGACTGTGTCAAGGCCGTAGCAATTTACGTAGTTCGCGAGAGATAAGACGCAGTTTGGAAGCTTCTGGTGTGTGAGCGTAATTATAAATACATCGCGTCGCGGCCTTAGTTTTCAGTTCAATGCAAGATTTTTGACTGTGCGGTTCGAGAGTATTAGTGCGATATATTTACAGAGCGGTTCGAGTTATTACGGTGTACGTTCAAGTAGTTATTAGTGAAGTATTGTGTTTTATATTCGGACAGTATAATTGTAATACAGTTGAGTTTTAATATTGGTGGACATTTTATTGCGTATGAACAATTTCATTTGATTTGTTGTAGACACTGTGTTGTTAATTACGAACTGTTTTACTATAACAAATAAAGGTGTGATTAGTGACTTAATTGGTGTCTTGTACTTATTTTGTTTCCACTGTACCTACGACGATCGAGTAGACCGTCGTAACAATATTATGTTAAATGTATTGACTGAAATTGATTAATGAAGGTGTTTTGAATTAATGTTTGTAAACTTGGCCAGGATGGCAATACATGTTAAAAAGTTGATAAGTAGTTCTTATAGTTATGTTATAAAATAATGAAAGGTTCAAGGATGAACTAATTAATATAATGAATTAAAACCAGGAAATATAAATTAATGTAAGTAGCCATAAACCAGTGACTATTTGTACAGTAGGTCAGGTAAAGAAAATTAAGTTAACAACAAAATCATTATAACAGTTGTAAGAAAACTTATAGGCCTAAATTTAATATTTGTAAAAGGAAATTAATACCCTTTTAATAAGTCCAGTCTAATGAAACTATAGTAAAATATATACGGTTTAATAAGGTAGATTGGGTGAGAGTTTTAAGTAATTTGGTGTAATTCCAAGCATGGAGTATTTTATTAAATATCGGTATGGAGAACCATACATGACTTCCATATTCTAAGATTTATATTTAAAATCATTTTTGAAATGAAATATTACCATAGAAACTACTTCTTTCTACTTACTGCTTCAGCCTTAACCACAGTACTGTGGTCACTAACGTATACCACCTCACGTTATCGCACTCGATTTTCACTGATGATGGAAGTCAATGGCACTGCCGAAACGTCTGGGTTTGTAGAAAACATTGGACTACGGCCAAATATCCTGGGAAGGATGTTTAACAAAAACTACTTCTTTGTTTCCGATAACGCTGTACACATATATATAAAAAATATGCATAAAATTAATGGCTTGTATAAGTTAATGATTGATCTCCATTAAGTAGTGCTCAAGTTTCCAAAGTTTTAATATTATGATGTCCGTAATTAAAACATCAGAGCAGGTTTAGTGTGTATGAGGGTTCACCGTGGACAAAAGTTTTCAACATTTCCTATTGTGCGTTGCTTAGAATAAATCTGCGAATCTACAGTGTATGTTTCACAGAACAAACACGCGGAAAAGAAGGAGCGCTCCGAAGTCACTCATGGACCCTCAGCATCTTGCAGAGGGTTCATTCCCTAAAGACGAAAAGTCTGTCTATGAATCATTCCTCTGTAAACACGTGCAGTTACACTGCCCAGCGATCCACAGGAAGCAAATCGCTATCCACGCTGGACACTTTTTCGGCTTGCATGCGTTATGTTGGTATGGGTTCGGCACTTTCCATTTAAAAACCGTGCAAATGTAAGAAAATAAACATGAATGAGGCCAGAAATAACGCGAATTGTGTGTGTGTGTGTGTGTGTGTGTGTGTGTGTGTGTGTGTGTGTGTGTGTGTGTGTGTGTGTGTGTGTGTGTGTGTCTTCCCTGCCTTTTTATTGCGGTAGTGATAATAATAAAATGGAAACGTAAACCGTACATAACTGAGATATGCTTGCCTGCCACGCACGATATATTTTCTCTTATACATGACTAGCATAATACCCGTGCTTCGCTACGGAGTTTCACGTTGTACGTAATAAAAATGTTAGTTTAATTAATAAAGTTTAATTAAAGTAGGCTTCTTAAAAATAAATAGCTGTTGCCCACAACTTCGTTCGCGTGGTCTTCAATTTAATGCGATAATATATTTAGAACAGAATCTATTCTATTGGGTTGGCATAGTAACCAGATCTAATAGTTTTTTAAGACCGCAAAGGACCCCCCCAGAGGATCGTATTGAAAAAAACACCTGTCCTATGTTGGTTCTCCCGTTGCGTAAAATATTTGTGCCAAGTTTGGTTGAAATCGGTCCAATGGTTTAGGTGGAGACGTGGAAGACCCCAAAGGATCGTATCGAAAAAAAACACTTGTCCTATGTTGGTTCTCCCTTTGCATAAAATATTTGTGCCAAGTTTGGTTGAAATCGGTCCAGTGGTTTAGGAGGCGATGTGGAAGACCCCAAAGAACCCCCAAAAGGACCCCATCGAAAAAACACCTATCCTATGTTGGTTCTCCCGTTGCGTAAAATATTTGTGCCAAGTTTGGTTGAAATCGGTACAGTGGTTTAGGAGGAGATGTGGAAGAAACCTTCGCGGACGTGCGCACAACAACTCACCGAAGTTTCATCGCAATCGGATGAATGGTATAGGAACGCATACGGGACAAACAAAGAAACATTCATTTTTATATACATGATGTAAACTATACCACTTACTTGACATAAACCGTGATAGCTAAGCTAATGTACAACATATATGTATTAATTATACACATAAATGTTCCTCGATAGACACTCTATCTATTGGCGAAAACTTGAATAAAATCCGTTCAGTACTTCCTGAGATTAGCGATTTCAAACACACAGAGAAAACGCACCGACTTCACTTTATACTATGTACATATTTACATTAAAATGAAAAAATTATAATTTTATTGCCTGGCAACAAAATTATTTTATTTTAACAATTACCATTGTTTGAAAAATTTTAAATGAATTTTCATGTACTTTACTCTTGTTAAAACGTAAAAGGTTGCAGGTAAACTACCCCTTCCCCTTAACCGATCTTCACCAAAATCAAAAGGCCTTGAGTCCTCTACAATTCAGTGACGTATGCAAAAAATTATTTGATTCTGTTTGAATATGCGGCAGTTACCGTTCGTCATAGAAAATACGCTTGATAAAAAAACGTTGCAGGTAAACTACCCCTTCCCCTTAACCGATCTTCACCAAAAACAATAGGTCTTGAGTACTCTACAAATCACGGCTGTATGCAAAAAATTATTTGATTCTGTTTGAATTTGCGGCAGTTATCGTTTGCCATAGAAAAAAAATCTACAGACACACAGACACACACACACACACACATACACACACACACACAGACAGACACACACACAGACACTTTTCAGAAAACGACTTTTTTTTATGTTTTGAGTGTAGTAGAATCAGAATCTGCAATAATCTCGTACACAATTTTTTTGCCATCACCATACTTCCATTCCTTAAGGAATATGGAAGTAAAAAGAGTAGTAATGTTTTATAATTCTGGCTCTAGGATATCAAATATCATCCAATGACATAAAGTAGTGGTTGTTAGGGTAACTAAAATGTAAAAAATCTTGTTGATTTTCAATTATTCGATTGTTATATGCTATTGAGTTCAGATGAGGAGACAAATTTAAAATATTGGTATGGAGAACCATAATGACTTCCATATTCTAAGATTTATATTTAAATCTTAATATCGCCTGCCAAGCGCGATATATTTTCTCTTATACATGATTTACATTAAAATGAAAAAATTATAATTTTATTGCCTGGCAACAAAATTATTTTATTTTCAACAATTACCATTGTTTCAAAACGTTTAAATAAATTTTCAAGTACTTTACTCTTGTTAAAACGTAAAAGGTTGCAGGTAAACTACCCCTTCCCCTTAACCGATCTTCACCAAAATCGAAAGTCCTTGAGACCTCTACAATTCAGGGACGTATACAAAAAATTATTTGATTCTGTTTGAATTTGCGGCTGTTATCATTTGCCATAGAAAATACGCTTGATCAAAAACCTTGCCGGTAAACTACCCCTTCCCCTTAACCGATCTTCACCAAAAACAATAGGTCTTGAGTACTCTACAAATCACGGCTGTATGCAAAAAATTATTTGATTCTGTTTGAATTTGCGGCAGTTATCGTTTGCCATAGAAAAAAATCTACAGACACACAGACACACACACACACAGACACACACACAGACACTTTTCGGAAAACGACTTTTTTTCATGTTTTGAGTGTAGTAGAATCAGAATCTGCAATAATCTCGTACACGATTTTTTTTGCCATCACCATACTTCCATTCCTTAAGGAATATGGAAGTAAAAAGAGTAGTAATGTTTTATAATTCTGGCTCTAGGATATGAAATATCATCCAATGACATAAAGTAGTGGTTGTTAGGGTAACTAAAATGTAAAAAATCTTGTTGATTTTCAATTATTCGATTGTTATATGCTATTGAGTTCAGATGAGGAGACAAATTTAAAATATTGGTATGGAGAACCATAATGACTTCCATATTCTAAGATTTATATTTAAATCTTAATATCGCCTGCCAAGCGCGATATATTTTCTCTTATACATGATTTACATTAAAATGAAAAAATTATAATTTTATTGCCTGGCAACAAAATTATTTTATTTTCAACAATTACCATTGTTTCAAAACGTTTAAATAAATTTTCAAGTACTTTACTCTTGTTAAAACGTAAAAGGTTGCAGGTAAACTACCCCTTCCCCTTAACCGATCTTCACCAAAATCGAAAGTCCTTGAGACCTCTACAATTCAGGGATGTATGCAAAAAATTATTTGATTCTGTTTGAATTTGCGGCTGTTATCATTTGCCATAGAAAATACGCTTGATAAAAAAACGTTGCCGGTAAACTACCCCTTCCCCTTAACCGATCTTCACCAAAAACAATAGTCTTGAGTACTCTACAAATCACGGCTGTATGCAAAAAATTATTTGATTCTGTTTGAATTTGCGGCAGTTATCGTTTGCCATAGAAAAAAATCTACAGACACACAGACACACACACACACAGACACACACACAGACACTTTTCGGAAAACGACTTTTTTTCATGTTTTGAGTGTAGTAGAATCAGAATCTGCAATAATCTCGTACACGATTTTTTTTGCCATCACCATACTTCCATTCCTTAAGGAATATGGAAGTAAAAAGAGTAGTAATGTTTTATAATTCTGGCTCTAGGATATCAAATATCATCCAATGACATAAAGTAGTGGTTGTTAGGGTAACTAAAATGTAAAAAATCTTGTTGATTTTCAATTATTCGATTGTTATATGCTATTGAGTTCAGATGAGGAGACAAATTTAAAATATTGGTATGGAGAACCATAATGACTTCCATATTCTAAGATTTATATTTAAATCTTAATATCGCCTGCCAAGCGCGATATATTTTCTCTTATACATGATTTACATTAAAATGAAAAAATTATAATTTTATTGCCTGGCAACAAAATTATTTTATTTTCAACAATTACCATTGTTTCAAAACGTTTAAATAAATTTTCAAGTACTTTACTCTTGTTAAAACGTAAAAGGTTGCAGGTAAACTACCCCTTCCCCTTAACCGATCTTCACCAAAATCGAAAGTCCTTGAGACCTCTACAATTCAGGGATGTATGCAAAAAATTATTTGATTCTGTTTGAATTTGCGGCTGTTATCATTTGCCATAGAAAATACGCTTGATAAAAAAACGTTGCCGGTAAACTACCCCTTCCCCTTAACCGATCTTCACCAAAAACAATAGGTCTTGAGTACTCTACAAATCAGGGCTGTATGCAAATAATCTTTTGATTCTGTTTGAATTTGCGGCTGTTATCGTTTGCCATAGAAAATACCCTTGTTAAAAAAACGTTGCAGGTAAACTACCCCTTTCCCTCAACCGATCTTCACCAAAACCAATAGGCCTTGAGAACTCTACAATTTAGGGCTGTATGCAAATAATCATTTGATTCTGTTTGACTTTGCGGCTGTTATCGTTTGCCAAAAAAAAAAAATTTCCCTTGATAAAAAAAAACCGTTGCTGGTAAACTACCCCTTCCTTCAACCGATCTTCACCAAAAACAATAGGTCGTGAGTACTCTACAAATCAGGGCTGTATGCAAAAAATTATTTGATTCTGTTTGAATTTGCGGCAGTTATCGTTTGCCATAGAAAAAAAATCTACAGACACACACACAGACACTTTTCGGAAAACGACTTTTTTTCATGTTTTGAGCGTAGTAGAATCAGAATCTGCAATAATCTCGAACACGATTTTTTTTGCCATCACCATACTTCCATTCCTTAAGGAATATGGAAGTAAAAGGATGACACAAATTAACGAAAAATGAATCAAAATTAATAAATTAAAGTCAAAACCTATTCCTATAAAACAATATAAATAATATAAAATATATTAGATGAATAATAAAATAAATTAGATTTCAAAAATATAACCATATACCTCCAAAATGTCGAGAAATTCTTATTTCACTCGTCAAGATAATTCCGTTGGATTTAGTATTGAACCTGATTTCCCATCTAACCAGGAGACTAATTGATGGAAGAAAAAAGCCTAAATTAATGGAATTATAGAAAAATATAATCAAGGACCTTGTTTCTGAAGATATAAACCTCACTTTCAAGAAGGAAGTTATAATACGACTCCAATTCCATCGAGACCGACAACCACAAGGATCGTAAGAGAAGAACGAAGATTAGAAGAGTTCCCGCGGCTTTCCAGGACATCACACCGTCGATTTTATTAATAATCGGAACACTTTTTCTGGATTGATGTAACCTAAATTGTAAATCTTCAACTGTTTGCAGACGAACAATGCTGCCTTGAGAATCATCAAACCCGGTAACACCAGCTTATATTTAATTTTAATATAGTAAGAACTAATAACATTTTGTAATACTAAGTAACCTTAATTTTGCATTACCTGGCCTTACTAATCGTTAAAAGAATCACACGTACCCTGGGATAAGAGATAGTTAATATTATATTTAATTTGTATAAAATAAAAGGAGCATGGTCAACTAAACAATCGATTCATCATTGTATAATCGATATCACTCTATTATAATCAGGAAGAGCACTGTTAGAAGTTGAATTAAAGTACAAAATAAATAAAGAATCTTTCTTGTATATGATGATGCTTTATATTATTGTAGAATAGGTATTATATGTTGTGGGTGGAATAATTTACAGGTAAAAGGGTGAGTAAAAGCTAGCGAACAAGTTAACCTAGAAGCAAGCCAATTACGAATAACAGCGCTCATAGTCAACAGCTGGTAGAACGTGAGATTACCGAACTAGCGTGTTTCCTGCACAATTTTTGAATTGAATTACACAATACGGACTGACTAGGGTTGGAGAGAATTCTAACTCAGCAAGACGAGCCAACGTCCAAGCGTACATAAAAAACTTAGTGTTCCGAGTCGTCAATATTATAGTGATATTTAGTTAAGTAACGGACACGTCATGGACAACGAAATCCAAGAATTTAACTCAGCAAGACGAGCCAACGTCCAAACGTACATAAAAAACTTAGTGTTCCGAGTCGTCAATATTATAGTGATATTTAGTTAAGTAACGGACACGTCATGGACAACGAAATCCAAGAATGGAGAGAATTCTTAATTTATTAATTAAATACATGGATTATATCATTGATATTGAGTAAACATTGAGTAATTAGGTAAAACCGTGTAATAGTATACATAAAAGTTATAATAACACAATAATAAATATATTTGTCTATTAAAATTGAGTTACAGGAGGTCACCTATAAGACTACATAATAAACATTTCCTTAATAACAGATTGATTAAAAACCACATCAATACTTTTTCTTTACAAAGTGGCGCATACCAACGTGGAGTTTGATTAAACCCCAGTACACATGATAAACAGAGTTTCATTACAAATTGTAACCCAACAGTGGGGCTTTTAAACATCCTCAAATATAGTTAACAAAGTCACATACTCGTATACACTAGAAAAGTAATCCTATAAGTTAGATTACAAAGTGGCGCCCAACGTGGGGCTTTAGTTAAGTAAAAAAATCGTCTTAATTATTACTTAACTTGAGCAGGCAACCATTAGAGGCACAGGAATGCATACTAGAGGTGTTTCTAAAAGGATGGAGAAGGAACAAGGAACAGAAGAAGACCGGCGGGAAGAAGAAACAGAAGTAATCACAAACACGGAAAAGGAAATAGTTGAAGAGGAAGCCCAAGGGGACCAACCAGAAAAAGCGGAAGCCAGAAGAGAACCAGATTGGCAAGAAATGATGAGGATGATGATGGAGAAAATTGATAGCATTAAGGAAAGCAATAAACAAACCATAGATGAAAATTTTAAGAAACAGGAGGAAAACTCAAAACAAACTAATGAAAAAATAGACAGTATTAATGAAAACTCAAAGAAACAAAACGAAATTTTGAGTGAGAATTTAATCAAAATAATGAATGAGAAGTTTGATAAAAATAAAGAGGAAAATGATGAGAATAACCGGCTGATAAACGAAAGCTTAAAACAAATTAATGAAAGGTTTGACAGGAACGATGAGAGCTTAAGGCAGATTCAAGAAAATCACAAACAGATCGACGAGAAAATTGAAAACAGTAATAAGGAGTTGAGGCAAATTATAAATGAACAAAACCAAGTGTTGAGGGAAGTCATCGAGGAAAGGGTTGCAAATGTCAATGAAACACTCAATAAAAGGGTAGATAATAATGAAGCGGAAGTAAGACAGCAAATAACTGAAATTAAGGTGGATCTGGAAAAGACAGATGAAACCATCGTACAACTCGCAATGGAAGTAGAGGCTAAAATTAACCAGGGGGAAAATGCTAACAAAACTATGATAAAGGAAGTACAATTAGAAACCCAAGAGAAATTGGACGAAGTGCAAATTAATATAGCTGGGAGAATTGAAATATTAAATAACGAGATAACACAAATAAAAACCCAAGTGGTTCAAAATAAAGAAACTGTAGAAAATATGAAAAATCAGGAATTGATTAATATAAAGGAATCAATAGAAATTTTACAAAATCGACCCATGTATCTGGCGCATCACATAGCCCCTGAGCAAAAAGAAAATATTAATTTTAAAATTTATAGAGGAAATCCTATAGAATTTCTGGAGAGAATAGAGGAATGGTTTAGCAGGACTAAGGTAACCCGATGGAACGTAATAAAAAGTTTATTAGATGAGTGTTTTAAAAGTATAAATGATAATTGGTGGTCAGCAGTCCGGAATGAACTCAATGATTATGAAGAGTTTAAAAGGACTTTTAGGTCGAAATACTGGTCGGATTCCGTACAGAACATGATTAGAGATAACATTACCAATGGCAGATTCAATTTTAAACAAGAGCAGTCACCGACTACTTACTTTTTGGGAAAGGTGTGTTTGGCGCGTCATTTGGAACCGCGAATACCAGAGGAATGTTTGGTAAATAAATTATCTTACCATTTTGAAGAAGAGATAGTTTGTGCCAGACGCAGTGGACAAGTGAAGACAATAGAAGCAATGGAAATCTTGTTGGCCAGTTACGAAATGGAAGACTACTATCAAAGGTCCCGACGGCAAGGTGAATATTCCAACAATAGGAGGGAGGAGCCAAATCAAGAGTCGCATACAGGAACAAATCGATCTAACCATAATAATTATCACCGAAGGGTGAATGACCAATTTACAAATAATCGTTATCGCAACAATCATTACCCAAATAATCACTATGTTAATTATGATAATAACCGATACAGAGCAGGCCGCAGGAATTTTGATAATGGGAGAGAGTATTGGAATAACAACCGTACAAACAACGACCAACGACATCACCCCAGTAATAGAAGTCGAGAGGAAAATCTACCTAGACACCAAGAAAACCATAGAGAATTTAGACCCGATAATGGCAACCCAGGAACCACTGCGAGGGACGATCGTCCGCAGGATAGGATGGAAAACTAAGTACAGCAGTGGAAGTATCAAGTAACCCCTCGCTGCTGGGATTGGAAGGGTATGTACGAACACAAAGGAAAGCAACCAAATTTTAAACATTACAAGGAACAATTATTTAAAGGACGTACGAAATGATTTAACGGAGGAAGTGTTACCGTCAGAGAATAAAACTGACAATCAAATTATATATATAATGGCAGAATTACAGGGAGTTATGACAGAGATGGTGATTGATACCGGCGCGAACGTGTCACTCCTGGACAAGGTAGAATATAACCGAATAAAGGAGATGTATAAGAAAAATATACCAACATTACCAGTTAATAACATGGTAATTATAGGTGCTACTGGCAGACCAAATAAAACAATACGACAGCAAGTAATGATGGAAGTATCTAGTGAAGGTAAAACTATTCCTATGGTGTTTATGGTAGCTCAAGGATTACCATTTAAAGCGATGCTAGGGTGTGATACACTGCGGCGCCACTCAGCTATTATTAATATGGGCAGAGGAAGAATAACCCTGTACCATGAAAATGGAGAATGGTCAAGTGAAATAGTGGATCATAAAAATGCCACTCACCAATGACATTCTTTTACTCTAATGCGTGATGATGAAATGGAATATAGAACACCTTTTGAAGAATTAGCCTGTACTAAGGAGAATGAATGGAAAGAAAAATTGCAAGAGATTTATTTATTTAAAACTGCCAGTAATAATAATGAAGTAACACCTGAACAAAAGAATCAATTAATAAAGATTTATAACAAATATAAAAAAGTATTTTCGGATTTGCCAGGAAAGGCCAAGAATTTTATTTGTGAATTATTAGTTAAACATCCCATTAACTTTAACCGGAAATCATATCCTATACCCCAATCCCTAAAGCCAGCAGTGAGAAGGGAAATACAGAGTATGATGGAACAGGACATAATTGAGTATAGCTCATTACCATACACTAGCCCTATAGTAGCCATAAAGAAAAAGGACGGTACCGTACGCTTATGTTTGGACGCCAGGGAGATAAATAAAAATATAATAAATGATAGAACCTCACCAGGGGAAATTGAAGAGTTAATGAAGAAATTTAAGAATTGCAGATATATGAGTATTTGGGATGCTGTTTGTGGATACTGGCAGGTGGAGTTACATCCCAACAGTAGAAATTACGTTGCCTTTATATTTGAAGGTAGAAATTATCATTTTAAACGTCTTCCTTTTGGATTAGTAAACTCTGTGGCGGTTTTTATTAAATGCATGGACCAGGTTCTAGGTGAAGAAGTGTTAGCCTTCACAACAGTATATGTAGATGATATATTGGTAACTTCAACCACATGGGAGGAACATTGCCAACGTGTGGAAATGGTGTTAAGCAAGTTAGAAAAGAGCAACATTACATTGAAATTGAATAAGTCAAAATTATTAACCAATCAATTAAAATTCCTAGGGTTCATTTTCTCTGAAAATGGAATATCAACATCCCCTGAAAAAGTGGAAGCTATTCAAAACTTCCCCAGACCTAAAAACATTAGACAGCTGCAATCATTCCTAGGAGTGTGCAACTATTACCGGAAATTCCAAAGGAATTATTCCCAATTAACAGCAAGATTTAAACACTTGCTGTCATCTAAACATAAATGGAAGTGGAAAGAGGAAGATGATGAGACATTCATTTTAATTAAGGAGAAATTTTTACAAAACATCATTCTGCATCATCCTGATTTTGATCAGAAATTTTTTATAAATTGTGACGTCAGTGATGTGAGTCTGGGTGCGGAACTATATCAGGAAGATCAAGGAGACCACCAAGTAATTAGTTTTGCCAGCAGGGTCTTAAATCAGTGTGAAAGAAATTACAGTGTCACGGAAAAGGAATTATTGAGTGTGGTATTTGCATGCAGTAAATTCCGCACATATGTATTAGGTTATCCTTTAACAGTACGGTCTGACCACAAATCCATATCATTCATACAAAGGTGCAAACTAAGCCATGGTAGATTAACTCGTTGGATATTGGCTCTCCAGGAATACAACATAACATGGGAATACGTGCCAGGTAAACAGAACACTGTAGCTGATGCTCTATCTAGGGTGAACCTGGAGAATGGTACTTTTGAAATTGAAAGGGAGGATGTTGGAAAAATATATCTTGTAATATTAGCTAGAGAAGAATTAGTAGAAGTATTAACCAAAATTCAGGAAGAACAAGCAAGGGATCAGAGATTGTCCACCATACGAGAACGTCTCATCAGTAATGATACTATAATTATGCAGTATTATCAAAATTATAAAGGGTTAATCTTCATAAAATCCCCTGTTGTAAAAAATAGATGGAAATTATACATTCCCAAATCTACAGAATCATTAATAATAAAGAATTATCATCAAATGTATGGACACATGGGTTCCATCAAAGTAGTAAAGACACTGGAGGAGCATGTGTATATTAAGGGTTTGAATAAGAAGGTAAGGGAATTAATAAAACGATGTGGAATATGTCAAAGGGTTAAGGTAAACAATGAACAAAAGGAGGGGTCATTAATAACCATTACTTCAGAAAGGAAATTAGAAAAAACGTTTCTTGACATTTGCGGGCCTTTCCCATGTAGTGGAGGCAGGCGCCGATATAAATATATTGTAATCATCTTGGACCATTTCACACGTTACACTAAGCTGTACCCTATCAGCAAGGCATCCACCAATGTTATCATCAAGGTAATCGCAGAAAAGTACCTCATAGATGTGGGCACTCCATATTCCATAATAACGGACCATGGAACCCAGTTCAAGGGTCGAAAATGGAAATTAGAAATGTCAAATCGAGGAATTAAAACCTACAAAACTTCAATTTATCATCCTAGTAGTAAT
Organism: Magicicada septendecula; assembly: GCA_034769895.1. Lineage (NCBI taxonomy): Eukaryota > Metazoa > Arthropoda > Insecta > Hemiptera > Cicadidae > Magicicada > Magicicada septendecula. The sequence continues at coordinate 285,453,021 of CM068373.1, forward strand.
CCAGCAGAAAGGGTACTCAGAGAGGTAGGACGAGTACTTCGTACTTATTGTTATGACAATCGTAGGAAATGGAGTGAATTCTTACATGAAACCGAAACCTTTTTAAATATTGCTCATCACGAAACCATTGGTGTTACACCATACCAGATGATGTTTTCAAAACTGCCACCTCGAGAAATTACCAAATTAATACCATTCCCTGAAGGACCTGAAGAAGAACTTGACCTTACCCATGTGTATAATAGACTACTCCACAAACTGGAAACCCGAAGGAAAAAACAGGATGCTACCCGAAAAAACATCATTAAATACACCATCGGCCAAAAAATTTTATTAAGAAACCGTCAGCAACGAAGCAGTTCCAAAGGAATAGCAAAGAAATTGTTGCTATTATATGTTGGACCTTTTGTAATAAGCCAGGACAATCAGAACAATACATACGTGGTATCTGACCCCATAAATAATAGAGTGAAGGGTACCTATAATCAAACGGAAATAAAAAAATATTATGAGTAAGAGGACAACCTGGTCAGGTACGAGCTATAAGTTTATTTTTACTAAACTTAGTTGAGCCAAAATAAACTTCTTTCAAAGGGGGAGTGTTATGTAACGTAACAGATTTGAGGTCCCCAACGTTGCATAAAAAAACGAAGTAACTATGGTTTAGAACAATACCCAAAATATTAAGGTTACTAAGTAATTAATACATTTGAGGTGTACATAAATTTAAAAGATGTAATGAATAATATGGGGTGTAAAATATAAACATTGTATCAAATGGGAGGAGTTTAATATGTAGTAAAGAAGTATAAAATACTATTCAAATTAACATTTAATGTGTTGCAAATTGTACTTATTGTTATGCTGTAGCATGATGTAGTGGTTACAGGATATTTATTTTATGTTTTGTGGATAGTAAGAGGGAAACTGTTGTTTTATAGAAGTACTTAGTCAGTGGTACTCCTTTCATTTATGTTAAAATTGTCTTTAGACAATTAAGTATAAATACCTGTTAGGTATTATATTATGTTAAATGTATTGACTGAAATTGATTAATGAAGGTGTTTTGAATTAATGTTTGTAAACTTGGCCAGGATGGCAATAAGTGTTGAAAAGTTGGTAAGTAGTTCTTATAGTTATGTTATAAAATAATGAAAGGTTCAAGGATGAACTAATTAATATAATGAATTAAAACCAGGAAATATAAATTAATGTAAGTAGCCATAAACCAGTGACTATTTGTACAGTAGGTCAGGTAAAGAAAATTAAGTTAACAACAAAATCATTATAACAGTTGTAAGAAAACTTATAGGCCTGAATTTAATATTTGTAAAAGGAAATTAATACCCTTTTAATAAGTCCAGTCTAATGAAACTATAGTAAAATATATACGGTTTAATAAGGTAGTATGGGTGAGAGTTTTAGGTAATTTGGTGTAATTCCAAGCATGGAGTATTTTATTAAAAAAGAGTAGTAATGTTTTATAATTCTGGCTCTAGGATATCAAATATCATCCAATGACAGAAAGTAGTGGTTGTTAGGGTAACTAAAATGTAAAAAATCTTGTTGATTTTCAATTATTTGATTGTTATATGCTATTGAGTTCAGATGAGGAGACAAATTTAAAAAGGATGACACAAATTAACGAAAAATGAATCAAAATTAATAAATTAAAGTCAAAAATTATTCCTATAAAACAAACCGATGAATAATAAAATAAATTAGATTTCAAAAATATAACCATATACCTCCAAAAGGTCGAGAAATTCTTATTTCACTCGTCAAGATAATTCCGTTGAATTTAGTATTGAACCCGATTTCCCATCTAACCAGGAGACTAATTGATGGAAGAAAAAAGCCTAAATTAATGGAATTATAGAAAAATATAATCAAGGACCTTGTTTCTGAAGATATAAACCTCACTTTCAAGAAGGAAGTTATAATACGACTCCAATTCCATCGAGACCGACAACCACAAGGATCGTAAGAGAAGAACGAAGATTAGAAGAGTTCCCGCGGCTTTCCAGGACATCACACCGTCGATTTTATTAATAATCGGAACACTTTTTCTGGATTGATGTAACCTAAATTGTAAATCTTCAACTGTTTGCAGACGAACAATGCTGCCTTGAGAATCATCAAACCCGGTAACACCAGCTTATATTTAATTTTAATATAGTAAGAACTAATAACATTTTGTAATACTAAGTAACCTTAATTTTGCATTACCTGGCCTTACTAATCGTTAAAAGAATCACACGTACCCTGGGATAAGAGATAGTTAATATTATATTTAATTTGTATAAAATAAAAGGAGCATGGTCAACTAAACAATCGATTCATCATTGTATAATCGATATCACTCTATTATAATCAGGAAGAGCACTGTTAGAAGTTGAATTAAAGTACAAAATAAATAAAGAATCTTTCTTGTATATGATGATGCTTTATATTATTGTAGAATAGGTATTATATGTTGTGGGTGGAATAATTTACAGGTAAAAGGGTGAGTAAAAGCTAGCGAACAAGTTAACCTAGAAGCAAGCCAATTACGAATAACAGCGCTCATAGTCAACAGCTGGTAGAACGTGAGATTACCGAACTAGCGTGTTTCCTGCACAATTTTTGAATTGAATTACACAATACGGACTGACTAGGGTTGGAGAGAATTCTTAATTTATTAATTAAATACATGGATTATATCATTGATAATGAGTAAACATTGAGTAATTAGGTAAAACCGTGTAATAGTATACATAAAAGTTATAATAACACAATAATAAATATATTTGTCTATTAAAATTGAGTTACAGGAGGTCACCTATAAGACTACATAATAAACATTTCCTTAATAACAGATTGATTAAAAAACACATCAATACTTTTTCTTTACAAAGTGGCGCATACCAACGTGGAGTTTGATTAAACCCCAGTACACATGATAAACAGAGTTTCATTACAAATTGTAACCCAACAGTGGGACTTTTAAACATCCTCAAATATAGTTAACAAAGTTACATACTCGTATACACTAGAAAAGTAATCCTATAAGTTAGATTACAATATACAGGTTCCAGTGGGATAATTTTTGTTGTGGGTTAGGACTTGGCAATGGTGGAAACACTGAAAGGCCTCATCCAGAACATGACATTTAGCAGTTTAGCAAATAGGCACGATGAAGTTGGAGTTACAGAGACTGCTAATTCAAATAACAAGATTAACAAATATAATGAAGATGACAATAATAATGATGATGATGATGATAATGCTGATAAACTTCAAATTTTAAGCAATAGTAGTCATGTGTGCACACAAAGACAAAATTAGAAAAAACCATTTACTTACAGGAAACATTCTGAAGACTGGGAAACGTTTTGTCCGCAGTCCTTTGTTTACTGAGAATATCGGAATAGGAATGGAAAATGTGCGCAGTACCAATGCAAACACTGCTATTATGACTGTCACCCTATAAAAGAAATTAAATAGTTAAATATGTATACTATTTCTGTTCTTAGTACAATCCTGATGTAAACATACCCATGTGGCAAATCTGAAATGCTATTGGTCAGGGGCATTGACATTGTTCACACAGTAATGTATTATGCACATGTATGTACAGAATATCTGTACAGTCATGTGAGAGTTATCTTGCCACTTAAATCGGGGCACGTCATTTTAAGACTTCCTCCTTACCACTGTATTCTGAATTGTATTGAATTAATATGGAGCTAGTTGAAAGGATATGTTGCCCGTCACAACACAACATTAGCTGCTTGATATAAAACAATTTATTGAGAAGTCGGTAAATAAACAACGGTGGGCAAGTGGAGTCATTGTAAGCAGCATATAATCAAGGAAGATGACAACTGGCAACTGGCACACATTACCAACGTCATTATGGTCAATGATACAAGTTCAGACACAGATATGGAAGGCACTGAATTACTCTCTAACAGAAACTGATAGTATTCACAAACAGAATGATCACTGTTGCACACCACTATAGAAAAATTACTCTGATACGCGCTTTCAAAAGAGTATTTCTTTCAAGAGTAAAACAATATTTTTTCCGATCTGAGAGTGAGCTGAGAAGCTTGAAAGCGCTAATCAGAATAATTTGTCTATAGTGGTGTGCAACAGTGATAATTCTGTTTGTGATTATAACCACTAACACAACTTTCTTAATTAAACTTCTGATAGTATTCAGTACACAGGTAATTATCACAGATTCTATTTTCATTTAAAATAAACTTTACTTTTTTGTTAGTTGCAATATTTAAACTGTTAATAAAAAAAGCCATTAACTGGTGTTATAAAAGTTTCACTGTCGGTCTGACACTGTCACACAAATATTACTTTGGTCAGGACAAATTATTGTAATTTACATGTATCAGTATCAATATTATATGTACCCTGTCTATACTCTTTCTATCAGAGTGACATGCTTCTAATTCAAGTAGCAAATAGCATTACAGATGTGCCATGCTTGTTTGCTTACATCAGGATTAAGCTAAGAATGGAAACAGTATAAATAGTTTATACAGAACACACACACTATGTAAGATGCAGTTAGTTGCAAAACTTATCCAAAACAGAGTGGCTTTAGATTCAGGGTGTATTTCTCCATATATTTGTTTACAAAACTTGGCTTTAATTGTACTCAAATAAGCAGTACAAACAAAATGTTTCAGCAAAACCTGTCTAATGTGCTGATCAAGTCACTGCAAAACTCGCACTGCCCACTAAACATACAGTCATGTCGAAACTTACCGTTTCCATCTAATGCTTTACTTTTTTGCTTGTTTGCTTCCATGTGAAAAACAGTTGTATCCAGTAAATGTGATTCTATACTTTTCTGTACTTTGGTTTAAACTGAAATAATGGAACCATTATTTCCATACACAAGTTGATGGCTCTTCCCACACTTCTTTATGGTTCTGAGAATTGGACTCTAACGAAAGGCAAGGCCAGCCGCATCCAACGCTCTGGGTTTCGTTCAGAGACCCACCTTCTAGGTTCTTCCACCCCTAGTACTGTTGGGAAACCTTCTTCCACCCTTAGGGAACCTTGAACTCTGGCCACATCTTGACTGGGTAGTATGATAGGAAAACAAGAATTACACAGTACAGCTGAAGTATGGAAACAATGGAAGATTCCCTAGTCCTTGAAAACCTAATAGTGTCAGGATCAGAAAGACCAAGTGTTGGTCAAGAGAAACCACACAGAAAAGACTAAAGAAAGCGATTCCACCCAAAACAGGTTGAAACACTGTGAGATTCTATCTAGAGTACTTCGGGTGTGCTAAACCCCGTATCCACCAGCTGTGTACCCTTGATGTGTATATGTATATATTCCTTTGGGACCATAGCAGGTGATTCGCCTAGTCCCTGATAGAACTTACTTACTTCTTACTTCTTCCTACAGGCGTCCAGCTTCAACTGTAGCTGATAGCCCGATGTCCATGGTAGATGATAGAAGCGAGAGCCCAGTACTTCTTATTGCTCATGATTTTTTTGCCATCCCGACACTTGCATCTTTAAGATATCCCTTGCGGCAATCGGGTAATGACATTTTATAAATATATGTTCAAGGTTTTCCTCTCTGTCTTCACACAATAAGCATTGTGGCGTATCCGTGAGATTGAATCTAAAGAGATATTCTTGGGTAACGATATGGCCGGTACGTGCCCTCGCAGCAAAAGCAGCTATCGGACGCGCGACTCCCTTGTAGATGTCTTCCTTGGCCGGCATAGGTTGTATTTGGTATACGTTGCGACCTGAGGTTGCTGATTTCCAACTGTCCTCCCAAGAGCTCCTGAAGTGTCGGTCACCCGAGCTTCTGCACTGCAGCAGGGAGAACTTCTTTAGGTTAGTTGGATACATTGTGCACGCTTCCCTTGTGATCCCATCTGCTATTTCATTTCCGGAACCCATTGAAGGGTGATCATTTTTCCTTCGTTGTGTAGCTGGAGGAATAGTTTCCTTATTTCATTAATACGAAAGAAGTACGCACTCGTGCCAGATTTTGATAGCGCTTCTAATGATGATTTGGAGTCAGTCAAGATACAGATGAGCTTCTGCTCAATGGAAAGACAGCAGGTTAATGTCGCGTTTATAGCAAATAATTCGGCGTCCATACTGGACTGTGCGTTAGCCGGAATATAGTACCGTTCGCCATTACTCTGGTTGAAATACCCTGCACCTGACTTCCCGCTTTCGATGTCCACTGATCCATCTGAAGCCACATGTGTTATTTGTATTCCCTCAGTGTAGTAATTTCTTACAACAGTAGAAGAACACAAAGATAATGACATTTACAACATTGCTATCAAATATAAACTATAGATTTTCTTTCTAAACAAGAGAACAAAATTCTCACGTAGGCTTCCGCGGCCAGTGGTCCATTATATTTTTAAAGCCTTCTTCCAGTATGGACCATGTCAAAAATGTCTTGTATGACAACGTTTCACTCATATTACAATGAGTATCCTTAGGTCTAAGTGACAAACACGCCGGCAAGTGAACTCAGTTGTATAGTGTAGAAGTGGTGGAGGATGGACTGGTAAGTGGACCCTGCCCTGTAGCCATTACGCTGTGTGCATTATTTGTGTGGTCAGTCAACCCGCGTGCTGTCAAACCAGAAAGTAAAGGGTACCAATTTGTACTAAGTGTGACGGTTTTTCTGTTGATGTTATTTGTTTATTAATTTCTATTGTTTCTAGGATCAATCTGTCAGACATACGACATGCTTCTAAGAACATGTCAGACGTACGAAGAACTCGGCAGTTGAAAAGTCTGCAATTGCTGAGCATTCAGCCTTAAGTAATCATATTGTAAACTTCGAAGACGGTTCTGTAATAAGGTCATATAATAGGTATTATGATAGATTGATCCTATAAGCAATATAAATTAATAAACACAAGGACAGCACAAGGAGTGGCTGTCAAATAAACAGAATGATACATCCGAAGTGGCCTTCAATGTTTACTTACAGGTGTAACACACCATACAAAGTCTTTATGTGGATAACAAAATCTTAATTAAGACACGAAAACAGCACAACTCCTAGTGTGGGCCTGATCAACTGTGGTGTATGACAAGGGTAGCCACTGTCACCTTCTCTTTATAATATGTGTATAGACGATGTCACACACAATTGGCAGATGAACCTTCCAGAACATTTTATGATTGGTAACTTGGCAACTGACATGTTGTTATTTGCTGATGACTCTAAACTTGTTGAGTCAAACTCTGCAAGGATTTTGGAGTATATATCTCCTCTTTGAAGACCATGATGATAGCTTTTCATGGAGTAACCCCATATGAGCAAAAACTGTTTTAGATGGTACTGTTCTGGAGCAGGTAAGCAATTTTTTAAGATCTGAGATATAATATATCTTACATTACAAACAATGATGTGGTGAAGAAGCTGCACAAGTTCAACCATATGTGTGGGATCATCAGGAGAACTCTAAAATCAATAAGGATAGAAACATACCTGATATTCTACAAGGTGATTGCCCTCCCTACACTTCCCTATGGATCTGATGGATTGTAATGAAATCCCAGGCCAGTTGTAGTTAAGTGGCCGAAATGAGGTTTCTCAGGCACATAGCAGAGTACATGAATACTTTATGATAGAATTGGCTAATATTGGTTAAAGTGGTGTGTACATCTTAACTAAATGGATGACTGCCACATCCCCAAACAGTTATGGAATTACAAGACAAAAGGGCAGAGACGTGTGGGGCGTCCGAAGAAGTGCTGGAGTGACCAGCTCTAGTCTATCTCCTTGGGACTGGAACAAACCGTTTTTGGTTTAAGCGTTGTTGAAGATGATGATATAACATGTACAGACTGAACATAAAGAGACAGTCAGCAGAATAGGAAAGGAATAGGGATTAATTTTTGTATTTAACTGTAATATTTGTAAACACTTGGTTACTCACCGTCTTGTGACTTCTTTAAAACTTTCAATAACTACACGTTTCAAGGATACATCCTCATCATCAGGTTATATAAAAACACCAATCCTTCTGTAGAAGTCGTGAAAAAATCAAAACATTTTTACCAAACATCCACAGTATGTATGTCATTTAAGAACACATTATTGTAGCACTTCACACCACATCGTGACCTGGTGCCCACCACTACACACGATCGACTACTAGAGTGAAGTGCTACAACAATGCGTTCTTAAATGACATACATACTGTGATGTTTGGTAAAATTTTTTTGATTTTTTCATGACTTCTCCAGAAGGATTAATGTTTTTATATAACCTGATGATGAGGATTTATCCTTGAAACGAGTAGTTACTGAAAGTTTTAAAGAAGTCACAAGACAGTGAGTAACCAAGTGTTTACAAATATTACAATTAAATACAATACTTATACACATGACTTGGAGACTATAATATAATGAATTAATTTTTGAATTTGATGAGGATTATGTAATTTTTTTTTAAATACCATAATCAAATCCATAATTAGAGTTTAAAATAAGCAAGAAAATTATCTCATTATAAATCTTGAATACTTGAAAATTAAATTAATACATACGAGAACAATTATTGGCTGAATGTTAAACGTACATGTACTTACATAATTGGCAAACTCCCATTTTCTTTGGCTATATGCGATATGTGTTGAGGAACATTAAGAGATGCCACAATAATGGCTGGTGCAATTGTTACTGGCGTAATCTTTTTTGATAAGTACCCGAGAATACCTGAATAAAAAATATTTATGGTTAGTAGTGTTTTTTAGACAATATTGTTAAGTACAATGTACCGCCGCAGCAGGAGCTTTGCTACCCAGCAAGGAATGTGGTGACTTACACCTATGTCCACACTAGTGCGCTCACGCGCAGTAGGACCTTCCTCTAGCGAATGTAATGCGTGCACAAAGCATGCCTTAAAATCAGTTGAAGGTCACGATTTTTAGTGACGCATTCAGTAACGCACGTGCTTCCACCACCAGTGGATCTTCTTTCAACATTCCGTGCAACTTCATAGTTTTACAGAAACGTTTTGTTCTGTTTTCGTGATTGGTGTGACTGTTTATTATTTACCATATCGGGAGAACAAACGTTGGCCTTTATTGAAGATTATAGTCACACTGTGCCTTATGGGACATTACGGACAAAAATTATACAAACAAACAAAAAGAATGATGCTTACGCTGCTTTAGCTATGAAGTATGAACTGACTGTGAAAGGTGTTGAAAACAAAATTAAAAGCCTGTGTTCATATTTTTCGGACAAGCATCAACAAGTTTTAGAAAAAAAGAGCGGTGCAGGAGTAAAAAAATAAGTACGACTCCCCTTGGTTCGCGTATTGGTCTATGCTGTTTATTTTGGACTCAGTGACACCAAGGACTCACTGACATGTGAAAACAATACTGAGACTTGCACAGAAAACAGTGAAATGGACACTGAAAATCCTGGGACAAATGAAGATGACACTGAAAAATGACACTCTTTTCAGCACTAGAAATGCAGCACTTATACCCGGTAACATAGCAGTATCAGTCACGTCTATGTTCACGTTTACACTGGAGAAACATGACAACTGTGACGCACAAGTGTAGACTTTCGGTCTACGGCATGCACAAGAACTATTTGGTGTTGAAACCAGAATTGAAAATTGAAAGCGAAGTTTAAGTTGAAAGCACACAATTGTGGACGTAGCATATGGCATTCCACTGCATGCATCACTGTCATACTACACACTTAAAATACTTTAACACAGTTTCGGTGTGACTTGACTGTCTCTCACACGGTATTTCTTGTAGCGCTGCATAAGAAAACTTACTTTAACAAAATATTCAATAAATTACATATGAATGCTCAATCTAACACGCAAACAAAATCACAAGTAAATACGTTTTCTGAACAACTTAACAATATTTACAGAACCAGCAGTAATACCTCACCAACACAAGCACACCCTCAGTAGACCCCCTGCTTCTCAGGCATCTCGGCAGCAAAACTGATGTGCGTACAGTACTGGGCTGGGTCAGCAAAGTGGTTTAACAATTTTGTACCAGTTATAGTGTTGATACTAGTGTTCGTGAATAAGTATGAGTACTGCTGCGCCATGGTGCTACTCATACCATTTTGGTTGCCACCATGGCATGGTCAAGCAAACAACATGTTTTCATAACTGAAGTATATTTAAAAAATAATTACTTTTTGTAGTTACACAGTGTGTAATGGGTCGAATTAGAAGGTTTTTTATTTTATTGATTTTGGTCTCGATTTTATAAAGATTTTAAAGTCACTTCATATATGTGAGCTACCCCGGTTTAATTTTATATGAATTCAAATCATCAATTCCATCCAGTATCAAATTGTTAACTGCACCTGTGAGGAGCCCCCAGTACAGCAATGCACATAGTTAGCCTAAACAATTGCCAGACGTATTGCGTAACCGCCCAGTAGCAGCCTTGTGACACAGTCTACAGCCTGCAGTTTGTCATCAGAGAGTGAAGAGTAGATAGCCAGCAGCAGCATAAAGTGCTGGAAACAGTAAAACAGTGGCCTCGGGAGTGTAAGATAGGCCGTAATAATTAGTCGGCCTATCTATTCAAGTCGGAAAGTAACATCATAATCTGCCGGACGCAAACCGTAGTGCGTCCGCCGACTGGACACAAACTTCCATCAAAATCATATAACAAAATGTGAATTAGCAGTGGTGTTGTGGTGAGGCGGCGGCGGCCATTTGAACAAAATCCTCAGCCCGACCGGGTGCGTGAAAAACCGTGTGCACATAACAGTTCAATTTCATTATGTAAAAAGTGGTAACCAAAATATAACAGCGCAAAACAGAGTTAGTGAAGTGAGCGGGCCAAAATCAAGTGAATAATAAAGATTAATAAACATACGAGTCATGTGGCAACGAAAGCAGTGAGCCGTCGGGTAACCAGTAACCGTATTCTCAACAAATTTTTATAAAGGGTTTTTTGTGCAAACATGTTAATTAAATAATAGTAGTTGGTTTTGTAAAGGTGTGAATGTGAGAGTAAATAGCAGATTGGGCTGTCTAATTAAGGTAAGGTGTTTATTGTAATTCTGTAAGTATAAGTGTAATACCATCATGTAACTAACAGTAAGGGTTTTATGTATTTTCCATGATTTGAGCTAAGAGGCCAAATAAATACCAATTTAATACTTAAAGAATATTTTGAAGTAAAAAATAAAATTTTAATTAATTTCTCTTTAAAAATGCGTTGCATAAGTTATTCACATAACCTGTAAATCATACTTGTATTTTAAAGTTCGTGTTGCGGACTCTGGCAGAAGACGAAAGGTAGGTGGAAGATAAAATAAATTTTTGTATTTGTATGTGAATAGAATTTCACAAGTGTTTATTTTGTAGACACTTCAATTTTATTGAAACATGTTTGTGTCCAGTAGGAATATACCTGTAATTTGTTGTAGATTAATAACTTCGGAAACACTGGTCCTGCTGAAAATTAAAAAAAAATAAATAAACTGGATGAAAACATGTTGTATTATTAATAAAAGAGTTTACGATATACAGCCTATAGGGCTGCAGTCAACTGCTTTGAGTCGTAATTTTCTAGACATTTCGGCCATCCACCAGAGGCTTTCTTCAGTGATGAAAGTTTTCAAAATATTTGACAAAGGCTGAACATACCCCTGACCGAGGTGAAAGCAATAAGTTACTGGGTAAACGGGGTTGCCTACATAATACACGAAGCTCTGCAAAAGCCAATCAGAAGCATCTCTGCATTACAGGGACAAAAACCGAGCCAATCACAACATGTTTATTCTGATAGGTTTGGTAACGCAACATGCCAAATCCTATTTAATGACAGACTTTCACCGACTGGTTCATTGCGATCGGGGCATCCTTCTAGATTTGGATCTGTCCATATGAAGGCGAGTGAAGTAACTCCTTACTGAGGACAGGATATTGGTCTCCTCAAAGAGGACATAATGGTCTGCGTTGGGAAGAGCATACTTGGCGACTGCAGACTTCTCTGGGTGGCCCAAATGACAGCAATGACTGTATTAACCAATGTGGGTGTGGACGCTATGCTTCATGGTGCCAATGTATACATGACCACAAGAGTAATGCATGCAATATACCCCGCAGGATGACAGCGGATCCCTGGCATCTTTTGCTGGTCTCAGGAACTCTTGGATCTTCCTGGTTGGCTCTTTGTCAAACATTTTTAAATCTTTCACTACTGAAATAGGCCTACAGTGGATGGCCACCAAAACATTTAGAAGTGATATCTCAAACCAATCAACCATGGCCCAATAGCTCACATATCTTAAAAACTCTTTTATTAATAATGACTCCAGCTGTGACAGCCAATGCAGATAGTGTGAGGTGGCTGAAAACATTGAAGTTGTCAGGTTAGTGGTAACGCAGTTCCCATGTAGTTCTGCTGCATAGCATACTCTTGTGATATGCATTTTAGGTCAGGAGGTATGAAGTATATTGCATACAGGTCTTAAATTCTACCCATATAAAATAATGTTAATACAGGGGTTAAGTGTGAACAACTAGACATCTTGCAAAGCATCATGTGAAGCTATTCTTGAAAATGCTTAACACAACACCATTACTTTTTATTTTTTTAAACACAGAAGAGCTTCAAACATCTAGCAATGGACGAAATGAATACAAGCGAAAAACTGGAACCACCAACAACGCCAATGAATCCACTACACTATGTCGAAATTGACATAAATCTTGAGTTGATACAATCTATCAATAAAACTAAAGATCTCCCTTCTATAGTCAATCAGATAGCAATTGAAACTGTAAACACGTTATATCCTAATGATAGATGGACCAGAATTTACACAGACAGATCAAAGCTAAATGAAGAGACAAGAGCAGGCATATGTAGTGAATTTTTCTCCCACTATTTTGCACTAAATTTGGATGCTACAGTATTTGAGGCTGAGTTGTTTGCAATTGATGAAGCCTTGAGACAACTGTTGATGAGACCTTGGCTGAGAAATGATTCTGTAATTCTGGTAGACTCAAAATCAGCTATACAGGCAATTGCTAATAATGACTCTTCCAAGAGCATCATAATACGGTCCATCAGAGATAAGTACAAGACAGTTAAAAATAATATTTGCAGAGTGGTAATACAGTGGGTGCTGTAACAAAGAGGACTGAAGGACAATGAAGCAGCGGACAAGTTGGCTAAAAAGGGCACCTCTATAAAACAGAAACCTTCAAGACTTAGTACAATAGATAGAAGGATTAAACAACTTAAAAAGCATTGCCAGACTTCCTTCCATCACAGAACCAAAGAAGACTTGAAAGGCAAACTATACGAAAATATATCTAGTATCTACACTGAGAACAAAGAACTACCATGAAGATCATTGGTTGTCAATTTCCGCATGGCCACAGGACACGACTGCTTAGCAGGGCACCTCAACAGGATCAACTTCCTCCCTTCTGGGATGTGCACTCTTTGTGAATGCCCTGGAAACAAAAAGGACAAGGACCACCTCCTGGTCTGCGAAAAACTGGATAAAGAAAGACAGAATAGAAAAGACCTACCTGCTCTTTATTGGGAAGCTAGATCAAGAATGGCGTAAGACAAATTGAGACATTGGAAACAACAATATTTTATTTTTGTTTCATATCAATTAATGAAGGTTTTTATCATGTGTTTATTAATTGAAATATACTGTTTGTGTTTGTTATTATATTGAAAGCTGTAATTATTTATAGACAGTTAACAACCTGTGAAGCCCAGTATCACTTGGCAGCCTGCGGAGAAAGCTATCGCTCCTTGTACTACTTGCATCCGATTCTGCCACTCCTTTGTTCTTGATTTTGCTCCCATTGCGTACAAGTCGCCCAAACTGGGGCACGGTGGGTCGTACTTCTCCTGCAAGAGCGATGTGAGGCTACCGATGAACAGAATACTAGGCGTAACGATAGTAGGTAACCTGTAAAGACAATTGAAATAAAAATATATAAAAATTAAGAGTACGGGCAGGTACAACTGTTGATGTATATGTAAATTTATACGACCTTATTATATGACACACATTCGTAATTTACAGGAAGGTTGTAGTGGCTCAAACACAGCAAGAAGCAAATAACATTCTGAGTCAGTATGTAAACGTTGTAAAACTTTTTTTTAAATTAGGTTTAACACTTTCAACCCTCGCCATTTCACCACAGGTATGTCCCAACAGCCTGGCTGTTTTCCATATTTTTCCGTATTTTTTTTAATAGTAAGATTTGTTAAAAACAACATAAATTACATGTCAAATTAAAGATTGGACCTTCTATTTTCATAAAATTATACAATATTAATTTTTTCTGTAGGTGAAATTAATTTTTAGTATCTAGATCAGAAGCATGTTTTTGAAAAATAAAAAAAAAGTTTTACACGGTATTTCCACAAAATAAATTGTTTTTTTTTTGTTAGTAACTACTGTACAAAAATTACTTTTCTTACAATATAAAGGCACAGAACATAGTAAAAATCAGTCTATTTGCAACATCTGTTTTGTATGGTACAAAGTGAACAGTCACGGTAACACAAACCGACATTGCAAGTTTCACAATAGTCAGAAATCACAGCAGAACAGAAAAATTATTGTGCTGCTATCTGTGTATTCATTTGGCAACTGCAAAGTCCAGTCTACAAGTACAAACAACCGAAGCTGTAAATGTTTCCTACAAATGCTGTTAAACGCGCAAGAAGTGACAAATGTAAAATTTACGGGCACCAGGTTTTTGAGGAAAATCATGACCCTGTAAGTTTTATAGGCATAGGGTTGAACGTGTTAAATTTACATAAAAATGCTCAATCCACAGTTGTAGGCAGCCCTCCTCAAAGATGGCTATGGCTCAATTTGTTAAATTAAGGCAAAACCCAATGTTGGGCCAGCCTAAGTTTTTAATAAAAGAAACTGAATTTTTATATACTTCTATTTCTTTTAGTCCTTGTCTGACTTTTCACCCCAAACACACGCATCTTTTTCTATGGTGTCACGGTTTGGAGTTGAACCTTAGCCTCCATAATTATCCACCTCCATCTTTCCCTGTCCTTGGCGATTGATGTCCATCGTTTTATTTTAAGTATCAGCATCAATCACCACTGGATCAATCCAGCGTTTCTTGGGTCTTCCGACAGGTCTTCTACCCTCGATTTGACTACACAGTACCTTCCTAGGTATTCGGTTGCCTTCCATCCTAATGATGTGTCCTGCCCATTGCAATCTATGCAGTCAGATGGTGGTGGCCAGATCATTGTCTTTATACAGCTTGCATAGTTCCTCATAGTGACGCATTCTCCATATCCCATTGACTTGGATTGGTCGATATATTCTCCTCAAAATTCTCCTTTCAAAAGTATTGACTATGTTAGCAGCTTGTTTGTTCAGAGTCCAAGTCTTGCTGCCATATGTTATTACCAGTCTATTCATAACTTTATATAATGTGACCTCGGACTGATGGCGGATATTCCTTGTTTTGAATATAGTTGTCAATAAAAGTATATGCTCATTTGCGGCCTGTATCCTTTTCCTTATTTCTTTTTTCATCATTATCTTCTGCCATCCAACATCACACATACACACACACACACACACACACACACACACACACACACACACTATCAATATTGTACACATCATTCACCTTATACCTATCGTAGACTGCAGGACAGAAGTAATCCCTGCAGTGAGAAAGGCCGTGGACACCACATAAACACGTATGGGATCTGCCGGCATCATACACAGGAAAGGCGTTAACAGTAGTGGTAACCATATCACAGACACTAGTTGTGTCAGCACAATCTATAACAGAACCAATACTGATACATATTTTACAATATCCAACATAATACATAGTTATAAAACAAAGATGATACAATAAACATGGGAATATACAAAACAGAATGCAAAGACTCCAACAAAATTTACATAGGCCAGACAAAAAAAATATAAAAAAAACAATTAAAAATAAACAATACTGTTATGAATGGAACCGCCTAGAATAGCCGAGAGAGTCCCCCCCATCAAATGTGGCAGGTGTTGCCTCAGTCAAGGCCGTGCACAACTCAAGAACACTTGAGATAAGTATTAAGCCTCGGTGTGCAGTAATGCAGTAAGGAAGGAAAGCTATACTGGAGGTCTGCGCAATCTATAAAAGCAAGAGCGTCTGGCATTGTCAGTCAGTTGCATGAGCGATTTTCGAGTGTTTGTCGAAGTATTGTGTGAAGTGTTATTATGGTATAAATTGTGTGGAACAATATTATTTGACATTATTATTACGTGTGGACAAATCTAACAAGAATTATTGTATGAGTTGATTACGGATTATTAATTGTGATAATTAAAGCTGGTTTTTAGTGACTTCAGTAGTGTCTGTCTTGTATTTTGTTTTTCACTGTACCATACGACGATCAAGGAGACCATCGTAACAATAGTTTGAACACCTAAAGGATACAAAAAAAAAAAAGAAATAAACATTTTTAAATCCAATTTGACCATACATGCAATAAGTACAGGACTAGATTTTTAGACATGAGCAACATGACGCTAAAAGAATGCCTAAAAGAATGCTGAAGAGGAGATTATATACTACTAGACATAGAGGGAGACCAAAGATGAGATGGTTGGATGGCGTAACAGAAGATCTTGCTAGCATGGGAATCAGAGGGTAGAGAAGAAGAGCGGAGAACAGGGAAGCATGGAAGAGTATTGTTGAGGAGGCTAAAGCCTACCAAAGGATGTGTAATGGGACAAAAAGGGTAGAATTGTGATGTAACTTTTATGTCACTTTATAATTAAAACTTATAACTTATAATTAAACTCATTGTTTACTTTATAAATTTCTTCGGGCGCCATCTTGCCAATTGCAAAAAAAAAAAATGTACTTAACAGTCGGGTCCTTTTCGGCGAACTCAGGAGATCAGATTATGGTTGTTTAAAATAAAGAAAACTTTATTTTGTTTCCCATGAATAGAGTTTTATTGACATGTTTTACTATAATTTTTCATTGTTAACAAACTACCTCCTGCCATCCTTTCTCTACTATAAATTCACATTTACGAAAGTTATTGATTATATAATCATTCTGCTACAATGAGAATTAAAACATGGTATATAAATTCCAAATAAACTTCAAGAAATTAAATATGAATTAAATTAAAATACAAACAACACAAACCAGCCTTCTTTGTCTACATACTTTCTCACGCGCGCGCGCGCACACACACACACACACACACACACACACACACACACACACACACACACACACACAGAGAGTTACTTATGCCCTTAGAGATCTCATTTTTTTACTTAAAATTTTATTTCATTTTTATTTTATTCTGATTAGCCCTTGTAAAAATTTATATTATTATATTGTTACTTAGCTGATGAGTTTTGAAGACGTCGCATTGTTCCGTGCACTACATCGATCGTTATTTATTTCACTGAATTTAACTATTTTAAAAAACAATTTTACTGTTATTTAACTCTGACTACTATTTTTGAATTCTGTGTTTCACATTTAAAACTGTTATTCACATTTTTGTTGATTTGCAGGCCCGCAATGTACGTTCTGGAACTTTATATGTGTGTCACTCGTGCGAGTGTTGAATTCAGACTGCCGAGACAAATGGCACTACTTCGTGAAACGGCTGTGACTGTTTTACAAACTTTTCATTGTCTTATGTTCGTATTCCTACGCCAATATAAGGTTTGGCCGACACTCCTACATTCCAAAGCTATGTAAGACACTGATGTAATATGGTTCGACCCGATGTTACATAATCTGTTATTCACTTTGCAAGTCACTGGAGCTGACCTTGACACATTTCGCTTGTTTGTCTTACTACGTCTTTATAATCCATGAATAATATTCCCAATCACTCCTGCCAATTTCGCTACAAATAAAATTTACCTTTCTTCTCAATTCATGTTTATGTCTCCCAAATTATTATTATTACATTGAAAAAATGCTATTTACTTTTATTCAAAATACAAATTTATTTATTTTACCCGAGGTAGGCCAAAATGTGCCGTTACAATACCCCCTCAATGAGAGGTTTTATGCCGAAGCATAAAAACTCTCATTGACACACTCATACTTGCTAAAGGGCTAAGCCAGGATATGTCGCCACAACCCCCTTTACGGTTTACAAACAAAAATATAATTAACTCACCCTTGGTCCAGTGACTGTGACCGCACCTGAATGACCTTACTGGACTTCTCTCTCGAGATCCCAACACCATAAAGTCAGCCAGGTACTTAAAGCTCCTGCTCTGACGCGCTGGTCAGCTCAGGACCGCCGCCACAGCATCACCAGACTCTGAAACAACAAATCAAATATCAACTAGTGGCCTTGTACAATACTATATCCCTAACTGATCTGTTTCCCCCTAGCGGTGCTGGTTTGCGTTAAGAAGCACTGGTTTTGTTTTCTCTTAACCTCTAACGTATATATGAACACATAACCTAACATGATACATATTTTAAATCTCCTTCTATCTACCTTTTCTTGTTAACTTTTATCCCAAAATTCAAAATTATTGCCCTGATTCCCATCAGAATTTAAATAAACATTTCCCATTACCATATTACAAATCTCTCCCATCCCCAATTTGCATCTAAAATATTAAGTTCATAAAATTCTCTTAAACACTAACAAACATAATACAACATAATAAAACACAGTATATTCATAATTCACCTTGTTATTATTACCTTAAAATAAACAATTCGCATTTAAGTTTGACCAAAATTTACACACTTTACATCTTTTTTAAATTACATTTTAATCTCAATTGAACTTTTATTAATTCATTTCTCAAACAATTTTTTTTTTTTTTTTTTTTTACATAACATTTCATTTATTATTCCATTTTATTAATTTGGGTGATTCTCAGTTATTCATAACAATTCACTTTCACTTTATCAACTTGGCATTTACCCATAATCTTACCCCCTTCATGACTCTAACGCTCACTTACAAATTCTTTATCTAGTATGACACCCATCTAACAAAACATCTACCAACCATTCTCTACCTCTAACTAACTACTCTAACTCATTTCGCATCATTCTACCCCTATAAAAAAATACTCTCTACCCCTTTGTACTCAGGATGTGTGTTTCCCTCCCATTGCTCATTCCCTTATTTGGTTCCTGGACTCCCCCTAGGTAACCCTTTCCGGCGCTTATCGGTTCACCTCCCGCCACAACGCTTTTCGTTGAGGACTCCTTATCACACCACCCCCCTTACAAAATTCCCACTTATCTAATTACTCACCCATTACATCACTTTCATATTCTACAAAATATCTCCATTTCATTTATTAACTCAATATATCAATCATTATTCTACATATTTTCCCCATAGCTACTGTGTGGGGAATCAATATTCAAATTCTACATTACGTTTATTCACCTCTTATTCTCTCTAACACCCATCTATACTCAACTTGGACTGACTCAAATGTCTTACTTAAACAATCATCCTTACCCAAATTCTATCTTTTACAACTTTATATTTATTCACTATTTATTATCCAGTTGAAATCATAAAATCATTAAAATTCAATTATATAACATTTTAAATCAATCAAAATATTTTAAACATCTCAAATTACTTTAAATTCCATCAATTATTGACAACACAACATTTTAATTACATTACTTCAAAACAATTACAAAATTCTTGTTATTCATTTAGTCTACCAAAATAATATTATTATTATTCAGACAATTTATACTACATACACACATTGTTTATATAACATTTTACAATACACACAATTAATTTCACTATCAATTATTTACAAATTGTTCGTCATTATTGTTCAGTTTTCCACACTTCATTTCATAATCTGGCCAGGTCATTACCATAAATTAAAATATTTAATAATGTTCATACACTGATTTTAATTTCAACCTCCATCATCATACAGATATCTAACATATTTATAACATACATCATTGTTATACACACGTTTACCTTAAACAACCATTTCTGTTCTCCCAAGTAGACCTATTTTTATATAAAAATATTTTATATAAAATGTCCCTGCCTTCGGAAGCCAAATGTGATCTAACTTTTATGTCACTTTATAATTAAAACTTATAACTTATAATTAAACTCATTGTTTACTTTATAAATTTCTTCGGGCGCCATCTTGCCAATTGCAAGAAAAATATGTACTTACCAGAGTCGGGTCCTTTTCGGCGAACTCAGGAGATCAGATTATGGTTGTTCAAAATAAAGAATACTTTATTTTGTTTCCCATGAATAGAGTTTTATTGACATGTTTTACTATAATTTTTCATTGTTAACAAACTACCTCCTGCCATCCTTTCTCTACTATAAATTCACATTTACGAAAAGTTATTGATTATATAATCATTCTGCTACAATGGGAATTAAAACATGGTATATAAATTCCAAATAAACTTCAAGAAATTAAATATGAATTAAATTAAAATACAAACAACACAAACCAGCCTTCTTTGTCTACATACTTTCTCTCTCTCTCTCTCTCTCTCTCTCACACACACACACACACACACACACACACACACACACACACAGAGTTACTTATGCCTTTAGAGATCTCATTTTTTTACTTAAAATTTTATTTCATTTTTATTTTATTCTGATTAGCCCTTGTAAAAATTTATGTTATTTAATTGTTACTTAGCTGACGAGTT
This sequence comes from Magicicada septendecula, assembly GCA_034769895.1. Classification (NCBI taxonomy): domain Eukaryota; kingdom Metazoa; phylum Arthropoda; class Insecta; order Hemiptera; family Cicadidae; genus Magicicada; species Magicicada septendecula. The sequence continues at coordinate 285,473,736 of CM068373.1, forward strand.
TTGAAGACGTCGCATTGTTCCGTGCACTACATCGATCGTTATTTATTTCACTGAATTTAACTATTTTAAAAAACAATTTTACTGTTATTTAACTCTGACTACTATTTTTGAATTCTGTGTTTCACATTTAAAACTGTTATTCACATTTTTGTTGATTTGCGGACCCGCAATTTACGTTCCGGAAGTTTATATGTGTGTCACTCGCGCGAGTGTTGAATTTGGACTGCCGAGACAAACGGCACTACTTCGTGAAACGGCTGTGACTGTTTTACAAACTTTTCATTGTCTTATGTTCGTATTCCTACGCCAATGTAAGGTTTGGCCGACACTCCTACATTCCAAAGCTATGTAAAACACTGACGTAATATGGTTCGACCCGATGTTACATAATCTGTTATTCACTTTGCAAGTCACTGGAGCTGACCTTGACACATTTCGCTTGTTTGTCTTACTACGTCTTTATAATCCATGAATAATATTCCCAATCACTCCTGCCAATTTCGCTACCAATAAAATTTACCTTTCTTCTCAATTCATGTTTATGTCTCCCAAATTATTATTATTACATTGAAAAAATGCTATTTACTTTTATTCAAAATACAAATTTATTTATTTTACCCGAGGTAGGCCAAAATGTCCCGTTACAGAATCACTTTTTGTTTAATAATTGTTAATAATTATCAATGACTAATTCTGTTATTATGAATCATACTGTTGGAGAAGTATTGGGAGTTAGAACAAAGGATACATGAGTCGCAGTAAAACCACGTGACCGTGCTGCGTAATAAATTCACCACGTGTTGGCAATGTACATGACTTTCCCGCTTCTCGAGAGATCTGGAACATTCGATAAATCAAGACGGGGATTGGAGTGGTACATCTGTTTGGGACCACGTGGCGAGTACACAAAGAACGAATAGCACCACCACGTGAGCTAAGCTCACCCCAGTACAGCTCTTCATATGGTACAGTCGTAAGCTAACCGTAACCTCGGAAATATTTTCGGTAGGCCGAAATATTGAAGTCGGCCTACCAAGAAGTGTATTACAGTGTAATGCAACAGTAAACAGTAACACAGTGCAGTATTAAAAGTTTAAATATGTGAATTTTGTCAGTTCAGTGAGGAAAGAATTCCACAACATAGTGCACAACACCTGATACCTCGTGTAGTAAGTACAGTGACGAAACGAATTTAAGTGTCCTAAAGTTTATAAAACTTTAAGTTTAAATATTTAAGTTACTAAACAACAATAAAATGAGCTCAATAAAAGGGGATTAAAATATGTAAAAAGAATGAGAGTGTATGTGAGATAAAAAGGGGAGATAGAAAACACAAAAAGAAAGTACTGGTTTGTAGATAAGAGATTTCTAAAGGGAATTTTTAGATTATAGAATTGTTAAAGTAACATAAAAAGAAAGAGAAAAAGAGAAAGAATTTAACTTTGAGTAAAATAAATACGATTGATTAATAGCATAACCATGTGTTAGCTTAATTATCACGCCTATTTACCATAACCTGTTTCCGTGCGGAGAAACTCACCTAAAACGAGCCTGTGAGAACTTCTGAAATAAAGGATTTACAATTATCTAAATTAGTTTTTGGGAAAGAGTGTTATGGTTTATATATTTCAACCTCAAAATTAATAGGTGACCCTGTAATTTTCTGGTCGAGTCTAAGGTAAGTGGGTAAAGAAGATCGCACAGGTAAGTAATATTTTTGTAAGTCCAAAAATATTTGTTCCTTTACAGATGTAACGCCAGATAAGCAGAAGAAGAAGAAGAAGAAGAACATTACATTAATAAAACATTTTACCACACAAAGGCACTACAATTAATATATGGGAAACCTACAGACATAAACAAAAAATACAAAAACTGTATGCCAGAACCAAATAAAAATCAGTACAAAACATGATGCAATTTTTAAAAGATTAAATATTGGAAAGATCCAAAAAACAAATTTACACAGCACTTCTGTTCACACCAATACCATAATACAAAGGGTTTTAAAAATATATAAACACTTGGTACGTTTCACAGTTTTTCAGATCATTGCTTACAACAGTCACTTCATAGATACCAATTATTTTGGTGGCCCTAAAAAGGACCGAGTGGCGAGAACGGTGATGTTGGTAGTGCCGCGCTGAGATGTTCGCCGGCTGCGCCCGCTGTTCGTGGCGTACTGCAGTCCTCCTCTTCTTCCGGTACCGGTTGTAGAGTCGGCTGCCGGCCCAGCAAAATCCATCACTGGCGCGGAACTGGAGGGTGAAGACGCAAGAACGCCGGTTCTATTCTTCTGCCGTTCCTTCCGGCTAACTCCGCGCCGATGTCGTCCGAGACAGGAGAAGAGATGAAGTGCGTCCGATGGCGTGGCGATGAAGAGTGCGCCAAAATGTTGCTGCTACCAGAGCTGTTGGGTTGTGCGTCGTGAGACGACCCAATGGGTTCCTAGTACCGAGCCTCCGGTAGGGGCTCCTGCCTAGTGGTCCTGTCCAGACGGAATATTATTTATTTAATTTTTAGTGGTCGCTACAACGACATGCTCATACTAGGTCGACTAGTACAGTATTTGTCGAGGCCGTTTCCAAGATTCACCTGGACGTGTTCGGTACTTGCCAAGGCCAGCTATGAGTGGGTTTGTCTGGGTCCTCGCAGCTTGGACGTAAAATTTACGTGCAAGTCCCCTTGCGGTGTCTTACAAGTAGCGGACACCGAGTCCTCTTCTCAAGAGTCGAGAAGAAAACCGATAGGGGACTTTGGCCGCTAGCCGAAGGCCCCTATCGAGAACGCTTTGCAACCTTCTTTTATGAACGGTTGCGAGGTAACCCCAGACGGGAAGAGCATAGGTAATGATCGGCAACAGGTACGCGTTGACGATCAACTTACCCAGCTTGCGGGCCATAGCCTTGTTGACAAGTATCGGAAACAGTTGCGCGAGACAAGCGGATGCTTTCTTTCGCATCGTCTCAGCGTGGGCACGCCAGGTGAGCTGACGATCGAGGTGGACACCGAGGTATTTAACTTCTCTCGACCAGGGCAAGTACGTTCTACCGAGTCTCACTCGGCCTCGTGGTTCTTTCAGGCGCTTTGAGAATAGCACCGCGGAGCTCTTGGTGTCGTTGACGGCAACTTTCCAGCTTTCCGTCCACGTCGAATATGCATCGAGTGCGCGCTTGAGTCGTAGGATAGCCCTTTCAGCGTTCCGATCGGCGGTATAGATCGCCGTGTCGTCGGCAAACAGGGCCATCTGGACTCCAGGCTCTCTGGGTGCGTCGTTGACGTACACAGAGAACAGGAGAGGCCCTAGTACGCTACCTTGAGGTACCCCGGCTGTAATGCGTCTCTCGGAAGAGACATGGTCGTCTATTCTCACGCAGAAAGTCCTCTCCGTCAGAAAGCTAGCAATCAAGCGATGGTAGCAATCTGGCAGCTGGATTTCCCGGAGCTTGAACAAGAGCCCGTCATGCCAGACACTATCAAAGGCCTTTTCCACATCTAAGAAACAGGCGACAGTCTGCTCTTTCCGACAGCCGGCGCCCGTGATGTATTCCACCAGTCTCATCAGCTGATGAGTGGTGGAATGCCCCACACGGAAGACCAGTGTTCGGGGACCAGTACATCGAAATTTCGTAGATGGTCTAGTACTCTCCGTTGTACGAGACGTTCGAGAACCTTTGACGTGGCTGACAGCAGACTGATGGGCCGGAGGTGCATCCTTTCCCTGCTTCAGGATCACTATGACCGTCGCCTTACGTCATTTCTGGGGAAAATAGGCCAGTCTTAGACACGCGTTGAACAGCGCGACCAAGAAAATTACTCCTTGCTCCGGGAGTCGAGTAAGAGCGGCGTTCGAGACGCTGTTCGGGCCAGGAGCTTTTCTCGGTACGAGTTCAACGAGCCGATCTGTGACCTCTTCCCTAGTAATGGGTTCGGGCTCCGCAGTGATCGGAAGAGACAGAAAGTCTTCCACTTCGTTCTCGACTTCTTCATCGAAGTCCCAGTCCATGGGCGGGTTAGGAGCGAACTGTCGCTCGAAACACGCACCCAAGTACGCGGCCTTCGCCTCCGGGCGAGCCAGGATTTGACCGAAAGGTCCAGCAATGGCTGGGATAAGAGGTCGGCGCCTCTTCCCTACCAACGCCGAAGGTATCCGGTAAGGGCTACTTTCGTCCGATCCGTCCCCTGCGTGGGCCACGGCGAGTTCCCAACAGCGTCTCCGGTAGACCTGCATTTCACGACGTAAAATGCCGGTCGCCCGGTTGTACGCTGCCTTGTCGGCCGGATCACGGGTCCGCTGCCAGCGTCTCCGGAGGCGATTTCTCTCGCAAGCGAGAGCACTTGAGCCAAAATTTTCTGCCGGCCCGGGTTTTATTAACTAACCGGGATCGCTGATTGGCTAGCTCTGAACACATAGTTGGTCACGTCTCGGCGGCTGCTGATACCGGATTGGCTCGCTGTGTCCGCCGCTGGTACCGGAGAGCAGATGTTCGCAAACCGCTGCCGTCACCCGGGTTTTATTAACTAACCGGGAACGCTGATTGGCTAGCTCCGAACACGTAGTTGGTCACGTCTCGGCAGCTGCTGATACCGGATTGGCTCGCTGTGTCCGCCGCTGGTACCGGAGAGCAGATGTTCGCAAACCGCTGCCGTCACAACTCCACCGGGTCTTGCAGCAATGATACAAAAAGGAGCACGCAGCACTTCGGACCCAGCTTTTGAACAGGACGGACCTCTCCATTGGACTGCTCTCTCTCCTGCTTGGACGGACGATTTCGCTGTTTTCAGCTGCTGCCCTGCTGCCTTCGTTACGAGGACAGACAAACATCATCAGCTGCCCTGCTTACTGGACATCAGGCCTTAGAAGACAGAAGACAACAACTCAGCTGGCTGGTGAACTGAGTAGCCAGCACAAGAACAGCTGAGTTCGTCGGACCTTCCAAGAGCCACCAGCCGAGCGACCTTTTCAGGACCACCAGCTTGCCGCTGAAGAGGAAGCACTTTGCCTGCCAGAGCTTAAGGTTGCGCAGCGCATCTTGCCCGCTGACGCTCAGGCTCTTAGGTAGCGCTGCCTAGGACGATCCTTGCGAGCCCCCACCAGTGGTAAGCGAGCTTGGATATCGCCTAGGTAAAGAGGCCGGTGGGCACCTCTCTTGGTAAGGAGAGGTATCTAACGAAGCCGGTCATTAGCCCAGCTCGTAGAAAGCCTGAGCGTTCCAGTTGTCCCGCTTGCGATCCGGCTCGGGCCGGACCCTAGGTCCCTGGTTACCGCCGGAGGCAGCCTGGCTGCCTCTGGTCGGCGAACCTCCCGCTCGTTGGCGGATATGCCCGGTTCGGGCGCGTCAACGAGCACGCAGTTGCTCGCCACTGCCCCACCCCACAAGAGCGATTCGCCGTGTTCTCCGCTGATGGAAGCGGACCAATTCGATCCCCGGACGGTTCCGCTGCCCGGCGACGAGACCGACGCTTTCGTGGCGGTTGGGCCACGGGGGCACCCGGTTAAGAAACCGAGGCGGAACCGGTCCTCCTCAAGCTCTTCCTCGGCGTCCGCCATGGAAGTTGTCCCCGCCGATGCCGAATCTGGCCCGGGGCCGACTGTGTCCGGCGATGCCCAAGCACCGCCGGCCTCTGGTCGCATCCCGCCCGTATTCGTTCACGGCGTGAACAACGTCACCGGTTTTTACCGGCGACTGATAGTGGCTCCCGGACTTTCCCCGGCCAACGTTGACTTGAAGCTCCTTGGGGGCGACACTGTCAAGATCGTTGTCCGAGGAGTGGACGTGTACCGCAGCGTCGTGGCGTTCGTGGAATCCTCACAATTCCAGTACCACACCTTCTCGCCCAAACATGTGAAGCCTCTGTCTTTTATCCTCAGAGGCTTGGACGTGGACTCTCCTATCGAGGAAATCCTCGATGAGCTGCGCGAGCTGGGCTATCCTGTTCGCGCGGTACATCGAGTATTTGCTCCTGCCGGACCAAGGCGTCCAATTCCTCTGGTCCGCATCATGGCGGAGAATAGCGAGGCAGGCGCAAGCCTACTCTCTCTTACGCGGCTTTTTGGTTTCCGCGTAAAAGTGGAAAGAAGCCGCGCTCCCGGGGCTCTGCCTCAGTGTTACAGGTGCCAACGCTTCGGGCACCACTCAGAAACTTGCTCCAACACTCTTGCGTGCGTGAGGTGTTCTCTCCCTCACGCCAGTAAACTCTGTGATGCACCTGCATTCAAAAGATGCATCAACTGCGGCAGAAGTCACCCTGCCAACTACCGGGCATGTCCGGTGTTTCAGCGGGAGCTCGAGCGGCGAAAGCCGAAAGGGCGCCTGCCACCACCGAGGCATCCGGAAGCTGGTTCAAGACCTGCAACCGAGCAGCCAGGCCCTTCGCCTCCTGCTATGGCTGCCGTGTCTTTCGCCAAAGTTGCAAATAGGCAACAGAAACGATCTAAAGGCCCGAAGCCAACACCTGTAGTACAGGCAACCCCTACTCAGGCTCCTTCCCAGGCCCCAGTCCCGCCTACGGCGAAAAAGCAACGATATCTCGCGGCATCTAAACAAAGTGAGACAGACCAGCCTTTGCCAAACATCTCGGTTGTGGAGCCTGAGAATACTCAACCCTCCCCAACAACGGAGAATCCAGACCCAGCTTTAGAAGCAGCCTCGTCTGACCTCCCGTCCCCGCGGTTTCCTAACGCAGGCAAAAAGAAGCGGCATCGTAAGCCCCGTGGCGCTCGCTCCCGGGCTCCTGCCAACCCAGCCGCACAGCCAGACAGCCTGCGCAACGCGTGAAGACCGACGTTATCGCATCTGTCCCTCTTCCTAGCACCTCCGCTAGAGGCGCTACTCCTGGCCATAAGACACCCCTGGCTTCCACCAATCCACCGATTGCTAAGTCTCGGCGCTCTTATGCGCAAACAGTCTCCGAGCACTCTGCCTCTAAAACCGAACCAGACGACTACCAGGTCGTCAAAGACTTCCTTGCGGAATTTGACATCCGCAAAGTTGCCCAGACCTTCAGGTCCATCCGCTCCCGTTTGGAGACTGCCGATATAACCGAGAGGTTCATGCTCTTGGTGGAAGCCCCCACTTGTGTAGGACTTCTATGAGTCGGGTCCTCACACGTGACCTCTCAATTCTTTCCTGGAACGCCAACGGGTTGGCTAATAAGATCCAGGAACTCCAAGAATTACTGGCCTGACTCAAACCCGATGTAGTGCTTCTCAATGAGACCCACTTGAGCCCTGCGAATCGGTTACGACTGGCCAACTATGTGTGCTATCGAAACGACAGACCGGGCACTGCTGGTGGCGGTACTGCCGTCGCGGTGAGGCTCAATCTCCAGCATCACCGAGTCGTCTTGCCTGCAATGACTCACCTCGAAGGCACCGCTGTGGAGATGTTAAACACTCTAGGCGGTGTACTGATGGTCGCGGCGTATAAACCACGGCACAAAGAGCTCCTTCACCCCGATCTAGCTGTCGCGTTCGATGCACACAGGAGGGTCATCATGGCCGGCGACCTGAACTGTAAACATCGCGATTGGAACAGTTGCTTGACTGCCCCAAACGGGAAACGTTTACGCAGGTTTGCCGATTCACGCAGGGTAACAGTGATTGGGCCTACCCAACCTACGTTCTACCCCTTACAACGCCACGCGGCTCCCGATGTCTTGGAGATAGCGGTGATCCAAGGAATTGACTGTCCGGTCCATGTGTCCGTACTAACGGAACTATCGTCCGATCATCTCCCCATCTTGATACACGTCGCTACCCAGCACGTCGTACGCAGAGATGTCAGGAAGGTGGTAGAATGGGACCGCCATGGCCCGGCGTTAAGTCGCCGATTGCCAGAGGCGGGACCACTCGTAACCGTCCGCCAAGTCGACGAGGCAGTTGCCGCGTTTGACGAGGCAGTTGCCGCGTTTGACGAGGCTGTCGTATCTGCGATCGACACGTCTTCCAGGATGAAGCCTGGCGTCACGCCCCACTGGCAGCGGATCCCAGAGGAGACGAGTGCTCTCGCTTGCGAGAGAAATCGCCTCCGGAGACGCTGGCAGCGGACCCGTGATCCGGCCGACAAGGCAGCGTTCAACCGGGCGACCGGCATTTTACGTCGTGAAATGCAGGCCTACCGGAGATGCTGTTGGGAACTCGCCGTGGCCCACGCAGGGGACGCATCGAACGAAAGTAGCCCTTACCGGATACCTTCGGCGTTGGTAGGGAAGAGGCGCCGACCTCTTATCCCAGCCATTGCTGGACCTTTCGGTCAAATCCTGGCTCGCCCGGAGGCGAAGGCCGCGTACTTGGGTGCGTGTTTCGAGCGACAGTTCGCTCCTAACCCGCCCATGGACTGGGACTTCGATGAAGAAGTCGAGAACGAAGTGGAAGACTTTCTGTCTCTTCCGATCACTGCGGAGCCCGAACCCATTACTAGGGAAGAGGTCACAGATCGGCTCGTTGAACTCGTACCGAGAAAAGCTCCTGGCCCGAACAGCGTCTCGAACGCCGCTCTTACTCGACTCCCGGAGCAAGGAGTAATTTTCTTGGTCGCGCTGTTCAACGCGTGTCTAAGACTGGCCTATTTTCCCCAGAAATGACGTAAGGCGACGGTCATAGTGATCCCGAAGCAGGGAAAGGATGCACCTCCGGCCCATCAGTCTGCTGTCAGCCACGTCAAAGGTTCTCGAACGTCTCGTACAACGGAGAGTACTAGACCATCTACGAAATTTCGATGTACTGGTCCCCGAACACTGGTCTTCCGTGTGGGGCATTCCACCACTCATCAGCTGATGAGACTGGTGGAATACATCACGGGCGCCGGCTGTCGGAAAGAGCAGACTGTCGCCTGTTTCTTAGATGTGGAAAAGGCCTTTGATAGTGTCTGGCATGACGGGCTCTTGTTCAAGCTCCGGGAAATCCAGCTGCCAGATTGCTACCATCGCTTGATTGCTAGCTTTCTGACGGAGAGGACTTTCTGCGTGAGAATAGACGACCATGTCTCTTCCGAGAGACGCATTACAGCCGGGGTACCTCAAGGTAGCGTGCTAGGGCCTCTCCTGTTCTCTGTGTACGTCAACGACGCACCCAGAGAGCCTGGAGTCCAGATGGCACTGTTTGCCGACGACACGGCGGTCTATACCGCCGATCGGAACGCTGACAGGGCTATCCTACGACTCAAGCGCGCACTCGATGCGTATTCGACGTGGACGGAAAGCTGGAAAGTTGCCGTCAACGACACCAAGAGCTCCGCGGTGCTATTCTCAAAGCGCCTGAAAGAACCACGAGGCCGAGTGAGACTCGGTAGAACGTACCTGCCCTGGTCGAGAGAAGTTAAATACCTCGGTGTCCACCTCGATCGACGGCTCACCTGGCGTGCCCACGCTGAGACGATGCGAAAGAAAGCGTCCGCTCGTCTCGCGCAACTGTTTCCGATACTTGTCAACAAGGCTATGACCCGTAAGCTGGGTAAGTTGATCGTCAATGCGTACCTGTTGCCGAAGACGACGCAAGAACGCCGGTTCTATTCTTCGGCCGTTCCTTCCGGCTGACTCCGCGCCGATGTCGTCCGAGAGAGGAGAGGAGATGAAGAGTGCGCCAATTTTTTTTTTTTTTTTTTTTTTTTTTTTTTTTTTTTTTTTTTTTTGAGACCGACCAGTATGGTCGGACTCGGGCTGTTTTGGAGACGAGCTCCCTTCAGCCGTGTTGGTAAGGGGTTTTGGGGGGACGTACGCCAGACGACCGGTGCGCGGAGAAGGTGGAGGCACTTAGTTGGGAGAGTACTGTGTGTTGGTTATATTGTGTGAGGTGTAGTGTGTAGCCATACACGAGCGGGAGAGGGAGATGGATGTGGCCGTTATAATTGTTCTGGGGCATCTTTATTTATTCAGGTTGCTTTATTTTGTTTATTACTTCATATTTTTCTGCGACGTTCTTGCAGGGGGGGCCAAGACTGGGACGTGTGACGCTGATCGCCAAAGCTGTTAGGTGGCGACAGGGAGCCGTCAAGGGAGGCGGAAGGAACAGATTCGGATTATATGCGGGTACGTAAGTGTGGGGAACTAGAGCGTGTGTTTACTGTGGTGAAGTGAAGAGAGTGTGGGGGAGTTTTATCGTCCAAAATTTTCTGCGGGCCCGTGTTTTATTAACTAACCGGGATCGCTGATTGGCTAGCTCCGAACACGTAGTTGGTCACGTCTCGGCGGCTGCTGATACCGGATTGGCTCGCTGTGTCCGCCGCTGTTACCGGAGAGCAGATGTTCGCAAACCGCTGCCGTCACAATACGAAAAGGTAAAAAAATGGGATTTATTAGACATTCTAGAAATTAAGAAAACAATCAAAAGAAACAAAAATTTAACAAACGAACATACTGAATTATGTATACCCTTTATTAAAAACTGTTATTTAGTTTAGTTAATTTATATTTTGCCTTCCGATTATATACTTAGTTTTTACAGTCACTTGACTTTCTCCACCCCTTCCATCACACACCCCCACACATGTCCCAACCACACCCTAAACACATGTTCACCACCCTTACATTCTTTGTTAGTTTGGTTGTTACTTGATTCTCATTGAGAATAGCCTAATAAGCTGAAACAGCTGTCAGAGTTAAATAAAAAATGTGAAACGTACAAGTGTTTATATATTTTTAAAAACCTTTGTATTAATATGTTTCACCAAGTGCCCAACGAGTCGTCAATTAATATTGTGAATACCAGATTATACAACCAAACGCCAACTGAATCCAACAGCAGCAACCAATCGGGAAACAGCCTCACACCACTCAATACACAATGCATTATCATCAAAGTAGGGCGAGATGTTGAAATGATGAGGAAACTCCAAGTATAATTCGGGGGAACAAACTTTTCAAAGACTCAGTTATTTCATTGACATAAGTGGATGAAAATCTGTGAAAACCCAACCTCATTAACAACTACAGACAAGTGCTGTTCATGGTTTTTTTGATGATATATTTCCTTCACGAAGTAAGCACAAAGAATGGTGCCTCTTACTGCAAGCTTCTGTAAGATTCAAAAGCTGTCTATCATGACAAACAATGTCGGTGACCAAAGCAAGATCTTATTTTTACTTCCATGTTCCATAAGGAAATGATAGTATGGTGATGTCAAAAAAAATCATGTTTGAGATTAGATCTTGTACTACCCTCAAAACATGAAGAAAAGTCATTTTCCAAAAAGTGTCTGTTTGTGTCTGTCTGTCTGTGTGTGTGTGTGTGTACATTTTTCTATAGAGAACAATAACTGCCACAAATTCAAAGAGAATCAATTAATTTTGTGCATATGTGCCTGAGTTGTAGAGGACTCAAGGCTTATTGATTTTGGTAAAGATCGGTTATGGGAAAGTGTAACGGTACATAAGTCTGTATAGGGATTTGTAGGTACATGAGAATATAATTTTATTGTAATCCAATGTATTAAACGACATGAGGTTAAAATTTCCAATATATATCATACAACGCAGTTTGCCAGAACGAGTTGACGCCAAGGTCATTGGCGTACGTGCCAAACGACAGCTATTCAGACAAAACAATAACCGGACCATACTAAAACGTCATCAAAAGTACGAGAGACGTAATCGTTGAGAAGTATAACAATGCCGTCATCGCCTGGAAACAATAGATTTGATGACAAATTATCCCTTCCACCTGGCAAATATGCACCAAGATGTCTGTCTCAGTCGACAAAACACCATTCGTGCGAGAGCACGTTATAAAATCTGCTGGTCAGCAAATTGCCAGTAAACCTATAGAATTTGGTCAAAATGTAACTACAGTGTAAAAAGTGAAACCAGTTAAAATAACAGTTTAAAAATGTAAAATTAGAATCAGTGAAATAGCAGAAACAGAAAGACTAAATTTAAATTCAATATTCCCTAAAATTTTGAGCTCAAATTAAACCAAATATACCATTTCAGTAGTGTGTGTGTGGGGTGAGAGTGGATGCGTGTATACCGGTATATGCATAAAGCAAGATCACCAAGCATTGGTTTAGGTTAAGGGATACAGAAAACGTAACTATGTAAAAAGCAGCTGCAATTGTTTTAAAACCATTTTTAGAGTAACTCAAACATACAAGATATATTACGTAATTGAGGCATATGTAAAATTAAATTACCAGCTTTCAATCAGAATATTAGCGTCTATTATTTCCAATAACCATTAAGTCTCTGCGCTCGCTTAACAAGAACCTGGACCCGAATAAAACGTTATGTTGGCAATAACGCCACATGCTGAATACAAAAGTAAACAACACACGAGTGTAAATGAGACTTCGAAAGGTAAGTCACAAGTAAAAAATAATAAAAAAATGTATTATAAAGTGTGTAAGTTAACAAATGACGGCCCGAACTGGGACTTATATATATTATAACAATATTCTTTGCGTGTTGTTGTGTTGTGTGAATGTATGAGCACCTACCTGCTGTCCGATCTTGCGGTTTTCTTCCGACTAGGGCATGTGGATTTTGGATTTGATTTCGCAAGTATGTAAACTCAAGTGTATAACAACAGCACACTAAATAAGTTATTTTAAAAGTGAAGAGTTTTGTGAGGTTGGTAGGCTCCGTAGTACAGCAATAAAAATACAATGTGGGGTAATAAAAACGGGGTTTATTACTCCAAACACACAAGAATGAAATGGTTATAAGTTCAAATATTCTTACAAACTAAACAATAAATAAATCTTGAATAATGTTTTCTGAATGATTAATAATTTTCAGAAGTTGAGCTCGTTATTTTGAAAGAGTTTATTTTAACTGAGAATTAAATTAATCAATTTAATTTAATTCAATTTAATTACAATGTCTTTAAAAATTTGATTCTAATGAAATAAAAACTCTAAAGTTACTTGAAATATTCAAAAATAAACTAGGCGTGACAATCTAGTCCACGTCCCTTTATTTACTAGTGATCTGACTCAACGTATGAGCAAATTATTCAATTCTTTGTTAAGATTTGTATAGCGCTTTTTGTTTTATCTACTATTAATTCTTAACTAATGCTTATTAATTACTTATACTGGCTATACAGATTATCACACGTGAATAATTCTTATTTAACTAGAGTCTTTGATTTCTGGCATCTGAGTGATTTATATTACATTGATTTTAATTAAAAAAGAAAGAAAATTTAACTGTTGAAAAATAAATAACGTGATTTTGACTTTCCTGGTTCTGAAGTGGATTGTAGAGATGCTCCGGATGTCCCTCGCTGTCCTTGTCCAATCGGCTAGAGATAGTGATCTACTTGAGCGTCCTGGGTTTTGGCGGTGAGCTCGGAAATCAGCAACACTCTGTTCTCCTGCTATTTGATGAAGTTTTTACGTCTGTAGCTTTCTCCGAGAACTGCTTCACATCCCTCGTCGATTCACGTTCCACGTCAGCGTGTGTGTTTCGTTATGAGTTGTAGCTCTGTTCATCAGCTGATTCGCAAGTGGTTTAGATGGCCTCTCTGTCGTATTCTTGAAGTAAGGTCTTGTAGTCTTGTAGATCTCTTACGTGCATACTCCCACAGTTAATGTAGTGCACGGTACGCTTGTTTGTTGGTGTGGAAGAGTATCTTGACTGAACGCTGTAATTACGAGTCGTTACAGTTGATCAGTTTTATGATGATCGTAATTAGGCGTGTTGACCACGTAGAGTCTTCAGATGAGTCTTCACAAAACTATGGTTTTGAGACGATCGAAGATATACGTCTGTTCTTCTTGAATACTGGCAGTAGAGTGTTTAATCAGCCCCAAAACTCCACGTTGGTTCGAATGATTTGATTGGCTGACACACTCTCCCTACATACATACATACATACATACATACATCCTCGGCGCTACAGCCCAGTCCGGGCCCTGGCCTCCAAAAGAAATCTTCCCCACTGGTCTCTACTCCCGGCCAATGTCCACCAGTTTGCTGCACCCAGCCTCACTGCCTCCTTACCAACCTGGTCCAGCCATCTTGTACGCGGTCTTCCCCTCCTTCTCCTTCCCATCGGCAAATAATTCATCACTCTTTTTGGGATTCTATCCTCCGCCATTCTCTGCACATGACCAGCCCAACGCAATCTGTTAATTTGTATGAGTTGCACGATCGGAAGATCTTTAAACCTTTCGTACAACTCTCGATTATGCAGTCGCCTCCAAATGTTGTTTTCCCTCACAGGGCCATAGATTCTCCTCAGTACCCTCCTCTCAAAAACGGATAGTCTCTGCTCATCTAGTTTTTTTAACACCCAGCATTCCGAGCCATACATCAGGACTGGTCTAATCAAGGTCTTGTATAGGGAGGCTTTTGTATCTTTAGTTATTAATTTTGATTTAAAATGTTTCACCAGTCCGTAGTAACGCCTATTAGCAGATAATATTCGTCTTTCAATATCTCTAGAGGAGTCATTTCCAGAGTCCACATATGACCCGAGATATGGAAAACCCTGAACCTTTTCAAATTCATAATCGTTAATGCGCAGGGACAGGGTACGAGTATTGGCACCTACAACCATATATTTGGTTTTGCTTTGGTTTATAACCAAGCCCATAGCCTTAGCGGACAACTCCAGTTCCTGAAAGGCTTCCTTTAAGCCAGATTCAGACCTACTTATGACGTCAATGTCATCGGCATAGGCCAGAAGCTGTACCTCCTTGTGAAATATGTGTCCGCTAGTTTGAATTCCTGAATCCCTGATGACACACTCTCCCTACTACCCAAAATTTGAATCACCTCAGCCCGTGAGAACGAAACTACTTTCCCACAGACTGAGAATTTATATTATTATTAATATTCTTAATACAACGGAACTGAATTGTCGTTCCGGATTTCCTGTGGCACTTTTATATTGCAATTATCTTGGCTGCAAGCCAAGTTGTGCTAATTCTAAAATATACAATTTGTTGTAAATTCTTATAGCTATAACATATCAAAAGCTCTTTTATGTATTTCAATTATTACGGAAGTTATTAACATAAAATTAATTAACTCTGTTATTATTTAATTATATTGCATAAAATTCGCACACCCTATTATTAATATTTCGGCAAACATTTTGACTATAATGGATTTCGCCTGCTTTTACTGGTTTCTGAAATATTAATAATTGAAAGTTTGGGCGTGGTCGTATTCGTTACACAGTGAGTTGATTATGTAACAGCCGTGGACATAGGCGTGTGCGCCTTGTACAATGCATTATTATGATCGCTATAACATATGAGTGGAGTTTCGACTATTAAAATTTATTTAAACATCAATATAGTATACCCTTAACATATAACTCCAAATTAATGATATTTGGTCCTGTTATAATATGTTTGTTAGTTAACAAATAGTGCCCGAACAAGTGATTATATATAAATAGATATATATATAAATAAGCCTGATACAGAGACAGAGTGGCTATTTGAAAGAAATAATGTATAAATAAGGCACGTAAAATAGATGTAGATATGGGGTTATGTTTTGATAATGTGATGTAAATAGTGAATTATTTGTTTACTGTAAAATATTGGTATTGATGTTTTACAGCGGGTATTGTGAAGTAATATGTATAATAATTATTAAGTAAAATAAAGGGGATTATAATAAATAATTTTGAACATAGCCGAGGCACGTGAAAATAAAGTAAATGGATCAGGGGAGTTATGGAATAATACGGAATTCATGCACGAGTTTGAAAGGGTTTTGAAAGGAATGACTGAGGATGATTGGAGTAAATTCAATAATGAGCTGAGACAAACGAAAGAACAACAAACGGGATTATACGCTTTTCTGAACGAAAATAGTGATGACACTAATAAACAAAGTAACGAGGTAAGTGAAGGGGTTAGTGAAAGTAAAATAGTGGAAGTGGTAGCATTAGAAAATAAAATATTGAATAGTGAGAATAATTCTGAGAGTAGAGTGGGGGTAGAGAATAGTGGAGAAACAGACAAATTAGACGTAAATAAAGAAGGTCAGATGACAGATAATGAGGTAAGTAGGGGGTGAGAATTATGACAATATAAGTAAAAATATGATGTTAGAGAATAATGGTGTGAATATTGGGAGTACTGATGAACTTTAGAGGAGAGAATATAATAATGGAATGTTAGTGTGTGTTGATGAGTCAGAGAGAAAGTGGAGAGAGAATATACAGATAGAGGGGTTGCAGGGGGTAAATTTTTCCCATGATGTTGTAGTTGGGGGTGAAGAAAAGGCTTCACGAGCATATTTGGAAGACACATGGTCTGCAAATAGCCGTCCCTGGATTTTTTGTGCACCTGATAGGGGTGCAATAATAAAGTACAGTAAAACCTCGTATTTACGCTCCCGCTTATAACACTATTCTGTCCATTACGCTCTTTTTATATGGTCCCTGGACGTTTCATATACATACCCCTTAAATTTTAACCTCTTATAACGTTTCCAAGTCCCTCTTATAGCGCTTTTTTTCCCGGTCGAAAATGAGGAAAAATTCCGCATAAATTGTGAAACAGTACTGTATTTGAGATGTTTTAAAAGCGTGGTGAAGATATTGTTGCTCTGACTGTACTGAAGGTCATTACACACCGAGTAGACAAAAGGAATTCCACCCTCTACCTGAAGAAACCCTCCGGCCAGCAGTGTCGGGAATTGTACCTAACGATACTTTCCTTTGCATGAAAGGAATTTAACACTCAAAAGTCTCCCTGTCAATACAGTACATTTCTGTCCTTTCTTATTAGTCGTTCTTTGAATTCTTGGCAGTGCAGCTGTGATTAGTACAAAAATGGCAAAGCGGAAATCTATTTCTATAAATGAAAAATTACAAATCCTCCGTAAGTACGACGAAAATTCTACGCTGAATCAAAAGGATTTTTCTGAATCTGTGGGAATCCCTTCATCCAGCTTAAGAACAATAATAAAAAATAGGGATGCTATTACCAATGCAGCGAAGGGTGGTTGCAAACGTAAGAAAGTGAGATCCGGGAAATATGAAGACGTCGAGGAAATTGTTATTGAATGGATTCACCAATCCCGTGATGCTTCAATTCCATTAAGTGGCCCAATCATACAAGAGAAAGCACGAGAAATAGCAGGCAAATTGAACACAGACTTTTCTGCTTCGAATGGTTGGCTTGATAGATTCAAGCAAAGGCATGGCATAGTGTATTGGCAAATCAGTGGTGAATCAGAGTCAGTTAGTGACAGTGATGTAAATGACTGGCAAAGTGAAGTGCTACCTAGGCTCATTAATAATTATGCGCCGCACGATGTGTTTAATGCGGATGACTGTGGCTTATTCTTTAAGCTAATGCCCGACAAGTCATATGTCGTGTTCAAAGGGGAGAAATGTCACGGTGGCAAATTAAGCAAAGAAAGGGTAACTGTGCTTGTTGCTGCAAATGCCGATGGATCTGAAAAATTACCACTGTTAATGTTGGGGAAGTCACCTAGACCCCGATGTTTTAAAAACATTAAACGACTGCCTTGTGAATACAAAAATCAAACACGTGCCTGGATGACTGGTGACTTGTTTGTCACTTGGCTCAAAGACTTAGACCAAAAAATGGTAAAAACCAATGGCAAAATCCTGCTTTTTGTCGATAACTGTCCAGTTCACCCGAAAAATGTGAATCTGAAAAATGTAGAACTAGCATTCCTGCCTCCCAACACAACCAGTAAACTCCAACCAATGGACCAGGGGATCATAAAAGTGCTCAAGCATTTTTATCGAAACCGTGTTGTTCTACGATATCTGCAGTGCATCGACAGTGGAGCCGAAAACCGCATCACCTTATTGGACGCAATGAATTTCATCTCCGCTGCATGGGAAGGGATCGATGCGCAGACCATCGCCAATTGCTTCAATAAAGCAGGCTTTTTTAAGGTAAGATTCTACATGTTGTTAGATGAGGCTATTATTGAGCTTCTGTATAAAACTTTTTTGTTTCGACAGGGGGTTAATTTTCTTTTTTTAATTTCTTAGGGACATGCTGTAACACCCGGTGAAACAAATGCCCCTGTCACAATTGATAATGACGAGGATTGGGCTGCTGTACGGGAGAAGTTAGGAGATGTTAACTTGGAAGATTTTGTATCAGTTGACAATGGTCTAGTGGCATCAAAAATCCGCGACATCGACGACATGATTGCGGAGTATGCTGTCGCTACCGTCCAAGATGAAGACAGTGATGAGGAAATTGAATCTGCGGAGGAAAATGTCCCTACACAAAATGAAGCTCTCGGAGCAATAAATCTGCTCTGAAAATACAATATCACTGTTACTCCTGGCGGCGTATCAAGTGATCAATCATAACAGTAGTACACACACTCGACAAACATCAAGCAAAGACTTTTTTAATAGGAAATGAGCTAGAATTTGCATTTTGCATTGTAACTAATGAACAATACTGTAATTATAAATACAGTACTGTAATAATAATACTGTAATACAGTAATAATAATATAGTAAAATAAAATACAGTAATAATAAAACACAGTACTGTAATTGTTTGCTATGAAGTGGTGGCCAAACTGTTCCACAAATCATTTCCCACCTATAGCGCTGTCCCGCTTATTAAGCGTTTAAACCATGTCCCTTGATGAGCGTATTAACGGGGTTCTACTGTAGTAGTGTCCCCTGCATATATTGAAAGAGAGTGTGATAGGAAGTTATGATAGGAGACATGGTGAAAGAGAGTTGTGTGTTAATTGGGAGATGGAGTTATTTAGAGTGAATAGAAATTATAAAGAATTGGTGGAAAGGTTAGGAGTAGGGATGGTGCATTATTATAGTGAAAATTTACCTGATGTTGAAGCGGAGGTAGTAGCAGAAGTAGATGATAAGGTTGACGAATTATTAACTTACCTGATTGTAACAGACTATACCAAAGGCGACAGGACCATAATCGATCGTGACAAGGTATATGAGATAATGATATGGAGTGATCATATTGATGGTAATAGTATTGTTGAAAATTATAAAAAATTGAATAATCTTTACATTAATAATCATAATATAAGGTATTCAATAAAAAATGACTTGTATAGACCTAAGGTTAGATTATTATATGATGATGGTGGATAAGTGTTTTATTGTTTATGAACATTTAATTATGTGAATAGTGTGGTTTTGAAATGGATTGTCTTATGGAGTGATTTATGGTCAATGATAACAAATAATAAGTTGGATTGTATATTCTTGTGTGTTAATGTCAAGGTATTTGCGTATTACATTATGTTGTGTATTATATGTATTTTTATGTAAACCATGTAGATAATAAGGAGTTGATTGAATAATAATAATAATAATATTTATTACCAATTTTCCTTTACATATAATAAAAATTATACAATAAAGGACCTATAGGGGGCATAAATGCCCGTACATAGGTTGGTCCTTAGAATTAATATTTATATACTTAATACTAATTGTGAGTTTTACCTCACCGATCATAGTAAATATTAAAAATAAATTATTTTTCAATTTTAACAAAATTTTAGTTTGTACTATAACACAATTCAATAAATAAATGAAAAAAAAGGTCCATATCATAATAGACTGTTTTTTTTTTTTTTTAATATTCAATAACAATGTTCCTAACTTTTTCTTTGATTTTTTTTTAAGCACTTTTATATTTACACTTAGATTTTTCAGTTCATTAGGCAATTCATTAAAATATTTTATGGCATAATACACATAGCTTCTTTGCCCAATACTTAATAGGTGTCGCAGCAATATAATATTTTTATACCGTGTGTTGATTCGATTTTGTAAAAACTCACTTTTTAGATCATTGTATTGATAAACTATAGAATTCACTACAAACACCTGTTTAATATTTAATGGTTTATTCGAATCTTGTTCATTGACTCCTATAATTTTAAGAATACACTTTTGCAGCCGATCCAATGCGTCTAGAGATGATTTATATAGATGTTTAATAATAGTTATAACATTTTTTTCAGACTAAATAAAAGTAATGAGAATAATTGTGAAGTTCAAGGTAACTAAAGTAATTGTGAAATTTTAAATGATTGATTGAATTAAATAATGGAGATAAATTAATTAATTAAGGTTATGATGATGAATTTAAATAATTTATGAGATTTAGATTCTCTAATGAATAGTATACAATTAAACAGATAATATGTTTGGATATTGAGATATATTATTATTATGAGTTAAGTGATGAATTTTCTAGGGTAACTTCAAGGATCATATTAAGGTGAAATGTTGTAAAATGTTTGGGTAACAATGATAAGGCATTTGAGTTAGTAAATGTTAACTTTAGTGGGTGTTAGATGAAAAAAGAATTTTGAAGAAAATAATACAGAAACAGGGTAATAATAGGGACACAGTAGATAGTGCATATATGTAGAGAAGGTGAGTAATGTAAATGGTTAATAAATAGTTGATGGTGACATTTTGTAGTAAGGGTGAGGTGGTAAGGAGTGATCAACGTGCGTCGTTGGGCAGGTACAGTACGAAGGGTCGAGGAGTGATTGCCGAGATTATTAGGAAGGGCAAAAAGTGATGAATGGAATTGCCAATGTCGGGAACACATCCTAGATACAAAGAGGGTATTAGATATCTCTATATATTGTAACGTTACCAAATATGGTAGTTACATAAAATAAGCTAATATAACGTCAAGTAAGAGAAAAGCATGAAAGTATGTCTAGATAAATAAACCTATGTGTATAAAAGTGTGTATCTACAGATATATTAGTATAAAAATCCAACGATGAGGAAGATAGTATTAACATAGCAGCATCAAATACGAAAGGAAGAAAGAAAATAAACATGAGCCAAAACAAAAATATCAGTAACCAGACCCAATAGGATCCAACAGCGAGGGGAACCAACAAAATAAGGACCAATAAAATCCAACAGTGAGGGAAATCACAAGAATAATACCATTACCAACAACGTAACGACAATACAAATAAACTCCAACAACGAGGGGAACAAATGAAGATAATGACTACAAGGGAAATATTGAAGAAGACATTCAAACCTAAAGAAGAGGAAAAGAAGAAGGACAAGGAAACGTAGCATGAAGAGAGAGGAAAATGGATAGACCATGCAAGAACTCATCATTCATCAAGTGTACTAGAGACTATAATAGTAACCAAAGGAATAGTGATTATCAAATATGAAAAGAAAAACAGTGTTTAACATTTAAGGAACCACAAACAATTACAGTGAGTACTTAATATAGATGTGAAAACCTGTGACCAGTTAACTAATTTTAACCTAATAAACCACACAAACAATTCCAGTGATAACGTTTATAGTGTAAGAAAATGTGTCAATTTCATAGTGAAACAGCAAGAATTAAATAGTCAAATATACACAGACAATTAGTGTGACTAATTTAATAAAGATTGTGATCCACATAGATAATCATAAGACCACCAGAATAGAATAAAATCGAACAATTATATTATTGTTCATAGAGAACTGACAATAAAAACCTTTGTTATATATCAAACAAAAGTGACAGGAATTAGATACAACCAATGACAAGAAGGATATTGTAATTAGTACAAAAAGATTTGTATTATTGTTTAAGAAGAAGTAGTGTAAACATGTGTATTAAAACAATTAAACTATTGTAGTAAAATACCATACTGAAGTCATGTTAGTAGTAGCAAAATGCTGCATTAGAACATGTTGTACATTGTTACATAACCCCATAGGAAAGACACCTATGAAACAAAAAATAATACATGTTAATTTAACTAAATAACCATCAACTATAATACCAATCAAGAATTTGTTATAAATAATGATACACCACAGTAGACAGTGTATTATATTGCAACACAATGCAAATAAAACAGATCAAATATGATGGCACAAAGATAGGAAAAATGAAGCCTAATATGCTCGATTAGTTAAACAAAATACAGTATTAAATCATATACCAAGAATAATGAGAGTATTACCAGTAGTTAGATAAACATCTGGTACTACTGTGAGAACAGATTCTGAACATAATGACAATAATTTTGTAACCAAAATATTGTAAACTAGCTAACTAAGAACACATAACCAGAAGTAAGCAGCAACAATGTAACCAACTAGTTAAGCAAAATACTGTATTAAAGCTTGAACAAAGATTGATAAGAGTGTTACCAGTAGTAAGAGGGACACCTAATGCTACTTTGAGAACAGACCATGACCATGAAAATAGTCATTTTATATATAAATTATTAAAAACCAAATGACCATGATGGTGGAAGCCAAATGTAAACAAACAATGAGGAGCAAGTTATTTGTGCAAAATACAGCATACAAACTTGTTTAAAAGTAGATAAAATTATTACCAAGAATCAGAAGAATGTCTGATACTACTTGGGAAATCTAAATCAAGTGTAACAATAACAATTTAATTATTGTTTTAACAAAAATAACTGACTACCATGCTATGACATAATGTAAACAGACCCATTACTAGAAATTGAAGGGTTCTCAGATAGTTAAAAGCTAGCAATTATATGTAAGGAATTAGGTACAATGAGTGTACACTAATTGCATTTATTACATAATCTAACTTGTATAGAAAAAACCAGAAGTAAAGTGACAATTGTAAGAAAAGAGATAGGAGGGTACTAAAACAATGTAAATAGTATATGAAATACAGCCCTGTACATATACTCAAGTATAAAATTATGTAAATAGACGTTTCTATTATTATTAGGTTACAATATCAGTGTTATTAGATAAGAAAAATTAGTTTAAGTACATTTGTGAAGAATCAAATATGGACGCCCAAAGACGCCATAACGAGGTATTGTTTGGGTAACAATAATTCCCAAGTTTTGAATTAAACCAGTTGATATATGGACTCAGAGCGTTTAATTAAAAGTGTTTTAGTATAAATAATTAAATTTGGTGTAATAAACTTATAAAATATAAGATGCACCATAAAAAATCAATAAAATCGTTATAGTGATTGAAGTAATGGACGGAATATAATCTTGTTTGGACTTTAATTAAAGCGCAGGATGTCCGCAATTTACTGACACTAACCATTTAACGATAAGACAAATATTAAGAAAGTTATTGCGATTTTAAACTTTTCAATTATTTTTTGTACCAGTGCTGACGTCATATAGCCTCAAACGCAAAGGCCAAAATTGGTAAAAAATTAAATATTTTAAGAAAATAAAGTGCTTTGGGTTAGAGAGTTTAATCATTTCAACCAATCGAATGAATGAACATTGGCAGACAAGCCACAGACGCTTCGAAGGAGCGTCACAGTTACCCATCAGTCATCATACAGACAGGTCATGTCACTCTCCGATATGAAGAAGTTTATTTTTTGAATTGTGCGCGACAAGCATACATCAGTAAATCAACACACATATAACCTACAAACCACACTAGCATAAACGAGTGAAATGTGCGGAGTGTATAATATTTAAGTACGATTAGTGTACAATATCGATCGTACTTACGAGTGTTGTGTAAAAGATAAAAAAACAGGGAGTACAATTCTTTTTATTTAATTAACATTGAAACAGAAATAAAATTTCTGTAAATACGTAATGTTGATATACTACGCAAGTCAGTAAAAAGCGAAGTATCAAAAATGATGATGGAATTTATCAGAATTAATGAAAGTATTAATTCGCAATTATTAATATGTTGAATAAATATTTTAATTATTTGTCATAATTAAAAGAATCATATTTGAAGTATTTATTACAAAATATGAGCAATACCAATAGTCGCTCAATTGACTAAAATTGTTTTCTTGATTTTTCTATATTTGAAAATACATATTTTAACTTTCATGCGAAAGAGTATTATATGATACTGATAATGACACATCAAAACTATTATGAATAATATGTATATACTTAGATTAAGAAGAAATAAATATTAAAGATAATTAACCATAATAACAATTCACGTTATGAGATAACCTTAAAGTCGTAACTGTAACTTGCCACTTTCTCTGTTACAAGTCTGTTCTCAAGTAAAATCCAAACCAGATGGAAATAATAACAAGAGTTTTTTAATAAATTTTTCTCTTGTAAGTAAATAATTCCTAAAGTGAATTATTAAAATAAAGTAATACATTTCAGTAGTGCAAGCTAACGCACTCGTTGATTGTCTATTAAATACTGTATAATGCATGCGGATTCCCACGTACGATAATACCATAACTATCAGTTATATGGTACTAATTTTCGATTTTTATATTTGTTTGTTTGTTTTTAATTATTGTTCATTTAATATCATTATTAATGCCACATCTTGTACCTGGTATCATGCTACTTAAAAGAACCACACGAACATGGTAATTAACTGATACAAGAGGACATAACCTCTTAAAATTAAAACTATTGTATGACCAACAGGTTTACCAGCCTTGAGGCTAAGTAGAGTCTTATTTTAAGAGTCTTTATTTTATTATTATCCGAAAGGTTATTAGTAACTGATTGTCAATTTTTCAAAGATTTTATAACATCATTAACCATTAATAAACCTCTACATTTTATTACCAGTGGAAAAAGAGTATTATTTCAAATTTAAATTAGCTCATTTATTATTAGTCAGTTCTACCAAAAGGTGGCGGAAGAATTCAAATATTTCTAATAACGCAGAACTTTATTTAGCTGTTATATCATTTATATTGTGCATGATAGTCACATTGGATATTCAACCAGAATATCTATTTGTATATGCAGTGTGTGTATTTCAGCTGAACCGTCACCGAACAGGGCTACAATATCCACACGTGGTAAGTGGGGGAGGTTACTAACGGAGTGCAAGAAATATTTTAAATTAAAGAAGTGAACCATCGATACCCACATATTCGACAATACAATCAAACTAATAACAATAATAATTATAATCCGAACATTTTATCAACAACATTATCGTAGATACCGGTGCGTATCTGCAATTACACTACCACACCACTATATCAATCGGTATCTTGTATCTTGTATTATTACAATATATAAGCGGCTTTGTCCTGACTGACAGAGAATCAACGTAGAGCAAAAACTACTGAAGATAATGATCTCAAAATTTGAAGGTATATTCTTATGGGGTCATATATGCTCACTAAAAAACGGTTTTAAAAACTTTCACTCCTAAGGGGCAAACCCCCCCCCCATTTTATGTATGTTCCACATCTCCTCCTAAACCACTGGACCGATTTCAACCAAACTTGTCACAAATATTTTACGCGACGGGAGAACCAACATAGGATAGGTGTTTTTTCGATGGGTTCCTTTGGGGGGTTCTTTGGGGTCTTCCACATCTCCTCCTAAACCACTGGACCGATTTCAACCAAACTTGGCACAAATATTTTACGCGACGGGAGAACCAACATAGGATAGGTGTTTTTTTCGATGGGGTCCTTTGGGAGGTCTTTGGGGTCTTCCACATCTCCTCCTAAACCACTGGACCTATTTCAACCAAACTTGGCACAAATATTTTACGCGATGGGAGAACCAACATAGGATAGGTGTTTTTTCGATGGGGTCCTTTGGGGGGTTCTTTGGGGTCTTCCACATCTCCTCTTAAACACTGGACCGATTTCAACCAAACTTGGCACAAATATTTTACGCAACGGGAGAACCAACATAGGATAGGTGTTTTTTTCAATGGGGTTTTTTTGGGGTCTTCCACATCTCCTCCTAAACCACTGGACCGATTTCAACCAAACTTGGCACAAATATTTTACGCGACGGGAGAACCAGCATAGGATAGGTGTTTTTTTCGATGGGGTCCTTTGGGGGGTTCTTTGGGGTCTTCCACATCTCCTCCTAAACCACTGGACCGATTTCAACCAAACTTGGCACAAATATTTTATGCAACGGGAGAACCAACAGGATAGGTGTTTTCTTCGATGTGGTCCTTTGGGGTCTTCCACATCTCCTCCTAAACCACTGGACAGATTTCAACCAAATTTGCACAAATATTTTACGCAACGGGAGAACCAACATAGGATAGGTGTTTTTTTTTTCGATACGATCCTTCGGGGGGTCCTTTGGGTCTTAAAAAACTATTAGATCTGGTTACTATGGCAACCCAATAGAATAGATTCTGGTTACCATGGCATCGGTGGAAGTCTCCCGCATAGGAAATAGCGCGGGAGTCGTCCGACGGGCCTTCCCTGGAGTTCATCCACAGAATCCGGGGAGTCTTAGGTCGGATCCCGCGAAAGACGGTGGGGCCAGAGTAGACGGTTTTTATAAATAAAGATATAGGTTATGCTATCAAAGGTGGTGTATGCATCTTAAGAAACTTCTTAATAGTGTGTGAATTCAGAGTTGTTTCAGTTTGAATTTAAAAGTGGATAAGTTAAGATCGAAGTAAGTTATAAGCGAGTATAAAAAACAAAGTTTTGATAGCGAATGAATTCAGATCATAGTGTTCAGACAATATAAATGCACTTGCTTCAGTTTGAATTTAAAAATTGATAAGCTGAAATCTATAGATGTATTGTACTGTTAGAATAACTTTAGGAGACACTAATTTAACAAATGCCTTATTTCAACATTAACACAATGAATTATAAAACGACAGTTAAATACACAGCGCGTGCAAGTACTGTAGACATTTTAATGAAAACTAATTTAGCTGTTCGCCCTCTCCCAGAGTTAGAAATCGAGCAGGAGCATCACGCGCAACAGAATTCTTCTCCAGATATAAGAATACAGTTTATGACATGGTCTTAAACAGGTGCGCTACAGAGTATTCCTCCAGTGAGAATGCGAACGTAACAATATAAGGAAGATTATACAATATACAAGTAGGCCTAATATAACGTTAGAACAAGAATAGGTGCCTATGAGCCTATGAATAAATTATGAACCCAAGGAACGCTGGGTAAATCGGCTAGATATAGATATCTATATAACCCAAATACCACTGACTGACTCACTGATCACGATATCTCTGAAACCACTGAATGGATATCAATGAAACTTTGAACATAGCTTCATCATAGGTCTTAGGTGCTCACTAAGAAACGGTTTTAAAAACTTTCACTCCTAAGGGGCAAAAAACCAAATACTGAAATTTATCGCGGGAATTGCATACTTTGTAAATGAAGTGGTTGACATCTCAGTTTACTGGAAACCCCGAATACATTTAGTCCTGAGTTTTTAATCATTGTTTTAAATTGAAAAAAACTTCGTTGTTTGCAGGTCCTTATAGTCGAGAAAATTTCGAAGTTCATTTAATTAATAAATGTATGTCCTTTTTATCTCGGAAACGGCTCTAATGATTTTCTCGAAATAAATAATAAATAGCTGTTGCTATGAATGTAAATAAACAAACTAAGAGTTGAGAATTTGTACAATCTATCTAATCCTACAGTATTAAGCGAGCAATAATTGTACAATTATGTACAAAGTGAAACTCCGTAGCGAAGAACGGGTATTTTGCTAGTTTGATTATAAAGGAGGAGAATGGTATAAGTGGAATTAGTGCTGAAGGGAGTTATTAGTGAGAGATTGGTGTCACCCTATGTAATTCTGTTAGTGGTTGTTAGAAGGGAGAAAGATGAGTAAGGTTATATTTGTTAATGCCAATTCAGTAAATAGAATCATTGTGAATAACGGAGAGTCACCCAAACTAATTAGTGATCAAAATGTGAAATGTTAAATAGAGAATTCATAGTAGAAAGGTAATAAGAAATGAAACGTGATGTAACATGAATATTAATAATAAATTTGAGTTTTTATAGAATTAAATGGTACAATAATGAATAATTAAAAGTTTGATATAAAAGAGTTGATGGAAATGATAATAGTAGTGTATGATTTTTATACAAATTATTTTAAATGTGAATTGTTTAATGTAAACGTAACAATGTTAATGTTCAGGGGTTGTGTTTTATTATGTTATATTATATTGTAGGGTCATAGTGTGTGTGGTAAGGAGGTTGCTACAGGGGTAGTAACGTTAAATGAATATCAAATCTTAAGTATATGACATTGATATTGGTGTTGAGCATAAAAAATAATTATGATTTTGCTTTGAAGAAGTATTAGTATCAGGAAAACTGATCAATGAAATTTAAATAGCTAGATTGTTTGCCATTACGAGTTTGTGTTTTGGATTCTATATGATAGATATTGTAACGAAGTTGTTATGTCGTCTCTTTAAAAGTGTACAGGTTGTGTGCTTGCCTCACACGGGTGTTGTTACTTCTATGTTTTGCGCTAGTGATTTCCGTAGCGATCCTTCAATTACCAGTACAACGCGAGTGGAAACCTTACCTGTTGTTTCATAGGTGTTTAATAATCCCGGGTGGCGCCAAATTGTTTATTTAAAACAATTACATTAATAAATAATATGGTTTAGCGATCTTAGTTATGACGGCCTGGATCCTTCAAATTTATTCCCGCCTTCGTTCGACCTACTTAATCAAGCAGGTAATTCGTAGAGTTGGCGGCGTGAGGGCTTGCTGTCATTCTCGCTGGCCTCCGCTATACAATACGCAATTTATACAATACACTTCCCTATGAAATAAAAACAAGTACCCTCTGTACCTCTGGTTACCCTCTGTACTCGTTTCTTTAATTATTGATTGGTAATTATTCAGTTTGACAATAAAATTATTTTTGGTTATTAACAATTTTGCACCGACAATTAATAAGAGTCTAATATCTCTAGGGATTTGGCGAAGATTGATTTTGAACGAGCGATTTAGTCAAGTATGGCGACTGTGTTGTCTGTTTACAGTTATTATCGTTAAAAATCTGGGTCCTTGTGATTACAAGAAAAATATTAATAATGATTACAATAAAAAGTACACTACCTTACATTATATGTACTTAAATAATATAATGTGTAGCTACAATTTTGTTCCTGCAGTGTAGTAAAGTGTGTTTCAAAAGTTTGCAATTTAACACTAGGTTATTTTCTTAGTTAATAAATTTTCAGTGTTTTATTGTTTTACTTAATCTTTGAAAGAAATTATATTCAGTTTATAGTGAGAGTTCAGATGACTGTGAGAAATATTTAAAGTGAGTTTATTTCTGGAATATGGGTAATTTAATGATACTTATCAAATCAGTAGGCTTGAGATAAACCGTTGTTCAGGTGAAATGGAATAGTCATCAATTTTGAATGATTTTGGCTTCTGGCATCTTTTTCATGTTAGTTGTGGTAATTTCTTCATTTAATTTTTATTTAAATTGGTCCTTGGCATTAGTTAAATGTTATTGTTCCTCGTCTGCTGCTTACTGGTTCTTCTTTTTGAATTTTGGTTACTTTTTATACATTTTTAATTAAAATTCAGGTCATTCAAGCTCTGGCGTCTAATCTGGATGAGCGTCACATTGAGTACTATAAATTAACGGAAAAATCATAACCAACGGTCTGTTGTCATGGTTACGAATAAATTCTGATTGGTTGATCATGACTTTATAACCACTGTTATCAATTTTGAATTTTTATTCAAAATTACTGTATATCTTTTGATTGCTTTTATTCTTCTGTCTTCCTTCCTATGTATTAAATATTATCACTACTGTTTGTATTTCCTTTCAAGGATTATTTTGATATCCCATAAGGTGGGGTTCTCTAAAGTATTAATGTTTGTACAATTATGTTAATATTTGTTAATTACATTTCTCTTTTAATTTAAGTCCTTATTCTAACATTTTTCTTTTAACATGATTCACAAATTATCCTTGGCTAGTTACTCGCCTTGGATTTGTTAATTTCCTTGTTGATTTTTTACAATTTGTAGTTATTTGTTTTTGACAGTTAGGCATTTCATAGGCCTAAGTAGCCATTGATTATATTTACTTATTTTATACAAATTATATCTCATTTTACTCTAATGTGTTTTGTTTTGTTATTATTATTGGTTGGTTTATTTGTTGATGTGTTTTGGATCTGTTTTTATACTATTTGTAGGTTTCTATTATTTTCTACATTGTGGATTGTTCATTATTTCCTAACTGATTTTCCAGTGTAATTAGATCTGTACTGGTTCACCTTCTTATTTATTTATTTTGCCTTTGTTAACAATATGGCTACTACTCACTATTCTTTATCATATAAAACATAACATCTAGGCCTATGGTCTGTACAATTCCTTCAGCCATATCCTATTCATAAATTTAATTAAACAATTTTTTAACAGTTATTAGGTAATGTTTGTTTACATTCATTTCATTCTTTATTATTTTTTGGGTGATAAACATCATCACACCATTTAAACTTGCTTAATTGATTATCCCTTATAACCTGGGGTGTTTATTGATTTCATTTTTAATTTCATTTTCTTAAATAATCTCTATCTTCAATCTATGGTAACACTAACTGTTTACCTTCCGTGGGATTCTCCCTTATAAATACTATTGTATCCCTCTCTTACAATTGAACTTAATTTTATTAATAACAAGATTCTTTTTTAAATAATAATGTCACCATTAATCTTCAGTGTTCATTACAGATTATTAAGTGTTTATATCTTATAGTATTATTAACAACGTTCTTAACTACTAATATGGTTCACCATTAATCATTCCGTGTTTATTACAGATTATTAAGTGTTTATTATCTATCACTAATTATCTTCTAATTATTTTGGGGGTTTTACACTTTCACTTATGCACTAATTAAATGTTTATATTAAGTGTTTATTAGTGGGTAATCCCTATAATTACCTTCTCTTTGTCACTTAGTTAATTTTATATTCTCACCATCTCACTATCTCTTTCTTTATAAATATTGTTTATATTATTAATAAGTTATGCCTTTATAGAGTTCTTTATTACATCTAACTCTAAATCTTGGGTTAGTGTACTTTTATTTTTCACATTACTTTATTGGGTTTTATCAAATTGTAACAGTACGAAAAGCCTGATTTCAGATTTATGGGACAAGGGGTATTGAATTATTGTATTTAACTGTATTTTTACACTCATGTGTATGGATGGGACAATTTTCCCTTTGTTTGACGAAAACAACGCAGTTACATCTGTGCAGACGATTCCAAGGCCAAAGGCGGACATGCGAAATAGAACATATTAAATGGTTGCATGAGCTGACACAGACTCTTAATACGTTTTCCATTGGTTAACAATGCAAGGCGTCATTAACAATATGAATGACGTAATGAAAATACACATAAACCAGGGCGTTTCCTCACCTTGAGACAAAGAACAATGACGTACACACACACACACACACACATACATAAAAATGTGCATTGTATCCACCCTAGTCTTCACAATACCGCCTAAGCGGTAACACGTTACAGAAATTCGCCGGCAAGTAATGCCAGCAAAGTGTGTTTAAGACAACCAAAAATGTAATTAAACAGTAACTATACGTTCAACATGTAGTAGCATCAGTGAATAACAGTTTTAAAATTAACAAATTAGAGTCAGTGCAACAGAAAAGAAAACAAATGTAACCAGGAACTCTCGGCTGAGCAACCATGTAAAACCATCCACTAGAACTTCGAGTCTACATTCAGGAAAGTCAAACTTATCATAAAATCCATTTGAGCTCAAAATTAACCATCCATTAAAAACAAAAAATGTATCTAATAATTTTATAATGAGAGAGTGAGAGTGCGAAAGAAAGCGTGTTCGAAATACTGCCGGCGGCCAAGCTGAGGCGTTCGTTTGCGTTTAAGACCAATATAAGTCCAATAGAAGCACTTTATTAAAATAGCAGCTGCAAAATAACAAAAAATGTGTAGTTTGATCAAGAATATAATAAAATTTTAATATCATGCTTAATGAATAAATGCAAGGAACGACCGCCATTTTGTTTTGGTCACTATGAGACGGCCATTGTCTAATAATTACGATTCATGTGTACAAATGGAAAATAATAGAAACTAAATTGATTTCAATTCATACAGATGTTGGTACTTTTATTTCAAGGCCCAACTCAGTCTCTATTCACGCTTAATTCGAAACTCTGGACCCACAGTAAACAAATACGCTTAGGTAAACGGGTACAGCATAATTATGGCAAGTACGATATTTATGGTATGGCTATCATACATAAATAAATTAACAAAAATAAGTAATAAATATGTATAATCACAAATTGGTGCCCGAACTGGTGACTATATAAAAAATATCCTGTTATATTTTTATATAATAAGCCTGCATATAGAGACGGAGTGGGTATTGAAGACAGAAGTACAATTGTAGGTTATGTTATTGTTAGACAACATAGCAACAGATTAAAGAGAAATAATTTTTTTTGCATAATATTAAAATGGCAGATAACGAAAGCATAAATATGAATAATACAGCAACAGAATCTATGTTGAGTGAACCCGAAGCAAACTCAACACCTATCGTAAACAATAAGATATCATTAGAAGACCTTTTTCAGTTAATGAAAATACAGAATAATGAATTAAGAGAACAGAGTATTAAATTTGATGTAAAATTAGATGAGATGAAAAAGGAAATCAAAGAAAGAAACGATAATTTTGATAAACATTTTAAGGAGTTAAACATGAAAATGAATAAAGTAGATGACAATTCTAAGAGTAAAGTAATAGACAATTTGAACACAAATAAAGACAAGGTAAGCAGTGGTAAGAATTATGATAAAATAAATAAAAATATATTAGAAAATGATTATGTAAACATGGGTAGTGATAATGAGAGTTTAATGGGAATTGAATATGATAATGATGAAATGTTAATGTATAGTAATAAATCAGAGAGAAGGAGGGACAGTATAATTGTAAAAGAGTTGCAGGGGGTAAATTTTTCCCTTAATGGCATAGTTGGGGGTGAAATACATGTGTTGAGGAAGGATGAGAGTGCCTTCAATGTATATTTGGGAGACGATAGGTCTACAAATAAAGTTGTCCCTAGGTTTTTTAGTGCACTTCACAGGTGGTGCAGTAATTGTGAATTAGTGTCCCCTGCAAATATTGAAAGAGAGAATGTAGCTTGGTGTGATAGAGAGAGAGATATTGAGAGAGAGAGAGAGGTGTTGTGAGAGATATGGTGAGAGAAAGAGAGAAATAGAGATTTGTAAGATGAGTAGAACGTATGAAGAATTTAGGGAAAGGTTAGGAGAGAGAAATAATAAAAATAAGTACTTACCTTGTAATGAAGCTGATATAGCAGTAGGAGAAGATGATAATGAAAATAATGACTTTATAACGTACCTAGTGGTGACTAATTATACTGAAGGTGACAGGACCATGACCGATCGTAACAAGTTGTATGATGAATTGATAGGTAATAACCCTATTAATTATGATGGTTTTATAAAATATAAGAATTTAAATAAGTGTTATATTAATGATGTTAATATAATGTATTTAATAAAAAATAAATTGTACAGACCGAAGATAAGAGTATTGTTTGACGATGGAGGATAGATATTTTATTGTGTTAATGAACATTTAAATATGTGACAGTGTTTTTGAGATGGACTGTTTATGAACTGATTTATGGGAAACGATTAAATGATAATGTGGATTGTATATTTTTGTGTGTATTGATGTCAATGTATTTGTGTATTCTTGATGTTGTGTATTATGTATTTTTATGTAAACCATGTACTGTAGAATTTTAAATAATTGAAGGGAGTTTGATAATGATTTTAAATAATTATGAGATTTAGATTCTAAGGAATAATAAATGATTAAACAAATAATATATTTGGATATTGAGATGTATTGTTATTAGTAGGTGAGGGATGAATTTTCTAGTGGTATATTAATGTAAAATGTTAAAAAGGGGATAGAGCTTGGGTGATAACTATTAAAATAAAGGTAGTTGAGTTAGTTAAACAGAGTTATTGGGAGTTAGATAAATAAGAATGTTGAGATACAGATAATACACAAAGAGGGTGTTAGATATTTTAGGGACACAGTAGTTAGTGATTATATGTAGAGAGGTGAGTAATGTGAATGATAAATATATTTGTTGATGATGATATTTTGTAGTAAGGATGAGGTGGTAAGGTGTGAGCAGCGTGCAGCGTTGTGGCAGGCGGAGCAATTTGGGTTAGAGTGTTTGCCGATATTTGGTGGAGGGCAAATGGTTAGGCATGTGTATGGCCAGGTAGAGAACACACATCCTAGTACAAAGACGAGCAGTGCCAGAGGATTTAAATGGAATTAGTGAAGGGAGTTTATAATTGAGATATTGGTGTCATAATATGTTAATGGTTGTTAGTGGAAAAAAGGAAGGTGAGTAAGGTTAAATAGACAAATGCCAAAATAAGATATAGATAATAGTGAATAATAGAGTCACACAAACTAGATAAGGATTGAGGAAAGGTTAGAAAAAGAAAATTCATGGTAGGAAGGTGAGGTAACTGAAGGGTAAATGATAAATTTGAAAATTTTTTTGTAGAATCTAATGATAAATGAATGTTAAATAATAAAAGTTGAATAGAGAATTGATAGTAATAATGTTTCAAATTTTATACAAGTTATTTAAATGTGAATTATATAATGTAAATGTAACAATGTTAATGTTTGATGTACAATGTTTTATTATGTTGATGGTACAATAGTGTGTGTGGTTAGGAGGTCACTACAGGGGTAGCGACGGTAACAAAGGTTAGTATGTTAAAAGGATAAAGTTAGTAATGGTTTTGAACAAGAAACAATTGTTTGATGCTGTTGTAAAGAAAAATGAGTAAAGAAATTTTAAAAATGTTTGAAATATTTGCCATAATAGTTACATTTTGTTGATGTAATAAAGATGATAAGTTGTTATTGTTTTGAAAGTTGAAAGATTTGTTTTGCTTATTAGGGTATTATTATAAGAATATATATTTTCTCTGGTGATGGAAGGAGTGAGTTAGTAATGACTGGAGGCCAGTTTTGGAGAAAATGGCAAGGTCATTGTATGAAAGAAGGAGAAGGCCATTCTATTTTAAATCTTGTGACTCGTTGTTTGAAAATTGTAGAGTTAAGCAAACGAATGCCTAAAAACGCAAACCAATGCACTAAGGGGAGACATATCAGTTGTGGATATGGAGATAGATAAGGCCACTATTTTAAAATTTGTACTGCATGTTTCAGAGTTTGGTGGTGGTGTGACAGCGGTCCTGAGCTGGCCGGTGCGTCAGACCAGGAGCGTAAAGTGCCTAATGGCCTTATGGTGTTGGGATCTCTCCTGAGAAGTCCAGTAAGGTCAGATGGTACGATCGTCATCATTGGATCAAGGGTAAGTGATTATATTTTTTTTCTGAATAACACTACAGGGGGTTGTGGCGACATATCTGGACTGATCCTTTTAGAGAGTGTGAATGGGTCAATGAAAGTTTTTATGCTTCGGCATAAAACCTTTCATTGAGGGGGTTTTGTAACAGTACGAAAAGCCTGATTTCAGATTTATGGGACAAGGGGTATTGAATTATTGTATTTAACTGTATTTTTACACTCATGTGTATGGATGGGACAATTTTCCCTTTGTTTGACGAAAACAACGAAGTTACATCTGTGCAGACGATTCCAAGGCCAAAGGCGGACGTGCGAAATAGAACACATTAAATAGTTGCATGAGCTGACACAGACTCTTAATATGTTTTCCATTAGTTAACAATGCAAGGCATCATTAACAATATGAATGACGTAATGAAAATACGCATAAACCAGGGCATTTCCTCACCTTGAGACAAAGAACAATGACGTACACACACACACACACACACACACACACACACACACACACACACACACACACACACATACGTAAAAGTGTGCATTGTATCCACCCCAGTCTTCACAATACCGCCTAAGCGGTAACACGTTACAGAAATTCGCCGGCAAGTAATGCCAGCACAGTGTGTTTAAAACAACCAAAAATGTAATTAAACAGTAACTATACGTTCAACATGTAGTAGCATCAGTGAATAACAGTTTTAAAATGAACAAATTTGAGTCAGTGCAACAGAAAAGAAAACAAATGTAACCAGGAACTCTTGGCTGAGCAACCATGTAAAACCATCCACTAGAACTTCGAGTCTACATTCAGGAAAGTCAAACTTATCATAAAATCCATTTGAGCTCAAAATAACCATTAAAAACAAAAAATGTATCTAATAATTTTATAATGAGAGAGTGAGAGTGCGAAAGAAAGAGTGTTCGAAATACTGCCGGCGGCCAAGCTGAGGCGTTGGTTTGCGTTTAAGACCAATATAAGTCCAATAGAAGCACTTTATTAAAATAGCAGCTGCAAAATAACAAAAAATGTGTAGTTTGATCAAGAATATAATAAAATTTTAATGTCATGCTTAATGAATAAATGCAAGGAACGACCGCCATTTTGTTTTGGTCGCTATGAGACGGCCATTGTCTAATAATTACGATTCATGTGTACAAATGGAAAATAATAAAAACTAAATTGATTTCAATTCATACACATGTTGGTACTTTTATTTCAAGGCCCAACTCAGTCTCTATTCACGCTTAATTCGAAACTCTGGACCCACAGTAAACAAATACGCTTAGGTAAACGGGTACAGCATAATTATGGCAAGTACGATATTTATGGTATGGCTATCATACATAAATAAATTAACAAAAATAAGTAATAAATGTGTATAATCACAATTGGTGCCCGAACTGGTGACTATATAAAAAATATCCTGTTATATTTTTATATAATAAGCCTGAATATAGAGACGGAGTGGGTATTGAAGTCAGAAGTACAATTGTAGGTTATGTTATTGTTAGACAACATAGCAACAGATTAAAGAGAAATAATTTTTTTTGCATAATATTAAAATGGCAGATAACGAAAGCATAAATATGAATAATACAGCAACAGAATCTATGTTGAGTGAACCCGAAGCAAACTCAACACCTATCGTATACAATAAGATATCATTAGAAGACCTTTTTCAGTTAATGAAAATACAGATGACCTTCCATATACTAGCTCCTCCACCCCTCCATCTTCCACACCCCAGACACATGTCCATATACACCCTTAACACATGTTAACCCTCTAACACATTCTTTGTAGTTAGTTGTTCTTAGCACGTCTTTGAGAATAGCCTAATAGGCTGAAACAATTGTCACAGGTTAAGAATAGATTGTGAAACTACCAAGCATTTGTAATACATTTCACCAAGTGCTTAATGAGTCTTCAATCAATCTCATTAAAAGAAAGCAATTGTGTCTACCTGCTAGTAACAGTATACACTTCAGTTTAGAGAACTTTGGCTTGCCTGGCTGTAAGGCCGTGGTCCACGGTTGTTTGGTGCAAAGTTTCGGCGTGTCTTCGACAGCCATCTTAAGTGCAGAAGGCTGCAAAACACTGACAAAGGCTTTGTAGTCAGTGACCACTGAACTGTGGTTAACACTAGTGGTTGTGAGTTGGACACCATATTTATAAACTTTTGGTGTCCGCATGAAGTTGTTGTCTGACACCACCAGCCAATCAGAAGAAAGGAGTCTGTCCAGATCCAGAAACATGCATCTATTGCAATGAATCGGCGGGGTGTGTCCCTCTCATAGTATGCTCTTTAGACGTGAGTTGTGGTGAACCAATAAGAATTTGCCTTTCTTCTGATTGGCTGGTGGTGTCAGACAACAACTTCGTGTGGACACCAAAAGTTTATAAATATGGGTGTCCTACTCACAGCCACTAGCCTTAACTACAGTCACTGATTATGAAACCTTTGTCAGTGTTTTGGAGCTTTCTGCACTGAAGATGACCATCGAAGGCACAGGCGAAATGTTTGCACAAAATAACCATGGACCACAGCCTTAGAGCCCGGAAGTTCTCTAAACATTGAAGCCGGCCGTGAAAGCCTCAGAAAGAATTTTAATATACACTTCTACTTTTTTTTGACACTAGTACTGTTTAAGAAGGTCACAAGTTTCAATGAATTTATAAAAAAATTACCTGTACAGCAGAAAGAAACGAAAAAACAACTGGTGGGTTTTCTTCTGAGCCATACAGCAGTATCTTGTTTCTAACAGGCTGCTGATGTACTGTTCTACCATTATAGAGTTCCATCTCAATGCCAATGTGGATCTCACTCCCTTCTATAAAATGTTCATTCATTTTGAAATGTTGCTTATAATAACTAGTGTGAAAAATGTATACTTTGAATTTAAATCATTACAGTGAGAGCAGAGTATGAACAATTCATCTGAAACAGACAAATTTAACATTAAAAAACATTACAATTAATAAGATTTGCTATTTTTTATTATTACCATTAATGCAACATATCTGATACTAACAAATACAAAAATGAATAACTATAAACAAAAAATATCATTTCAACTATTTCGGAAATGATATTGGCTGCGATAAAAATTGTTATAATATAAATGTTAAGTTAGGTAAGTTCCAGATGATCTGTGGGACAATCACTCATATTTTTAGAAACAAGGTATGTTGAGATACAAAATTAAAAGTTTTACAAAGTTATTTTGATCCACTGTCCTACAGTTATGGTCGACAATCAATAAACAAGAAATTAAAATACAGGCCTAGGAAATGGGATTCTTAAGAGGAGTTAAAAGGTGTTGTAAACTTGATTGTGTAAAGAATGAGGCCATAAGAGAACAAATTTTTAACTAGAATGCAAGATTAAAAGATTATAAACAACAGTGGAAAGAACACTTTGAAAGAAGTTAGATTCAAGACTAACCCTACAAGTTTGGAAATATAAACCTATAGAACACACGTGTGTGAGTAGACCCAGGAAAGTTTACTGGTTAAATACAAAAAGATGGCTGGAGGATATCTGAAGACAGAACAGGCAGCACCTTGTCTATGCTGTGATGTGATGATGACTTCCAGTCTTTTTTCGTTATCGGCCATCTAAGGACCACATGCCAATTTCAATTCTATATTTTTTGTTCTTTTCTTTTTCTCCAATATTCTTTCATCTTTTCAGTGTGTCTCTTCTTCCTGTCTTCAGTCCACTTTGAACCTGTGTTTTTCTCTCTCCTACTCTGGACTTGTTTGCCCATTTTATATAAATGTCCAAAAAATAACAGTCTTCTTTTTCTCATTGTTTCTGTTATATTTTCTATATTTCGATATATTTCATCATTACCTTCTGAAGTTTTTCGTGAGCCTAATATTTTCCAAATAATTCGTGTTTCAAATATTTCTAGTTTGTCTAACTTAAAATTCAATGCTAGACATTCACTTACATATAGGCATTCTGGCTTCACTAAAGCCAGTCTTTATTATAATTAATTTTAAAGAAAATTTTAAAAAATTAGATTTTAAATAGGTTTTAGGTTTAGGTTTAAAATATTTTATATACTGTCACCGGACAAAAGGCTTGCCACATGACAAATGGCGCCAATTGTACACTCTAGTGTTTTTGGTGGCCCTAAAAAGGACCTGGTGGGGAGAAAGCTGATGTTGGTCGTGCCGTGCTGAGATGTTCGGCGGCCGAACATCTCAGCGCGGTATGACCAAAATCAGCCTTCTCGTCACAGGTCCTTTTTAGGGCCACCAAAAACACTAGAGTGTATGATTGGCGCCATTTGTCATGCAGCAAGCCTTTTGTCCGGTGACAATACATAAATATCACTATAATATTGACGACTCGGAACACAAAGTTTTTTATAAGTAAAAACGTAAAGTTTTACCTTACAGCCTAAACTGGCTTTCACCTATAGAAGGCTTCATCAGAGGCTGTCGTTAGTAGCGCTGCTCGTCTTGTTGTTGGCGACGAGAAAGTGTTTCGAAAGATTGAAGCTGTGTGTGTGTGGTGAGATGTGTTCGAATAATGCGTGCGATTTGAATTGTGTCTGTTCGTTTAGGATGTCGTTTTTATTTGTTTTTGTGTGTTTGTATATTTCTAATTGTTCTAGAGTGTCTAGTTTTCGGCCTTTTGTGTGTACGTGTAGTATGTTCATGTTATTGTCGATGTTTTTATATGTGTGGTTTGCTTCAATGAGGTGGTTTGCGAAGGTAGATTCTGTAGTGGTGTGGAGTGCTTTTGTGTGTTCAATGTATCTCTGTTTGAAGCTACGTCCTGTCTGGCCTATGTAGAATTTACTGCAATTTGAACAATTTAGTTTATATACACCGGGTAGATCGAATTTGTTTTGTGCTTTGGGCATGCGTTTTGATAGTGTGTGTTCTGTTTTGTTAGTGTTTTGTAAAACTACTAACAAAACAGAACACACACTATCAAAACGCATGCCCAAAGCACAAAACAAATTCGATCTACCCGGTGTATATAAACTAAATTGTTCAAATTGCAGTAAATTCTACATAGGCCAGACAGGACGTAGCTTCAAACAGAGATACATTGAACACACAAAAGCACTCCACACCACTACAGAATCTACCTTCGCAAACCACCTCATTGAAGCAAACCACACATATAAAAACATCGACAATAACATGAACATACTACACGTACACACAAAAGGCCGAAAACTAGACACTCTAGAACAATTAGAAATATACAAACACACAAAAACAAATAAAAACGACATCCTAAACGAACAGACACAATTCAAATCGCACGCATTATTCGAACACATCTCACCACACACACACAGCTTCAATCTTTCGAAACACTTTCTCGTCGCCAACAACAAGACGAGCAGCGCTACTAACGACAGCCTCTGATGAAGCCTTCTATAGGTGAAAGCCGGTTTAGGCTGTAAGGTAAAACTTTACGTTTTTACTTATAAAAAACTTTGTGTTCCGAGTCGTCAATATTATAGTGATATTTAGTTAAGTAACGGACACGTCATGGACAAC
The DNA here is from genome assembly GCA_034769895.1 of Magicicada septendecula. NCBI lineage: Eukaryota > Metazoa > Arthropoda > Insecta > Hemiptera > Cicadidae > Magicicada > Magicicada septendecula. The sequence goes on from CM068373.1 coordinate 285,514,388, forward strand.
GAAATCCAAGACAATACATAGTATGATGAAAGACATTTCTGAAAAATCGTCTATTCATTCATAGTCAGTAGCTTATACATGCTTCTGATACAAGTGGATTAATGCTAAATACTTAGAAGTAAAAAAATATTTAAAAAATTAAGAAATGTGAATTATTGATTGAACGAAGAGAGTTCTCAGTTTCATCTATTTGACAGTCATCTGTTTGTCTATCTATTTTGAGGGACTTTTAAATGCATTAACCAATTTTTGTAAAGCATGCATATCCATACTTTAACCATACTGAACCTACTGCTATTGTTTTTAGCCTGATCCTCCCCCCAAAAGAGGTAGGGGCAATGATGTGAAAGATTGAAATTTTGAAAAATTACAAAAATTTGTGTGGTATACCAAACTGAAAAGAATACTAGCAAAAGTCTGAATATAGTGTGGTATGAAGGCTTACACGGCCGGAGTCATTTTGGTTAAAATTACTTCCTGGGCTGTTTGGCCATGGTTCAAAGTTTATGATAAACCCAGACGTTTTGGCAGTACCAGCAACTGCCATCTTCAGTGGAAACGAGTAACACTAACATGAGGTGATATATGTTAGGACCACAGTACCAGTGGCACTTCTGAAATGTCTGGTTTTGTCATAAACTTTGAACCACGGCCAAACAGCCCGGGAAGTAATTTTAACCAAAAATCTGAATATAGTGTTCAGTTTTCGAAATTCGAAAAGTTTTTGACACCGAGGCCGAAAAAAAAGATCAAAATATTGAAAAAAATTGTAATAGTCCATACAGGGTATCAAGTAAACGGAATTTTTACCCAAAATCTAAAACCGGTATTTACTTTGAAAATTTTTTAACTTTTCATACCAAATGGAAAGACCACTTGAATAGGCATACAGGCGATAACATTGCCAATAAAAGCTTGGGAGTATACAGTAAGAGGTAAAAGAGATCCAGGACGCACAAAACCAAGATGGACACAAGAAACCTGTGAGGCAAGAACAGGAATAATCAATGCCTAATCTCTGAAGTAGATGATAATGGTGATGACGATGATGATTTTTTTAACATTAAGGGCACTATGTGCCAAAAACAGAAGTCAAATGTTGAAAAAATTATAAATATTTACATGGGCTTCAAATTATGAGGAATCTCATTCAAAATACGAACGCGGTGTCTTCAATAATTTGACAAAATTAATATCACATATGGACTGCCTTTATAAAATATGTAAGATAGTTTATGAAAACTTTACATATTATAAATCATAGGCTTACACAGCTGGAGTCAATGTTGTTAAAATTAATTCCCGAGCTGTTTGGACATGGTCCATTGTTTTCGACAAAAACACGTTTCGGCAGTGCCATGGACTGCCATCATTAATGTAAATTCGAAGTTTCACTAACGCAAGGTGGTAGATGTTAGTGACCACAGTACTGTGATTAAGGTTTAAATTCAAAGTTTCGCTAACGTCTACCACCTTACGTTAATGAAACTTCAAATTTACACTGATGATGGCAGTCAATGGCACTGCCGAAACGTCTGTTTTTCTTGAAAACAATGTACCACGGCCAAACATCCTGGGAATTAATTTTAAGAACTTCACATATTCTTTTCAGTTATATATATTTGTCGAAAAATATTAAATACACGCCTTTAGAAGTCTATGAAAATGTAAACATTTGTATATGGTCTTATATTGTTACCTGCTTGTGGTATTTCTAATGTAATGCTCATACAAACGAAGAAGTTTACTCAAAGTGTAAGCAAATTATAGCTTTAACACTTATAGTGCCGGCCTATTACAAAAAAATTAGGCAGTCTTTAAAAAGTCATATTAAATTAATCTTTGGTCAATGTTAACAGTCTGAACCAGTGATTCTTAAAGTGGGGTCCGCGACAATGTTTCAGGAGGTCTGCAGACACCATTAAGAAAAAATAGAATATGCCATAATTTTCTCTGATTTTGTATGCTCTAAAATGTAAATTCAAATTTTAGAATCTTAAAACAATTAGTAGAATAATCCAGTATTTTATTTGTTTGTTTTTGGTTCAAACTAATTGTAATTGTAAATGCAATTTCAAACTAATGGCTTTAATAATGTCTTTAAATCATGCCGTGTAGCAGATCTGTTTGTCCACCAAACAGACTAGACCTCTCTCTTACAGTATTAGAAAAAGATTCATTGGCAGAACTTTCAACTGACAGTTCATTAAAATTACAGTTTTCACAATTACAGCTAGCTGTCTTCTGGTTATATGTAATGACTGACTATCCTGAACTCAGAAAAATAGGTTTGAAGTGTTTAATTTTGTTTTCCTCTACTTATTTGTGTGAAACCGCAGTCTTCCTGCTCACATACTTGAAGTCAAAGTTAAGAAATAAACTTGGTGTTAAGAGTTACATAATATTGAAATTATTAGACACTAAACCCAATATTAAAGAGACAACTGTGCAAAAGCAGCTTCATTGTTCACATTAAACTATGTTTGATATCATTAATATTATATTAAGAGAATTTTGATACTGATACATTTTAATTAAAATATAAGAGTTTCTATCATATTTACTGTTTGTTTTATTTCAGAACTAAGACGGCGTCCATGAATTTTTAAATAATTAGGGGGGTCCACGGACTGAAAAGTTTGGGAACCACTGCTCTAAAAATTGTAATAATAGTCAGAGTTGTCTCTTAAAATGGTATTAAACTGTACATTTATTCATACAAAATAATTTACTGCTGTCACCATAACCAAACCATGTTTTTTATTTTTGAAAATATGAATCACTTTTGTCGATATGTATACAAATATAAGTAGTTTACATTATAAAATACTAACAAGAAAATAGAGCAAAAATCACGGTTGTATATTGTTTTAATAACATTTGGCTACTATGCAATACATTTTGAAGCAGTCCTGTAGACACAATAAACACAATCCAACTTCACATTCAGGCCGCCACTAGTTTGGGCTTTGAATCTGTCTGGATATATCTAGATTTAACATTAATTGTATCTAATATCTTTAAATAAACACATTGAAAGTAGGTTTATTTTCACCTGATGCACGTTTTACAGAAATTATTCTGTATCTTCGGAGGTTTGTTTGAATTGTAATTGAATGTTTTGCTTACAATACAGCTAACGGATGTATTTATTTGAAGGTATTATATACGCGACCTGCAGGAAACTCAACGAGTTATTTACAAAGGAATAATGGACGAAAACACCAAACAAGTTCATGTAACTCATTCCTATAACCTATTTGTTAGACGTAAAAAACTATTAATTAACTTTTTGCAAACATCTATTCCAACAAAAAGTGCCTAGAACTAAATATTCTTCCAAAATACACCAAAATTGTAAAAAACAAAAACAATAATTTAAACAAATATATAATCAGTTAGCTGTATTGTAAGCGAAACATTAAATTTCAATTCAAACAAACCTCTGAAGATACAGAATAGTTTGTGTGAAACATGCATCAGGTGAAAATAAACTTACTTGCAGTGTATTTATTTGAAGATATTATATAGGAGACCAGCAGGACACTCGAGTTACTTACAAAAGAATAATAATGGTATCTATTAACATAACATCCAAAAGAAGCAAATAAAATGCTTTCCAGCCATATACAACTGCCAACGGATTTGTACATGATTACAAATGACAGCCCGAGCTAGAAACAGACGTGGGACACTTGACTAAAACACCTAGTCTGAGGCAGGCTCGGGATTAGTACAAAGTGTTAAAAATATCTAATAGTAAACGTACTTCATTCAAAATAGTGAGTGAGTTCTACTTTTCAGAGAACATACTAGTATAAGGGAAGCAAATTGTAGAAATAGAGTTTCTACAACCTTCACAGCTGGCGTCAACATATTGGAAACATTATTTGCCAAACTGTTAGGTTAGTTCTTGGTCTATTGTTTGTGTGGACAGATGTTTCGGTCCCATCATCAGAGGCCATTGTTAGTGTCAGTAACAACTGGCACGGTGTCCGCCAATTCACCCCAGTGATAAGGTAAGCAGTGGTTCCCAAACTTTTCAGTCCGCGGACCCTCCCCTCCTAAAAATTAAAAAGTTCACGGTCTCCATCTGAGTTATGAAATAAAACAAATAGTAAATATGATACAAACTCTTATATTTGAATTAAAATGTATTAAAATCAAAATTCTCTTAACTTGCAAAACTATAATATTAATGATATCAAACATAGTTTAATGTGAACAATGAAGCTGCTTTTGAACAATTAGCTCTGCAATATTAGGTTTAATGCTGATAATTTCAATATTAAGTCACTCTCAACATCAAGTTCATTTCTTAACTTTGCCAACCTCGGTTCTATCTTTCTAGCCACACATGTCGAAATCCACCTACTTAGGTGTAAAACCAGCTACACGGAAGAACGTTTTGCTTAGATACAGTGCTTATAAGCAAGATACAATGCTTAAACATGGACTAAAACAGCGCGATCAGTTCTGCGTTGATGCGGCACTCTAGGCAGTTCGGCTGACAAAGAGATCTGCTACATAACATGATTTAAACACATTATTAAAGCCATTAGTTTAAAATTACTTTTACAATTACAATTAGTTTGAAAAAAAACTGAAATCTGCTACTAATTGTTTTAAGATTCTGAAATTTAGATTTTAGACTATAAAAAATTTGAGAAAATTATGGTATATTCTATTTTTTCTTAAAAGTGTCCGTGCACCCCCTGAACCATTGTCATGGACCCCACTTTGGGAACCACTGAGGTAGAGACTTACAGCATCTTGTAGAGAATGTGTGTTACGCATCTTACAGCGTTTAATGTGTAGAGAATCTTACATTAAACGCTACACATAGATTTTCATTTTGTACTTTTTTTAATGTAGTAAAATTAATTTCGTCACAATTCTTTTTTTGTTTTAATAACAAAAATCACTCCTATCTCAACACTACAAACACACTGACTACAGTTTGTCAGTCCTTGCACTATGCACACTTACATTCATATTTTAATTTTTTTGTATACCATATGAAAATTGTTCAGATTTTTTTACTATATCCAGTTTTCATGTCTAAAAATCTATTTTTCTAGCTTTCAACATTAATTCCAATAGTGTATAAAGTCAGCCATATATAACACAACGCACTACAATCATTTTAAGTATTCTATGTAGTGTACTTAGGTCAACAGCAGTGCAAAAATATGGGTGTCATAGTGCCTCACTGACACTACTGATGAAATTCAAATGATAACCTTGAAACACTGCACAATCGCATTTACACTACTGAATTCAATTAAAATCACTTTTAGCACAAATAAATTTTAATGAAGAGAGAGAGAGTGAGAAGGAGACATTATGGTGTTATGAAATTAATTTTCTTTATATATATTGCAATGATACATGTAGGTTGAATAGATAAATACAAGTCTGTTGTTACAGAGGTTGATATTTATTCAACACAACAACTAATGGAGCTATTCTCATTTATTTAATTTATTTCTGCACATGCACACTCACACACTAGGGATGCACATACATGGGTACACGGACACTGTATATGAATATAAAAATTTGAGATGTCTCATTTCACAATCCTAAATCTAATACAACACTTATGCCTACTTAACAAAGCTGAACAAACTTATTGTCTTATTTTCATGTTTATACACATGAAAAAGAGATTATATCTCATTGTTCTGTAATGTGTCATTGCAATATGAGGCGTGTTCAAAAAAAGACTGAATTTTTTGAATACTATCAACCCACACAAACAACGTGCTGCGACTTTGAGTGCAACTAGCGATAGTTTTTGACAACAAACTGCCATTTTTTCTGTTCCACTATCAGTATTAGTCTTTGAGCTATATTAGATTGAGTGGGGACCAGTGGCGAAGTTACATGGAGGCAATTGAGGCAATGCCTACCCTAAAAAATTCTGTAGAATAAAAATTATAAATACGTATGAAGTATGTAACGTAAAGATTATACAGTGTTACTGTAATTGTCAAATTTACTAATTACATGCTTTACTCAGCGATCGCTAGACAGTGACAAGTGACAGCAGACATAGTTAGTTTAAAGCGAATGAGGCAACGTGAACCTGCCTCAGCGTTTTTTGTATACGTACATCGTATGTAAGCAATGTGTTGGCCGAGACTTGGCAGTGCGGGGAGCGGGGGATTGACCAGCGCTCCACACACTGTAGCGTTGAGGCATGTCTCACTGCTGTTGTGAGAGTTTTAAAGCGCACTGTGTTGTTTATAATCGTGTTTATTTTGTGCAGTTATTAAAAGTGTGCCTGTGATTCCGGTGAACTAATAGACGATCAACACTGTCATTTAAATTATTTGTGACATTAAACATATATATATATATATAAAAACTAATCAAGTTATAAATTTGGAAGTTCAATTAGTTATATTATTGTGTATGAATATAAGTGTGTCGCCCGAAATGAGCGAACGCGGTCCTTTTAATACTTTGTCAGGTCTTTTAAACTTATTAAAAAGTAAGCCGTTTTCTTCTTGGAGTTACGAAGAAAAATGTGGTGTTAAAAACAAGAGATTTACGCCTAATTTAGAAATTAAACATTTTGATGGTAAAGTATCTCGAAAATTTCAGTTTTCTTGGTACGAGCGATATTCGTGGTTGACAGGCTGTTCCGAAACCAACAGACTTTTTTTGTTATACATGTATCTTGTTTTCTGGTGAAAAGAATGGATTTTATACGGAGTGACGGTAACAAAAAACTTTCTTAGAAAGGCAGACAAACACCAGAATTCAAATAAACATATTCAAAATGAAGAGCGGTACCGTTTGCTGGGACGCGTGAGGATTGAAGATACTCTCTCTGAAGGGGCTAGAATTCAAGCTGTTAAACATAATGAAGTCGTGAAACAAAATAGGCTTGTTGTTGAAAGACTATTTTCTCGGGAAACAGGAGCTTGGATTTCGAGGTAATTTTGAAGGGGAAGACTCCGTCAACCGAAGTAATTATCTAGAATTGTTAGATCTTCTTTCTAAGCAGGAGCAGTACATTCGAGATCATCTCTAGACTACGTCAGGATTTAAAGATACATCAAACGATATTCAGAATGAATTAGTTGAATCTGTAACTGATATAATTCAAGAGAAGATTAAGGCGGAGTTAGATTCTTGCGATTTTATTGGAATTCAGGCAGATGAAACTTTAGACGTATCAAGTAGATCTCAAGTCAGCATAATTTTTAGATTTTGTTCAAAAGAAGGTCCAATAGAAAGGTTCATTGGGTTTTATGATGTTTCAGTAGATAAGACTGAGCCAGGCTTATCAGAATTAATTGTTGACGTTTTAAAAAAGTGGGGTGTAACTGAGAAGGTAGTCTGTCAAACATATGATGGAGCCTCTGTAATAGCTGGAAAGCATGGAGGTGTTCAACACTTTGTAAAACAGACTTGCCCAAGAGCATTATTTCTACATTGCTATGCTCACAAGTTAAACCTTGTACTTCTTCATTGCACTAAAACAATAAAATCGGTTAGGCTCTTCATTCACAATCTGACAGCATTTCACACACTTTTCTGTAGATCCTCAAAGAGATCACAGCTTTTAGAATCTAGAGGATTTAAACTTCCACAAGCATCCACTACCCGTTGGAACTTTCATTCCAGAGCAGTTCATACCATCTTTTCCCACTATGGTGACTTGAGACAAATTTTTGAGGACATTACAGAGAATGGTGAAGGATGGGATAGTGATTCGTACAATTCTGCTGTTGGATTGCTTAACGTACTCAAAAAGACCCATTTCATTTACTTACTTTGTTTTTATAGGGAAATATTCGTTTATACTGACCATCTCTTTTCTCTACTGCAACACAAAACTATCTGCGATATAATTCTGTGCAACACTGAAATTAAGAAAACTACTGCTATCCTCAAGGACATGAGATCAGAAAACACTGTGTCGTCTTGTATTGAAAAATGTCACCAAATAAGCAGCGAGGTAAATATAGATGACAGTAACAGGAAACTGCTGAAAACGTTAACTTACGAAGTTCTTGACACTTTGATTATGCAGCTGCAGGTACGGTTCAGTGATTTCGAAAGTATCCAGTTTGTTGAGTGTTGGATCCAAATCACTTCATTTCTTACAAAGAGAGTTTTCCTTCTTTTAAACTGAACAGCCTTATAAATAAATACCCTTTTATCAATAGTGAAAGACTGGAAAATGAATTAAGAAACATTTACTCAGATACTGGAAAACATTTGTTCCCTCAAAGACTTTTACATTTTATAATTCTTAATGACTTAGAACCAGTGTACGTGGAGGTTTCAAAATTAATTCGTTTGATTTTAACGTTTCCTGTTACCACGGCTTCTTCAGAAAGGAGTATGAGTACTTTGAAAAGAATAAAAAACTACTTGCGCAATACGATGACTAATGAAAGACTTAACTCTCTTAGCACCATTGCTATTGAAAAAAAATTTGTGAAGGAATTGATGAGTGACCAGTTGTTCAAAGACCGTGTAGTTGACAATTTTGCAAGCAAGAAAACTCGCCGTGTTGAACTACTCTACAAAAAAATTTAAGGTAAGACTTTTGCCTACCCATTCATTAACTACTAGCTTCGCCACTGGTGGGGACATGTGCATGCTGGCCGCCAGATTAGTGACAAAGTGTTTAAGAAAGACCTCGAAGAATAACGTGTGCCTATGAAACTTTGCAGCAAAACTAGGTTAAAACTTTACACAGACATTCTGGTTTTTGAATTAAGCTTACGCGGAAGCCTGCATGAGCTGAACGATTATTATAAGAAATTTTAAAGAGGGTAAAAACTATAGTCAGTGGAAATCAAAGCTATGTCGAAGATCATGGGAAGAGAGCTCGTGATGTGGTAATTGTAAATCATCGTTTAACTGCCGAGACTTTGTGAGAGAATGCGCATCCATATAAGATCGTAAAATTAATTTTGATACAAAAATTTAAATGTATCGTATCACTGAAAAAAAAATCTTACTGCATTTGTTGGCGATGAACAGAAAGAGACCTGTTTTGAAATTGGTCAAAAACTGCATACCAATGTAAATGGTAATGACAACTTTGGAATGCAATGTAAATTGCTCTGTAAAGATTTTATGAAGTTAGCATCAAAGTTTTATACACACATGTTGCATTAAGATCTTCATTCGCAGTTCGTTATAAATCCCCCGGACGGTATGTGCCCGTGCTCACTACAGCGTGTGTAGCTCGAAGACTGACGATCATGACAGGATGGACAAAACAGCATTCCGGCACGAAAACCTGTTGCTAGCAGCACTTAATTGTGCAGCTTGCTCTATGTGCATGTTGGCATACTACACAAATAGTTCAGTCTTTTTTTGAACACATCGTATATCAAGTATTCTTCATAGATAACCCTTGATTGTTTCTTTCAGGACTTATACGTGTGTTGTGTGGTGTGTGTGTGTGTGTGTGTGTTCTCAAATAATAAATAATATCTGCAAGTCTACTTCTGCAATAAAGTGTGTTTACGTTAATCCTGATGCAGATTAATCTGTGAAACGTGTGTCAGGTAAAAATACAACAATACTAAATTAACAAAATATACTTGCAAAGTATTTGTTGTTAGAAAATATACATGTATATATATTACTTAAGATATATATATATATATATATATATATATATATATATATATATATATATTGTACTTAAACCAGGGTGTAGCCGCTACTGTTCAAGCCACGGGATGAAAGCCAATTTGTACTTAAACGGGTTTCCTCTCCTTAAAACCCCACTGTTGTATTTGTCAATTTGTTTTGTATTACTTTAATTATATAAATCTCGGAGATATTTGGAGTTGTGGAATATATGGATGTAATTAACTAATATTAACTTAACTCTTTAATAATTATCAGTGTTAGTGTGCCTAGAACTTAAACAACTTAATCGTTATTCTACAATTTCATCCAACCCTATTATACCTTGAAGAGAGATCTGTCTAAATTCGTAATTTTACGCTCCCTCTTTGGTGTCGGATAATTCCGCTATAAGCGCTGCAGTATCGGCTCAACGAAACTTATAGGTTATTTCGATGTTTATATTAACCATTTATTCTATACTTATTCAGTTACTTTTTGTTCCCAGTTCACTAACCATACTCCAAATAACAAGATTTGACAAATATATAAAGGTTCTTTATTTGTTTACTTGATTCACATTAAATAAGATATGTGCTAATTAACATATGCTTGGACTATAGACTTCAGGTATCGATTGTTGATTATTTTAATCCTTTATTTATATTTGGTTATATATTATGTTTTGATTTGTATTTAATTTATTTCAGGGTGTGAAGGTTCTTGTAACTGTGGGGAAGACTAAAAATACATAGATAAGAATGCAAGATTTACAATATTTATGTGTTGTGTATTTAGTATGATTAATATAATATAATTTACCACACTCGAACGAAGCAAATCGTGTAGGCGGTTGATCGCTAAATTTACTGTTTTGAATGGTTATGCAGTACGGTTTTCTGTCTTCGGTTTAATAAAAGTAATTCTTGTCCTGTCCACTTCGGAATACAGCTTCTGGATTGATTTACAGCTCGATTGATGTTTCTTCTGCACCGCCAGGATCCAAATAAGTTCTTCCTTCGGTTGAAGCAATTAGTGTTGTTCCGTGTATTGGCAAGGTTATAATTTCTGGTGTTGTGATTATTATGAGTTGTGTTACTGTTAATTCTTTCTATTTCTTTAATATCTCTTCAATTCCCTTCGGATATGGGACAGTCCAAGTTCCTTCTTGTAGACTTCAATTATTTACTCTCTATTATCATTTCATATTGTAGTGTTATTTTTGTTTATCTGTATTGGTAGTAGACGTAAATATTGTCATTAGAATTTTGTATTTTTATAATAGTATCTGGTAATTTCGGATATTACAATTAAATAGATTATTCTTGGGTTTTTAATCTCATCACTTTCAGTTTATTCAAAGCAATTCTTGTCTTGTCCAAAATCAACAACTTCTTGTTCTTATTTTTCGTCCCTAGCAACATATAATAATTTCTGCCTTCCACATGTTTTGACTATATAGTGTTTCTTTCATATATTTTTTATCTATTCTTTATCAATTTGCTGTCCTATCGGGATGTAACTTTACCGATAGTTGGTTTATTACTTTATACACATATTCTACTGATTTTTTGATATGTCCGCTTTTTTTCTTTTTTATTATATTTAATCCACCTTCGATATTATATTTTACCAATCGATATTATGGCATTATGGTATTATTATAATTTGTATAAATTTTATTAAATATTATTATTAATTTAATGTTTTTCTTTTTTTTCTAGCTCTTCATAGCGTATTTATTAATTATTATTAATTGATGCACCTAATCTTTATGTTATTAGTGTTTATATAGTATTTTTGCCTGTTAGGCCTTTTATTGTAAACTGATCTACCTGTGGTTATGTCTGTTATGCATCTATAGTCCCTTTTATATAAATTCATACATACAATCAAATCTTAATTATTAGCACTTATATAAACAATTATTTTTCTATATCTAATAACAATTTTATCTTGATCTCTTGATCACATACAACAGAATTCGAATTTATGAACATTGATTAACTGCCTCACACTTCATTCTACGACAGTCATTGAATAATACAACTTGTTTCATTATTTTTCATTAACTCAACACATATTTGATATAACATCACATAAACTTTATCATAACATTTTTGTCATAAAATAATACTTCTTAACACAAAATTCTTATTTGTTATTACCATAAATTAAGTCATTGTTCATTTTTTTTTTTGCTTTTCATTAAACATATATCATTAGCTATTATTTATCTTACAGGTTCGTTTATTCTAGTCAACACTACCTTGCATCCTTATTTAACTTTGTCTATGATTATAATTGTAATTATTGGATCTCTGTTCTATTATGGGGTTAAATATCAATTTGTTTATTATTCTGTGAATCTTCTTTTATGTAACATGAATGCTAGCATTTCTGTTGCGTTACATATGCTTCTCCTCCTAAAAAAGTTTAGTTTACCTGAATGAAGTTTAGGTCAAATAAACTTGTCTTTTTCACATGCCTTTTCTTCATTTCATGGTTAATGGTTGACGATGGGATTCTCAATGTAACTTCATTAGACTAGTATTAATACTTTTTTTTATTTAATAACATTTCATCATTTTAATTAACATTCTTGATCATTTTATTTCTGTAAACCTTACTTGTTGGTAGTTGGCTACACTATTCACTGATACATTAGTTTTACATCTCTTCTATTTATAATTACTGTATTTTTCAATTATTCTTCTGTCAACTCACTTCTTTCTGTTTTCTTCGTCACATTCCTTTGGAAACTGAATTTATTCTTGCAACTATTCTAATATTCCTTAAATATTTAATTTCCCTAACAATCCCTAACACATGCGTTGGTACAGTTCAGAGAGGCACTGTTTGGCTTCATACTCTGCTGCCCACACCACATTTTAATATAGTACTGCTGGAATTCATCTACAGTCAGCTATAAAATATAATAATAATCTCCTAATAATCTCTTTAATCATTTAATAATAAATATTTGGGAAAAGATTTTTTCTTTGTTGCATTTATTTTTCTTCATTACTATTCTTCATATTTCGTAATTCCATTTTAATTCCTTAAACATTCGTTGATATTGACTTTGACAGTTATCATTTGTAGTCATTTTTGTTTTCATTTTTGTTGAGATTGTAATGTTAAGTATCTTCTTCGTTTGTTTTTTTTTTTCTCTGATCACAATATTTTCTAAATAGTTGTTGTGTGATGATCATTATAATTGTATTTTTGACTAAATACATTCCTTAGCCCCAACTATTCTTCTTCTTATCGTATTTCACTATTTTGGCTGTTTATTTTTCAATGAATTATGTTCATAAATACTCTTTCTTTCTTGTCTTCTTTAACATTATATTGGTTACATTCAATCGTTTACTGAAATTGTTCCATCATGTGGCAATGTAGTATATATTTTAGGTCATATGATTTTTTTTTTTCTTTATTTTGCATATGTCGATTTGAGGTAATAACTTTTATCTTGGGGTTCCATTCTTCATTATTCACAATATTTCTTTATAAACATTTAATAATAATTCTCACCTTTTTCTGTAATCTTGGGTTTGTTATTCATTATTCACACTATTTCTTTATAAACATTAATAATAATTATCGCTTTCTTCTGTAATCTTGGGGTTTGTTATTCACACTATTTCTTTATAAACATTAATAATAATTATCGCTTTCTTCGGTAATCTTGGGGTTTGTTATTCACACTATTTCTTTATAAACATTAATAATAATTATCGCTTTCTTCGGTAATCTTGGGGTTTGTTATTCACACTATTTCTTTATAAACATTAATAATAATTATCGCTTTCTTCTGTAATCTATTTCTTTATAAACATTAATAATAATTATCGCTTTCTTCGGTAATCTTGGGGTTTGTTATTCACACTATTTCTTTATAAACATTAATAATAATTATCGCTTTCTTCTGTAATCTGTAATAAGTTGTTCTTATTATTTTTTAGAATTTAGTGGTAGTATTCAACTCAAATTCTTTTTAAATTCCAAGTAATTTTCTTCAAGACTGGTAATAAGTTGTTCTTATTATTTTTAGAATTTATTCATTATATTTCTTTATGGACTCTTGGTTGTACGTTCCTTTAATCCTTTTCGTGATAGGGTTCATTATTTCATACGTATTGTTATTATTATTTTTTGTTATTACATATGGCCCAGTATATAATAATAATTTTTTAGTTATTCCCTCTAGAGTGCTTGGTAGCTCCCTGTTTCTTATTAATAACTTCTCACCCACTTGGTACTTAATTGGTTTTGGGTTATTCTTTTCATATTTTCTTCTTTTCATTTCCGTCTTTTCTATAAGTCGGTTATAAAATTTAACTGTTTCAAATTGATATTCTGGATTATTTGGAAAGTTTATAATATCCTGGATTTCTCTAGGTGGAAGTCTTTCAAACATAACAGTATAAGGGGTATTTTCAATGGATTGATGGTAAGATATTTTTAAAAACTCTTCGGTTAGTGACAAGTATTCATACCATCTTCTCTGTTGGTCATGACAGTAAGTTCGGAGTATTCTGCCAACTTCCCTCAGTACACGTTCTGCCGGATTACTGCTGGGGTGGTATACTGAAGTCTTATATGTTCTAATGTTGTGTTTTAACAGGTTATTTCTCCATTTATAGCCCTTAAATTGCGTACCATGATCGGTGATAATAGATGACGGTTTACCAACCTCTGCTATGTAACGTCCGATGACTATTTCTAGAATTTTCTTGGTAGTTGCTCTGCTAATAGCATAAAGTTTAGTGTATTTGGAAAAATGATCAAAAATAATTATTATGAATTTGTATCTGTGATTTCCTCCACTGCGTGGGAAGGGCCCACATATATCTAGGAATATCTTCTCCAGCTTATGTTTGGATGTTATCGGGATCATGACTCCCTCCTTCTTCTCATTATTATGTTTAACCATCTGGCAGATATGACATGCCTGTATAGATTTTTGTACCTTTCTGGTCAAATTTTTGATGTACATTTGTTCTTCTAGGGCTTTGACGATTTTCATGGCTCCCATGTGTCCATATCGTTCATGGTAATCCAATATTAATTTGTTTTCCACAGCGGTGGGAATTACTAGTTTCCAGTTTATTTGTTTAGGAGTAACCTTAATGAATAATCGGTCATCATGTATACAGTAATATTTAGTAATAACTTCATCAGCATTTTGTATCTTCTGGCGTATGTTTATTAATTTGGGATCCAATTTTTGGTGTTGACTAATTTCATTGATAATAATCTCCAGATCCTTCCGACTCTTAATGACATGGTACACCTTCGCAATCTCTTCCTTATTCTCTTCCCGTACCTGATGTACTTCGTTTTTAATTGAATCATATTTTCCGACAGTTTCCTGTTGGATTTCTTCGACCAATGTTTTATTCTCAATTTTTGTGTCATTAATTTTATTCTGTAATTCTTCACGAATCTGTACTATTGTTTCGTTAGTTTTTTCTAACACTTTATTTGTTTTGGCTATTTCTAATTTTCTTTCCTCATTATTTTGGCCCACCTTCTGGTTAACTGTCACATGGAGATTCTCAATTTTTTCATTAATCTGCCTTAAATTCTCTTCATGTATTTGTAGGATGTCTTCCTTCATTTGTTTTACACCCTCATCATTCCTATCTAACCTTTCGTGAATTTGGTTTAACCTTTCGTTCATTTGTCTTGAGGTTTCTTTAGTTTCCTCATTTGTTTTATCTAATTTTTCCTTAATTTCCTCATTTGTTCTCCTTGAATTTTCCTCCTGTTTCCTAAAATTCTCCTTGTTTTCCTCATTTATTTTATCTAATTTTTCCTCCTGTTTCTTAAAATTCTCCTTGGTGAGTCTGCTATCTTCCTTAATACTACTCATGAACTCCATTAATTTTTCCCAATTTAGTCCTTCTCTAGCTCCCGCTTTACCTATTTGGTCCCCTTGTGTCTCTTCTTCGATTACTTCCTTTTCCTTGTCCTCACTTATTTCAGTTTCCGTTATTTCGTCTATCTGTTGTTCCATTTCACTATCTGTTATTAGTTCTATTTCCTGTTCTTGTTCATCTATTTCCTTCTCCGTTTCTCCTGCCCTAATCCTTGATCTACCTCTGGTATGCATGTTTACTCTCCCACAGTTGCCTGCTCTGGTTAAGTAATGTTATTATACTTATAGTTACTTAACTTAAGCCCTACACAAGTTGAGCGCCAATTTGTACTTAAACCGGGGTGTAGCCGCTACTGTTCAAGCCACGGGATGAAAGCCAATTTGTACTTAAACGGGTTTCCTCTCCTTAAAACCCCACTGTTGTATTTGTCAATTTGTTTTGTATTACTTTAATTATATAAATCTCGGAGATATTTGGAGTTGTGGAATATATGGATGTAATTAACTAATATTAACTTAACTCTTTAATAATTATCAGTGTTAGTGTGCCTAGAACTTAAACAACTTAATCGTTATTCTACAATTTCATCCAACCCTATTATACCTTGAAGAGAGATCTGTCTAAATTCGTAATTTTACGCTCCCTCTTTGGTGTCGGATAATTCCGCTATAAGCGCTGCAGTATCGGCTCAACGAAACTTATAGGTTATTTCGATGTTTATATTAACCATTTATTCTATACTTATTCAGTTACTTTTTGTTCCCAGTTCACTAACCATACTCCAAATAACAAGATTTGACAAATATATAAAGGTTCTTTATTTGTTTACTTGATTCACATTAAATAATATATGTGCTAATTAACATATGCTTGGACTATAGACTTCAGGTATCGATTGTTGATTATTTTAATCCTTTATTTATATTTGGTTATATATTATGTTTTGATTTGTATTTAATTTATTTCAGGGTGTGAAGGTTCTTGTAACTGTGGGGAAGACTAAAAATACATAGATAAGAATGCAAGATTTACAATATTTATGTGTTGTGTATTTAGTATGATTAATATAATATAATTTACCAGACTCGAACGAAGCAAATCGTGTAGGCGGTTGATCGCTAAATTTACTGTTTTGAATGGTTATGCAGTACGGTTTTCTGTCTTCGGTTTAATAAAAGTAATTCTTGTCCTGTCCACTTCGGAATACAGCTTCTGGATTGATTTACAGCTCGATTGATGTTTCTTCTGCACCGCCAGGATCCAAATAAGTTCTTCCTTCGGTTGAAGCAATTAGTGTTGTTCCGTGTATTGGCAAGGTTATAATTTCTGGTGTTGTGATTATTATGAGTTGTGTTACTGTTAATTCTTTCTATTTCTTTAATATCTCTTCAATTCCCTTCGGATATGGGACAGTCCAAGTTCTTTCTTGTAGACTTCAATTATTTACTCTCTATTATCATTTCATATTGTAGTGTTATTTTTGTTTATCTGTATTGGTAGTAGACGTAAATATTGTCATTAGAATTTTGTATTTTTATAATAGTATCTGGTAATTTCGGATATTACAATTAAATAGATTATTCTTGGGTTTTTAATCTCATCACTTTCAGTTTATTCAAAGCAATTCTTGTCTTGTCCAAAATCAACAACTTCTTGTTCTTATTTTTCGTCCCTAGCAACATATAATAATTTCTGCCTTCCACATGTTTTGACTATATAGTGTTTCTTTCATATATTTTTTATCTATTCTTTATCAATTTGCTGTCCTATCGGGATGTAACTTTACCGATAGTTGGTTTATTACTTTATACACATATTCTACTGATTTTTTGATATGTCCGCTTTTTTTCTTTTTTATTATATTTAATCCACCTTCGATATTATATTTTACCAATCGATATTATGGCATTATGGTATTATTATAATTTGTATAAATTTTATTAAATATTATTATTAATTTAATGTTTTTCTTTTTTTTCTAGCTCTTCATAGCGTATTTATTAATTATTATTAATTGATGCACCTAATCTTTATGTTATTAGTGTTTATATAGTATTTTTGCCTGTTAGGCCTTTTATTGTAAACTGATCTACCTGTGGTTATGTCTGTTATGCATCTATAGTCCCTTTTATATAAATTCATACATACAATCAAATCTTAATTATTAGCACTTATATAAACAATTATTTTTCTATATCTAATAACAATTTTATCTTGATCTCTTGATCACATACAACAGAATTCGAATTTATGAACATTGATTAACTGCCTCACACTTCATTCTACGACAGTCATTGAATAATACAACTTGTTTCATTATTTTTCATTAACTCAACACATATTTGATATAACATCACATAAACTTTATCATAACATTTTTGTCATAAAATAATACTTCTTAACACAAAATTCTTATTTGTTATTACCATAAATTAAGTCATTGTTCATTTTTTTTTTTTGCTTTTCATTAAACATATATCATTAGCTATTATTTATCTTACAGGTTCGTTTATTCTAGTCAACACTACCTTGCATCCTTATTTAATTTTGTCTATGATTATAATTGTAATTATTGGATCTCTGTTCTATTATGGGGTTAAATATCAATTTGTTTATTATTCTGTGAATCTTCTTTTATGTAAAATGAATGCTAGCATTTCTGTTGCGTTACATATGCTTCCCCTCCTAAAAAAGTTTAGTTTACCTGAATGAAGTTTAGGTCAAATAAACTTGTCTTTTTCACATGCCTTTTCTTCATTTCATGGTTAATGGTTGACGATGGGATTCTCAATGTAACTTCATTAGACTAGTATTAATACTTTTTTTTATTTAATAACATTTCATCATTTTAATTAACTTTCTTGATCATTTTATTTCTGTAAACCTTACTTGTTGGTAGTTGGCTACACTATTCACTGATACATTAGTTTTACATCTCTTCCATTTATAATTACTGTATTTTTCAATTATTCTTCTGTCAACTCACTTCTTTCTGTTTTCTTCGTCACATTCCTTTGGAAACTTATTATATTCCTCTTAAAACATGGAACCATACATGACTTCCATGTTTTAAGGTTTATATTTAAAATCATTTTCAAAATGAAATATTTCATATTTCCATAGAAACTACTTCTTTCTTCAGCCTTAAACACAGTATTGTGGTCACTAACATATACCATCTCACGTTAGCGCACTCGATTTTCACTGATGATGGCAGCTGATGGCACTGCGAAACATCTGGTTTTGCAGAAAACATTGGACCAAGGCCAAACAGCCCAGAAAGGGATTTTAACAACAAACTACTTTTTTGTTGCCGATAACGTAGTAGACATATAAAAAATTATCCCCTCCCCCTTCAACTATCATTTTCATTTAAAGAAAATTACCCCCTCCCCTTTCAACTACCCGTTTTATTTATAGATATTTCATCCACCTTTTTGCAGTACTTTACTCTTGTTAAAACATAAAATGTTGCAGATAAACTACCCCTTCCCCTTAACCGATCTTCTCCAAAATCAATAGGCCTTGACAACTCAGGCACATGTGCAAAAATTTACTTGATTATGTTTAAATTTGCGCCAGTTATTGTTCGCCATAGAAAAAATTCTACACACAGACAGGCACTTTCCCAAAAATTACTTTTCTTCATGTTTTGAGGGTAGCACAATCAGAATCAGTCTTAATCTTGAACACAATTTTTTTTGCAATCACCATACTTCCATTTCCTTATGGATCATGGAAGTAAAAAACAGAATGTAAAATTTGTTTTATGAAACAAACATAACACTAAGTGAGTCATAATAATAATTTTTGTAAGTACAAGATACCACAACTAAAGATATACAGAATTACAGAATGTGGTGTGATGACATAGATATTATCACAACCTCAAAGCAGTTTTTTTAAAGGTTAAAAACCTATATATACAAAAAATACATAAATATCACTATAATATTGACGACTCGGAACACTAAGTTTTTTATAAGTAAAAACGTAAAGTTTTACCTTACAGCCTAAACCGGCTTTCACCTATAGAAGGCTTCATCAGAGGCTGTCGTTAGTAGCGCTGTTCATCTTGTTGTTGGCGACGAGATAGTGTTTCGAAAGATCGAAGCTGTGTGTGTGTGTGTGTGTGGTGAGATGTGTTCGAATAATGCGTGCGATTTGAATTGTGTCTGTTCGTTTAGGATGTTTAGTGATATTTAGTTAAGTAACGGACACGTCATGGACAACGAAATCCAAGAAAAAAATACATATAATCACACCAACGATATTGCGTGTGTTCTCACGTTTGGGGGTTTTTATGTATATTTTTTGTGTTTATATTTATATTTATTGTTATGTGTGTAAAATTGTATATAAAGTTGTTTTTAATATTTTAATAATTGACAAACTTAAGGGATATTCCTGATGATGGGACATATGTCCTGAAATGTGTAGAATTTACATAAAGGATAAAGGCCACCAGACAAGAAAAAGGTAAAACTATTTTACTATTTATCTACATTGTAACATTACATAACCCATGCTCAGTACTGATAAGAAATAAAGAAGTATTTGTATAATAATAAGAATAAAAAGTCAGTAGGTACCCATTCCAAAAGTCAGAAATGAGGGATTAAGTATTATGCTATGAAAACATTTGTACCATAAAACACTGTAGCAATTAAAAACAATGTACTAAGTGTTACCATAAAAGTGCGGTGTGTACAAAGTGCAACATAGTATGATATGTGTAAATGTTAAAAACTGAAAAAGACATCAATCACAAATAAGTGAAGATGCAGTACTATAGTAATAAACTATAAGTTTAATAATAAGTTGTTGTAGTTTTGTGTTGTTAGGACACAAAGGCAATATCAATGTAATTAAAATATTATTTTGTTTATGTTTCAAGGATCCAGGGTTATATAAGAAATTAATAATTACTAATTAAAATAAAGTAAAGAGATGGTAGAAAATGAAAATAGTGCCCAGAGTAATAATACATTTACAGAAGTATAAGTTAGAAATAAACCAAGTTAACAAACCATTAAATTGTAAAATACAAGTATCTAAGTTTATGTAATTAAATGAAGAAAAACATTATATAAATTCATTTTAATTATAGTTAAGAGTTATCAAGGAGTATTTTCCCTAAAAATAGGGAAGAACAAAAAATAATTAATACTAGCCCATTTACTAAAACTGTACCTAGGTTAGCCAATAAAAAAATCATCAATTTCTTGGTTACTAAGAGTAACTAATCAACAAGAATGGTTAATTATTAAATTGGATTTGAAGTGAGTAGATGACCAAAAAATATGTCCAGCAAATTTTAAAAATTAAGTAACTACAATTCGGAAAGAACCACACCATAAATTTATGAAACGATTCAGCACAAGCCACTACATATGAGACATCCGTTGAACAACCATAATTGATGCCAGAATATCGAAGAACATAGAAAATCTCATCTAACCATATTGGTCTGAAAATTTTTAATAGTCACTTCTTGGGTGAGATCGCCTACCTTAATAAACTAAAAAATTACACATCACCAACAAGTAACGAACACTAAAAACAATACAACATCTTCTAATTAATAAGAAAAACTTAGTGTGAACATTATAAACTTTATTTATTTAACCAAAAAACAGAAAAAATGTTGTTTCATTAGAAATCTACGGCAACCATCTTTATTTTCTTGTCTTCTGTATGAATACGTAGTCTGCGCTCTGGCATTTAAAAAACGAACTTGTTGAATCAAACTTTAAGAAAACAAATTTTAATTATTGTAAAGTATGATACGAATTACTAACATTTCTGACTTTCTTATAGTTCAAAGCACCCTCAAATAACCCTGAGATAAATAATTAATTAATTTTTTTCTAATAACTGTAATTGAATACTTCTGCTGTGTTATATAAAAAAACAAACTTATATCGAAAAATGTTGTGATTTCGAAAAATAATCGATTGTAAAACTATGAACTGGAGGTAATAATATCCAGAAAAAAAATCAGATTCAATCAATAAATACCTTTCAAATAGGTAATTGACAGTATATTATTTCTGGTAGATAGCAGTTTTGTTACAGGAAACAAGGGAATAGCAGAGAAGAGTAAGAAAATTAGCTCCGACATCAGAAATTATGAAGTACTACGAATAACATAACCTGTAATTGGTTTGCAAATAGAAAACAGCTGATGCAACGCGCGTAAAAACAAACGATCAAATCGCCCTCAAAGGGAGGAATTCTCTCTCTCTCTCTCTCTCTCTCTCTCTCTCTCTCTCTCTCTCTTCTACTCTTTTACAAACAACTGAACCGATCTAATACCTACTAAAGAATACTGTGGTCAATAATTTCATAATCACACACTCCCAATTAAAAATGAATAACAGTATCAGAATACAAACATTGTAATTATAAAAGGCGAACGTAGAGAAGAAATTACTCACGAGACGTTACAACATATAATCATGTTTTCAAGAGCACATTTGATTATATTAATAAATAATATATCGATCAACATTTCGATCAAAAACCAAATAAGTTGTTAAAATTTTCAGTAACATTAATGGCTTGAAGTAATACAACAAACACTGAAACACACTCATTTTAATCACCTTTTAAAATATTACTGCATTTATCACTTCTTGAAATTTCTGAATTATTTTCAGTTCCTGTGGATAATCTGCAAAGTGATTAATTAACTTAGTCTACATGCAGATAACTGAGAGCTTTAATGTGAATATTGTAACAAGACATATGAGCCCAATATTTAAGTAACCAAAATATTAACACATGTCATAATAATTGAGTCAACAAGACACACCAAGTATTTAATCTAAAATGCCAAGAATGAAACTACATGAGCAACTCATCGAGAAGAATCAACTCACACACAAGAGTTAATAAAAACTAATGGTAAATAACAAATATTATAACATTATAAGAAGAAAGAAGATACAGCAAACAATGACTGTACCACAGGAACCAATAACCCAATAGTTTCGGTCAGTAAGGAACAAATAAGAACAAGAAAGAAACATACTACGAGAAAGACACCTAACAACCACGGCATAAGATATAGATTCCAAGAGCCAGTCAACTATAGATTAACATCTTAACCGTATAAATAATAACTGAAGAACTTACAGATTGAAGATATAGACAATAACTGACTAACTTAGATGACCCATATACAACTAATAATACTGTAAATGAGTAGGACATCCTATATTAGACAAAGAGTGACAGTAACAATACTGTTAACATAAAAGAAGCTGTAAATAAAAGCATAATGACATGTTATGCACAGCATCAATGTAATGTAAAGGAAGAATTAGAATTGTCTCATAATTATAATAATTGTTAGTCAAGTAATCAAAAAATGATGTAAGATAGAAAAGGGAAATAAATAATGAATTGCCAGTTGTCATTAATAACATTAGACTTGAAAAAACAAGGTTAAAAAATGTAAATTTGTATCAACTTAATACACCCATTGTTGCTACAAATAATAAAACCACATAACCTAAAATACAGGTACTATCCACCTAACTTCATATTTAATAGTAGGTAAAACATACCAAAACTAAAATATTTTGTACCCCAAATCAAGTAGAAGTAATAAGGTTTCTACCAATACCAATATCAGATACCAAGAGTAATTTTTATATAAGAATTCAAGTAAAGAAGGTGAACAAAACCAGTCAAAATGAGATCCACTATGTGAAACATAGACAAAACTACATTGTAATGCTAAATAGGAATAACTGAAGAATACCTATGTAATAAGTAAGATGTAAAATCACTATTATAATAGCATAAGAGTATTATAAGCAAGGACATAATGTGTGATAAGAATAATGAAGCACACCTGTCATGTGACACCAGGTGTAATTACTATTATCCAATGCTATATGCTAAGGAACAGACTAGTGTGTTAAAAACACAAGACTAACTATCAATATACTACTACTAGTAAACTATTCTAAACTAAATAATAGTCTGAAAAGACAATAGAATCCCAAATAAGAGTTAAAATAAATGTACACCTCATAGTGCCATATAGAGGTCATATTAATGACAAAAATACCAAGGAATAAAAATACATTTTAAACATTTTTCTTGCCTCCAGAAACGTTGACAGAAGGTAATTAACCTATTTTTATAGTAAAAATACATTCCAGACAAACAAAGACTAACAGTAGTTGTAACAACTTAATGTTTACAACTGGGGTAGGCTAATGCAGAAGTTACCCAGATACCTTTTATTATAAATAATTTGTAAATACAATTGACAGACTCATAGGCTAAGTCAATGATAGCATAAGCACCATATTTTGTCATTAGATGTAAGTAACCAATAAGTGAGAAGTGTGGGAGGACTTGGAAGGCATGCCCACAAGGAGGTATGATTGCCATTAAATAGTTTTAATTTAATAATAAATACAATCAATAGTGAATAGTGTAATGTGATAATCTCAAACATTAACTCCCTTAATAATGAATGAAAGCACACCATGAGTGGACTCAAAATAAAGAGTCAAGTGTCACCAATACAGTGATAAGCTTAGATTTCAAATCTATGCCATAATAAGAAAATTATTACAATTATAAGATATTTGTGTCAACTCGAGCAAATGTTTATAATCTCCAACCCAGCCACCCCACGCTAATAACAACAATTAAAATATTGCGCGGAGAGGGTATGTGCATCAAATTAAAGATCGTCAACCAATCAGATCCAAGAAATTAGCCAAATTTACAACGATCACAAGACGGAACGGCAGAGAGAGATGCTTTTTTGAGAGACTTTATCATCAACTTCAGAGGAAGGCAGACGGCTACTCGACACCGCTAAGAAACAGCTGTTCACATAATTTGTGCGCGTCACTGTTGCAAACAAAGCAACATAACCTCAATTTGTGCCAACATAACTACACTAGTATTGAAGGTGTTTTAAGTGTAACAGTGCATAATAAGGATTGCTAAGTGTATAACCCATAGCAATTCCGGGATTTAATTTATAAAAAGGGAGTACAGTGATTTTTTCAATATTAATTAAGAATTTGAAAGACGATATAATCGAACCACATTCCAATAATGTGTGTAAATAAAGTATGTAGATTAAGGTGCATTATTAATATTATTCAATCAACAGTACTAATGACAATCCTCAACTTAATTTGAATATTCTATTTTTCAAGAATTTTGCAAACAATTAATCATTCATTATGTACAAATACTGAGTGTGATATAACCACACCTGATTAAAGTTGTTGTTTATTAAACATAGATCAAACCAACAAGCATTCATAAGCGATTGAGAATTGTCAACTGTATGAAACAATTAACGAAAGTTAATGAAAAATGCAATGCTATTTATGTTTTGTAATTTAGGAAGAGTCTACTACTATTAGTATTTAAATGTTTATGTCTATTATGAATAAGAAACTAAGGTTGTCAAGCTACATAAATACTTCCAGCTATATAATTTCCCTTTTGTAGAGTCAAATGATGATTCAGATGTTCCATTCAACAACACTGTTTCAAAATATTATTTTATTGTTCACATTTTAAATGTTTTATCAACAGTTATTTTAACGTTAACAAACGTTCTTTAAATCATTTATTGTCGATTGACTAATAATTCTGTTAACCTAAAATGTCCAAAGCAGGCATGGTTATAATTTTGAATGTTATTAAGAGATGATTGAATTGTAATCGTCTTCAAACTGCCTAATAACGGTAGAATAAGAGTTCTAGTAAATAATTTGGTATTCTGCAAGCTAAAAGAACCCACATATGAATTAACTTATTTTAACCAAAAAGCATTCTAACCATACACTGATATTGTAAATCAGTTTTACCACCCTGAGACAAATTTTATAAAACAAACAATTAATGTTATTTTAATTTGAATTAAAATAATTAATGATACTTTAGATCATTAAAAAGGAGTGTTAAACAGAATAAATTATCATTTTATATGAGCAAACGGAGTCAGTTAGTTCATTTCAATAGACTAGGCTTACAGGATAGGTGAACGACTCTTATTGGATAGCCCGACACGCTGCGGCGAATTTGAATACGGTAAGTCAATCTACAGATTAGATTGCTACATTGACCCTGCAAGATCGGCAAGACCCACCACAAGTAAGTGATCATTCTTGCCAAATATTTATACTTTCAGCGAGGAATCCACGTCGCCACTTTGCCTAGTCTATGGAAGAATAACAACTTAAAATAAATTAACCGAAATTGAAACGACTTCGCTAACTAACTTCCAGTGCATTCATTGGATTTATTTACATTGGATTCAATGCTAGATTGAATTGAATTAAATAAATCAATAAAAATAATAAACTAAACTAAAAGTTATTGAAATTTAAAACACAATAAACGGTCATTTAACACCCCGTAAACAGGTTACTTACAAATTGACGCCAACAACATGTGTCTTTTAAGACAGGACGAAAATGAAAACTTATACAAATTGGCGCACAACGTAAGAGGCTTAAATTAGGTCACAACTAATAATAAATAAAACACAATAAACTCAGTCTTACCTAATTTCGAGCAAGCAGCTGCAGTACCAGAAGAATAGAACATGTACCAGAAGAGATCGACATCCAAGAAACGCGCAGCGGATGCGGAACCAAAAATAAACATGGACGAAAAGGAGGCGACGCTGGTGGAAGATGTCGAAACGATATTACCTCCCATGGAGCCTACCAAACCCACACGACGAGAGGACCAACCAGAGCAACCCACCCAACCAGGGGGCATGAATCTCGTAGAAATGATGAGGAATATGATGGAAGAAACGTTGAAAAAGAATAAGGAGGAATTAAAAACAGATAACCAAAAAAATTTGGAATCATTGAAGCAGGAGTTAAGTGAAAAAATGGAGGAATTAAAAGCAGATAGTCAGAAAAATAATGACTTGTTAAATAAAAAAATGGATGACAGCAACAAGGACTTAAAAGAGGAATTGAGCAGAAAAATAGATGACAACAGCAAGAAGATTGAAGAAAAAATAGATGAGCTGAAACAAGATAGCCAAAGAAACATGGAAGCACTGAACAAAAAAATCGAGGAGGAGATGACAGAAGTTAAAAAAGAAATATCCGAGATAAATGAGAAATGGAAGCAGACCAGTAACGAACTGCAACAAACCAAAGAGGATATTACCGTTCGAGTGAACAACTTGGAGGAATCCAATCAAGTCCAGATCGTGGCGATACAGCAGAAAATGGAAGAAGAAGTGAATCGGCTGAAGACGAACACTGAAGAGCGGTGCACAAGTATCGAGACGACCGTGAACACGATACAAACACGAGTCAACAATAATTATGAGCAGATCGAAGATATACAACGCCGAGAAATCCCAAGAATGCGGGAAGAAATTGAAAACATCGGGAACCGACCAGCAGTAGTGCCGCAATTCCAACACTCCGACAATCGGGAAGCGATGAATTTTAGGGTGTATAAACGAATTTCTCGCCTGAGTAGATGAGATCTTGAGTAGGAACCGGGAGACCAGATGGCTGATCATAAGAGGACAAATTGACGAATACTTCAAAGAATTGAATGACAATTGGTGGACGGCAACACGGCACGATATTCAGAGCTACGCCGAGTTCAAGGAGTTGTTCAAATCAAAGTATTGGTCCGAAAGTACCCAGAATATCGTACGGGACAATATATGCTACGGTAGGTACGAAGCAAGCAGAGGATCGACCCTGACGGCCTACTTTTTCGGAAAGGTTTGTCTAGCGAGAAACTTGGAGCCACGGATCCCTGAAGAAAGCCTTGTAACCAAATTAGCATTCCATTATGAAGGAGGCATCGCAAGGGCCAGACTTAGCGGACAGGTAAAGACGATACAAGTGATGGCGGCGTTACCTGAAGGTTACGAACATGAGGGATACTACCGTAGAAGTCACCAAGGGAACGACCGGTATAACGACCCAGTAAACCAGGCTAATAATAATAATAGTCGTGGGAATTACCGCCCTAACTTCAATAACCGTAACGACAACAATGACAACAGAGGACAGTTTTTTCGGCCAAACCCAAACAATAACAACATCAATAACAACCGACCAAGCGGCACCAATAACTTCAATAACCGGGCAAATGGCCCAAACTATCCGCCTAACAGGGCGAATAACCAAGGTTATAACAATAATCATAACCCAAACAATAATTACAGTCAACAAAAGCGACCGTATCGCAGAGTCAACTATGTGCATGCGGGAAACAACGGAGGGGAAAGACGTCCATACGTGAGACATTCAAACGCATACAGTAGCCCACAAAGGAGTCATAGTTACGATGACAGGCGTAACCCCAGAAACGACACCAGGAGGAGTCGCAGTCAAGAGGACTATCGACGGCCCAGTTATGAAGAGGATCGCCCTCAACCCGGGAATAGACTCATTGAGTCATTCAATTCCATGAACTTGTTTCATTTTTGTTTGGTTTTGGTTTTTTCCCTTCTTCATTTGTTCTGGTTGATCACTTTCTTTTTTGGTTTTATTCTCGTTTGCTTTTTTGTGGTTCCCTTCTTCTTTTGTTTCTTCTTGTTGGGTCAATCACTTGGGTTAGATCATGTCGCCGTTCGTCGTGTCATTGTCTTTATATTTTATTTATATTAAACATTTTATTTTACATGAAGTATTATTTTATATTCAAAATCATCTTTTTTATCCGTGGTATTGGGGTGGCTTTTTTGTGTTGTAACAATATTATTCAATCAACAGTACTAATGACTATCCTCAACTTAATTTGAATATTCTATTTTTCAAGAATTTTGCAAACAATTAATCATTCATTATGTACAAATACTGAGTGTGATATAACCACACCTTATTAAAGTTGTTGTTTATTAAACATAGATCAAACCAACAAGCATTCATAAGCGATTGAGAATTGTCAACTGTATGAAACAATTAACGAAAGTTAATGAAAAATGCAATGCTATTTATGTTTTGTAATTTAGGAAGAGTCTACTACTATTAGTATTTAAATGTTTATGTCTATTATGAATAAGAAACTAAGGTTGTCAAGCTACATAAATACAGTAGACTCTCGGCTATCCGACTCCCGCCTATTCGACCTCCGGCCTATCCGACCCGCCCTCCCACTACTTCAAAAAAAAAAAAAAAAAAAAAAGTATTTTGAGTACGGTACATATGCAGTATTTCCACTCCGATTACTAGCGCCTTCAAACGTCATGTGAGCAATCCCGCCACGCGGGTGAAGGCGCTTACGCATGAATCACCAGCTACCAATACAGTACGCCGATTGATTCATGTTGTGACAGGAAAGTTTCGTGTTCCTACTTGAGTGTGTAACAGGTGCATCAGTCAGTCTGTATCCAGAAGTCAGTCCGTGCGGTTCAGTCGTTCGTGGATTGTTAATTTGTTATAAAGTGTGTATATGGTATTGTTGGTGGCTTTTATTTTTAAGTGAAATATGGGTGACAAACGAAAGAAAGTGGTAGTAACTTTGGAAGAAAAACTGCAAGCAATAAAAAGAATGGATTCTGGTGAGTCGGTAAACAAAATTGCACTGGAGTTAGGAGTTGGAAAAACTACTGTGGGTGATTGGCGAAGAAATCGCGCAGAGATTGAAAAATGGTGTTCTAAGCAAGCAAGTGGCAGTGGCATGAAAGTTAGAAAAACTATGCAAAAAGGAAAACATGTGGAAGTTGAAGAGGCTTTATATCTGTGGTATGAAAATGTGAGGGGGAAGGATTGACGGTTTCAGGCCCCTTGCTCCAAGAAAAAGCGATTCAGTTTAAAAAACAGATCGAAGGAGACGATGGTGAGTTTACTGCCAGTGACGGGTGGCTTGATTGCTGGAAGAAACGTTTTGGTGTTTGTCAGATGACGATTAGTGGTGAAGCATTGTCTGCTAATAAGGACACTATCCCTGACTTTAAAAAACACTTTTTTGACCTGCTTGATAAGGAAGGTATTTCCGGAGAACAAGTGTACAACTGTGATGAGACGGGTTTGAATTAACGTATGTTGCCGTCTAAAACACTAGCGTCTAAACAGGAAAAGGCCACACCAGGGTTCAAGAAGAGCAAGGACCGCGTTACAGTTTTAGCTTGTAGTAACGCAACCAGAAACCACAAGTTGAGACTGACCTTGATTGGAAAATCTCGCATGCCTAGGGCTTTTAAAAATCTTAAAGATTTAAGTTCTTTGCCCCTGCATTATACCCATCAACAAAAGGCGTGGATGAATGGAGAAATTTTCAAAAATTGGTTTGAACAGGAATTTGTGCCACAAGTTGAAAAACACTTAGCTGAAAACAATTTAACAAGGAAAGCAATCCTAGTTTTGGATAACGCTCCTTCACATCCAGCAAATGACCAATTAAAAGATGGAGACATAAAAGCTTTGTTCTTGCCTGCAAATGTTACATCTATATGTCAGCCAATGGATCAGGGAGTGCTCCAAGCTTTGAAAAAGAAATATCGACGTAGGCTACTAAGCTATATCATCGCGACAATTGATAATACAGAAGTTGCGACGGCACTACAGTCAGTAGACATGCTTGACGTCATCAGATGGGTGTCCGAGGCATTGGATGAAATTCCATCTTTAACACTTGTGCGATCGTGGAAAATTTTGCTGGATCACAGAGCCAGTGATAAGTGGGAAGAGGTAGAACAGCAATGTGATGTGGAAAATGCAACTGATAACACTGCGCTTGTATCGCTGTTAGAAAAAGTTCCCGGATGTGAGGAAGCTTCATTGGAAGACATCACAGAAGTTGGCAAAGGACGAAATCGAAGAAATTGCAGACGAAGATATTGTAGCGATGGTATTAAATGAATAGCCGATTGAAGAGGAACAAGGTGATGAACCCTCCGATCATATAACCCACTCCGAAGGCCTGAAGGCGATCGAGACGGCAGTGGAATACATTGGCCAGCAAGAAGAAGCAACACCAGCAGACATCATATTGTTACGATGGTCTACTCGATCGTCGTAGGTACAGTGGAAACAAAATAAGTACAAGACACCAATTAAGTCACTAATCACACCTTTAATTGTTACAGTAAAACAGTTCGTAATTAACAACACAGGCTACAGTAAATCAAATGAAAATTGTACACACGCAATAAAATGTCCACAAATATTAAAACTCGATTGTATTACAATTATACCGTCTGATTATAAAACGCAACACTTCAATAATAACTACTTGAACGTACACAGTAATAACTCGAACCGCTCTGGAAATATATCGTACTAATACTCTCGAACCGCACTATCAAATATCTCGCATTGAACTGAAAAACTAAGGCCGCTACCCGATGTATTTATAGTCACGCTCACACACCAGAAGCTTCCAAACTGCGTCTTATCTCTCGTGAACTATGTAATTACTACGCCCTTGACACAGTCCAAGCGTCCGAGCGAAGCCCGGCACAGTCGAGAAAATTCTCGCAAAATGCGTCTAGTAGCACGTACACCACAGGCTTACATTGAGATCCTTCTGGCATGTTCTGTGCTGTCGTAGCATATGTTTACGTAAGTGGAAGGATATAGCGCCGAGGAAATTAATGCGAGGAAAGAAGCAGGTCTCAATTACAGACTTTTTCAAACCTTAGGCAATGTAAGTTTCACTTGTTCTTTCATTATACAGTACGTAGTTTTAGGTTATTATAATTTGATTTATATTAACAACTAATTTGGTTGAAAGCTTTCGTATAAATTAAAACTCATAGTAAAACTCATTCAACTTATTGTTAACTACACATTTTGTTTCGTCCTTCAAATAAAGGTTTTGTGAAAGATACTGTAGTTGCGAATTCTTATTTCATTTCTTTCTAATTCATTTATTACTGTACGCCATTTATAAGGACAAACTGATATGACGTACGCATCCAAATAGCAACAAGTGCATTCAATGCAATAGGGTGGCGGTCATTGACCTTACAGAGGCTGGTATGCCTACGGCTCCGGTGTATCCGACTTTTTGCTATCCGACCTGGCCGACCGCCACATTAGGTCGGATAGTTGAGAGTCTACTGTACTTACAACTATATAATTTCCCTTTTGTAGAGTCAAATGATGATTCAGATGTTCCATTCAACAACACTGGTTCAAAATATTATTTTATTGTTCACATTTTAAATGTTTTACCAAGAGTTATTTTAACGTTAACAAATGTTCTTTAAATCATTTATTGTCGATTGACTAATAATTCTGTTAACCTAAAATGTCCAAAGCAGGCATGGTTATAATTTTGAATGGTTAATTTTGAATGTTATTATTAAGAGATGATTGAATTGTAATCGTCTTCAAACTGCCTAATAATGTAGAATAAGAGTTCTAGTAAATAATTTGGTATTCTGCAAGCTAAAAGAACCCACATATGAATTAACTTATTTTAACCAAAAAGCATTCTAACCATACACTGATATTGTAAATCAGTTTTACCACCCTGAGACAAATTTTATAAAACAAACAATTAATGTTATTTTAATTTGAATTAAAATAATTAATGATACTTTAGATCATTAAAAAGGAGTGTTAAACAGAATAAATTATCATTTTATATGAGCAAACGGAGTCAGTTAGTTCATTTCAATAGACTAGGCTTACAGGATAGGTGAACAACTCTTATTGGATAGCCCGACACGCCGCGGCGAATTTGAATACGGTAAGTCAATCTCAGATTAGATTGCTACATCGACCCTGCAAGATTGTCAAGACCCACCACAAGTGATCATTCTTGCCAAATATTTATGCTTTCAGCGAGGAATCCACGTCGCCACTTCGCCTAGTCGACAGAAGAATAACAACTTAAAATAAATTACCGAAGTTGAAACGACTTCGCTAACTAACTTTCAGTGCATTCATCGGATTTATTTACATTGGATTCAATGCTAGATTGAATTGAATTAAATAAATCAATAAAAATAATAAACTAAACTAAAAGTTATTGAAATTTAAAACACAATAAACGGTCATTTAACACCCCGTAAACGGGTTACTTACAAATTGACGCCAACAACGTGTGACTTTTAAGACAGGACGAAAACGAAAACTTACAATATGCACACACACAGACACACGTACACACACACTTAATCAACTGGTTTGAAGAGAAGCTATTTATTATTATTATTATTATTGCTGAGAAAATCTATGTGAACTGCTGACAGTGTTGGGTATACAAAGTGAGCCTTGAGTTCAATATCTCACAAGGTTTATGATTTAATAAATAGAACTAGCAAAATGACTATTATTGCTTTTAATAATAATAATAATAAAAATACATACAATTGACTTTAAAGTTTTTACTTATTCCCTATGTCAACATTTATGATCATTATGTATATAAAGATGAAATACATTATACATTCAGTGTTTCAAAACATCTCAATATGACATGCAATTAATTTTGTTATAAAGTTAAGATGGGAAAATAACGATGTAAGTATATAATTAACTAACAATAATTATACCATAAAAGAGTGTTGTATGATGCAAAGTTACTTATATAATATACACAAACATAAGGATAGCAGATACAGTACTAGAAACAAATAATATTTCATTTAATGAAAATGTGCTAATATTAAAAATAACTTATTTGTTAACAAGAAATGTAGTCCTGCTTATCTATGGGAGTTTCTATAATTATAATTGTGTGTGATATAAAACTATGTAACATTCATAAAATCGAATATTTATAAAGTTTGTTTTGAACAACCTTGTAGCAGTAATAAAATATTAAAGACTAAAATATACTTCTTTATAGTAATGCCATGCTGAATTATATAGTTTCCTGATGTTTAAACATACACTTAATTCTTTAGATACTATTATAACATTACATAAATAATTATGTCTATAAAGCCATTATTTAACTTATAATTATATTAAACTTTTAAAAATATAAGAAATTGAAATATTTTTCTGCTGTTTGGGTTATCCAATAAACAAATATTTTTTGCAAATATATCTGTTTGTTTATTTTTTATGTTCTGTATGAACACCATATGTGTGATTTCTTATTCTTCATAATGTTATTTTAAGCAGTGCTACCTATATGTGTGCGTGTGAGAAACAAAGCTAAAATATTTCAAATACATACCTTAAATGTTAATTACAAAACCAATGGAGACATGATAGGATATTGGCATTCCTGGAAAAGTCTCTATAAACTAATGTCTCTCTACATCTTCTTTTACTTCTTTCCTACAAAAGAAAGCCTTGCCAAATTCACTATGAACTATTTATAAAAAAAACGAATGTCTCAAAATGTTTTTACACGTTGAAATTAGCTAAATATTTTAGTTAAACAATGTTTTGTGAAACAATAAAATATTCACTTTCTAATCTCAACTATTTTGAACTGTATTGGTTTTCTAATATTTATTTTAGAATTACATTGAAGATAAGTGCAAAGTTTCAAACTGTTGACACTAGATTTAGCAACCACTGATAGTTCTGACTATAGAGTAACTATTTTGTCTTATGTAACCATTTGTAAATATTTATTTGCTCACCATTATAATGATTAGACTGGCATTACAATTAGGCTTTACTCACTGACACAATGCTGAACAGTGGAGACTTTCCACTTAATCCCAACATGTACAGCAGAAGATGCACTAAAAGAATTCTTTACAAATGTTTCACACAAGGAAAGAAAGCAGTGGTTAACAGCTGAGTTGTAAAAGTGATAATCACACAAACAGCACCCTGAGGGTATTACTTAATAACTGAACATCTGTTCCACATAATGAAACAACCATGTTTTGACACAATTCTGTTTACCTATCTCAACCCTCGTAGCGATAAAAATAACATGCAGTTCAGCAGTATTATAAAAATATCACAAA
This sequence comes from Magicicada septendecula, assembly GCA_034769895.1. Classification (NCBI taxonomy): domain Eukaryota; kingdom Metazoa; phylum Arthropoda; class Insecta; order Hemiptera; family Cicadidae; genus Magicicada; species Magicicada septendecula. The sequence continues at coordinate 285,548,765 of CM068373.1, forward strand.
TGCAAAAACAAAAATTATTTGCATTCTTTTGTCATTTCTAGTGAAATGAATAGCTAACGGCATACTTGTCTCAAAAGGCTAATTCCAACGTGCACACTGCCATATTTTTCATGGGAATACAAATTATCAGTGTAAATATCTTATTTTTAAAACGTGTTGATTAAACTGATCTTTTTTTTAGCAATTGAAGGTGTTTTTTTATATAATATATTAATATAAATTATATAATTTTTTAATATAATATACTGTAATCTTCAGTATATTATATATTGTACTGCTATGGAAGTAATACAACAAAAATCAACAAATGTTACCAAATATGTTTCAAAATGCAATATACAAATTTTTCTACTTAAAGGATATAAAATAAATTCAAAATTTTAGATCTGATGAATATAGTTTTTAATGGTTTCATTCAGAAGTTAGTTATTAATATAATGTTTCAGAGTGCTACTACAAATAAACTAAAATGGTATTGAAAACTATTAAAAAAAATAAATAAATAAATAATTTGGTAATATTATTACCAAAGGATTTTATTCCTTTGAATTATACATGGATACAAATCTGGGACTAAGACTGCGATAATACTATAAAATACATTTTATAAAGATAATTATATAAAATATTTAAAATATAATAAAGCAACTTTTATAGCAGATTTCTATAATTTTGTTAGGAAACTGAATAAACTCGTATTTATTTTATAATAAATTATTTATATACATGGAGAAAAAAGGGTTGACCATAAACAAAACAAGTACAATTAAACTGAATGACAAGACATTTTCGAAACTATAAATTTAAAGTTGGTAATATTATCCCTCCTTACAGAATATTTATAAATACTCAATCTTAAATTGCAGCTCTTTCTGTATGTTCTGGCAGATTCTTTTAATATCACATCTTGCAATCTTCAGAATAACAAAAATTATCTTTTTTTACTAACAAAGATATTTTATAGCTACATTTAATAAAGCTGCAGAAGCCTAGAGGTTTTCTTCATCCACTTGTATAGGAGTTAATACAGAAACTTTTACATAACAATATAATAGTTTATGTGTGAGATTTAACATCAGATCTTAAATGTAATAAAATCTTTCATAAAATATCTTTGTCAAAAATATCTTATAGCCTAACACCAGTCTTGGGCTGGTAACACAATTAATTAAAGTTCAGAGCAGTTCCATGACTTCTTACACAACAAATATAAAAGTTTTGTTTTTTGTATTACGAGTATTATATAATTTGTGTAATCACCCACTCAATAATGTACATGATTTGTGAATTGTTACAAAAATTCATAAATGTTAAAATAAGAATATAAATAATAATAATAAGAATATAAATAATAATAATAACAATAGTAATAAATATACAACTTAATATTTTATTGAATCTGCAAATTAACCTTCATTCATTCATTAAAAAAATTGTAATTAGTTAACATAATCTTGTTTCATGATGCTTATAACAATAACTGAAGCGCAAAAACCTCTATTGAAATTATTAAAAAAAAAACACGTTTGCAACAATAATATAACTCTGAAACTTTTCACACTGGATAACTGGAACTATGGATAATATTTATTTACACAATTTATATTAATTAGAAAACAGATCAGTTCCATGAGTTCTTACATACTAAACAAATTTATTTACAGTTTGTATTGTAGTATACACTTGTATTGTTTAGTTTGGTACAATTAACAATAATACTTACATTATCCTTGAGTTGATTGTTTAACATCTAAATCAATGCTTTCTATAGTGGTATATATATATTTTTGCATAATTCTTTTATCTCATTTACTTAATAGTCTGCTACAGATGTAGATTGTAAATTGCAAATTGTCAATAAAATACTAAAAATAATATATTTTATTGATAATATTATACTGATATTAATGTAATTTAAATTAATATATAAATGTATATTACTATATTTGTTTGAAACAAAATGATTTATAAACTACTATAACAAATGTCTGGTCTCAGACCTAAGACACATGTTTAACACACATTTAAAAAAAAATTAAAATATAACAACAGTTATAATAATACTTACTGTTTTACAGTGTCTGATCTGCTTAGAAGAAAAACAGAACAAACAGTACAGTACAGATAACAGATTGACTGCCGTACTCTGAGATTATCCACAACAAACATACACACACACATATGCACTATCTCTTGTACAAGATAATACAGTTATTATCACACACTTAATTAGTCACTCCAAACTGTTTACAAATATTTGAAAATAAAAATCAGTCCCTCTCGTCTATTTCTGGTGTTACAAAGTCATAAAAAAGTTCTTGATAGTGATTTTTATTTTTCTTCTATTCTTTATGTGTTTTCAATGTTACCTGTTTATATCAAAATGTCAATCCCTTTAAAATGACACCTGACAATATTAATTTAACTTTTCCATACATTTAAAAAACTGTTAAGTTAAAATTTTGCAATAGCATAGAGATAACATTAATTTATAAAAATTCACATGCTGAGATTCGAGTTTTGCAACATTGATATTAAAAAAAAAGAAACAAAAAAAAGTAAAGTACCGTTTACCAAATGGTAAAAGCTTAAGAGCATGATAATGTCTTTCAGCCGCCAGCTAAACGCAACATTATTATGGTTACTGACTGACTGATTGGTTACATACCTATCTACAGCTATGCAGTGTTGTTTGCTTGTTAGGTCTTTAATCTGCGACGGACGTTAGCACGTTAGCGGTCGCGGTTTTAGTTAACGATTCCCGGCTGGTAAATGATGACGTCATGCAGCGTGATGCGTTACAGAAATTTTCAAATGACCCCCAGCCATAAGACATTATCATGTCAAAATAAAAACAAAAAGCATCAGGCTAAAAATAATCAGATTATTCTGACATTAATTGTATTTACAGGGTTCAGCAGGCTGTGGTATGGCATTTAGCTACTAACATAGAGGTCCAGGGTTCAATTCCCCGACAGCACATAGGAATATTTTTCAGCTTCCAAGCAACTCAGCCTGGGTTAATAATAGGTCGTTACTGAAATGTATTCAACACAAGGCAATGGATTAGTCTCAACACTGTTCAATATTGCTCTGGAATATTTAATTAGAAGCTTATCAATAAATAGCTCCAACTCATTAACAAACAAAACTGTACAAATAGCTGCTTGTGCAGATTACATCAACTTCGAATCAAGATGGATTGTGGTTGCTAGAGATATTTCTGGAGCTAAAAAAATAAAGTGAAAGAAGTTGGACTATATATAAATGTTGACAAAACAAAACACAAATGCTCAGCCAAACAAGAAGGGATCAGGTTGATCAAAACATTGTGATATAGGGTGGCACAATTGAAGTGGTGGATAATTTGTATGTCCTGGAGTAAACAAAAACTGGATCCAAAGGAATACAATGGCTAACAAAGTATACTTCGCTGTACTCCCACCAGGATGTGCGTAGGAAAACAAAAATGAAAGTATACAAGATCATCAGGCTATAACACAGAAAATGACCAACATCATAGATATTTTTGAAAGAAGAATTCTAAGATATGTTATAGGGGCAGTACAAGAAAATAGCTCATGGAGACTGAGTACAATAACAAAATTATATCAATATTGTAACGATAATTACTAATATTTATAATTAATTTGTTAATTTTGTTTGTGTAAAAAAAAATTTGTTTATAAATTTTTTTTTATTTTATAATTAATTAAAATCAATTAATTAATTATGTTCTGTCGTGTTCCGAAACTTTTGTTATTGACATGGAATCCATAGGTATGTAATGTCTTACTCGCACGTGTCATGAAAATCGACCGTTATGTTTCAAATGTACTTTCGGCATATCACTATCTCACGAACCGCTCAACCAATCCCAGCAAACCAGGTGTCAGGTGATTGAGTCACTCGGCCCCCTTCCACCAATAGTACTGAGAATTTTGACAACTGACTTCAGTCGCCTCTAGGCTTTGTCTGCGTGAGGGTGTTTTTGCGCCAAAAATTTCTAAATTGCTCCACTAAAACTTAAATATCTCGGGAACTACAAGTCCGATCGCGAAAATACAAAGTGTGTTGTGATCCTCAGAACTAAATCTCTCCAATAACACCAATTCCGAGTACCAGAAGCACTCACAGAAAATAATAACAACATTTGAACTCAAAAATTTGAAATGCCTCGACCTAAAAATCGTGATAAAACTCGAACCAAAAATTTCAAACCAAAAACCGGCAAATCCTATGCAGAGCGTCAACAGGCCTATCGTTTGAGACTAAAATCAAAGAAATCGGCTGAGAACTTAGAAAATGGCAACCATTTGAAGATTGACGAAACCCCGTCAGCGCCCAAGCGGCCCGCATCTCCGATACCTGGGTCATCCGGCGTGCCCCCAAAGCGACTCAGATCGAGCGTACTGCTAGCTAGCAAGAAAACAGATGATGAGAACATTAATAACTTGTGCTTCGACAACATTGGACCCTCGATGCTCTGCGCAGAACAGCCCGGTCCAAGTCGCCGCTTCAAAGGAGTCGACGAGGAATTCTCTAAGAATTTAAATTCTGAATAAATAAAATACATTGAAACTTATGTAGCTGTTTATTTAACCAACCCTTCATTCCTTCCCAAAGCACAAGTCTGCCCATGATTCCATGTCTACCGGTAGTCCCACGACTACCAGGTTTAAATTTTGTTGTTTTTATTATTTTAATGCCTTTTCAGGATTTTTAAAATCCTCTCGCCACTTGATAGAATTGTCTCCAATAACAATCGATTTGTATATTTTTCTTATTTGGAGGTTATCTTCCTTCCGGGTGGTGAGATTCTGGTAGTTAATTCTATTAAATCTACTTATTAAGTTAATTATATTTTAGGAATGAAAAAATGTTCAATTATGCAATATATAAGAAATTTTATTAAAAATTATTTATTATTTCGACTCTTTATCGATATGTAAATCGATTCTCAGGGTATCGTTAATTTGTACAGTTATTTATATTAGGATTCTTTTTAGCAGTTATTTTAGGTAAAGTCAGAGAAATAAGGGCAAAGTTTATAAAGTATAACATTACAAATATATCACCTTAAAGATTAAAATACAGATGTGATAGTTAATATATAATGGTAAGTGAGCAGATTTCAAACCATTCCATTGTAAAGGCAGTGTTGCGTTGTATTGTGGGTAATCAATGATGGCTGCTCCTCGTGTATAGTTGCAAGACGGTCTCACTTCGCTGTTTCAAAGTTCAATAAAAGATGCTTTCCCTCTGAATTTTCATCCTTGTGGCTGCAATTCTTCCTTCTTGTGTTGGTGGAGTGTCTCTGGTTCAGTTTTAGTGTTGAATTTTGAAAAATAGTGTAGTAATAAGTCAATCTCACTTTTGTCTGTTAGGCCGATATTCGCACTTTTGTGTGGTTAAGTGTTTTTACTGTTTTAATTGTTTAATTGTTATATTCACTGGTGTTCTGTTCTGTGTAGTGTTAATTCAATGTCTGTAGATATTTATTTCACTGGGTTTCCGTTTAAAAATGTGTTTTTACCGAAACTCTCGTTTTTGCACTTTAGGCTTATAAAACATTCGCCATTACGGTATTAGAAATTAGGTTAAGGTTAACAAATTACTCGGATCGAGTGTGCTATTCAACATCTAATAATCAACTAACTTACTTCCTTCGTCTTCGGCTAAAGTCTTAGCCAAACCAATCTTATTCAATACATTGTTCCAAATTTATTTGCATCCTGTGCATGTGAGAAAGTTACATTATATAACTGATTATATTTTTGTTATTCTTCAAATTTATTAACTAGTAAATACTTAATCTTCTTCTTCAGTTCATTCTGCATAATTTGATACCAAATAATGTAGTTTTATTACGTTTTTGACCTAAAATGGTATTTTTTACTTCATTTTGTAATTGTAAGTTTTACATTCACTTCCTGTCCTTGTCTTCCCAAATGATGCCATATTATAAGTTATATTAATGATTATATTAAATCTCAGATTGTAATAAAAGGTTTACCTTCCCTTAATTTCTTGCAATTAGATGAATCGGTTATGTTTTAAAATATTATATAGTAATATATGACTCCCCTCTCTAAATTTTGAGTTTTTACATTTCCATTTTTAACAATAATTCTGGCTATAATTTTACAAAATCTTCCTTACTTATATTTCCAATTATATGACTTTATTACTGATTTACCTTATATAAATTCCTTCAGTTTAATTGTCTTTCTGTACTTATTTCATCAAATTTGATGCTGTTTAGTTTTTAACATTTGGCCTAGATTTCTAACAGTTTTTACATACAAAGTTTTTTAAATAATACATATTGATTTATACCCTCTCTGACTTTCAATGCTATTGTGACATAAATTAACATTTTCTTATTGTAAACAAAATAACAATTAGTATATGGTTCATACTATTAATACATAACACCTAATTCAAATTAACATTTGTCTTTCCACATCAGACATTTAATACTCAATGATTAACATAATAAATATATTATAAATAAATGATGTTGTTCTGACATTTTTAAACTTGCTCATTTCTAATACCTTATTCTATATAAACAAAACATAATTATTATAATCTTATTCTATTTCTTAAACTAGGTTCAAATATCAGTTTTTATCTGTTTCTTTTTGTTATTGGGGTAATGATATTTTGTCACTTCACTTTTATTATGGTCTGCTCTTGTTTTATTTTTGTCATTCTAATGAATGTTATATAAAAAGAGTGGCAGTTATCTAAAAAACACATGTATTATCGGTCATGATAATACTTTATTTACATTATTCATGAACACAAATTAAAGCTATAAAACAGGTTAATTACCTTCCGTCACGCTTCTTAAAATCCGAATACAGGATTACTCGAGTTTCAACACATTAAGTGTCATCATCAGATCCTCAATGAATATTGGTAAAACTACATTTGTTGATGTTTGCACATCTCGTCAAACGATAAAAACAACACATACATAATAATGAAAATATTTAAATAAATTAACACACATTAAAAACAAGACAAAACAGAACGAAACACAATACATGCGGCCGCCGCGGACATGCGCAGGAACACGGTATGTATGATATATATGATATGTATGTATGTATTGTGTTTCGTTGTTTTGTCTTGTTTTTAATGTGTGTTAATTTATTTAAATATTTTTGTTATTATGTATGTGTTGTTTTTATCGTTTGACGAGATGTGCAAACATCAACAAATGTAGTTTTACCAATATTCATTGAGGATCTGATGATGACACTTAATGTGTTGAAACTTGAGTAATCCTGTATTCGGATTTTAAGAAGCGTGACGGAAGGTAATTAACCTGTTTTGTAGTCTTAAACGCTCTTGGAGGCAAATAAAATGTACAAATGAAAGCACTTTAAAGTTGTAATATTTCACCATCTACTTAGTTTGTGAACATCAATATTGAAACATAAGGTTTATTTTTTATAACACTAAAACTTGCACTGATTCTCTTTTTATTCCTTGATTTTAATTCTAAATAGTTATATAGTTCTACTAAAATCAAGAAGTCTATTTATAGAATATAATGAAGGTTTGTTTTTTGGTATTATATTATTATCTCACATTGGTTTACTTTCAATTCTTACTCTATACACTTTTTGGCTTACATCTATTGTACATGTGGTTTTTACATTTGATATTTTGTTATACTTTTATTTATTATTATTATATTTATTTTGGGGTTTGGGTTTTTATTTTATAAGAGCACTCCTTCTTCTTGTGGATGCTGTCTTGTCCTGGTTTTCTTCATTGATCCCTTCTGTTCTTCTTGTTTCTTATAAAATTATTTTCTTCATCTTCTTGTGGATGTCATCAGGTTTTGTGTTTCTTCCTCACCTACTCTTCTTGTTCTTGCAACATATTTTCTTTTCTTGTTGTGGGTTTAGTCATTTTCTGGGTTTCTTCCTTACCTACTCCTATCCTACCTGGGTATTACCTTTTTTTTCATATTTAGTTTTTAAATTTATGTTGATGATTCATCACTCGTTGTAACCTTAGTTTTACATGAACTTTTATTTTAATCAATGATTGTATTCCACGGTGGTTCTTAATTAATTCTTTATATTACTTTGCTTTCTCGGATTTAACAATGTTATTATTTTATTTTTATGATCATTTTACCATTCATTTTTATGGGCTTATCTGTCATGCTACAATATATAAAGAGATCCTGGTGTGAGAATATGTAAGGATACAAAGGTTGCATTGGGGTGGGCAGATCATCAGAATGGAGGATCACAGAATCTCTAAAAAACTGTTATTGGAGGGGACAAGGCCCACAAGCAGACCGAGGAACTGGAAAGGGAGGCATTGCAGAGGATATGAGGGCCACAGGGGTGAGGAATTGGAAGGGTTGGCAATGGACAGAGTGGACTTGGACATGGAGGCTAGGGCCCAATTTGGGCTGTAGTGCCACAGAAGTGATAAATGTAGTAATGCATTGAATGTTTTATCAGCTGCTGTTACAAAAGTGAATGCCAATGGAATCTAGCAGACAATATAAATACTATAAGATGTATGGTATATATGTCTATACCAAAGATGTATTTATATACTTAGTACAATATAGAAACGCAGTGAAACTGCAAGAAGTCGATTGACATCAAGATATTAAGAAACTTTTTAGATTAACTGGCAAGTGGATTATAGCTTATGGTCACTGTTTAGGTAAGGGGCCTATATTTAAATTGCCACCAAATGTGTATATCACGTCGATTTTATGTTTGTTACATAATATTATCTGAAATAAAGTGGGGAAAGCACAAATAAATTATTTTTTTTTCGATAAACATGTATTGCGGGTTGCATAATTATATGAGTCAATACATTATGTATTTACCTTGCTTTCATATTCCACAAGTGCGCTATTTATACCAGACTTCATGACCCACTGTTGTGTGACTAAAACTGATGCAATATACACATTTTGTGGTGATTTAAATACAGGTCTCTTAACTAAAAATAATGACCTAATTTACTGTTATCTCCTTTTCAGCTAGATGCACAATGACAAAGATCCAGGCTTTCCTATTTTTCCCATCCTGCCAACTTATATGTGGTTTATTTGCTGGTACCATTTTCATTTCATCTGTATGCATTGGTAAGTCTAAGTCATAATATAGTTGAACATTGTTTTCATCCAAGACTGATTGAGATTGTTAAGTATAATGTTTTTTATTGTTTATGAGTGTATATTGATGGCCTAGTGCTTGATAGATATCTTCGCTATTAAATTATCCGTTCGTAATTACTCAGTGTTTGTTAAACTACAACATCTTGTGATTATATGATCACTGCTTCTGACACATTATTGCTTGTCCCACAAGCATCAGTATGGTTTGCTAATTTTTCAGTATACTTCTTCTTCTTCTCCTCTTCAAGGATTAGGTTATATAAACCTGTTCCAGCACTCACTTCATCCTCGGATGACCCACATCTCTTCTACCAATGGCTTTATAGTTCAGTGGGGCTTTCGGTAATCGATCCTCTGTCATCTTTTGCAGATGATCCCACCATTGTATTCTGTAAGTTGCAATCATTTTCAGCATACTTCTAACAGTTATTTAGCTTTAAGGAAGTTTTTATGTGAGCAACAGAAAACTCATTTTTTTTTAATATTGCCTTTCAAATGGCTTATGGCTGAAAAACCAGATTTGGACCATTTCCCTTCATCTCCAAATAAAAGGCACAGTAAACAAGATAGTATATTTTTTATTTCACATCTGCATAATCAGTTTTGCACACTTATGAAATACCTTTTACCTGCTCTCACATTTTGAACAATATCTATAGCTGGAAGTGGTCTATTAGTTTTTTTTTTACATTTAATTGTTCTTCAAATGAAAGTTTGTTAAAGGAATTCACGATCAAATTAGAAACATGATTGATTTTTTTTTAAACAAACAAAACAAATAAGAAGCTAATGATAAAAGTAAATTCTCTCTTCTAGGTTAGCAGCCCATATGCTGGTTGGCAGCAGCTCACCATTCTTCATACTTCTCTGCTTTTCTTTTCAACTCACAACATGATGTGCAGTTCATATCGACCAGAAGCTGTTTCATGTAGTCTAAATGGGGTCGTCCTCCGTGATTCTTCTCTTCAATGGTTCCTTCTATTATTCTCTTAACCAACCCATTGTGTCGTAGTACGAGGTGCTACCCAAAAGTTTGGGGAATTTGAATGCCACGCGTGAACCGTTTGTGGTATGACCTGCTGCCACTAGAGTGTGCGAATAGTACTCTTTGTGAATTAGTGTGCCAACAGCTGTGATGGCGAGAGGCTGCGTTCTTGAGTTTCGTGCGTTTTTGTAACATTATGTTTTAGTGTTGTGGCGATTTTATAAATGGCAGATTTTACGGAGCAAAGTACCTGCACCAAATTTTCCTTGAAACTTAAAAAAAAACTGCTGCAGAAACCCATCGCATGCTTGTGGAAGCATTTAATGACAATGCTATGAGTCAAAGTAAAACTTTTTTGTGGTACAAACGCTTTAAGGATGGACGACAGTCTGTTGATGATGATGAGCGTTCAGGACAACAACCATCGACAAGCACAACACCGGAAAACATCGCGAAAGTGCGAGAGGCAATTGTTGCAGATTGTAGACAAACAATCCATGATGTTTACGCGATCATAGGAATCTCATACGGGTCCGTGCAACGCATCTTGTCAGACTTTTTAGGTATGTAGATGCATTGCTGCAAAGTTTGTACCGAGACTGCTGAGCAGCGATGTAATCCTCTTTTTATTTGTGTGGGAGTTTTATGAATTTTATTTTATTTTATTTTTTTTTAAAGGTTACTTAGTATTTAAGACTAGGCTGAAGGCCCAGAAGGAAGCATAAAGTGTGCTGGGTCCAATGAGACAGAACTTGCAATTATACTCTCTTCTAACAAGCAAGATAACAACCTTTATTGGGGCCTAGACAATTACACATAATTTAACATACACGATACATATAAATCACAGATACAATTATATATTGCTACGACAGCACAGAACAATCTACGCGTTTATCAAATATGCCAGAAGGATCTCGATGTAAGCGTGTGGTGTACGTGCTACTAGACGCATTTTGCGAGAATCTTCTCGACTGTGCCGGGCTTCGCTCGGGCGCTTGGACTGTGTCAAGGCCGTAGTAATTACGTAGTTCACGAGAGATAAGACGCAGTTTGGAAGCTTCTGGTGTGTGAGCGTGACTATAAATACATCGGGTAGTGGCCTTAGTTTTCAGTTCAATGCGAGATATTGGATAGTGCGGTTCGAGAGTATTAGTGCGATATATTTCCAGAGCGGTTCGAGTTATTACTGTGTACGTTCAAGTAGTTATTATTGAAGTGTTGCGTTTCATAATCAGACGGTATAATTGTAATACAATTGAGTTTTAATATTTGTGGACATTTTATTGCATGTGTACAATTTTCATTTGATTTGTTGTAGAGACTGTGTTGTTAATTACGAACTGTTTTACTGTAACAATTAAAGGTGTGATTAGTGACTTAATTGGTGTCTTGTACTTATTTTGTTTCCACTGTACCTATGACGATCGAATAGACCGTCGTAACAGTGGTGTCAGAAGTGGGATAGAACGGTTAACAGTGGAAACAGTGGATACTTTGTACAAGACGAGTGTAATTCGTAATTAATCGAAAAACAATGGATGCCAGTCAGATGATGGAAAATTTCCAGGCGCTGTTGTTGCAGACAGAAGAACGACGACAACAGGATGCAGAGAAAGCGGAACAGAGACAGAAAACCCTCCTGCTGGAAGCAGAGGAAAGACGCAGACAGGAGGCGGAAGAAGCAGAAAGACAACAAAAAGAAGAATGAAGACAAGAAAGAGAAGAAGCAGAAAAACGACAGGATGAGAAACGCAGGCAGGAGGCAGAAGAAGCAGAAAAACGACAGGATGAAAAACGTAAGCAAGAAGCAGATAAAACGGAAGCTCTCTTTGAAGTTATGCAGAAACAGTTGCAAGAACACAGTACCACACAATTGGGTATCCTACGAGGTGAGCTTAATAAACAAGTTACTAAAATATCGGAGGTACAAGAGTCAATGACATTAAAAATAGCTGAAGTAGAAAAATCTGTCTTGATTGTTGAAGAATCGATGTCTACAAAAATATCTGTTATAGAAGAATCTGTGTCAAATAAAATATCTGCAGTAGAAAACTCAATGGCAAACATAAGAGAACAAATTAAAAGTGAAGTCGAACAGTGCATGAAGATTCAACCAAAACAAATTTCTGAACAGACTGTACCAGTGATAAAGACAGAAAATAGAGAAAGTCACTTTGCCTGCAGTAGGGACAGTTCATGTCAAAGCTCCAACCTTTGACGGAAGCAGTTACTGGGCAACGTACCTCCGCCAATTTGAAGCTGCTGCATGCGCAAATGATTGGACAGAGAAAGACAAGGCTGTTTCACTTGTTCTTGCATTAAAAGGACCCGCGGCAGAATTACTACAGAAAGTGCCACCTGACAGCCAGAACATCTATGCCGAGTTGATAAAAGCTCTAGAATTACGCTACGGTGATAAACATTTGCGAGAGGTGTACTACGCTCAGTTGAGAACAAGACGACAATGTTCCGGGGAAAGTCTTCAAGAATTTGAAGCAAGTATCGACAGATTGATTAGATTGGGCTATCCTGAAGCACCAGAAGACTTCCGAATAAGGTTTACGGTGCAGACATTTATTGATGGCATCGGAGATTGCGAACTTCAGCAAGTGTTACGAATGGCAAGACACCAAGATAGCTCAGAAGCTCTTGTTCACGCCTTAGAGTTTGAAGGTGCCAAGTCAGCATCCCGCTACATTAATGGGTTTGTGCCATCACGTTGCAGTCAGAAGATCCCTGTAGCACATTGCCGTTACGATGGGTGCAGAAAAACAGTGTTGTCGGACAAACAATTCAAAAGTTCAAGAGAGTCGCAACGATTTGAAAAAGACAGAAGACCGAAATGTTACAACTGTGGAAAACGTGGTCATCTACAGGTAGACTGTTGGGAGAAGAAGATACCGAGAGAAGAGACTGATCGCACCAATTGGAGAAGTAAAGGTCCAGAACAGCACACAGTTTCCACGCTACATAAGATCAGTGGAAACTTGATTGTTAATGGATTTGCGGATGGTAAACCAACATCATTTACAGTTGACACGGGTGCAACAGTGTCCATTGTGCGCCCTGACTTAGTCTGTAACCGCCATCCTCTAATTAGCTCTTGTACAATACAGACTGTGACTGGAAGCCCCGTCAAGGTGCTAGGAATGGTAGATGTACGTGTAAGCCTGGGTCTTCTTGAGTTTAGCCACCAAATGCTCGTTGCAGACATTGTCGATGAAGTGATTCTTGGCACGGACATTATGAATGCCTACAGATTCGTTGTGGACTTAAGAGAGAATGTCCTGTGTGTTGGCCAAGAGGAGATAAAGCTTTCCATGGCTAAAATGACAGGGTCTACCAACCATTCGATTAAGTGAGTGGCATTAGTCGAAGAAAAAGTCAACAAGTCTGGTCAAGAGGAACCCTCCCTATTGCCAGCGGAAATGGAGGAAGAACTAGCAGAGGAAGTATAAATAAGTATAAGGACAAAAGAAGTGATTGGAAAGCCAACTATGGGTGTCGAGACAAAACTCTTGCTTGTTCCTGAGCTGATAGAAGCGCCCGAGGGTAAAGTGGCTGAAGATGAGGTTACGCAAGAGGTTGTTGACGAGGACCAAACAGAGTTGGATCAGCCAGTGGTATTTCGGTCATCAGTACATGACGCAACGGGAGTGATACCAGCAAAACTAGTGGTTGCGCAAAAGACTTGCATTCCTGGGAACATGGTGTTTGGATCGCACGAGACTGAATTCGAAGAACAGGAAAATTATCATTCGCAAGGACGTCCACCTAGATCGCCTGGTTGAGTATTACTTCGGAGACGCTTTGCCAGTTCGGGACGAACAGGCTTAAGGAGGGGGCAGTGCTACGACAGCACAGAACAATCTATGCGTTTATCGAATATGCCAGAAAGATCTCGATGTAAGCGTGTGGTGTACGTGCTACTAGACGCATTTTGCGAGAATCTTCTCGACTGTGCTGGGCTTCGCTCGGGCGCTTGGACTGTGTCAAGGCCATAGTAATTACGTAGTTCATGAGAGATAAGACGCAGTTTGGAAGCTTCTGGTGTGTGAGCGTGACTATAAATACATCGGGTAGCGGCCTTAGTTTTCAGTTCAATGCGAGATATTGGATAGTGCGGTTCGAGAGTATTAGTGCGATATATTTCCAGAGCGGTTCGAGTTATTACTGTGTACGTTCAAGTAGTTATTATTGAAGTGTTGCGTTTTATAATCAGATGGTATAATTGTAATATAATTGAGTTTTAATATTTGTGGACATTTTATTGCGTGTGTACAATTTTCATTTGATTTGTTGTAGAGACTGTGTTGTTATTTACGAACTGTTTTACTGTAACAATTAAAGGTGTGATTAGTGACTTAATTGGTGTCTTGTACTTATTTTGTTTCCACTGTACCTACGACGATCGAATAGACCGTCGTAACAATATTTTTATAGGGCCTATGGGCAACCTGTATATTTTCATCAAAATACAATAACCCCCAAAATTACTCACAAGGCAATTGGCCATCATAATAAGAAAACTGGTGACAAAAAACACTTCCACAAAACATTTGAGGACATGAATTTAGTCCTCTATAGACCAAAGAAAGATCAATGCGATCTATGTAGAGCTCATAAGCTAAATCACATTGATGACGAAGAACACAGTAAACATATCAAAATGAAGGATGTTGCAAGACTAGAAAAAGAGTAAGATAAAAAAAATGCACATGTATATACTGTTGATTTGCAGAGCCTATTGTTAAGTCCAAAATCGAATTGTTCTGCACTTTATTATAGGCGAAAACTATCTGTACACAACTATTGCATCTACGACCTTAAGAATCATGACGGTTTTTGTTATTTATGGAATGAAACGGAAGGAGAGTTGACCGTAAATGAATTTGCTAGCATTTTGACCCATTTTATTGATCTAAATTACCTCTTGCAAACAATTCTGAAAAAATTATCATTTTCAGTGACGGATGTAACTACCAAAATAGGTGTGCAGTCCTAATAGGTGTAAGCAATGCACTGTTACATCTAGCAATGAGGCATGGCATCGCAATTAAGTGCAAATATCTGGAAAAGGGTCACACTCAAATGGAATGTGACTCGATGCATGCCACTATAGAAAGACACCTTCGACAAAGAGATGTTCATGTGCCTGCTGATTATGTGGACATATGCAAGAATTCAAGAAGAAATCCTCGACCTTATGAAGTGTCTTATTTGAATCACACTTTTTTAAAAACTATAGTGCACCAATAATGTATAAATCTATTCGTCCTGGTCTTAGGTCAGGCGATGCTAAAGTTACAGACGTCCGCTGCCTGCAGTTTACAAGTGATGGCAAAATTCATTATAAGTTGAATTTTAATGATCAATACAAACCTCTTCCTGCTTGTGAAGCAACAGCCAAAAGCAGGACATTAAGAGCAAAGAGTAAGGCACCATCAAGTAATTGGAGTGAAAACATCCAAGAATTTCGTGAAATAAACTTCCCAAGTTTGTACACTGGCAGGTTGAAAATCACAGAAGCGAAATATAGACACCTCCAGGAATTAAAAATCACAATCCCAGTGGACTATCACTCATTTTACGACAATTTGTTGTTTCAACTGATTCATTTTTTTTTTAATTGCTATTTTCCTTATTTAAAGTCTTATGTAAAAGACTGATTTTATCATACCTGACTTGTTCAAGCTAATAAACATTTTAGATTCTTACTTTCCTGCCCGTCATTATGAAGCCTTTTTCTTGCTAATATAGTTAATATATTATTATTAAGCAACATTTCACTATTTCTAGACCACTTAACTCCAACATAAGAATTCGTGCAACCCACGTATCTTTTGTACACAAAGACGTAACTCCATAATCTGGATAATTCAAACCTCGTATCTCCAATTTTAAAATTAAAATATGTAAACAATCATTAACAAGTATTATCATTTCTCTACAAAAAACACATTCTTGATAAGTTTTAAAAAAGATTTATAATAGCTTTTTTTATATCAAAATAAATTAGTTTTTTGCTTCTCCTGTAAAAAGTGAAAAATGTGAGTTTCTTGTTTTGCGAATTAGGTCGACGATAAACTAAGATTACAATAAGCTTAAAGAAATTATTACCACAAAAAATTAATACATATCACACACTGTTAAGTGTTTAACCTAACAGAACTGTACATGTGACTACACGACAGTTGTAAACAAACATCTTATCTCGTGAATGTTGCAGTTGAATACAGAGTGCTAGTGGCCAAAAGGTGTATGTGAGTTTGTTTTTGCTACTAGACTATAGCAACACCTACGTGCCTACTTTGCTAGCAATAGCAGAACTGAAAGGAACACCTTACACACTACAGCACGCTGTGTTAATATGGCTGTTGCAGATTATATGCAACACCCATGCCTGAACTAGCAACCAATGCTGCCATCAGCCCGCTGACATTGCGATAGGCAACAGTATGCTTGTCTTCTTCTTCAGTGGCGCAACAACCCATTACTGAGTCAAGGCCTCCTTTAGCAGCCTCCGCCAGTTGTCCTGGTCAAGTGCAGCTGCTCTCCACTTCTGGGTCCCAACCCAAGGACATGGCATGCATCATAGTTCACACCGTCTTCCCATCGTAGTTTGGGCTACCAACTCTACTAGTAACATAGATCTGTTCTGTGAGTGCCTTTCTGGGTATTTCATTCTCCCCCATTCTGATCATATGACCTCCCCACCTGAGTCTACGAAGTTTTATAATTTTCACAATATCTGGTTCATTCAGAAGAGTGTTCAGTTCTTGGTTGGTCCTTTTACTCCATTCACCTCCCACACATATTGGACCAAAAACATTGCAGAGGATTTTGTGTTCATGAACCAGCAGGCTTGACTCGGACTTTCTAGAAATGGTCCAGGTCTCAGAACAATAGGCAAGAACTGTGCAGATCAGTGTTTTATACAGAAGCAGCTTGATGCTCCTGGTAACAGTTCTACTCTGGAACAGGGGTCTGAGACCACAGAAGCACCTATTGGCTGAGGTGATTCTTCAGTTGTTTCCCCATCGGAGAGTTAACTTGGCATCCTAAATAAACAAAGTTGTTGACTTTTTTGATGGAATAGATGGCAAAACAGTATGCTTGTAAGCTAAATTTTCTAATTAAACTACTGTTTCACTTTTCTTGAAAAAAAAAGTAACTGTTGTTGAACACTGCAACAAGCCTACCAGCTGGCATTGCCTCACACGTGTTGCATTGCTTTCCAAATGGTAACTCTGTTCTTGACACTCATTCACAATAAAATATTGATCTCATTTAGTATTTATCTTTAAAGGTCACAATTTAAGGAGTCTTTTTTTTTTAAACTTGGAGTTACACTGTTTAAGCAGGAGATTGAGTTGATGTATACCTTTTTGAAGACCATCTTCACATGTTGCAAGCATGGGTCTTCTAATGATATCCACCAAAAAGCAAGTTATTACCATTAAGTTATAGAACTGATCTGGATTTATTTAGAAACTCTTTATTTTACAATACTTAATAATGTTATAAAAGTATAGATTAATAAAGAAGAGGTGCCAATAAAAAGTGCATATATAAAAATTCGAAAATAAGGCATTACAGTACAGTAGTGAGGCCAGAATGCCTATATGCAAATGAATGTCTAGCATTGAATTATAATTTAGACAAACTAGAAATATTGGAAAGACGAGTTATTAGGATAATATTAGGCCCACAACAAACTTCAGAAGGCTGGAAATTAAGAAGTAATGATGAAATATATCAGAGTATAGAAAATATAACAGAAACAATAAGAAAAAGAAGACTATTATTTTTTGGAGGTTTATATAGAATGGAGGACAGTAGGTTAATAAAGCAGATCTTCAAATATTTGTAGGGGAAGATGACAACATCAAGTTGGATTAAAGAAGTCTAAAAGGATTTAGACAAAATAATATAAACATAGAAGAAGCAACTGAAAGAGAAGTTTTTCGGGCAAAAGTGTTAAAAATGGAAGGAGTCGAGGGTAGGAGAGAGAAAAACAGGTTCAAAGTGGACTGATGACAGGAAAAGGAGACACAGTGAAAAGATGAAAGAATATTGGAGAAAAAGAAACAAAGAATTGAAATTGGCATGTTGGCCGATACAAAAAAAAAGTGGTGCCAATTCTTTCGATATGAAGACATATGAGTCGCAACTTGAACAGATAATTTGTAATTACCATGTGATAAGAATGGTATGTGGAAATAGCATAGATTATTCAGTATACACAATAACACTGATTGGATTCTCCATTAATACTATAGTAAAAACAAACATAGATTGTTCATGCAGAATTCTATATGGTGCATTAACTGAGTAATGTTATTAGGCCTTGGGATGTACGCACGCACTCGCGCGCGTGCACGCACACACACACACACACACAGTTTATAATATTAACCAAGTGGTATTTCCATGTCCAAATAAATTTTGTTCTGTAATCAGACACATCAAAACGTATAAAGAGTGCATTCAGGTTTTGTATTCTAGAAAATCAGACATTCAGTTTTAATTAATCAAATGGGCCTACCTACTGTTTTGCAATGGTGATGTTTTCCGATTGTACTTATAATCTATATTTTATATATATTTTTTCAAACGCTTCTTGCAATATTATTTAATATTTACTACTACTTTTCAATAAAGAAATATTGGTTTCCTTACTTGGATAATGTTTCGGCATCAAATATATACATAATTTATTTAATATTTATAATTTCTTTACCTCAAGATGTTTTTTCGCTTATTTGGAACATGTTTCGGGAATCCTATTGTTGGGTCTTCAGCCACCTTAATTTTGCATCTTGTTGAGTACTTGCATTTTGGTTGGTTGTTGTTATAGTTTTTGGTATTTTAAATTGGTATTATTGTGTGTGATTGTGGTGTATGTATTAGTTTTTTTGAGAATTTTCGATGTTGAGTGCTTTGAAAATTGTATCATGTTTTGTATTGATTCGTATTTGTTCAGGTATTAAAGACTGGAAACAGCACTTTAGATGAATGCCAAAAATAATTCAAAAAATGTCTTTGAATTACAAACCAAAACAGAAGAGAGACTTGGGTAGAATAGTGAAGAAATGGAAGTAAGGAAACCTTGAAAGAAAGAAGAAGAGTAGGAGGAGGGGTAGAAATAAAAATAAGATGTGAGATTCTACCTTTCATCTGACCTCTCATTACATTACAGTAGCATAAAAATAAAGTATGGTTAGTTTAAGTCTGTAGTCCAGTGTTTGGTGATTCCATTTTTAATGAATCTAACATTACTGCCATACATTCAAGATATCTTTGAATAAAGTTCAGATGTAGATATAAATATAATTGGCTTTTTGTATTTTCACAACTACCGGTAGTTTTATTGATTTTATTCATGGTTTTTTTAAACTGTGTAGTTACAAGACTACACTTATGTTGTGAAGGATTACAAATAATATATTACAATATATATATATATATATATATATATATATATATTGTTATACCCCTCGGCTCTTACGGTTGCGGTGTTCTCGTTCTTTCCGCCCCAACGTTGCCGGCGTCAATTTGTTATAAAACCAATGCTAGTGTGTTGTGACTTATTTTAATAATCTATCTGAATTTATTTTTTCCTAACGCCTCACGTTGTTAAACGCCAATTTGTTATACAACGGGTATTACTGGGTTAAGCCCCACTGTTTGGTTCGTCAATTTGTTATAGGACGACTTGCGTCTACTAATGTATCACGCAATATAAGCCTATCCGTTGCTATGAACGGGTATGTTCCCCTGTCTTTACTCTTTTAGGTCATTTTAATTTACTTCAATTATTTAAATATCTGAGATATTTGGAGTTGTGGGATATAGTGATTTAATTAACTAATATTAACTTATCTCTCTAAAAAATATCAGTGTTAGTGTACTTGAAACTTAAATAATTAATGTGTTATTCTGTAATTTCGTTCAACCCTATTATACCTTGAAGAGAATTATGTATAATTTTGTATTTTAACGCTCTCTCTTTGGTGTCGGAGAATTCCACTATAAGCGCTGTAGTACCGAGGCAACGATACTTAGAGGTTAATTCACTGTTTAGGTTAACCAATTATTCTATACTTAGTCAGTTACTTTTTTATTCCCAACTCATTAAATAATACTCCAAATGACAAGATTTTGCAACTATACAAAGGTTCTTTATTTGTTTACTTCTTCAACATTGAATGAGATATGTTCCAACTGGCATACACAAAGGCTATAGATTGCGTGAATCGATTATTGATCAGTCCGATACTTTATTTAGATTCGGTTATATAATGTGTTTTAGTTTGTAATTAACTTAATTCAGGGTGTGAAGGTTCTTGTAACTGTGGGGAAGATTAAAAATACATAGATAAGAATGCAAGATTTACAAATTTGAGGTGTTGTGTAGTTAATATGATTTATACAATAATAATTTACCAGACTAGAACGAAGCGAATCGTGTGGGCTGTTGGTTGATAACTTCACGGTTCTGGATGACTATGTTGTACGATTTTCTTTCTTCGGATGTTAATAAAATGGAATTCTTGTCCTGTTCACCTCGGAAATACAGCTCCCTAGGTTGATTTACTGCCAGACTGGTTCCTTCTGCAATTTCTGGATCCAAATACGTTCTTCTCTCGTCTGAAGTAATTGGTGATGTTCCGTGTATTTATAAGGTTATGAGTTCCAGTGTAGTGTATATTATTGGTTGTGATGCAGTTAACTCTTTATATTGGGTTTAATATATCGTCAACTCCTTTCGGATATGGGACAATTCAAGTCCTTCCTTGTAGAACCCAGTTATTTATTTTTTACTTCCATATTCCTTAAGGAATGGAAGTATGGTGATGGCAAAAAAAAATCGTGTTTGAGATTATTGCAGATTCTGATTCTACTATGCTCAAAACATGAAAAAAAGTCGTTTTCCGAAAAGTGTCTGTGTGTGTGTGTGTGTCTGTAGATTTTTTTTCTATGGCAAACGATAACAGCCGCAAATTCAAACAGAATCAAATAATTTTTTGCATACAGCCCTGATTTGTAGAGTACTCACGACCTATTGTTTTTGGTGAAGATCGGTTGAGGGAAAGGGGTAGTTTACCTGCAATGGTTTTTTTTATCAAGGGAAATTTTTTTTTTTTGGCAAACGATAACAGCCGCAAATTCAAACAGAATCAAATAATGTTTCGCATACAGCCCTGAATTGTAGAGTTCTCAAGACCTATTGTTTTTGGTGAAGATCGGTTAAGGGAAAGGGGTAGTTTACCTGTAACGTTTTATGTTTTAACAAGGGTATTTCCTATGGCAAACGATAACAGCCGCAAATTCAAACAGAATCAAAAGATTATTTGCATACAGCCCTAAATTGTAGAGTTCTCAAGACCTATTGTTTTTGGTGAAGATCGGTTGAGGGAAAGGGGTAGTTTACCTGCAACGTTTTTTTAACAAGGGTATTTTCTATGGCAAACGATAACAGCCGCAAATTCAAACAGAATCAAATAATTTTCTGCATACAGCCCTGATTTGTAGAGTACTCAAGACCTATTGTTTTTGGTGAAGATCGGTTAAGGGGAAGGGGTAGTTTACCTGCAACGTTTTTTATCAAGCGTATTTTCTATGGCAAACGATAACAGCCGCAAATTCAAACAGAATCAAATAATTTTTTGCATACGTCAGTGAATTGTAGAGGACTCAAGGCCTTTAGATTTTGGTGAAGATCGGTTAAGGGGAAGGGGTAGTTTACCTGCAACCTTTTACGTTTTAACAAGAGTAAAGTACTTGAAAATTTATTTAAACTTTTTCAAACAATGGTAATTGTTGAAAATAAAATAATTTTGTTGCCAGGTAACAAAAATAAAGTCATTTTGATTATAAAATATAAATATTTACAACAAGAAAAGAATTTTCAGTTTTCAAAATTTAAATATATTTTTATAAAACAATGGGTTCTTCATTGAGGTGGGGACCATGTCACTCACTCCATCTCAAGCCTCTCCCATTTTGCAGAAAAAGAAGATCCTGTCAAGGCTGATACTTTGACGACAGTGACAGGGCTTTCCACCAAATTCAGCAGAGTGACAGGTAGGCCCAACTCTAATTGGCTCCTCAGATTTCCCCAGCGTTAGTAGGTTCTATGAAAATATTTTATTTCAAAAATGATTTTAAATATAAATCTTAGATATGTTTTATAAATCTCATGTTTTATGTTTTAACATGGGTAATTTTTTATATGACGAACCATAACTGCCGTAAATTCAAACAGAATCAAATAATTTTTTACATATGTGCCTGAGCTATAGAGAACTCAATGTCTGTTGATTTTGGTGAAGATCGGTTACGGGGAAAGGGCAGTTTACCTGAAACATTTTTTGTTGTAACATGAGTAAAGTACTTAATTTTGATAAAGTATCCTGATAAGATCTTAATAATCCACTGTAGAAACGTAGATGAAATATCTATAAATGAAGAGGCTAGTTGAATGGGCTGGGGGTAATTTTCTATAAATCAAAATTATAGTTGAAGGGGGAGGGGATAATTTTTTTTATATGTGTACTACGTTATTGGCAACAAAGAAGTATTTTTTTGTTAAAATTCCTTCCCTGGCTGTTTGGCTGAAAATGATTTTAAATATAAATCTTAGAATATGGAAGTCATGTATGGTTCTCCATACCGATATTATATATAAGATGTAAACTATACCACTTACTTGACATAAACCGTGATAGCTAAGCTAATGTACAACATATATGTATTAATTATACACATAAATGTTCCTCGATAGACACTCTATCTATTGGTGAAAACTTGAATAAAATTCGTTCAGTACTTCCTGAGATTAGCGATTTCAAACACGGAGAGAAAACCGACCGACTTTACTTTATACTATGTATAGATTATCAAAATATTCATTTATCTCTCTTTCACAATGTAATTCACTTTTTTATCTCTCTCAATATCTAACACCTGCACTAACCTTTCATAACCTCTATTTATTTCAAAAATTTCTATCTCTCTCTTTCTCTCATCACAACACCATATCACATTTTCTCTCTCACTCCATGCAGAGGGTACTAACTCATAAAAATTCGGGGAACAACTCAAAGACCTCATGTCTTCCAATAATACGGGACTCTTGCCCTTCAACAACAACATCTGTAAACACCTTAGTTTACAATAAACCTGGGGAAAATATACCCTCTGCCCATCTAAACTTTCATTACAGTCTCTCACTAACTGACAAACATTTGTTTCTACTACTTCATTATCACATACTACTTCCACTATATTCTCAGAATTGCAATTAACATCATTATCATCACTACTCAATACCACATTTTTACACATATCGTTATAATTCTCAATTTGTTTTACAGTCATCATTTACCTTGTTATTAATTTTTTGATTTGCTTTACTTTTAATTTGTTTCCCTACTGACTCTACCACTTTCCCAATATCTTGTTTCAATTCGTTACACTTACTCTCGTACTGATTTTTTACTTCATTAATGTCAATTTTAAGCTCGTTATTGTGATATCATACTACTGTATAGCCTCGTTTGGTTAAACTGTACTGGCAAGAGTCAAGAATATTATCATTAAAATTTTGTGTTTTATAAGAGGATCAAATAATTTAGAATATTCCGATTATATTAGATATTTCTTAGATTTTTTAATCTCATCACTTTCAGATCAATAAAAGGCAATAATTGAAAATCAACAACTTCTTCATTTCCTGTAGTCCATAGCAACCCATTATTTTTCTTCCTTCTCCATGTTTTGTATATAGTGTTTATCTCATATATTTTTTGTCCATTCCTTATTAATTCGCTATCATATCACAATATAACTTTACCGATAGTTGGTTTATTATTTTCTACATATATTCTGCTGGTTTTTTGATATGAGCCTGTTTCTTTTATATTTATTACTTTTTTCGATATCAAACGTTATCAATCGATATCATGGCATTGTGGCATTATCATAATTTGTATAAATTGAGATGGTTTATTATATATCATTACTAATTTAATGTTTTTTCCTAGCTCTTCGAACCGTATTCATTAATTATTATTAATGTACGTACCTAACCTTTATGTTATGAGTAGTTATATAGTGTTATTGGCTGTTAGGCCTTTTATTGTATACGGACCTACCTTTGTTTATAACTGGTGAACAACTATAGCCCTTTTACATAAATTCATACATATAATCAAATCTTAACTATTAACATTTACATAAACAATTATTCTTTTCATATCTAATGACAATTTTATCTTGATCTATGGATCACATATAAGAAAATTGAAATCTATTAACGCTAACTAGCTGCTTCCCACATCATTCTATAACAGTAATTGAATAATACCTCTTGTTTCATTACCTTTCATTAACTCAACAAGTAATTGGTATAACATAACATAAACTTTATCATAACATTCGTTGTCACAAAATAATATCATTTAATTCAAAATCCTTACTTGCTATTGCTATAAGGTAAATTATTGTTTCATTTTTGTTTACTTTCATGGTCATTTACTTTGACAATTTCTGTACTATTCTACTTCTTACACTTCTCATCAGTATCATATTGATTTACTTTTCACTGAACATAGATCATTAACTATTGTCTAATTTACAGGTTTGTTCATTCTCGTTATTTCTACCTTGCATCCTTATTTATCTTTATCTATAATCATAAATGTAATTATTAGACTTTTGTTTTATCATGGGGTTAGTTATTGACTTGCTTATTATTTTGTTAATATAATATTTATGTAACATGGATGACAGCATTTCTGTTGCGTTACATATGCTCCTCCTCCTAAAAAAGTTTAGTTTACCTGAATGAAGTTTAGGTCAAATAAACTTGTCTTTTTCACATGCCTTTTCTTCATATCAATATTAATGGTTGACGATGGGATTCTCAATGTAACTTCATTAGACTAGTATTAATAATTCTTTATTTAATAACATTTCATTATTTCAATTAACATTCTTGATCATTTTTAATTTCTGTAAACAGTATTTGTTGATAGTTGGCTACAATATTCAATGATACTTTAGGTTCACATCTCTTCTACTTATAATTACTGTAATCACTGTATTTCTCAATTATTCTTCTGTCATCTAATTTCTTTCTGTTTTCTTCGTCCTACTCTTCTGGAAACTGAGGTCATTCTTGCAACTATTCTAATATTCCTTAAATATTTAATTTCCCTAACAATCCCTAATATGTGCGTTGGTACAGTTCAGAGAGGCACTGTTTGGCTTCATACTCTGCTGCCCACACTACACCTTAATATAGTACTGCTGGAATTCATCTACAGTCAGCTATAAAATATAATAATCTCCTAATAATCTCCTTAAGTACTTAATAATAAATATTTGGGAAAATTTTTTTTTTCTTTTGTTGCTTTTATATTTCTTTATTACTATCCTTCATACTTTGTGATTCCATTTTAGTTTCCTTAAACATTCTTTGATGATAATTCTGACAGTTATCATTTGTAATTATTTTTGTTTTTTCTTTCTTGTTGTGATAATAACGCTAAGTATCTTCTTCATTTGTTTTTCTGATCTCAATATTTTCTAAATAGTTATTGTTTGATTATCATTATAATTGTGTTTCTGACTAGATACAGTCCTTAGCTCAACTATTATTTTTCTTATCGTATTTCATTATTTTGGCTGTTTATATTTCAATGAATTATGTTCATAAATATTCTTTTTTTCCTCGTTTTCTTTAATATTACATTGGTTACAATCAATCATTTACTGAAGTTGTTTCTTTCACTTGGCAATGCGGTATGTATTTTAGGTCATATGATTTTTCTTTTATTATTTTGTATAGGTAGATTTGAGGTAAAAACTTTTATCTTGGGGTTTCATTATTCATTATTCACACTATTTCTTTGTAGACGTTTAGTAATAATTCTAGCTTTCTTCTGTAATCTTGGGGTTTCATTATTCATTATTCACACTATTTCTGTGTAGACGTTTAGTAATAATTCTAGCTTTCTTCTGTAATCTTGGGGTTTGTTATTAACTCTTCTTAATACCTTCTTCATAACTATATTTTAATTCAGACTTATTTCATTTTGAATGACATTTTTTCTATTTATTTTATTGTTCAAAAAATTCTCTTTTATTTACAAGTGTTTTCTCTTCAAAATCGATAATAAGTTGTTCTTATTGTATTTTAGAATTTATTCATTAAATAATATTTCTGTATCTTGTCAATTGGTTGCCTGGTCAGTTTTCATAACATCAGTCCCATTTTGCTGGTTGACTACCTTTTCTTCTAACCATGGTCCATTAATTCGACTGCACGCGTTGTCCGGATTACTGCAGTGTTCATACCAATTTTGACACTTGATAAATATCTCTTGTGCATCTGGTACTGTAACTCAGCTGATGCAAAGTCTTCATTTAAGTCAGGGTGTTCAGTCATATTTAGCTCCTTTTGACTTATCAGGTATCGTATCTCCTCTATTCTAACATAATCACTGGTATACTCTATCTTTCCATTCCCTTGGATATCTGGACTATTTACCAAATGTTTTACGGGTATCTTCCGTATTAACGATATAATTGATTTGGTCATATACTCTTTAATCGTTGATATTTTCAAATAATATTTAAATTTATTTAAGATTTTTGTGATTGTTCTATGGTGGGTTATTTTGGTTATTTTCATAACGTTTCTTCTATAATTCATGCCTTTACATAACTCCCTTCGTTCATTAATTGGGATGTTAAACGCACTAATTAATCCACCTTTCCATTTCTTCTTTGGTATTGACTATTTTCCTTCTGCATGTTTTTCTTATTTTCTGTCTATTCTCTTCCATGGTTTGGATCTTCTCCTTGTCCCTTCTATTCTGACTTTCAGATGGTTCGGCATTTTGGTCTTCCCTAAATTCTGTTTCCTTTCTACCTTCAGAAGTGGTTTCTAGTGTTTTATTCATATTCTTTACACATCTATCCATTGTTTCTGCTACACCTTTGAAACCTTCATCCCTGGTTTTCCTTAATTCTTCATAGTATCTTTGGTTATCTTCCCTCAGTTTCATAAAGTTCTCCTTAATTTCCTCTTTCATTTGTCTGAACTGTTCACTCAGAAAATCAATTACGTCCTGGTGGGTCACTATGGTTGTTCTGGCGTTTTCTTCTGTTGCTTACTTTGACTATTTTTACTTCTTTTTGTACACTGGATTGTTCTATCTTTTTATTATTTGGCATTCCTATAAGTTCATCTGTTTGATTATGTTCTTTCCTCCAGTTACACATATCTTCTCGGGATAGTTCAAACATCACCCTTATCCATTCCCTTAATTCTTTGTTTCCTGTTTGTATTGGTTTTTCAGGTGGTCTTATTTCGCTTTTCCATTGTTCATAATCTTCCTGAGTATATTGTTCTGTCACCTGGGCGTATACTCCTATTCTTTCGGTTTTCATTTGTTCTTCATTATCGTCCCATCTTTCCCAATCTTTTTCAGTCATCCTTTCCACCTTGTTATCGTCTTTTTCGTTAGTCATCCCAATAGTCTTTTCTTTATTACACCTGGCATCTAACTTCCACATTTCATCATAAATCTCTCTCAATGTCATTTTGTCGTCTGGTGTTCCCAATGCATTCGCGCGACTCATTTGCGCTCTTTCGTGATCATTGGTATTCTTTTCTATGTATCCCATCTCTTTGCTGAATTTCTTAAATAGTACTGTCGTCCATTCCGCGTAACTTAATCGTCTCTCTTGTCCTTGCATTTTCGTTTCCTTTTGTATCATCTTTCTCTATTGCATTTCTAGTCTCCCACAGTTGCCTGCTCTGGTTAAGTAATATTAATATAGTTATAGTTACTTAACTTAAGCCCCATGTTGGGCGCCAATTTGTTATACCCCTCGGCTCTTACGGTTGCGGTGTTCTCGTTCTTTCCGCCCCAACGTTGCCGGCGTCAATTTGTTATAAAACCAATGCTAGTATGTTGTGGCTTATTTTAATAATCTATCTGAATTTATTTTTTCCTAACGCCTCACGTTGTTAAACGCCAATTTGTTATACAACGGGTATTACTGGGTTAAGCCCCACTGTTGGGTTCGTCAATTTGTTATAGGACGACTTGCGTCTACTAATGTATCACGCAATATAAGCTTATTCGTTGCTATGAACGGGTATGTTCCCCTGTCTTTACTCTCTTAGGTCGTTTTAATTTACTTCAATTATTTAAATATCTGAGATATTTGGAGTTGTGGGATATAGTGATTTAATTAACTAATATTAACTTATCTCTCTAAAAATATCAGTGTTAGTGTACTTGAAACTTAAATAATTAATGTGTTATTCTGTAATTTCATTCATCCCTATTATACCTCGAAGAGAATTATGTATAACTTTGTATTTTAACGCTCTCTCTTTGGTGTCGGAGAATTCCGCTATAAGCGCTGTAGTACAGGGGCAATGAAACTTAGAGGTTAATTCACTGTTTAGGTTAACCAATTATTCTATACTTAGTCAGTTACTTTTTTATTCCCAACTCATTAAATAATACTCCAAATGACAAGATTTTGCAACTATACAAAGGTTCTTTATTTGTTTACTTCTTCTTGTTTGAATGAGATATGTTCCAACTGGCATACACAAAGGCTATAGATTGCGTGAATCGATTATTGATCAGTCCGATACTTTATTTAGATTCGGTTATATAATGTGTTTTAGTTTGTAATTAACTTAATTCAGGGTGTGAAGGTTCTTGTAACTGTGGGGAAGATTAAAAATACATAGATAAGAATGCAAGATTTACAAATTTGAAGTGTTGTGTAGTTAATATGATTTATACAATAATAATTTACCAGACTAGAATGAAGCGAATCGTGTGGGCTGTTGGTTGATAACTTCACGGTTCTGGATGACTATGTTGTACGATTTTCTTTCTTCGGATGTTAATAAAATGGAATTCTTGTCCTGTTCACCTCGGAAATACAGCTCCCTAGGTTGATTTACTGCCAGACTGGTTCCTTCTGCAATTTCTGGATCCAAATACATTCTTCTCTCGTCTGAAGTAATTGGTGATGTTCCGTGTATTTATAAGGTTATGAGTTCCAGTGTAGTGTATATTATTGGTTGTGATGCAGTTAACTCTTTATATTGGGTTTAATATATCGTCAA
Source organism: Magicicada septendecula (assembly GCA_034769895.1). Lineage (NCBI taxonomy): Eukaryota > Metazoa > Arthropoda > Insecta > Hemiptera > Cicadidae > Magicicada > Magicicada septendecula. Next base: position 285,578,102 of record CM068373.1, read on the forward strand.
CTCCTTTCGGATATGGGACAATTCAAGTCCTTCCTTGTAGAACCCAGTTATTTATTTTTTATTGTGATATCATACTATAGCCTCGTTTGGTTAAACTGTACTGGCAAGAGTCAAGAATATTATCATTAAAATTTTGTGTTTTATAAGAGGATCAAATAATTTAGAATATTCCGATTATATTAGATATTTCTTAGATTTTTTAATCTCATCACATTCAGATCATAAAAGGCAATAATTGAAAATCAACAACTTCTTCATTTCCTGTAGTCCATAGCAACCCATTATTTTTCTTCCTTCTCCATGTTTTGTATATAGTGTTTATTTCATATATTTTTTGTCTATTCCTTATTAATTTGCTGTCATATCACAATATAACTTTACCGATAGTTGGTTTATTATTTTCTACATATATTCTGCTGGTTTTTTGATATGAGCCTGTTTCTTTTATATTTATTACTTTTTTCGATATCAAACGTTATCAATCGATATCATGGCATTGTGGCATTATCATAATTTGTATAAATTGAGATGGTTTATTATATATCATTACTAATTTAATGTTTTTTCCTAGCTCTTCGAACCGTATTCATTAATTATTATTAACGTACGTACCTAACCTTTATGTTATGAGTAGTTATATAGTGTTATTGGCTGTTAGGCCTTTTATTGTATACGGACCTACCTTTGTTCACCTAACTGGTGAACAACTATAGCCCTTTTACATAAATTCATACATATAATCAAATCTTAACTATTAACATTTACATAAACAATTATTCTTTTCATATCTAATGACAATTTTATCTTGATCTATGGATCACATATAAGAAAACTGAAATCTATTAACGCTAACTAGCTGCTTCCCACATCATTCTATAACAGTAATTGAATAATACCTCTTGTTTCATTACCTTTCATTAACTCAACAAGTAATTGGTATAACATAACATAAACTTTATCATAACATTCGTTGTCACAAAATAATATCATTTAATTCAAAATCCTTACTTGCTATTGCTATAAGGTAAATTATTGTTTCATTTTTGTTTACTTTCATGGTCATTTACTTTGACAATTTCTGTACTATTCTACTTCTTACACTTCTCATCAGTATCATATTGATTTACTTTTCACTGAACATAGATCATTAACTATTGTCTAATTTACAGGTTTGTTCATTCTCGTTATTTCTACCTTGCATCCTTATTTATCTTTATCTATAATCATAAATGTAATTATTAGACTTTTGTTTTATCATGGGGTTAGTTATTGACTTGCTTATTATTTTGTTAATATAATATTTATGTAACATGGATGACAGCATTTCTGTTGCGTTACAATATATATATATTGTGACAACACAATAGAATTAATTCTTGCGCATAGGATTATGGTGTGTGTTTTACAAATCAACAAGTCTATATTGGAGGTATTATAATTATTTATTGCACACCAATTGAATAATAGTTCATACGATATATTTTTAAACATACACAAATGTTATGAATTTTGAAATATTGTTTGAAAACAGTTTATATAAAGTTCAGATCTGAATTTGTTACTTGAGTGAAGATATTCCAATTTGATGCGGCGAGATGGCTGAAGGCGATGCGTATATCTCACGTGTCCTTCCCTCGTGGATTCTGCTGGGATGGTGTTCTGATGATAAACACCCTGAACTTGCTCGACAAACTGCAACACTGCCTCGCTGCAATAACACTGATTATGATTGTTAAAGGTTTTTAAAATGTTTTAATATTGTTATAGCATATTTACGTATCTCAAGGTGTAACGTGGGTGTTTAATGAAAAGCGGTGTATAGGCATACACCTTCCGGCTCGTCTTCAAGTGTCCTCGCATCACCAGATCTACTGCGGTCAGTAGATATCCTCTCCCTATGAGGATATCTTGACTAACACGGATACTTGTAAATCATAATATTATTTATTAAAACTGAATTACTTGGGTCTGTAGAATAACTCACACAGAGTTCCAAGTTTTCGTACACCTTTCGCACTGTTTACGTGTTCACACAAGAGAAACTTCTTGAACGCGGACCGCACGTTTACTAGACGAATGCTCAAGATGAACTGCCCTTGATCTGCACATGGCAACAGACAATTTTCAATGATTTTACTGCATTCTAATTGGCCAATTATCGGTCACATGATACATATGCACACAACACTAATAGTTCTTCATGCAACACTTTGCATGAAATTGGCAAAGCCTGCACAGATAATTATCTAGGATTTGATTACTTCACGCCTGAGTGAGTTTTAAATAGAGATTTCATATAACAAAAATTCACATTTAACAGTTATTTAAAGATCACAGAATATAGGGAAATTGTAGCTAATATTAAATTTTATGTCTTGTACAAGTCTCATGTAAATCAGATAATTATAACGGACACAATAGAAAAACGTTAATAACTCACGCACCCGCGCACACTTTCACAAACACATTACATAGAAAAATGACGAATAAAATTTTTAAGAGTTTGACCTATTCTAAATTCTTATCGGTAATACAATACAAAAACTATAGCTAACAAAAAACCAATTTGAACAAGAAACAAATTTAAACATGAGAATGTTTGTCATTCATGCATAAGACATAGTTCATTGTTTATCATGATCCTGTGTTCTATCGCAGGATTAACCCCCACCACGTGTAAAAAAAAAATTTTTTTTTAACTTAATTCTTTTTTTTTGTAATAATACAATGTCCAAGTCCTAATAATAAAACATTAACCTAATAATTCAAACCCAAAATAAATAAACAACTTCTAATTCTCGCCTTCCATAATTGTCATCTTGACAGATAAACATAACCATATACACGTGGTTACCATTGACAGGTAAACATAAAAACGTACACGTGGTTGGCGTTTACAATCCAAACACAGATAAGCGTACACTTCTGACGTCATTCACTATCTCTATTGTCTAAAATCGTTCGTTCACAGACTTAGCCAACATGAGCATGTATTCTTACTATGACATATTTTACATTGATGTTACACATTCATACATCCTATATCCTGGTATATTCCCTCAATCATCTGTAACATAATATTTCCTTAGTGATGAAGCGTGAAATTTGCCAATTATATGGTTTGTATTGGGGTTAGTTAGGATGAACGTATTTTTCTCCACCTGTTCGGATACCATGTAAGGACCGTTATACAGCCTAAAAAACTTAGCTGCCATGTTGTCTTCCCTACGTCCCACATTCAAGGCACGCAACAGTATCTTTTCGCCAGTTTTAAAACTCACTAGTTTATGCTTAGCATTAAATTGTTCTGTACACTTTTCCGCACATTTTTTAATGCGGCGTCTGGCTTCTATTTTTTTTATTTCATTGGGTACTGGTACATTCTGAGTCGCTATTCGTTTGATGTAACCTTCCCAGATACATCCTGGCATTTTTCCCGTTTGAAGCTTGCTAGGGGTATATCCTGTGGTTGTATTGTAATTTCCGTTTATGGACGTCTCGAAAAACTCGAGGTATTCTGACCACTTACTCTGATTCACATTACAATACGTGCGGAATAATCTCCCTAACTCCTTATTGACCCTTTCGGCGAGATTGCCTTGCGGTCTCCGGATTGCTGTCATCACTATCTGGACATCATGTTTAGCCAACTCAGAATGCCACTTTGTATTTGTAAATTGCTTGCCTTGGTCGGACAAGATTTTTTTTATTGGACCATATTTCGGGATGTATCTATTTAGGATTATATTTAACACCGCTGTTGTTGTCAGTCTCCCAATGGCGTATAAACTAACGTGTTTAGTAAAAGCATCAGTACAAACCACAAGATTTTTCATACCCCGAGATGCCTTCGGGAGTGGGCCTAAAAAGTCAATACAAACAAGGTCATTTTTGTTTTTGGCGACAATGTTGCCCATTTCTACTTGAGTATGCTAGTTCGGGTACTTAGCGGTTTGGCAGATGTGACATGTGAGTAAGATGGCCTTTACTTTTCTGGCCATATTTAACCAGACGAAATCCTCACGCATAGCCAGGTAACATTTATACACACCGGCATGTGCCAAGCTTTCGTGACATATCCACGTCAAATCCTCGACTAGGGCATTGGGTACCATTATTTTCCATTTCCCATTGATGATTTTGTATAATACATCTTGATGGATTTTATATTTGGGGTTTTCATGCACCCGAATCTCGCTAATCCTTTTTAACTTGCAGTCACTCTGCTGTTCAGAACTTATGTTTTTTAATCGGGTTTTCAAATCATCGTGGATTTTGTATCTTATGGCAAGAATCTGAACCTCATTATTGGTAGACGAATGCCGTTCTTCAATCACCGGTGGATACCTGCTAAGTGTGCCAGCAGCTTTATTTTCGCTGGCTTTGCAGTACTTGATTGTAAAATCGTATTCTTGTATTGCCATAATCCATCTAGATATACGTGCATTAGCAAGTTTACAACGCAACATATGATAACGCCTGGTTGTCTGACAGAATTTCAAAATGCTGGCCTACAAGGTAATATCTAAATTTACCGAGACAATATACTATCGCTAAGATCCCGTTTCTGAAGTAAAATAGTTTCTTTCCGCCCATTTTAACGACCTACTTATGTGTGCGATGACTTTATGCTCACCTTTGCCGTTCCTTTGGTAAAGTACTCCTCCAATAGCATAATCAGAAGCATCACAATTTAGCACATATGTGCCTTCCTTTTCAGGGTGAAATACATGTAGATTTTTGCTGTATAGTTCCTTGGTGGCGATGAAAGCCTTCTCGTGAAGCTCCTCCCACCTCCATTTTGTATTCTTCCTCAACAATTCCAGTAGCGGTTCAATCGTCTTGGAATATTCAGGTATGAAACGTCGGAAGTATCCTGTTAAATAAACCAAGGAACGCCCTGATGTCTTTTGGTTTCCTTGGATTTGGGAAATCGGTGATGGCCTGTATCTTTTCAGGATCCGTGGTTATTCCGTCCGATGAAATTATATGCCCAAGGAAGTTTATCCGTGATTTACCAAATTCACACTTCTCCAAGTTAAGGGCTAGGTTGGCATCCCTTAATTTGTGGAAGACGATCTCAAGATGTTGGAGATGCTCCTCAAACGATCTGGATATTATAAGGATGTCATCGACAAATACACTGACTAAATCTTCCACTTCGTGACCTAACGCAAGTTCCAGGCACTTAACCATTGCGGCTAAACTGGTTACCAATCCAAATGGAACTACCTTAAATTGGTAGCACCTGTTCTTGTATAGAAATTCAGTGTATTTGCAGGATTCCTTAGCTAAAGGTATCTGCCAGAACCCACTTTTCAGGTCGAGGCGGGACATATTCTTAACCCCTTGACATTTGACAAATAAATTTCCCGCATTGGGCGCACAATCGTAACACTTCTGTGTAATCGTGTTAAGATTGCACATATCTAAGCATATTCTAACTGGTCAAACTTTGAACCTATGTGAACTTTGTATTGTAAAATGCTGCATTGCGGTGCGTGTAGTGACGTCATGTTTTTCTTGCTATCTGCTGCCGGTCTTGAGATAGGCTGACAGCAGTCAAAATTAAATCAGTTCCTTGCAAGACTCCGTACAGGCAACACGCCTTGTTTGCTAGCCGCAGCGCTACATAACGTTTTTCAATATTTTAATACTAATAGCATGATCACCATGCTACAATTTACTTAGACGATCTCGGCTAATACATATTGTCATGTACGCCAAAATTTTATTTCAATCTTAATTCTCCGGCACTTATGCCGCGTTAAAAACTGCATGCGCCAGCAATTATGTCTCTTTAACTTTCAATAAACAATTATTTCCCAAAACAAATACAGTCCACTTCATTATTTCATTTCACACCAGCACCACAATAAGCGTTCTAAGATCAACTCAAGTCTTCGAGAGCTTCTAATATTATAGTAAGTCATATTAAGGTGTACACAGATCACTGGCTCCTGGATCATATCAGATTTTAGCAAATTATTTAAAATTACAACAATTGTTCACCTGCTCCACGTTTAACTATCGTTTTAAAATCACATTTTACATTTCGGTCATGGCTGATGTGAAGGCATTAATTAAGAAACAGGGCACAATTAAGGCGTCGATATCCCGTGTGAATACTTTCGCTGACAATTTCGATCCGGATATAAGCGATCACCATGCACTAAAAATTAAAGTCCGCCATTTGATGGAATTGTCAGCGAAGTATGACAAAATTCAGACTCAGATTGAGGCTGATGACCGATTTCGCATCAGTCAGTGACAGAGTTCAAACAGAGGATGATCTCTGTAATATAGAGTGCAAATTACATCATTTATTAGACCAAGTAGAGGAGGTGAACAGGAAGTCATTGATCCAGGCTGAAGTCACACCAATTTAAACCCCCCTCTATACAGTTAGAGCCGATTAAACTGCCCTGCTTCTCAGGCAGCATTATTGATTGGCGACATTATTATACTTTGTGGAATTAGTACACGTCAGAACTGACCTGACGGACATTCAGAAGTTGCACTATTTGCACTCGCCATTAAGGGACAAGTGCGGTAGCTATTGATCTATTAAGAGCCAGGTACGACAGCAAATTAATTGTTTCAGCCTATCACATAGGGAATGTCTTGGGAGTGAAGTCAATTCAACAAGAGTCCAGGGTTAGCATTTCTAAATTCATTGACGAGATCACCACGAATATAAATGCCTTAAATTCGTTAAACTTAACGGTAAATACATTTGAAATTATTTTCTTTCAGTACTTAACGCAAAAACTTGATAATCACACATGTCGGCTCTGGAAAGAAAGCTTGTCGGACGAACAATTTCCTAATTTCAGTAATTTTATTAAATTTTTAAATAACAAGACAGTTATTGCAAAATGTCAACGGCGCGACCAACTCAGTAAGCAAGATACACGTTAGCGATAAGGCTCCCTATCGCAAAGCGATTAAACCGGTTAATATTACTAGGTTGACATTCCATTCTCATATCAGCAATGACATATGTCAGCTGTGTCGTGGTAAACACCGCCTTGCTGAGTGTCCACCATCTGTAGCTGTCTCTCCCCTGGAACGAAAAAATATTCTAATTAAAAATAAACTCTGCTTAAATTGTATGCATCCAGGCCATGATCTCGCACACTGTCCTTCCAAATTTGCCTGCAGAACGTGTGCTAAACGCCACCACACAATGATCCATATATCAGGCAATAACGCTTCGTGCAGCAACAACCAATTTTCATTAAAACTACAAACGAACAAATCTATATTATTATTCACTGCTGTCTGCATGACAACTGCCATGCAGGTAGGAAGCACCCAGTTAGGATTTTATTGGACTCGGGATCACAAGCTAACTTTTGCACCATGAATTTTGCACGTCGCATGGGTCTAAAATTAATTAAATCTCAATTACCCATCACCGGTATAAACAATTCATTATCTCAAGCTGATTTCAGTACCAGGGTAAGGTTGCATTCACGCTATAAGAATTTTAATTTAAACATACATTGTGCTGTGCTTCCCAGTATCACAAATAATCTCCCTGCGGAAGCATTTGATATCTCATCCCTAAACTTACCAAAAGGCATATTCCTAGCTGACCCGCAGCTGAACCTTTCTTCGCAAATCGACATATTGCTCGGTGCTCGGTATTACTTACAATTAATTGAACCTGTCAAATTTATCCGTAGCCCACATTTTCCCATAATACAGGAGACAAAATTGGGATTCATTCTCGCAGGTAACTTGCCATTTAATGTCAACATGACAAAACCTGTCTCATCATTCATGGCATGTGAAGATAATAATGCCATTTCCTCGCAGCTAAAGGACTTTTGGAAGTTAGAGGACGTTGCTATTCGTGCTCCCTCCACTGAGGACTCGGAATGCGAAAATCATTTTGTATCTAATACTGTCCGTAATAATAATGGCAGATTTGTGGTATCCCTACCACGCAGGTTACACAATTGTCATTTAGGCGATTCTCTCTCCGGCGCTATTAGCAGGTTTCAATCACTGGAACTCAAGTTCAAGCAGAACCCTGAACTTCACAAAGACTATAGCGCGTTCATGCATGATTATTTAACTCTTGGTAACGTATTTACTTGATGCGTACGATTTGTCGGTGGACAAGTCAGACACCTTTTACTTGCCGCACCATTCAGTTTTTAAGGGCTCTAGCATAACTACCAAATTGCGAGTTGTTTTCGATGGCTCTGCCAAAACGACAAACAATTTGTCCTTGAACGACACACTGATGGTTGGTCCCACGGTCCAGCAGGATCTGTTCTCTATTATGGCTCGATTTCACACTCACCGATATGTCCTCATTTCGGACATTGAGAAGATGTATCGGCAAATTTTAGTCAATCCAAAGGATTCCAATTTGCAGCGTATTGTCTGGCGCGACGCCCCCCATAGGGAACTCCAACATTATGCCTTGAGGACAGTCACATATGGGACTGCAAGTGCGTCATTTCTTGCTTCAAGATGTCTGGCTCAAATAGCCCAGGAAAATAAAACTAAACACCCTATAGCTTGTGCAGCCATCGTGAACGATTTTTACATGGACGATCTTATGACCGGTTCAGACAACCCGCACATCCTATCCAAAATGAAATCCAACATCACAGATTTATTAAGCCAATACGGTTTTACCTTGCACAAATGGTTCTCTAATGATCAGACCATTATAGCCTCGCACGCTCATTCCTCCCACGACTTTAGCAAAAACCAAACTGTGCGTACGTTGGGTATTCAATGGAACATTGGCGAAGATAGTTTCGTATATAGTGTCCAGAGACATGTCAATGTAGAGGTATTCAATAAGAGAAGGGTATTATCAATTATCGCAGGAATTTACGACCCTTTGGGACTCATTGGCCCGGTTACATTCTGGTGTAAGCATTTTATGCAGCAATTGTGGTTAACAGGTACAAGTTGGGACGAACCCTTATCAGATTCATTATCTAATCAGTGGTTGCAGCTTTATTCTCAGCTGGTTTCAGACACTTACTTTAAAATTTCAAGGTCTGTAAAGAGTTTAAACAATTCACAAATCATTTCATTCCAGCTCCACGGCTTTGCCGATGCATCAGCTAAGGGTTACGCATGTTGTATTTACGTGCGTACGGTCTATTCAAACTACGCCATCTCATCAAACCTGTTATGTTCTAAATCTAGAGTCGCTCCCTTGAAGCAGATAACATTACCCAGACTTGAACTTTGTGCCTGTCTATTGTTGGCTCAGTTAGCTTCCAAGGTTATAGACGCCGTGAATTACAAATTCGACGAATTATATTTTTACTCAGACTCAATGATAGCCTTATACTGGATCCACCAGCAGTCTTCCAGATGGAAGGTATTTGTCGCCAACCGTGTTGCGGAGATACAGCGTCTCACTACAAGGGGTACCTGGCATCATGTCTCGTCACTGGACAACCCTGCTGACATTTTATCGCGTGGTTGTCTCCCTCGGATTTTACACAGTCACCCACAATGGTGGCATGGTCCATCCTGGTTGTGCCATGAGTTGTCATCATGGCCTATCTGCGCCTTCGATGCCCATTCACCCTGCACTCATCCCGATATTGAGCAGGAACAACGGAAGCAGGTCCAAACCCCATTGATTGTCGCCTCATCCACATCTAGTTATTTTGAAAACTACTCATCGCTTTCAAAACTCCTTCACGTGTTTTCGTATTGCCATCGATTCATTTGGAACTCTAGGCTCCCCACAGTGGATAGGAACACTTCCTTTTTAACCTCCCATGAGTTACATGGTACACTTTTGGTTTTTATTCGCCAGTCCCAGAAGTCGCACTTTGGCATCGAAATCAAGGAGCTTGAGGCGCAACGCTGCATCCCTAATAATAGTAAAATTCTTTCACTTAACCCCTTTCTGGACAAGACAGGAATATTACGCATAGGAGGACGCCTTCAGCACTCCCAGCTTAACTACGAGAGCAAACACCAAATCATACTACACCCACACTCTCATCTCAGCAAATTAATTATATAAAGCGAGGACCTTCGTTTATAATTGTACCTTTGTATGCTGGTGTACAATTGACTCAGTTCTCTCTACGACAGAAATATTGGATAATTAATGACAAATCTTATATACGTTCAGTAATACATAAATGTATCACCTGTTTTAGATTCCGTGCTAGGGGCGCAAACCAATTATTAGGACAATTACCCCCTTCATGGGTTACGCCTGCTAAGCCATTTTCCCAATCTGCAGTCGACTATGCCGGTCTGGTATTTGTACGTCATGGCGGGCAGCGTTCAAAATCAACGTCAAAGGCTTATATTGCTTTATTTATATGCATGACCACTAAGGCCATTCACCTGGAACTAGTCTCAGATCTGACATCAGACGCCTTTATAGCAGCCTTAAAACAGTTTATAGCGCGTAGAGGTATCCCTGATCAGATATTCTCTGACAATGGAACAAATTTTCGTCGTGCAAGTAGCACACTTCACGAATTACACAAACTTTTGCAGTCTAAGGGTTTTGAGCAGCCCGTCCAGTATTTTACCAGTGCCCAAGGCATTAATTGGTCCTTTATTCCTCCCTCAGCACCGCATTTCGGCGGCCTGTGGGAAAGCGGAGTCAAGAGCGTCAAGTTTCATTTGCGGTGCGTGGTAGGCGGAATCATTCTTACTTTCGAGGAGTATTACACTATCTTAACTCAGATAGAGGCCTGCCTTAACTCACACTCTTTGTTCGCCATCTTTTGACTCTAGGGACCCCGAACCTTTAACTCCAGCTCATTTCCTGGTTGGTTCTCCGCTCACTGCACTCCCGGAACATGACTATTCCCAAGTCAATATTAGTCATTTGGGCAGATGGCAGCTGCTCCAAAGATTCACCCAATCCATTTGGAACAGGTGGTCAAAAGATTACTTGCACCAGTTGCAACAAATGGCGCATCACGTCTAAAAATTTGTCTTCCGGACAACTCGTCCTTATTCTTGATGACAGTTCCCCTCCACTGCAGTGGAAATGTGGGGTAGTCACGAACATCTATTCGGGTCAGGATTCAATAGTGCGCGTCACGGATGTTCGCACCGCTAATGGTATCCTACGTCGACCCATCCATAAATTATGTCCACTTCCAGTGGACTCCGACTAATTGCATGAGCATTCATGCGACATGCATCATTGTATCTAACATTTGTCATGCTTTGTATTTGTTATTTGTATTATATTATTATTAAGTTTTTATTATTTTATTCCTATGTATCATTATCATGTTATTATTGTATTTTTGACTTTTTGGGGATTATGATTCTAATATTATTGTATCAATTATTATGTTTTTCACTATTGTATTTACTCTATGGTTATGTATTTTTGGATTTTTTGGGGATTGTTATTCCAATATCATGCATATAAATTAATATGTCCTTGTCATTGTATTATTACCTGTTACATATTATTGAATTTTTTGTGATCATTATTATACTATTATGTACTGTTAACTATTATGTCAATCCTTATGTATTATGTATGCTCATACACTCATATTATGCATTTTTACATCATTTGGATATGTCTATCATTGCTATGTACTATTGAATTTTGATATCATTATACTAATACTATGCATGTACATTATTATGTCTTTATTATTGTATTACTATATTGAATCAGTTTTTTGAGGATGTTTTCTTTTATATTAATTAAGGGTTGTCACTTACCTTTTGTTAAAAATTAAATGTATGTATTTACTGAACATATGTTAATGCTTCAAGAAAGATCATGTTATTTACATAAGCACCTTTATTTTCATCATGAGTTTTTTATGTTTGTACATTTTTTAGCACAGACATTGTTTTGTTTTGCTTTTGAGTTTTGCCTGATAGCTTAATGAATTTTGTTATTTACATATTTTTATGTCAGAGATGATTTACTTTAAACAAAAGGTCAATTTAATGTATAAAGCTTTCAAGTATATTGTGTATTGTCTTTGTATATAACATTTGATAATAATTTTTTATGTACCATTCACACAATTACTTAAGTTGCAAAATCGCCCCGATTTTGTGCGGGCAGTATGGTCAAACTTTGAACCTATGTGAACTTTGTATTGTAAAATGCTGCATTGCGGTGCGTGTAGTGACGTCACGTTTTTCTGCTATCTGCTGCCGGTCTTGAGATAGGCTGACAGCAGTCAAAATTAAATCAGTTCCTTGCAAGACTCCGTACAGGCAACACACCTTGTTTGCTAGCCGCAGCGCTACATAAAGTTTTTCAATATTTTAATACTAATAGCATGATCACCATGCAACAATTTACTTAGACGAGTCATGTCATGTACGCCAACATTTTATTTCTATCTTAATTCTCCGGGACTTATGCCGCGTTAAAAACTGCACGCGCCAGCAATTATTTCTCTTTAACTTTCAATAAACAATTATTTCCCGAAACAAATACAGTCCACTTCAATATTTCATTTCACACCAGCACCACAATAAGCGTTCTAAGATCAACTCAAGAGTCTTCGAGAGCTTCTAAGACGCAACACTAACATCACTATTTTTTTTAACTATAACCGTAGGGTTTAAGAAGTTACTATCAGTGCATTTGATGATACCACTTTCTAACATCTTGGTAACCTCCTCATCAACGTGTTGTTGATAATGAAGCGGAATGGGGTAGGTCTTTCTGACAAATTTATTTTTTTCGGTGACCTGTATCGTGTGTTCATATACGTCAGTAACCGTGGGTTTATTGGCAAAAATTGATTTGTATTTATTTAAAATTTCTTCTAACTGCCTTTGTTTATCTTGGGTTATCTGACTATTGCGGGTAATCTTGTTGTCTGTTATCTTATCAACATAATTAATGTGTGGCTTGAATATCCGACCCGAGCTTTGACATTGCTCGATATTGTCGTGAGTGCGCCCGAGTTTAATTGTGTGTAATTTGTCTTGTATGGTACATTTCAGCGTTCTGTTAGCAAAATCAATAGTGGCTTGCAATTTATTTAATGTGTCGGTACCCACTATGACGTCGTACACAAGTTTTTTTATCAACAGTACAGGGACTTCAATTTCCACCCCCTGTGTATATATTGTTATAAGTGCTTGTTTCCTGACCACCTGCGATTTACAAGTCGCAGATGTGACCATTTTATTGTTAACGGGTAGAATCGAAATTTTTTTAAAATAGTGCTTGTGCTTGGTCAAAAAACGTTCATCAATAAGAGAAATTTGTGCTCCGCTATCAAACAACACCTCTCCGACACATCCGTTAATTATGGCATTCACCACAATGTCACTATCATCCTTAACTCTAATATTTTCCACACACTTATCCCTACAACTACTATAAACTAAATCGTCTCTAATTTCTGCAGGTTATAGGCCTGACACAACGTATACATCCTTATAATTAGACTTATTAACATTAGATCTATTGAACTGCTTTGTGTTATTGTTTTCTTTATTTGTAATTTTATTTGTGGTTTTTACTTTGTTGCACGGACTCACGCCGTGGAACCTTACTCGTTTTTTTGTTGGTCTTCATTTGAATTTACTTCAGTAATAGCTGATACTTTATATGCATTAACATTCTGAAAAGTTGTTTTATTTTTACTTTGTTGTTTTGTTTTTGTTGTGGTTGAGGCTGGAATTGTTTACGCGGCGGTTCACTATTATTATTGCTACTGTTCCATGTAGCCATGTTCCAACCATTATTCCAACATGTTCCCATTTTGTCAACAAAAGGAGTAATTCTTCCAAGGATTTGACTCCTTGCATGATTACTGCAATTTGGATACCGCACCCGAAATGGTGTGCTAATTTGTTGACCATCTCTGGTTCCACTATTTGTGGTTCTAGATATTTGGCCCGCGATACAAACTGGATTAGGTAATTTTCTTTTGAACCCTTTATATTGGAATACCTACCAAATTCCAGCTGTACTCGGATTTTCTGTTGTATTTCACTATTCCAATACCTAGCCCTGAAGTGCCTAACCAGATCTTCATAGGTACTAATTTTATCCTGTACAATAGTAAACCATTCCGCTGCGGTACCTTTTAACCTCCTCACTACATAATTAATCTTATCCGCTTCACTCAAGGTGTCCCCTACCGCTTCCATATCGTGCTGGCAGCTCTTGATGAAGAGGATGGGGTTTTCAGTATCGCGGCCAAAAAATTTCAACTGCAAATTCGTATCGTCTAAGGTTTTGTAGACATAGGTTGTATGATTAGCTGTTGATGACGTATTTTGGAGTCGTGATAGTTGTTGTTTCAACTCCTGGATACGTAGATCTTGTTCTGCCACCAACTCACTTACTGTGGAAGCATGTTGCACAATCTTTTCCTCGATGCCGGTAATCTTTGCCTCGCATTCGCTGCTACGTGAATTATTTACTTCGAGTGCAGTTTCAATGTCGGCGCGGATTACCTCCACGTTCTCGCCAATCCGTTTTTCCATGGCTTCCAGCAGTTGCTTGTTCTGTTTGGCTTGGTCGTGCAGCGCGGTATAGATTTTTTTATTTTCATCACGAAGTGCTTTGTTCTGTTTAATCGCGTCCTCTTTAGCCGATTTATTTTCCTCGCGCATCGTTTGCATATTAGCCTTATTCTCCTCGCACATCGTTTGCATATTAGCCAAAATCGCGGCCAATGTTGTTGCTGGAGTTTGAGACTCGGTCATTTTGACAATTTATATTATAAATCTTACAAATATTAAAATTTCCTTATTTATCGGAACGTCAACTATTATTATCACTGGATTATTGTTGTTAAGAATGTTCAGATTATATGGTTTAAAGTATGCAGTCCAATAGCATCAAATGTAAACAAACCTTGTAACGGGGCAGAAAGGGGACGTTTTATTTTATTAAATTTGGGTTTTTATTATAAATATTAAATTTGTTAAATTCATTTTCATCTGTGTGGCCAGACACGTGTTTGAGTAGAAGTTTTGTTCAAACAAAGAAACGGTACGCTGTAGCTGGGTGATGGAATGTGTCAAGGTGCAACCGCGCATTAAAATTCCCAGAATTGTCGAGTTGAGCAACACGCGCTAATACCAACATGAGCGCAGATGACGCCAAGAAACACAAAACCAACATGGCCTGATGGTGAATTCTTTATAACATGTGCGTTTGTGACGGCGGAAGTCTTGACGAAGTCCCGCCTATTTTGTGACGAAACCGGTGAACACTACATTTTTGTCAACTGCCAACACCCACAAATAACACGTGTTACCTGAACAACTACTAAGCCTTTAGCAGCAAAGGCTATCAACAACGACGAAATTGAGCAGCAAGGAGGGCCGTGGTTTCCGCCCACATGGAAAGAATTCAGTCTTGACTCACTCTCAGCCGGGCCCGGCAGAATATCAACCGTGTCGTACCAGAAAATTTTTTATGTAAATTAACCAGTCGTGCAGTGAGGAAATGATAGTTTAACATGAACAGTGCAAGCAGTGTGTTATAAAAAAGAAGAGAAAAATAACATCATAAACATTATGGCCAACTAAAAAGGACTTTGCATATGACGCGACACGCGGTCGGGTGAGATGACTGCCACAAGTAACAATAATCTTTATAAAATCATTTTAACTGAATGAGATCTCGAAAATAAAATAATATGGGGTTTTAAAATTGGTATGTGAGTTGTGCATGGGCATAGCTGGGTCGCTTTAATAAAATAAGATAAAGTATGTAGAATAAGTTGGTTAGATCATTTATTTCTTGTTGTATAAGTATATGTTTGCCATTAGAAAAAGTAACAATATAAAATTATCTCAGTTTTTCATGATTAAACAAGAATTAAAATCAATGTAAATTCATTAAAATGTAAAAGTATAATTTGCATAAAGAATTGGTTGAAAATTATATTTGGATAACGTAAATTTGAAATGAAGTTTATTAAAATGAATTAGTAACGCAACAATGTTTTAAGTTAATTATTACGCCACATTACCAACACCTATCCAGTATGGAAGATTTCGCTTAACGAATCTGGCAAAAAGTTAATATGAAGGTTTCGATTTTCGTACCATAAAAAATCGTGGCGACCGATTAAAGTTGGGGGATCTTCTGTGAGCGGTAAGACAG
This sequence comes from Magicicada septendecula, assembly GCA_034769895.1. Taxonomy (NCBI): domain Eukaryota; kingdom Metazoa; phylum Arthropoda; class Insecta; order Hemiptera; family Cicadidae; genus Magicicada; species Magicicada septendecula. The sequence continues at coordinate 285,594,192 of CM068373.1, forward strand.
ATTAGCGTGAGTATAAGGTAAGTAAAAAAAGTACACGTTAACAACCTATTCTAACATAAACAAATAATAATTCAACCTCCAATACACTACTGATAAACTGTTCATATAACATATACCAGAGAATACGCAAACATAAGATATATATTCTCTGATAAAGACATGAACAACACACACAAATAAAAGTTCACAAAATTAGTTTATACAAATTTAGAAATATTACTTAAATTACTAAATTAATCGTGCCCCTAGTTGGCTAGCCCCATTTAATACTATGCGACAACACAATAGAATTAATTCTTGCGCATAGGATTATGGTGTGTGTTTTATAAATCAACAAGTCTATATTGGAGGTATTATAATTATTTATTGCACACCAATTGAACAATAGTTCATACGATATATTTTTAAACATTCACAAATGTTATGAATTTTGAAATATTGTTTGAAAACAGTTTATATAAAGTTCAGATCTGAATTGTTACTTGAGTGAAGATATTCCAATTTGATGCAGCGAGATGGCTGAAGGCGATGCGTATATCTCACGTGTCCTTCACTCATGGATTCTGCTGGGATGGTGTCCTGATGATAAACACCCTGAACTTGCTCGACGAACTGCAACACTGCCTCGCTGCAATAACACTGATTATGATTGTTAAAGGTTTTTAAAATGTTTTAATATTGTTATAGCTTATTTGCGTATCTCAAGGTGTAAGGTGGGTGTTTAATGAAAAGCGGTGTATAGGCATACACCTTCCGGCTCGTCTTCAAGTGTCCTCGCGTCACCAGATCTACCGCGGTTGGTAGATATCCTCTCCCTATGAGGATATCTTGACTAACACGGATACTTGTAAATCACAATATTATTTATTAAAACTGAATTACTTGGGTCTGTAGAATAACTCACACAGAGTTCCAAGTTTTCGTACACCTTTCGCACTGTTTACGTGTTCACACAAGAGAAACTTCTTGAATGCGGACCGCACGTGTACTAGACGAATGCTCAAGATGAACTGCCTTTGATCTGCACATGGCAACAGACAATTTTCAATGATTTTACTGCATTCTAATTGGCCAATTATCGGTCACATGATAAATATGCACACGGCACTAATAGTTCTTCATGCAACACTTTGCATGAAATTGGCAAAGCCTGCACAGATAATTATCTAGGATTTTATTACTTCACGCCTGAGTGAGTTTTAAATAGAGATTTCATATAACAAAAATTCACATTTAACAGTTATTTAAAGATCACAGAATATAGGGAAATTGTAGCTAATATTAAATTTTGTCTTGTTCAAGTCTCATGTAAATCGGATAATTATAACGGACACAATAGAAAAACGTTAATAACTCGCTTAATAATAAAATAAACAAACTCAACTAAAATTTTTAAGAGTTTGACCTATTCTAAATTCTTATCGGTAATACAATACAAAAACTATAGCTAAAAAAAACAATTTGAACAAGAAACAAATTTAAACATGAGAATGTTTGTCATCCATGCATAAGACATAGTTCACTGCTTATCATGATCCTGTGTTCTATTGCAATATTTATTTATTTTATAGTAAATAATAATATTTGATATTTTGAAACAAGAATATATTGTTTTTTGTTTACTATGTTTCAACAGTTATAATATACTGACATCATCAGAATTATCATTTTTATTATAATTACATTGGAATTTTAATTTATATTATTCCCATAAGAAGATTGATGCATCATGTTTATGTAGTAAAAATTGCTAGATCAACTGTGTTTTTCAAATGCTTCAAACTACGTGAATCAACATACAGAAAGTAAAATGGCTTTGTTTCAAATGTCATTATAAGCAGATCTAAATGTCATTCCCAAGTATGTCAGTTATTAAAGTTTGATGGTTTTATAATCCCATTAACATTTTTTTCTTTAATACTAATGAAAGCCAACTATGTGCTGTGGTGAATATTGCAATTATTTGTAAAAATAACTGAATAATATAAAATTTGTAGATAAAACTTTAATTAAATGATTAAGAAATAACTTAGTTGTAATCTTTGGTCGAGACAATAATATGGTAAAATACAGATGGCTGAAAGAAGTCGACTGTTAAATTTAATTGTACACAAAGTTACGTGTTTGTGTTTGGTATCTGTTGTAATATATTGTTATGTAATGCGGAAAAAGTGTTACACCATTACAAATCATTCTACGTGTTTCTCAGATGTTCCAGTGGAATCCAGTTGTAATGTTGTGTGCATATGTGATCACAACATGCATAAGCGAGACTTTTTTAGTCGTCGCCAGCCATGTGTACTGTGTCAAGGCCCCAATCAATTATGTGTCAACTATCGAGTCTATACCAGATCATACCGGTCAGCGCAGTGTGTTCAAGGACACTGTTTCTAATGGATTCTCCAGAGCGCCCGTTTGTTTAACAAGTCATCCAAAGTGACTTCTGGAAGTCAGCGGGGTATAAATACAGCATTCAGCGATGATCAAGTCAGTTTTAGTGGCAATTTATTTCAGTGCGTTCGAAGTATTGTGGCAAAATGTTGTTTTATAATTGTGTGGGACAATTGTGTTTTATATTAGTTGACATTTTTATTGCATGTGAACATATTTTATTTGATTTGTTGTAAGACACTATCTTGTTGATTACCAACTAATTAATTGTGATAATTAAAGCTGGTGATTAGTGACTTAATTGGTGTCTTGTATTTTGTTTTCCACTGTACCATACGATGATCACTAGACCGTCATAACAATATCGCGTATATAGGGAAAAGTGATACTGCGAACTGGGCCAGTGATAAAGGGATTAGGGTTAAAGTAACTACAGTTGCTGGCCTGTGTAATGAACAAACTGGAAATGATTATGTCCCAAATACGAGGGCTATTTGTTTTTCAACCTCCGATAGACCAATAAACAGACACATGAATGACCAATAATTTTATTATATGCAAAAGTTTCATATATATGGTAACTACTTTTTTACATAGTCACCACCATTATTGAGGCACTTATCATAGCGAGGCACCAACTTTTCTGTGCCCATGTTGTAGAAAGTTCGCTCCTGAGTAGTTAGCTAATCTGCCATACTGGACTTTAACTCATCATTGGAGTCAAACCGTTGCCCACCTAACCACTTTTTCAAGTCAGTGAACAAATGGTAGTCACTTGGTGCTAAATCTGGGTTATAAGGTGGGTGATCAAGGACTTTTCAAACCAAATTCATGAAGCAGGTTTTGTGTGAGTGCAGCTGTGTGAGGTCGTGCATTGTTGTTGTTTGGGAACCCTCCGAGCACAGAATTTCCTATACCCAAGCTTCTGAGTAAGAATATTATAAAGTCCAGACCTAGAAATTTCAGGAAAATCAGCAGACAGTTCAGGAAACGACGGCACTCTCGAACCATCCTGTCTACCCTTTCAACATCATCAGTAGCCATGGACTTTCTTCCTTGCCCTCCTTCATCATGAACATCAATTCACCCTTCTTTAAATTTTTGACACCATTCCCGAACTGAACAATCTCTCATCACATTTTCTCCATACAAATTACACAACCTTCTATGAATTTCTGCAGCACTATGACCTTCAGCCTGAAGAAATCTAATAACAGACCGAATCGCACACTTGGAGGCAATTTCAATTGTAGTTGCCATAATTAAACTGTCATCACCACAGTAATAGACAAAACAACTACAAAACCAGTGGTTATAGGTTAGAACAAAGCCTCAAAAACATTAATCAACAATCAAATTGTTGATATGACAACAGAACCAGGTTTGCCAACTCACCGGAGGTTGAAAAAAAAAAGCCCTCGTCCTTACATTAAGGCCTCTATTACATCATGATGCAACTGATTGCAAAGCTATGTGAAACTAGTTGTAGGGTAGTAAAACAGGCTACAACTGCTCTGCAATCAGTTGCATAGTAAGTGTGCCATCCATACTACTATTATAAAGAGATAAAGTTTGTTTGTTTCAATGTCCAGGCTAACCTTACAAACTACTGATCCAATAAAAAAATTCTTTCACCACAGTGTTCCTTAAAGTTTGAGGATGGTTATAGACATAGCTTTCAACTAATAACTTTAATAATTTTCAAGAACAGAGCCTTAAAACGGTCCCATGTCAAGAAATTTTTTTGTTAATCTGCGTGTAGTGAAATGTTCGGCATGTGAGAAGCTTTCGTCCTATAAGAGACAGCTATATGATATGAAATTTAGTCAAAATTTGAAATATTATTTTAGTTTTTGTTTAAAGAAAATCCTCCTTTTCATTTTTGAGATATTGGCAGTTTTAAAAAAAATTGTATATGTTGTTTTGGTGCCATATCACAAAATGTCCGCAGAATGTGTGTGCAGGCGAGTTGCACACAATCACTTCCATACTGTAATTGGCTACATTTGAATCCATGCCACACATTGAGCGTGTGAAATTAATAGTTGCCTGATCAGCTGCATGGCTTGCAATCGATTGCAGACAATGCAACTGATTATAAGTGTAATAGGTCTCACTTAAACCAATGCCCCACATCTTTTTCTGCAATCAGTTGTGTAGTGTAATAGAGGCCTAAGATGTTGAAAAGGTAGGCAAAATTGGACACGCGCATGTTTTGAAACTTTTTTTATGCTTGTTTTCATATCATTAGCCATAAGTTATTTTATAACACTTTGACAGTGGGATCTTCAAAAATCACTCAGACTGGACCTTTTCTGGATTATTTAAAATGCTGTAGCTGCCTACACCAAATGGCAAAAATAGAAATTTATCTATATCTTTATAATGGTCTAAATGTCCTGTTTAAAATGTTATGTGCTATATATGATTTTGGTGACTATGTTCCTGGAAATTACTTTTTCAAAAATTTGATGTCTGGAAAAAATAAAAATTGGGTGAGACACATGTAATTACTCATAATAGTATTATTTATTTAAAAAAAAAAGAAATGTATTGTTACATAATGTATCTACTATAATCAATTTTATAAATTTACATTTTGTTGTACATTTTAGTGCTATAATTTAAGACATGGTGCACAACTGAATTTCACAAGTAACATACGCTGAGTTTTTATCAGGTGTTATGAAAATGAATGTCAGTGTAATCTAGAGATGACTTAAATACTATAAAAATACGTTTTGTTTTAACATAGCACCAAATGTGTATTTATACACATACATAATACAGAAACACAGTGATGTGTGGGAGGTCAATTGACTCTGTTGGCATTCTCGGGAAGTTTTCAAAGGCATCAGAGCATCTAAGTGTTAAAATAACTAAAGGACTATAAATTATTTTTCTGAAAGAACCTGCTTGTATAACATACATGATTTAGGCCTAAGTTAGTAGACAGTGTGAAGTACACCAATTAAAACTAAAAAATAAACTTAATTTTGTATGCACACAACTACGTAACCTGAAGCAGTGACATAACTAGGAATTGCTCATGGTGGGGGGGGGGGATCAGACTAACTTGATGTTGGACTAAAATGGTTGCCCCCCCGCCCATCACGTCTAATATGAAATTCAGGAATCTTCTCAAATCATTTTAAAATACATTTTGCAAAGTATACATTCTTTAAGTTCTGAAATATTCTGAGTCTCTAAGTTGAAAGAAATATGAAATAGTGCTGATTTCTAAATATTGTTACGACATCACAGAACAATCTACGTGTTTGTCGAATGTGCCAGAAGAATCTCCCTCTTATGTGTGTGGCATACGTGACTGTAGACGCATTTGGGAGAGTCTTCTCGAGGCCGCCAACTGCACGGACTGTGTCAAGGCGTAATTAATTACGTAGTACACTGGCGCTAAGACGCAATTAGGAATGTTCTCATCTGTGAGCATGGGTATAAATACATGGTGGGAGGGGCCTTAGAGTCAATATAGCAGCGATATATTTTCAGTGCAGTTCGAGTTATTATCGGGCGAGATTACTGTGTACGTTCAAGTGGTTATTAGTGAAGTGTTGCGTTTTATAATCGGGGGGGGGGGGTATAATTGTAATACAATTGTGTTTTATGTTAGTAGAAAGTTTATTGCGTTTGAATAATTTTTATTTGATTTGTTGTATGAGACTGTGTTGTTAATTATGAACTGGTGTCTTGTATTTTGTTGTTTTCCACTGTACCTACGACGATCAAGTAGACCATCGTGACAGTGGTGTCAGAACTGGGATAGAATGGTTAACAGTGGAAACAGTAGACACTTTGTACAAGACGAGTGTATTTCATAATTAATCGGAAAACAATGGATGTCAGTCAGATGATGGAAAATTTACAGGCGTTGCTGTTACAGACGGAGAAACGACAGGATGAGAAAGTGGAAGAGAGGCAGAAAACTCTACTGCTGGAAACTGAAGAAAGACAAAAAGCACTGTTGCTCGAGTTGGAAGGACGACAGGTAGAGGAATGGAAACACGAAACAGAAGACATCAAAGTGTTAATTCAAGAGCAAAAGCAGATGCAAGAACATACTACCGCAGAATTGGGTCTCCTACAAGGTGACGCAGGTGAATTACGAGGTGAGCTTAACAATCAAATTACCAGAATATCTGACGTAGAAGAATCCATGTCAAATAAAATAGCTGAAGTAGAAAAATCTGTCTTGAGTGTGGAAAACGCTATGTTAACAAAAATAGAAGACTCGATTACAAATATAAAAAAACAGATTAAAATTGAAGTCGAGCAGTGCCTGAAGTTACAACCAAAACAACTTTGTGAACAGACTGTACCAATGATAAAGACAGAGAAAGACACAGAAAATAAGTCAATAGAGAAGGTCACTTCGCCTGCGGTTGGGACAGTTAATGTCAAGGCCCCAACCTTTGATGGAAGCATGCACTGGGCGACATATTTATGCCAATTCGAAGCTGCTGCATGCACAAATAATTGGACGGAGAAAGACAAGACAGTTTCACTCATTCTCTCATTAAAAGGACCCGCAGCAGAACTAATACAGAAAGTGCCACCTGACAGCCAAAACACCTATGCCGAATTGATAAAAGCTTTGGAATTACGGTATGGTGATAAACATTTGCGAGATGTGTACTGCACCCAGTTGAGAGCAAGGCAACAGCATTCCGAGGAGAGCCTTCAAGAGTTTGAAGTAAGTATCGACAGACTAATTAGACTGGCCTATCTTGAAGTGCCAGAAGATTTTCGAACAAGTTTTGTGATGCAGACATTTACTGCCAGTGTCCGAGATAACGAACTTCAGCAAGTGTTATGAATGGTAAGGCACCGAAATAGCTCAGAAGCTCTTGTTCATGTCCTAGAGTTTGAAGCTGCGAAGTCAGCGTCCTGCTACATTAATGGGTTTGTGCCATCACATTGCAGTCAGAAGATACCTGTATCACATTGCCGTTACGATGGGTGCAGAAAAACAATGTTGTCGGACAAACAATTCAAAAGTTCAAGAGAGTCGCAACGATTTGAAAAAAGACCGAAATGTCACAACTGTGGAAAATGTGGTCATATACAGATAGACTGTTGGAAGAAGAAGATACCGAGAGAAGAGAGTGATCGCACCAATTGGAGAAGTAAAACCCCAGAACAGCACACAGTTTCCACACTACATAAGACCAGTGGAAACTTGATTGTTAATGGATTTGCGGAAGGTAAACCAACATCATTTACAGTTGACACGGGCACAACAGTGTCCATTGTGCGCCCTGATTTAGTCAGCAACCGCCAGCCTCTAATTAGCTCTTGTACAATACAGACTGTGACTGGAAGCACCGTCAAGGAGCTAGGAAAGGTAGACGTACGTGTACGCCTGGGTATTCTCGAGTTTAGCCACCAAATGCTCGTTGCAGACATTGTCGATGAAGTGATTCTTGGCACGGACATTATGAATGCCTACGGATTCGTTGTGGATTTAAGAGAGAATTTCCTGAAGGTTAGCCAAGAGAAGATAAGGCTTTGCATGGCCAAAATAAATGACAGGGTCTACCAACCATTCGATTAAGCGAGTGGGAATAGTCAAAGAAAAAGTCAACAGGTCTGGTCAAGAGGACCCCTCCCTATTGCAAGCGGAAATGGAGGAAGAACTAGCAAAGAAAATATAAATAAGTGTAACAACAAAAGAAGTGATTGGAAAGCCAACTATGGGTGTCGAGACAAAACTCTTGCTTGTTCCTGAGCTGATACAGCGCCCGAGGGAAAAGTGGCTGAAGATGAGGTTACAAAAGAGGTTGTTGACGAGAACCAAACAAACCTGGATCGGCCAGTGGTGGTTAGGTCATCAGTACATGACGCTACGGGAGTGATTTCAGTTAAACTAGTGGTTGGGTGGAAGACTCGCATTCCTGGGAACGTGATGTTCGGATCACACGAGACTGAATTCGAAGAGCCGGAGAATTATCTTTCGCAAGGACATCGACCTAGACTGCCTGGTCGAGTATTACTTCAGAGACGGTTTGCCAGTTCGGGACGAACAGGCTTAAGGAGGAGGCAGTGTTACGACATCACAGAACAATCTACGTGTTTGTCGAATGTGCCAGAAGAATCTCGCTCTAATGTGTGTGGCATACGTGACTGTAGACGGATTTGCGAGAGTCTTCTCAAGGCCGCCAGCTGTGCGGACTGTGTCAAGGCCGTAATTAATTACGTAGTACACTGGTGCTAAGACGCAATTAGGAATGTTCTCATCTGTGAGCTTGGGTATAAATACATGGCGGCAGTGGACTTAGAGTCAGTATAGCAGCGATATATTTTCTTTGCGGTTTTAGTTACTATCGGGCGAGATTACTGTGTACCTTTGGCTATGAACAATAAATACAATACAATAGAAAATTGATATTATAGGTACCATTAGTAAACAATAAGTGTGTGTATATTATAAATACATCACAGTATCATTAGTTACTGTGTACGTTCAAGTGGTTATTATTGAAGTATTGCGTTTTATAATCGGGCGGTATAATTGTAATACATTGTGTTTAATATTAGTGACATTTTATTGCGTGTGAACAATTTTTATTTGATTTGTTGTAGGAGAATGTGTTGTTAATTATGATCTGGTTAACTGTGAAAATTAACGCTGGTGATTAGTAACTTAATTGGTGTCTTGTATTTTGTTGTTTTCCACTGTACCTACGACGATCAAGTAGACCGTGACAATATTCTATCTTGATTAATTATTATTCACATTAAAGATAATAAAACTCATGTCTTTAGAAACTGTGTTAATACTAAAACATGTATTCTTAATAAACCTATTAAAATAAGTCTTTCTGAAGATATTTTGAAAACCCTGGTTTTGTTATACCTTCTCACTTTAATGTAAAGATTATCAGAAGGGTGAGGTCGGACAATAACCATAATAAAATTTAACACACAATGTTTTGACCACTAAACAATCTGTGGTTGTCTTCGGGTGTAACAAAAAGTAGTACATTAAATATAAACTTAAGCCACCCCAGGTTTGTTCCCTAACAAGCGTGAACTGTCAAAAAAAAAAATATATATTAATAAACCACCACCACCTACAAAGTTAAATAAAGAAAAACTATCTTAAAAAGAACTGCTACTTTCTCTCTACATCTGCTGGACAGAACTTGGAAGCACATCCACACTGACACAAATTTAACAATGAAAAACAAGCAAGTTCTGAAGTGTTGTAATGAACGAGTAACAAAAGTGTTGTTCTAAAGATATTTTTAAGTAATTTAGAAAATAAAGTGTTTTAGAAATATTTTTGGTGTTTCATATCTTTACTTAACAAATATATGCCTAGTAGATTTGATATGTCCTGAGAGCAAATGGATACTAACATCGATTTTGAAGGAGCAGCAATATGAGAGATGAAGAGTTGATGAGAAATTTGAAGCTCCTGGATGTGGGAAATAAAAATTCATGTAAAAGTAAAAAGGCAAAAGCCAGGAATAGACAGGTAGTATATAATCACGTACTAATACTCTTGAATTCTCAGCATTGTGTAACGTGGCATTTTCGGCCTACCTGAGGCAATATAAAGAAATGTATTTTTTTAATAAAACAAATAATATTTTTTCGAACATTTGGGACAAACGTAAACAAAAAGATAAATTTATTGTTAGCGACAGTGGTAACACTGACTGCGAAAATTATTAGTGACTTTCTATAACGCAGAATTAATAAGCTGGAATTGTGCCAAGGTCAGCCAATGACACACAAAAACAGCAAAACAAGTTATGCAACGAAACATCAGGCGAATGTTACGTCAGCGCATTACATAACGCTGCTATGCAGGGTGTGTCAGCGCCAACAGCGTTGTGAAACACAGAGAACAAAGCAGTCGGACATTAACATCTGAATACTTCGGACGCAAACAACTGTAGCGTCCGCCCGGCTTGCCGGTTTTAGGCGAAGTTGTGTGTGTTCGCCGGTTTACATCTCGTTCACATATATAAAATGTAAACAGTGTTTGTCGTCAATAGCTGTGGCTCGCGGCCGGGTGAATACATAGGCTGACGAGCCAAAATTTTACTAAAATGTATACCAAAGTGAATTCGATAAAACAGTGAAAACAGTTAATATCAACAGTGTGGATGTGAGCATTTCAGCTCGCCGTCGGCTGTGTAACTTTATGCCCGCACCTAAAATGTAAATACTGCAGTTCAAAATGTGTTTTTAAAAAAAACTCCAAATGATTTACATATTAATAATATAAACAGACTGTGTGGTGACCAACAAAAATGCAATAACTGTTCGGCAATAAGAACCGTGTAGAACAAAAAGTGTGAGACAACAATGCGGAGGGGACGATTCCAGATCAACTCTTCGAACAGCTAAGTATTCTGCTGAATACCACCATATATTTGAAATTCAATACAAAAATTACTAAAATACTCTAAATCATAAAATGAGATCTCTAAAAGTAACTTTGTGTGTGTGTTGCGTGTGTGTGAGAATATATTTAAACAAGAAGTGCTGGTTGCGTAATTATGTATATAGTAAGTAAATTCATTTGATTTGTTGTTTTTATATGGTAATTAAATTCATTTTGTTTTATTATTAGTTAATAACTAATTAAATAATGAGTTGTTCTATTAATTGAGCCTCGTGGCCAAATATATTCATGTTCAAATTATAGTATACAAGAAATTGACGAGATGGGAGTTAGTCACATAAAATAAAAAATTGTTCGTTAACCAAAAGTGTTGGTCATTTGCGTTCACCTGTTTCTCTCTGCTAATGAGTACACCTGACGAGACCCTGGACCAGTAGTTAACAACAACAAAAAGAAAAATGAGCAATATCAATTTCAACATAATAATTTTTAATTAACTCGTAGAGCTTTAATGGCGCCCTTTAACATGGACTTTGTAAATTGAGTTAACAAAAAATTTACAAACGGGTCGAAAATGGCAGAGGGAAATGAGAACGCAGATTTAGGTAAGGGTAGCGTAGAAGAATCTATTTTAAATATTACGCAAGATCATATGGTAACAACCAATGATTTTGTTGATGAAAGTGTTGAAACAAATGTAGACGAAACTGTAGTAGCGGGGGGGTAGTAAAGACAAGAGGGTAAATATATTTAACCAATTAGCATTGATGATGGAGATGATGTCAGGAATGAAAACTGAGATCAAATCAGAAGTAAATACTATAAATGTTAAACTTACGGATTTAAATAACGAGTTCATGAATGTGAGGAGTGAACTGAGAGCGAGTGAAATAAATATGAACAGCCGTTTGGAAAGTATGAATGAGACTATTATTGGAGTGAGAGATGAACTGACTAGTGTTATAAATAAAGTACAAGACGAAATGAGAAACGATAGAAAAATAATTAACAAAAAACAAAACAAATGAAGATTGTAGTGACAAATGTAACAATACGATGCCAGATAGAGAATTAATAAATAATAATGATGTTGTTGAAAATAATGAGAATAATAATATAATTGAAAATGTCATATCAGAGAGTACTGATGAGTTTGTGGAATGTGATTATGAGATGTTAAGGTGTATTGATGAAGTAGAGAGAGAGAGTGGAAAAATAATATAGTAGTTGAATGTGGGCAGAGGGTAAATTTTCCCATTAATTTTTCTGAACCAAGGTGTTCACAAATGTCATTTTTGAAGGGCGAGAGACCCGTATTAGTAGATGAATTGAAGAGTATATTGATGTTGTATAATGTTGTACCCTCTGTCTGTAATAATTGTGAGAGTGTGATGTGGTGTTATGAAGAGAGAGAGTTGTGTATTGAGAGAGAGATAGAATTGTATAAGTTAAAAAGAAATTATGATGAATTGAGAAAAATATTAGAAGTGGTGAAGATGAACCATATAAAATACTTACCTGTAGAAGGAGAGATAGAGAATTGTTTTGATAATATTTTTATACACGATAATGACTTACCTGACGTAATAGTAGAGGAATATAAAAGTGGTAAACCAACTTACCTGACATTGACCAATAATACTGATGGAGACTGGACATTAATAACTGATGTTGACAAGTTGTATGAAATATTAATAGGGAATAACCCTATATATTATAATGGTATGATGAATGGAATAAAGTTAACGGATTATTATAATAATAATAATAATAACAAAGTGTATGTTGACAACAATGTTGCATGTTACAAATACATTAGATATCTATACGACGATGGAGGCTGAACTAAAAAAATCAATGATTGGACATTGTTAAATATTGTAAATTTTGGTAACGACCTTGCAGATTTGGACATATGAAGTGTGAAACAATTGAACAGTTAATGACGAATAGTTTGTAAATATAATGTAGTGTATTCAATTGTGTGTATTATGAAATGTTAGGTGTATATGTAGTAAAAAATGTTGCGATAATAATAATAATATTATTAATATTTTGCAGTCTAAATAAATGAATAAAAATGATTATGAAGACAATAAATAATGATTTTTAAATTTTTGGTAATCATTGAAATATGTTGTGTTTTAAGAATCAACTGAAGTAAATAATTTGAGATGTTTAAATATTGTGATTGAATGTTATATGGTTGAATTTTTATAATTAATTCAAATTATTTTAGGAATTTCAATTAAATAACAATTAAGAAATTCTTCCTATTGTATGACGGTCCATATGAGGTTAGCCAAGTGAAAATGGAGAATGCTTATGTTTTAGTAGATTTGCAAACTCGAGAAATAAAAGGAACTTATAATGTGACCCAATTAAAAAAGTATTATCTAGCTGAGTGATGATGGATGTATTTGTAGATATTAAAATTTTCATACATAAACAGACATTTTTTATATTCTATTATTATAAATTATTATTATTGTTTATACACACGTTATGTATTTTATGTAAATGAACATCAAGGTAGGGAAAGTTAAGAAAGAAATGTATGAGGTTAAAACACCACCAAGACTAGAAATGCCATGTAATATAAATTGTTAATTTTAATTTTAATTAAAAAAAAATATATATTATACTTGTGATTCCCCAACTTTTCGGGCGGTCACGGCCTCACCGAACCCTGACCGTGGAATTGGTTTAGCTTTAACAGCTATGGTTGGGGCACATTACGATTACGCGCTGACCATACTGGCCATAGCTGTTATCGTTGTAAAGGTGAATTTTGAAATTGACGGGGGGGGTAATTTAGGGGAATCACCAAACTAGGGAACAGCGGCTACCACTCTGCCCGCATGGGGGTAGCAAAGCCAGGTGGTAGACCCGTTTAAGGGCGCATAATTATAAACGAGAATATATTGATATTCAAATGTTCAAATGTAACGCAGAAGCAAGGACACGGAGATGTCAAATTCCTCCAAAATTTCAGTCCTTGTGGATGCAACTGGACGCCACAGTCCAGGGGGGTCATAGTGTGTGTGGCAGGGAGGTTATCCAGGGGGGTAACGAATTAAAAAATTTGTTGTATTTTAAATAATACATTAGAGGGGTGTCATACTAGTTAAAGATTTTGTAAGGGAGTGTTAGAGTAATAAAAGGAGTAAGATTATGAGTAAATGCCAAGTTGATAAAGTGAATTATGATGAATAACTGAGAATCACCCAAATTAATGAAAGAGAATAATAAATGAAATGATGTGTAAAACAAAGATTGATTCAAAAAAAAAAAAAAAAAATTTTGAGAAACGAATTAATAAAAGTTAAATTGAGATTAACATGCAATTTTTATGATTTTATATGCAAACTTAATGATGTAACATGTGTAAATTTTAAATACCAATTGTTTATTTTAAGATAAGGATAACAATGTGAATTCTGAGTGTACTATGTTTTCTTATGTTATATTGTGTTTGTTAGTGTAAGAGAATTTTATGAATTTAAATATTTTAAATGCATTTTAAATTGGGGATGAGAGAAATGTGATATGGTAAGGGGAAATGTTTATTTAAATTCTGATGGTAATCAGGGCAGTAATTTTGAATTTTGGGATGAAAGTTAACAAGAGAAAGTAGATAGAATGAGATTATGGAATTTTAAAATGGGTATCATGTTGTTGTTAGATATTTTGATATATATGTTAGAAATAAGTAAAAAACAAAACCAGTGCTTCTTAGCGCAAACCAGCACCGCTAGGGGGAAACAGATCAGTTAGGGATATGGTGTTGTATAAGGCCACTATTTGATATTTCGATTTGTTGTTTCAGTGTTTGGTGATGCTGTGGCGGCGGACCTGAGCTGGCCAGCGCGTCAGAGCAGGGGCGTTAAGTAGCTGTCTGACTCTACGGTGTTGGGATCTCGAGAGAGAAGTCCAGTATTGTCATTCAGTTGCGGTCACAGTCACCGGACCAAGGGTGAGTTGATTATATTTTTTGTAAAAAATACAGGGGGTTATGGCGACATATCCTGGCTGATCCCTCTAGCAAGTATGAATGTGTCAATGAGATTTTTTATGCTTCGGCATAAAATATCTCATTGAGGGGGGTATTGTAACGTGGCATTTTCGGCCTACCTGAGGCAATATAAAGAAATGTATTTTTTTAATAAAACAAATAATATTTTTTCGAACATTTGGGACAAACGTAAACAAAAAGATAAATTTATTGTTAGCGACAGTGGTAACACTGACTGCGAAAATTATTAGTGACTTTCTATAACGCAGAATTAATAAGCTGGAATTGTGCCAAGGTCAGCCAATGACACACAAAAACAGCAAAACAAGTTATGCAACAAAACATCAGGCGAATGTTACGTCAGCGCATTACATAACGCTGCTATGCAGGGTGTGTCAGCGCCAACAGCGTTGTGAAACACAGAGAACAAAGCAGTCGGACATTAACATCTGAATACTTCGGACGCAAACAACTGTAGCGTCCGCCCGGCTTGCCGGTTTTAGGCGAAGTTGTGTGTGTTCGCCGGTTTACATCTCGTTCACATATATAAAATGTAAACAGTGTCTGTCGTCAATAGCTGTGGCTCGCGGCCGGGTGAATACATAGGCTGACGAGCCAAAATTTTACTAAAATGTATACCAAAGTGAATTCGATAAAACAGTGAAAACAGTTAATATCAACAGTGTGGATGTGAGCATTTCAGCTCGCCGTCGGCTGTGTAACTTTATGCCCGCACCTAAAATGTAAATACTGCAGTTCAAAATGTGTTTTTAAAAAAAACTCCAAATGATTTACATATTAATAATATAAACAGACTGTGTGGTGACCAACAAAAATGCAATAACTGTTCGGCAATAAGAACCGTGTAGAACAAAAAGTGTGAGACAACAATGCGGAGGGGACGATTCCAGATCAACTCTTCGAACAGCTAAGTATTCTGCTGAATACCACCATATATTTGAAATTCAATACAAAAATTACTAAAATACTCTAAATCATAAAATGAGATCTCTAAAAGTAACTTTGTGTGTGTGTTGCGTGTGTGTGAGAATATATTTAAACAAGAAGTGCTGGTTGCGTAATTATGTATATAGTAAGTAAATTCATTTGATTTGTTGTTTTTATATGGTAATTAAATTCATTTTGTTTTATTATTAGTTAATAACTAATTAAATAATGAGTTGTTCTATTAATTGAGCCTCGTGGCCAAATATATTCATGTTCAAATTATAGTATACAAGAAATTGACGAGATGGGAGTTAGTCACATAAAATAAAAAATTGTTCGTTAACCAAAAGTGTTGGTCATTTGCGTTCACCTGTTTCTCTCTGCTAATGAGTACACCTGACGAGACCCTGGACCAGTAGTTAACAACAACAAAAAGAAAAATGAGCAATATCAATTTCAACATAATAATTTTTAATTAACTTGTAAAGCTTTAATTGAGAATTAAATTTGGACAGAAAAATATTTTTAAAAATCTTTAACCATGTAGTTAGCTTGCATTTATTATGGGAACAGATAAAAACAAAAACAAAATAAAATGGATTTATGAAGAACTGTAGGTTGTGAACTGTATATCTGACCTCTGTTGCCCCTGATAAGTCATAACTCTCCAGAATCTTGGAACCATTGTTAGATAATGCACACTGGAGGTTACAGACAGTTCAAGTTTCCAGCTAAACATAATATATTGATCTTCATGGCTTCACGTGAGTGACAATTTCGACTTTCAAGTTATTTATGTGTTTGTATAGGCGAAGTCATCCAAAGAATATCATGCATCTCTAGCAAAGCCTGAATTGGCACCACTTAAAAAAAACTTAAATATGGTGTATTGTGTGTACAATAATTTTGGTAGATACTATCATATATTTTCAGAAATTTAATTA
The DNA here is from genome assembly GCA_034769895.1 of Magicicada septendecula. Classification (NCBI taxonomy): domain Eukaryota; kingdom Metazoa; phylum Arthropoda; class Insecta; order Hemiptera; family Cicadidae; genus Magicicada; species Magicicada septendecula. The sequence continues at coordinate 285,610,867 of CM068373.1, forward strand.
AGATAGTTGTATTAGTGGTTATAATCACAAACAGAATTATCACTGTTGCACACCACTATAGAAAAATTATTCCAACTGGCGCTTTTAAGCTTCACACCTCATAGTCAGATCGGAAATGAGCTGACAATTTCCGATCTGATGATGAGCTGTGAAGCAGGAAAGCGCTAATCTGAATAATTTTTCTATATTGTTTATCATGTTTTCAATAAAGGTAAGTATTAGTATTAAAAAAAAATACTCGAAGTTGTACAAAGTAGAATGTAACTGAAAGTAGATTACTAGACAACACAGGTAATGATGAAATTTTAACGGTACAGAATTGTGTGCTACCCCAGTTCCAATTTCAATCCAGTTTTAATTTTTAATTGTCAGTATTCACCTGTGAGGTGCCCCTTTGTAACCAGCAACACATACATTGTTAGTGTAAATTGTTGATGTCTGGAGACAGCCCAAGCCAGACGTGTTACGCAATACAGAGCCAGCAGCAGTCTTTGTGAATCACAGTATGCAGATTGACATCACAGTATTAACATTAGACAGTAAAGAGTAGCATACAGTTCACTAATCAAAAATAGTGGCCTCGGGCGTGCAAGATAGGCATAAAGTAAAAAGGGCCTATCTAATAAAAATGTAAAAAGTGCTCAACTGCAACTTATGGCGCGCGGTTAAATAATTAAAAACGTAAGAGCTCGAGCAACGGTTTAAACCGACAAAAAAGTTTGCAGAAGTGTAAAGAAATCGTAAACCATGGTAAATTAAATAAGACGGAGTATGTCGCGGTAGTGCGAAAGTTCATGAACTGTGGAAATAACATTTGTGACCAGAAACAGCCAACAACACGAGGTGGTGATGGAACTTACTAACGCCGTGGATTGTTAAGTACTCTACATAACACTATCAGAACTATTCCATAAATACAGAAATTAAATATAAACACAGAAACAAAAATGAAAGAGTATGAGTGAGAGAGCGTTGCAAAGTGCTGGTTAAGTTATTTTTATATTGCGTTATTGCTAAGTCATTTTCATATGAGTTTAGATCAATTGATTAAGTATTCATGCCTTATTGTTTTTTTTTTTTGTATTGAAAGTATAATGTAAAGATAAAGTGAAAGCAAATATTGCATTAAAGAAAGCTAGTTGTTTTAGAATACAAAAATTGGTGTTAGCGCAATTATTTTGAAACTTCAACCCAAATAACCTTGTCTGCAGCTGTGTTCGTCTGTACGACCTTGGAGAATAACCCTAAGGTAAGAGTTGATTATTCATGTGAAGTAAATAATATAGTTTGTGGCGCCCGAACAGGGACGGCGAGTGTAATTTTTTATTACATTCGCCAGACCTAATTAAGCTGCAGAATGGGTTATTTGGGAAGTGAGGGCGTGTTTGTCAAAAATATAAATGTTTAATGAAGTTTTATATAGTTAATTTAAGAAATCTATAATTGTGTAGACAGTTTATTGTGTAGTCAAATTAATTGACAAAGATGGAAAATATTGAATCAGTGGTAGCGAATGATTCGGGGCTGGAGACAACTCCAAGCCGAATAGATGAAATTAATTTAGACGAAAGTAATTTAACACAATCTGTAGTAATTAGTGAGGCGGGAGCAAATTCCACTCCCGTAGTAACTAAAATAAAAGAAAAAGAATGTACAATGGCTGATATGATGAACTTTATGAAAACCATGTCTGAGAATATGAATATTAAATTGGATGTTCAGAATAGTAAGTTCGATAAAATTAGTAGTAATCTTGACAAAGTGAAGGTCAAACTTAATGAACAAAGCAATAAATTTGAGGAACAGAATGTTAAATTTGATGAAATAAATAATCGTTTTGATGAACAGAATAAAAAGTTTGATGACAAATTCAATGAAATAAATGTAAAAGTGACTGAGTCACAAAAGAATATTGACGAGAAACTGAATAAAATAAATGTTAAGATAATACAACAGTTAGATAAGCTTGGTAGAAATATTGAAAACAAGAAGGTAAGTAACAGTGGTAATATGACCACAAATAGTGAAGAAATTAATAACAAGGTGTGTAATACCGATGATTATAACGATGTGTTAACAAGTAATAACAATGATATTAAAAATGGTGATGTAATTGAAAATGGGGTATCAAAAAGTGATACAGTAGATAATAGTAGTAATACTGAGAGTAGAAAGTCGGTTGATATTAGTAATGAAGCAGTAATAAGTATTGATGAGTTGGAGAAAGAATGGAGAGATAGTTTAACTGTAGAGGATGAACAGAGGGCAAATTTTTCTTGTGGTATAGGTGAAACAAAGGTTTCACAGATGTTTTATGAGGACAGCGTTTCCTCCAGTAGTTGTGTGGAAGACAAGGTGTCTTCAAATGGTCCTTTTATTTTTTGTGATGGTCTTGGAAGTGCCAAGACGAATAGTAAGTTTGTGTTGCCCTCTGTGTGGAATGAGAATGTGAAATGTTGTGAGAAGTATTGTGATGAAAGTGAGTATGAGCGAGAGGAAGAGTTAGAGTGTTTTAAGCTAAACAGAGTGTGACGGTACGGATTTGTGAGCCACCCCAGTTTAATTTCATATTAATTCAAATCATCATTTTAAGCACTTTCCAAATTGCCAGACTTTCACCTGTAAGGAGCCTCCAGTACAGCAATGCAACACACATACAGTCAGCCAAAACAACTGCCAGACGCATTGCACAATCACATAGCAGCAGCTTTGTGAAACAGTCCACAGTCTGCTGTGTGTCATTAGTAAGCACACTTCTTCACCAGTGTTTGCATCGGACAGTAAAGAGCAGTTTGACAAGTTCGTTAAAACAGTGGCCTCGGGAGTACAAGATAGGCCGTAGAATAAATTCGGCCTATCTAGTTAAGTGTTAAAACATTTATAAAAAGTTCTACTGCAACTCATGGCCGCGTGGCTAGCCTATTTACCATCCAAGCGCTCGAGCAAATTTTAAAAGCCAGCCAGCTATATAAATATATACTTTACAGTGCATAAAGTTTAAAGTAATTAACAACAAATAAACTCAATGCAAACTAGTGTCGGAGTGCGTCGAAACCAAGCAAGCGTCTCAACAGGCAGTGCTACGAATTGGACCATGGGCAGTTAAGTAAAAGCGAAAGCACATAATTAAATGGCCAAAACAAATTATAATTTTTCAATAATAAAAAAATCTATTATTTTCAATAAAAATGTCCAGCTTAAATGAGATCTCTAAGGGAACAGATAAATTACGTATTGGTTCATTAAATAGAATTCATTATAGTTAATTCTTTACTATACGTTACGGTACTATTTAGAAATAGTTAAGGAAAGTTTTTTTTGGATGTATACTCGTTTAGATTGATAATTACTTACAATTTATTGATAACAGCAAGAAAAGGTAGAGTCATAAAAATATAATAACCTGTTGTATTATGAGTGCTAAATAAAAAAGAAAGATAATTTGTTACAATTTGAAAATTTTGGTGTTAACGTAATTATTGAACATATCAAATCCAAGTAATCCTTTTTGCAGCAGTTTCGTCTGAACGACCCTTGGAGTAAAAAACCCGAAGGTAAGAGATAAATATGATTATAATTTGGTAAGTAATTAGTAGAGTTACATTTGGCCCCCGTACAGCGACGCGAGTATAGGTTACAACCTATATTCGCCAGACCTAATTAAGCTGCAGAACGGGTTATTTGGAAGTGAGGGCGTGGTTAAATAAATTAATTTCGTAATGGAGAAAATAAATGAAATTGATGTAGTTGTCGGCAGTGAGGCCGAAAATAAATCGATGTATGAAAACACGTCAACTGAGTCGGCCAATAAAGGCGATTCAGGTATTCAAACAGAGTCACTGTTAACGAGTGAAAGTAATGTAGACGAATCGAAAATCATGAATGAAGTTGCAATTCATTCAACACCTATTGTAGTAAATCAAAATAAGAAGTCCGATGAGGACAATATGTTAACACGATTGTATAATATGATGTATAGTAATTTCAGTGAACTAAAAGGGGATATTAATATTAAATTCGATGAACAGAATAGTCGTTTGGACGTTCAAAATAGCAATTTCAATACCAAATTTGACGAACAGAATATTAAATTTGACATTATAAATTGTCGTTTTGACGAAATAAATAAGCAAAATACCAAATTTGAGGTTAATATGAATAAACGTTTAAATGAGACGAATGAATGTTTCAATGCATTTAAAGAACAAATAATAGAGTCAATAGGAGAACAGATTAAAAGTAATAGTAATAATGACAATAAAAAAGTAACAAGTGAGAGAAATAATGCTGAAAATGATGATATAATTAAGAATGTGGTATCAGAAAGTGATACGTTGAAAATAGATAGTGAAACAGTGAGTGAGAGAGAGAAAGTTATATGTAGTAACGAAGTTGTAATCAGTGTTGTTGAATTAGAAAAAGAATGGAAAGAAAGAGTAGATGAATGGGTAGAGCAGAGGGTATTTTTTCCCCTTATTTGTGATGAACCAGAGTGTTCAAAAGTGTTATTTTTGGGCAAGAGACCCTTATTAGTGAAAGATTTGAATTGTTTAATTTTGCTGAATAATTTTGTACCCTCTGCGTGGAATGATAAAAGTATGATATGTTGTTATGAGAGAATTTTAGATAGAGAATGGTGTATTGACAAAGAGACAGAATTGTATGAATTACAGAGAGATTATGGTGAGTGGAAAGAAATGTTAGAAGTATGTTTAAACAAGAGTAATTTACTGTATGATGAAAAAGTAACTGACCCGATATTGGAAATATTTACCGACGGAGACTTTACAAAGAATACTGATGTTGACCTGGTATATGATTATTATGGCAAAATGAATAAACAGAAATTGTATGGTTACTATATACAAGATAACCGTATACAGAATGTAAATAAAATTGAAAATTGTTATTTGAAACCCCGATTAATTTTTGACGATGGAGGTTGAAATGCATAAACGAACAATATAAATATGTCAATATATGGTAATGACCTAGCTGAATTTTGATATTGAAGTGTGATACAACTGAATAATTAGTGTTGAAGAGTTGTAAATACATATGTAGTGAAATTAATTGTATGTATTATAAAATGTTGAATTGTTTGTATGAAATAACATTGTTGTTAAGTGTTTCAGAGGTCACGAGGGAGATATTGGTGTGTGTGTGTGTGGTGTGTATTTTTGTATTCATGTCAATAAGTGGATTGTAAGTATAAAGTTCATAATACTAATCAGATAGAATAAAATGTTTACAGGTGTGAAAAGAGTGTAATAATAATAATAATGGTATTGAGATAATAGTATTAAATAGAAACTGTAATTGAAAGGTAATAATAATTGAAAGGTGAATTAAAAGTATATTTGGTTGAACTGTAAGAAATAGACATTGATAAGTATGTTATCTAAAAAATTTATAAAGACTGAAAAGTACAGGTGTTAATATGATGTAACCAGGATGTTTATACTATGTGAGTCTTGCAGACTAGTGTTTATATAAACAGGTGTGGTATGTTGAGACTAAGGTTCACAGACATACTTGGTGACAATAACAAAGAATGTTGTAGTCTGCTGAATCAGTATCTGAAGTAAAACCTTATTGTGATAGAAAGGAATTGAAATTAATTTTTTTTACAGACAAAATAATAATGAGGCCATTACTGTAACTTTTGAGATTAATTGAATTAATTAAAGTAAATTAAATACAATTAAATTAATTTAGTAATAAAATTAATAGAAACAATGATTTTTAACAATGAACTTAACTTTTAAATTGAACTTAACTTTATTTTCATTTAAATTCAAATTGGAATTATAAATTAAATGCTAATTGATGCCAATAATGATTAAAACATTTAGTTAACACTGACAACTGATGGAAAATGTTCAGGATGAGATAGTGTCTGGAAAATAAGACGTGTATATTACTGTCCATATAGACTTTACACATGTCATGAATTTTGTCCCACACACATATATAGTAGTTAAGGATATTTTGTATAATTAATGTGTCATTTTGGTTGGGCAACATTGTATGGGGAATATTATTCAATTTAACTGGAATTTATGTGTATCATTGTAAATCAATATTGTTTATTATATTATTAATATTATTAATATATATATATTATTAATATTATATTTTTGTTGAGTCTATAATATAAAATGAGCCAGTACGTTGTCAATGAACCAGTACGCCTAAGAGGAAACAAATCAGATGTGGGACATGGAGTGATGGAAGGCCGTTTGTCAATGATTACATGTTTTAAAGTCAGGCGATACTGGGGCGGGTATCTGTCCGAGCTTATGGTGGTGGGATCTTGAGTAGAGAAGTCCCGTAAGATCGGATGGGTGCTGTCGCAGTCGCCAGACTAGGGGGGTAAGAACCCATGATGTAGTAGAGTGTTCAGGGGGGTTGCGGCGCCATATCCTCACTGATCCTCTTAGGTTTAGGCAATAAGAGTTTGAACGCTCCGGCCTTCAATCTCTTATTGGGGGGGTATTGTGACGGTACGGATTTGTGAGCCACCCCAGTTTAATTTCATATTAATTCAAATCATCATTTTAAGCACTTTCCAAATTGCCAGACTTTCACCTGTAAGGAGCCTCCAGTACAGCAATGCAACACACATACAGTCAGCCAAAACAACTGCCAGACGCATTGCACAATCACATAGCAGCAGCTTTGTGAAACAGTCCACAGTCTGCTGTGTGTCATTAGTAAGCACACTTCTTCACCAGTGTTTGCATCGGACAGTAAAGAGCAGTTTGACAAGTTCGTTAAAACAGTGGCCTCGGGAGTACAAGATAGGCCGTAGAATAAATTCGGCCTATCTAGTTAAGTGTTAAAACATTTATAAAAAGTTCTACTGCAACTCATGGCCGCGTGGCTAGCCTATTTACCATCCAAGCGCTCGAGCAAATTTTAAAAGCCAGCCAGCTATATAAATATATACTTTACAGTGCATAAAGTTTAAAGTAATTAACAACAAATAAACTCAATGCAAACTAGTGTCGGAGTGCGTCGAAACCAAGCAAGCGTCTCAACAGGCAGTGCTACGAATTGGACCATGGGCAGTTAAGTAAAAGCGAAAGCACATAATTAAATGGCCAAAACAAATTATAATTTTTCAATAATAAAAAAATCTATTATTTTCAATAAAAATGTCCAGCTTAAATGAGATCTCTAAGGGAACAGATAAATTACGTATTGGTTCATTAAATAGAATTCATTATAGTTAATTCTTTACTATACGTTACGGTACTATTTAGAAATAGTTAAGGAAAGTTTTTTTTGGATGTATACTCGTTTAGATTGATAATTACTTACAATTTATTGATAACAGCAAGAAAAGGTAGAGTCATAAAAATATAATAACCTGTTGTATTATGAGTGCTAAATAAAAAAGAAAGATAATTTGTTACAATTTGAAAATTTTGGTGTTAACGTAATTATTGAACATATCAAATCCAAGTAATCCTTTTTGCAGCAGTTTCGTCTGAACGACCCTTGGAGTAAAAAACCCGAAGGTAAGAGATAAATATGATTATAATTTGGTAAGTAATTAGTAGAGTTACAAGAGGTTATGGAGAGTTGATAGAGAAGATGAATATTAAGAGAATTATGGTAAATAATGTAGATTTACCTTGTACTGTAGTAAACAATGTGTATATTGATGATAAATATTTACCTGTTGGGAGAAGTAGTGTATTGGTAGTAGCAGATAATTGTGATATAATGATGTAACTCACCTGGGTGTAACAACAAATACTTACGGAGACTTGACAAAGAACAATAATGTAGACTTAATTTATGATATAGTAATAATGAGGGGTAACCCTAGGTATTATTATTTTGGTACAATAGAAAAAATAAATTTTTACGGTTATTATAAAAAAGATAGCCATATGTTGTGTATCAATAAAATTGAACAGTACTATGTGAAGAAAAGACTAATTTTCGATAATGGGGGTTGACAAATATTGAATGAACATTTAATTATTTGAGTGCATGGCAAAATTACTTGGCTGATTTAGGTATTGAAGTATGGTAAACAATAAAAACTATGACAAAATTTTGTAAATAAATGTGTTAATGTTAAATGTATTGTGTCAAGATTATCTTGTTGTAATGTATATTATAGCTTATGTGTAACCCATGTTGGTAATAAGAATGAAAGGTATAATAATAAATAATAACATTTGACTTTACTAAATAATTAACAAGAGGTAATAATGAATTTTGTTCTGTATAGTGTGTTTAAATTAAAAGGGTTTTAAATAATGTACTTATTTAAAATGTATTGAGTTGAAATGAAGTCAATTAAAAAATGTGAGTTTTATTAATATCTCAACACTGAAAGAGTTGTCTAAATTGAAAATTGAAGAAAGTACATGTATGAGTGGTGATATAATCAGAAATGTTGAGACTGAGTTAATGTTTATAAAACCAGTCTTGGAGACCACTGTTGATGTAAACAGGCATGTTTACAGGTTGATGTTTACAGTCATGCTTGAGTTGACAACAACAAGAATGTTGTAGTTTGATGAATCAGTGCTATGTGTAAATTCTATAATGAAACAAAAGAAATACCAGATGTGATGGAATGTAGGTAATATTTTTATGTAGAATCATTTTGAAAAACGTAATTAAAGTAAATGAAATTGTTTTGAACAAATGAGATTGATACAAATAGGAGTCGAATTAAATTAAATTAAATTGGTAATTAAATTAATGGAAAAGCTGACTTTTAATAATGAACTTAAACTTATTTTGATCTGAATTTTGACTGTACTGATAAATTAAATTATAATTGATGAAAACTAAAGGAAATTTTGGGTAAAAAATAATTAAAAATGTGTGGGTTAAGATAGTGTTTGTAAAATAAGATGTGCATATAACTGTTCATGTAAACCTTTATCAAAGTCAATCTATGTTTTATATTTAACTGTAGATTCCCCACCTAAGTGCGGTCATGACCTCACCTGAACATGACCGTGAAAGTAGTTAATGGTGACAAATCGTAAATTTTACTTGTTATAACCGGCTTGTGGTTTGTTTTGTTTTGTTAGCATTAGTAGGGGGTCATTTTTTGGGGAATCTACCAAATTTTGGAACAGGGCTATTTTCACCCAGATAGGGGTGGTAGTCCATTAGGGGCGTATCATTCAATACTAGTAAGTATATTATACTGAATTTTTTATTGTAACGCCGAAGCAAGGATGGGGTGGAATAAAAGAAAAAATGTCCACCCCTTCCGCATCAGTCCTTGTGGAAGCAACTGGGCGCTACAGTCCAGGGGGGTAATAGTGAGTGTGGATTAGGGGGTGACCCAGTTACAGGTCACGAGGGAGATGTGATTACGGCTAGGGTGAGGTCTGCGAGGGCCAAGAAGCCTAGTGCTGAACACAGTAGAATGTAATGGGTATCAGGGGTTAAGGGATATGTAGAGAGGTAAAAAAAATATATATATATATATATATATATATATATAGTAGTTAAGCATAAATATTCTTGAGGATAATTTGTATAATAATGATAAATTGTTGTGATTGAATGCGATTTTGTATAATTAATGTGTTATTTTGGATGGGTAATATTGTACTGGGAACATTATTTAATTTGTCTGGAACTAAGTCTAGGATACTGTAAACTTATACTGTTCTGTTAACATTGTATCTTCTAGGGCCAAGCTATATTGCTGAGTGAAACCAATGTAATTTGTTGAAGACGAGTCATTGTGACAGTGCATGCGTATGGGCTTGATGATTAAATTTGGATTAATCAATGTAACCGATGGACAATTTAGAAGTTATATCACAATGTAGCCAAATGCATATTATATTTTGTAATAAAAATGAACCATTATTTTGCAAAAAATGAACCAGTACGACTAAGAGGGAACAAATCAGTCGTGGATATGGTACGATGGAAGGCCTGTTTGTTAATTTTCTAATCAAATGTTTCAGAGTCAGGTGATACTGTGGCGGGTATCTGTCCGAGCTTATGGTGTTGGGATCTCGAGCAGAGAAGTCCAGTAAAGTCGGATGGGTGCTGCCACAGTCACCGGACTAAGGGGGGTAGGTACCCATGATTTTAGTAGAGTTCAGGGGGGTTGCGGCACCATATCCTCACTGATCCTCTTAGGTTTTAGGCAATGAGAGTTTGTATGCCTCAGCATAAACCTCCCATTGGGGGGGGGGTATTGTAACGGTACAGAATTGTGTGCTACCCCAGTTTCAATTTCAATCCAGTTTTAATTTTTAATTGTCAGTATTCACCTGTGAGGTGCCCCTTTGTAACCAGCAACACATACATTGTTAGTGTAAATTGTTGATGTCTGGAGACAGCCCAAGCCAGACGTGTTACGCAATACAGAGCCAGCAGTAGTCTTTGTGAATCACAGTATGCAGATTGACGTCACAGTATTAACATCAGACAGTAAAGAGTAGCATACAGTTCGCTAATCAAAAATAGTGGCCTCGGGCGTGCAAGATAGGCATAAAGTAAAAAGGGCCTATCTAATAAAAATGTAAAAAGTGCTCAACTGCAACTTATGGCGCGCGGTTAAATAATTAAAAACGTAAGAGCTCGAGCAACGGTTTAAACCGACAAAAAAGTTTGCAGAAGTGTAAAGAAATCGTAAACCATGGTACATTAAATAAGACGGAGTATGTCGCGGTAGTGCGAAAGTTCATGAACTGTGGAAATAACATTTGTGACCAGAAACAGCCAACAACACGAGGTGGTGATGGAACTTGCTAACGCCGTGGATTCTTAAGTACTCTACATAACACTATCAGAACTATTCCATAAATACAGAAATTAAATATAAACACAGAAACAAAAATGAAAGAGTATGAGTGAGAGAGCGTTGCAAAGTGCTGGTTAAGTTTTTATATTGCGTTATTGCTAAGTCATTTTCATATGAGTTTAGATCAATTGATTAAGTATTCATGCCTTATTGTTTTTTTTTTGTATTGAAAGTGTAATGTAAAGATAAAGTGAAAGCAAATATTGCATTAAAGAAAGCTAGTTGTTTTAGAATACAAAAATTGGTGTTAGCGCAATTATTTTGAAACTTCAACCCAAATAACCTTGTCTGCAGCTGTGTTCGTCTGTACGACCTTGGAGAAGAACCCTAAGGTAAGAGTTGATTATTCATGTGAAGTAATTAATATAGTTTCAACATGTTTTGTGATATTCAGTTCACAATTTTTAAAATGTTTGTGTCAACTTTGTTGTTCCTGTGGTTGTATGAAAATTTATTCTATCTTGCCACTGGCATCATAATAAAGTCTAGCTAGATAGGCCTTTTGTTGATAGACAGAGTTTGTGGCGTGGCATGGGTACATAACACCTGTTGCCGGTTGTGATAAGGCTAAAAATTAATTCGGATTTTTTCTTATATCGTGTTCTTTTTAGAGTATTTTCTATCATTCGCTGGGAGACGAAGAGGGTCCTGGTTCAATGGATCTGACTCTTGTTATACTTACACAGACTAAGTGTTTTGCTGGTTTATACAGCAGCAACACATTGGACGGACGAGTATGTCCCTCCCTGCTCAGTTTGTACAGTGACAACTACTACGAGGTCAATGATCGTATACAGTAAAAATTGCCGATGTCTGAGCCGAAAACACAAGACGGTGCAAAGTGGCCAGGAGTTCGAAAGCAATGCTATGCGTTACTTCAAGTTTCCCTACTAGTATTGTTCGGATTTCAAATTATTCAATAACTAAAGTATTTTGTAATGGGGCAAATAAAGAGGAGGGTCTATTTTTTAATTTTATAATAACTTGGGGCCAATTTGTTTGGGCACCATTTATTGTCACAAAACTTGATTTGTTAAACACCCTATGGTTGAAACGGTACAAGGCAGAGTCAGGTACGAGAACAATTAAGCGTCGAGGAATGTGTAAGAGCGTGCGTGTGTGCCGCCTTTTGTGACTTGTGCTCAGAGGACACACAAGGTCACGGAAAGGTATGTACTCTCGAGCCCAAAGTTAATAACGGAAGTAAGACGATTCTAACTAATTAGCGTGTGACGTGGTGCCCTTTGACCAATCACAGGACGAGCTGGTCAGGAAGAGAACATTTTTCACCATCTTGAAGCGTCGGTTTTGGCGTCAGTTGACTAAAAAACCCCCATCCGGCCGGATGAAAACGAAGGCTCGCGGGCCGAAAATTTATTAACAGTATATAAAATGTGATTTGAATTTTAAACTAAGTGGATATAAAGTTGTGAAATATCAAATAATCTTTAGTGAATAAAATTTTTAAAAGTGAGAACGTAATTCGGTCAAGTGACTAAAACCAACCCGTGCAGCAGGAGGTCGACCCTAATCATCAAAACCAAGTAACCGTATAATAAACAAAATTAATAAAGAATATTTTATAATGAAGAGCTCTATATTTTTGGGGAAGAATTTAAATAAGGTATGAATGTGTGTACGAGCAATTACTGGGCTGTCTTTTTTTAATATAGGTACTTATTAAGCAATAATTAATAATTTAATAAGAAAAACTAACGTAACCATATTTTGTGTAAATTCACATCATTGCAAAATTGTGTATGTTTATGGTACATGGGGTCTCGGCCTCAGACGGAAATTTGTTGAAATAGAGTTTTGAAGATTTTTAACAAACGAAGTTTGTGTCATAATGTGTCATAAAAAATGCTTAAATATAAATGTAATAAAAACTGAGTGAGTCAACAAGAAACGAGAATCGAATACATTAATTTATACGTATACCCGAAATCACGCTTATAATTCACAGGTTCGTGTGACGGACTCCTGACTATACAAGGTAAGCAATGAATTTTATTAATACAATTTAAATGTGGTAGAGAGCTTATAACATCACAAAGGGCGTTCGAACTTGGGACAGTTTTTATAAATTAAATTTTGTACAAAAACCACACCTACAAATGAATGCAAATTGATTTAGGAGTGCGTACAAAATTACGAAAAACGATGTCATGTTAGAATAGGTTATATGTAAGTAATACCTATACTAGTGAATAATACTTAATGAATGTAAAATAAGGATTGTTAAAATATAATATAATAAAATAGATGATAATTTCATAATTTAAAAAATGGCAAGAAATAATGAAAATAATGTAAGCAAAATAATTAATTTTAATGAATCAGCTGTCATGAGTGACCTAGGAGTTCATTCAACTCCGAATGTGGGTCAAGAAAATAAAATAAAAGAATTAAGTAGTACAGACTGTGACGATTTAAAGATTATTTAAATAGCACAAATTAAATGTTTTGTTCTTATAACAAGTGAGAGTATAATCCACCCCCTTTGTACCTAGACACCTGTATCAACTTGCCAAAAGTCTAGTACGAACATGCAAAGTACAATGTTATTAAGCGAAAACTAATAATCATTTTATTTAAATAAAAGATGTAATAATAATAAAGGAAATATCTAACTCCTAACTAAGAAAAGGTAGGATAATTTATTGTAATTAATTAATGGACAATTAATAATAGTAAAGGAACGAACTAATTTTCTCTCAGCGCGTAAACCGCGCCAGCTTCCATACTCCCTGCCGCTAAACTAACGCCAGTCGCCGGAGAATCTCTGACATGTAAGCAGCTCGAAAATGTGTCGTGAAGTTAAACTTGCGTTTATGTCGCTAAAAAACGATATAACAAAAAGTTAGTGCTTCTCACTTAATTAAAGCAATGTAGCGTAAGCGAAACGAAGATTAAAAACTAGTAATGTAGTTCAGACATTGAGAAAATATTCTTAATAAATAAAAAACTTAGCCGACACATCTCTTTATAAAAAAGTAAGTGGTAAGATATGTTCCTTACCATGTAAAAGGTAACATCAGTGCTGTTAAAATAAAAAGGAATTAAATGTGAAAAATGAACACCAACGCCAGGAGAGAAGTTACTACAACAACTGTACGAACTCCAAGTAGCAGAATTCCAGCGCCATGACCTAGACCACAATACAGAAACAACCAACTAAATGGAGGATCCAGATGGACAACGAACTACACCCAAGAAGACCTACTGAAGAGGATCATCTCGACCACCAGCCTCAGACTCACGTTATATTCAGGTGACACTAAACCATAACTTCTGTGCATACATTGTTTTTAACAACCGCAACAAAAAGAACAGTAAAATTTCTTGTAAAGACTTTTTAGATCACATAAATATTAGCATATTAATGTTTGTAATTTCTGAAATGCTATAGTAATAACCTGATGATGTTTAAAGGTAAAGTTAATCTGAATTTACATCAGACTATTCTTCAAATAGTTTGGATGATGTTAAAGTATGTTAGAATAGTACAAAGTTAGAGCCCGGATCCGTGGTAAACAAAGTAATACACAGCTGTATGATTTTGAGATACTAAGAGTAAAAATTTAAAGAATATTTAATGCAGAATCTATAAGAATTTTCTTTTAAAAGTAAGTAAAAAAAACAAAAAAACAAAAAGATGACCATTAAAGCTATTATGTTTATATCCGTAGTTAAAATACAATAATAAAGAGATGTTTTCGCTAATATCCAGAGAGTGAATAAATTTATGTAACCTTGGACAAATTCCTGATATATACACTGTCATAATTTGTTGGTAAGTAATTTTTACTAACTACGGCAGCCAGTTTAATTAACAGCAAACAATGAAACTGGTTCCCTATGTTATAATGTCTTAACAGGATTTTACGGTACTAAAATGCACCACTCTGCTTTTGTGTAAAAATAATTGTGTGCAATCTGTGTGATAATTAATTAACAGAAGCTTTGTAGAATACATAAATTTATTCACTCTGAGTTTGTGAACAAATAAATAAATAGAATAGTACAAATTGTGGTATACTATAAAAATAGGTTAATTACCTTCTGTCAACGTTTCTTAAAATCCTTTTAGGATAACTCGAGTTTCGACACCATTTGGTGTCATCATCAGATCGGATATGAATTAGGTCAAAACATTTTGATGCATATACATCTCGTCAGATATTAAAAAATTAAAAACAACACATAACATTACATAAATAATAAATAAACTATATCACAACAAAATAACATTACAACAATAAAATATAAAGACAACGCGGCCGCAAACGAACCTGTACAGGAACGCCCCCACGGTAAGACTAATCAATGCCGTTTGACCTTGGTTCAATTTTATCGATCTGATATAGCCAATTTCTCGTTCTATAAGATCGATTCTATTAAATAAAACATTATTGGTATATATTGCTTTTTCATTTAGGACACGATTGTGATCCTTCTTTATGGCTTTATATATCTCGAACCTTTCAAGGGTGTCCAGCTTTAGTGACTTTTTACATTTATGTAGGATATCTAAATTATCATTAATACTCTTTATATTATGGTTATATGAGCTCAAATGTTCTGCAAATGTAGATCTTGTTACATTTGACTTGGAGCTTGGGATATGTTCTTTATAGCGTAATTTGAAAGAACGACCTGTTTGTCCTATATAGAACTGTGTGCAATCAGAACAATTAAGTCTATATACACCAGTACCATCAAATATATCGGAGGGTATATTTTTGTTAGTAAATGTAAGTTTTTTCTCAAGTTTATTACTTGCCTTTGAGGCCAAAGTAATATTATGCTTTTTTAATTGGTTTTTTAAAATATGGTATAGATTTTCACCATATTCTATAGCAATGTATTTGTTTACTTTTTCTTTGGATACATCAATATTTATTGGTTTATTTTGTTTTTTATTAATTATTCTATCTACTATATGACTTTTGTATCCATTGGCTAATGCTATGTGTTTGATAATGTTTAGTTCATTGTTATAATCATCCGTAGATAAGGGCAATGCCAGTAATCTATGAATCATACAGTTGAAAAAAGCCATTTTATGTGAAATAGGGTGATACGATGAGGCGTGAATAGCATGATCTGTGATTGTTGGTTTTCTGTAAATATTATAGTTAATTTTATTATTTATTTTAGTTAAAGTTAAATCTAAAAAATTAATTTTATTATTCATTTCAGTCTCTAATGTGAATTGTAAATTATTTGTAATAGTATTCATATATTTTTTAAGCATTTCTAATTGTCTGCAATTGCCATTGTAAATCATTATTGTGTCATCCACATATCGTCGGTAAAATAAAATTTTTGTATGATGTTTGTTTTTGGTCGATAAAATTTCGTTTGTTTCAATATGATTTAGGTAAATTTCAGTCAGGATGCCTGACAATGGGGATCCCATAGCTAAACCATCCCGTTGTAAATAATATTTGTTGTCGAAAGTAAAATAATTTTGTTCTAATATTACTTTTGGCATATTGATTAACTCATCAACTGTTTCATGATTTAATGTGGATTTAGATAGTAATAAATTTTTAGCTATTTCTAACGTTTCGGTAATAGGTATGTTCGTGTATAGATTTACTATGTCGAATGAGGCGAGAGTGTGTCTCAGCTCGATTGTAATAGTTTTTGTAAGTTCGACCAGTTCTAAACTGTTTTTCAAGCTATAATTTTTATTGAACGTTATGTGTTGTCTAAAAATTTTTTCGAGTTTTTTGGCAATTTTACATGAAGGTGCAGACATAAAATTAACTAAAGGACGGACAGGCATATTATTTTTATGTATTTTAGGAAGGCCCTTAAGTCTAGGGGCCTTGGGATCCATCATTTTTAGGTATTTTTTCTCATCGTTCGTTATGATGTATTTTGATTTATTCAATATTGATTTCACTTTATTGTTAAATGTAAGAGTGGGATCGCTATGAATCTCAATAATGTTATTGTTTTTAATGAAGTCCAGTATCTTGTTTTTATAATCATATATCTTGTTTTTATAATTTTAACTTATGATGATTATAAAAACAAGATACTGGACTTCATTAAAAACAATAACATTATTGAGATTCATAACGATCCCACTCTTACATTTAACAATAAAGTGAAATCAATATTGAATAAATCAAAATACGTCATAACGAACGATGAGAAAAAATACCTAAAAATGATAGATCCCAAGGCCCCTAGACTTAAGGGCCTTCCTAAAATACATAAAAATAATATGCCTGTCCGTCCTTTAGTTAATTTTATGTCTGCACCTTCATATAAAATTGCCAAAAAACTCGAAAAAATTTTTAGACAACACATAACGTTCAATAAAAATTATAGCTTGAAAAACAGTTTAGAACTGGTCGAACTTACAAAAACTATTACAATCGAGCTGAGACACACTCTCGCCTCATTCGACATAGTAAATCTATACACGAACATACCTATTACCGAAACGTTAGAAATAGCTAAAAATTTATTACTATCTAAATCCACATTAAATCATGAAACAGTTGATGAGTTAATCAATATGCCAAAAGTAATATTAGAACAAAATTATTTTACTTTCGACAACAAATATTATTTACAACGGGATGGTTTAGCTATGGGATCCCCATTGTCAGGCATCCTGGCTGAAATTTACCTAAATCATATTGAAACAAACGAAATTTTATCGACCAAAAACAAACATCATACAAAAATTTTATTTTACCGACGATATGTGGATGACACAATAATGATTTACAATGGCAATTGCAGACAATTAGAAATGCTTAAAAAATATATGAATACTATTACAAATAATTTACAATTCACATTAGAGACTAAAATGAATAATAAAATTAATTTTTTAGATTTAACTTTAACTAAAATAAATAATAAAATTAACTATAATATTTACAGAAAACCAACAATCACAGATCATGCTATTCACGCCTCATCGTATCACCCTATTTCACATAAAATGGCTTTTTTCAACTGTATGATTCATAGATTACTGGCATTGCCCTTATCTACGGATGATTATAACAATGAACTAAACATTATCAAACACATAGCATTAGCCAATGGATACAAAAGTCATATAGTAGATAGAATAATTAATAAAAAACAAAATAAACCAATAAATATTGATGTATCCAAAGAAAAAGTAAACAAATACATTGCTATAGAATATGGTGAAAATCTATACCATATTTTAAAAAACCAATTAAAAAAGCATAATATTACTTTGGCCTCAAAGGCAAGTAATAAACTTGAGAAAAAACTTACATTTACTAACAAAAATATACCCTCCAATATATTTGATGGTACTGGTGTATATAGACTTAATTGTTCTGATTGCACACAGTTCTATATAGGACAAACAGGTCGTTCTTTCAAATTACGCTATAAAGAACATATCCCAAGCTCCAAGTCAAATGTAACAAGATCTACATTTGCAGAACATTTGAGCTCATATAACCATAATATAAAGAGTATTAATGATAATTTAGATATCCTACATAAATGTAAAAAGTCACTAAAGCTGGACACCCTTGAAAGGTTCGAGATATATAAAGCCATAAAGAAGGATCACAATCGTGTCCTAAATGAAAAAGCAATATATACCAATAATGTTTTATTTAATAGAATCGATCTTATAGAACGAGAAATTGGCTATATCAGATCGATAAAATTGAACCAAGGTCAAACGGCATTGATTAGTCTTACCGTGGGGGCGTTCCTGTACAGGTTCGTTTGCGGCCGCGTTGTCTTTATATTTTATTGTTGTAATGTTATTTTGTTGTGATATAGTTTATTTATTATTTATGTAATGTTATGTGTTGTTTTTAATTTTTTAATATCTGACGAGATGTATATGCATCAAAATGTTTTGACCTAATTCATATCCGATCTGATGATGACACCAAATGGTGTCGAAACTCGAGTTATCCTAAAAGGATTTTAAGAAACGTTGACAGAAGGTAATTAACCTATTTTTATAGTCTTAATCGTTTCTGGAGGCAAGAAAAATGTTTAAATTGTGGTATACGTTTATGTTTTGATTATTGTGTATCTGAAGATGGGATTTCATCCCGAAACGCGTCATTAAACGACAGAAGCAAGTGTCACTAAGGTGGACCGAATAAGGTAATTTAATTATATTAAATAAATAGAGTTTTAATTATAAAATAATAATATTAGTATTAGGGTATTGCTGTAATAAACAAATCCCTGCTGGTAAAAATATTCCATTTTAAACCTGTCGGTATTTACAGGCTATTTCATGTTAGATACGTGTCAAGGAATGTACGCTCTCCCCCGTAAACAAGTAAGTTGTTTGTATGGCATTCCCTAGTGGACAAAATAGACAGTCCTGAACAGGAAATAATCGTGTTTCAGATGGTCGGAATTCACCCTCCTTTGTTAACAACACACCCCAACGCAAACAATAAGACTCCCCAAACAGCTGATCCATTGTGCTATTGTAAACACAATGAACTCTTCGTGTGAAATTTCTTTCCACTATAAAATGATATTATCACTTTGTCTCGACTGATAATTGCTAGAAGTACATAAGGTTGAATTGATTTGAGATAATTTTAATTTGATTAATTAGTATAAGATTCTTATTATCTATATATGTGTGTGTTTAAATGAATTCAAATTTCATAAGAGTGTTTAAATTAAAATAAATGTTACTTTCGTGAAATTCCGCTTGTCTCAGTAGTATAAGATATTAGAATTAAGAAAGAATCTAAGGTTGAGTATGGGATCAACTTTAGATTACTGTAGTATAATTAAGAGATATAGGGATAAATAAGTAACACAGTCACAATGGTGCCGCACTGAAAAGGGTTAATAATGGAGCAGAAAACTTAACTACTTGAGTTAGAGTATGCTAGTAAAATCAGTCGGGCCACGATATTGTGAAGTTACGAAAAATAAGAGTAATAAATAAATAAATAATGTTTATTTATATATAAATAATATTAAGTTAGCAGTTAAGAAACGAGAGAAAGGGAACTTCACGAAAGAAAAAGATATCATTGTAGTATTCATTAATGTCGTCCCGTCGATCTCCGTTAAGTGGAGGAGGATGTGACGATTTAAAGATTATTTAAATAGCACAAATTAAATTTTTTGTACTTATAACAAGTGAGAGTATAATCCACCCCCTTTGTACCTAGACACCTGTATCAACTTGCCAAAAGTCTAGTACGAACATGCGAAGTACAATGTTATTAAGCGAAAACTAATAATCATTTTATTTAAATAAAAGACGTAATAATAATAAAGGAAATATCTAACTCCTAACTAAGAAAAGGTAGGATAATTTATTGTAATTAATTAATGGACAATTAATAATAGTAAAGGAACGAACTAATTTTCTCTCAGCGCGTAAACCGCGCCAGCTTCCATACTCCCTGCCGCTAAACTAACGCCAGTCGCCGGAGAATCTCTGACATGTAAGCAGCTCGAAAATGTGTCGTGAAGTTAAACTTGCGTTTATGTCGCTAAAAAACGATATAACAAAAAGTTAGTGCTTCTCACTTAATTAAAGCAATGTAGCGTAAGCGAAACGAAGATTAAAAACTAGTAATGTAGTTCAGACATTGAGAAAATATTCTTAATAAATAAAAAACTTAGCCGACACATCTCTTTATAAAAAAGTAAGTGGTAAGATATGTTCCTTACCATGTAAAAGGTAACATCAGTGCTGTTAAAATAAAAAGGAATTAAATGTGAAAAATGAACACCAACGCCAGGAGAGAAGTTACTACAACAACTGTACGAACTCCAAGTAGCAGAATTCCAGCGCCATGACCTAGACCACAATACAGAAACAACCAACTAAATGGAGGATCCAGATGGACAACGAACTACACCCAAGAAGACCTACTGAAGAGGATCATCTCGACCACCAGCCTCAGACTCACGTTATATTCAGGTGACACTAAACCATAACTTCTGTGCATACATTGTTTTTAACAACCGCAACAAAAAGAACAGTAAAATTTTTTGTAAAGACTTTTTAGATCACATAAATATTAGCATATTAATGTTTGTAATTTCTGAAATGCTATAGTAATAACCTGATGATGTTTAAAGGTAAAGTTAATCTGAATTTACATCAGACTATTCTTCAAATAGTTTGGATGATGTTAAAGTATGTTAGAATAGTACAAAGTTAGAACCCGGATCCGTGGTAAACAAAGTAATACACAGCTGTATGATTTCGAGATACTACGAGTAAAAATTTAAAGAATATTTAATGCAGAATCTATAAGAATTTTCTTTTAAAAGTAAGTAAAAAAAAACAAAAAAACAAAAAGATGACCATTAAAGCTATTATGTTTATATCCGTAGTTAAAATACAATAATAAAGAGATGTTTTTGCTAATATCCAGAGAGTGAATAAATTTATGTAACCTTGGACAAATTCCTGATATATACACTGTCATAATTTGTTGGTAAGTAATTCTTACTAACTACGGCAGCTAGTTTAATTAACAGCAAACAATTAAACTGGTTCCCTATGTTATACTGTCTTAACAGGAGAGACGTTATAAGACGAATTAAAAGTCACGGATGATTCGGGGATTCAAATAACCCCAAAATTAATTAAGGAAAGTAATCAACCTGAAAATAATATGATGAAATATTTTTGTAGCACGCTGTGCAGTTTAAATAGTAAATTTGATAAATTAAGCAGTGACTTTGATAATCGTTTTGATATAAACGAAAGTCATTTTTACGAAATTAGAAATAAAATAAAACAAGTTAATAAAAATGTTGGAAAAACCAATGAGATATTTGCCAGTAAATTTAATGAATTAGAACGAAATATTGAGAAAATGGGAGAGTGGAGAACAGATATAGGTAAGTGCAAAATAAATGAAAATAACGGAGATATAAGTGTTAATAGGAATGGTGTTAATTTAAATGAAAAACAGGTGACGGTAGACAAGGTGAGTAATAACAATAATTCTAATAATGAATTAATAAGTAATAGTGATAAAATAGTGGAAAACGAGCTATTTAAAGGTGATATAATGAAAATAGATAGTGATGAGGTAGAGATAGGTAGAGAGAGAGTTAGTGAGAGTAAGAGAATAATGAGAGTAGGGGGTTGTAAAGGGGTAGAAACAAGTGTTTATCAATTAGAATTAGAGAGAGAGTATGAAGAGAGTTTACAGATAGAGGAGTTGCAGAGGGTAAATTTTCCCCAGGTTTATTGTGAACCAAGGTGTTTACAAATGTTGTTGTTGAAGGGCAAGAGTCCCTTATTATTGGAAGACATGAGGTCTTTGAGTTGTTCCCTGAATTTTTATGAGTTAGTGCCCTCTGTATGGGATGGTAGAGAAAGTGTGATATGGCGTTATGGAGAGAGATATTTAGAGAGAGAGTTGCGTGTAGATAGGAAGATAAAGTTGTTTAAGGTTGGTAGAAGATATAAAGAATTCGTAGAAAGGTTAGATGTAGAGAGAGCTGGTAATTATATTGAGTACTTACCTTGTATTGAAACTGATTTAGCAGCAGTAGTTGATGATAATGTAACTTACCTTACTTTAACAGAAAATACTAAAGGAGAAATTACCATACCCGATGTCGACAGGAATTTTGAATTGATAGTATGCAATAATATTTGTATTATCAATAGTATTGATATAATGAAAAAAAGTAATAATGACGACTATTATAATTATAATAGCAATACGTATTTAATTGTAAATGAATGGTGTAGTCATAAGATCAGATTATTATATGATGATGGGGGTTAAATAAAAAATCAGAGAATGAACATTTTAATTATTTTAGTTTATGGTGATGACCTTGCTAACTTATGAAATGAGGTGTGGTAAACAGAAAAATAATGACAAAAATTGTAAATAAATTTAGTGAGATTAATTTTGTTTGTGTTGTAAAATGTATTTTATGTAAACAATGTGTGTATGTAGTAGAAAGTGATTTAATAATAATAATATTTTATCAGATTAAATAAATTTAATAATGAGTGGTGGTAATAAATGAATTGTAATTGTTTTGGAGTAAACTAATTAAAATAACTTGTGTTTTAAATAACTAATTGAACTAAAAGAATTTAAGATTAATTAATTAATTAAGGTGGTAGAGATAAATGTGGCTAATGAAGTTAAATGATTTTTACGAGATTTGAACTTGAAAATAAATAGTAAATAAAGGTAAAATGTATTTAGTTGTGGAGTCATATGATTGTTATGTTTCAGAAGGTACATATGATTGTACGTGATATTTGTGGTAATGAATGTTTATATTTGGAATTAATGACAGTAATCATGTGTTTATTAGATGGAGTGATTGACCATATGGTGGTAGGAAGTTTATAATGCAATTTAAAAAGAGTAAAATGTTTGAACAGTAAATTTTAAATGAGTTTCAAAGGTTTAAATGAAATGATGAAATTAATTTGAGGTAGTAATTAATGTAAAATGTTGTAAAAGATAGAGTTTGGGTGATAATTATTTAAATAAGGCATTTAAGTTAGGCAGAGTCAACTTTAATGGGTGTTAGACAAAATAAGAATTTTGGAATAAAGGTAATACAGAAACAGGGTAGTAGTAGGGACACAGTAGCGATAGTGCATATATGTAGAGTAATGAGAGTGATGTAATTGGAGAGTAATTAGATGATGGTGAAATTTTGTAAAGAGGGTGGTGTGGTAAGGAGTCCTCGATGAAAGGCGTTGTGGCGGGAGGTGAACCGTATGTGCATTGGCGGAGTTACCTGGGGAGACCAGGAACTAATAAGGGAATGAGTATAAGGAAGGGAACACACATCCTGAGTACAAAGAGCATAGCGGGTATTTTGTTACAAGAGTAGAATGATTTAAGTTGAGTTAGAGAATTAGTGGAGGTAAATATTTTGAGAGATTGGTATCACCCTATGTAAATCTGTTAGTGATTGTTAGAAAGGAAGAAGGGGGTAAGATTATATTTTTATGCCCATTCAATAAATTAGATCGTTGTGGATAACTGATAATCACCCAAACCAACTGATGATGAAATTACTTAATCGAAGTTCATAATTGAAATGTAATAATAAAAATGTAACAAAATAAAAGTTACTAGAATTTGAAACTAAACCTAAATTCGAAATGTTTGTAATTTTTATTCAGATGCAAATTAAATGTTTATTTTAATGGAAGTAGGGAGAGTAAATTCTTTTCATTAAATGGCCAATTAAATTGTAATTAAAGATTCAATCGTTAGTTGGTGATAGCCTAGGTAAATAGGAATAGATTAGTTTATGTGAATAAGTAAATATTTTGTTGTACTCACTATTTTATGTTAATGAAGGTCACAAGTAGGAAAGTTAGGAAAGCAAATGAATGGTGCTCAAGCACGTAATCAATATTAAGTGTTTCAGATAATGAGAATTATAAAATATAAAAGTTAAATTAATTTTAATTTAACTATATCAAACATATATACTTTATTTGTGATTCCCCAATTTTCGGGCGGTCACGGAGTCACCGAACCCTGACCGTGGATTTGGATTATTGGTAGCAAGTGTGGTTGGGGAGATTGTATCCTAGCCATACTTCCTATTATTTTCAAAATTGGTGAATTTAGAAATTAACCGGGGGGTCAAATTCAGGGGAATCACCAAACTATGGAACAGCGGCTATCATTGTAGGGGGTGACAGTGCCGTGTTAAGGGTGTGTAAATCATATTTAGTAGGATTACTGGTGTTCTCGGACATCAGTAATGCCGAATTTTTTCATAACGCTGAACCAAGAACGGTATAGGCAGTGTCTATCCCCTATATATATATATTGTAACGTAACAGATTTGAGGTCCCCAACGTTACATAAAAACCGAAGTAAATATGGTTTATAACAATACCCAAAATATTAAGGTTACTAAGTAATTAAGACATCTGAAGTGTACCTAAATATAAAAGATGTAATAAATAATATGGGATGTAAAACATAAACATTGTATCTAATGGGAGGAGTTTAATATGTAGTAATGAAGTATAAAATATTATTCAAATTAATATCTAATGTGTTGCAAATTGTACTTGTTGTTATGCTGTAACATGATTTAGTGTTTACAGAATATTTATCTTATGTTTTGTGGATAGTAAGAGCGGAGTTGTTACTTTAAGGACGTATTTAGTCAATGGTACTCCTTTCATTTATGTTAAAATTGTCTTTAGATAATTAAGAATAAATACATGTGTTAGGTATTATATTATGTTGAATGTATTTACTGTAATTGATTAATGAAGATGTTTGAATTAATGTTTGTAAACTTGGCCAAGAAGGCAATAAGTGTTAAAAGTTGACAAGTAGTTCTTATAGTTATGTCATAAAATAATGAAGGGTTCAAGTATGAACTAATTAATACAATGAATTAAAACCAGGAAATTAAAATTAATGTAAGTGGCCATAAACCAGTGACTATTTGTACAGTAGGTCAGGTAAAGAAAAATTAAGTTAAAAAACCAAACAATATTATAACAGTTGTAAGAAAACCTATAGGCCTAAATTTAATATTTGTAAAAGGAAATTAATACCTTTTTAATAAGTCCAGTCAAATGAAACTACAGTAAAATATATATGGTTTAATAAGGTAGATTGGGTGAGAGTTTTAGGTAATTTGGTATAATTCCAAACATGGAGTATTTTATTAAAAAAGAGTAGTAATATTTTATAATTCTGGCTCTAGGATATCAAATATCATCCAATGACAGAAAGTAGTGGTTGTTAGGGTAACTAAAATGTAAAAAATCTTGTTGATTTTCAATTATTCAATTGTTATATGCTAATGGATGAAGTTGAATTCATACAAAATACAGAAAAGAATTTATAAAAAAACTTTAATATATTATTCGAAAGTAAAAACCAATTCCTGTAAAATAAACCGATGAATAATCAATGAATTAGATTTCAAAAATATAACCATATACCTCCAAAAGGTCAAGGAATTCTTATTTCACTCGTCAAGATAATTCCATTGGATTTAGTATTGAACTCGATTTCCCATCTAACCAGGAGACTCATTGATGGAATAAAAAGTCTAAATTAATGAAATTATAGAAAAAATATACTCAAGGACCTTTGTTTCTGAAGAAATAAACCTCACTTTCAAGCAAGAAATTATAATAAGACACCAATTCCACCGGGACCGACAACCACAAGGATCATGAAGGAGAACGAAGATTAGAAGAGTTCCTGAAGCCTTCCAGGATATCATCCATTCAATTTTATTAATAATCGGAACACCTTTTCTGGATTAACGTAACCTCAACTGTAAATCTTCAACCGTTTGCAGACGAGCACTGCTGCCTTGAGAATCGTCCATTACGGTAACACTAACATAATTTTAATATAGTAAGAACTAATAATATTTTTTGTAATACTAAGTAACCTTAATTTTGCATTACCTGGCCTTACTAATCGTTCAAAGAATCAAACGTACCCTGGGATAAGAGATAATTAACATTATATTTAATTTGTATAAAATAAAAAGGTAATAGTCAACTAACCAATCGATTCATCATTGTACAATCGATATAACCATATTATAACCATGAAGAGCACTGTTAGAAGTTGAATTGAAAGGTAATACAAATAAAGAATCCTTCTTGTATATGATGATGTGTTATATTATTGTAGAATAGGTATTGTATGATGTGGGTGGAGTAATTTACAGGTAAAAAGGGTGATTAAAATCTGGCGAACAAGCTAACCTAGAAAGCGTAAGTCAATTACGAATAACAGCGCTTATAGTCGACAGCTGGTAGAACGTGAGATTACCGAACTAGCGTGTTTCCTGCACAATTTTTGAATTGATTTACACAATACGGACTGACTAGGGTTGGAGAGAATTCTCAATTTATTAATTAAATACATGAAATATAAAATTAACATTGAGTAGACATTGAGTAATTAGGTAAAACCGTGTTATGGTCTACATAAAAGTTGTAATAACAAAATAATAAATAAACTTGTATATTAAAATTGAGTTACAGGAGGTCACCTATAAGACTGCATAATAAATATTTTCATTAATAACAGATTGTAGTACACATATTGTAAATTGTTTCATTACAAATTGGCTCTCACAACAGTGGGGCATCATCATCTTCTATTAACAGAGTTTTATTTCAAATTGACGAACCCAACAGTGGGGCTTTCAAATATCCTAGAATAAAATCGTAACACCCGCAACACTTTGTAAACTAGTTTCTTTACAATATGTATAAACTTCAGTTCCTGGGGATGCAAATGGGCGCTACAGTCCACCATCAGGAAACAATAGTGTGTGTGGAAAAGGAGCTGGCCGTTACAAGCCAGGGGCACAGATAACGCATCTGTGCATAAGGCAAACGCTCGATCCGGTTTATCCGGCGGGTGGATACCTAATTGTAACTGGGAAAAAGGGGGGAATTAAGAAAATGATGTAGTAGGAGGAGTAACTGAGAAATCAGTGAGAGGGTGACGACCTCTGTAAACAGCGGGGCATTCAATTTCACTTACTCTAAAGAGAGAGTTGGTGGTTGGTGACCCAGTTCCTGTTCAGTTACAGTTGCTATAACTATGATTCGATGATTAGTGATGTATTTCACTTTTTAGAACAAACGATTTTAAGTACTAGATTCAATTGTAATGATCTTAATCTACAAGAACCTTTATGATTGTAATTATATAATTTTCTGCATGTGTGTTAGTTGTATACGGTGTACCTATGGAAGGGTCATTCAACTGTTAGTAAGACATCAGCTGATTACTGGTAGGAACTAAGTTATATAATGGTCAATGTAAAATTTTAAAATTACAATTTTCAATTTTAAAATTATTTCAGGAAGTATATTGCAATTTCAGTTATATAAATAAAGTTATGATATAAAATAAACTTCCTGCATGTTATTCTATTTCTATATAAATGTGGCATTCAATTTAACCTTAAGTTTATTTTTAACTGCCACTTCCCCAGTTTTTTGGAAGAGAAATGGTTAACAAAAACCCATGTTACTTTTTTGCAAAGAGTTCACTAGAATATGTATCTTATTCATTTTGATCCTAACTAAACCCGCGAGTTAGTTAATCCAAAATTATTTAATTTCTTGCCAGACAATGTTAAACTTTGCATGTGCAAGAATCGATTTTGAAATTTGTTGAAAATCATAGTAATGGAACAGATGGTAGTAGATTTTTATTTTAATGAAATTTAATGTATATTATTATGACTTGTTATGTGTAAATAAGTTTAAGAAGATGCAAAGTGCTCTAATTCTATTATATCCGTACATTACTATTTTAAAAAATTAAATAATAATGTGTGGGTTTTTGTGAAGGTCCTTTGCATTCCTTTAAAATTTAATGTAAGTATGATTTTACTGCAGCCTTTTAAGAGACAGAATGTGTAGTACATTTTTTTAAAGTTTACACATGAATGGAATGATTATATGCACTTGTGTACAGACAAAAAAGTGTGTTTTCTTATAATGTAACGAAAAGCCATGAGGTATGTATTAGTTGAAAGTAGGGCTGGTGAACTGGAGCTTTTTTTTTGAGCTACCAGCAGTATAATGTTTAATGATTTTTGTCCATCCCAGACAGGTTTTGAACCTTGGGATGAAGAAACAGTTCTTCAGCTTTGTGTTCCACCTGTTTATATGAAGAATTATTTCTAAGTTGAGTATACTATTATCTATAAGTAACAAGTAAATGTTTATGTAAAAAAAACAATTTCAAATATTTGGTCCAACTTACCAATTGCTGATTTATTGACTCAAATAATGGTACAATTAAGATGACGTCCGCCTCCTCCTCTGTATTACACAAACTTTGATTATTCACTACACCAATTACGAAAATATGATTCACATTACACTTTCCAACACATTTCCAGTTTAATGACAACTATTGCCAATCACAAGTTCTTGTATGTTACTCACAAACAAAATGACAATGTCCACAAAATCACAGAACCAAACGCCTGTCACGACAAAGTTTTAACTACAATACTTCAATTCACTATGCAACACAAAACTGGACGTACAGTCATCCCACTAATGTTTTATAAATATTACTGTTTGTGTAGACAGATACTGCAACAAGCATGGCAGCAGTATTGGCACTGCTAACCTTCTTATCAGGGGTCAAATTTTTGTGTACGTTTTATCACTAGTGTTCAATACACTGATTGATTGTTAGTTTCTGTATTTTTACAGATGACTTAATGTTGTACTGTTGAAACTGAAATATACTCATCATAGCTGTGTAATGAGAATATTATAGAGCTTTGTAATTTAGAGTAACATAAAAGTATTAACATATAAAAAAAGTAAAAGTTATAACAATGCCGTTGCTGTAAAAATTTCAAAATTCCTAGTTCACCTTACTTGCACTTCACAGCTGAGTTATGCAGTAATCCAGAAATGTGAACCTTGAGGTATTTGTGAAATGACTCATGATTCACAGTGAATAAAACTTGGAGATATGTTTCACCATTACCAATCATTTAACATATTCACTTAACAATATAATATTACAATATACATATAATATATTTAAAATTTATAATTACTTTACCTTAAGATGTTTTTTCTCTTATTTGGGACACGTATCCCAAAACATGTCCCAAATACGGGAAAAACATCTTGAGGAAAGTAATTATAAAACAGACTGTAGCAAAAAGTGTTTGAACATATAATACACCTCGTTACTTTATATATTACGTGTACACTGAGTGTTTTCAAAAGATGGTGGCAAACTTCGGGAAATGATTCAACTGAAAGAAAAATGTCAAACATATGACAAAAATGCTTAATTTATGTGTTTATTTTATTTATTTTTTAATTAATTACTGATGAATGGAATGAGGTGTGGAGTTTAAATTTGGTACACACAGTAACTGTGCTATTTCTTACAACTACACAAAAAACCAAAGTACTACCTTAAATTTTGCAAAATGGTGGTCACTGAAAATTAGAATTCTAATTTCACAAAAATAAGTACTTATAATGAAAATGTTTTATTATATTACAATAATATATTAAAAATATATTATTTATTAATATATAATATAGATTAATAATATATTAAACTTTATTTTGCAACAAAACATTTGGCCCATTTACCTGATAGTTATTGTTTGGACAGTTTTGTTATTTAAATGAAATGTTGTTTCCAGTGGCTCACGCTATTCTTGATCTAGCTTCCCAATAAAGACCGGGTACGTCTTTTCTATTCTGTTTTTCTTTATCCAGTTTTTCGCAGACCAGGAGGTGGTCCTTGTCCATTTTGTTTCCAGGGCATTCGCAAAGAGTGCACATCCTAGAAGGGAGGATGTTGATCCTGTTGAGCTGCTCTGCTAGGCAGTTGTGCCCTGTGGCCATGCGGAAATTGGCAACCGATGATCTTCTTGGAAGTTTCATAAATGAAATGTAATATCTTTATTTTTTAATTCGAATTCAATAAATGGGATGAAATTGGATTATGAACAAAAGGGCTAATTTTTTATGTAACATGATATTGTTATGCCATTACAGAACATTCTACGTGTTTCTCGGTTATCCCAGCGGAGTCCAGCTGTAATGTGTGTGTGCGTACATATTGCTGCTACTTTAAGACAAAGGACAATTACGTGACACTTATCATACATCCACAGCTGAGATTTTTCCAGACTTCACCGGGCCACATGCAATTACGCTCTAGTGTTTTCTACTAGTGTTGATGTGTATTATGGATTATTCTGGAATCTCAGCGGGCTATAAATATAAGAATTCAGTGGCGCTTAGTTTCAGTTCTAGTGGCGATTTATTCAAGTGAGGTTCGAGTTTACTTCGGGCGATTACTCTGACTGTTCAAGTGGTTATTAGTGAAAAGTGATTACTGTGCCCGACTCTATTAGTTAACATTATTATTGGTGTGGACAAATTAAGTTGAATTATAGTACATATATGATCTTTTTAAATAGTGTGTTAATTACAAACTGTTAATTATGATAATTAAGGCTGGTTTTTAGTAACTTAATTGGTGTCTTGTTTTTGTTTTCCACTGTACCATGGGACGATAAGCAGACCATTGTAACAATATTTTTTACTATAAGTACTCATTTCGTGAAATTTAGAATTAAAATTTTCAACTGCTACCATTTTGAAAATTTTTAAGATAATGCTTTGGTGTATTTTGTACTTTTATAAGAAGTAGCACACTTACTGCATGCACAAAATTTAAACTCCACATCTTATTTAATTCGGCAATAATTATTATTCTTTTCACACACACACACACACACACACACACACACACACACACACACACACACACACACACACACACACACACACACACACACACACACACACACACACACACACACAGAGAGAGAGAGAGAGAGAGAGAGAGAGAGAGAGAGAGAGAGAGAGAGAGAGAGAGAGAGAGAGAGAGAGAGAGAGAGAGAGAGAGAGAGAGAGAGAGAATGAAGCATTTGTTTATTGGACATATTACCTTCAATTTAATGAGCATAATAGTTTCCCACAGTTTGGCACAATCTTTTGGAAACATCTTGTATAATATTGTAATGACAATTGTATCGGACCACATAGAATAACCGAGAGTGTCCCCGACTCGTCCCCCGTCTAGTGTGGCAGGTGTTGCCTCAGTCAAGGCTGCGTTCTTCAAGATGCCACTTGGGATACACATTAGCGACAGCATTAAGTGGCGTGCACATTCAGGATGGACAATTTTTCTAGAAGGTGTGCGCTACCTATAAAAAGCCATAGCCACTGGCTTATGAGTTCAGTGGTGTTGAGCTATTTCAAGTATTTGTAGCGAAGTGTTGTTGTGTTCTAATTAGTGCAGAATTCTTTGTAGTTGACATTATTATTGCGTGTGGACAGTTTTTACTTGAATTGTTGTAAGAGACTATCTTGTCGATTAAAGGTTATTAATATTGTGGTAATTAAAGCTGGTTATTAGTGATTTCAGTGGTGTCTTGTATTTGGTTTCTACTGTAGCAACACCGATCAGTGAAACCGTCGTAAAAATATATACAGCATGTCTTATGAAGTAACAGATACACTTTTACAGATGGAAAAGGTTTTTTTTTTAATAACAACACTTTTTCAGGCAATAACAAAGTTTTACTTATATTATAGTTAATGACAAACGTCATGGCCATTCTACAAGGTAGCGTCAGCAATAGTTGAGCTCAGACTGAAAAACATTTTGTTATACCTAGATATTTGTATATTTCAGCGGATGGTCCATTTGTAATTCATTTCAAATGGAGTACAATACAGATTATAAAACATCAAAAACATAATAATACTACCAACATTTATTTAATTTTCATAGTTATTAATTATCATCAACATCATCCTCATTTTCACATCACAGGACAGGCACGGTGCTGCCTGTTCCACCTTCAAAGACCCTCCAGCAATCTCTTCCTGGGTCTACCCGTGTCCTATACATTTGTATTTCCAGTCTTGTTTGGTCAGTCTTGAAGCTGACAAATTCTTTCTAAATGTCTTCTTTCCACCACTGTTTATAATCTTTTAATCTTTCATTCAAGTTGAAAACTTGTAATTCTTCTCTTATTACCTCATTCTTTATACGATCAAGTTTAGAACGCATTTTAAGTCCTCTTATGAATGCCATTTCCGAGGCCTGTATTTTACTTTCTTGCTTCTTGGTTGTTGTCCATAACTGACACCCATAGGACTATACAGGAACCTGTTGTAATCGAATTCTGTTATTATCCATCTGGTTCAAATGTTGATACCCAAATATGTATTCCAGCCCAAAGGGATATTCTCTTTTCAATTGAGAATATATAAATAATTGTCCTTGTTCTTTTTCCAATCTAGTGTTACACAATACGGAATGTTCTACAAGTATCTCGGCTATCCCAGCAGAGCCCAGCTGTAATGTGTGTGTGCGTTCATATTGCTGCTACTTTGAGATGAAAGAAAATTATGTGACACTTATCATGTGAAAACAATCGAGGTTATTCCAGACCGAACACTGGCGAACACAGTGTCGGCGCACTGTGTTCAAGGCCAGACAGTATGCTCAGTTTCTAGTGGATTCTAGAGCGCCTGTAATCGCAGTTTGGTCGACACGTTATCCAGAAAGTGACCGATTATTCTGGCATTTCAGTGGGAAATAAATATAAGCATCCAACAGACAGTTTTACGTCGGGTGATTACTCAGCGTGTTTAAGTGGGAATTTATTCAAGTGAAGTTCAAAGATTGTGGCAGAGTGTTATTGTGTTATATTGTGCGGGAGTCTATTAGTTGACATTATTATTGTGTGTGGACAAATTTTATTTGAATTACTGTGCAAGTATAATCTTGCTGAATAATTTGTTGATTACAAACTGTTGTTTGTGATTAATTAAAGCTGGTAATTAGTGGTTGCATTGGTGTCTTGTATTTTGTTTTCCACTGTACCATACGACGATCAGTGAGACCGACGTAATACTAGTAACTTATGTCTAGCAGTCCAGTATAGAAATTTCATTTCCACTATTTCAGTTTTCTTTTCTTGTCTGATTGTTAACTGAATGGTCCAACATTCAAAACCATTCACTAAAGTGGGAGTTGTCACAATTTCAAAAAAAATGTTTTCTAGCACTAAATGTAACTGTATCATCACCATTATTCGATATTCAAATACATCTGTCATAAACATCCCCACTTGGTTCATATGATATCTTAAATCCAAGGAAGTTAAAGACGTTAACTTATCCACAAGGGAGGTTATTAATTAATTAGTCTGGTTCATGAAAAGTGAAGAATTTTGTTTTGCTGACTGAATGAGCAAAGTGAGTTCTCAATTTTAACTCGACCGTTTGTCATTTGTCTGTCTATCTATTGTTTGAGGTATTTCACCATTGCAGAATTAAGTGCCTTTGTAGCGGGTCAATTTTTGGGTGTTTTTATTTTTACCGTATGGGGCAAGTACATTTTTATTTCTTTCATTTTGGTGCGGGCTTGTAAAAAGAAGTTGTGAAAATTATTGTGTAACGAAATTCATTCCATTATAACAGAACGGTGTTAAGGAACAGTTCTAAACAAAAGCATCGACACAGTTTGTTGTTGAGCAATGCGGCTGAAGAATTCACCCCCACAAAATTCTAAGAACTTTGCATGTGTGTCGACGCACGGGCGCGACTACCCACGCAAGCGCTCCCAGTGACCCTCTGGCCGAAAAACTCAAGATGGCCAAAGCAAGCGAATTATTCATCATCTTCTCCAAGATTAACCGGAAAAATTGGTAAGAGACCGCCTACTATCAATGACGTCAGCAGAGCCAAAGCCAATATCGTACTTGGGTACCCAGAATACAACTTCCATATTCCATATATAAAATGGTTAGCTCCCAACAACTGAGCTTGAACGACGACGCAAAGCGGGTGGCAGTGAACGGCAGCTTCCCACCGCCTATGCCAGTCGACATTGGTAAGAGACACGAGACAGTCAACTAGAAACCAAGTTCGCTAACAGACGCTGATCACGTTGTGCGGACCCGGTCGGGTCGAACTTTTAAGTATGAATACCTAAATAAAATAACGCCGTCATACCGACCGGGACCCGAGTAATTAACGGATGTAACAATATTATAATTGGTGCAGTAGAATTGGGAAGTGACGACAGTGAAATAACGGACCGTGGACTCGGGCAACAAAACACGTGTTCGGTCGGCCGTGAACAGTTAATCGACTTACCACGAATAAAAAATATAATTTCGTAAAACAAAACATTAAAGGGGAGTATATTAAATTGTATGGATGTGTGTATGGGCAAAGCTGGGCGGCTTTCGATAGTGTAAGAAATATATGAGGGTAAAGCCTATTTAACCATTTAAAATGTTTTGTATTATTTTTTGTGCGCTTTGTATTAAGGAGTTCCGTCTTATGTAAGTAAAAATATTCATTTCATAACATAACCATGTGTTAGACTAAGTTATTTCGTCATTACCACTTCCTCATTTCTGTGATGAAAAAATTCGTCTAACGGATCGGAATCTTTCTGAATTATTAATGTGGGTGTGTCAGATTGCTAAATTGTCCGTTTTTATTAAGGTAAAGTGTAAAGGTCTCCATATCTGTCCTTCAAAGATATAGGTGGCGACTCTGGGCTTCTGGTAAAATTTCTGCAGCAGGTAAGTAATTTAAGTCCTGGTAGTGGTTTTATTTATTTTTATATTTTGGCATAAATTTTTTAACGTTACATTTGGCTCTCGCTGCCAGGATTTTCGTTTAATTGTAATGTTATACGAGATAGACCTATTTTAAGGCACAGAAAATA
Organism: Magicicada septendecula; assembly: GCA_034769895.1. Lineage (NCBI taxonomy): Eukaryota > Metazoa > Arthropoda > Insecta > Hemiptera > Cicadidae > Magicicada > Magicicada septendecula. The sequence continues at coordinate 285,645,991 of CM068373.1, forward strand.
GGATGTGGTAATGACGAATGTATAAGAATTGTATCGCTCATATTTATGTAGGTTATGTTTGTGTTGTAATTCACAGTGTGTTAGGTATTTGAGTATAGAAAAGAGTAATTTTATATATAAAAGTGTTATACAAACGAACTTTAAAAATGTCGATAATACAGAGCAATATAACTGAAGATTCGGGTGTGCAGTTGACCCCAACCTCAACAAAATACAATAAGGTGAATGACGATCTAATGAGTATTATACTTAATCAATTAGAAAAAATGAATAATAAATTAGATAGTCGCTTTGACAATAATGACATAAAATTAGATAAATTTGATAGTCGTTTTGATGAAATTAAGACCGAATTCGATTGCAAATTTGATGCACTCAAATTTGATATTGATGAGGTAAAAACCAAATGCGAAAATAGTTGTAATGAGTTGAAAGGAGATATTGAGAGAGTAGTAGAGTCACTAGGAGAACAGAGTAAAAGTAAAAATAATAATGACAGTAAGAAATTAACAAGTGAGAACAATAATGTTGAAAATGAGAATATAATTAAAAATGTGGTAGTAGAGAGTAAGATAAATAGTAACAATAATATTGAGAATGGTAATGTGACTGAAAGGGTGGTATCAGAAAGCGATACGTTGAAAATAGATAGTGAAACAGTGAGTGAGAGAGAGAAAGTTATATGTAATAACGAAGTTGTAATTAGTGTTGTTGAATTAGAAAAAGAATGGAAAGAGAGAGTAGATGAATGTGTAGGGCAGGGGGTAAATTTTCCCCTTATTTGTGATGAACCAGAGTGTTCAAAAGTGTTATTTTTGGGCAAGAGACCCTTATTAGTGAAAGATTTGAGTTGTTTAATTTTGCTGAATAATTTTGTACCCTCTGCGTGGAATGATAAAAGTGTGATATAGTGTTATGATGATGAAAGATGGTTTGAGAGAGAGTTGTGCATTGATAAAGAAATAGAATTATATAAACTAATGAGAGATTATAACGAGTTGAAAGAGATGTTAAACTTACCTGTTAAAATAGAGAGTGAAGATTATTTTGATAATACATGTTTAAATAATAATAATTTACTTTATGAAGAAAAAATAACTGACTTGATAACGAATATTACTAATGGAGACTGGACAGAAACAAATAATGTTGACTTGTTTTATGAGTATTTGAGTATGATGGATGAGTTTAGTTTGTATGGTTACAACACACAAAACAGTCATTTGTGTGGTAATAAAATTGAACGATGTTATGTGAAACCCCGTTTAATTTTTGACGATGGAGGTTGAGCCTTAAATTCACAATTGGACAATTTCAAATATGTTAATATATGGTAATGACCTAGCTGATTTTAGATATTGAAGTGTGACATAACTGAATAATTATTGATGAAGAATTGTAAATACATGTTTAGTAAATCTATTTGTGTGTTGTAAAATGTTAGATAAATAATGTATGTATGTAGCAAAACTTGTTGGGATATTAATAATAATATTAATATTTTGCAGCTTAAATAAATAACAAAAATAATTTGGAGGAAGATAATGAATGAGTTGTAACTATTATACTTAATGAAAGTAATTAAAAATGTTGTTTTCAATAATTGAAATAATTAAAACAATACATTAAATCCTGTAATTAAATACAACTAAATAACTATAATAAACCTATAGTTAAATAATTATAAATAATTATGAATAATATAAAACAGTAAGTGGTAGCGGATAGATGTTCCCCACTTGTCCCAGTGGGGTTCGTCTATTTCAGGGACGCGCCCCTGCCTACGCGAGCCTTGGTTTTCTCCATTTACCCTTATTTCGGAGGAAGCTTTGTCCCTACCTTTAGTCCTAGTTCGTGACCTTTTAATAATCCTTATCCCTTTTATCTTCCCGATTTCCCTAACCCTCCTCTTAGAGTAAACACATAAACAATAGTTACACAAATTGGCACACTTTTTGGAACCATTTGATTGCCTTAATTCTAAATACTACATTAGGGTAATCCTCAAAATTAAATAAATTGGTGTTATTTATGACTTGTAAACTCATCCCTTAATTAGGTAGGTAGTGGAGAAGTTTTGTGGCTGAGTAGACAAACGAAATAAAATTTTCTGTATAATCCAATAGAATCATGGTGTAGTGAGATGGGGCTGTAGATTAATGGTTGTGGTTCGTTTATTATTTTGGCAAAAGGAGGCAGGTATAGAATTCAGTACCGTTAGAAGGGTATTTATTTACTGTTATAGAAGTGGGGTTCTGTTTGTCTTCCATCGCATCTCTATACACGATGATTCTGTACATGTAATATACAACCTATTCACAGGTAATTAAGAAAAAATAATTTTGGAAAATATTCTAAAGTAAACTTATGTAACCAAAGGGTTCAATTATTATTTTGTGGTACCTGCTATGTTAGGTTATGAGTAGGGGATATTGGTATTAAGAATGTGATTGTGGAGGAATTTAAAGAGAGGTTAGAACCAATGATGTAATGTTTGTAAAATTTATTGAAATACTAAGAAAAAACAAACAGTTAATCACGTAAAATCATTTTGGAAATTGTTTTGAATGTACTAAGAGATGAAATAGAATCGTAGCCGCCCCTGGAGTAACTTAATATTGTAGACGCTAGTGCTGTGGAAATTCATTTTGATTCAAATTGAAATGGTAATTTTACATATTTTATACATTAACTTCATACAGCTGTAATTAAAGTCAAACTGTTTTGGGTGGAGATTGTTAAAGAATTTTTAAGTTAAACAAATAATTTAAAAGGGTCCATTTTGTTAATGAATCAAAAATATATCTGATCCAAATTGGAATAAAAAATGTAAGAGACAAATATGTTATATAAAAGATTTATAAAACTTGAAGAGTGTAGTAAGCAGATATGGCAATATATGATGTAATCAGAGTGTTTAGACTATGAATGCTGAAACTAAGAATGTTTATAACTGTTGTTTATGAAAACAAGTCTGGCACACAACTGTGTTTATGTAAACAGTAGACAGGTGTGTTGTAGTGGTATGTTGTGACTAATGCCTACAGACATACTTGGTGACCATAACAAGAAATGTTGTAGTCTGCTGAATTAGTATCTTGAGCAAAACTCTATTGCGACATAAAAGAATTAAAGTAAATTTTGTTAAAATAGTAATGAGGTAATTATTGTAACCCAGAGTTTGAGAAATTAAAAAACCATTAAATTCATTTGGTATTCAAATTAATAGAAACAATGATTTTTAACAATGAACTTAAATTTTTTTTGAAGTTTAAAAGTTTTGAAAAAAAAAAAATGGAGTGCATATAATTTCAAAATTAAATAAATCCTAGAATTAAGTGACCAAAAACAATTGTCAAGAGTTAGTATCAGTGAGCATGGGAACGTTTTGAAACGATGTGTAACAAAATAAAAACTTGTTGTCAATACAAGATGTGGGGATGATTTTGGGGGGTAGATTGGTGCTCAATGAAGTGATAGAACAATGGAATGTGGAACTGCAATGGTAGAAAAGTTTTAATTTTCAATTGTTATTAATCTTAATTTTAATTAATTAGCTATTAAGTGGCTATTGTGGGGGTGGCCTGTGCTCTCGCAAATAGCGAAATGGGTTGGGGGTAACAGTGAGCGTTACCCCCATCGGAGGCCAAAATGGCGATAAATGTGCGGCACACCTTTTTTCCGTGTAAATTAAAATTTTACACACTGCCAAATGACCGTGTCGCACATAGCAGTAATGATGTGTAACAGGCAATTAAATTAAAGTTAGATTTCCCCGACTTTTCGGGCGGTTACTGTCTTACCAGCACTAACCGTGGATTTGGCTAGCGGCCAGCTATGGTCATATCAAGTCCCTTGACCATAGCTGACTTGAAATTGGTATATATTAGAAATTCATTGGGGGGTGACAATTAGAGGAAATCTTCCCGGAACTATGGAACAGCGGCTGCCACTCTGCCCGCTTTGGGGTAGCAAGACAGGTGGTAGATCCGTCTTAAGGGTGTAATTATATAACGAGAACATGATGATGTTCAATAATTTTAAAACTTAATAGCGGAAGCAGAGACACGGAGAGGTAAAACCCTGCTCCAAAATATACCGTCTCTGTCGAAGCGCAAGGGCGAGACAGTCCTCCATAATTTGAAATAGTGTGTGTGGCTGGGAGGTGACGCAAAGGAGTCATGAATGTAAATTTTATAACATAACATTTTTTTATTCAAAGTTTGATCAAATAAAACTGCTTGTGCTCTGTTCAGGTAACTAGCTGCTTAGATATTTAAAAATAAGGTGTTCACTATGCGCTTTTAAATGTATGATTTTATTGTTGTATGTTAGGTATAGGTGTTGATAAAGTGGGTGTTTTCATGATATATGTATATTTTAAATTAAGCCAATAATTAAATCGTCTGGCAGGCGGTCAATATGAACTATCAGAATCAGAGAAAATGGGAAACCAGTAGGTGAGAAATAATGATAAATATATATATATATTTACTATAAGTTGTTCAATTTTGAGATGCATTTTCATTGTGTTAGGAGGATCAGCTGATCAGCAATAATACGTCACTGGTATATTAGTTATAAATGTTTTAAGCAACTGATGTTCAATGTAATGTTTGATGTATTACAGGTGTTTTAAAGTAATGGTAAAAATAATTTGCTACAATGAGAAATAAAGTAACGATTTGTGAAATCTAATAAGAGATAGTTTTTTGGGTGATAAATATTTTGTGGGGCATATAGATCTGTCCCAATTGAATTCAAAGTTGAATTTGAAATAGTAGAGATGAATATGATGTAATGTTGTTTTGAAGTAAGGTATGTTGTAGAATTTTAAGTAGTATTGATGTTGACACAGGAGTAATGGAGAATAATTGGAGAGTTCTGAATGATATATTTATGTTTCTAATTAATGATATTATTTTGTTGTATTTGTAGTAATGTAATGAGATTGAGATTTTTGGGGATGGCAATTTTGTAGTAGGGGATAGTGTCATGTAGGAGTTGTAATGGGACAATTTTGAAGGAGGTATGTTTTTTTTTTTATTTCATTTAATATCAACTATTGGGAAATAATCGGTTTGGACACCCTTTGCGGCCACCGAGACCACTAACACTTATTTGGACACCCTGTATACAATCCTGTACCGGTCCGTGCCTAGCGCACAACGATAACACCGTGGAATGTCAGCTTGTGCGCACATGCGTGTATCCTCCGTTGGGGAGAAGTAACAAAAACTTGGTGAATAACGCTCAACTACAATGGAATGTGGCAGTGCGTGTGCGCCCGTGTGCCGCTATCTGTACTCTCGACACCAAAGTCGATCACCGGAACCAGCCATGTGAGATGCCGCAGCCAATCACAGCACGAGCTGGCGGAAATGTTTTTTGACCAACGCACTTGTAGCGTCGTCAGTCGACAAAATCATCCATTCCCGGCCGGGACAAGGTTCGCAGTTCGCGACCCTTAAATTTTGCATTTTAACATATTCTGAAGTGTAACAGTAAAGTTGAAGATAAACAGTTAAATCCGACAGTGTAAACGAAGTTAGCAGAGTGTACAGCAAAAGTGAAAAATGTGACAAATAAACAGGACATTCGTATACATGCGCGACGCCACACGCGGTCAGCCGAAGGACTCTGGTTAAGTAGTCGACTCAAATCTAATTTCAATTATTTTTCAAATTCATAAAAAAAGGGGGGTTATAACTAAATTATAGGGAATTTTATAGTATGAGAGAGAGAGAGAGAGAGCAATATGGGTCGCTTTCATAATTTAGATACCATGGTTAGAATGTTAAGTGTTTAGTCATAAGTATCGCAACTATTTTCATTTCATGTATAACAAGTATCAATGCTTTCAAGCAAAGTTTTCGAATGAACCGCTAGTAAATTAAAATTAAACTGATATTCCAATAATTATTAACGATGTAATGTAAAAGAAATTGATGAAGAGGGAGTTAAAGTTTAATAATTAATATTAAAAAATTAAAAGTTAATAAAAAGTGTCAATTAAACACATTAATGTGTGTTTGTCATTGCATTGCCTGTTTTTCTCTGCCTACGTACATCAGACGACACCCTGATAATTCGCTAAGAAGGTAAGTGATACCAATTAAAATTTTTTATTAAACAAGTAGAGTTTCAGTTGTTTACCCAGATTTCTAGATTTAAATATTTATATTAAAGCTCGTAACGCTTTAATTGGCGCCTGAACAGTTGACATTGTAAATTAATTTTTAATGTAATATAAAATAAATTAATTTACAACCTTATCGAAAAAATGGCAGAGAAAAGCGAGAGTGTAAATTTATGTGAAGGTAGTGTGGAGGGGTCAATTTTAAATGTTACGCAAGACGATTTAATATCGACAAATATTAACGAGAGTGTAGACAATACAACACACGAATTAACGATTGAGACAGTAGACGCAAAAATAAGCGATAATGTAAATATATTTAATCAGTTAGCGTTAATAATGGAGATGATGTCAGGAATGAAAACTGAGATCAAATCAGAAGTGAATACTATAAATATTAAACTGACTGATTTAAATAACGAGTTCATAAGTGTGAGGAGCGAATTGAGAGCGAGTGAAATAAGTATGAACAGCCTTTTGGAAAGTATGAATGAGACTATTATTGGAGTGAGAGATGAACTGACTAGTGATATCAATAAGATACAAACTGAAATGAAAAATGATATTAAAATAATTAACGAGAAACAAAAAGAGAAAATGTTAGAAACAAATAAAAAATTTGACACATTGACAAGTAAATTTAATGATAAAATTAAGAAGCAAAATGACAAAATTGACTGTAATGTTCAGTGTATAATTAATGAATGTGAACAAATCAAACGAGCTAGTGAAATACAAGAAAATATAAATGATGAATTCAGAAGTAATTTTGAACAAGTTGATGCCATTAAAATTAATGTGACTAGTTTAAAGAATAAACAAGCAGAACATGAGCGTGAAATAGTTAAATTCAGAGAAGACTTGAATGTAACTATTAACCAGAAATTAAGTAATGTGAGTGAGAGAGTGAATGTGGAAGTAGAATTAGGATATTTTAGTAATGAAAGTAGGGGAGTGAACCCCATACAATTTTTGAACTCTATAAAAAGTTTTAATAAATATAACCAAGAAAGTTGGGAGATTAAGTTAGTAAGAATTTTAAAGTACTTTAAAGGGGATGCTAAAATATGGGCGGATGCTCATAACGATAACTGGGTAGATTTTAATGAGTTTGAGCAGGCATTTAGAAATAAGTACTGGTCAGAAGAGAAACAAGAGGGGTTACGTAGTACCATAATGGGGTGGGGAAATTTTAATATTAAGCACATGAGTATTACATCGTATGTGACAAGACTATATAGTCAAGTTAAATATTTAGAACCACCAATGCCTCTTTCATCTTTTATTAGATACATCAGTAAACATTTACCCAAGGACATACGGTCCACAATCAGAACCCGGGATTTTGCCAATATCGCAGAGTTAGAAAAAATATTAGAGGCATACCAGAGTATGAAAGAGGAAGAGGATAATAAGTATCAATTTAGAGTTAGTGAATCGAACCAAACAAATACTGAAATAAGACAACCAGACCATTTTATTAGTAATGTTAGTAGATTAGGGGAGGGGGCGTGGTTATGTCCAAACCCTAATTGTGGAGCCAGTAATTATAATGGGTCGCGGAGTCAATGTTACCGGTGTAAGGGTCCGAGGAGTAGTGCCCAAGGGAGAGTAGAGAATTATAATAGGGGTGGCGATCAATTCAGAGGGAATCATAGAGGGAGAGGTTTTACTAGTAACCGAGGAGTATCAGGCAATTTTAATCATAGAGGTAGAGGGGGATATGATAGTAACCCAAACGAATCTCGGGGCGGGGAAGTACCGGCTAATAATCAAAACAGTAGGGGGGTTTACAGTGAACCACCACCTCCACGTCCGTTAAACTAATAAGGGCGGTTGAAAAAGAAAGCCCCCAGCCGTCTAGTAGTCACATGACAATAGGGTCACTAATTACTAATATACACAATGATTTATCTGACGAAGAAGCGGGTGAGAGTAATAATGCTTTCGGGATGGCAGAATTTGAAGCCGAAGTATTTAATTCTAAATATATTTTTCTAGTAGATTCAGGGAGTGAACTGACTGCTATAGACGATAGAATGTTTGAAAAAATCAAAAATCAGACTACAGAAACAATTCCACAATTACCAGTACTGGGAATTAGTGTTATAGGAGTAACGGGTGTTCGCAGTAAAAAAGTAACTAAACAAATAATGCTACAATTAAAAGTAAATGAGAATACAATAAATGTACCTTTCTTAGTTATTCCAGGACTAAATATGGGAGCTATAATAGGTAATGATTTTTTAAATAATTTTAAGGTAGAGTTAAACTATTACACACAGACTATGAAATTAAATAATAATAATAATATAGTTGAGATACCATTCCTACAAAAGAAAACTGTAGGAATGAAAGCTTTAAAAATAATTAGTAAGGGAATGTTGATTTCTGACAATGATATAAATGAGTGTAGACCCTTAATGATAAATTATTGTAATTTGAGAGTAAATAGTAATGAGTTATGTGAAAATGAAAATAATTGGGAGGAGAAAATGAATAAAATCCTATATCAAGATGGGGAATTTAGCTATCAAGACAGGGAAAAAATAGTACTAATAATAAACAAAAATAAATCAGTTTTTTCAGATGAACCCGGTTTAGTAAAGAATTTTAAAGGTAAATTAGTCGTTAAAGAAAAAACACCCTTTGCACCTAAAACCTATCCGGTACCATACTCCAAGAGGGGTTTAGTACAGGAGGAAATAAATAAAATGTTGAGGGAAGGTATAATAGAAAAATCTACATCACCATATTCCAACCCTTTAGTAGTGGTGACAAAGAAAGATTTATCGATAAGATTATGTTTAGACGCAAGACAAGTAAACAGAATAATTGTTCCAGACAGAGAATCACCGGAACCAGTAAGCGAAATTCTGCAACGTTTTAGTGGGACCAAATACATCACCACCTTAGACTTGACTGCAGGCTACTGGCAGATAGAGCTGGAAGAGGAGTCGCGGCAGTATGTGGCATTTCTATACAACGGTAGGAATTACCAATTTCGAAGACTACCTTTTGGACTCAACGTAAGTGTTTCAATTTTTATCAAATGCCTGGATTATGTGTTAGGGAGAGAGATTTTAGAATTCACAACCGTTTATGTAGATGATATAGTAATTACATCACCAGACATTGATACACACTGTGAAAGGTTAGATAGGGTACTAAGTAGACTGCATGAGTATGGCATAACAGTTAAATTTAAGAAGTCAGAATTTTTGAAAGAACAAGTTAATTTTTTAGGACATATAATTTCAGCAAGGGGTATCAGTACAGACCCTAAGAAGGTAGAAATAATACAAAATTTTCCGATACCAAAAAATGTGAAACAGTTGCAAAGTTTTTTAGGCTTGTGCAATTATTATAGGCAATTTGTAGACAAATATTCATATTTAACAGTACAATTGGGACATTTATTAAATAAAGACAATCGATGGCAATGGAATTTAAAAGAGCAAAATATATTCGAGCTGATAAAAAATAAATTCTTAAACACAGTTATATTAGCTCATCCTAATTTTTCAGAGCCATTTTATATACACACAGACGCGTCAGACATTGCTTTAGGAGTAGAGTTGTTTCAGTTAGATGGGAGTGATAACCACAAAGTAGTAGCTTTTGCAAGTAGATCTCTATTAACTAGTGAAAAGAACTACACTACGACGGAGAAGGAGGCGTTATCAATAGTTTTCGCCTGTAGGAAGTTTAGAACGTACTTGTTAGGAAATAAGGTAATCATAAGGTCCGACCATCAAGCTTTAACGTTTTTAAAAAACTGTAAATTAACACATGGTAGGTTAGTGCGGTGGATGTTAATATTACAAGAATATGACTTAACAATTGAGTATTGTAAGGGTAAAGAAAATATAGTAGCTGATGTCCTATCCAGAACAGATTTTGATAATAATACCGAAGTAGACATAGCAAATACATATAAAATAGTTATAGTAAAAGAAGCGGGGGAAGTAGATATGAAAAAATTAATAAGTAACTTAGCAACAGTACAAGAAAGAGACACCGAACTTAATAAAATAATATTAGCTTTGAGTCAAATACCCAACGTACCTCATAAGTGGGAGAAACATTTTAGCTTGTTTAATAAACACTTATTTCATCGGGCAAATGAACAGGGAGATGATTGGAAGTTATGTATCCCTAAAGTTATAATACCTGAAGTAGTGAGAGACTGCCATCTAAGGTATGGCCATATAGGCCCCAAGAAATGTAGTGATATATTAAAGGAGTCATGTAAATTTAATAATATGGAAAGAACGGTGCGTAAAATATTACAAACATGTGAAATTTGTCAGAAAGCTAAAGTAAACAATCGTAAACAGGAGGGTTTAATGCAACATGTAATGCCCGACAGTCCTTTAGCATTAGTTGCCGTTGATTTATATGGCCCCTTACCCAAAGGTAGAGGAGGGGTAAATTATTTATTTGTTGTACTAGATGTTTTTACCAAATTTGTAAAATTGTACCCGATTAAAAAGGCAACCTCATCAGTGTTGGCTAGGAAAATAGTGAATGAATACCTTGTTGAAGTAGGTAAGCCGAAAATAGTATTATCAGATCATGGTTCGCAGTTCACCAGCAACACCTGGCGGGAGACTTTAGGTTGGGAAAATATCCTAGTTAAACATACATCAGTGTATCATCCACAGTCAAATCCAAGTGAACGTGTTATGCGGGAGTTAGGGAGAATGTTTAGGACCTTTTGCCATAAAAAACATTCTTTGTGGGCCACTTTTGTGTGCAAAATTGAGGGGTATATTAACAATAGTTTACATGACTCCACTAGTTACAGCCCATGTGAGTTGATGTTTCAGAGAAGACCGTCACGCATATTAGAAGAGCTAGTAAAGTTTCCAACCCGGACGGAAATACCACATGATAGGAAATTGGTAATCGCTAGGGAGCGCCTGCTGAGTAAGGCCGAACAGCGGAAACGGAGGCATGACCGGAATTTAACGCCCATACAATACGAGGTAGGACAATTAGTATTAATAAAAAATCACGATCAATCATCAGCGTTGGACAAAGAAATAAAAAAATTCTTCCTATTGTATGACGGTCCATATGAGGTTAGCCAAGTGAAAATGGAGAATGCGTATGTTTTAGTAGATTTGCAAACTCGAGAAATAAAGGGAACCTATAATGTGACCCAGTTAAAAAAGTATTATCTAGCTGAGTGATGATGGATGTATTTGTGAATATTAATATTTTCATACCTAAACAGACATTTTTATATTCTATTATTATAAATTGTTATTATTGTTTATACACACATTATGTATTTTATGTAAATGGACATTAAGATAGTTAAGAAAGAAATGTATTAGTTAAAACACCACCAAGACTAGAAATGTCATGTAATATAAATTATCAATTTTAATTTTAAAAGGAAATATTATACTTGTGATTCCCCAACTTTTCGGGCGGTCACGGCCTCACCGAACCTTGACCGTGGAATTGGTTTAGCTTTAACAGCTATGGTTGGGGCTCATTGCGTCACGTTCTGCCATAACTGGCCATAGCTGTTATCGTTGTAAAGGTGTACTTTGAAATTGATGGGGGGTGAAATTAAGGGGAATCACCAAACTATGAAACAGCGGCTGCCACTCTGCCCACGTAGGGGTAGCATAGACAGGTGGTAGAACCGTTTTAAGGGTGCATAATTATAGACAAGAATATGTCGATATTCAACAATGTTAAAACTTAATAGCGGAAGCAGAGACATGGAGAGGTAAAACCCTGCTCCAAAATATACAGTCTTTGTGGAAGCGAAAAGGCGCCACAGTCTTACACAATTTGCAATAGAGTGTGTGGCTGGGAGGTGGCTCAAATGAGCCACGAATGTAAATTTTATATATAAAAATGTTTTACTAATTCAAATTTGATCCTATAAAAACTGCTTGTGCTCTGTTAAATAACTAGCTGCTCAGACAAGTCAATACAAGTTGTTCGTGCTATAATTTTAAGTGTATTATTTTATTGTTGTACGTTAGATATAAGAATTGATAAAAATATATTTCATGCAATTTGCTCAATTTTGAAATGTGTTTACAATTAGCTAGGGATGTCAGCTGATCAGCTGTAGAATATCACTTAGGAATGATTTGCAATTTGTTCAAGCCAGTATAAATAACTAAATCACCAAAAGTAATGGAGATGAGATTATCAAAGAAAAGAGGTTCATAGTAAAAAGGTAAAATTTTGATTGAAACCGAGGAAAATTTTAATAGAACTTGAAAATGTAAAATTATAAAGTGTCTATTTGAATAATTTAAATGTCAATCCAATTGTTAATTATAATAATATTTTGTTAATTTTAAATGTTGTATTTTGTTATGTTTTTGCGTTTCAAGACTGAATTTTACAGTAGTTTAATGTATTCACAGATGTAACTTGTACATAACGTATGTAGGTCAAAGATCTGGACTTGACCCAGTTTTGGTCAGCTGATGGGTGGTGTTCTATACTAAACCAGTTTTGGCAAGGAAGCGATGCCAATGTTGTTTATTCATTAATTTAAATAAGTTCGAATAAATTTCCTATTGAGAAAAAATGTTATAAAATGTAAATTTTTGAATTTAAATTTTTTTGTTTTGAGAGAAAAAAAAAAATTTTTTTTGATGTTAATTTAACTGAAACTTAAAATTTGATAGGTAGGAATTAACAAGTACATGTGTGCGCCCAGTATTGCTGAAGGCGACCCAGTTTGCATATAAGGGGGAACAGATCGGTTGAGGATCTGGCATGATATAAGCCAGGGAGTGAGGATTTTGGGGGGTAGCATGTTAGAAGGTGAGGTGCACTGTGGTACTTGTCGGTTCGATTTCTCGGTGTTGGGATCTCTTACGGAGAAGTCCAGTGATCTCGTTCAGATGAGTCCATAGTCGCTGAGCCAGGGGGGTAGCTTACCCATGATGTGTTAAGAAATTAAAGGGGGGTTGTTGGCTCCATATCCTCACCGGTCCTCTTAGGGGTTTTGGCAATGAGATATCTTCTGTTTTGGCAGAAGATCTCTCATTGGGGGGGTATTGTAATGGGACAATTTTGAAGGAGGTATGTTTTTTTTTTTTATTTCATTTAATATCAACTATTGGGAAATAATCGGTTTGGACACCCTTTGCGGCCACCGAGACCACTAACACTTATTTGGACACCCTGTATACAATCCTGTACTGGTCCGTGCCTAGCGCACAACGATAACACCGTGGAATGTCAGCTTGTGCGCACATGCGTGTATCCTCCGTTGGGGAGAAGTAACAAAAACTTGGTGAATAACGCTCAACTACAATGGAATGTGGCAGTGCGTGTGCGCCCGTGTGCCGCTATCTGTACTCTCGACACCAAAGTCGATCACCGGAACCAGCCATGTGAGATGCCGCAGCCAATCACAGCACGAGCTGGCGGAAATGTTTTTTGACCAACGCACTTGTAGCGTCGTCAGTCAACAAAATCATCCATTCCCGGCCGGGACAAGGTTCGCAGTTCGCGACCCTTAAATTTTGCATTTTAACATATTCTGAAGTGTAACAGTAAAGTTGAAGATAAACAGTTAAATCCGACAGTGTAAACGAAGTTAGCAGAGTGTACAGCAAAAGTGAAAAATGTGACAAATAAACAGGACATTCGTATACATGCGCGACGCCACACGCGGTCAGCCGAAGGACTCTGGTTAAGTAGTCGACTCAAATCTAATTTCAATTATTTTTCAAATTCATAAAAAAAGGGGGGTTATAACTAAATTATAGGGAATTTTATAGTATGAGAGAGAGAGAGAGAGCAATATGGGTCGCTTTCATAATTTAGATACCATGGTTAGAATGTTAAGTGTTTAGTCATAAGTATCGCAACTATTTTCATTTCATGTATAACAAGTATCAATGCTTTCAAGCAAAGTTTTCGAATGAACCGCTAGTAAATTAAAATTAAACTGATATTCCAATAATTATTAACGATGTAATGTAAAAGAAATTGATGAAGAGGGAGTTAAAGTTTAATAATTAATATTAAAAAATTAAAAGTTAATAAAAAGTGTCAATTAAACACATTAATGTGTGTTTGTCATTGCATTGCCTGTTTTTCTCTGCCTAAGTACATCAGACGACACCCTGATAATTCGCTAAGAAGGTAAGTGATACCAATTAAAATTTTTTATTAAACAAGTAGAGTTTCAGTTGTTTACCCAGATTTCTAGATTTAAATATTTATATTAAAGCTCGTAACGCTTTAGAGTCCGCAACAAGGGTTGGGATGGGATAGGGATAGATTTTAGTGGGGAAGGGGCCGCCTTAGGTAGAATCCAGGGGGCAAATAAGGGAATTGAGTTTTTGGGTAGGGGAAACACGTATCCTATGTACAAAGGGTTAGAGAGTTTTTTTTTTTATGTATTGAGAGAAGGTGGCGAATTGTGTAAAGGGTAAGTTGGGGTTTAGAGTGTTCTGGGATTAGTAGATATTTTGGTAGAGATGGGTGTCATGATAATTGAAGTTGATTAATATTAGAGTCAGAGAGTAAAGTTTATGTATGCATACAGATCTAATACAGTAAATGAGAATAAATAATTTACATCACCCACAGTAGATTGAAATTGTTAAATAAAGTGATTTATGATAAAGATATAAAATTTTCATTTTTTTTAACCAGTGACAGAATCTTGATAAAATTTGAAAATAATGTAAAATTAAGAATTGTTTGTTTTAAATAATTTAAATATCAAGCTGATGATCATTTATATTAATATTTTGTAATTTTAAATATTTTATGTTATTATGTTTGTATTTCAAGTTAGGATATTACAGATGTTCAGTGTATTTTCAGAAAGCATACATAACATATGTAGGTCACGGGTTTTGGACTTGACCTAGTTTCGATCAGCTGATGAGGTCATACACCTACTAAGCTTGTATAGTAGGAAGTCAATTGTAATTTGTTTGTTTAATTAATTCAAACCAATATTTAAATAATTTTAAATATGAAGAAAACATTTAAATAAATTTAAATTTTTTTTTGAATTTTAAAATTTTTGAAAATTTTAATTTTTTTGAAAAAAAAAACTTGATTTTTCGCCTGCCAGCGAATGAATATTTTAGATAATGATTATTTTATTATGTGTGTATTTACCACGTTTTGTTGTTTTGTTAATTGTTTAGTTTACTGATTTCTTGTATTGAACTGTATTGTTAGACTAAGACATGTTAGGTTAAGGATTTGTTCAAGTAGAGAAAACTCTTAATTCAAGTCATTTTAAAGGAAACAAAAAATAATGAAGAGAATTTTTTTGAGCATATTATTTTTTTTTGAACTTTGAATTTTTTAAAAAAAAGACTTGTCAATTTTAAAGAATTTTGTAATTTTTCAATTTCACAATGTATCATGTAATGTGAGTATGTGTGAGCCCAGTATTTGCTAAAGGCAGCCCAGCTTGCAAAACAGGGGAAACATATCGGCGGAGGAGCTGGAATAATTTTAGCCAGGGATTGAGGATTTTTGGGGGTAGCATGTTAAAAGGCGAGGTGCGCCGTGGTGCGAGTCTGCTCGATTTCTCGGTGTTGGGATCTCTTACGGAGAAGTCCAGTGATCTCGGTCAGATGAGTCCATGGTTGCTAAGCCAGGGGGGTAGTGTACCCATAAGTAGTAAGAACCAGGGGGTTGTTGGCACCAGTTCCTCACCGGTCCTCTTCGGGGTTTGTCGATGAGATTTCTTCTGTCGTGAACAGCAGAATTCTCATCGAGGGGGTATTGTAGCGGGTCAATTTTTGGGTGTTTTTATTTTTACCGTATGGGGCAAGTACATTTTTATTTCTTTCATTTTGGTGCGGGCTTGTAAAAAGAAGTTGTGAAAATTATTGTGTAACGAAATTCATTCCATTATAACAGAACGGTGTTAAGGAACAGTTCTAAACAAAAGCATCGACACAGTTTGTTGTTGAGCAATGCGGCTGAAGAATTCACCCCACAAAATTCTAAGAACTTTGCATGTGTGTCGACGCACGGGCGCGACTACCCACGCAAGCGCTCCCAGTGACCCTCTGGCCGAAAAACTCAAGATGGCCAAAGCAAGCGAATTATTCATCATCTTCTCCAAGATTAACCGGAAACATTGGTAAGAGACCGCCTACTATCAATGACGTCAGCAGAGCCAAAGCCAATATCGTACTTGGGTACCCGGAATACAACTTCCATATTCCATATATAAAATGGTTAGCTCCCAACAACTGAGCTTGAACGACGACGCAAAGCGGGTGGCAGTGAACGGCAGCTTCCCACCGCCTATGCCAGTCGACATTGGTAAGAGACGCGAGACAGTCAACTAGAAACCAAGTTCGCTAACAGACGCTGATCACGTTGTGCGGACCCGGTCGGGTCGAACTTTTAAGTATGAATACCTAAATAAAATAACGCCGTCATACCGACCGGGACCAGAGTAATTAACGGATGTAACAATATTATAATTGGTGCAGTAGAATTGGGAAGTGACGACAGTGAAATAACGGACCGTGGACTCGGGCAACAAAACACGTGTTCGGTCGGCTGTGAACAGTTAATCGACTTACCACGAATAAAAAATATAATTTCGTAAAACAAAACATTAAAGGGGAGTATATTAAATTGTATGGATGTGTGTATGGGCAAAGCTGGGCGGCTTTCGATAGTGTAAGAAATATATGAGGGTAAGGCCTATTTAACCATTTAAAATGTTTTGTATTATTTTTTGTGTGCTTTGTATTAAGGAGTTCCGTCTTATGTAAGTAAAAATATTCATTTCATAACATAACCATGTGTTAGACTAAGTTATTTCGTCATTACCACTTCCTCATTTCTGTGTTGAAAAAATTCGTCTAACGGATCGGAATCTTTCTGAATTATTAATTGGGTGTGTCAGATTGCTAAATTGTCCGTTTTTATTAAGGTAAAGTGTAAAGGTCTCCATATCTGTCCTTCAAAGATATAGGTGGCGACTCTGGGCTTCTGGTAAAATTTCTGCAGCAGGTAAGTAATTTAAGTCCTGGTAGTGGTTTTTTTATTTTTATATTTTGGCATAAATTTTTTAACGTTACACCTTCAAAAACGTATTACTGCTTTTGTGTTTACAGCTTACTACTTTTCAAATAGTTGTGTTACAGTAACATTAAATATATTTGAACTATCATTTAGAATTATTGTACTTTTAGTTAGGGAGTGAATTATCCTGTTATTTGTTTATTTGTAGCTGTCTATTCACAATGTCTCTTTAAGGGTCACCGAAAGAAAAAAAAAAAGAAGTTTTGTTGTTCACAGTGAAGGTCTCGAAATAATTAACAATATATCTGAAAAATGTGATCAAGAAAACCAACGGAACTCAACTGGTATACCCACTGAATCAAGCAAGCAACGAGCTGCGTATTACTGTAATAAATCGGAAGGGTTTGTTAAATACTTGAGAAAGCAAACGAAATACAGTCCAGAAGGAAAAATCTCCACACTGGGAACAAACTAACACATGTGAGAAAAGAAAACTTTTTCTTGATGATTTCGATAAGTATGTAGTTAAGAAATATTGTTCAGAATGTTTTATAAAAATCAAAACGTTGTGCCCACTTAAAAAAAAAAAACTCCTACCTATAGTGAAAGAAAGAATCCATTTCCCATAGGGCGCTAAAACATTAACGCGAATGCTTAAAAGTGTGGGATTCAAGTGGAAGAAATGTAAAAGTAAAAGAAACGTGTTAATCGAAAAACCAGAAACTGTAATGATGTGTTACAAGTACCCTGTGCAAACTAAAAGTTTTCGGGAATCTGGGAGAAACATGCTTTTTTTTTAGATGAGAGGAAAGTGAGCATTGAATGAACGTAGACAATGTAATGTGAATCGGTATTTCTCAATAGTAGCTGTTTGTTTACAACCACTACATATGCACTCTCACATGTCCTCTCAGGGAAATAAAGAGTTCAGTCTAAAGCAGTGGTTCCCAAACTTATCAGTCCGTGGACCCCCCAAAAATTAAAACTTTCACGGACCCCGTCTGAGTTATGAAATAAAACAAACAGTAAATATGATACAAACTCTTATGTTTTAATTAAAATGAATTAAAATAAAAATTCTCTTATTTGCAAAATTATAATATTAGTGATATCAAAAATAGTTAAATGTTAACAACGAAACTGCTTTTGAACAATTAGCTATGCAATATTAGGTTTAATGTCTGATAATTTCAATATTAAGTCACTCTCGACATCAAGTTTATTTCTTAACTTTACCAAACTCGGCTCTATCTTTACAGCCACATGTGCCGAAATACAGCTACTTAGGCATAAAACCAGCTACACGGGAAAATGTTTTGCTTAGATACAGTGCTTATATGTGGACTAAAACAGCACGATCAGTTCTGCGTTGATGCAGTGCTTTAGTTAGTTTGGCTGACAAACAGATCTGCTACACGACATGATTTAAAGATATTATTAAAGCCATTAGTTTGAAATTACTTTTACAGTTACAATTAGTTTGAACAAAAAAATACTGGAATCTTCTACCAATTGATTTAAGATTCTAAAATTTACATTTTAGACTATATAAAAAAAAAACCAGAGAAAATTATGGTATATTCTATTTTTTCTTAAAAGTGCCCCCTGAAACACTGTAGTGGACCTCCAGGGGTCCGCGGACCCAACTTTGGAACCACTGGTCCAAATCATTACATAGTTTAGATCTTAAACTCAAAAACCTCACAGCTATTCATTAGGTAATTTTAAGAAAGGAACGAAGCATTATTAAAATACATTTCTTGTTCACATGTATAGTATTAAATAAAATACAAACTGTTTATAATACAAAAATAGTCTATATACAAATACAAACTTTTCATCATTTCCTCTTGACATTTTGTGTTTCCTTCCAGAATTCTGTTTTGTGCCCGCTGGAAAACTAGAGAAAAGCGAGGTAAAATAATGGCAATTCTGTCCAAAGTCTTCATTCCATCTTCTCATTTCTTTTAAATATACATTACACATATTCTTTTGTACGACTATTCCCTAAAATTAAAAAATAATGCCTATTACATTATAACCATAGTAATTTTAAAAAATGTATTTTGTAAAAACATTATGTAACAAATGGACTCTTGAGTGGAGGGGTAGGACTTAACATAGGAATTAACATACATATGGCAGGCTGAACACAACTCAAGCAAAGGTATAAGTAAAGTTGAGGTGTGTTCGACCTGTCTTCCTTTGCTGAATGGATTTCTACTCAAGAAGGCATCCGGTGGGTGGCCAAAACGTTTGTAAAAATATGAATCATATTGTACGCAGTTGACCACGGCCCATCAGCCTGGTAGTTTCCAATTTTATAATTGTCATCTCAAAAACAAGTTTCCCTGATTAAGAAAAAATAAAAAAACCATGTAAAAATTAAAAAGAAAACTATACTTTTATTCAAAAAATGTATTTATTTTTCAGTATAACCTCCAGCCTTGTCAATACACTTCCTGAAGTATAAAAAAAGTTTTTCAATTCCTTCTTTGAACCACTGCGTGCCCAGATTTCGAAGCGAGGTGTTAACTGTCTGTTTCACTTCCGTATCCCTTTCAAAGTGTTGTTCTCCCAGGTGCTCTTTGAGATGGTGGAACAGATGGAACTCACTTGGAGCCAAATCGGGTGAATATGAGGGATGATCGAAAATCTCCCATCTAAAGGACTCCCAACAAATTTTGCATGACTTGTGAGGAATGAGGACGTGCGTTGTCATGGAGAAAAACTTTGTTGGTCAACAAACCGGGCCATTTCCACTTTATCGATGATCACAGTTTTTTTAGAGTCTTGCAATACCTTTCTGAATTTTGTCAAGGATGATGCGTCCATCCTCCATGACAATCGACTTAACAGTGCCAACAAGAGCTGGATTCTCAGTTGATGTTGGTGGTCTTCCACCACGCTGTTAATCATGCATATTCGTTCTCCCTTTCAAGAATGATGTATGCCTCCTGCGGACCATTTGAATGCTTATGTTCCTGGGTCTGTACACAGAAACTAAGTGACGATGAATTTCAGCTGCTAATTAATTTTTGCAGCAAAAAACCGAATCACACTACTCACTTTGCAAATGTTCATGATAAAAATTTCGTATTGTTATTACATTATGACGCAACGGATGAGGTTTTGACACTACTGCCACTACACACAAATAAAAGTTTTCCAACCTTCGTCAGCCTGCTTGGGCAATTCCCCTTTGAAAAAAAATAGGGAAATTTACTACTGAGATGACCCTCGTAATAATGTTGACTTCAGGCTATCATAAAGGTTGAATCTATGACAACCTTTGCAATAGATCATGTAGTAACAATAAAAGCATATGATTTGGTGGAGCCATGTTACTGTATGTCTGGGACTGTGATTTAGGCATAACATTTGAATGGGTAGTTGGAGTGTTGAATTCACAGCAGAATGTCTCCTGTTACTCTGACATTACATGACAGTTTACAGTTTTCATTTTACATGCTTAAACAAATTCTTTCTGCAAAACATATGATACATTATTCTTTATTGACTCATTTCGACACTGCACTATCTTCTTCCCCTCTTCAAGGACTAGGTTTTATAAACCTGTTCCGGCACCCATCTCATCCTCGGACAATCCACGTCTCTTCTACCATTGGCTTTATAGTTCAGTGCAGCTTTCGGCAATTGATCCTCTGTCATCCATTGCAGATGATCCCACTACTGACTTCTGTAAATTTAAATAATTTCATTTATGTCGTTTACTGCGAGTTCTGCTCTGATATCTTCATTCCTTATTCTATCTTGCAATGTATAATTTAAAGTATTTTAAAGAAACTGCATTTCAGCAATCTGAACTTGCTGCATTCCTTTTTTTGTCATGACCCACGCCTCACTCGCATAAATCAATGTGGGTATTGCAATTGTCTTATAAAATTTAAACCGTGTGCTGTGTCTTGTTTTATTTATAAGATTTATATGAATCATACCACAAATATTCCTAAATTTGTTTATCTTCTCTGTTATATCACACTCAGATTAATAGCTTACGACACAGCCGAGATGTTTGAAACGGCTCACTTGTCCATTGTTTATTAACTATATTAGTTCTCACTGGATATTTACCTTTAAAGGCCAAGGTTTTGGCCTTTCTTACTGATATTGCCAGTGAGTACTCTCTAGCCACTTCTTGTAATTGAAACATAGCTCTTGTAAATCATCCTCATTTTCTTGAATAAGAACTATGTGCTCCGCATGTAGCAGGGAACCTATACAAATTGATTTGTTAAGCTGTATTCCCAACATCACTATGGATTTCCATGCTCTCAACATGTCGATCACTGCATTATCTTTAGTAAAATTATGTTCCGGGCTGTTGGGCCATGGTCCTCTTTTTGTAGATCTAAACGTTTCTACTGAAATTGCAGCAGTCATCTTCAGTGGTCTTCTGTTCTGTTCCTCTGGTGACTAAATGACGATGTGACCTCAAACTGTCGCATTATATAGCCATCCAGATGTGGGTTGCTATCAGATTGACTGAAAGCTTGGCCAATCCTGTTGCTTGCCAGTGTCAACAACGACATTATACGTTATACCCATGGTAACAATTCGTCTAACAGCTTCAATAATTTGGCTGGGAAGTTTTCCAGTATCCGGCATACAGCCCTGACCTCTGACTTAGCATCTAATGATTTTCATGTAAAAAAAAAAACTTTTTAGGTGGCAGTCCCTTTAAAAACTGACGATGAGATGGATGAAGTTGTCACTGATTGGCTTGAGAACTTGGCGGCAGCAGAGTAAAACAGAAGAACAGATAACCTTGCACTGTGCTACGATAAGTATTTGAATTTATGTGGATAGTACGTAGAAAAGTAGTTTAAGTTGTCCTAAATAAATAAATAAGTAATAAATAAATTACAGTGGATGCCCTCTTAAATGGTCAGATCAGGACGGGGACAGGGGGGGGGGTTCTGCCGGTTGACAAAATGGCCAGTTAAACTGAACTTTATTTCAAACTGAGTTTTAACTCTGATTAAAATGTTTTAATACTGTTTACTTATGTGAAAAAGAATAATATTAAATTGCAATCTATGTATTTTTTAGTAAAATACTGTAATAAGTTATGAGTAGCTCAACATTAATTAAATACAGACACAACATTAATCTAATAAACACTTGGTGAAATAAAATAATAATTATTACATATATGATACTGAACAATACTCCACATTTCAGTTACAATTTAAAAAATCCATGATTGTTTTTTGCTTCTTAGTTTTCAATGAATTTTTAAAAGCGTAGTCATACCACTTTCTCATAAACGTGACATCAATAGCAGATGTCTCACCTTGTTGTTCAACGTATCGCACAGCCAGCTGTAATGCTTCCAATGCATCTTTGTGACTGACTTTTCCCTCACTGTCCGCTTTTTCTTTTTCTTCTTTGATCACATCTTCATCAATATCAGTTTGTTGGCAGACACCACTTATAATTTCCTCATCAGCCAAAGTTTCATTTTCAAGCTCTTGACCACCAGTTATCCATTATTTGACGTCTCAAATAGCATCAGCAAAGTCACGAATTCACTTATAGTAGTAATAATGTCGATTATTACTTCACATCTTCACTTTGATAAATCAACCACTAAACTGAAACTGACTACAAACGTAAAATAAATAAGTGCAAATCATGCAAGATTTGACATGTCGGTGAGCCGCTCGGTACCATATGAGTCATTGTTTATCTCACAGCCAGGTGGCCGGTTAAAGGGCACCCATTGTACATAGTAAATAAAAATAATTAATAAATTTTTTTGTAATCAAGACTTCTGAATTTTGTATAAAAAAAATAAATTTTTTAACACGTTCTTTAATTATATATAAACAGAAATATATGGACAAGATTAAGGAAATTTTGTTGCTATTATATATTAACTACATTATATGTTTTACATGTGATCCTCTTCAGTAAACACAATCAAGACAACCCAACATTACAAGAGATAAAAGCTTTTATTTTTACACATATACTGCAAAAGAAGTTTTTTTTAATATTTTGGCTATAGTTAATTAATTTGCAGTTAACACAAACACAATTGATGACAATCACAATACTTGCATAACCTACAGAACTTCTTGGATTTTATTGTCCATGACGTGTCTGTTGATTAACTAATTGTAAGTATAGTTTTACTGACTCGGAACACAAAGTTGTAGAGGTTTTTAATGTTGAAGAAGGGTAGTGTGTGATTATAGGGGATGTGTACGTCTTTATTTTTGTTACAAGGTCTGTGTTGTTTTTTACTGCAATGTTGTTGTCTACTTGTGTGTGCTGCCTGATGACTTTGTCTAAGTGTTTTGCAAGTTTGTATGCAAGGGCATTCAGTCCATCATTGTTTCCCGAGTCAGCAGTATTATACGTATAATTAGCTACTGAACTTCATTATAAAATAATTCTTACCTCTGAAGACAAGTTTGTTTTCTTCACTAACAGTCTAAAGCTGTAAAACATTACTCCTGCTTATTTATAGCACATTTCACAAAATGTTTCCACTGTCCTATAATTTTTCTGAAAAAACAAACAAACATGCTGAATTTCTTTCAATTACGTATTAAAAAAAAATATGAAAAAGCACACATGTTGACAGTATCAATACAATGGGGGGGAGGGGCGTAAAGCCTGTGAGCAGTTACAGGAGTACATGAGGATCCAAAGAAAGAGGCTGTACATGTAGAGTTAGAGACAAATACACAAAAAACATAGGTATTGATGATGAAGATAACATGTAGAAATCGACAAAAATGGAACAGATGGAAATGATATGATCAAAGTGGTAAAGACCACTGTATACGAGGTCTTAAATAGCTTATTACATAATGTGACTCCATTTCCACCTCTTAGAGAAAGCAGTGAGAACTGATTGTGAGGACTTTGGCAGAGACCTTGGATACGTCTGAACCTACAGGGCGTGTCTGATAAGTCCGGACAAAATTCAATTTCAATTTAACGCTATACTTACTTTAGCACACCTTGTTGTTTGCGGGCGATCAGGCTATTCTGTCGGACTCTGAAAACAGATTACAGATGGGGATACATTTGTTAAATCGAATCTGCACAGACTCTGGATTGCAGATATCTACACGTAAGACCATCACGCAAGGTGATGGCTTTCGTGAAACTGATCCCGTACAGGCAAAAATTGTTATAGATGCTACTGTCCTGGAACAAGTTAGCAATTTTGAATACCTGGGCTACAGTGTGTTTTATAATGCAAGCAACGACGATATGAATAAGTTGCATACGTTCAACCTTATGTGCAGGACCACTAGGCGAACCCTTAAGTCAGCAAGTAAAGGAACACGCCTAAAATTCTACAAGGTGATGGCTCTTCCCACATTTCTTTACAGGTCTGAGAATTGGACTTTAATGAAAGGCCAGGCCAGTCACATGCAAGCGGCTGAAATGAGATTTCTCAGGCACATGGCAGGGTATACTCTCCATGATCAATAGAAGAAACGCAGACATGCGGCAGGAAGGAACTGAATATTATGAGTATACTTGACAGGATCGCCCAGTATCGGCTCAATTGGTAGGAACATCTTTGCCTAATGGACGACTGCCGCATCCCCAAACAACTCTGGAACTATAAGCAGAGTGCACGGAGAGGTGTGGGACGTCCAAGGAAGCGCTGGAGTAACCAGCTCTAATCTTTGCCTATTTGAGAATGGAACAAACCAGCCTTGGTTTAATCTGTGAAGATGATGATGATGATGATTATGACTTGACTTTAGCAGTAGTTGATTGTTGGTGCTCAGGTAAGCCAAATGTACATGTAAGGCCTCTATTACACTACGCACCTGACTGCATGCAACTGACTTCAAGGCTACGTGAAAAACACTGTTTTTTGCAGGGTAGTAAAAACAGGCTGCAACTGCTCTGCAATCAGTTGCAGAGTGTAAGTGTGTTGTCTATACTACTAGTATAAAGAAGTGAAGTTTCTTTCATTGTCTGGGCTAACCTCAGAAACTACTAATCCGTTTAAACAATTCTTTCACCACTGTGTTCCTTGAAGTTTGAGGATGGTTTTAGACACAAAGAAGTGATAACTTCAATAATTTTCAAGAACAAAACCTTAACACAGTCCCGTGTCATGAAATTTCTTTGTTAATTTGTGTGTAGTGAAATTTTCAGAATGCAATACACTTTCATCTATAAAAGATAGCTATATGGTGTCAAGCGAATGAAATTTAGAAAAAAATACTACTTATATAAGCCAGTGCAGTTAGATTACTTATGAACAAGGCTTACAAGTAACAGATGAAGAAATAGAACATCAATTGATGAAATCAAGAAGAATTAATGGATGCATGAATAACATTATATGGAATAATAAATACCTCACACAAGAAGCAAAAACTAGAGTTTACAAAAGCACAATAGGTCCAGTAATATCCTATGCATCAGAGACCAAGAGAGATACAGCAACAACTCAAAAAAACAACAAACTATAGAAATTACTATATTATGGAGGGTACTAGGAAAGACGAGGTAGAATAGGTTGCCAAACAATAGTACAGTGGGGTCGTGATTAACCGAGGTAATGTGGACCGAGACCTCCTCGGATAATCAAAAAATCGGAAAAAACGGAAGGTTCAAAAAAAAAATTGCATTATTATAAGCTCTTTTTTCTATTGCACCTATTTGCTGTAATACACGTAATTGCTTCATATGGTAAGTGATACTTAGCCGCTACTTTGCCACAAAAACATTTAATAATTGGAAAAAAGGAAAAATAAGAAACTGAGCCGATAGTATGACTCATGTAATCCTTTATTAATTAAACTAAGGGGCAAAAACAGTAACGTACAGCTCTCGTCACATTAATATCTTAAACAATTAAAACTCATAATTTCTTAAAAAAGTCTTTAACAGTTTTTTGCTTGATAGCGCCTCTCTTCTTTGCCGCCATATTGCGCAAACGCCACAGGACCAGAATGTCAGCTGGTGACGTGTCTTCTTGTTGCTCGGCATACAACAAAACCCTCTCAATTGCACTTAAGCCGTCAGCGTGGCTTATCTTATTGTCCACAGTAGGAGTGTCGTCTTCTTCATCATCATCACTGTTTTTATTTTAAGTAATCAAATTTACAATGGCCTCTTCGGATAGTTCACATTGTTCATCGTCATTTACCCAGTTATTAACGTCTTGATTCGTCACTGCCTCAGTAACTGGTAGCTGATTTAGAAGTTCCACTAGTTCTACATCATCTTTATTTTCTTCATCGTCGTTTGTGTTATCACTTTTTGGGGAAATGTTTTTCCAGCTTTTCAGGACAGTGAAGCATAACAAGTTAATTAAAGGTTTAAAATATCGAAAATTGTATTACCTACCTTTATTGGTAGTTGACCAAAGTATCGTCTGGTGTACTCAGCAGAGAAAAACAGATGAATGTAATTGATAAATACATATTTATATGTTCACTTAACACATTTTTATTTCATCTTACTTTGTCATCAAATACCACCATAACTCCCACATCAACAATTTCGTCTTTCTCTTACGTTACATTGAAAATAGGTTTTGAAATATACTTAACCCTATTTATTAAACTAGACTATCTCTATCGTAAAGCAACCCAGCTTGCTCACTCACTCATTCATTCATGCTTTCTACTCCAGTTATTTGGATTTAAAACACGAAATCTATATTGTGAAATTTGGATAATAGATTCGACGTGATACAATACGTTTGTGAGCGTCGTCACTGTTAACCACGTGGTGCGTCCTGCATTTTCATCACACTATGTCCCAAAAAAGGTTATTGTTTTAATTTCGAAAAAGGTTCACTTGATCTTAACTCGGTTCACTGTTGATTTAAACTTTTTACATTGTTTTACACATCTTAAACACACAATTTGCTGGTCGGCCGACCCTAATTTGCTCGAGCAATGTTTTATATGACCGCACGGTCAGGAGTTGTAAGTCGACTAACTGACGCTACCCTAAGCGTCACTACGGCTACATCCACTACATGTTCACCAGCTTGCGCTCTGATTCGTTGATAAAATCACATGATATGGTCATTAGTGAAATTACAGTTTCCTTTCTGGGAGCGAGTCTGGGTAATGTGTCACAGTCCAGAGGCTCGCTAAACAATTCATGCTTTCTTCCAACGGAGGCGCAATCATCCGCGCACAGGTTCGCATTCCAACGCCTTAAGAAACAGTGCTTATTGCAGGGCGCTGACAAAATGTGCGTCTTGATGCCCCGACAAAGAGTGCTTACTGTTCAAAACTGAGGCCCTGTTTGAGTAGACCTTATGTTACATTTATAATTACAATAAAAAAATAAAACCCCTCAATTTGTCCCGTTACAATAGCCCCCCCCAATGAGAGGTTTTCTGCCGAAACAGAAAAACTCTCATTGGTAAACCCTAAGAGGATCGGTGAGGATATGGTGCCAACAATCCCCTTTTACTTTCTAAACACATAATGTTTTTAAACACATACATTACAACAGTAGATTCTTTCACATCGTCCTATGATTCTGCCAGCCAATAAATCACATCTTTTAGGTTAATTTGTTTCAGACTTTCAACAACTGTTTTACCATCTTCTAAATCATCAAGCAAATGCCTCAGTAGTCTCTTTCGATAGTTTCTTTTCAAGTTTTCCAAAACCCCTTGATCTAGGGGCTGAATAAGGGACGTTACATTGGGAGGTAAAAAGAGGGCCCAGATGTCATCTCCACTGACCAATTCACACTCGTCGGGATGAGTGGGAACGTTGTCCAAAATTAAGAGTGCCTTACGGGGCAGATTATTTTCATCACAAAATCTTTTTACACTCTGCACAAACTGTTCATGAAACCATGACTTGAAAATTGAGGAATCCATCCATGCTCTTTTTTGGTTAGTGTACTTAACAGGAAGATTGTCAACATTCACATTTTGGAACGCTCTTGGTTTTTTTAATTTGCCTATTAGCAAGAGTTTAAGCTTGTGGTCACCAGATTTATTTGCACATGCCAAAACTGTTACTCTTTCTTTGCTTCGTTTGTAGCCAGGAGCTGACTGTTCTTGCTGCGCTGCAAGAATCTTGGTGGGCAACATTTCAAAATTCAAGCCCGTTTCATCACAGTTATAAAACTGCTGTGGGCCAAGATGTTTTTTTTTAATGCTGTCTAGCTTGTCAACAAAGGAATCTACTGCACTGCCGTCAGCTGACAATATTTCACCTGTAATATTTAACTGCCTCACGCCATACCGCTTTTTCCAACGATCAAGCCAACCGATGCTTGCTGTAAATTCCTCTTCTCCATCTTTGAAGCGATTGAAGAATTTCAATGCCTTGGATTGTAACATTGGACCAGACAAGGTACTTCCCTTCTCTCTCATCTGTTGAAACCACAAAAACAACGCCTTCGATATCTGTTCATATTCACTATTTTTCATTGTTTTTCTCTTCTTTGAGACAGTTTTTATTTCTTTGTGCCCAGTCATTTGTGCACGTTGAGACACCCACTCTTCAATTTGCACCCTTTTTCTTCTCCAGTCTCCGACAGTCACTTCACCAACGCCTAAATCACTTGCCACTTTTTTAATGGTTTCACCGCGATCTAATCGTTCGATAGCACTGAGCTTATCTTGCAGTGATAAAACCCAACTTTTCTTTTTTCGCTCATTGCCAAACAACCAACCAACGAACCTTTGTACAACCAAATTACGAGAAACCTTAATACAAAGCACAGCTACTCATACTTCACAGTCGATTATATTTTAACAGCGCGATGATTGTCAGCAAACTAACTCAGGTCAGGGAGCTTGAGCAGGGGACGGTAGGAAGTGTGAGTCATGCAGTCAAGGTCGCTGTGTACAGTCTGGTGTCAATTAAAATGTCGCGTAGTGTCTGGTGCGATGTAAGAAATACAGTTACAATAACAGAGATTTCATTAATTCTTGGTTTAGGCTCGGATAACACGGAAGCTCGGTAAATAGAGACTCGGTTAATCGTGACTCCACTGTATAAGAGAAATGAGTGATGTAACAGATATTAATTGCGATTCTTAAAATTATTATTAATGGCGCAATATAATCATTACAAATTATAAGATTTCAGCATCTTTTATTGCGGTTGAGAATAACTGTATCAGCCAATGAGTAAAGATATTTCCACAATTTGGTATAGGAATGTCCGAAGGTATGTAGAAAGACACAAAAGGTGATGAGGGGGTGGGCAAGGATTGGTGTGCGGTTGGCCGCACCTCTTGGGGATTGACACGTGACTTGGCCGTGCTCTACACATTTGAACTCCCTATATAAGGAGAGCCTGCCTTGGTGGCTTCGTTGTTTATGTTGCAACCACAGGAAGAATCCTTCTTTGATGTAACTGTGAGTAGTGTTTTATTATTATTATAGCACTATATTTTGTAACTAAGGTTTGGATTTTTTGATGATACCTATTTGTTAGTGATAGACTTATCTTTGTATTAATTTATTGTTCGCTTGAAGACAACCTCTGATTCTATAGAGGTTGAAATGTCGTGTTTATTAATTTTTAGCTTACGATGGCTAATGTCCGAAATCTTATAATTTGTAATGAGATATTAATTGATTGCAAAAAGAAGAAGGATATGGGATGAACACATATCAAGAATGGATGATACAAGGCTAGTGAAAAATGCAAGAGATAGCCAAACAAACACTAAGAGGGGCACTGGTCGGCATGGAAGTTAAAGAAGAAGAAGAAATAAGTAAAGTGACAGTACATTTTACACTTACTTTTTTTGTACGTCTTCACTGGTAGTGCCGGGTGGTGTTGAAGAACTTGCTTCAGTTACTCCAACTGTTTCATTACCACTGTCCTTTTTATCATATTTATTAAAAATTACCGGACCCGCAAAAGCTTTTCTCTTCAACTTTTCTCTTAACTGTCCTACTGAATCTGTAAATAACAATGTAGATTGTAATCACAGTAAATAAATACACAATGTAAATACCAAGTACAAAAATGATACTTTACAAAAATTATTTATAGCCTACTTGTTGGAATTTAAGCCTCTGAATGACATTTATACGAGGGGTATTTGATAAGTCCGTGCAAAAATAAAGAGACACAATTTTTCGAGAAACATCTTTTTTATTTCTCAACATAATCTGCCTTCAACACTATACACTTAGTCCAATGATGCTCAAGCATTTCGATCCCGTCCTTATAGTATGATTTATCGAAGTCTTCAAAATACGCAGATGTCTCTGAAAATAATTTCATAATTTTGTATAAATCTCTTTCCAGCAAGCCACTTGTTCAAATTTGGAAACAGATAATAGTCCGAAGGTGATTATTCTGGCGAGTAGGAGGGATGCAGAAGAATTTCATAGCGTAATTCAAACAATTTTGCTGTCACAATCGCAGAAGAATGAGCTAGTGCACTGACTTGGTGAAAAAGAACCTTCTTTTTCGTCAGATGTGGTCGGTTTTTTTCTTTTCTTCCTCGTTTAGACGATCCAGTAGAGATGCATATATTATCCAGTTATCGTTTTACCCTTCTCCAGAAAGTCAATTAAGATTATGCCACGAGCATCCCAAAAGACATTGGCCATCACCTTACCTGCTGACGGAACGGTTTTTGCTTTTTGAGAGTACATTCTCCTATTCCAACCTACTGTTTTGACTGTTCCATGGATTCAGGTTGGTAGTGATGTATCCAAATTTCATCAACTGTTATCAAACGCCACAAAAATTGTGTTGAAACAGCTCCAAACCATCTTTAGAAATGTTTATTCGTTCACACTTTTGATCGATTGTGAACAAACGTGGCAGCCATCTTGTGGAGAGTTTTTACATATTTAAATGTTCATGTAAAATATGATGCACCTGTTCATTTGAGATGCCTACTGTCTTAGCAATTGCATGCACTTTCAATATTCTGTCTTCCATCACCATATCATGGATTTTTTCAAGATTTTCTGCAGTTGTAACCTGAATAAGCCGTCCAGAATGTTCAGTGTCATTTGTGCTCACTATGGAAATAACTAAACAATTTGTAAACTGTTCTAGTTGATGGAGGTGACTCACCGTAATATTGATCCAGCTTGGATTTAGTTTCCTGTGCGGTTTTGCCTTTCAAAAAGTAATGTTTCATTACCATAAACAAAATTCTCTTTCATCCATTTTTTGCAAATCACAATACTTGGTAAATTTAAACGATTGGCAACACCAGAATTATGAATGTACGTGACTGAAACGTGGTGTACAATCCTAGTGGAGATGCAAGAAACTAATAATGGCGTCATTTATACATTATGAGCACCATCTATTGACTTTGCACGGACTTATCAAACACCCCTCGTACATCTGAACCATGTATATGTTACATGTTAGTTATGTTATATGTTAGTTGGCGTGCATTTTAACTTAATATGTGCTGCAACACAATTAATATGACTAATTGAATGAGCAAAGTGAGTTCTCAGTTTTAACTCGACCATCTGGCATTTGTCTGTTTGTCTATTTGGGGAAATTTCTTATGATGACTTTTGAACACATTAACCGATTTTCATAAAACTTGGCACCCATATCCATACATATCACCTACTACAAAACCCTAATATTTTTTAGACTGACCCCCCCCCCCGCCATCCAAAAAAGGGTGGCAAGGGTTAATATTAAAAAAAAAGTTACCATGCCTATATATTAAATTAAACAGAATTCTAACCTCAGTGTGAATATAGTGTTCAATTTGGAAATTTCACAATTTTGGGGCACCAGGGTTCAAGAAAGTGTACCAAAATTTTGGAAAAAAATCGCAAAAATCCAAGTGATATATCAAATTAAAGATAATTTTAACCACACTCAATGTTTAGATTTTAAAATTTTAGGACAGCAAAAAATGTATTAAATTTGTGAAAAACTTCATGTTGAACATCAGAATAAAGGAAATGATGTTTACCCAAATCCAAATATAGTGCTTGGTTTGAAAATTGTCATCTTTAGGGGCATCACAAGCAAAAAATGGAAGTCAGAATTTTGCAAAATTTGTAAAAGTTTGAGCAAATTGTGCAACTCAGGATGATTACTAGTTAACAGAATTGAACAAGTGCAGCTAGTTCTCATTTTTAATATGACTGCTGGTTGGGAATATCTGTATGTTAGTTTGGGAGTATGTCCTATGATAAGTTTTGAATGCAGCAACTGATGTAAACTTTCATAAACCTTTACCCTACAGAGCCCTATTGTTTTTTAAATTGATCAGGCAGGCAGTGGGCTAACATGTGAAAGGCTGAAAAAGAGTTTGAATTGTTGCCTTAGGCTTTCACAGGCAATGTCATAGTTATTAACACTTTCCAGGCTATCAGGCCAGTGGCAGGTCATGATTCTGACAGTTGGGGGTTCAATGTCTGAATGTTTCTAGTAAAGTAAGAGCAATTTATCCCATTACAAAAAACACACGGAAAATGACTATTGTATAAGTAATAGTAGGTTGTGTTCGTGCTATTTGTAAATTATTCTAAAGATGTATAGTTAAAATAGTAGGGTAGTTAAATGCCTACCTTATTTTGGAATCACATATTTTGTGGATAAATTGTTCAAGACCCAGTTGTTGCGCTGCTCCCAGCATCTTTTAGACTTTGTGTTGCACTGTTTTTTGTTGAAGTTGCTAAATGTTTATATAAAAAAATCCACCCTTCTTTCCTTTTTAGCACCAAATTTATCAATAACACTATCATTGAAATCTACAAGTTGGCGAACTAATTCTTTCTTCATTGACAGCAAAGCAGTATTTTATTTGAATTTAAGACTTTACTACACATATTTTTATTCCAGAATGTATGTAATAGAGAAATCTGACACAAAACTGTAAGTAAACGGATAAATCATATGGTAAAAATTATAATGACGGTGGTATTAAAATGATGACATTCTCGGTCAGGGCGGTTCGTCCCTCATTAGAACTATTTGTCTCTGTCGCTAAACTGGAATGTTAGCGACAGTTCAATGTAATATTGCGTATAGTGAGTTCCCCTCCAAAGTTCTCTACATAGCCTCGGAAGTGCTGAGAGCTGCTTTGAACCTCGAGCTGTAATAGCGAACAATTCGCTTATTACGTGAATCGATTATTGGTCAGTCAACACGATACATTTCACACATCTCGTTATTTAAAAACCGAAAGAAATCCTTAACAATATTTAAATTATTTAGGGGGGGTTCAATGAACCATTGAACATTATGGACGAGCTGCCACTGTATCAGGCCATGGTCCAATGTTAGAATTAGTAAACATTTCAGCCACTCCATCGGTGGCCATCTTCAGTGTTGGAAGGACTGAAATACTGACAAGGTCTCAGTCAGTAAAACCACAGTACTGTGGCTAAGGCTGGGGGCTAATAAGGACCTCAAATATATAACTAGTTATATATACCCAGAAGCATATATAACTTTTCCGTGCAGATACAGAAGCATGCTGCAATCGCAATGAATTGGCTGGGCCATGGCAAACCAATAGTGTCATGCCTTCTTGTAGTTGGCTGGAGTGGTCAGCGACAACTTGGTGGAGACTCCAAAAAATATATTGGTATGGAGTAGGGATGAGCATCGCCAGAAAACCATCGATGTTAACATTGTGAAGAGTACATCGATGTTAAAAAAACATCGGTATGAAAACATCGATGTTTTTATGCCAATGTTGCAATTCAAATAAAAATCTATGCTTTTTACATGTTTGTAATAGTACAATGATTGGGGATGAGTAATAAATAAAAATAATTAAAGAGAAGAATAATATACCCCGATACTTTACTCACTTACCTTATCAGAAGATTCTGAAAATCCAATAGCCCTTGGGTCACCACCACATTTTGACAGGCGGAATGTGGAAACCTCAACACTGTACCCGAGAAAACAATTTAAATACATCTAACGTCCCCGTATCAGAATTTCCAGGGCCGTTGACGAACTCGTTGAGAACAGGTTCGCTAAAGGCGAGGTGACGTTAAAATAATTTAACTCACATTCATAATTAACTAAATCTGTTCATTATTATTTATTATTATAATGATTATAAAGTGTTTTGAACAAACATACATAAAACCACCTCCTTTAACAAAAACAGAAACCTCTTTAAATCTATGTCAGGTTTGTTTACTCCTAGTAAAAGTTTAAATTAGTATTCGCAAAGAGAGATAGGCCTATAAATTCTCTTATTTTCTTTTAAACAGTAAAAGCTTAATAAAATCACAGTGTAAAGTAACACTGTTAAAACTTTTACTTTCAATTTATTTATTATAACAAATTATACAGGTATATGTATAATAAGTATATAAAATAACAGGTATTCGTAATTCGTACCTGTTATTTTTTTGGAATGGTTACATTGGTACCTGTAACTTTCGAATACTAGTTTAGCCCACCTCTATAAAGAACAGAATATGAGATAAAAAATAATACAAATAAGGTACCGGTACATGGAAAGAAGTGTAATTCATTTTAAAAATACCTGTAACGTTGCAATATATCTTTTGGGTGGCATAATT
The DNA here is from genome assembly GCA_034769895.1 of Magicicada septendecula. Taxonomy (NCBI): domain Eukaryota; kingdom Metazoa; phylum Arthropoda; class Insecta; order Hemiptera; family Cicadidae; genus Magicicada; species Magicicada septendecula. Next base: position 285,680,646 of record CM068373.1, read on the forward strand.
ACGGGTACATAATGAAGAACGATGCCGATGATATTAAAAATTCAAATGAAACTATTTAAATTATGTTCTAACACTATCACAAGTAAAAGAGAAAAACGCTATACTCAATATGAAAAATAACTAAATAATCTAAAACTAAATCTGAATGAAAACCAAATACGACTAACGTAAAGGGTAAACCGTTATTTCGTACGTATGTCAAGTATGTAAGCTAAAGCTAACTTCGAAACTGTTGAAACCTATGTAACGGTCTCCTATAAAATGGTTTTGTTTAGTTTTACCATATTATTACGTCACTACACTACTATGTAGCTCATATACATGGTACTTATCATTTACCTAGGTTAGGGAGCAAACTACGTAGCCATTAATATCTAATATAGAAATTTGTTGATTTAAAATAAACTAAATTTAAACAATCCACTTAAAAAAGTCTTCATTGTAACGTGACAGAATTGGGTGATGGGTTTTTAGTCAATTGTAAATGCAACGCATAGGAGTTACCCACACAGGGCCTCAATTTTAACCACAGACATTCCTTGTCGGGGCACCCAGTCGCACGTTTGGTCTATACGCCCCGCAATAAGCTACTTTTTCAGGTGCTCAGGTATGTGCACAAGTGCGCATATGCTTGCCCGTACAGATGAATCGGCACGTACAAGGCTCGCCAGCCAGCCAGAGGAAATCTACCGTACCTCGTGGTCACTAATTACTGTGTCACATGATTCCTTTTGGGCCTATCCGAAGCAAGAAGCCAACTCAAGAACGTTTTTTGGCCATATTGGAAGCATCGTTTTGGCGTCTGTCATCTTATAGCTGTAGAACCGCGCGGTTCGGCATAAAGGCTCGCAAGCCGAAAATTTATTAAGACTTTCAAAAATGTGGTCTAAAGTATAATATAAAGTGGTACAAAATGTGAGAGCAGTTACAGTGGCATAAAAAATTTAACCAGCAGAAACTTTTTCGGACTAAAACAGTGCGAGAGTAAATTGGACGACGAAAGGAGTAAGGGATGAACTAACTTAAAAAACGTGGCGGAGTAAATCAGGAAAGTAAACTGACAATCTAACTTACCATCAATATATATATATATATAAATAAAATTTAGATAAAGAATAAAGAGATCTCTTATTTAAATTAAATGGGGTAAAAATGAATGAAAGTGTGTGTGAGTAAATACTGGGTTGCTTTCATTTAATTAATTAATAAAATAAATAATTTAATTTCATTATAAGGATTAAGAGATAGAAGTTTGTTGTTTTGGTCACATGGGGTTGTTACCTCAGTATGTAATACTGTTCATTTGAAGTGTAGAGAATAGAGAAGGAGGAAGCATGTTTTATTGAATCATCAAAAAGAGAATGATAAAAAGAAATAAATCAAGTTGAAATAGTTAACTGTAAATGAGCGTAGTTATTACAATACATAACCCTAAATCACGCTTGTAGATCACGAGTTCGTGTGTAGAACCCTAGCCGACACAAGGGAAGCGAAGATGAGTTTTTATTAATTATTATGTGGTAAGTATTTGTACTATTACATCATTACAAATTTAAAAAAAATTGTTCAAAGGAAAACATCGAAATGAAATCATCGATAGTATGAAAACATCGCAACTGAACCATCAATGGTAAAAACATCGAACATCGATCGTTAACCATCGATGTTTTTGGAACATCGGCCATCAATGCTCATCCGTAGTATGGAGAACCATACATGACTACCATGTTCTAAGATTTATATTTAAAATAATTTTTGAAATGTAATATTTCTATAGAAACTACTTCTCTCTTCAGCCTTAATCACAGTACTGTGGTCACTAACGTATATCACCTCATGTTAGCGCTTTCGATTTATTTACTGATGATGGCAGTTGTTGGCACTATCGAAACATCTGGTTTTGCAGAAAACATTGGACCACGACCAAACAGCCCGGGAAGGAATTTTAACAACAAACTACTTCTTTGTTGCTAATAACGTATTACACATATAAAGAATTACCCCCTCCTCCTTCAACTACACTTTTCATTTTTAGATATTTCATCTACCTTTCTATAGTGGATTATTATGACCTTCTTTTCAGATCAAACTTAAGTACTTTACTCTTGTTAACACATAAAACGTTGCAGGTAAACTACCCCCCTTCCCCTTAACCAATCTACATTAAAATCAACAGGCCTTGGAGTCCTCTACAACTCAGGCACATATGCAAAAAATTATTTGTTCTGTTTGAATTTGCGGCAGTTATCGTTCGCAATAGAAAAAATTCTACACACAGACAGACAGTTTTTGGAAAATGACTTTTTTCATGTTTTGAGAGTAGTACAATCAGAATCAGCCCTTCTCTTGAACACAATTTTTTTTCCCCATTACCATTTCCATAAGGAAATGGAAGTAATTATATATATATATATATATATATATATATATATATATATATATATATATGGGGTCCTTATTAGGGCCACCAGCCTTAGCTGTGGTTTTACTGAATGAGAGCTTGTCAGTCTTTCAGTCCTTCCAGCACTGAAGATGGCCACCAGTGGAGTGGCTGAAACATTTGCTAATTCTAACATCGGACCACAGCCTGATAGCCTGGAAAGTGTTAATAAGAGTTTGAAACATAAAAGGTAATTAAAACCAGCCCAAATTATATATTAAATGGCCAAACCAAGTTCCAATCTAACCCTCCATCCCTTCCCTGTCACAACTTGATTCTATGAGTCACTGCTTGCGAAGAATGATGTTGCTATCTTTGTTCGCATTAGGATAAATGTTTCTTTTCAAAACTTATTTTAAAGATTAATTATTCTAGTTAATAATTGTAAAACTGATGTGAATACAACATCAGTTGATATTTTCGTCATGATTTCTATTTTCTGTCACTGATTAAAATTTCCCGGTGCAGCCCAAATTTCCCCTAAACCACACTCGCATGTTTGGAAGTATTGTGCACCCCTGTGTTCATTCTGTAAACTCATTGCGTGTGTGTGAAATGAATATATAGAAGCTTGGACTGAACAAGATGACACATAAATATTGATACATACTTATAAATGATTTCAAAATTACAGAACATGTTTGAAATGCTGCAGGTGTAACTTACTGCTATCCAAGTCTGACTTGTGTTTTTCCTGTTCTCTAGTATCTGCAGTAATGTTACTGACTTTAAACTCTTCCAATAAATTTGTTGGTGCTAATGTGTGATGACTCGCTGACTTTGTTTTCCTTTTCTTTGTTTCATTTTCTTCAACTATAAAAATGAACATTCTAGTACATTCTTATGCAACTAACATTAGATAAAAGTTAACCTTATATGGAAGTGAGTATATAACATTTACTATATTTATTGACGACTCGTTGGGCACTTGATGAAACATATTAATACAAAGGTTTTTAAAAATATATAAACAATTGGTACACTTCACAGTTTTTATTTAACTCTGACAGCTGTATGAGCTTATTAGGCTATTATAAAAGAGAATCAAGAAACAACTACACTACAAAGAGTGTAAGGGTGATGAACATGTGTTTAGGGTGTGATTTGGACATGTGTGGGGTATGATGGAGGGGTGGAGAAGCTAGTGGGAAGGTCTAGTGTCTGTAAAAACTGGGGTATGATGGAGGGGTGGAGAAGCTAAGTAATACGTATAAATTGCATACATAAAATGATGTTAGGTTAAGGGAGTAGTAAAACAATAGTAAGTGTGAGTTTTGTTAGTATACGAAAATTCCATAAAATATGGAGAATAAAATAAATGAGATTGACGTAATTGTCGGCGAGGAAGCCGAAAATAAATCGATGTGTGAAAGTAAAGAAAATGTGTCAACTGAGTCGGTTAATAGAAGCGACTCAGGAATTCAAACAAATGAAATGATAACAAGTGAAAGTAATTTTACCGAGTCAGAAATAATGAATGAAATTGAAATTCATTCAACACCTATTTCAATTAATCAAAATAAGAAATCCGATGACGATGATATGTTAACACGGCTGTATAGTATGATGTGTAGCAATTTTAGTGAACTAAGAGGGGACATTAATATTAAATTTGATGTTCAGAATAATAAGTTTGATAAATTAAGCAGTGATGTGAATGAATTGAAAGAACACAATAAAGACTTCAAGAATGATTTCGAAAAAATAAATAATCGTTTTGATGTTAATGATGAAAAATTTAATGAATTAAGGGGTGAGATTAACGAACGTTTTGATATTAATGACAGTAAATTAAATGAACAGAATAATAAGTTTGATGCTAAATTTAATGAAATAAAGGGGGAGATGGAACAACAAAATATCAAAAGTGAAAGTAATTTGAATCAACATCTGAACGAGATTAACGAACGTTTAAAGACAATAAAAGAACAAGTGATAGAGTCAGTAAATGAGCAATTAAATAGTCATATTAACGATGTAAACAAACAAGTGTCAGATGGAGTAAAAGTACAAGTTAGTGAACAAATTCGCGAAGTAAAAGAAAATTTTGAACGTAAAATAAATGAATGTAACACTGGCAGTGAGTATAAGTTTAATTGTGCAGTTGATAAGATAGAAGAAATTAGAGATAAAATTAAGACATATGAAACCAATACTAATCTTAAGATAAATGAAATAGAAAGTACTTGTAAAATAGAAATACAAGCGATACAAGATACAGTAAATGTTATGGATAAACGATACAAGATACAGTAAATGTTATGGATAAACGTAGCATGCAATTTGAATGTTTAAATCATGATAAATTTGTGTCAATTGAACAAAGCATAGTTAATGTCAAAGATGAGTTAAATGTAGCGATAAGTAAAAAACTTAGTAGTGTTGCTGAGCAAGTAGTGATTACTCGAGATATGAATACTGATATTGATTTAGAATTGTTTAATTGTGACAGTAGGGGGGTACACCCCATGCAATTCTTAAATAGAGTGAGAGAATTCAATCTGTTCTGTAGTAGTAGTTGGGAGGTGCAGTTATTAAAAATACTGAAATGTTTTAAAGGGAGTTCCGCGGTGTGGGCGGAGGTACACAAAATAGATTGGGTAGATTATCGAGTTTTGAGAGGGCCTTTAGAGGTAAATATTGGTCTGAAGAAGAGCAAGAAGTATTACGTAGTAAAATCATGGGATCCGGTAATTTTGGGGACTCACGGGAATAACATGACGATGTATGTAATGCGGTTATACAACGAGGCGAAATATTTAGAGCCACCGCTACCGTTCCAATCATTTGTGCGACACATAAGTAAACACTTACCTTGAGAGATACAGATCACTCTGATGATACGCGAAATTACAGAAATTACGGAGCTTGAGAAGATATTAGATATCTTTCAAAACATAAAGGAATGGGAAATGGGTAGGTGTCCGAACCCGCCAGCGTCACACACTAACGGGAATTACCATCAATCCAGGGGGATACCAACCCCTTACAGAGGGGCGCGTGGAATAATAGTGGTAATAGAGGCGAGGATTGGCGATGTTCGGAGTGCCATGTTGAAAATTTTTCTGTAAGAACAACCTGTTATAGGTGTAATAAGGCAAAGGGACTGTCAGCGAAGCAACATAGCGTACAACCAACACAGTCAGCAGCAGAGAGGAGGAGATAGCAGCCGAGGAGCGCCCAGAGGAGGTGGAAATACAACGAGGGATAGAGGATATTCACAAGGCAGTGCCGCAGTACCACAGGGAAACTAGCAAGGACAGTGGATGAAAGGACCCAGCCATTGTCGACGGAGGACTTTGGGGTCCAAGAAGAATGCAACTACCAGAGCAATATCATCATCACAGACATGTCAAAGGAGTTGTTGGAGGAAGATGACATGGGAATTATGGAAACAAAAACCGGGTTGACAGAGGTAATCATCAACATAGAAGGTAAGAACTTTAAAACATTAATAGATACAGGAAGTGAGATATCAGTAGTTTCAGAAAATGTAATGGGAGAATTACAAAAAGTAAATAAACATATTCCATCATTACCAGTTGCGGGAGTAACAGCAGTGGGGGTAACCGGAGTACGGAGTAAAAGAGGTACTAGACAAGTACAGTTAAATATATTCCTTAATGAAACTGAATTTGAAAATACCTTTCTAGTAGTTAAGGGACTGAGTTTAGATGTCATCTTAGGAAATGATTTTTTGGAGAGAAATGGGACAGTAATAGATTTTAATAAACGGAAAGTAGAATTTAATAGTGGGAGTGAACCAGTCAGGGTTAATTTTAAGAGGGTGCTAGATGAGATTAAAGTTAGGGGGATAAAAATAATACATAAACGAGTAGGCGATGGAGACATAGAAACAAGAGTGAATATATGTCGAGAGAGTGAGACTGTAGAGAATGAGAGAGAGATGTATGTGAGTGATGAGAGAATATGGGAAAATAGGGTGGATAAATTTTTTAATGAGGGTGGAGTTGTAGGGAGTCCCCAGCGACAGGCGTTGGGGGCAGTTGTGGAACGTTTTAGAGAAGTGTTTGCGGAGTTGCCTGGAAAAGCCAGGAACTATGTATGCGAGTTGAAGGTTCGAGAACACTCACCCTATATGCAGAGGAGTTATCCAGTGCCGTTTTCGAAGAGGAGAGCAGTGCAAGAGGAGTTGGATAGGATGATGGAGGGAGACATTATTGAGAGATCGATATCGCCATACTCGAATCCATTGGTAGTGGTAATAAAGAAGGATGGAAAGGTAAGATTGTGTTTAGATGCTAGGAAAATTAATCAAATTATAATACCTGACCAGGAGTCACCGGAACCCATAAATGAAATTTTTCAGAAATTCAGCGGAGTCAAGTACATGACATCTTTAGATTTGACAGCAGGATACTGGCAAGTTCCGCTAACAGCAGAGAGCCGGAGATATACTGCATTTCTATGCAATGGTAAGAATTATCAGTCCAAACGTTTGTCATTTGGACTTAAAACTAGTGTAGCAAGTTTCATAAAATGTCTAGATATGATATTGCAGCCTAAGGACTTCGATTTTTTAACCGTATACGTTGATGACATACTAATAGCATCAAGAACATTTTCAGAACATTTAGAACATCTTGAATATGTACTAGATAAATTACAACAGGGAGGTCTAACAGTTAATTGGGATAAATCCAAGTTTCTACAAACCGAAATACACTTTTTAGGTTTCATTATTACTCCAGAGGGAATTCTAGCTAACCCTGATAAGGTAGAAGCTATTATGCGCTTTCCAGAACGGAAAAAGATTAAGCAGCTACAAAGTTTTTTGGGACTTTGCAACTTTTATAGAAAATTTCAGAACAACTATACACAAACGACCGCAAGATTAAGTGCCGTTCTACAGAAGAATAAACAATGTAATTGGGGAAAGAAAGAAAGGGATACATTCGAGGAGATAAAGAAAAAATTTTCAAATATGGTAATAATGAATCACCCTGATTTTTTGAAAACTTTCTCTTTGCAGACTGACGCCAGTAACATCGCCCTGGGAGCGGAGTTATACCAAGAAGATGATGATAAAGAACATCAGACGATAGCCTTCGCCAGCAGATCCCTTTTGGCGGCCGAATGGATTTACACGACTACGGAAAAAGAACTGCTGAGCATCGTGTTCACCGTACGAAAGTTCCAAACTTACATATTGGGCAACCGGACAATCATCAGAACCGATCACAAAGCATTGACATTTCTAAACACGTGCTGATTAACCCATAGCCGGCTAACCAGGTGGGTATTAACATTACAGGAATATAATTCTTTATGGGAGTATATTAAGGGGACAGATAATAAAGTACCAGACACTCTTTCCAGGGTAGATGTCATAGAAAATAAAACAGGGAGGGATCTTAAGGAAATAGAGATTTTTCGTTTAACAAGGGAAGATAGAATTTTTGGTGAGGAATTAAGGGAGATTAAAAACATACAAAGATCAGATAATAAATTGGGTAAAATAATTGCTAGTCTAGAAGCAGATATAGATGGGTCTGAATATAATACACATTTTCAAATATATCAGGGAATTCTGTTCAAGAAAGTAGAGGGGGGTGAACGTGATTGGAGGTTGGTTGTACCTGAAGAGTTGATAGATAAAATTATTTGGGATTGTCATGTAAGATATGGGCATTTTGGGGCGAAAAAGTATACAAATGTGTTAAAAGAGTCTTGTGTTTTTAAGAATATGGAGAGGCGAGTTCGAAGGTTGTTACGGGGATCTGATTTATGTCAGAGGTCTAAAGTAGTGAATTATAGGGTAGAAGGGGAGTTGAATTATATTAAAGTGGAGAGGCTAGTGTTTGATCTAGTTGCTGTAGATTTATATGGGCCATTGCCGAAAGGTAGAGGTGGAGTAATGTGTTTTTGTTGTTTTGGACACTTTTTCTAAGTTTGTTAGGTTGTATGCGACGAGCCAGGTGCTAAGATCACCAAGGATTACATGATAAACGTAGGTAAGCCGAAGATAATTGTATCTGATCACGGATCCCAATTCATCAGCGGTAGGTGGAGACAGACTCTTGGCTGGGAAGGCATCATACCCAAGCATACGGCAGTATACCATCCACAGTCTAACCAGGCAGAGCGGGTGATGAGAGAGATTGGGAGGATATTTCGGTTGTATTGTCACGCCAAGCATACTGAATGGCCTTTGTACGTGAAGAAAGTAGAAGAATGGTTGAATAGTACTACTCACGAATCTACCGGGTTTACGCCGTATGAACTAATAAAGGGAACCAGGCCACCTAGAATCTTAGAACAACTTTTTGAGTATCCGCCGGAAGATCAGACCATCGACAAAAATGTGAAGATCCAACTAGCGAATGAAAGTTTACTCACAAAAGGGAAAGGAGAAAACGGAGACATGATGAAAAGGGTAAGTGGACTAAATACGAGGTAGGACAATTAGTATTGGTAAGGAGACACGATTTATCTAGTGCACAAGAGAAAGAAATAAAGAAGTTTTTCCTGTTATATGAAGGACCCTATGAAATAGTAGAGGTAAAGATGAATAATGCTTATGTATTATGCAACCAACCGCAAGAACGCAAGAAGAGAAGGTACAAGCTAGAACAGACTTTAATCAACTTAACAAAACAGTGAAGAGGAGTTTTCGACGAGACAAACAAGCATTTATCAACAATCTTGCAACACAAGCTGAGACGGCAGCACAAAATAATGACAGTAGGACTCTGTACCGCATTACCAAGAGATTAACAGGAAAGTTTTCAAGTGCGGACAAACCGGTGAAAGCTAAAGATGGGAGATTACTGTCCACACAAAAAGAACAGCTAGAAAGATGGAGAGGACATTTTCTGGAGATTTTGAATCGTGATACAATGGAAGAAGGGGAGACAGAGGTGATGATAGAAGAAGAGCAGGAAGATGTTGCTATTAGTACAGAGCCACCATCAAGAACAGAGATTCAAAGGGCCATTAAACAACTTAAGAATGGCAAAGTGGCAGGCATGGACAATATCGCACCGGAGGCCTTGAAAGTGGATATGGGTACTTCGGTTGAGATTCTATTCCCACTTTTTAAGAAGATTTGGGAAGAAGAGAAGATCCCCTCAGATTGGAAGAAAGGACTGTTGATTAAGCTTCCGAAGAAAGGAGATTTATTAGAATGTGATAACTGGAGAGGGATTACCCTCCTTTCGATACCAACTTAAGGTACTCTCACGAGTAATTCTTGAAAGGATAAAACAGCGAGTTAACTCAAGGTTGAGGAAAGTACAAGCAGGATTTAGAGAAGGTTATTCCTGTATGGACCAGATCAATACACTGCGTATAATTATAGAACAATCCACGGAGCTGCAGTCGTCACTGTATACACTATTTGTAGACTTTGAAAAGGCGTTTGATAGTGTAATGAGGAAGAAGATGTGGAAAGCCATGAAAGAGTTTGGGATTCCAAAGAAAATTATTAAATTCTTGGATTTCGTTGTCCATGACGTGTCCGTTACTTAACTAAATATCACTATAATATTGACGACTCGGAACACAAAGTTTTTTATAAGTAAAAACGTAAAGTTTTACCTTACAGCCTAAACTGGCTTTCACCTATAGAAGGCTTCATCAGAGGCTATCGTTAGTAGCGCTGCTCGTCTTGTTGTTGGCGACGAGAAAGTGTTTCGAAAGATTGAAGCTGTGTGTGTGGTGAGATGTGTTCGAATAATGCGTGCGATTTGAATTGTGTCTGTTCGTTTAGGATGTCGTTTTTATTTGTTTTTGTGTGTTTGTATATTTCTAATTGTTCTAGAGTGTCTAGTTTTCGGCCTTTTGTGTGTACGTGTAGTATGTTCATGTTATTGTCGATGTTTTTATATGTGTGGTTTGCTTCAATGAGGTGGTTTGCGAAGGTAGATTCTGTAGTGGTGTGGAGTGCTTTTGTGTGTTCAATGTATCTCTGTTTGAAGCTACGTCCTGTCTGGCCTATGTAGAATTTACTGCAATTTGAACAATTTAGTTTATATACACCGGGTAGATCGAATTTGTTTTGTGCTTTGGGCATGCGTTTTGATAGTGTGTGTTCTGTTTTGTTAGTAGTTTTGTAAGCGATTCTGTATCCTGCTTTTTTGAATTTGTGGGCAATTTTTTCTGTTTGTTTGTTGATGTATGTTAGTGTTATGAATTTGTTGTTTTCTGTCTTTGTCTGTTGTTTGTTTTGTGTTTTGTGTAGGAGTTTACTGACTATTGTTCTGTCATAACCGTTAGATTCTGCTAGATATTTTATCGTGTTTAGTTCGTCTTTGTAGTCTATTTCATCTAAGGGGATGTTGTTAAGTCTATGTATCATGGTTCTAAAAGCAGCTAGTTTGTGTTGTATTGGGTGATTGGAGGTGTTGTGTATTAGTGTGTCAGTTGTAGTTGGTTTTCTGTATATACTGAATTTGTGCCTGTGTTCTAGTTTTGTGATGGAGAGGTCTAAGAAGTTTATGGCATTCTAGCAGAAGTCTTCCTCCAACACTTAGAAAAAACAAAAATACTCACAAACAATGACAGACACTCACATAAAATACTATATTGGCACAGATACGTTGATGACATTCTAATACTATACAGGGGAAACAAAAGACAATGTGAACAGTTACTAACGCACATAAACAAAATACATAAAAACATAACCTTCACTGCCGAATACGAACACAACAATACCATAAACTTCTTAGACCTCTCCATCACAAAACTAGAACACAGGCACAAATTCAGTATATACAGAAAACCAACTACAACTGACACACTAATACACAACACCTCCAATCACCCAATACAACACAAACTAGCTGCTTTTAGAACCATGATACATAGACTTAACAACATCCCCTTAGATGAAATAGACTACAAAGACGAACTAAACACGATAAAATATCTAGCAGAATCTAACGGTTATGACAGAACAATAGTCAGTAAACTCCTACACAAAACACAAAACAAACAACAGACAAAGACAGAAAACAACAAATTCATAACACTAACATACATCAACAAACAAACAGAAAAAATTGCCCACAAATTCAATAAAGCAGGATACAGAATCGCTTACAAAACTACTAACAAAACAGAACACACACTATCAAAACGCATGCCCAAAGCACAAAACAAATTCGATCTACCCGGTGTATATAAACTAAATTGTTCAAATTGCAGTAAATTCTACATAGGCCAGACAGGACGTAGCTTCAAACAGAGATACATTGAACACACAAAAGCACTCCACACCACTACAGAATCTACCTTCGCAAACCACCTCATTGAAGCAAACCACACATATAAAAACATCGACAATAACATGAACATACTACACGTACACACAAAAGGCCGAAAACTAGACACTCTAGAACAATTATAAATATACAAACACACAAAAACAAATAAAAACGACATCCTAAACGAACAGACACAATTCAAATCGCACGCATTATTCGAACACATCTCACCACACACACACAGCTTCAATCTTTCGAAACACTTTCTCGTCGCCAACAACAAGACGAGCAGCGCTACTAACGACAGCCTCTGATGAAGCCTTCTATAGGTGAAAGCCGGTTTAGGCTGTAAGGTAAAACTTTACGTTTTTACTTATAAAAAACTTTGTGTTCCGAGTCGTCAATATTATAGTGATATTTAGAAAATTATTAAGTTAACTCAAGAAATGTATGAGAACTACACATGCCAAGTTTTACACCAGGGGATGTTGTCCGAGCCCATCCCAGTAAATAAAGGAGTGAAGCAAGGATGTTTGCTGTCACCAATATTATTTATTATGGTGCTGGATCTCATGATGAAGAAGGCAATGAATCGCCGAAGAGGAATTCAGTGGGGACTGACAGATAGGTTGGAGGACTTGGACTTCGCGGATGACCTGTGCTTGCTAACCAACAGTTTTAAGGATATGGAAGCAAAGCTGAACGATTTAAAAACCGAAGCATCAGAGGTGGGATTGAAGATTAATGGAAAGGAAACCAAGGAGATGCGTTATAATAACCGCAATAAGGCACTATTATTTTTAGGAAACCAAGAGATTGAACAAGTCAAACAGTTTTGTTACCTGGGAAGTATGATCACCACGGAGGGAGGAACCATAGAGGATATAGGAAATAGAATAAATAAGGCTAAAGGAGCATTTGCAATGCTGAGACCAATCTGGAAATCAAGGGAACTTAACACCAATACCAAACTACGCATCTTCAATACAAATGTCAAGTCGGTACTGCTCTATGGGTGTGAAACTTGGAAGACTAACAAACAACTGATTAGCAGACTCCAAACATTCATGAACAGAAGTTTGCGGAATATCCTGAGGATATGGTGGCCACAAGTTATCTCCAATGAAGAGCTGTGGAGAAGAACCCATCAAACACCCATCGACATTGAGATGCGTCGTAGGAAATGGAAGTGGATTGGGCATACATTACGACGAGATAGAGACAACATAGCAAGACAAGCCCTGGAATGGAACCCACAAGGTAGCAGGAGAAGAGGCAGACCAAGGAACACATGGAGGAGGAGTGTAATAGCGGAAGGGATGGAGAAAGGAGGGAAGACCTGGCCCGAGATCAAGACGATGGCGCGGAACAGAGTCCGGTGGCGGAAGTTCATTGATGCCCTATGCTCCAGTTAGGAGATGCAGGAATAATGATGATGATGATGATTACGCAACCAAGCAACGCAGGAGATAGTGGGTACACAGAATGCTACGAATTTGAAATTATATTGGTCAAAATAAGAAATTCAATTTTAATATGTTTTGTTTGTTTTCAGAAGGGACTCTCCCCCATTTTCGGGCGGTCACGGACTTACCAACCCTGACCGTGGGTTTTGGCTATTTGGAGGCGGACCATAGTTGGCGGTTACTTCCTTCGGGTGGTGAAAATGATGATGGTCCGGCTTCACAAAATTGGTAACAATTAGAAATTCAACTGTATTATTGAACGGGGAGGGGGACCCCTAAGGTACGTGGAAATCAATTTAGTACACTCAGGGTGCATAATTTAGCACCACACCACATACCAACAATTGCCCGAGAGAGTGCATTAAATAAAATTAGAATGAGGCAATTTTCACATATATATTACCAGTGTCATTTGTAAATTATGATCTACAAATTACAAATTTTCAGTATTTTAGAAAAAAAAACATGATTTATAGAGATGGGGTCGGAGATGGTCAGACACCATACGTTAACGAATATGGGTTGAAAGCCCGTTTGGCATTTTTGAAGGAATTGCACAAGGAGGCTCAAAAAATAGCCTTTGTTATGAAATGATGTAATAGATGTAGTGTAGGAATTATATTTTATAAATGTGAATAGATTAGTTTAGAGAAACAAACATAAGTATTTTGTTGTACTCACTATTTTATGTTAATGAAGGTCACAAGTAGGAAAGTTACGAAAATGAATGGTGCTAGAGCACATAATCAATACTAGGAACCTCATGTAATGAGAATTGTAAATTTTCAATTTAAATATTATACATATATATATATATTTTACTTGTGATTCCCCACTTTTGGGTGGTCATGGTGTCACCAAACCCTGACCGTGGATTTGGATTATTGGTAGCAAGTGTGGGTAGGCAGATTGTATCCTAGCCATACTTGTTATTATTTTCAAAATTGGTGAATTTAGAAATCAACTGGGGGGTAAATCAGGGGAATCACCAAACTATGGAACAGCGGCTACCTTCATAGGGGTTGGTCCTGCTGTGTTAAGGGTTTATAAATAATATTTAGTAGGATTATTGGTGTCCTCGGACATCAGTAATGCCGAATTTTTCATAACGCTGAAGCAAGAATGGGGTAGGCAGCGTCTACACCCTGATTAAACTTCAGTTCTTGTGGATGCAAATGGGCGCTACAGTCCATCATCAGGAAAAATAGTGTGTGTGGAAAAGGAGCTGGCCGTTACAAGCCAGGGGCACAGATAACGCATCTGTGCATAAGGTAAACGCTCGATCCGGTTTATCCGATGGGTGGTTACCTAATTTTAACTGGGTATAACGGGGGAATTAATAGAATGATGAAGTAGGAGGAGTAGCTGAGAAATCAGTGAGAGGTAACAACCACTGTAACAGCAGGACAATCAAATTTACTTACTCTAAAAAGAGAGCTGGTGTTTGATGACCCAGTTCCTGTTCAGTAACGGTTACTATAGCTATGATTCAATGATTAGTTCATATGATATTCACTTATGTGAACAACCGATTTTAAGTACTAGACTCTATGTTGTAATGATTGTATGATCATCAAGGATATGCTGTGAGTTAAATTGAATAATGTTGTGTATTTGTATGTAGTGTGCCTAGTAAGGTCATTCACCTGACAATGAGGTATCAGCTGATGACTGGTGTGGACTGTATAATGTTTAATGTAATCAATTCATAAGTTCTTTTAGTAATTAATTTAATTTAATAATTTGTTTCTTTTTATTAATTATCAGAATGTTAATTATTTCTGGAATTTAAATTCACTTAACTAAAAAAAAAAAAAAATTTTTTTTGGTGAAGTACAGATTGTGTCGTGTTTTCATGTTCACGATATATTGATGATTGTGTGTATTGACAATGTATTAACTGATTCATAGTGTTCATATTATATGTTTTGTAACCAAATGTAATGATAATGGAATTTATGATAGAAATAAGTTGTTTATTTTATTTTGTTTATTACGATTGTTAGCATCTAGTTATGAGGATTTATAAAGAAAAGTAAATTCATTTAAAAGATTTTGGAATTTTGAAAATTGTGATTAAAATAATTAATTGAAAGAGATGATGTAAATTATCTTGAAAGGGAATCTTTGATACGGGACTTAGATTTATTTCACTACTTGAACAAAAATTAAATAATTTAATTTGATTTGAAACAGTAATGACAAGCAAATAATTAAAGGTTGAGAAATGGGAGTGAGTTTTATTTAAAGGTAAATAGAAAATGTTTATGTGAATGTTATATTAATGATGAATATTTAGAGAGCTTGTATTTAAGCTAGTAATGAATATGTGTACGCACCCAGTACTTTGCTAAAGGCAATCCACTATATGTGTAAGGGGAGATATATCGGTTGAGGATCTGGTATGGTATAAGGCTAGTTGTTGATTTTATTTGGAATGTTACAAGGTTAGGTGGTACTGTGGTGAGTGCCTGTCTGACTTTACGGTGTTGGGATCTCGAGAGAGAAGTCCAGTAATGTCGTTCAGGTGCAGCCATAGTCACCGAGCTAGGGGGGTAGTTTACATATGATGTATAAAGGAATAAAGGGGGGTTGTTGGCACCATGTCCTCGCAGATCCTCTTAGGGTTTAGCAATGAGAGTTTTTCTGTTTCGGCAGAAAACTTCTCATTGGGGGGGGTATTGTAACGGGACAGAATTGGGTGATGGGTTTTTAGTTCAATTGTAAATGCGACGCACAGGAGTTACCCACACAGGGCCTCAATTTTAACCATAGACATTCCTTGTCGGGGCACCCAGTCGCACGTTTGGTCTATACGCCCCGCAATAAGCTACTTTTCCAGGTGCTCATGTATGTGCACAAGTGCGCGTATGCTTGCCCGTACAGATGAATCGGCACGTACAAGGCTCGCCAGCCAGCCAGAGGAAATCTACCATACCTTGTGGTCACTAATTACTGTGTCACGTGATTCCTTTTGGGCCTATCCGAAGCAAGAAGCCAAACTCAAGAACGTTATTTGCCCATATTGGAAGCGTCGTTTTGGCGTCTGTCGTCTTATAGCTGTAGAACCGCGCGGTTCAGCATAAAGGCCCGCAAGCCAAAAATTTATTAAGACTTTCAAAAATGTGGTATAAAGTATAATATAAAGTGGTACAAAATGTGAGAGCAGTTACAATTCAGTGGCATAAAAAATTTAACCAGCAGAAACTTTTTCGGACTAAAACAGTGCGAGAGTAAATTGGATGACGAAAGGAATAAGGGATGAACTAACTTAAAAAACGTGGCAGAGTAAATCAGGAAAGTAAACTGACAATCTAACTTACCATCAATATATATATATATATAAATAAAATTTAGATAAAGAATAAAGAGATCTCTTATTTAAATTAAATGGGGTAAAAATGAATGAAAGTGTGTGTGAGTAAATACTGGGTTGCTTTCATTTAATTAATTAATAAAATAAATAATTTAATTTCATTATAAGGATTAAGAGATAGAAGTTTGTTGTTTTGGTCACATGGGGTTGTTACCTCAGTATGTAATATTGTTCATTTGAAATGTAGAGAATAGAGAAGGAGGAAGCATGTTTTATTGAATCATCAAAAAGAGAATGATAAAAAGAAATAAATCAAGTTGAAATAGTTAACTGTAAATGAGCGTAGTTATTACAATACATAACCCTAAATCACGCTTGTAGATCACGAGTTCGTGTGTAGAACCCTAGCCGACACAAGGCAAGCGAAGATGAGTTTTTATTAATTATTATGTGGTAAGTATTTGTACTATTACATCATTACAAATTAAAAAAAAAATTGTTCAAAGGAAAACATCGAAATGAAACCATCGATAGTACGAAAACATCGCAACTGAACCATCAATGGTAAAAACATCGAACATCGAACGTTAACCATCGATGTTTTTGGAACATCGGCCATCGATGCTCATCCGTAGTATGGAGAACCATATACGACTTCCATGTTCTAAGATTTATATTTAAAATAATTTTTGAAATGTAATATTTCTATAGAAACTACTTCTCTCTTCAGCCTTAATCACAGTACTGTGGTCACTAACGTATATCACCTCATGTTAGCGCTTTCGATTTATTTACTGATGATGGCAGTTGTTGGCACAACCGAAACATCTGGTTTTGCAGAAAACATTGGACCACGACCAAACAGCCCGGGAAGGAATTTTAACAACAAACTACTTCTTTGTTGCTAATAACGTATTACACATATAAAGAATTACCCCCTCCTCCTTCAACTACACTTTTCATTTTTAGATATTTCATCTACCTTTCTATAGTGGATTATTATGACCTTCTTTTCAGATCAAACTTAAGTACTTTACTCTTGTTAACACATAAAACGTTGCAGGTAAACTACCCCCCTTCCCCTTAACCAATCTACATCAAAATCAACAGGCCTTGGAGTCCTCTACAACTCAGGCACATATGCAAAAAAATATTTGTTCTGTTTGAATTTGCGGCAGTTATCGTTCGCAATAGAAAACACTCTACACACAGACAGACACTTTTTGGAAAATGACTTTTTTTCATGTTTTGAGAGTATTACAATCAGAATCAGCCCTTCTCTTGAACACAATTTTTTTCCCATTACCATTTCCATAAGGAAATGGAAGTAATTATATATATATATTTTTTGTGATGTTTTCAATTTGTTTCTTCTGCAAGTAGTATAATTTTGTATATTCTTTTTAACACCTGACGCACGTTTCACTGAAAAATATCAGTATCATGAGAGGTTTCTAAGTAAATTAATAGCAATCGAAATAATTCTATTAATATAAAATTAACGAATAATCGAATTTATTCGATTTTAATGTAAAATAAAATAACTGATAATCGATTTAGGTTGATTAGTTAACGATTGTTTTAATGTTTATTTTTTTCCCAGCTGTTTTCTCGGTTATATTTGAAGTTTTGTTGTTTATATTTTATTCATTTTTATTTTTTAGTAAATTTATAATTTTAAATAGACCGTCTTCTTTTGTTTTTATTTGGGTTTGTTCTTTAATTAATAAATTATTGTTATTGTGTTTGTAAATGTTAAGATTTTCCCAAATATTCATTTTTTGTCCCATTTGTACGTTTTTAATTAATTTTATATTTTCAATGTTTGGAAACTGGTGGTTATTATTTAGACAATATGTGGCTAAATTAGATTTATAAATACAGTAGGACCTCCGTATATCGAATTTGATGGTTCCTAAGAAAAAATTCGATATATAGAAATTTCGATATACAGAAACCTGTTTCTTATTATTATTCGTAGGTTAGGAAAAGCACTGGAATTTGTTAAAAAAATCATGTATAGGCCTCCATACTATTAAAACGACATTTTGGTAATAAATAAATGAAAACCATAAGCATTTATTTAATAAAAATTACTGTATTTATTTAATAAAAAGTATTTAGTGTACAGTATTTATTTACAGTATTTACTTTAAAAAATTGTTTGTATTTAAAAAAGTAGGAACTTACGTGTTAAATGAGTAATACTGTATTTTATTAATTGGTCGTAAAATAATTTCGAATGTCTTTCTGAACCAAATTTGATGCAGATTCCTCATAAAAGTGTTCACATTTGTTGAGCGACTGGAAAATATCATCAGGCACATATTCTTCCGATTGAAGACCTCGACGGATTGTTTCAAATGCTGCCATCATTTCTTTCTTAGAAGGTTTAGGAACTTCAATTTTTTCTGCCTCATTGTCTTCACCTAAATCTTCAGTATCTTTTAATGAACTTAAAATGTTATCGTCCGTTGGATATTCTGCAACAATAAAGTCTTCGTCGACGCTTAAAAATTCATCAAGTGATATGTCTTGATCTATTGCGCCAGTTGACTGTAACTGGTTCCAACAATCCTCAAGTTGTGGCAGTGCAGTAACTTCTTCCACAACAGTATTTTGAGAGAAGCCAGCTTTTATAAAACAATTCTGTATTGTTGATTCTGCTACATAATTTTGCCACATCTTTGCTACCTCTGATATACACAGTCTGAGATTAATCGCATCATCAATAGGTTTGTTGTTTTCCAATGCAAAAATGAGCCTCTTGAGGATCTGTTTTCGGTAAAGCATTTTGAGATTTTTTATTACTCCCTGGTCCATAGGTTGTAGTTTAGCTGTGGTGTTTGGAGGGAAAAAACCAGCTTCACGTTTGTTAACTTTTTTGCCACAAAAGGAGGGTGTGCCGGACAATTGTCAACAAAAAGAACCACTTTTCTTTTTTGTCTTATCAGTTTTTTGTCAAAGTTTACTATCCCTTTCTCAAAAATCTCACTCGTCATCCATGACTTTTTATTGTATTCGTAGTCGGTTTCTAAAGACTTCACTCCTTTAAAACATCTTGGTTGCTTGCTTTTTCCGATCACCAACAGTTTATTTTTTTCTTTTCCTGACATATTGGCACACATACAACAGTTATTCGTTCTTTACTATGTTTACCTCCGAAGCATTTATCGACTTTAAAGGTTAGAGTCTTATTTGGTAAACATCTGAAAAAAAGTCCGGTTTCATCCATGTTAAAAACATTATCTGGTTCATACTCTTCTAAAATTAACCTTAAAGTTGTAGTTTTCCACTGGTTACAGTCTGCTTCAGATACACTTCCACTTTCTCCCGAAATAACTTTTTCTTTAATGCTGTGACATTTCTTAAATTTGTCCAACCATCCAGAACTTGCTTGAAACTCTTCGTGCCCCAACACTTTAGCATACTCTACTGCCTTTTCCTTTATAAGCGGTCCTGAGACAGGCACGTTTTTATCTCGCACCATTGTCACCCATTTAAGAACTGCTTCGTCCACGTCATCATATTTGCACGTTTTAGACCGTTTTCTATCTGCTCCTACATTTTCATGAGTTTTTAAAACAGATTCTCGATTCTTTTATATGGCTGACACTGTACTCGGCGAAATCAAAAACTTCATCGCAACGTATTTTTTTCGCATTCCACTATCCACATCTTTTAATAATGCCACCTTTTCTGCAACACTCAAAGATTTTCTTTTTGACATTACAGCATTTACGTTCTTGTGCACTCGATAAAAAATAAAAAATAAACTCAAAACAAAAATAAAGACTGACTGAAACTGAGTTAACCTTACTCCTTAATAACGTACAGTACTACTGAATGATGAGATACTGTAATGCGCGGGAGCGATTGTTGTAGATTGAGGGAGTGAGGAACACGCACAGTGTCATGTGATCAACTGACTAATCCAGACCGGTCTAACAGGTTTCATTTTTAGTCAATGTGGAATCACAGATAATTTTCCCCTCATTTCTGAAGTTACAAAGTTCGATATATAGAAATTTTTTTCGATATATGGAAATTATTTTATATTGAAATTTCACGGGACTTAAAAAAAATTCGATAAATGGAGATTTTCGATATAAAGAAGTTCGATATACAGAGGTCCTACTGTATTTGGTTTTAAATATGCATTGCGGTGTTGAACGAATCTATCTCGTAGTTTTTTCTTCGTCTGGCCCACATAAAATTTATTGCAATCTGGACATTCTATTTTATATATTCCATTTTTATTGTGAGTATTGGATTTAGTTTTAGGTTTTATTTTATTAAAAATTATATTATCTGTATTATAAGATATTTTTAAATTAGTATGTTTAAATATTTTATTTAGTTTTTGAGTTATATTTCCGTAATAAGTGAAGGTTGTATATTTTATATTATTATAAATAGGTGAATTTTTAAATGTAGTGTTCTTTAGAATTTTATTAGTGATTTTATTTTTAATTTTATTTTCTAATTTATTAATAGTTATTATTTTGTATCCATTTTTAACTGCTATTTGTTGGATCATTTTTCTTTCTTTGTTTCTTTCTGTGTTATTTAATGGGATCCTAAGCATTCGGTAAATCATAGAATTAAATACTGCCATTTTGTGTTGGGGAGGATGATTAGAAGTATTTGGTATTACTAAGTCAGTCTGAGAAGGTTTCCTGTATATTGAGTATTCAAAATTTGTTTCATTTTTCTTTATTGTTAAGTCTAAATAATTTAATTTATTATTAGATTCTTCTTCTAACGTGAATTTTATTTTGGAATGTAAATTATTTATGGAGTTGAATATTTTATTTATATTTATACCATTGTTTGGGAAATGTACAGTGTCATCAACGTATCTAAAATAACATCCTAATGGGTCGTTTAATTTTATTATATTTATTATTTGTTTGTCGAGTTTTTGTAGGAAGATTTCTGATATGATAGCGGAGGTTGGGGCTCCCATAACAAGGCCATCTGTTTGATAGTACAATTTGTTGTTGTATTGAAAATAATTTTGATTTAAAATTATTTTTTAAGTATTAGTTAACTGTTTAATGTATGTGTTACTTTCGTTATTTGTTTTCAGATTATTTATTATAATATTTATAGTTTCTTCAATGGGAATGTTTGTATACATGTTTGATATGTCGAATGAATATAATTTTGTATTTCTGTTTACTTCTACGTTTATTAGTTGTTCCGTGAGTTCGATACTATTTTTTATATTGTGTTTTGCTGGAAGTTCAATTTTATGTTTTAAGATTTGAGTTAGTAATTTTGATATTTTATAATTTGGTGCGGTCCTAGCGTTTATTAAAGGTCTGATAGGTTTATTGGTTTTGTGTAATTTTATTAAAGAATTTAATTTTGGTGCACAAGGATTATCCATTTTATATTTAAAGGAGTCTTTAGGATTTATGATTTGGTTACTATTTTTTAGTATATTTGTTATTTGTGTTTGATATTTATTTGTGGGATCTGTATTTAATGATATGCAATTATTATTAACTATAAATTCTTCTGTTTTATCGTCTAAATCGTTCTGAGAAATTATTATTGTACTATTACTCTTATCAGCTTTGGTTAAAGTGAGGTTATTAGTCGTTAGTTTCTGTTTTATGTTATAAATGGTTTTATTTTGTTTATTTTTATTTTTAATATGATGATTTTGGTTATTATATTTTTTGATATATTTTATTATTTCCATTGAGGCTTTTGTTCTTATTTTATCTTGTTTTTCTTGTTCTACATTATTAATTGTGTTTTCAGTTTCGACTATGATATTATCTATTACATGTTTGTTTACATTTTTAAGATTTGTTTTGTTTGATGATTCTAGGGTAGCTATTTCGTTTTCCGTGAATTTAATATTAGATAAATTTACGAATTTTGGGTAAAAAGTGTGGTTATTATTTAATGTGTGTAAATTTTGGTTATCTTCTTTAGGTGTACTATTTATTAGTAGATTTTTAAGTTTTTTATTGATTGTGTTAAATTTAATTGTTTTGTGTTTATTTAGTATTTTAAGCATATTAATACATTTATTATTCCATGCATGATAATCAAGTGAGTTGGCTAAAAGAAGATGTAAATTAATTAATTGTTTATTAATGTAGTCGATTTTTCTGTAATTATTTGATATTTCGTCTTTAATCCATTTATATCGGGCTTGAGTAATATATTTTTTTAATTTATTGTTATTGTTGTTTTTTACTATTATTTATGAGTATTTTGGAAAATTATTAAAGTGTAGGCATTTTCTGTTAAAATATATGTTTCCAAAACAATTAATTAATTGTTTTTTACATTTAATAAATTGGTTATAGGAATGAGTTGCATCACCTTGTATGGTGTTTTCATCCATCATTTTCTATATAAGTAACTCGATGTTTCTTGCAGTAATTATATAATTTGTGATGTTTTCAATTTGTTTCTTCTGCAAGTAGTATAATTTTGTATATTCTTTTTAACACCTGACGCACGTTTCACTGAAAAATATCAGTATCATCAGAGGTTTCTAAGTAAATTAATAGCAATCGAAATAATTCTATTAATATAAAATTAACGAATAATCGAATTTGTTCGATTTTAATGTAAAATAAAATAACTGATAATCGATTTAGGTCGATTAGTTAACAATTGTTTTAATGTTTATTTTTTTCCCAGCTGTTTTCTCGGTTATATTTGAAGCTTTGTGGTTTATATTTTATTCATTTTTTTTTTTAGTAAATTTATAATTTTAAATAGATCGTCTTGTTTTGTTTTTATTTGGGTTTGTTCTTTAATTAATAAATTATTGTTATTGTGTTTGTAAGTGTTAAGATTTTCCCAAATATTTATTTTTTGTCCTTTTTGTACGTTTTTAATTAATTTTATATTTTCAATGTTTGGAAACTGGTGGTTATTATTTAGACAATGTGTGGCTAAATTAGATTTATAAATATTTGGTTTTAAATATGCATTGCGGTGTTGAACGAATCTATCTCGTAGTTTTTTTTTCGTCTGGCCCACGTAAAATTTATTGCAATCTGGACATTCTATTTTATATATTCCATTTTTATTGTGAGTATTGGATTTAGTTTTAGGTTTTATTTTATTAAAAATTATATTATCTTTATTATAAGATATTTTTAAATTAGTATCTTTAAATATTTTATTTAGTTTTTGAGTTATATTTCCGTAATAAGTGAAGGTTGTATATTTTATATTATTATTAATAGGTGAATTTTTAAATGTAGTGTTCTTAGGAATTTTATTAGTGATTTTATTTTTAATTTTATTTGGGCCAGATGAAGAAAAAACTACGAGATAGATTCGTTCAACACCCCAATGCTAATTAAAACCAAATATTTATAAATCTAATTTAGCCACACATTGTCTAAATAATAACCACCAGTTTCCAAACATTGAAAATATAAAATTAATTAAAAATGTACAAAAAGGACAAAAAATGAATATTTGGGAAAATCTTAACATTTACAAACACAATAACAATAATTTATTAATTAAAGAACAAACCCAAATAAAAACAAAAGAAGACGATCTATTTAAAATTATAAATTTACTAAAAAATAAAAATGAATAAAATATAAACAACAAAACTTCAAATATAACCGAGAAAATAGCTGGGAAAAAAATGAACATTAAAACAATCGTTAACTAATCGACCTAAATCGATTATCAGTTATTTTATTTTACATTAAAATCGAACTAATTCGATTATTCGTTAATTTTATATTAATAGAATTATTTCGATTGCTATTAATTTACTTAGAAACCTCTGATGATACTGATATTTTTCAGTGAAACGTGCGTCAGGTGTTAAAAAGAATATACAAAATTATACTACTTGCAGAAGAAACAAATTGAAAACATCACAAATTATATAATTACTGCAAGAAACATCGAGTTACTTATATAGAAAATGATTATATATATATATATATATATATATATATATTTATTACTGTAGAACTTGGCTAATTTGAACGTGCATAATTCGAATTCGTGGATAATTCGAACTTTTACCGTGGTCCCTTGAATATCCTATGTAAAACCATGCAAAAACATCGTCTGTAATTCGAACTTTTTTTGGTTAATTCGAAATAAAAATTTTGCTCTAACTACAAAAAATCGCCTGCTGTATGGGCTAGCCCACGTAACAATAGAGACACGACTGGAAACAGACAAGCAGGCATCGCCCTTTGTGAAGAGACGCTTGTCTTTTGTGTCAAATTCGTGGAATTGCCGTCAGTATCTGGCGATGACACATGACTGGCTCGTGTAACGGTACCGTCCGCCATTGTCCCTTGTTCCACGCCTCGTCAGTCAGCCACCCTCACTGTTGCTTTCAGCTCAGTCTGCCTGCATTCGTGGAAGTGTTAAGTCTTTTTGAGTTTCTACTGTGCGAGCTGTGTCCTGTAGTAAGAGACCGTTCCTTTCTTTATACAGTACTGTATATACAGACTGGTGTGTTTTAGTGACACTTATTGTGCAGTTTTATTGTGTTGTGTGTTCATCATGGCCCTTTCAAAACCAACACGGACCCAATACAAATCATTGACATTTGCCGAAAAAGTTGCCGTTATACGGGAAGTGGAAAAGGGACAAAAAAATAAATCTGAAATTGCCAAGGAATTCGGGATACCGCCAAATACGCTGTCAAAGTATCTAAAAAATAAAGAGAAGATTTTGAATAGTGTGTGTAAAGCCAGCGACAAAGATAGGAAAAGAGCGCGAGGACCAGAAAATC
Organism: Magicicada septendecula; assembly: GCA_034769895.1. NCBI lineage: Eukaryota > Metazoa > Arthropoda > Insecta > Hemiptera > Cicadidae > Magicicada > Magicicada septendecula. The sequence continues at coordinate 285,705,856 of CM068373.1, forward strand.
CTGACGTGGATGAATGTGTAGTGAAGTGGTTTAAGGAAGCAAGGGACAAAAAAATTCCAGTCAGTGGGCCCCTCGTCTGAGCCAAAGCTGAGGAATTCGCATCTAGCTTAGGGAAAAATGATTTTAAGGCCAGCACTTGTTGGCTCGGTGGTTTTAAAGAAAGGAATGGCATGTCTTTCAAAACTGTTTGTGGGGAAAGTGGATCTGTTGACGTTGAAGCTGCAAATTCATGGAAAGACGATTTGTTGCAAATGATTTCTGATAGAGACGCTAAAGACATTTTTAACGTAGACGAGACGGGCTTATTCTTCAAATGCACCCCCGACAAAACACTTGCTTTTAAAGGAGAAAGTTGTAGTGGCGGCAAACACAGCAAGGAGCGCATAACACTTTTAATCGGAGGAAACATGGATGGCTCGGAAAAACTGCCTTTGCTAATGATAGGGAAGTCAGCCAACCCACGTTGTTTCAAAAATGTAAAAACGAAACCAGTTGAATATGAATCAAACAATAAAGCTTGGATGACAGGTGAAATTTTCGAAAGATGGCTTTTGAAAATCAACAGGAAATTTTGAAATCAAAACAGAAGAATCGTCTTGTTTATTGACAAATGTACAGCGCACAACACTATTCCTCTGATGGAAAATGTAAAGGATGTGTTTTTCCCTCCAAACATGACTTCAGTAGTTCAACCTATGGACCAAGGTGTAATAAAAAATTTTAAGCATTTTTACAGACGGATTGTGGTCCAAAACATTCTGTCAGGTGCTTATTTAGATGAGCACGAAAATATCAAGATTAACATCCTTCAAGCTGCCCGCATGTGCAACAGTGCTTGGGACTAAGTTACGCAAAAAACAATTGCTAATTGTTTTCGTAAAGGTGGTTTCTGCCACATTGAAGGTGAAGAGGAGAATAAAGCTGCTAGAGAAGTCGTACCCACTACGGATAACTGGGAAGATGTTGGACATGATGCAGGCATTCGTTACGAAGAGTTTGCAAACATGGATGAAGACTTGGCGGTGTGCGGTGAACAGACAGATGCGGAGATCGTGGGTGATGTTATGAACAAAAGAAATGATGGTACATCTTCAGATGAAGAAGGGGACCGGCTAGAACTTCCAGAGATACCGATTCCAACGGCTTCACAGGCATCAAATTACATTCAAGACTTGAGACGGTTTGTTAAAGGACAGCAGAACGTAAGTGATGCTATTTTTCCAAGCACTTAATAAACTTGAAGAGTTTACTACAACTCAGTGTATTAACTGCAAAATGCAATCAAAAGTTTCTAGCTTTTTTAAAAAACTGTAAATGCTATATTTTGTACTGAAACATGTTTATACGTTTGTAATACATATGTCTAAGGAAATTGTTTAATAAAATAACATTCTCTCTCTCTCTCTCTCTCTCTCTCTCCCTCTCATTCACTCTCTCTCCCTCTCTCTCACACTCTCTCTCTCGGTCTCTCTCTCTCTCTCCCTCTCATTTGTCATTGTCCACGATTGGCACTCTAAAACACTCACGATTTTTATTACACTATCATCCTCATATAAATAGAGAATTTATGCATATAAATAGAGAGAGAGAGAGAGTGAATGAAGAGAGATAATGAGAGGGAGAGAGAGAGAGTGTGAGAGCGAAGGGTGGAAGAGTGAGAGAGGGAAGAAGGGAGACAGTGAGTGAGATGTAGAAGAGAGAGAGAGAGAGAGAGAGATAGTGAGTGAGTGGAGTGATAGTGAGTGATAGATCAATTTCAGGTTAGAGTGAGAGGCTGTGAGGACTGGCGGGGGGAGCATGGGTGAAAGAGAAGGGTGATTGTGGACACATACATAAATTACATTATTCTATAGTACTCTTGACTATATTTTACAATATGATTACAATTACCGTATTATCCAAGTTTACCTGTTAGTAAAATTTACCAGAAACTTTTGTTTGTAACCTTTGTCAACTATCTGATTTAAGTCGTAATGTTTTACAATATTGTTTAAATTGTATGTTTCTAAATTATGATTGTTTGCTAACACCAGTAGGGAGTGAAACATGGTAAAAATAACTTTTAATAATTACGTAGTAACATCCCCTAATCTGTTTTAGTTATAGGTAATATATTACTTTGCTATATGTTGACTGTTGTAGGTATAAACAATTTATGTACCAATCTACTGTAATATCCAATTGTTGGTTACTGTTTGTTTAATTAATTAAAATAACATTATATTTAGTAATTTAAATTGTAATACTGTATAAATTAAGTTCTCTCATACTATAATTTGCTCGCTTTCTTAAAGATAATTTGAAGATGTAAACAAACTATCATAAGTCTTCACATAAAAAATGATACATACATACGCACGCACACACTCACATCACCAACACGTTCACCCAAATATTTAATTGTTTCGTTATGTTTGATATTTCTATTGTATTTCATACACAGGTCCTGAAGATGACAATAAATATTGTCGAAACGTCGACGCAAAATAACTAAAGTTGTATTATTGACCGATCCTCACTAACCATCCACTAAAACATTCACTGATTGACGGTCACTAAAAATTTAAGGAGATAGTATAGGAGTGTTGAATGGAAAGTGGGGTGTAGTATTGGACGTGCAAATTATTGCAGACCTGTTCTTTAGCACTGGTTTGGGAGATAACAATCTCTTAATTAAACCAGATAAGAGCCATAGGTCGTTTTAACGTCTTAATCGTTACTTTTCACACTCACTCAGTAATTATAAGTGTTAGGGTAGAATTAAGTCCTACCATTAGCATTTTCAAGATTAAAAATAATTGATTAAAACGTTAATTAAAATAATCAAGCAAATATTAAAGTGTTATTTGTAACGATTCCCCTTGAAAACCACAATCACTGAACGAATCCTGAGAAAGAGTGTCTCCATGCGCTGAGCTAAGCTGAAACTGTGTCATTTGTATCTGGGATTTGTTCTGGCGCCCAGGTAAAGTAATATCACGGGTAAGTAACATTTTATCTAACATATAAATATTAGATAATTGGGTTAGATGAAAGGGAGCGTGGTATAGATTTGTCACCGCAACTAAGGGTCACGAGTAAATCACCAAATTTATATATAAAAATAAGTTTTGTATAAATTTGGCGCGACCAACTAAGAAGCTCGATTAAATCACCAAATTTAGCACAAAAGAAAGTTATATAATTTGGCGTTGCTATTACCCAAGTGATTAGTTAAAATTGTAATATTAATTAATAAAAAAAGAAAGTGGAATTCAAGGTTACAAATAACTGTTAAATAATTGTTAAATTAATTTGTAAAAAATAAAAGATAAAAAATGGCTGAATCATCAGCAGTAGATATGGCAGCAATTGAGCAAATGTTTAAGCAGTTGACCACTAAAATTGAAAGTAAAATTGATGATACAAATAATAAAATCGAAAGTACAAAGGGTCAATTGTCTAGTGAAATAAAAGATACTAATAATAAAATCGAAATTACTAATAGTAAAATTGAAAGTACAAGTAGTCAATTAAATAATAAAATTGATGAAAATAATAAAAGTTTAGAAGAAAGTAATCAAAAATTAATAACTGATGTTAATAATAAAATTGAACAAACTAATAAATATTTGTCTAGCGAAATGAAACAAATAAACAAAAATTTATCTAGCCAAATAGAACAAAGTAGTAAAGAAGCTACATTTAAAATAGATGAAGAAATATCTAATTTAGCTAGTAAATTAGATAGTACTAATAATAAAATAGATGAGAGTAATATTAGGTTTGATAAGCATACCGAAGAGTTTGATAAACTACGCTAGAAGAGTTTAGGAAACAAGTAAACACTAATTTTCGCCGTCAAGACGAAAAACTAAATAAGTTTAGAAACGAATTTCATGAAAGGTTAGAACAAAAAGTAACCCTCATTAATCAACAATTCAGTGAAGTAACAGCTGAATTAAAAACACAAACACTTCTGAATAACGAAGAAATCCAGAATAATAGGGAAGAGTGTACCCAACTGGGTGAGAATATTAAAGAAGTTAAGAAACAGGTAGAGAGTAAGGCTAACAGTGACGAAGTACATCAAAAGGTGGAACAGCAATTGAAGGTAATGCGGGAGGACCTGACTAAAGCAATGAAGTCACAGCAAACCAAAGTAGTGAGGTGTGGCGGCTATAAGGAAGAACCGGAAAACCTTGCATTTTCAGGAAACCCACTTGAGAATCCTGTGGAATTCCTAAAGCTGTTTGAGGCTTATGTAGCTCGTGTAAATACACTGATGGACGACGAGGACAAGAAGGACATGTTAGGCCGATTTCTCAAGAATTGGGCAGGTACGTGGTGGAAAGTCATCTCGGACAGAGTCCAAACCTACTCAGACTTCAGAGAAAAATTCCTTGCTCAGTACTGGAATGTTCAGATACAAAGAAGGGTACGCGATCATCTAGAATTTGGTAAATATCACCCAACAATGAATATGACAACCACCAATTATGTGCTAAACGTAATGGCGCAAGTTAAGCATCTAACACCACCAATAAAAGAGAGAGACCTAGTATATAAGCTAGCGCGTCATTTCTCAGAACGCACTAGAGTAGCACTAGTAGAGGAGTGGATACTCTAGAAAAGTTCATAATGGTTGTAGATGAGTGTCAAGATTTAGAGAGGGACCTACAGCATGTAAGTAATCAGCTGAGTAACTACTCTAGAGGCGATCATCAAGAACCAACTTTCTACTTAACTAAGAGGAGAGACAATGAACGCCCGAAAGAAAAAAGGTTTACCCCATATCCGGGTAACAAACCCCAAAATCGACCGGAATTGGAGGAGAAGGGTAGAAGTAGGAGTGTAGAAAACAAACCAAATAAAGGGTATAAAGTATGTAAAACAACTATAACCTCTACCGAGCAGCAACCGTCGACTAGTAAAATGAATACGGGAAACCACTGCAGGTAGAAAAGAAACAAAACTAAACCTACCATTACCTGCAGTGAAACAACCAAAGAAAACAGGTAAAAGAAACGTAACTAATAATATAAAACAAGTGAGCGATAGGGAGTTCTTGTTAAAAGAAGAGCAAGAAGTGGGTAGAAACCATTATCCAGAATGTCCGGAAATAATTTGTAAGATCAGTAATCTACTAGTAAGAGCGCTTATAGACACTGGCAGTGAAGTTACCTGTGTCAGCTCAAAGTTTGTAGATAATTGTCAGTTGCAAAATTGTCCCAGACTACCCGTATGTACAGGGAGCCACTGGAGCCAAAATGCAAAAGATAACTGAACAAATATATTTACCTGTCAATTTAAATGGTAACCAAACCCAAATTGTAGCTCTAATAGTCCCGAAACTCGTTCATGATTGTATTATTGGGGTAGATACGTTACTTGAATGGAAGGGAGAAATAAATTTTAAAAGAAATACCATTACGATGGAAATTAATACTAATAAAATTAATGTAAACATTAAAGAGTTTAAGCATCGGAAGTCGGTATGTGTAGTAAAGAACTGCAAGCAGCTAAAGTCATTTCTAGGTTTAGCTAACTACTATCAGAAGTTTACAAGTAAATACGCGGAAAGTACTGTTCCATTGTTAAAGTTGTTAAACAAAGGGATTAAATGGAAGTGGACAAAGGACCACGATGAAGCGCTGCAACAAGTGAAAAGTCTTTTTATAAATACTGTTGTATTAAATCATCCAAGGATAGGAGAAAGATTTTACTTGCAAACAGACGCCAGCAATATTGCTATTGGAGCACACTTGTAACAGATTGATGAGAAGGGCCAAAAAGCGGTATTAGGATTTGTAAGTCGCACACTTAAAGGGGCAGAAGTAACCTATTTTACGACAGAAAAAGAGCTATTAGCGATAGTGCATAGCCTGTCAAAGTTTAGAAGTTATATTCTGGGTGCTAAACTTACTATAATCACCGACAATAAGGCGTTAGTAATTTTATTAAAGTGTAAATTGCTAGGTGCTCGTCTGACTCGTTGGATCTTGGCTATACAAGAGTATCAATTTGAAATACAATATTGTAAAGCGAAAGACAACTTGGTAGCAGATGTACTCAGTAGAAATCCACCATCAGAAAACAACATGGAAACAGATAACATTAAATGTAGTAGCAATGATATTGGTATTTACGCGGTAAAGCATATAACAAAACCTGAAGTAGTTAGACGACTTAAGGAAATAGGGAATCATCAACAACAAGACCCTAGGATTAGTGTAGCTTGGAGAAGTGCTGTTACCAACACCAAACATAGGAGTTTCTATATATGGAGGTAAGCTATATAAGCTATGTTCCCATAGGAGGAAGAATAGACAAAATATTGACCCATAAAGAAATAATAGTTTGAGCCAATAAGGTATGAGAGTCAAACATGATCAACTAAAATAAATATATAATTGTGTTATGATGCGGCCCGTGGGACCGACAAAAAATGTTGAATTCCGATCCAAGTGGACCAAAATGTGTTGATGTCGGCATGTGTGTACTAAGAATTTTCTATCAGGAAGAATGATGTCTGGGGTGCTATTGCCAGGATGCAGAATGATAACAATAGTGGACTGTATTAATACATTTATTAGGTCTCTCTTTTACACTTAAATCATGGTGTTGAGATTGGCTAAGTCTGAAAGATTTAAAATTTGAAGAAACCGATTCGTAAATGAAGCTACATTTTAGATGAGGCGCAAATGTGTGCCACTCAGCTTACATTGAAAAAACGTTGAGGCCTAAGGCCTAAATAATTGTCGCGACAACAAGAAAGTGAAAAAGACAGAACAGGCAGCAAACGTAATGACGTCCGCTGCCAGCCAAGGCTCGTAGAACTGTATCGTTGTAAAAACATGATAAGCACAATTTGAAAGCGTACAGATTAGCCAACCTATGAATGCGAAAATTACCACATTACTGTCCATAACTGCCCACAAAAAATCAAAAGATTTGTTAATACATTTTAATAACTTATTGTAGAAAAATACAGAGTTCTTAATAATAAAGATAATAAAGGTCAATCTCAGCAAGTTGTATTGAACCTTGAGTTTGAAATCTTAGATAACAGTTATGACATTAACTGCTTAGCGATAAGCTTGAGTGATGATAAGAGTTGAGCAGGCCAAGGTCGGCGTGCAACTTGATTTGTGCATGAGTATAAATGCAAAAGTTAGCAATGTATTGCCAACTTACAATACAATGTATATATTGTATGTATACAATATTAAACGATATAAGACATGAAAATACATGATTTGACAATATTTAATGATGAATAATCGGTGACTCATCACATGATGGGCCCGATAAATTGTAACATTTATGCAAGTCATAGTGGTTAGCTTGAACCAGTTAAGGCCAGTAGACCTATACAATAGTATTGAATACAATGAACAAACAAAATTATTATAAAATTATACATGTAAAGACATAAATTTAGCATGATGCCATATAGTTTGAACGAGGCATGCTATACCTGAAGTTTCAGGAATTTACAATAAATTATTATGTGAAAACAAGCTATACATAGTTGAATGATTGCAAGCACAAAGTGTAATGACATGTATGTCATGATTAAAGCATGAATAATAATTGTGCAATGCGTAGTCACAAAATACAAAATGCAATATAAAATACAATATAAGAGTAAAAATATAGGCGTGGCGTGTGGTTATAGACAGTAGATGCGAAAAAAAAAACAATGTGTTTTATATAAATACAAGTTATACATAATAAATACAATAGAAATCGGTTTAGATAATTACAAATATGAATACAAGGCACAATAGCATAAGTGATAAGTACAACTATGTGGTTATACAAATGTAATACATGTGTTGAACAATTGCGAGAAATACATTCATAGAGTAATAAATATCACACATATTGACAAATGTGCAAGAAAATGCATACATGGTTTGTATAACTGCAGACCATGCGAATATTATGTAACAAAATTTTTATATAAAAACAATACCACCAATGACATGACACATAACCCAATACCAATATCAAAATGTAAATGTGTAGGACATAGTATGCCTCACAAATTACTAGCATATAAATACAAAAATAGCAAAGTATACCACCATGAAAATATGATAAGTATAGATATAATAGCACAGTGCATGGCTGTAAAATTACAAGTCACATGCAAATTTAGTATAAAAACACGCAATGATGCAAGTTAACATGAAAATGTTGTGATGATATAGTTTGACACAATTAAGTTGACCAAATTGTCAGACAATAAGGTAATGAAAGCCAGTGGCCAAGTGAAATAGCATTGTGCTAAATAATTATAGTAACCTTGTGTCTAAGCCTCGTCCCGCGTTGGCAACAAACATAGCTTATGAACTGGTCTCCGTAAAATACCAGTAGGCGTGCGAATGTCTACTACTCTAATTAAGTTGTCTGGGCCGGGAAATGTGGTGGTAATTACACCAAATTTCCACGCTAATGAAGGTAAGTTATCCTCAACCAGTAAAACCAGGTCACCAATGGAAACGTTATCCTTGGCGAATTTCCATTTGTGACGTTGTTGTAATTCATGTAAGCAGTCGTGAGACCAAGCCTTCCAAATGACTTGGACAAACTTCTGGAGAAGTTGCCAACGTCCAAGACGAGAGATGGGAACGTGAGATAAGTCTGGATCAGGTATCGCCGTTAATGGTGCGCAAATCAAAAAATGGCCAGGTGTAAGTGGCACCGGATCATTTACATCCGATGAAATGGCAAATAATGGACGTGAGTTTAGACATGCCTCTATCTGAGACAAAACTGTCGTAAACTCCTTGAAGGTGAGTATAGACTTGCCTACCACGCGGCGCAAATGATACTTTAAACTCTTTATACCGCTCTCCCAAAGACCACCAAAATGAGGTGATGAGGGCGGAATAAATGACCATGAAATATCCTGAGAGGTCATAAAGGATTTGATTGATGAGGTGGCATCCTTATTATGCCAAAGATTGTAAAGGTCATGTAAAACATTGCGGGCCTTCCTAAAGTTCGTGCCATTATCAGAATATAACTGGCTGGGTATGCCCCTACGGGACATAAAACAACGTAAGGCAGCTATAAACGCGTTGGCTGTAAGGTCGGAAACCAATTCCAAATGAATGGCCCTGGTTGCTAAGCAGATGAACAAAGACACGTACGATTTTGACAGAGTCCTAGATTTCTGCCCGCCATGACGAATCATGAAGGGACCACCATAATCAACTGCGCAGAATAGAAATGGCCGCGAAGGAGTGACTCTAGGAGATGGTAAAATACCAAGCCTCTGAACCTGTTGTTTGGCACTAAACCCGAGGCACTTGACGCATCTACGAATGATGGAGCGAATGACTATCTTGGCGTTAATAATCCACCAACGTTGACAAAGTGAGTGATGCACGAGTTGAGCACCAGCGTGGAGTAGGCAAATGTGTTCGCGTTCAATAATAAGGCGAGTAATATGAGCCGATGGATGCAAGACAATAGGATGCTTATTGTCATAAGGTAGTTGCAACTGCTGTAAGCACCCGCCGACGCGTATTACGCCAGACTCATCAAGAAACGGGTCCAGAGAAGACAACTTACTCCTAATAGAGACAGAAGACCCATTACGAAGACAATTAATCTCGGCAGCGAAGTGGATCGACTGAGATTGTTTTATGAAAAAATTAAGAGTGGAATGAATTTCAACGGGGGTAAGAGCACCCGATATTTTCTCAGCACTGGAGAATCTAATATTTTTGATGAATCGAAAGCAGTAAGCGTATACGCGAGTCAGACGGTGCAACGAAGAAAAGTCCTTTGAAAGATCAACAGCCAGGGTAGACATTAGAGAAAGTTTGGGGGTTTGTTTTTCCTCCGCAGTGAATTCAGAAGACGACAGATTAGAAGGTAAAAAGGGTGGAAAAAGATTGGACTCGGAAGATTGAGACAAACAGACGGGACCGTGCCACCAAAGCGAACAATCATAATACAACAATGCCTACAAAGGTATAAAATAATAATAATATAAAATAATACTATGTGAGAAAGATGGCATAGTAAAAATAGTCTAGAGTAAGGATACATTCAGTAAAGGATAAATTATAAATAAATCAAATTAAAAGAGATTAAAGTGTAAAAATACCAGTGTACAAGCTTAAGAAAAAATAGAAAGAAAAACCTTAGATAAATTAAATTGGATTATAAACAAAATTTAAAAAGGATTATTTTTCTATAAAGGAGAAATAAATTTATAATAATTAATAATAGCCTATATACTCAAAAGTATATAGATTCACAAATAAAAAACCATAAAAAAATCTTGGTTACTACGAGTAACCAACTAACAAGATTGAATATAATTGTTAAAACGATTGGGAAGAGAACGTTTGAAAAAAGTGTAATGCCTATTTAAATTAGAGAAAATTAATGAATACTTTTGGAATAACTAGTGCGAAATTTAATAAAATTGACGAGTGATGTCCACCTTATGTTAGAACTCCTTCAAGTATTAACATTCACGTCCTTAATTGGATGAAACTTTGAAAAAATCCAACTACCAGTTCCAGGCCTAGCCATACTGCACGTCGATATTTTGGTGAGATCGTATCCAAGTAAATTTAACTAAAGTACAACTCCCAACTATAACTTCTAACACTAGATACAGCACCATATCTTTAAACACTTCAGGAGAAGAGGTGAAAATAAACTTTATTATTTTTGTTAACCAAAAAATAAGCATAACGCTTCCTTGTGAATTGTAGGCAGACATTAAATAATTTTTGTGTATAGTGAAGGAACGTAACCTGCGATCTGGCGGATAAACCCGGAACTACATACTAAAAAAAATACAATCTATTAATTAATGTAAAGCTTGGTATTAAATTATTCATTTCTGACAGTCTCATAGTACAAAGAACTTACAAATAACCCTGGGAAATTAATAAATTAATTCTTTATTGTTTTATATTTTATAAAAGATAAAAATATTTGTTATACATTCTATGTTTACAAAATAAGATCGAACTAATGTTGTGTTGACAGGGAGAATCGATTATAACTTTCTGTATTGGGAGAAGATAAAAAACATTGTATTTATTAAATAAATACAATGAATACTTTGTTATTTGAATAAAATGTGTATTATTTTCAGTAGAGGGTAGTTGTTTACAGATTGTCAGGAGACAACGAAGAGGACGGACAACCAGAAAATATTACATACCATTGGTGTTAATTTAACCTACAATTTGTTTGTAAACGTCAAAATCAGCTGGTTTCATGAGCGGAGAAATTTAAATTAAGTAATTGTATGCCAAGAGGATAATATTTTTTGCACTCTCTCTCCTAACTACGGTCAAACAACTTCATTGAATTCTCCCTAATCAAATCTAAGGGAAAAATCAGCATAATCACACACTCTCGATTTCTTTTTGTTGAAACTTTAAACATAAATTATAACGAACTACCGTGACTCTCATTAAAGCGAGATTTTCGAAAGAGCAAATAAAACATCGATTTAATTAAGTAAAGTATTATTGTTTAGACTACTATCCGATTTATCCCGCGAGACGTTACAAGATGACGTACCAACGTGGTGCTTAATTAGGAAAGCTTAACAAATTAATGATAGTACACTATTTGAGGCTCTGAGAGGTATCCCGCGAGACGTTACAATATATATATATATATATATTATAAATGGCTTTTTTGCTTGCTCTTATATTTATTTTATCAATATAAGGAAATAAATGGTTGTTTTGTGAAGTGACCTACCTGCTATACGTTCTTGCGACTTCTTCCGACTAAGGGCGTAGGAGTTTGTGTTTTGAATTCGCAAGTAGGTTAATTCAAGTGTGATTTTATATTTATTTATTTTATATAAGTGATTATATCCTTTATATTTATTTTGAATAGTTTTGTGATGTTGGTAGGCTTTGTAGTACATCAATAAAAATACGGTGGTGGACAAAATTGGAGTTTATTACTCTGATAGCACATATGTATGAAAATCTTATAACTAGAGCAATCCTTGCATACTAAACAGTAATTTGTATCTTGTACGATGTTTTCTGAATGGGTATTAGCATTCAGAAGACGAGCTTATTATTTTCAATTGATACGAGTTATGTTTTTCATTAATTTTAAGAAGTTAATTTTAAAACAATTTAATCTATGGAATTTTCAATTCTTTTGTACTTTCATACGGATTTTATTACTTTAGATGATTTAACTACTCTGAGAAATAAGTTAGCCGTGAATCTAGTTCAATGTGCTTTCATTTACTTGTGATTGTTTCACGTATACTGCAGTATAGGTCTCTAAGTAATTCAATGTTAGTATTTATATAGCGCTTGTTATATACGTCTAATTCTTATCTATTGATTTTTACTTAAGCCTATACGTGTTATACAGATTATCACAGTATGAATGTATCTTATTACTCTAGAGTCTCTGTTTTATTGGCATCTGAATCAATTTAGTTTTACAATGATGAAAAAGAACAAGCTTTTGAGAAGTTTATAAAGTTATAAATTATATTTGACTTCCCTTGTTCTGAAGATCGTAATGAGGTGCTCCTGGGGTTCCTTGATTTTCCTGGTCCAATCTGCTAGTGGCGATGATTTCCTCTGCGTCTTGGGTTCCACGGCTAAGAGTTCAGGAATCAGCAACACTCAGCTCCTTCTGCAACTGTTGATGGCTTAACGTCTGTGGTTTTAACTGCTGCAACTGCGTCAGTCCCCTCGGTCCGGTATACGCTGCACTCCTGGTGTGTATATTTCGCCTTGGGTTGCGCTCCGATTCGTCAATTCTTCAGCTTGTACCATGTACTAGATGGCCTCGTTCTGTTGTACTCTCGATGTGTCTTCACGTATTATATACTTGATCTCTTTACATGCGTAAGTCAACATGTTAATGTTTGGAGCTGTACGCTTTTTTTAAGAGTATCGTAAGTATACGTCTTCATCGGTCGAGTCGTTACAGTTGAGTGCCTGCGTTCAGCCCGAATCTAACGGTTTGTTCAAATTTTTAGAATAATTTGATTGGCTGAGACACCCCCCCTTCTCCTTGTAATTCAACTCACCTCACTTGTGTGAACAAAAATAATTCTCACAGTTTAAGAATTGTTATTAGTCTTCTTATTCTGAAAAACATACCGGATTTCAAATGTCGGACAGGATGTCCTGTTGCAATTTGTATTGCGATTATCTTGGCTGCAAGCCAAGTTATGCTTATTCTAGAATATACATCTGATTGGTAATTTTTATAACTATGACATATTCAAAGCTCTACCCCATAGCTCACTCACTAGGGGAGTTATTAAATAAAATTAATTATCTCTTTTAATCTTTAATTATATGAACTGAAATTTGCACACCCTATTACTAATATTTCGGCAAACATTTCGGCTATTTTGGTTTTTGCCTATATTTATCGGTTTCCGAAATATTAATAATTTACAATTAGGACGTGTCCCTAATTGTTATAACTGTATGTGGTTACATAATGCCAGCGGACGCTGCCGTTGGTCGCTATACAATTCATTTGAACACACGCTACTGCACTTGCCGTGATCGTAACGGTTTAAATTTATTTTAACATTGATTTTCAAAACTCTTTACATATAACTCCAAATCTTTGAGATTCGGTTAAGTTATAATATATATATATATATATATATATATATATATATATATATATATATATACAGTAGACTCTTGGCTATCCGACTCCCGACTATTCGACCTCCGGCCTATCCGACCCGCTCTACTAAAAAAAAAAAGGCATTTTTTGAGTACGGTACGTATGCAGTATTTCTGATCCGATTACTAGCGCCTTCAAACGTCATGTGAGCAATCCCGCCACGCGGGTGAAGGCGCTTACGCGTGAATCAACAGTTACCAATATAGTACGCCAATTGATTCATGTTGTGACAGGAAAGTTTCGTGTTCCTACTTGAGTGTGTAACAGGTGCATCAGTCAGTCTGTATCCAGAAGTCAGTCCGTGCGGTTCAGTCGTTCGTGGATTGTTAATTTTTTATAAAGTGTGTATACAGTATTGTTGGTGGCTTTTATTTTAAAGTGAAATATGGGTGACAAACAAAAGAAAGTGGTAGTAACTTTGGAAGAAAAACTGCAAGCAATAAAAAGAATGGATTCTGGTGAGTCGGTAAACAAAATTGCACTGGATTTAGGAGTTGGAAAAACTACTGTGGGTGATTGGTGAAGAAATCGCACAGAGATTGAAAAATGGTGTTCTAAGCAAGCAAGTGGCAGTGGCGTGAAAGTTAGAAAAACTATACAAAAAGGAAAACATGTGGAAGTTGAAGAGGCTTTATATCTGTGGTATGAAAATGTGAGGGGGAAAGGATTGACGGTTTCAGGCCCCTTGCTCCAAGAAAAAGCGATTCAGTTGTAACGGTACAGAATTGTGAGCTACCCCAGTTTAATTTTATATTGCATCAATTCAATCACTTTTCAAATTGCCAGACTTTCACCTGTGAGGAGCCCCAGTACCAGCAATGCACATTGTTAGCCTAAACAATTGCCAGACGTATTGCGTAACCGCCCAGCAGCAGGCTCTTTGTGAATCACAGTCTGCAGTCTATCACCAGAGTTATCATCAGACAGCAGTGGAGAGCAGTGCATGTATATGTAAAACTTTATACAGTGGCCTCGGAAATATCGGTAGGCCAAAGCGAATACAGTAGCCTAGGCCTACCGAATCTTATAAAAAGTGTGCAAAACAGTAAAATGAAGAAAGAGATCAAGACAATTAACGAATACGTTAATTTGTGCAGTTAGAACAGTTCTGTGTGATGTGGCTGATGTGACAGTGAAATACTAGTGATCGGGTAACAACTGGAACACATGTCAGTTAAGTAACAAATATATATAAAAGTGACTCCGTAACAATCTGATATCAGTAAAAAACTATACAAATTTAGATTTATAAAAGAATTAATGAGAATACTATAAAGGGGGTAAAAGCTATATATTCAATGGGAGAAATCATGATTAAAAGTACTGGTTCCTATAAAATAATTAGTTGATAAAATTGGTGTTTGAACAAATTCATGTTTTTCAGCTGTAGGCTACTTAATAAAATAAAATCAAGTTTGTTTAGGGATATAAAAATGTGTTAAATTAAGTTATTACGCCACAATCATTTCCTATTCTGTGCTGAAAACCTCGCCTAACGTGCTTTGGGATTTTTCTGATATTTAAGGGTAGTTAGATAGCGGGATTTTTATAAGGGCAAGAGTGCAAAGGTTTCGATATTGAACCATAAAATATCGTGGCGACCTGGGCAGTTTCAAAAGGTAAGTTTTATGGGGACGATGACGGTAAGTAAAATTCTGGCAGCGGTGAGTATTTTATGAGTGTATTATTAATTAAAAAGGGTAGAAGGCGAGGACCTTCACAATGGCGACCCTGCCAGGATGTTCGTATAAATATTATAGGAGCTAGACCTGTTTTAAAGCACAGAAAGTAGGATTTGGTAACGGCGTATTTGTAAAATTAATCGTATATAATTACGTTGTGGAAATTAGGTTATGTTTTGGTAGCGTAAATGTTGGGTTTATAAATAAATTTTGAAGTACGAGTATAAATATGGGTGAAGTAGGTGAAATGACCGACGAGGAGTGGGGTAAGATAAAAAATGAAAGGTAAGATAGTTGAAGTAATAGGGGTAGAAAATAAGGCAGTAAATAGGCCTAGTGATAATGATGATAGTGTGGTGGTGATAAATAAAGGTAGAGAGACAGACCAAGTTAACAAAAATAAAGACGATCAGGTGACAGATAATGAGGTAATTAATGATAAGATGTGTGATATGTTGAACCTTATAAAAACAGAGATGGTTAAGTGGTTTGATATGATTAATAAACGGTTTGACGAAAGGGACAAAATATTGGATGAATGGTTGCGGGAACTAAAGACAGACCGATTAAAGGAGAACTCAGAAGTTGAATTAAAACAGGTAAGTGATAATAATGTTGTTAATGATAGTGAGGGAATAATTAACCAGATGAGTGATAACGATAATTCTAATAATGAATTCATAAATAACAGTGACAAAATAGTGGGAGAGGTAGTGTTGACTAGTGAAGATATTGATGGTAATTACAATTCTGAGGTAAGTGGTAGTACTACAAGTAATCATAATGATGAAATAACATTAAATAAGAATAATGATTATATGGCTGAAAATGGGGTATCTAAGAATGATACGGTAAGTAATAGTCGTGAAATTAAAAACGTGGTGTTAGAGTGTAAGGTTGTGAGCAGAGAAAGTGTTGATGAGGTTATAAGTGTGTGTGTGTAGAGAGGTTAAATGGGCAAAGGGCAGATGTTCCCCAAGTTTATGGTGAAACAGAGTTTTCACAGGTGTTTAATGAGGACAGAGTTTCCTCCGGTATTTGTATAAAAGACAAGGTGTCTTCAGATGGTCCCTGTATTTTTTGTGATTTGACTGGTAAAGCCAGTAGAGGTAATAAATATTTAATGGTGCCCTTTGCATGGAATGGGAGAGTTCAGTATGGTTATGAGAGGTGTTGTAATGAAAGAGAGAAATAAAAATTTTTGAGATTAATAGAGGTTATGAAATGTTGGTGCAGGTGTTAGATATAGAGAGAGATGAAGAAAGTGAATTGTATTATGAAATAGAGAGAGAGGAATATGTGAATAAAACTGTTATAAATGATAAAATAACTGACTTGGTGTCGAGAAAAAATACTTACGGAGACTTTATAAAAAATACTGATGTTGACTTGATTTATGATAAGATAATTCTGGGGGGTAACCCTATAGATTATTATTTTGGTATACTGGAAAAAATAAAATTTTATGGCCATTACACAGAAAATAGCCATATGATGAATGCAAATAAAATTGACAAATGTTATACAAAAATAAGACTATTATACGATGATGGAGGTTGAAAGCAGTGTATGGACATTTTAAATACTTTAATATATGGTAATGACCTGGCGGAATTAGATATTGAAGCACGGCAAATAATAATTGGATATGACGAAATTTGTAAATAAATAAATGTGTTAATGTTAAATGTATTGTGTTAATAGTATTCTGTTGCAATGTATATCATAGCTTATGTGCTACATATGTTTGTAGTGAGAGGGAAAGGTATAATAATAAATAATAATAATTGTATTCCACTAAAATAATGAACAAAAGGTATTCATGAAGCCTATTTTGTATTTATATTAAAAGTGTTTTAAATAATATAAGTACAGCTAAATTGTTTTGAGTGGAGGTTATTAAATAATTGTCAAGGTAAACAAATAATTTAAAAGGGTCAATTTTATTAATGAAGCAAAATTTTGGTTTGAATTGTAATAAATAGATTTTGACAAATATGTTAATATTAAAAGATTTATAGAAAAGTACAGGTGTTAGTATGATGTAACCATGAATGTTGAAACGGAGAATGTTTATAACACCAGTCTGGCAGACAAGTGTTTATGTAAACAGGTATGGTGTATGTTGTGACTAATGCCTACAGACATACTTGGTGACAATAACAAAATGTTGTAGTCTGCTGAAGCATTGCTAGTAGAAAATCCTATTATGAAATAAAAAGAAACATCTGATGTGATGGAATGTAGGTAATATTTTTGTAGGGTTTTTTTTGTAAAATGTAATTAAAACAAATGAAATTGTTTCGAACAAATAAGATTGAATCAATAAACTTAGAGTTTGAGAAATTAAATATAATTAAATTAATTTGGTAATTAAATTAATTGGAAAGATGATTTTAATAATAAATTTAAATTTATTCTGATTCAAATTTCAAATGTAATTGTTAAATAAATGAAAGATGTACTTTATTTAAAAGTGAAAACTGAAGGAAATTTTGTGTAAATGTAATTTTGTATAATTAAGGTGTTATTTTGGATGGGTAATATTATACGGGGAATATTATTTAGGTTATATTATTATTTTAAACCAAACCAGTACTTTGTATAAGCAGAACCAGTACTTTGCAAAGAATGAGCCTTTATGGCTAAGAGGAAACAAATCAGTTGCGGGATATGGAGTGATGGAAGGCCGTTTGTTGATTCTTTAATTGTCACCAGACTAGGGGGGTAAGAACCCATGATTTTAGTAGAGTGTTCAGGGGGGTTGCGGCGCCATATCCTCACTGATCCTCTTAGGGTTAGGCAATAAGAGTTTGAAAGCTTTGGCCTTCAACCTCTTATTGGGGGGGTATTGTAACGGTACAGAATTGTGAGCTACCCCAGTTTAATTTTATATTGCATCAATTCAATCACTTTTCAAATTGCCAGACTTTCACCTGTGAGGAGCCCCAGTACCAGCAATGCACATTGTTAGCCTAAACAATTGCCAGACGTATTGCGTAACCGCCCAGCAGCAGGCTCTTTGTGAATCACAGTCTGCAGTCTATCACCAGAGTTATCATCAGACAGCAGTGGAGAGCAGTGCATGTATATGTAAAACTTTATACAGTGGCCTCGGAAATTTCGGTAGGCCAAAGCGAATACAGTAGCCTAGGCCTACCAAATCTTATAAAAAGTGTGCAAAACAGTAAAATGAAGAAAGAGATCGAGACAATTAATGAATACGTTAATTTGTGCAGTTAGAACAGTTCTGTGTGATGTGGCTGATGTGACAGTGAAATACTAGTGATCGGGTAACAACTGGAACACATGTCAGTTAAGTAACAAATATATATAAAAGTGACTCCGTAACACTCTGATATCAGTAAAAAACTATAAAAATTTAGATTTATAAAAGAATTAATGAGAATACTATAAAGGGGGTAAAAGCTATATATTCAATGGAAGAAATCATGATTAAAAGTACTGGTTCCTATAAAATAATTAGTTGATAAAATTGGTGTTTGAACAAATTCATGTTTTTCAGCTGTAGGCTACTTAATAAAATAAAATCAAGTTTGTTTAGGGATATAAAAATGTGTTAAATTAAGTTATTACGCCATAACCATTTCCTATTCTGTGCTGAAAACCTCGCCTAACGTTCTTTGGGTTTTTCTGATATTTAAGGGTAGTTAGATAGCAGGATTTTTATAAGGGCAAGAGTGCAAAGGTTTCGATATTGAACCATAAAATATCGTGGCGACCTGGGCAGTTTCAAAAGGTAAGTTTTATGGGGACGATGACGGTAAGTAAAATTCTGGCAGCGGTGAGTATTTTATGATGAGTGTATTATTAATTAAAAAGGGTAGAAGGCGAGGACCTTCACACAGTTTAAAAAAACAGATCGAAGGAGACGATGGTGAGTTTACTGCCAGTGACGGGTGGCTTGATTGCTGGAAGAAACGTTTTGGTGTTCGTCAGATGACGATTAGTGGTGAAGCATTGTCTGCTAATAAGGACGCTGTCCCTGACTTTAAAAAACACTTTTTTTTCCTGCTTGATAAGGAAGGTATTTCCGGAGAACAAGTGTACAACTGTGATGAGACGGGTTTGAATTACCGTATGTTGCCGTCTAAAACACTAGCGTCTAAACAGGAAAAGGCCACACCAGGGTTCAAGAAGAGCAAGGACTGCGTTACAGTTTTAGCTTGTAGTAACGCAACCGGAAACCACAAGTTGAGACTGACCTTGCTTGGAAAATCTCGCAAGCCTAGGGCTTTTAAAAATCTTAAAGATTTAAGTTCTTTGCCCCTGCATTATACCCATCAAAAAAAGGCGTGGATGAATAGAAAAATTTTCAAAAATTGGTTTGAACAGGAATTTGTGCCACAAGTTGAAAAACGTTTAGCTGAAAACAATTTAACAAGGAAAGCAATCCTAGTTTTGGATAACGCTCCTTCACATCCAGCAAATGACCAATTAAAAGATGGAGACATAAAAACTTTGTTCTTGCCTGCAAATGTTATATCTATATATCAGCCAGTGGATCATGGAGTGCTCCAAGCTTTGAAAAAGAAATATCGACGTAGGCTACTAAGCTATATCATCGCAACAATTGATAATACAGAAGTTGCGACGGCACTACAGTCAGTAGACATGCTTGACGTCATCAGATGGGTGTCCGAGGCATGGGATGAAATTCCATCTTTAACACTTGTGCGATCGTGGAAAATTTTGCTGGATCACAGATCCAGTGATAAGTGGGAAGATGTAGAACAGCAATGTGATGTGGAAAATGCAACTGATAACACTGCGCTTGTATCGCTGTTAGAAAAAGTTCCCGGATGTGAGGAAGCTTCATTGGAAGACATCACAGAATGGTTGGCAAAGGACGAAATCGAAGAAATTGCAGACGAAGATATTGTAGCGATGGTATTAAATGAACAGCCGATTGAAGAGGAACAAGGTGATGAACCCTCCGATCGTATAACCCACTCCGAAGGCCTGAAGGCGATCGAGACGGCAGTGGAATACATTGGCCAGCAAGAAGAAGCAACACCAGCAGACATCATATGTTTACGTAAGTGGAAGGATATAGCGGCAAGGAAATTAATGCGAGGAAAGAAGCAGGTCTCAATTACAGACTTTTTCAAACCTTAGACAAAGTAAGTTTCACTTGTTCTTTCATTATACAGTACGCAGTTTTAGGTTATTATAATTTGATTTATATTAACAACTAATTTGGTTGAAAGCTTTCGTATAAATTAAAACTCATAGTAAAACTCATTCAACTTATTGTTAACTACACATTTTGTTTCGTCCTTCAAATAAAGGTTTTGTGAAAGATACTGTAGTTGCGAATTTTTATTTCATTTCTTTCTAATTCATTTATTACTGTACGTCATTTATAACGACAAACTGATATGACGTACGCATCCAAATAGCAACAAGTACATTCAACGCAATAGGGTGGCAGTCATTGACCTTACAGAGGCTGGTATGCCTACATCTCCGGTGTATCCGACTTTTTTGCTATCCGACCCGGCCGACCGCCACATTAGGTTGGATAGTTGAGAGTCTACTGTATATATATATATATATATATATATACTGTAACGATACAATTAAGCCAAATCCCGTACCAGTGATAAAAAAGATAATTCTTGATATAAAAATACTTCATATAAAATAAAATGTTTAAAAAATGATTAAAATGTAAATATTTCGACACGACGTACAACGATATTACCCAACCCAAGTGATTGAGCCAACAACCTAAACATAAAGAAGGGAACCACATAACATACTTAAGAAAAATGTGATAGACAAATCAACAATGAACACAGAATTAAAGAAGAACCAGAAGAAGAGAACAGATCCCTACAATTAAACGGAATTTAAACCAGAAGAGAAGAAGAGGGGAACCGAATGAAGATGAAGACTATTGAAGATGAAGAAGATGAAGAAGAGGAAGAACGAAGAGGAGACAGGTTAAACCCAAGGGGAAACTAACACACATATAAAAGGGAAAGATAGTATACTTAAAGATAGAATACGGTCAATAAACCTCGAATAATTATGTATTAATGAAACCAATATTGTTATTATCATTAATTTAACCTATGTACCCATTTTAAAGACAATACAAGTGTAAAGCAATGTAATATAGGAAAAGTACACTAACCCAGTCACAAAGGTTAGATTTAACAAAACACAACTAACCTAATATTGTTAATAGTAAATATCATACACTCAAACAAAATAGTGAGAAATGGTAGGTGAAAATATAGGGATTACCCATTAAATAACACTAAATACAAAACAGTGAACCAAAGTGAAGTGCTTTAGTGAAGTGTAAGTACCCTAAAAGTAGTGAAAGTGTATGTGAAACATTAAAAATAGAATGATAAGTAAGGAGACACTCTGTAAAACATTGATGAACAACCAATGATTGGAGTGATATTATAAATAGTAATATATCTAGGAGTAACTAGAAATAGTATTCCAAATTAATATAAAGGAAGCTTGTGATATTATTCAGGGAGAAAGCCCAGACAAATAACTTGTGTTAACATGGTATGATAGAATAGAATTAAAGTTTTGTTATTAAAATTAAGATTGCAAAGAATACAACACCCCATGTTGAAAGGGGAATTAACCTTCATAATTTTATGAAAAGTGACAATGTTTATCACTTTAGTTTGTAACACAAGAAAGAAATCAATGTTAGTACTAATAATAACTCATGACTTGTAAAGAATAGTTGGTTCAATGTTAAAGGAGGAATATGGCTGAAAGGAACCTACAGTCCATAAACCTAATTATTATATTTTAAAAGAAGAGTAATGAAAATGTATGTTGAATAGTAGTTAAAACACAAACAAATAAGTGAAGCCCATCAGGCTGAATTCAAAAATAATTTAAAAGAAATACACTAAAAAAACAATCATGGCTGATTTTGACTATGAAAACATTTAACTGCCAAAGACATTCAAATGTAAATTGTATCAATTTCACAAGAAATCTTACTAATCTAAGACCAGTGAATGGACAGTAATTATATATCAGTTATTTTAACACAGAAATATCATTGTAATAGTTTAATTTAAGAAAAATATGTTATTTATTAAATGTCAAATAATTAGACTATAGTTAATGTATAACAGAATATGACCTTATGAGGTATCATTGTAAACTTTGAAAGGAAAGAAAAATAATAGTGATGACATTTATTATCCCAAAAGAATTATAAAGTAATAAAACCATTAGGAAAATACTTAATAAATTTGAATAAAAATTCAAATATTTTAACAATGTCTTAAAGGAGTAATTAACCAATCATCGAATTATGGTTACTATGACAACGAGCGTTTGAGGGCTTATTTTCCGTTAAATTATATAGACTCTGAAAAACGACGCGTGGGTAAGCGGCATGCAAAACTGGAACGATTAAAATTTTAATTTAAACAGTTATAAAAAGTCGAATCAGTGAACCAAAATAACCAAAGACGAATAGATGTCAATCTACGAAGAATTCACGAGGTCCAGGAACCAAATTAACTAAATTAATTAAAGAAAAACCCAAGACCAGATTGAAGAAGATGTTAGAAGTTTAACACCAGCCCAAATTCGAAGAATATACGACTATCCTGATGACGACATTTCAACGTGAGATGAACTGATAAGTACCGAATAAATTCCTTAATCCCAAAACCCTAAATTACTTAAATTATTTTTCAAACGATAAAATTTCTCACTATTTAAAAAGTAGTATTTTCTTTCAAAGGTAAATGCATAATTTACTTACTTAAAAAACATTTTATTAAACTAAATATAACCTTATTTGAGAGCACAATTTTTGTAACAGAAATACGACACTACCGAACAAATTGTATAAACACATTATAATTTCTAAGTACGTATAAGATATGGTAGTGTACTTTTTTAATGTAACCAACGTTTATGTCTTATTTCATGATCAAAAGAACTCCAGATTTTAAACATAGTAATCTATTAAATGTGACTGAAGCCATTTTCGGCAACGATTATGTTTTGAAATCAATTTTGCCAACTCTGAGATATTTTGTGTTTCAAGCTCTAAGCCGGAGCCGAATGTTATAAAATTATTTATAATTCATTTGTCATATTTATTGATGACCAAATTTGTATTAAAAAACACAGTACAGAACATTATTATCTTGTTATTTCATAGGATTTTGTAGAATATATGTGTGTTAGCGAAGTTTTAAGCAACAGCCAACTAGCGCTCATCACGAGTGGACGAGTCGACAACCTGTATAGCAGCGGGAACAATTCGAACGCCACTGCTGTCCATGCTAATATCACGTATTATCTTAGAAATTAAATATTTGAATTGTTTTAACAGAAACAATTTGGCGCCACCCGGGAATAGCAATCCCTATGAATTAACAGGTAGGTTGTACTGGTAACATTGACAACGCTACGGACTCCAGTAGTGACGTCGATTTATGTAACGACCAGTGTGAGGCAAACACACTACATTCACACTAATACACAAAATAAACAAGTGTGATACATTTTAACAGGTACGACCTCGTTTTCTCGTTACAATATTGACGAACCCAACGCGGGGCTTTAAGAATAAAGGAAGCACCCCATTGTCTCGTTACATATTGGCAACCAGCAACGTGAGGCTAGGAAGACTAACTAGCGGCAGTCATGAATAGACACAGTATGGTTACGAGGTGCAAAGGGAAGGAAGCACCAAACCAAGAAGGAAACCCAGAAGAAATGGAGGAAGTTGAGGAAGTAGAAATGGAGGAAACGACTGGAGAATTGTCAGAAGAAAACCCACAGGAGGACCAAATGGAAAATCCCAATCCACCTGAACCGGAAATAGAAGCAGAAGTCATGGCAAATAACCAACCAATCAAACCAACAGAAGAAACGAATTTAGGAATGTAAGGAAATGGAGGAAGGTAAATTGAGAGCGACGGAATTCTACCAAGTCCTTACTGAAGGGTGCCAGAAGAATAAACAGGAGGTGGTCAAGGACTGGAGGAGAGGCACCAAGAGCTACAACTGGATGTAAACAATCGGGAGGAGAAAGTATACACCGTCATAGATAAAATAGACGGACTGACCCGAGAAAACAGAGAAAAAATCCAGGGAATCAATATACGAGAGAAACAGATGCAGGAAGAATTGGATGCATTAAGAGAAAAACCATATAATCACACACAGTTCATAACCAGTGAAAACCGAGAAATAATCAATTTTCGTAGCTACCGGAGAAACCTGATAGAATTCCTCAAACGGGTAGAAGAGCTGATAGAGAAGAACAGAGAAACCAGGTGGTCCAGTGTGAGAAGTATGATCGATGAAATGTTCCGTGACACCCAAGACAATTGGTGGACGGCCACACGACCTGAGATCAATGATACCCAAGAGTTCAAGAAACAGTTCAGGGAGAAGTATTGGTCCGAATCAACACAGAATGTGGTCCGCAATGACATCAGTAACGGAAGGTACGAGACACAAGGAGGACACACGTTAACCTCTTACTTTCTGGGAAAAGTATGCTTAGCCAGAAATTTGGAACCCAAGATACCCGAGGAGTCGTTGGTAATACAACTGGGTTATCATTATGAAGAAGCCATCCAGAAGGCCAGAAGACAAGGGCAAATTAAAACAATTCAAGGAATAGTTAGTCTGTTGGAGGACCTGGAGAACGATAACCAGTATCGAAAAAACAGGATCACAAACCAAAGATACAATAAGTGGAATGAACATAACAATACAACTAATTTCCATGGACCATACAATCATCCACAAAGCAATAATCGGAATAACTGGGGCCGAAATAACAATGATAATAATGCAGAACAAACATTCAATGGAAATAATCAGCATCACCCTCCGAATAATCAGCCTGGTAACAGAGGTCAACAGAACCATCACTCAGGAAATCAAAACAATAATAGAAACAGCCCAAATAATAATAACCGACCAAATGAGAATTACCGAGGAGTGGAACCTGAACAACGTACCAACGGTCACCCCAATGACCATAATTACTACGGCTACCGGTATCATCCCAATTACCAGTACAACCGGGGACCCGGGGGTAATCCAAATAGAAGTGACAATCGACGTCATGTAAATTTTATTAGTGGGAGAAGGCGGAATAACCACCGAAGATACAACCCAAATTGGCACCCAGAACCATGGTACCACGCGTCCGACGAGACTAACAATAGACCATCAGTGAACAGGAACCATGAACCACTACAAAATGGAAATAACCAGCAAAATGTGCCGAACGATGAAACGAACGACCAGCCAAGCAACCTGGCCGTCAGCCAGCAACCACCTTTAAACTAAAAAGGTCAGTGATAAAGTATGAACGCCCTTCACATGACCAATCACTTGGGTTGATATGTCAAACAATGTCAGATAAGAAAACCAAAGTAATCACGATAATCTATAATAATTATTTAAAAGATATTCGAGAAGAACTTCTCGAGGAAGAGGCCACTCAATTACCACAGAATAATAGTGAAATTGTTCATATAAAGGCGACAATAAACGGTACCATAACCATTATCATGGTAGACACGGGGTCTAATATCTCTCTCATCAACCAGCCTGAATTAGAAAGAATTCAAGCTCACTCTCGAACACCAATACCTACATTGCCAATAAATAATATAATCATCATTGGCGCAACTGGTAAACAGAACAAAACGGTGAGAAAACAAGTGTCATTGGAGCTAGATAATCTAGAATCAACCATCCCTATTATATTTCTCGTGGCAAGTGGGCTACCTTTCAATATGCTTATCGGATGTGATGTACTAAGAAGGTATTCAGCAGTAATAAACCTGCAGAAGGGAGTAGTGTTGTTAAATTCAGAACAAGGAACCTGGTCCGCGAACATTATAAATTGTGTACCAAGTCCAACTGCTTTAAGCCAAAACACAGAACTGAAGAGTTATTATTGCCAGAGGCATGAGCCATCTATCACCATGGTAGAGGAGGAGGAGCGTAAGACCTTATGGAACCAGAAGTTGGAAGAGATTATCACCTTCCAAAGAGAACGGCCTATGCAGGAAATTAGTGAGCAACAGTCTAAAAAACTAATCGCCATTTATAATGATTATCAGCATGTCTTTTCGAACACCCCAGGAAAGGTTAAAGGATACCAATGTGAAATTCAATTCCGAGAACCAGTGGACTTCCACAGGAAATGCTCTGTGGAAGTCTCTTCCAATAGCACAATAGCACATTCTCTAAAAAACGAAGTTAGAATGGAAATAAATAGAATGATTGCTGAAGATATAATTGAGTATAGTCATTCTCAATATACCAGCCCCATAGTTGCCATACCCAAGAAAAATGGCAAGGTACGAATTTGCCTGGACGCCCGAGAAATAAATAAGATGATTATCAATGACAGAACCTCACCAGGAGAAATAGAAGAAATTCTGAAGAGATTCCATGGGATCAGGTATATTAGCACCTGGGATACTGTATGTGGGTACTGGCAGGTAGAGCTGCACCCACACAGTAGACAGTACATGGCTTTCATATTTGACGGTAGAAACTACCAGTTCAAGAGGTTACCATTTGGACTCATTAATTCAGTAGCAGTGTTCGTGAAGTGCATGGACCAAGTGTTAGGTCAAGAGGCACTGGAATTTACTACAGTGTACGTTGACGACCTACTTATCACGTCAGCAAACTGGGACGAACACTGTGAAAGAGTCAGACATGTATTGGAAAAATTATCTAACAACAATATCACACTTAAGTCAGACAAATCAAAGTTCATTGCTAAAGAAGTGAAGTTCTTAGGATTCAACCTAACCGAGGAGGGAATCTCTCCATCCCAAGAGAAGGTTGACGCCATACAAAATTTCCCATCACCAAGAAACAAAAAGCAGTTGCAATCCTTCCTAGGAGTATGTAATTACTATAGGAAGTTTCAGACCAACTACTCCCACCTAACAGCAGAATTTTCCAAACAACTCTCTTCAAAAGAAAAATGGACGTGGGGAGCGGAACAAGAAGAAGTGCTCAAATTAATCAAACAAAAATTTGTTGACACTGTTATTTTACACCACCCTAATTTTGAAAAACAGTTCTACCTAAACTGCGACGCTAGTGATGTAAGTCTAGGCGCAGAGTTATACCAGGAAGACGAAGATGGTAATCACCTAGTCATTAGCTTCGCCAGCCGAATACTCAATAGCTGTGAGCGTAACTACAATGTTACAGAAAAGGAGTTGCTCAGCATAGTATTCGCGTGCGGCAAGTTTAGGACGTACATACTTGGATATAATATCACGGTTCGAAGCGATCATAAATCAATATCGTTTCTAAAACAATGTAAGTTGAATCATGGCCGACTTACTCGATGGATACTTGCTTTGCAAGAATACCACATTACATGGGAGTATATTCCAGGACGAAAAAATATAGTGGCTGACGTATTATCCAGAATAAATGTAGTAAATCAGACATTTGAAGGAGAAAAGGGGAAGATAGCAAAAGTGTATTATATATTGAAGGATAGGAAAGACCTGGAAAATATTGTGAACCAAATAGTGTTGCAACAAGAGCAAGATACAAAAATATCCAACATCAGAAAAAGACTGATGGAGTCTGAAGCCATTATTAACAAATTTTACTGTGTATACAATGATATTTTATTTATAAAAACAAAAAAGAACCAAGACACTTGGAAACTAGTAATTCCTCAATCATTAGAAAATCAAATCATCAAAGATTATCATGTGAGATACGGCCACATGGGAACAATTAAAATGGTAAAAGCATCAGAGGAAGATTTGTTCATAAAAAATATTGCAAGAAAAGTAAGTAAAAACATAAAAACCTGCACATTGTGTCAGATGGTCAAAACCAATAACGAAAGGAAGGATGGAACGATGATACCCATCACATCAAGTGCCAAACTAGAGAAGGCGTTCCTCGACATATGTGGACCATTCCCACGTAGCGGAGGAAGACATGGCTACAAATTCATTGTTATCATACTTGACCATTACACCAAGTACACCAAATTATATGCTATAAACAGAGCCACAACAAAGAAAATATTAGATATTATCAAAAATAAATACATAGTAGAGATTGGAAAACCGTACATGTTAATAACAGATCATGGAACGCAATTTAAAGGAAGGAGGTGGAGAGAAGAGTTATTAAAACTAAATATCAAAACATATAAAACTTCAGTCTACCACCCTAGTAGCAATCCCGCAGAAAGAATGTTGAGAGAGGTGGGACGCATTTTGAGAACTTATTGTCATAACAACCAGAGAGAATGGTACAAATATTTACCTTCAACCGAAGTGTTTTTAAACATCAGTTATCACCAATTCACTGAAAGTACACCTTACTTGATGATGTTCGAGAGGAAGCCAAACAGAGAGATACAAGAGATAATAGAATTCCCAAAAGACCCAGAAGACCCGTATGACAAAAACCAATGGTACAGCCTAATAGTGGAAAAAATTGAGAAACAAAAGGCCAAATATGCAAAGAACCAACCCAAAATAATCAAATATAAAGAGGGAGAAAAAATATTAATTAAAAATCGTGAACTGCCAAGTACAATGGAAGGTATAGCAAAGAAATTATTATTGCTATATACCGGTCCATATATCATCACAAAAGATAATGGTAATAATACTTACCAGATCAGTAATATCAATACAAGGAAAATCAAGGGAGTTTATAACCAAACTTCGATAAAAAAGTTTTACGAAGAAGAATAAAACCATCGTGGAATGAAACATATTTCAAAATTCCAAAAGAGATTGTAAGAGCAGCTTACTAACTTATTTAGATGATATATGTGGAACAATAAAAAGAATTACTATAAGTATATAATAATGAAAAAAAAACAAAGGAAACAGTTAAACAAATTCCTTTCAATTTAAACCAGTTTACAATATAACAAAAGATTGATATATGAAGTATGAAGTAAAAAGTGAGATAATAAGGAATAAGTTACACACATTCCTATATAATAAAAATGTAAGAAGCACAAACTTACAATCATAATTAAAACAAAAAATAGCTAAAAAGGAATGCGCTACAAACATTCCTTTAAGGTAAGACAATTAACTTACCAAAGAATTATCAAAAAAGATGTTGAATACAAAATAAAATAAACAAAAATAAAATCAAGCTCAAATAATGAGATAATTACTTGAAATTATACTGAATCAAAAGTATTATAAGAAAAAAAATTAAAATTATACCTGGTACAAGGAGAGAGAGAAACTGTATATTTAAAGAAATATACAATATGGCTAAAGCAGAATCCTGCTAAATGACTAAGAAAAAAGAAAATGTCTAAGACAATTAAAATGATCACAACGAGCATTGAAAACAAAATAATGAAAAGTGAGATATGATGAAATTAACATATAAATAAAGATAAAAACAACCAAGTGTATAAGTAGATGATAGTGTATAGTTAAGGTATAGCGGAAGAAAGAATGAGTAGTAATGACAAAGTGATCTAAAAACAAACCACAAGGTGGACAATCCCAAAGTATATTATTATATTATTATTTTATTATTAAGTCACAAGTTGACAAAGAAAGTATTTAAGATTGACTGTTGAAAAGTCCAGCAATCCAAATGAACTGAGTAGAGAAGATGTGCAGTAAAAAACAGTCTCAGAAAAATGAGTAGTAATGGGAGAAACCAGCTACTATATAAATGTTAGGGAAAAATTTGTGTATGAGGGAAAATGCACCAATGGAAATAAATAAAAATAGATCCAAATAAAATGGAATGAATTAAGTAAGAAGAGAAATGAAGAATGGAGAATCAAACAAGGAAGAGAAGGAAAAAAGTTATCTACAACTGATAATTTCATAAAAAACTATGCTAGTGTTTTATTAAAATGATCAATTTTAGAGGAGAGGCATTATGTAACGATACAATTAAGCCAAATCCCGTACCAGTGATAAAAAAGATAATTCTTGATATAAAAATACTTCATATAAAATAAAATGTTTAAAAAATGATTAAAATGTAAATATTTCGACACGACGTACAACGATATTACCCAACCCAAGTGATTGAGCCAATAACCTAAACATAAAGAAGGGAACCACGTAACATACTTGTACGGTAGCGCGATGATTTTGTTTTCTAGGTTGGCTAATCTGCTTTATACCTCGCCTCAATATTTGCGTGTTTGTACTTTGCACAGTGCGTAGCTAGCTTTCTCGGCGTTCGGTTCGCCGAATCCTTCGCTGTCAATTAGTGTCGACATTAAATGTAGGCTTTAGGCCCTTATATTCTCGCTTATGGCCAACTAGCGCCATAACTTCATTTCAATTCAAAATTTATAATACTTAGCAAAATGCAGTATTAGCCAACCTCATTTCAAATTAATACAGCTGTAATGTAACTAATTCAGATATTAAAATTATTCGTATACAGTCCACTTCTTGTCATTTTCTTCCTGCAGAATCAATGCATTTATTACATATCATTCAACTACTGTGGAAGACCAGCCGACAGAATATTTTAACTCAAGAAGCATACATTTAGCCCACTTGGGCCCAATTAATTAACTCTTCTTGTCCACACTTGCTGGATCATTATTTTCATTCAACTATCGGTCCACGTGGACCGGACATCAACCATTTTTTGGTCCACCGTGCCTGGATTCTTCTCTCATACATTTTGGTCCTCACGGTGCGCATCAACCATTTTTTGGTCACTCCGGACCTGGATTTCCATTTAATATTTTTTACATCTGTTTCTGGCCATCACGGGCGAATTGGCACGTCAGCTAATGCAACCGTGGCGTGATTTGCGTCGCCGTTTCACTCGTCATCTTCGGACAACGTAGTAGCAAGTTCCTGCCGGCTGCAGTGCTTACTCAAAGTGGTCATCTCTGCCAGCTGTTCACCATCTTCACCAAGGAGCCGACGCTGCAGGACATCAACAGCAAGGTACCACCAACAACAGTAAAAAGGTGCGTAAAATGTCTGAAGAAGGCCTCAAGGTGCTGACCAGAAAGAGAGGCGGATTAAAATCCGCGATAGTGCGGATACAATCCGCGGTAAATTCATTTGACATAAATCAAAGTACAAAACATTTTCTAACTGTAAGACTGGAAAGTCTCAAAAGCTTGGCCTCGAAGTACGACGAGGTACAGTTTGAGATAGAGCTTATCAGTAAAGACGCGAGCGTTGCTCAGGCAGACCGAGTTGAGGTTGAAGAAATGATATACTCAACTGAGGCAAACATTTTACAACTTCTTGACACTTTTAATACTCAGACTGTGCCTCCCGTATTATCGACGCCTATGCATTTAAAGCCGATAAGTTTGCCCTGCTTCTCAGGCAACATACTTGAGTGGCAACATTTTTATTCAATTTTCAATGATCTAGTGCATTCAAGATCCGATTTAACACCAGTGCAAAAACTGCATTATTTGCATTCCTCTGTGAAGTGTGAACCATTAGATTTAATTAAATCATTACCCATTTGTCAAGAAAATTATGTAATAGCGTTGAACTTGCTGTCCGAAAGGTATAACAACCCATTTATATTAGCCAAATACTATGTACAAAACCTACTTCAGGTTAAGTCCACAATAAAGGACTCAGTCCAAAGCTTGGCGGAGTTTACGAATACAATAACGTCTTCCGTTAATTCACTGGCGGCAATGAAGCTGTCAGTGAATTCATTTGAATTTATTACCATACAGTTGCTCTCCACCAAACTTGACCCTATTACTTTAAAACTTTGGAAGGAGTCAATAGACCCTGACAACTTGCCTAGCTTTCAAGACTTTACGCATTTTTTAAACTTACGCAGACAGCTTTTAGAAAATACAATGCCTATTGAACCCGGACAGCAATTCAACAAACTTAGCGTAAAACCCAACAATAAATTTGAGAAATGTAGCTTAAGAAATACTGCTGGCAGCAATACCTTTAAAAACTATCACGCAGCGGCAAAGCATTGTTCATGCGTGTGTTGTAAATCTGACCACCCGCTTTACATGTGTAATAATTTTCATATATTAAGTGCCGCTGAGCGGGGGCAACTGGTTGCAAATCATAACTGTTGTATCAACTGCCTTAGAGCAGGTCATTTGATAGCTAACTGTAAGAGTAAACAGGTCTGTAAAATTTGTTCAAAAAGACACCACACATTGCTGCACGCAAATTACGTGCCGAAATCAACAGCTGCCAGCAGCAATTATTGCTCATTTAAATTACAGTGCAAAAACAATGTTCTTTTATCCACAGCGGTTGTATATGTTGTTGATCAGGCTGGCAACAGGCATAAAGCTAGAGCGCTTCTAGACACCGGTTCCCAGATCAATTTCTGTACGAAATCATTTGCGAAAAGGTTACACCTTAAATTAACCAGATCTAATATTCCAATCACAGGAATAAACAACACAGCGTGTTGCGCTACTGACATTGCTTCTATACGTATTATTTCTCGCTATCAGAAACATAGTTTCGAGGCGAAATGTGCTGTCTTATCTAACTTAACTCACAATCCGCCTTCAATCTCGTTTGATATCAACCGGTTCCACATTCCAAATAAAATTTTTCTGGCCGACCCAGATTTTAATATATCTTCACAGATCGACATACTATTAGGGGCACAATTTTATCTGGATTTAATATTAGCCAATAAATACACACGCGGACCCAATTTCCCTATCATTCAGGAAACAAAACTGGGTTACATTCTGGCTGGCAATCTGCCCAAGCACTGCCACACCGAGGGTCCTGCTGTTTCGTTCCTGGCAAGGAACAATGACAGTCAAATTCTGCAATCTCTCGAGAGATTTTGGGAGGCAGAAACAATCCCTGACGATACCCCTGATAGCGAGTCGGCTTGCGAAGAGCATTTTGTGCGCTCTACTCAGCGCAACCACGAGGGTAGATTTATAGTGTCGCTCCCATTCAAGTCTGATAATCCCCACTTGGGGGAATCTTACACAAGTGCCGAATCAAGATTCTTAGGCTTAGAGCGTCGATTTAGGCGGGATGCCAAGCTCACTCGCGACTACGCGGACTTTACCAAGGAATACATGGATCTTGGGCACATGACACTCATCGATCATGGCGCTATCAATTTAGTAGCGTCAAATACTTGCTATATATACTTATACATACTCATATACTTACTCTGGCTTTGTAAGCTTGGTTGGGATGAACCAACCTCCGGTCAGTCACGTTCGGATTGGCATTCTTTGTGTTCTAAATCTCGCGTGGCTCCCCTACGCCAGGTGTCATTACCTCGCATCGAGCTCTGCGCTTGCTTGTTATTATCGCGACTCGTATCTAAGGTTATTCCTGCTCTTTATTCGTTTATTGATAATGTACATTTCTATTCTGATTCTATGGTGGCTCTTTACTGGATTCATGCGCAGTCTACGCGTTGGAAAACATACGTCGCTAATCGAGTTGCTGAAATTCAGCGTCGTACGCAAGCTTATACCTGGCATCACATTGATTCGCGACGCAATCCTGCTGACATTATATCTAGGGGGTGTTTCCCTGACGTTTTGCGCGATTGCTCGCTTTGGTGGCACGGTCCTAGCTGTCTGTCTCAATCGTCAGAGTCCAATCCCTTCCCATCCTTCGTACCGGCCACTCAGTCGTCCTCTGAAGTCACCGCGGAAGAGAAAACTACACATAACCGGTCGCTAATGTCTACCCTGGCTGTTGACTTATCGTTGGACTTTTCCTCGTTGCACCGGCTGACACGTGTATATGCTTATTGTTTTCGCTTCATCAGAAATATTAGGCACTCATCTGCGGACAAACTTTCGGGCGATCTGACCCCTGTAGAAATTCATCAGTCTCTCAATTTCTTCATAAAACAATCTCAGTCGATCCACTTCCCAACCGAAATTAGTTGTCTTCGGAACGGATCTTCTGTTTCCATTAGGAGCAAGTTGGCATACGTATCTTTGTTTGTTTGCTTAGCGACTAGGGCTATTCACTTGGAATTGGTGTCTGACCTTTCGGCCAGCGCATTTATAGTTGCTTTACGTCGTTTCATGGCACGTCGGGGTATACCCAGTCAGCTGTACTCCGACAATGGTACAAATTTCAGGAAGGCCCGCACCATCTTACATGACATTTACAACTTTTGGCACAATAAGGATGCCATCTCCTCGATTAAGTCATTCACATCCTCTCAAGGGATATCATGGTCATTTATTCCGCCCTCCTCACCTCATTTCGGTGGCCTTTGGGAGAGCGGCATAAAGAGTTTGAAATTTCATCTGCGCCACGTGGTAGGCAAATCTATACTAAACTTCGAAGAGTTCACGACCGTTTTGTCCCAGATAGAGGCATGTCTGAACTCTCGACCTTTATTTGCTATCTCATCGGATGTTAACGACCCGGTGCCGCTTACACCTGGCCATTTATTGATTTGCGCGCCCTTAACAGCGATTCCGGACCCAGACCTTTCTCACGTTCCTGTTTCTCGTCTTGGGCGCTGGCAACTCCTTCAGAGGTTTGTCCAGGGCATTTGGAAGGCGTGGTCTCGCGATTATTTGCACCAGTTGCAACAGCGTCACAAGTGGAAGTTTGCCAAAGATAATGTTTCCACTGGTGACTTAGTTTTGCTTATTGAGGATAACTTGCCTCCATTAGCCTGGAAATTTGGCGTAATCATCGCCACATTTCCCGGCCCAGATAACTTGGTTCGTGTCGTGGACATTCGCACGCCTACGGGTGTTTTGCGGAGATCCATACATAAATTATGTCTGTTGCCAGCGCGAGACGAGATTTGACATTATGATTACTTAGCACAAGTAAGCACAGCTACTTTATTCAGCCATTGGCTTACTACTTATTACGACCATTTGGTCAACACAATCGTGATGAATTATCACAATCTTTTTTTCTTATCAATTTTGCGTCATTGCACGCTTCTAATTTTCATGTTTTGGTGGTCTCATTTTAAAATTGTAAAGGAGACGAACAATAACGTATGGGAGTTATTACTTTGTTTTATTTTGAGGACACATAAGTCAAATGTTCCAACTTGTTAAGTTATAAACACTCGTTTTAGCATAAGCCTAATTATTTTTGAGTTAGCAACTGTCTGTTTGCTCAAGCAAGTATTAGTTTAGTTAATATGCAAGGCTTCATTATTATTTGTATTTTCGTATGTGGAACATTTGATTCATGGCTCATGTCTTCCTCACTATTGTGTACACCTTTGGTTATTTCTAAACTTATTTTCAATTGTTTCTGTAATTTCAGTATTGTATTGTTATTTGACATTGCAATTATTTATCTTGTAATTATTCAAATTATTGTTACTGTATTCGCATAAATTATGTCTATGCAAAAGGCTATTGTTAGCGTCTGCCGTATGTAACTGCCACGTCTAGGTTTATTCATATTGTATTTTATATTTTATTCATTTTGCAAGTAAGCATGCACAATTCTTTTACTTAAAATTATGACATACATGTCATATCTGGGGCTCGCATTCAGCATCTAGCTTGTTCATACGTTATTATATTGTAAATTCCTGAAACTTCAGGAATAGCATGTCTAGGTCAATACATGCCGCCCTGCTGAATATACAATAGAACATGTAACTGCAACATGTTCAACAACAATTTTGTTCATGTAATGAACTCTCTGTACAGGTCTACGGGCCTCAATTAATTTTAAAGTAGCCGTCTATGACTTGCACAGGGCTACCAGCGATCGGTCCATCATGTGATGAGCTTCCGATCATGCATTAAACATTGTATAATTATGTATTTTTCTTTCATGTTTTATAATGTTATAGACTGCACACAATTGTGTCAGTAATATTGTCAACCAGACTTTATTCGTACATGAAACAGCTGTTCGCCAACCTTGGCCTACAACCACCTATCTATAGGCTTATCTTATGCACGCTTATCTCTAAACTAGTGGCAGATTGCCGTTATCTAATCTCATAACTCAAGGTTCAACTCAGCCTTGAAGATAACTATCGTTAGTAAGAACTGTACTCTTTTAAATTAAATTGTAAATGTATTATAATTTATTAAAAAATGTGTTAAAAAATCTTTTTGATTTTTGACGGGCAGCTTATGTACGGTAGCGCGATGATTTTGTTTTCTAGGTTGGCTAATCTGCTTTATACCTCGCCTCAATATTTGCGTGTTTGTACTTTGCACAGTGCGTAGCTAGCTTTCTCGGCGTTCGGTTCGCCGAATCCTTCGCTGTCAATTAGTGACGACATTAAATGTAGGCTTTAGGCCCTTATATTCTTGCTTATGGCCAACTAGCGCCATAACTTCATTTCAATTCAAAATTTATAATACTTAGCAAAATGCAGTATTAGCCAACCTCATTTCAAAATTAATACAGCTGTAATGTAACTAATTCAGATATTAAAATTATTCATATACAGTCCACTTCTTGTCATTTTCTTCCTGCAGAATCAATGCATTTATTACATATCATTTTCAACTACTATGGAAGACCAGCCGACAGAATATTTTAACTCAAGAAGCATACATTTAGCCCACTTGGGCCCAATTAATTAACTCTTCTTGTCCACACTTGCTGGATCATTATTTTCATTCAACACTTCGGTCCACGTGGACAGGACATCAACCATTTTTTGGTCCACCGTACCTGGATTCTTCTCTCATACATTTTGGTCCTCACGGTGCGCATCAACCAATACTTAAGAAAAATATGATAGACAAATCAACAATGAACACAGAATTAAAGAAGAACCAGAAGAAGAGAACAGATC
This sequence comes from Magicicada septendecula, assembly GCA_034769895.1. Taxonomy (NCBI): domain Eukaryota; kingdom Metazoa; phylum Arthropoda; class Insecta; order Hemiptera; family Cicadidae; genus Magicicada; species Magicicada septendecula. The sequence goes on from CM068373.1 coordinate 285,742,977, forward strand.
CCTACAATTAAACGGAATTTAAACCAGAAGAGAAGAAGAGGGGAACCGAATGAAGATGAAGACTATTGAAGATGAAGAAGATGAAGAAGAGGAAGAATGAAGAGGAGACAGGTTAAACCCAAGGGGAAACTAACACACATATAAAAGGGAAAGATAGTATACTTAAAGATAGAATACGGTCAATAAACCTCGAATAATTATCTAGTAATGAAACCAATATTATTATTATCATTAATTTAACCTATGTACCCATTTTAAAGACAATACAAGTGTAAAGCAATGTAATATAGGAAAAGTACACTAACCCAGTCACAAAGGTTAGATTTAACAAAACACAACTAACCTAATATTGTTAATAGTAAATATCATACTCAAACAAAATAGTGAGAAATGGTAGGTGAAAATATAGGGATTACCCATTAAATAACACTAAATACAAAACAGTGAACCAAAGTGAAGTGCTTTAGTGAAGTGAAAGTACCCTAAAAGTAGTGAAAGTGTATGTGAAACATTAAAAATAGAATGATAAGTAAGGAGACACTCTGTAAAACATTGATGAACAACCAATGATTGGAGTGATATTATAAATAGTAATATATCTAGGAGTAACTAGAAATAGTATTCCAAATTAATATAAAGGAAGCTTGTGATATTATTCAGGGAGAAAGCCCAGACAAATAACTTGTGTTAACATGGTATGATAGAATAGAATTAAAGTTTTGTTATTAAAATTAAGATTGCAAAGAATACAACACCCCATGTTGAAAGGGGAATTAACCTTCATAATTTTATGAAAAGTGACAATGTTTATCACTTTAGTTTGTAACACAAGAAAGAAATCAATGTTAGTACTAATAATAACTCATGACTTGTAAAGAATAGTTGGTTCAATGTTAAAGGAGGAATATGGCTGAAAGGAACCTACAGTCCATAAACCTAATTATTATATTTTAAAAGAAGAGTAATGAAAATGTATGTTGAATAGTAGTTAAAACACAAACAAATAAGTGAAGCCCATCAGGCTGAATTCAAAAATAATTTAAAAAGAAATACACTAAAAAAACAATCATGGCTGATTTTGACTATGAAAACATTTAACTGCCAAAGACATTCAAATGTAAATTGTATCAATTTCACAAGAAATCTTACTAATCTAAGACCAGTGAATGGACAGTAATTATATATCAGTTATTTTAACACAGAAATATCATTGTAATAGTTTAATTTAAGAAAAATATGTTATTTATTAAATGTCAAATAATTAGACTATAGTTAATGTATAACAGAATATGACCTTATGAGGTATCATTGTAAACTTTGAAAGGAAAGAAAAATAATAGTGATGACATTTATTATCCCAAAGGAATTATAAAGTAATAAAACCATTAGGAAAATACTTAATAAATTTGAATAAAAATTCAAATATTTTAACAATGTCTTAAAGGAGTAATTAACCAATCATCGAATTATGGTTACTATGACAACGAGCGTTTGAGGGCTTATTTTCCGTTAAATTATATAGACTCTAAAAAACGACGCATGGGTAAGCGGCACGCAAAACTGGAACGATTAAAATTTTAATTTAAACAGTTATAAAAAGTCGAATCAGTGAACCAAAATAACCAAAGATGATTAGATGTCAATCTACGAAGAATTCACGAGGTCCAGGAACCAAATTAACTAAATTAATTAAAGAAAAACCCAAGACCAGATTGAAGAAGATGTTAGAAGTTTAACACCAGCCCAAATTCGAAGAATATACGACTATCCTGATGACGACATTTCAACGTGAGATGAACTGATAAGTACCGAATAAATTCCTTAATCCCAAAACCCTAAATTACTTAAATTATTTTTCAAACGATAAAATTTCTCACTATTTAAAAAGTAGTATTTTCTTTCAAAGGTAAATGCATAATTTACTTACTTAAAAAACATTTTATTAAACTAAATATAACCTTATTTGAGAGCACAATTTTTGTAACAGAAATACGACACTACCGAACAAATTGTATAAACACATTATAATTTCTAAGTACGTATAAGATATGGTAGTGTACTTTTTTAATGTAACCAACGTTTATGTCTTATTTCATGATCAAAAGAACTCCAGATTTTAAACATAGTAATCTATTAAATGTGACTGAAGCCATTTTCGGCAACGATTATGTTTTGAAATCAATTTTGCCAACTCTGAGATATTTTGTGTTTCAAGCTCTAAGCCGGAGCCGAATGTTATAAAATTATTTATAATTCATTTCTCATATTTACTGATGACCAAATTTGTATTAAAAAACACAGTACAGAACATTATTATCTTGTTATTTCATAGGATTTTGTAGAATATATGTGTGTTAGCGAAGTTTTAAGCAACAGCCAACTAGCGCTCATCACGAGTGGACGAGTCGACAACCTGTATAGCAGCGGGAACAATTCGAACGCCACTGCTGTCCATGCTAATATCACGTATTATCTTAGAAATTAAATATTTTAATTGTTTTAACAGAAACAATTTGGCGCCACCCGGGAATAGCAATCCCTATGAATTAACAGGTAGATTGTACTGGTAACATTGACAACGCTACGGACTCCAGTAGTGACGTCGATTTATGTAACGACCAGTGTGAGGCAAACACACTACATTCACACTAATACACAAAATAAACAAGTGTGATACATTTTAACAGGTACGACCTCGTTTAATTGTTACAATATATATATATATATATTATATATATATATATGGGGTCCTTATTAGGGCCACCAGCCTTAGCTGTGGTTTTACTGAATGAGAGCTTGTCAGTCTTTCAGTCCTTCCAGCACTGAAGATGGCCACCGGTGGAGTGGCTGAAACATTTGCTAATTCTAACATCGGACCACAGCCTGATAGCCTGGAAAGTGTTAATAAGAGTTTGAAACATAAAAGGTAATTAAAACCAGCCCAAATTACATATTAAATGGCCAAACCAAGTTCCAATCTAACCCTCCATCCCTTCCCTGTCACAACTTGATTCTATGAGTCACTGCTCGCGAAGAATGATGTTGCTCTCTTTGTTCGCATTAGGATAAATGTTTCTTTTCAAAACTTATTTTAAAGATTTATTATTCTAGTTAATAATTGTAAAACTGATGTGAATACAACATCAGTTGATATTTTCGTCATGATTTCTATTTTCTGTCACTGATAAAAATTTCCCTGTGCAGCCCAAATTTCCCCTAAACCACACTCGCATGTTCGGAAATATTGTGCACCCCTGTGTTCATTCTGTAAACTCATTGCGTGTGTGTGAAATGAATATATAGAAGCTTGGACTGAACAAGATGACACATAAATATTGATACATACTTATAAACGATTTCAAAATTACAGAACATGTTTGAAATGCTGCAGGTGTAACTTACTGCTATCCAAGTCTGACTTGTGTTTTTCCTGTTCTCTAGTATCTGCAGTAATGTTACTGACTTTAAACTCTTCCAATAAATTTGTCGGTGCTAATGTGTGATGACTCGCTGACTTTGTTTTCCTTTTCTTTGTTTCATTTTCTTCAACTATAAAAATGAACATTCTAATACATTCTTATGCAACTAACATTAGATAAAAGTTAACCTTATATGGAAGTGAGTATATAACATTTACTATATTTATTGACGACTCGTTGGGCACTTGATGAAACATATTAATACAAAGGTTTTTAAAAATATATAAACAATTGGTACGCTTCACAGTTTTTATTTAACTCTGACAACTGTTTCAGCTTATTAGGCTATTATAAAAGAGAATCAAGGAACAACTACACTACAAAGAGTGTAAGGGTGGTGAACATGTGTTTAGGGTGTGATTTGGACATGTGTGGGGTATGAAGGAGGGGTGGAGAAGCTAGCGGGAAGGTCTAGTGTCTGTAAAAACTGGGGTATGATGGAGGGGTGGAGAAGCTAGTGGGAAGGTCTAGTGTCTGTAAAAAACTAAGTATAATCGGAAGGCAAAATATAAAAATTAATTAAACCAACAACTTTTAATAAAGGGGTACACAGAATTCAGTTTGTTCCTATGTTAAATTTTTGTTACTTTTGATTGCTTTTCTAATTTCTAGAACTTCTAACACATCCATTTTTTTTACCTTTTTGTATGTTGTGCAGTAGTGTTATGTTTTTTGGATCAATGAAGTGATTGTGTTGTAAGCAATGATCTGTAAAACCTGTATTTCTGTATCGTTTAAAATCACTTTCTTAAGTTCAGAAATGCGATGTTTCAGAGCACGGCCACATTGTCCAATATAAATAGCATTGCATTCAGCACAGTGTATTTTATAAACTCCATTTTTCTCTAGTATGTTTGATTTTTCTTTATTGTTTACTAGAAATGAAAAGAGATTACATTGGTTTACTGATACCATGTTAAAACCATGCTTTTTTAACCTATTTTTGATTCTATCTGTTATAAACGGAATGTAATTTGTTAAATTGAAAATTGTTGTTACAATTTAAAAGAATTTTATTCCATAGAGCCAGATCAGAATAGAAAATGGTGGCAGAGAAAAAAACAGAAAATTGTATGCAGCAAATGGTGATCTCAGCATTACCTGCTTCAATATGATACAAAGACTGAAATGGCTACGTCATAAAACAGCGAGACAAGCAGCAGGCTAAGGCAGGAAATGGCAAGCAGGTGAGGATAAACATCTCCCTTGCTAAGGACCGACATGGATGGACAACAGAAGCTGACCAGGCCAAGGGAAGCTGTGTGTCTGTTGTGGCAATGGAGGAGGAGGAGGAGGAGGAGGAGGAGGAGGAGGAGGAGGAGGAGGAGGAGGAGGAGGAGGAGGAGGAGGAGGAGGAGATATGCGTTAAGATACAAAAAGAAACTAATTAAAAATCAAAACTGAACAGAATAAAAACTACTTGCATAAGCACAAATCAGTCTATTTTAGAGAAATCTATTCAACAGGAAATTACCTTCCTGGAGTTCTTCTGCTTTTATTGTGTTGTATTCGTCTTCAATTTCTTTCCATTTGGCATACCACTCTGAGTTAATTATTGAACTCCTAACAAATTCGTCAGTTTGCAAACAGGGTTTTGGAATTTCAAAACGGCTATTGTAGTCATCAGCATTATTGAAGTACTTTTCAAAGTTGTAATCCATTGCAAACTGTAACAAGAAACAACTACATCGTAAGTAAAAAAACTTGTCTTCTACAATTACAAAAAAATTATTATGGCATAATAAGCAGATACTTAACACTTTGGCACTGGGACCTCAAAATGGCTGTCCTTTGCCCAGGGCAGAATGTTTATGTAATAATTTAAAATGCTGTAGCTTCTACACAATACCGTAAAAATACGTGTTACCTATATCTTCATAAAGATCTAAACGTAATGTTTAAAATGTTATGTTCTGTATATAACTTAGGTGACTATGTTGCATGTAATTACTTTTAAACAACTGATGTTTAGGGAAAAACAAACAATTGGCAGAGACACATGCAGTTACTAAAAACTCAAATATTACTACTGTAACATATTGAATATCATCATCATCTTCACAACATGCCTGGTCAATTGTGGAGTACAACAAGGGTGTCCACTATCACCTTCTCTTTTTATTTATATATTGACGACATCAAACAAAACTGACAGATGTGTCTTCCAGAACATTTTATGATTGGTCACTCTACAACTGACAGTTTGTTGTTTGCAGACGATCAGGCTATTCTGTCGGACTCGGAAAACAGATTGCAAATGGGGATACATTTGTTACAGATATACAGCAGGAACTGAATATTATAAGTATACTTGACAGGATCGCCCAGTATCGGCTGAATTGGTGGGAACATCTTTGCCGAATGGTTGACTGCTGCATTCCCAAACAGTTATGGAACTATAAGCCGAGGGGACGGAGAGGCGTGGGGCGTCCAAGGAAGCCCTGGAGTGACCAGCTCTAATCTTTGCCTATCTGAGACTGGAAGAAACCATCCTTGGTTTAATCCGTGAAGATGATGATGATCTTCACAACACGGCACAGGCAAGGTGCTGCCTGTGCCGCCTCCAGCCATCTCTTCCTGGGTCTACCCACACATCTCATATAAGTTTATGTTTCCAGATTTGTTTAGCCAGTCTGGAATCTGACATTTCTTTCCAAGTGTTCTCTCCACCGTTGCTTTTAATTTTTTAATTTGTCATTCAAGTTAAAAACTTGTAAATCTTCTCTCGTGTGCTCATTCTTTATACGGTCAAGTTTAAAATACCTTTTAACTCCTCTTAAGAACACCATTTCAGAGGTCTGTATTTGACTGTCTTGTTTCTTGGTTGTTGCCCATAATTCACATGCATAGGACAGTACAGGGGCTGTCATAACTTTATAGAACTTTAATTTTGTATTTCAACGTACCTTGTTTCTAAAAATATGGTTGATTGTCCCACAGACCATCTGGAACTTACCTAACTTAATATCAGTATCATAATTCGTATTACTGAATATATATTGTTTACTATGATCAGTTTTATAAATTTATATGTTTGTTATTTCTTTAGTGAAATAATTTAAAAGGCTCTCCAACTACAATGGAATTTTACAAATAACATGCGCTGAGTTTTTATCAGCTACTGTTATGAAAGTGAATGTTAATGCAATCTAGAAGACAAGAACGCTATAAGAATGCATTTTGTTTTAGAACAGCTCCAAAGACGTACTTATACAGATAGTACTATATATATAAACAGTGAAACTGAACAATATGAATTGACATCCATCAACGTTCTTAGAAGTTTTCAACGGATGTCAATGACACCAGTGTTAAAAATTGTAAAAAAAAATTAAATCTCAACCAAACCACAAATATATTTGAGGGCTTCATGCATGGGCTGAGTTAGCTAGGTAGTCTATTGTGATCAGGCAGGGAGGGCTCATGAGCCGAGGTAAACGCAATTCCCTAGGGGAAGAACAGCCCGAAATCGAAGTTCCTGATCCTCCATGTTAGGGGCTGGGCATGGGGCTAACAACCCTTCAACGTAAAACAATTCAGCATTGAGAGTGCTGAAAAGGAAATACTGTAGCTAGATGGAATTAAAGGAAACTGACCCAGAAATGTACAAAGGACTGTGATTTTGAACTCTTTTACTTGGAACATACAAGGGGCAGTCAAAAAGTTCGTTGCACTTAACCATATTTTTTTTCAACAAGGGATATTTTGATGAAAGTTGTTGGCAACACTGGTTTGAACTTCCGTTTCCTCAGCTTTATTAACACGTCTATGTGGTTGGAACAGTTAGTCCATTGTTAGCCATCAAACATGTCACATCATTTGCAAGTTGCGTCCAAGTTAGATTTACGCGCAGTGACTCGTTTTTTGTGGGCAAAGAGGTGCAACCCTACTGAAATTCATTGCCAGTTGAGAGAAGTGTATGGTGACATAGCATTTTCACGCCAGGCCATCTCAAAATGGTGTGAGTTGTTTAAAAACGGCTGCACGGATATGGAGGACGATTACCGGCAGGAAAGGCCATCAACTTCAGTCACAGATGACAACGTTGAACGGGTTCACCAATTGTTGCTTGCGAATAGGCGAACCACAGTAGACGAAATTGTAGCCGAATTGCGTATTTCACATGGAAGTGTACACTACATCATCTCTGAGAAACTGCAATGTCGAAAAATTTGGTGTTCGAAGGGTGCCTCGTTTATTGAGAGAAGAACACAAGGGAAAACGTTTCAGTCAGCTCTCAAGTTTTTGGATCGATATTAGAAGGAAGGTAATGACTTTTTGGACAAAATTGTTACCGGAGATGAATGCTGGGTTCATCATTTTTCGCTCGAAATGAAACGAAGTTCGCGTGAGTGGAAACATCCTCATTCCCCACCTCCAAAAAAGTGCCGAAAGGTTCCGGCATCTGTCGGAAAGGTGATGCTGACCATTTTCTTCAATAACAAAGGTGTTGTGCATACTGAATTTATGCCGAAGGGGTCTACGATTAATTCAGTATCATGCTGTGAAACCTTAAAAAGGCTGAAAAAGGCGATTAAAGATTGACGGCCTGGAAAACTGACAAAAGGCATTGTGCTTCTGCATGACAATGCAACACCTCATTCGGCACGCATTACAAAGGAACTTCTCGAAACGTTTAAGTGGGAGGAGTGGGAACACCCTCCTTACAGTCCTGATCTTGCACCGTGTGACTACCACGTGTTCGGTCCTATGAAAGAGGCCCTTGCAAAGTGGCAATATTTTACTGATGAAGTAGTCCAAATTGAAACGCAGAAATGGTTATCAGACGTTGGACAGGAATTTTTCAACAAAGGAATAGAGAAACTCGTGTCATGCCATGATATGTGTTTGAATAGACTTGGGGACTTTATAGACAAGTAGATCTTTAATTGTACTTTCATAAAAATAAACGTTTTTTCATAAATATTTACATCTTGCGTTTTTTATGCAAGTGCAACTAACTTTTTGACTGCCCTTTGTACTATCACTGTGTAATGAGTCAAAAAGGGGGACATAAATTTTCAATTAGCAAAACAAATGTTCGAAATAAAATCGATCCCAGTGTGAGAATCGAGTCAGCTGTGGTGACGGCGAGTCATTATTATTTTCGTGTATACCAGCAGTGACGCTACTTGTTATCAAAATAAGGGGAAATAATCCAGGGACTGTCAATAATAACCATATACAGACAGCAATACGTAACGAACCATTAATTTGTCGTATTAGTTTATGATGTGAACGACGGAAATCTAGTGGGCCGTGCAGGGCGTAAACGGCAAAGTGAAGTGCTTTGTTTCCGGCATCTCCCCAGTGCACGAGTCTTCTTCAACCCGGCCGGGTGACATGTTAACAAGTTTGCTAAAAAGGACTCAATTCACAGTATAAATAATGTAGTCAATTAATACAACTATATAAATAAAATCAAGTAGACAGTGCGTGGTCGACAGGCGAAACATCACAAACCGATTTTGGACAGTTAACAGAACACAATAAGAAAACGGCGTACATCATGGAGTGACCACGTGAATCAGGCGTAAAGTGTTTCGGAGACAGTGGCCAGGTACCTGGTGAACATATCACCACAAAATTTATTGTTTCCATATTAATAAAAAAGAGCTCTAGTAACAATTAAGGGGAACAAAATTAATTTGGCTTTTCTACACTGATTATTACGTAGTAACAATTAAGGGGGACAAAAAATCTGTAACAGTATGAAAGTGTGTGTATAAGTTGAAAATAAAATATATATATATATATATATATATAAGAAGTGTTGGGTTTGCGGTGTATGTAGTTAACTGCACTGATGATGTAGTTTAATCCAATATGGATACCATAATTCTTTATAATTTGTATTACGCCTCAGGGCAGAATAGTTGTAGTCATTTGAATGAAATAATGCCATAAAGAAAAAGTCATTAAACTCGATTTTCAGAACTAATAAGGAGTTGTGCAATTTGTTTGCTAGCGCGTAATCAATCACTGTTTCCTACGTTTCGCATAAACGACCCTGGAAACTTCTGAACGTGATATTTTAATAAGGCAGATGCGTAAATTGGTTGAGTGTCAGCCTAAAACACTCTGGCGACCCTGGACACTTACGAAGGTAAGCGGGTGAGTATTTTACAGGTACCATGTCTGCAGGTGGGAATTGGCGGTAAGATCACAATTGAAGAAAGCCTGCTAGGATTTTTTAAGAATGAAAGGAAGGTAAGTTTACAACTGTATAGAACAGGAGCACTGAATGAATGGTAATAGATGAAATAAAACAATAGCAGACACAGTGGAATTACAGGAAAACAGATGGCTGGACCATGGAACTATCCAAAAAAGAAACAGTGACACACATATTATAGCTGCCATTCAGATGAACATTAATTTGGAACTGGTTTACTGGTGTTCAAAAAGATAAATTTATTGGTCATCGGATTTAATCCAATCAGCCATTACTGTGCTCAATAAGTATTGTCCTCCTCCTGGAGTCATCAGTCTTTCGACTAGTTTGTACCCTCCCTGCATATAACCATGGTGCGTGTGTTGCAGAGTCTGTCACAGGTATATGGGACCTAAAGTTTAACGCCAGATCTGAACGGCATAGTTGGGGAGGGCTTATACTAGGGAGGATACCTCTCGCTGGTTTGCCATTGCCTTGTGAGGGGGGAACTTTCGTATCTAAATCAGATGACCTCAGCGGGAATCGAACCTGCGCCGACAGTGTAGCAGCGCCACATGCTAGCTACTATGCCACAACCGTTACGGAAGAAAGATTACAGATGGAAAAGAAGACAAGAACAAACTAGAGAACTAGAAGCTCTTGAAAATCACCATGAAATATGAATGTTTTTAAAATTTTTAAGGTCATGGTTCCAAAGTGTTTACAGCAATTTTTGGTTCAATGGCCCATAACTTTTGTGTTCTTAACAGTAAGAATGCTCCACAGAAAACACATGCACACAAAACATTTACAAAATTTCAATAAACATAACTTACAACTTGGCTGTCAGAAGTATAGAAAAATGCCTTGTCTGATTGTAATTTGGCAAGCATGTATGCTGGAACATAGTAACCTCTGCTTGCATAATCTTCAGTTAGGTGTATTAATTGTTTCATTTCTTCAATCGTCATTCGAATCAGAGCTCTGCAACAGGTGGTGGATACATAAATAAATGTCAGATTTATAAATAGAAACATACAAACTGCTTACAACAAGCATACAATGAGCTGAGCTTCTTCTTCTACAGGGGTGCAGAAAATGTTCAGACCCTTGAAATTTCCCCCGAACCTAATTTCTCGGTAGGGAATTTGGATTTTTTTGGTTAAGTGACAGCATGCAGTGAGCAATTACTTGATGTAGCAATCACCAGTAACAACGCATTTCCCCCTCCAACGTATTTTGCAACCATTCCACGGTGACAGCGTGCCCTGTCACTCTGTATGCCGCAGTCACAAGTGTAGTAATATCATAGCATATCATGAATTTCCTTCAGTTAACAGCGCAGATTCCCAACAAAGATTCAGCGATACAGTTTCTAAGAGACGAAAATATTTTACATCAAAGAATTTGCACAAATGGCCATCAAATGAAACTGTATATGACAGGTAAAGACCGTTGGGTATGTTCTAAAAACGACTGCTGGGAATCCAAACAAGTCCGACAGGATGCATTTATAAATAATTCTCGATTAGATTTCCGCACAATCGTATACTTCATTTACTGTTGGAGTAAGGAGTACACAACCATGCAATACTGTCAAGATGATTTGGAAATGAATCACTTCACATGCGTGGATTGGAATTCATACATGCGAGAAGTGTGTGAGCACCATTTATTAAAAAGTCCACAGGTTATTGGTGGATCTAATTTGCATGTAGAAGTGGACGAGACTTGTTTCACTAAAAGAAAATATAATAGGGGAAGAGTTTTACCAAATCAATGGGCGTTTGGTGGAATTTGTTGCGAAACAAGAGACCGTTTCCTTGTGAGCGTACCAGACAGATCCGCAGGGACTTTAGTGCCTATAATAAACCAGTATACTGCCCCAGGCACAACCGTTTTGTCCGATGAGTGGAGAGAATCCCACACCCAAAATGTAGAAAGCATGTGGGATAATGAGGAACAAAAGGCAATAAGAAAATGTTCACAACTGATGTTGGATTCCTACCTGGCTGAATTTATGTGGTGGCAAAGGTACCGAAATGATAATAAATTTGAAAAAAATATTGGAAACATTCCACAATTTATGCCTCCTCAGTAATTTATATTATATTTTATTTGTAGCTATAATAAATTATGAAATGTATCGTTGTATTTGTAGTTATAAATTATGTTTGTAACTGTAGTTGATTTGTAGTTGTTAGTGATGTAGGAAATTAATTGTAACTATTGTAATAATTATAAATTATTGTAAAATGTAAATAAAATGTAAATTTCTAGTAAATTGTAAATAGAATATAAATACAAAAAAATATATAAATAAAATATTGTCATGAGAAGCATACCGAACAATCCAGAACATTCTCCACTCCACCCGTTCAAAGTGGCTTGTATTGCGTCATTCATGTAGGTGGTTATAGTGAGCTCCAGGAACACTTGAGACAAGCATTAAGCCGCTGGCATGCAGTAAGGAGGCAAAGCTGTACTGCAACTCTGCGGGGCCTATATAAAGCCATAGCAGCAAGAATGTCAGTTCAGTTACGTGAGCAATTTTCGCTATTATTGATTGAGTGTTGTCGAAGTGAAGTGTAGTGTTTAATAATCGGGCGGGACAATTGTAATACAATTGTGTGTTATATTAATTGACATTTTATTGGGTGTGAACAATTTAAATTTGATTTGTTGAAAGAGATTGTGTTGTTTAATTACAAACTGTTTAACTGTGAAATTAAAGCTGGTGATTAGTGACTTAATTGGTGTCTTGTATTTTGTTTCCACTGTACCTACGACGATCAAGTAGACCGTCGTAACAGTGGGTCAGAAGCGTGATAGAACCGTTAACAGTGGACACTTTGTACAAGGTGAGTGTAATTCGTAATTAATCGGTAAACAATGGATGGCACTCAGATGATGAAAAATTTCCAGGCGCTGCTGTTGCAGACAGAGGAACGACGATGACAGGATGCAGAGGAAGCAGAGAAAAGACGCCGACAGGAGGCGGAAGAAGTAGAAAAACGACAGGATGAAAAACACAGGCAGGAAAGAGAAGAGGCTGAGGAATGTCAGAAAGCATTAATGCTAGAAACAGAAGAAAGACAAAAAGAAGAACGTAAGCAGGAGGCAGAGGAATGGAAGCGTAAAACAGAAGACATCAAGGAGTTAATACAAGAGGCAAAAACAGACACAAGAACAAACCGCTGCAGAGCTGGGACTCCTACGAGGTGAGCTTAATAAACAAGTTACTAATATATTGGAGGTACAAGAATAAGTGACATTAAAAATAGCTGAAGTAGAAAAATCTGTTTCAAGTGTTGAAGGATCGATGTCTACAAAAATATGTCATAGAAGAATCTGTGTCAAATAAAATATCTGCAGTAGAAAACTCAATGGCAAACATAAGAGAACAAATTAAAAATGAAGTTGAGCAGTGCATGAAGATTCATCCAAAACAATTTTCTGAACAGACTTACCAATGATAAAGATAGAAAACAACAGAGAAAATAAGTTAATAGAGAAAGTCACTTTACCTGCAGTAGGGACAGTTCATGTCAAAGCTCCAACCTTTGACGGAAGCAGTCACTGGGCAACGTACCTCCGCCAATTTGAAGCTGCTGCATGCGCAAATAATTGGACAGAGAAAGAGAAGGCAGTTTCACTCGTTCTCTCATTAAAGGGAATTTTCTATAGCAGCAGAACTACTATAGAAAGTGCAACCTGACAGCCAGAACATCTATGCCGAGTTGATAAAAGCTCTAGAATTACGGTACAGTGATAAACATTTGCGAGATGTGTACTGCACCCAGTTGAGAGCAAGGCGACAGCATTCCGGGGAGAGCCTTCAAGAATTTGAAGCAAGTATTGACAGACCAATTAGACTGGCCTATCCTGAAGCCAGAAGATTTTCGAACGAGTTTTGTGATGCAGACATTTACTGCTGGTGTCTGAGATAACGAACTACAGCAAGTTTTACGAATGGCAAGACACCAGAACAGTGCGGACGCCCTGGTACATGCTTTGGAATTTGAGACCACCAAATCAGTGTCTGGTTGGACAAGTCATAAAGTGTGCGCTAAAGATCGCGATGGCACAGACGATGAGGAAGAAGGACAAGGAACAGAGACTCGACTGTCGCGCCACAGAATAAAATAAGAAAGGATGAAAGACCGAAGTGTTATAGATGTGGGAAACCTGGACATCTACAACGAGATTGTTGGGTTAGAACTCAGTAGCAGGGAAATGAGCAGTAGTCGGTACAACAGGGCGTGTGCTGACTAACTGGAGGAACGAAGCCCCTAGACAATACGCGATTTCTATACTTCATAAAAACAGCGGGAGCTTGGTGGTAACTGGATTCATCCAAGATAGGCCAGCCTCGATTACAGTTGACACAGGCACAACAGTTTCGATTGTGTGGCCCAACGCGGTGAAAGATCTCGGGCAATCTGGTGCTCTTGCAGCTTGCAAACAGCTACTGGACGGCCTGTAAAAGTGTTTGGAAAAGTGGAGATACATCTACGCCTCGGTCGACTTGAGTTTAATAATCAAGTACTTGTTGCAGACATTGTGGATGAAGCAATTTTTGGTGTGAACGTTATGAACGCATACGGATTTATAGTTGACTTCAAAAACAATGTCTTGAGAATCGGAGGAGAAGAGGTAATGCTCTCCACAATGACATCAGAAAAATCGAGATGGACATCATAAACCAAGTGGCCGTAACTGTTCCGCTAAACTCCGAAAAGATCATCATGGTTAGAACCGAGGTAGACACTAGGGGCAACCAGTGCTCTATATTCGAACGAACTCCAGGTAGTTAGCACACCGGGCATTCTATATGCCAGAAGTTTAGAAAAACCTGACGAAACCAGAGATGTACCTATTAGAGTGGCGAATATTCTGGATCACGCTGTCACTTTATAAAGCAATACGCTCCTAGGCAAATTGACTCCTGTGGCCTGTGTAGCTGGAAGGACGCAACAAAGATCCAGTGCTTCAGATAATTCCAAATTACCAGAGGAACTGCAAGGATTATTGAACAGATCTTCTAATGACCTCTCACGGGGTGAGGTACAAGAACTCATATGGTCTTTACATGAATTCAAAGATTCTTTTGCAGTTCAGGGATAGTCATTGGGAAGAACCTCTTGTAACTTTTATAATTTTATCAATCTTAAATAACAACACACTCCCACTTACCTTGAACTTATTTACTTGCTTGGCCAGATCATCTAGTGGTGGAAACCCTTTTTCGTATAGCGAATTTACCAGCACAGAAAATGAAGTTAGGTTGTTGAAATGATTACGCTAACACACATATAGCAAGTTAAAATAAAATACTATTTTATTATACTTTAATATGACATTCATTGTTATATTCCCTTTTACATAAAATATCCTGCACCCTCTTCTACGCATCTACTCTGTGAACATTAATTTATTTCGTTTTTTTACTTAAAATTTTCCCTTCTTTATGAAGTTAACAAAATTGACACTACATTATACTCAATGAAAACATACTGTTAAAAACATTATTCTAAAATTTACTTAACGCTAACCAGTGCCATTAATTACATAATTTCCACTCGCTCATATACTCACACACGTTCACCCCCTACATGATTTAATTCCCCTTAGAGCTCATTTTAATTTTATTTTTTAATTTTGCATAATTTTGATTACTTCCCTTATGTAGTCCTTGGTTGAAAACATTCATAAGATGTCCCCTCGTTCACGCGCACTAAATAGCTGATTCCCTGTTTTCACTTTTTTGTCTCTAGCAGAAACTGTTATTTCGTTTAAATTTGTCACTGCCTTTAACTTGTTGATAAAACACGGTTTTTTATATATATATATTGTAATTAAACGTTCTACGGGGTTTTTTAAAATGTAAGTGTTACCCGTAGTAATCGTCTTTGTAAATATGTGTGGCGAGCGTTTTTAATTCGCTCGTTGCGTTCGTAGTATAGTATAAGCGTGTAATTGTGGGTATTAATCAGTTAAGTTACTTCTGTGAATGTTATTCGTATATAGCGAGTCGGGTTGTACTTTTTCTTAATACTTACGGGCAAACCGTATCTCTCGGCGTTCAGTTTGAATCTTACCGCCTCGTCACCTGATTGGCCCACGCCGTCTTGCAGTGTCGACTTCGCTAACTATGGTGTTTTGGTGTTTTCAGTTTTAATAATTCTCTATATTACTTTATTTTATACGAATCAAACATACAGCGTTGAAGATATAGTACATAAATTTATATTGATGCCGGCTTTTACAATTGCTCAGTCGTTGCAGAGACGCTAGTATGGCTGATATTGTTTATGTTTACAATTATTATTCGTCTCAAGGTGTTAAGTCCTTTTGACTACAGGAGTTGGATTATCGGTTAAAATACACAAAATTATAATATTTCTTAAAACTAGGTACACAATATTTAATACACTAATACATACAAGTAAGTTATCAGCAATGAGAATTAGAATAGTGTTTGGTTAGAATTTTGATAGCAAGTAATGTTCATTAATAATTTATTATAAATCAGTTTCAAAGGTTGTTAATTGATTAAGTTTTATTAATAGTGATGTTTTAATTACCTTCAGTTCTTGTTCAAAATTGTGATCAGTGAAGTGAAAATTTTGCCTTGTTATTATCGATAAAAAGGGGAATTCATTTTTAAGTGAAATTATTAGTTTATACTCATCGGGTTCTCGTTGTGGCTTCTTCGATGTTCGTCTACTTCTTCCGGATAAGTCTAGTCGTCTTCTCTTCCTCGGATGTTCATCAATTCCCGTTCAGGTGGTTTTCAATAAAGTTCAGCTTCCCTCTTGTTCCGCAGTCGTTCGTATTCTCAGGTTGAAGTATGTCGATCCCCTTCTTCCTTCGGGATGAGTCGTCTGTTACGTTCCTTCACTATTCTTCTGATTTTTACTGTATTTTTTATGTTGTGAATATTTTAATACTGGTTAATTCATCCGGTGTCGTATGAAATGCTTTTACAATACTTCTTCCTTCTTGGTTTTATTAAAATTTACGTTTTTATAGTAACATTCGGATTGAGAGCTGCATACATCCGCCCTCCGCGTCGGTCAATAATGGATTAATTAGAATTCCAACGGTTTTTTGGTAATAAATTTCAGTTGCTATGGTTACCTATTAAATTGTGATAATTCTCATTGGTCGTTAATTTATGTCATTGTTATATTCTAACGTTTTATTTTGGTTTAAATCTATAAAATATCTTCAAATTAAGATTTCTTTCTTATATTAGTAGTTATGTTAATTACATGAATACCATTGTTCTTATTTTTTGTTAAGGATTATTTTGATACCCCTCATGGTTACTTTTGCATAGTTAATCACATTTTCGTTATTTTCTTATTTATATTTCTTATATATTTAATCTAAAACTGGATGTTATTTATACATTTTTGTATTAGGTATACCTACTTAACTGTTTAAACATTTGGTATATTCTGATTGATACTGGGCTATTGTTTTGCTTTTAAATTTACAAAGTTCCTTCATTAAATGTTAAGCCTAGAGCCTAGATTTCCCCATACTACCATTTAACATTCTTTGTAACTTATTAACTTTATATCTGGTACATTAAAACAAATTTTTTTTTTTAATGGAAACAAATAATAAAACATTGGTGACACTAGCCACATCACTTATCATAAGAATAAACATTTTCATGCCAGGTTCAAGCCTGAAATTAAACTTCTAACTAATTTTCTGTTTTTTACTACTATCTGGTTTAACTTATAATTTATTACATTATATGGTTTTTTAAACAATAAGAAAACTCTTATAATACTACTGTTAAACTGTACCTTACACAATATACTTTACTCACTAATTCCTTCACTAGAATACAGTGTCTATCTTCCTTATTTACCATTCATTCTAATGACTTAATTTTTATCTTATTTTATAATTCTTACTAACTATTACTTAAATTAATCACAGTACAATTAGTTCATCTTACTGGCTAACATAAAGTTTATCACAGGTTGTTTAGATATTTTATTACAGTCTATATTTAAAATACCTTTTTCTGTTCACCCACTGCACTTTTTCCTTCATAGGTTTTTTTATTTATTCACTTTCACTTTTTTTATAACATGCTATACCTGGCATGTCACCACTTATTTATATTGATACACTCTTTATTTCACTCACTTGATATTATTCACTATGTTGTCTAATTATTTTAACATCATCGTGTGGTTATTGGTTATGAGTAATTAATTTATTTTCCATTCACTTTGATAACTTTTGATTATTAACTATGGCCTTTATTTGCCTCAGAGTATGGTTTACTGGTTTTGACTATGTTTATCACTATTCATTTGGGTATGTTTATTTTTAACTCCCTATCTTATATTTATAAGTACATATTCTTCATTCATATAATATGCATAATATTACTATCTTATTTGTTGTTAATAACATAGGTACATCTCATTTATGCCCTAACTATTTTAGTGCATTTGTTTACATACATTTTGTAGTCATAATTTGGGGATTACAATGTTCGTTATTATTTTCTTGATTACATCTGGTTTCTGGTTCCTTCTTCCTTGTTCCATTTTATTTTCTTGTGTTAATCCAATCTATTGGGTCAAGTCATCGTCAGTTTATTAGTCATTTGTCATTTTGTAATTTGGTCATTAATCTCTGAGTTATAAGTTTCTTGACCTTTCTTCTTGTCTTCAGCTTTTTTGTTTTATTATTAATTATCAATGTATTTTCACTATCTTATGTCATGTTACATAATGCATCGCCACCAAAATTGATTATTTCGAAACAAAGATCATTATGTTTTTTCTGAAATCATCAATATAGTTCATTAAATCAGGTTGTTATTATTAAGGAATTCATCAATCGCTACTTTCTTCTTTATTTATTTTTATTAAGTCATGGTTCATGATATGGTATTCGGTATTAGTCTTCTTCTTTACTCTTTCATTACGAGTACTACATGAATACATACATGAATACTAGTACTAGTACTACATGAATACACATAAAACACACATACCTATATATATATGTACATATATCGCACACACATGTTCACCTGGCTGACAGCCTATATATATATTTTCACCATACCTCAGGATAATATGAGTCCAGTATCTGTGACCAAGACCCCCATCCCAAACTCCCGTAAACAGATAAAGTACCCAGCCTGCTTTAAAAACTTTTAATTTAAAACAAAATCCATTAACTCGTCAGATTATAACAGACTTACAACAAATGACATTATTAGAAGTATTCAAAATTTAGGAATGTTCCCCCAAATAGTAATGTGCCATCGCAAGGTCAACATGACTGCACGGTCTTATAAAATGTATAACAAAATTTATAATTGAAAAGTAAGAATCGGTAGTGTGCTCATATTAACCACTCAACAATTAATGCCCTGGCTATGGCAGCAAAGAAAATGATAAAAATTTACTTATTACTGAATTATCAAACAGCTAACACAAATTTTAAAAAGTATAATAAAATTTATAATTAAAAAGTAAGAACCGGTAGTGTGCTCATATTAACAATTCAACAATTAATGCACTGGCTATAGCAGTAAAGAAAATGATAAAAATTTACTTATTACTGAATTATTACACGGTTAACATAAATTTTATAAAATATATAATAAAATTTATAATTGAAAAGTAAGAACCAATAGTGTGCTCATATTAACAACTCAACAATTAATACACTGGCTATGGCAGTAAAAGAAAATGATGAAAATCCACTTATTACTGAATTATTACATGGTTAACATAAATTTTATAAAATATCTAATAACAATTTTAATTAAAAAATTTTTATAACATCAAACCCTAATAAAACACATTTGAGGTGTTCATACAGAATTGGGTAGACCTCAGGCAAGGCCATGCGCCAAACCAGATGTAACAAAATTTAACAAGTCAGAAACCTGTGGATGACCGCACCGACAGGTGATGATGACAGGTCAAGGCACCCCCAAACCTCTAAATAATCTTAAAAAGCAAAACCCATATAGATCTATGAATACCATCAAGAAAATGCCCAACCAAGTAATGCAAGCATAATTAACAGCCCTACAAATCAGTAACATTAAGTTACGCACACTTTTGCAATGAGAGAAAATTTTAACAGCAAAATCGGGTGACGCATGACCCCGTCCGGGTTTACACTTACTCTGGGGGGGGGGGCGTAAGCATTTGTAAAATGAATCTGACAAAAGTTATAACCACTCAATGTCCCGCTGGACTCGTGCACAAACAAAATCATTTAACTGGAGCTGTTCCAGGAATTAAATCACAAGTTCTACATTGTAGCGGCCCAAAAATATTTCTGAAAGGTATAAATGTCACCTGGCTATAGTCCGTCACAAAACCTGAGGTAATTGCAGCGTGTAGTTCATGTCCTCCTCCTGGCGGCTCAGACGGAGAATCACTAGTTTAATGCCATGGGTGGCAGGTGATCGGCCACCAGCTGGAGTGAATCAGGAGATCGACTTAATCGGGAACCCTGGACAATTATATATATGGGTAATTACTCAAATGTTCCGTAATTCATAATACCCCTAGACTCCAGCATAACTCACCCACTACAACATGCTCAGTTTTAAATTAAAAAAAAAAATTGAAATTTAAGTATGCACAGAAATTACCTTCAGTATAGAATTTAGAATTAAATAACTAGTTATTCATAGACTGTTCGTCCGCTAATTAATCACTTAATGCAATTTCAAAATGAGTTGCAAACTTGAACAGATTCATAAAGCACGTTGTTTCAACCAAATAACAAAATAAATTTTCTTACGCCTCACTTGATATAATTAGAAAAAAATATACAGACATAAATACTTTATAAATACCTTGCAACTACTTTATCTCAGCCAGTGTTAACATTCAAGACATGAATAATTAGAAATTAACCTGTGCTTCCCACGTGGTAACTTCACGTATTTATATCGCCTTGCATCGGCGTTGATTTAAGTTAAAATACAATTCTTTTTATCAAATACTAAGTAGAATACCTTAAATACACTTACCGGAGAGT
Organism: Magicicada septendecula; assembly: GCA_034769895.1. Lineage (NCBI taxonomy): Eukaryota > Metazoa > Arthropoda > Insecta > Hemiptera > Cicadidae > Magicicada > Magicicada septendecula. Next base: position 285,763,665 of record CM068373.1, read on the forward strand.
CGCTGAGTGATTATTTATGCATAGCAGATAGACGATTTAAAGATCCAAATCTCACTGCAGCCGGGAGGAGTACGACTGCCCAATTCGAGCGCTGTAAGTGAACTGCCTAAGCTTGCACGGAAAAAATAACTACGCCGCCTCGATCCCAGAGCGCGCGCGGATCAGCATAGCGAAAGTAATGATAACGTAGCAGGCACCGCTAAGATAATTAATTAACATGTACAGCAATGACCGTCACATCGTTAACTAGAAAATAGCCGAGTTATTCCAAAACTCGGCACAGCATCTCAACATAAAATCATCACATAATAATATTCATAATAATAGTCATCTATTTTCGACTCATATAATATCAATACAATAAAACACTTTTGGGATTAATTATTCTCTCTTTTATACATCTCATGACCTTTTCTTCTCAGTGACTTATTTGGATTCCTTTTCTATGCTTATGGCGATATTTAATAGATATTTTAACATTGTTTCATCAACTTACTTCATATGATAGTGATTTCATTTGTTATCACTTTATTTCTAATTTATATTCAATATTAACACTGTAGCTGGTTTCTGGCTCACTTATATTTTTTCATCATTGATTGTCTAGTTAATTTGTCATTGTCATTTTTTATTTGTGAAACGTTAATTCTTTATTATTCCCTTTTGTAATAGGGTTAGTTAATGATGTTATGTAGCGTCATCATTATTTGTTTAACATTTTATTATTTTTATGTCAATTTTTATGATATTTCATTATATATATTTATTTTTTCAAAATTACATGAGTTTACACATTTGGTTTCACACTTGGTTGTAAGTTTGTACTTACTTTGTTTTGAATTTAGCTAATCTTTCTTCTAAATTCTTTTTCATTCATATATTAATTTCAATCAAATATTTATTTGTAAGTTGTGCTTACTTTAATTTTTGAATTTAGACAATGTTTACTCTCCAAATTCTTTTCTTCTCATTTATACCTTAATTGGTTCGCATGGTCGGTCTACTTAAAATCAGTCCCATTTCTCAGTGTTCCTCCGCACTTGGTTTAGCCATGGTCCATGATTATATGAGTTACCCCTGTTGTTAGGATTGCTGTCGTTTTCGGAATGACTTCTGTTCTGGTCCATTTTCTTGCTACTATCTTGTATTTAAATGTTTCTGTCATAAAATTTTCACTTGTTTCCATCCCTATCTCAATCATTTCATTATTTTGTTTATACAACGAATGGGTCAATGCTATTTCCATCGTAGATTCTATCGTCGATATTGGATTATGCACGTCTATTAAGTGTCTTCTCCTTCTTATTCTGTTACACACTGTTTTGTAGTGATTCCTTTCTAAAGTTCCTAGTAAGTTCCTTCTGTTATTTTCAAAATTCATTATTTCATTCTGGTCGTTAATTGGTATATTAAACATCTCAAGTAGTCCATTCTTCATCATCTCCAACTCTTCTCTTGTATTTATGAGTTTCCTTGGATACCTCTTCTTAGTCTTCACCTCCATGGTTTGGATATCCTCCTTGTGGCTGTTATTTTTATTTGTAGATAACAGTATGCTTTTGTCTTCTTTTAATTGTTTCCTCCCTACCATCTTCTACTTCTGGTCTACTGGTCCTTATTTTCATTTACGGTTTCTTCAATACCTTCAGAAGTACCGTCCAGTGTTTCATGCAATTTCATGGAATCCTCTTCCCTTTGTTGTCTTAATTCCTCGTTAATTTGTTTTAATAATGTTTTGTTGTACTCCTTCATTTCTTCCTTAGTGCTGTCCAATTCTTCTTTAATTAATTCCCATAATTGCAGCAAGTCCATGCCTGCTCTGGCTTCCTCCTGTTGTGTGTGTTTATCTGGTTCCACCGGAGTTAATAATTCTTCCACATCTTCCACCGAAGTTATTTCTTTTTCTTCCATTCTGGCACCTTTTTTGATCTCCTTTTCTAATCTCTTTGCTTCCTCTTCCGCCTCCTTCTCGCGTAGCTTAGTCAGTCTTGTGCTGATTTTTCCCGACTCCATTTTCTGCAGTCGCCGCTAGAATCTGTAAGGTTTAATGGTATAATTTCTTAATTATTCTAGCCCTACTAGTTGGCGTGCCACTTTGTAATTAAACGTTCTACGGAGTTTTTTAAAATGTAAATGTTACCCGTAGTAATCGTCTTTGTAAATATGTGTGGCGAGCGTTTTTAATTCGCTCGTTGCGTTCGTAGTATAGTATAAGCGTGTAATTGTGGGTATTAATCAGTTAAGTTACTTCTGTGAATGTTATTCGTATATAGCGAGTCGGGTTGTACTTTTTCTTAATACTTACGGGCAAACCGTATCTCTCGGCGTTCAGTTTGAATCTTACCGCCTCGTCACCTGATTGGCCCACGCCGTCTTGCAGTGTCGACTTCGCTAACTATGGTGTTTTGGTGTTTTCAGTTTTAATAATTCTCTATAATACTTTATTTTATACGAATCAAACATACAGCGTTGAAGATATAGTACATAAATTTATATTGATGCCGGCTTTTGCAATTGCTCAGTCGTTGCAGAGACGCTAGTATGGCTGATATTGTTTATGTTTACAATTATTATTCGTCTCAAGGTGTTAAGTCCTTTTGACTACAGGAGTTGGATTATCGGTTAAAATACACAAAATTATAATATTTCTTAAAACTAGGTACACAATATTTAATACACTAATACATACAAGTAAGTTATCAGCAATGAGAATTAGAATAGTGTTTGGTTAGAATTTTGATAGCAAGTTATGTTCATTAATAATTTATTATAAATCAGTTTCAAAGGTTGTTAATTGATTAAGTTTTATTAATAGTGATGTTTTAATTACCTTCAGTTCTTGTTCAAAATTGTGATCAGTGAAGTGAAAATTTTGCCTCGTTATTATGGATAAAAAGGGGAATTCATTTTTAAGTGAAATTATTAGTTTATACTCATCGGGTTCTCGTTGTGGCTTCTTCGATGTTCGTCTACTTCTTCCGGATAAGTCTAGTCGTCTTCTCTTCCTCGGATGTTCATCAATTCCCGTTCAGGTGGTTTTCAATAAAGTTCAGCTTCCCTCTTGTTCCGCAGTCGTTCGTATTCTCAGGTTGAAGTATGTCGATCCCCTTCTTCCTTCGGAATGAGTCGTCTGTTATGTTCCTTCACTATTCTTCTTATTTTTACTGTATTTTTTATGTTGTGAATATTTTAATACTGGTTAATTCATCCGGTGTCATATGAAATGCTTTTACAATACTTCTTCCTTCTTGGTTTTATTAAAATTTACGTTTTTATAGTTACATTCGGATTGAGAGCTGCATACATCCGCCCTCCGCGTCGGTCAATAATGGATTAATTAGAATTCCAACGGTTTTTTAGTAATAAATTTCAGTTGCTATGGTTACCTATTAAATTATGCTAATTCTCATTGGTCGTTAATTTATGTCATTGTTATATTCTAACGTTTTATTTTGGTTTAAATCTATAAAATATCTTCAAATTAAGATTTCTTTCTTATATTAGTAGTTATGTTAATTACATGAATACCATTGTTCTTATTTTTTGTTAAGGATTATTTTGATACCCCACATGGTTACTTTTGCATAGTTAATCACATTTTCGTTATTTTCTTATTTATATTTCTTATATATTTAATCTAAAACTGGATGTTATTTATACATTTTTGTATTAGGTATACCTACTTAACTGTTTAAACATTTGGTATATTCTGATTGATACTGGGCTATTGTTTTGCTTTTAAATTTACAAAGTTCCTTCATTAAATGTTAGGCCTAGAGCCTAGATTTCCCTATACTACTATTTAACATTCTTTGTAACTTATTAACTTTATATCTGGTACATTAAAACAAATTTTTTTTTTAATAGAAACAAATAATAAAACATTGGTGACACTAGCCACATCACTTATCATAAGAATAAACATTTTCATGCCAGGTTCAAGCCTGAAATTAAACTTCTAACTAATTTTCTGTTTTTTACTACTATCTGGTTTAACTTATAATTTATTACATTATATGGTTTTTTAAACAATAACAACACTCTTATAATACTACTGTTAAACTGTACCTTACACAATATACTTTACTCACTAATTCCTTCACTAGAATACAGTGTCTATCTTCCTTATTTACCATTCATTCTAATGACTTAATTTTTATCTTACTTTATAATTCTTACTAACTATTACTTAAATTAATCACAGTACAATTAGTTCATCTTACTGGCTAACATAAAGTTTATCACAGGTTGTTTAGATATTTTATTACAGTCTATATTTAAAATACCTTTTTCTGTTCACCCACTGCACTTTTTCCTTCATAGGTTTTTTTATTTATTCACTTTCACTTTTTTTATAACATGCTATACCTGGCATGTCACCACTTATTTATATTGATACACTCTTTATTTCACTCACTTGATATTATTCACTATGTTGTCTAATTATTTTAACATCATCGTGTGGTTATTGGTTATGAGTAATTAATTTATTTTCCATTCACTTTGATAACTTTTGATTATTAACTATGGCCTTTATTTGCCTCAGAGTATGGTTTACTGGTTTTGACTATGTTTATCACTATTCATTTGGGTATGTTTATTTTTAACTCCCTATCTTATATTTATAAGTACATATTCTTCATTCATATAATATGCATAATATTACTATCTTATTTGTTATTATTAACATAGGTACATCTCATTTATGCCCTAACTATTTTAGTGCATTTGTTTACATACATTTTGTAGTCATAATTTGGGGATTACAATGTTCGTTATTATTTTCTTGATTACATCTGGTTTCTGGTTCCTTCTTCCTTGTTCCATTTTATTTTCTTGTGTTAATCCAATCTATTGGGTCAAGTCATCGTCAGTTTATTAGTCATTTGTCATTTTGTAATTTGGTCATTAATCTCTGAGTTATAAGTTTCTTGACCTTTCTTCTTGTCTTCAGCTTTTTTGTTTTATTATTAATTATCAATGTATTTTTACTATCTTATGTCATGTTACAATATATATTGTTACAACACAAACAAGCCACCCCAATACCAGGGAAAAAACGATGAATCAACTATATAAAATGTTTAAACTAAAGAAAATAAAATGACGATGACGTGACAAACGACTACATGACCCAACCCAAGTGATTGAATCAATAGATAAACCAAATAAAATGAAACCAAATGAGAAGGAGAAAACCAAAATAAAATGAAATAAAATGAAATCGAAGAAGAAGGAAAATGAAAGTGAAACAAACCAAGTATAAAGGAAATAAAATGAAATTAAAGGATAAAACACAAACGAATGATATAGAACAAAAAAGTAGAAATGTTACACTCAAAAATAATAATGAAAAAGAAACCAATAAATAACAAATGTAAAAGATAATTATTAGTATAGACTAAATAATCAATATAAATGATAATTGATAAAACCGATAAAGTAATGACAAACTAAAAGTACATTAACCAAAGAAATAGAGTTTAAATGTAATGACTCTATAAGGAACTGTATAACTAACCTTTGTAAAGAGAGAGATAGTGAGATAGTGAACATAAGTAAGTGACAAAGAAAATGTAATGTTAGGGATTACCCACTAATAACACTTAAAATAAAATATAAGAAGTGCAAAGTGACAGTGTAAAACCCCAAAATAATAAGGAACTCTATTGATAGGTATAAACACTCAATAATCTGTGATGAACACTAAAAGTTTAAGGGTGAACATTATTATTAAATAAGAATTTTGTTAATGATAGTATTAAGATTAATTGTAAATGAGGGATACCATAGTATTCAAGGAAAGGAATCCTATAGAATGTCAAAAGTTAGTGTTACCATGGCTAGAGAGTAAAGTTAATATAAGAAAAATATAGTAAAGAAAATAAAAGCAAAATCAATAAACACCCTATATTCTAAGGGATAGTCAGTTAAGGAAATTTGAAGAGTGTGATGATGTTTATCACCCAAAAATAATTAAGACTGAAACAAATTGTAAACAAACATTGCATAATAGCTGGTAAAGAATTGTTCGATTAAATCTATGAATAGGAATATGGCTGAAGGGATTACCCAGACCATAAACCTAAATGTTATATTATATTTTATAGAGAATAGTAAATAATTGCCAAATAATAATACTGAAGGGCAGTTAGAAAATAATAAACAAACCATAATGTAGAAACTAAGGAAAACATTCAATTATTATAAAACAGATCCAGAACAAATCAACAAGTAAATAAATCAATTATAATACCAACACAAAACATGTATGAGAGTAAATTAATAAGTAATTAGTATAAAATAAGTAAATAAAGCCAATTACTACTTAGTAAGTACAAATTATAATTACACATTATATTATCTAAGTACAATTAATGTAAGGTAGTGTACTTTATTGTAATCATTATCAATATTTTTTTTCGTAATCACAAGAATCCAGGATCTGAACGAAATTAACTGTAAACAAACCAAGCAGTCGCCATGTTTGACTGAATAATGCATTCAGAGTCAATTCGCCAACCTTGAGATTTTTGTCTTATAATAATTGCCGGTGCAAATTTATTGAATAACAAAAATATAATTTTGTGTAAAACTGAATAATTACCAATCACAATTAAATAAACTAGTACAGAGTGTAACCACTGTTCTTTATTCCATAGGAAAGTGTATTATAATATTTGTGTATTTTAGCAAAAAAAACCAGGGTGACGGTAAGCGCTCATGTCGGAAACTCGGCGAAATAACCGCTCGATTAAGAAGGACGAACGAAGGCGGGAGTAAATTTGAATTCTCCATACCATCATAGCTGAAAACGCTTAATCATCCTATTTTTTAATTTAATTGTTTTGTTTTAATTAAACAATTTGGCGCCACCCGGGATTTATGAACACCTATTGAAGAACAGGTAAGGTTTCCACTCGCGAGTACTGGTAATTCGAAGTATCGCTACGGACATCGTCAGCGCAACATATAAGTAACGACACCAGTGTGAGGCGAACACACAATACTTACACATTTTCAGAACACGTACAAATCTAGTCGTTACAATATATATTTCACATTTTATGAGGTGCGGGCGAGACGAAAACTGTGCTGAGCTGGCGGACGCGCAAAACTACTCGCGTCCGTTATCGTAAGATGTTATTTGCCGACTGCCTTTATTCTCTGCGCACTGGGCAAGAAGGAATTTTTGATACGTGACATTATCGTGTGAATGTTGGCCAACACCTGCGCGCATACGCGTGAATACGCACCCTTTCTGACACTTAACATTCCCAGACTCTTAATTGCTTGTGTGCCTCACACGGTTTGGTATGAGGGGGACTGCAAGGTGTTCAAAAATGTCAAGCGTTTGTGATCAAATGTTGTTCAGCTTGAGTTGCTACTACTTTTTACAATTATTAAAGAATAAAATAAATCCCAATCGTTTGTCCCGTTACAATACCCCCTCAATGAGAGGTCTTATGCCGAAGCATAAAAACTCTCATTGACACTCTCATACTTCCTAAAGGGATCAGCCAGGATATGTCGCCGCAACCCTCTTTACATTTTATTAAAAAATCATGGTTAACTTACCCCTGGTCCAATGACTGTGACCGCACCTGAATGACCTTACTGGACTTCTCTCTCGAGATCCCAACACCGCAAGGCCAGACAGGCACTTGACGCTCCTGCTCTGATGCGCTGGCCAGCACAGGACCGCGCCACAGCATCACCAGACACTGAAACATCACATCAAATAGTGGCCTTGTCTATCATATCCCTAACTGATCTGGTTCCCCGTAGCTGTGCTGGTTTGCGTTAAGAAGCACTGTTTTTTTTCCTTAACTTCTAACACATATATATATGGATACGTACTTAACATGATATAAAACATTTACATTTCAAATATTTAAATTCATCATCAAAAATCTCTTAAACATCTTTAAATCAACTACATCATCTTACTTTTTCATTTCAACATGACTACTACTATCATTAGCTAATACAGAACATAATTAATAAAAAATACAAAGTTATTCGATACAACAGATACATGGATAATCAAAACAACCTCTTTCAAGACTTCACTGTTATCGCATCGTTACAATAATCATCAATTTTATCATCTTTTTATTCAATCAGCAATTATTTAGTAACAATTTAAAAACTTTCTTCCACACATACTATGGCCCCCACTGGACTGTAGCGCCCAGTTGCCTCCACAAGAACTGAAGTTTTTTAGGATGTAGACGCTGCCTACCCCGTTCTTGCTTTGGCGTTACAAAACATTCGGTATTACTGATGCCCAAGGACACCAGTAATCCTACTAAAACTTAGGTATATGCCCTTAAACGGTCTACCATCCCATTCGATGGTAGCCGCTGTTCCATAACCCTGATTCCCCTGCTGCCCCCCCCCGGTTGATTTCCAAATTTACCAATTTTGAAAATAATAGCAAGTATGGCTCGGGTACAATCTGCCTAACCACACTTGCTACCAATAATCCAAATCCACGGTCAGGGTTCGGTGACTCCGTGACCGCCCAAAAGTGGGGAATCACAAGTAAATAATATATTTTATATATAATACATGTTTAAAATTCCTATACTAACAGAGTAAACATAATACAACATAAACATCCATAAAGAACATACCTCATTCCATTACAATAAACATCTCATTTGCCTCTGAATACAATTTACAAACATTTCAAATTTAAGTTTAGTTTCAAATTCTATTAACTCTTTCACTTGTTACATTTATTATTACATTTCAATTATGAACTTCTATTAAGTATTTTCATCATCAATTGGTTTGGGTGATTCTCAGTCCTTCACAACGATTTGATTTATTGAATGGGTATTTAGATATAACCTTACCCCCCTTCTTCCTTCTAACAACCACTAACGGATTTGCATAGGGTGACACCGATCTCTCAATAATATTTACCTCCACTTAAATCATTCTCCTCTTATTACGAAATACCTGATACCCTCTTAGTACCTATGATGTGTGTTCCCTCACCTTTAATTCACATTCATAATTTCTTGCCCCTCCTGGGTATATCGGCAGACACTCCTCTAAAACACTCTACTACCCACCACAACGCCTTGCGTTGAGGACTCCTTACACCTCCACCCTCACTAAAAAATATATGTACCCTGCTAGCCTATTTACTATCCACTTTCATCACTCTCTCTTTCTCTACATACAATCACTCTCACTACTGTGTCCCTACTGATACTCCGTTTCTGTATTACTTTTATTCCAAAATTCTTATTTTGTCTAACACCCTTTTAAGGTTAACTCTGACTGACTCAATGCCTTATTGAAATAATCATCACACCAACTCCATCTTTTTCCACATTTTACATTAAGTTAACCATTGAAAATTACACTAGAAAATTCATAACTACCTCAAATTAATTTAATCACCTAATTTAAAACCTTTGAAACTCATTTAAAATTTATTATTCAAACATTTTACTTTACTTCAAAATCATTATCAAATTTTTACTTACATATGGTAAATCATTCAATCAAATAAACACATGATCACTGTCATAATCTCAAAAATACAAACATTCATCACCACAAATATAACTTACGTAACCATATGTACTTTCTGATACATCATAATAACCATATGACTCAACAACTATACACATTTTTCATTTATTCATTTACTATTTAGTTTAAAGTTCAAATCTCAGAAACATCCTTTAAATTCATTATCAAAATTTATTTATACAACATTAATTAATCAATTAATTCATCTCAAATTATTTAATTCAATAAGTTTCTAAAACATTAAGTTTTTAATTACAATATTCCAAAACAATTACAATTCATTTGCATTATAAACTTCATCATTATTCTTGTTACTTGTTTAGTCTGATAAAATATTATTATTATTATTATCATTATTAAAATCAGTTCCTACTACATACATACATTGTTTACATGACATACATAGTACAACATAACCTCTTATACAAACACAATTAACCTAACTATAAATTTATCTACAATTTTTTCGTCATTATATTATTGTTTACCACACCTCATTACATAATTTAGCTGGAAACAATAATTATTACTGGAACATCATAAAAAACATAATTCACATTTTGTGATCAAACAATCTGTATATGCCTGGTTACATAAATCCTGCATAAGACATATCATCCACTCATTACTTAACAAAACTATAAATAACATAAACACAACTTTATTCTTACTTTCGAACATTAAAAGAAAAAGTTGTAACGTCTTTTCGCCGCGTTACAAATCCAGGGAACCCATCGTAATTAAACTCCGTTAATCAGATGGGCTGCCTACGTTGTAACAGAATGTATCACAAATAATTAATATAACAAATTACTTACTAACTGTGTAAGGAAAAAATGGCAAGGTATACAATTGATTTAAGCACTCCTCATATGTGTGTAACAAGAAGACTTCTCTTTATTTAACATTTAAAAACAATTACTGACAGATCCCATGACATTACTAATTCAATTATTAAGTCATTTGAAAGGTTTCTTTAAACTTTGGGATCAAAATTGATTCTATATAGCTATACCTCGGATCCGGGTAACCTTCGGTATTTATTCATTACAACTTTTAGTCATAATCAATTCATGATATTAGCTTGCAAGACTTTCTTTTATTCAACCATTGGAAGAATGGTATTATTGCTTGAATTATATTACTTTACATTAGCATATAAACTGTTACAACGTATGAAGTTAGAATAGTTACATGAAATTCTTAGATTTAATTTATAAGTCTTTACAAAGTTAATAGTTTCTGAAAAGTCTCTTTCAAGATGTGTTGTGTAACAAATATTAGTAACCCTCGATAGACAGGCTATCGAGTCACCTTTTAATTGGTATGCAGAAGACTCATCCTGGGGTATCCGTCTTGGGAAACAGGAACTGCTACGTCGTCATCTCGGTCTGGTCTTCGTCAGTAAAGGGCTCCAAAGTTCGCAGGTTGAACCTTCTACGATGATACTTGTAGATTCTCGGATGTCCTGATCTGCATACTCTGTCGCGTGTACTAGAGTTTGTGGCTTCTGATAGTTCACATCTCCAGGCATGACGTTGGAAGTGTTGTTAGTTCTTGAAGTTCGAAGTCATCTTGTGTTACACCTTTTTTACGTTTCGAGTTTTACACTTTAAATCTCTTGTTTATTTACATAACTATATTAGTTAACACATCCAGATGCTTTAGGCAGCTATTTCTGGTATACCATCTTAAGGTAAAACAAAGTATAGGTAACATATTTTAAGAGCACAGCTCTTACGTCTATACTGTACGAAGTCACCATTGCGAGAGAGCGAAATTCTGCTCCCTTCGCCTGGTACTGGACAAAATGGTAGTGGGGCAATTACCGCGCGAGAATATAGTTCCTAACTATATTTAAGTTAACATTTTTATTTATACAAACTATCCCTAAACAAATATACATAATTTAAATCAGTTGTTTTAGCGACTATCTGTGTCTTCAGATTTTTAATTATTAACATTAGGTTTTTTTATCTTATTCTAACTTACACAAGACTCGGAAAACATGTCGAGTCTGGAATCAACAGGACAGCGCCTGCTCACAAGCAAAGGGTTAAATACGATATTAATAACTCTTTACAATTTATCTTTTTATTTATTAGAGTATCTTCTTACTAATTACTGCTTCCTCTCATACTGAGTACATACAGGTATTTTATATTAATACAGTGAGATTTAAATGGTTTAATAGCTCGCAACCTAAATTTTTAAAAATTTTTATTTTCTTGATTATTGGTACAATTTAAATCGTCACAGACTCCACCGCTTAATTTGCACTTTACGGTTTTTGGTTTTTGAGTCTAACTCACAATTGGGGCTTGGGAGTATGTTTAGTGTCGGTGTGTGAAGTTATTTATCATTAGTGCACAGTTTGTTTTCTCTAATTCTCTTTAAATGACCTTGTTCATTTAAATGATCGCCTTCATGAAATTCCCTTTTTCTCACCTCTTAAGTACTAACTTACATTTTAATCTTAATACTAATTTCCAAACCTTAGATTGGAATGATCCCTACTTATCCGTAACTCACAACATCCCGGCCCGACTGACACCAGCTTACTCTAACTACTGAAGTTAGCTTTCAGCATTTATTAATGATCTTTGGCACCCGTCTGCCCTATCATTACCCTTTCAGTCGGCGCCGTTGTGACCTGTTACGTTACATGTATAATCACTTCTTGATTATATATCATAAACTTATTTCTAATGTAATCTAAAGAGGATCCCATACTCCACTCTAGATCACTGTTTTGGAGAGAAGCGGAATGTCACGAAGATAATTCTCTTTTATCTCTTTAACTACACTTAAACAAACTATGCGGAAGGGGAGACACTTTACACAATGCATAGTCATACACACTAGGGGTGGTTTTTCAATTGTTTAGGCTAGCACCTGTTTCTCACAATTGGAAGGGTGCGTGGCAGCTTACTACCATACTGAACACGCTTATTTCCTATAACAGGCCACCACTGCGGTGTTTACAATGTGTAACTGTACTTTTATTATTATTTTTTTTTTCTTACTTACTTCTACACTTCACACTATTTAGTTTACTTCAAGATTTATTTAGCTCTAGTATTTAAACAAATATTATTATTCACTTATTATTTATTGTTTACTTTGGGGAGATTACAGAAACTTCCTTAGAATTATTTACTATCTAATCACCATAATTATTTATCACACTTTAATTATTATTATAAATTTATTATTAAGTCACTACAATATTTAATAGTAGTCACGGGGAACAAAACTTGATCTACCATACTGTACACATTTATTACACATATATATAATAAATTCTTAAGTTATTAATTTACACAAATTAGAAAAGAACAATTTCTCTTCTAAGGGAGAGACAGAAATCACACACACATATTTTTCAAGGTTAAATAGCCGATCAGCTGTTTTCTGGAATGTAGGTCACCCTCTGTGTTTAGTTAACAAGGAACTGGTGTGTCAGTGAGAAAGGGGGTTTTACTCTTATTGTTCTCTACACAATGCGACTGAATAACACAACTACTTTATACCGTTATAAACGAGAGAAGGGGAGCACAATCTTATTCAACAAATTTATTATTATTATTTCGCTTGACAACACTTTGACTCCGTTCATTCATAAACTTTTCTCAATTAAATAAATTACTTATTTTGTTCACAAGTTTTAAATCACGAACTTCTACTTAATTATCTTGGTCTACATTACATACTTTATTATTAACAAAGTTATTTTTAATTAATTTTTTTTTTATAACACATACTAGTGTATGTAAGCTATATAGTTGGACATACACTGTGCAGAATGATTCAGGAATGAATAACAACCAAAACCAACCTAAACAACCTACCAACCTAAACAACCTAAACCAACCAACCAAAACCACCCCAACCAACCAACCAACCGCAACCTAAATTTTTAAAAATTTTTATTTTCTTGATTATTGGTACAATTTAAATCGTCACAAAGTTTAATCATTTAATAATGATTTTATATCTTTCTATTTTATAACATTAGGTACACCATTAATCACATTATTTTAATTGTATGTTTCTATGTATCTATAATGATTGTGTTCTTGTATTATTCAATTATATTGGTTAGTTAATATTTTGCTAGTATATATATATTTTTTTTTACATTCTATTGTGTATTTGGGCCTATTATCCCTCAATTTGTATTTTGATTATTTTTATATTGTAAGATACATTTAACAAAACAATTTGTTTACTGATAGTAATGGTCCATAATGCTGTCTGGCTTCATAAGTATTATTATTGTAATTGGTCGAATTTTATCTCATCATCTGGGTATTTTCCATCACTTTACCTAAACATTAATTTGGGTACGGTCAGTTATAGTCTAAGTCAGTTTAAATTTGTCATTTGTTCATCTTCACCATCATTTTTAAAAGATATGTTTCTTCTTGTTAAGTTTCTTATCCATGATCTTCATTAAATCTGGTACGATATCAAGCTATGCCAAATGTAATGTTACAATATTTACGTTTCGTATATTTTGTGGTTGTTTTGTAGTATAACATACTGGTGTAACTGAAGGTGCTGATAGTAGCACATTGTGTTAAGGATTGTTTTTTATATATAAAATTGCATTGAATTAAATAGTTAATTAAACAAATTATTTAATTAAAAATAATTAAAAACATGGAAAATAACGAGAATGAGGTCAGCCTAACTGACTCAGCCACAACGAGTGAGGCTGGAATTCATTCAACTCTAATCGCAATAAAAGAAAGCAGGTTAACTGAATCAGTTATAATGGGGGACGTTGGAGTTCATTCAACTCCAGTCTCAACTAAAGAAAATAATATAAATCTGATGATCATGTGATGAGTTTTTTGCAACAGCAGTTTGCAAAGTTCGACATAAAATTTGATGAACTAAAGGGTAATATTAATAACATTGAACAACAAAATATTAAAAGTGAAAGTAATTTTAATATATGAATCAACAAAATGTTAAATTTGAAGTTAATATGAATAAACGTCTGAATGAGATTGACGAACGTCTTGGTACCATTCCGAAACAAATACGAGAGTACAAGTTCACATGGGGGTACAAAAAGGAGAATACCAAAAGTGAACTAAACCAGGTAATCGATTCTAACAGTGGAGGTTATGATGATGATAATTTGAAGAATAATGCTGACAGGTGAATTGCAAATAAGGTAAATGGTAGTGAAAATAGTGATAACTACAATAATGATATAATGAGTACTAGTGGTGATATAAATGAAAATTGGGTATCAGAGAGTGATACGTTGAATAATAGTAGTGATGATGTAAGTATAAAGCTAGTAGAGGTTAGAGATGTGGTAATAGTAAGTGTTAATGAGCTTGAGAGAGAGAGAGAGTGGAAGGAGAGTTTAAGTGAGTATGGGGGGCAGACGACAAATTTCCCCTATGGTGTATGTGGAGTAAAGACTCCACATATGTTTTTTGAGGATGAAGATTCCTCCGGGGGAGACGAGGTGTCTCCAAATGGTCCCTTTATGTATTATGATGTACCTGGTAAAGCCAGATGGTGTTGCAATAATGTTGTATTGCCCTCTGCGTGGATTGAGAGAACTGAATGGGGTTGGGAGAGGTATTATGATGAGAGAGAGAGAAAGAGAGAGATAGAGGTTTTTAAGATTAATAGAGGTTATGAAGAGTTAGTAGAGAGATTAGATATTGAGAGAAATAGTGACAATGAAGACTTACCTTGTGTTAAGTTTTATTTCTTACTTTAATTATTTAATATCTAATTGCACATATAAACACTTTTAACGTCTGTATTCAGACGCCATCTTTAAAGTTAGCCAACTGTAAAAGAAAACATAGGTACTTACCAGAGTCGGGTTCTTTTCAGCGAACACAGGAGAACAGAATTATGTCTGTTTGAAATAAAGAAAGCTTTACTTATTTCCCATAATTAAGTTTTATTGTTATCCTTCTTATTCTTTCATTTTTTAAACACAAACCAAATATTACTTCCACTCCCTCACTTGTTGGGAGATTAATATTAATCTATATATTGATTACATGATATTCTCTCGATAAATAAAAGATAAAATGGTAAATAAATTCAAAATAAGAAATGCAGTGGCGGCACTAATGAAACGGGCCCCCCCCCCCCGCGAAACTAATTAGGGGGCCCTATAAAAATGGTTAAATTTTGTATACGTAATAGGGGAAAACACTCAAATGAGTTTCTATTTACGTGTGTTTCACAACAATGGTTTGTGAATACTTTATCATCTATGACAAAGCGTTTGCAATTTTCAAAGGACGTTTTACACGTGTACAAACTCTTAAAATTCATTGTTGCTAAATAGACAAAGTTCTATACAAACTATAAAAAAACCAAAATAAGAAGAATGATTTATTTTTACGTCAAAGATCTAAATTCAGACTATGAAACAGTACCGCACAAAGAGTGTTATAAATTTATTATTTAAAAACGAATATCAAAGTAACATTCTAGCTTTTTTCAAACATTTAAATTAGTTTGTAACTGAATTTGTAAAATTCTTGAATATACTCTATACAAGTTCTCCTTAAGTTTAATCCAATTCAATAACACTCGAACTCAAGTAATGTACAATATTTACAGATGAGGATCAACCAAAGTTCACTGTTTTCCTAAGCCTAGTCTTCTTTTTTTAATAGCTAAGAACTTTTCAACCACTTCGTTGATATTAGTTTTCTGTGTCTCTTCATGCTCAAGTCACTGTGTGTGTACAGTGGCAAGTCACTCAACCGAGTTTGGGCCATGGTACTTCTTAAGTTGTAGCGTGTCAAATTTGGGAGTCTTATTTTTCTTTCAGTATGGGGTAATTATATTTTGATTTCCTTTCAATTTGGTCGGACTTGTAAAAAAGGAGTTATGAAAATTATTGTGTAACGAAATTCATTCCATTGTAACAGAACACATGGCAACGTTATTTCCATTGTGTAACAGAACAGTGTTAAGCAACAATTTGACACAAAAGCATAGACGCAGTTTGTTGTTGAGCAATGCGGCTGAAGAATTTGCCCCCTTCAAAATTCTAAGAACTTTGCAAGTGTGTCGACGCACAGGCGCGAATACCCACGCACGCGCGCTCAAAAGGACGCTCTGACTAAAAACTCAAGATGGCCAGAGAGTGAAATTTTCATCGTTCATTTGGATTCACTACGGAAGTGTTGCTTAGACCAAGCCCACTTAAATGACGTCAGCAGAGCCAAAACCAAGATCGTACTTTGGTACACGGAATATAACCTCAATATTCCATATATAAAATGGTTACTTAACAGCAAATGAGCAATGAGCGACGAAAAATAGTGGCAGTGAACAACAGCTTCCCTCCAAAGAAAGCAAGCTGTACCTGTTACGTTCCAGTTCTAGTCTACAAGTAGCAGTCTCGGCGCCAGGCTGGTCTCACGTAGGCTCGCCAACAAAGTTTTAATTTATCAGGAGAAAAAGTGGTAATTACCGCAAATGTTTATGTGACCGTGGTCAATCCAACTTGAAGTAGTGAAACCAGTATTTTTTCGGAAAGATAACAATCAACTTACTCTTAAAACTATGAGTGCGTGTATGAACCGCGTGGCGACGGTTTACGTGAGGGCTGGGGTGGGCTTCATCTAAAAAATGTTAAGGGGCTTTTAATTTAGTATGAATGTGAGTGTGGCAAAGCTGGGCTGTGTTTTTTGTTTATGCGTGTATAATTATGAAGTTATATAATTGTCCATTACAAGGTAAGCTATAGTCAGTAAGGTGCAAGAGTTGCACAATACGTAACAAGAAGATTTAACATTTCAACATTTTTGAGTAATAAAAAAATCTGATTTCTCTTCCATATAATTGAGAGTTAAATTCTTTCAATGCCTTATTTCGTTATATGTATCGTCAGAGTTCGCCGAACGAAATGGGTTTACCTCCACTACGCGATCCGGCCAGATCCAAGTCGTAAGGTAAGTGGAAGTGTTAACTTAATTTGAATAAAAAATATAACGAAAAGTAAAAGTTACAATTGGTGCAGGATGACCAGGATTTAAAATAACTGAAGAGGGGTTATCTTAACGCCGGCCTACATCTGACGATGCATAGCGAAGTAGGGTTGCGAAAGCAAATTGAGTTTGTAAAATATCAGTTTTGAAATAAAATCACTAATTGACAGTTGTTACGTAAGAAAAAATAGACAAAGTAAAAATGTCCGAGAATACAGAAAAAAGTAGTATAATAAATGCAATTGTGAGTGAAAGTGGCCGTGAGTCGCAATCGCTGGATGAAAGTGGTATGTTAAGGGGGGAGCCGGGTGCTGTTACAGAAACAGCTGTCGGCAGTAATGTAATAATTCATTCCACTCCGTTTGCGACTCAAGCACAACCAAACGAAACAGATGTTGATTCGGGGATTCAGTTGACCCCAGTTTCAACTAAGATAAATAAACAATCAGAGGAAACAAATATGATGAGTGTTATGCTCAGTCAATTCGAGAGAATGAATAGTAATTTCAATGTAATGAATAGTCGTTTTGAAGAATTAAATAAACGTTTTGATAACAATGAAATAATTTTAAATAATATGAAAAGTGATTTTAACAATAAATTAGATCAATTAACTAATGATTTTAATGAACAGAAAATAAAATGCGAACAGCAGAATATTCAAAACGAGATCATTTTTAAAGAAATTAAAGACCACAATATGCAGTTACAGCAGAATATAAATGTAAAATTTAATGAGTTGATAAATAATATACAAGACAAGAATGTACGTCTTGAAAATGCCGATGAAATGACAAAAATTAGTTCGAATAAAGTAGAACAGAGTAAGAATAATACAAATGAATGTTGTAATGACAATGTTGTATTAGGTAATGAATTAATAAATAATAATGATGTTGAGAATAATGAGCATAATAATGTAGTCAAAAAGTTGGTATCTGAGAGTACTAATGAAGTTGTAGAATGTGATTATGAGACGTTCATGTGTGTTAATGAGTTGGAGAGAGAGTGGAAAGAGAGTTATATTATGGGTATGACACAGAGGGTAAATTGTTTACGAGGTAGAATGGGGGGTGAAGGAAGACCTTCACGTATATATTGTGTAGACAAATGTGCTACAAATAATTGTTTTTTGAAGTTTTTTGTTTTTCCTAGAGAAGTCAGGAAAGATTTAATTGAATTTATACCCTCTGTCTGTAATACTTTTGAGAGTGTGATTTGGGGTTATGAAGAGAGAGAGGTAAACGGAGAATTGTATGTTAATGAAGTAACAGAACTATATAACTTAAATAGAAAGTATGATGAATGGAAGGAAAGTTTAAAAATATATTTGAACAACAATGATTACAATGATTTAATAAAAATAATTAACCCGATAGTGAATGAATTTAATGATGGAGACTTGACAAAAATACCTAACGTAGACTGGTTTAATGAGTATTTGAATAATTTGATTGAAATTAGTTTTTCTGGTTACAACACACACAAAACAGTCATTTGCGTGCTGATAAAACTGAACGATGTTATGTAGAACCAAGGTTGATTTGGAACGATGGAGGTTAAATTATTAAAACAATAAAAGACAGTATAAATATTTTGTTTTAATGGTTCTGACATGGCAGATTTGGACAGAAGTGTGGAAAAAATGGAATAATAATTAACAAGAGTTGTAAATAAAATATAGTGAATTTATATGTGTGTATGTAAGATGATTGTTGTGATAATAATATTGAAATATTTGCAAATAAATAAATATCAGAATTAATTTTGAAAACAGTAATTGACTAATGGTGATTGTTTTGATAACTATATAATTTATATTGTCAGTCATTAATTAATTTAAACCAATTCGATATGCTTAAATATTTTGATTGCTTATTTAAATGTTAATTAATTAATTTTTTATGAATTTACTTTATGTCATGAGAGTGGGAAATTTGGTAATGAATGATTAATTATTTAATTTAAACTAATTTTGTGTAAAATGTTTCAGAGACGGTAGTGATTATGTTTTGTGGGTATATCGTGTTAAATGGAGTGTAAGTATGAAAATTTTATAATCATGTATAATAAAAAATGTTTACAGGTGTGATTGAGGTGTTAATGTAATAGTGAGATTTTAATGCAATCATTGTGTTTAAGAAATATGATAATTAAAAAATTTTAATAATAAATGAAAAATGATATATAGTGATTATTAATAATAAATTTTGAAAATTTTAAGCAAGTCAAATGGTAAAAAGCTGTGAATCGGGTTAGATGGTTGTTGATGCAAATATTATATGATAATGTATACAAAAATTTTAATTAGTTTTTAATTGTAATTAGCTATTAAGTGGCTATTGTGGGGGTTGCCTGTGCTCTCGCAAGTAGCGAAATGGGTTGGGGGTAACAGTGAGTGTTACCTCCGTCGGAGGCCAAAATGGCGATAAATGTGCGGCACACCTTATCCGTGTAAAATAAAGTTTACACACTGCCAAACGACCGTGTCGCACATAATGAGATGGATATGAAACAGGCGGTGAAATGAAGTTTAGATTTCCTCGACTTTTCGGGCGGTTGCTGTCTTACCAGCACTAACCGTGGTTTTGGCTAGCGGCCAGCTATGGTCATACCAAGTCCCTTGACCATAGCTGACTTGAAATTGGTACAGATTTGAAATTCAATGGGGGGTGACAATTAGAGGAAATCTCCCTGAACTATGGAACAGCGGCTGCCACTCTGCCCGCCTTGGGGTAGCAAGACAGGTGGTAGAACCGTTTTAAGGGTGTATCGTTTTATAACAAGAACATGATGATGTTCACTAATTTTAAAACTTAATAGCGGAAGCAGAGACACGGAGAGGTAAACCCTGCTCCAAAATATACAGTCTCTGTGGAAGCGAAAAGGCGAGACAGTCTTACATAATCTGAAATAGTGTGTGTGGCTGGGAGGTGACGCAAAGGAGTCACGAATTTAAATTGTATGACGTAAAAGTTTTGTTAATTCGAATTTTGAATCCAATCAAAAATGCTTGTGCTCTGTCCACATAATTATATGCTCAGACTCTTAATATAAGGTGTTCATAATATGATTTTAAAGGTATTATTTTATTGTTGTATGTTAGGTATAGGCATTGATAAGAGTATGTGTTTTCATGATATGTGTATGTTTCAAAGTAAGCCAATAATTAGACGCCTGGCAGGCAATCAACATAATAGAAGGAAGTATTGATAATGTATTCCCTGTAATTTGTTCAATTTGAAATGCATTTTCATTGTGCTAGTAGGATCAGCTGATCAGCAATAACATGTCACTGGTGTGTTAGTTATAAATGTTTTAAGTAATTGATGTTCAATGTAATGTTTGATGTATTACCGATGTTTGGAAGTAATGATAATAAGAAATAAAGTAATAATTGATGCAAATTAATAAAAGATAGTTTGTGGGTGATAAATATGTTGTGGGACACGTAGACCTGTCCAAATTGAAATCAAAGGTGAATTTGAAATAGTAGAGATGATATAATGTAATATTGTTTTGAAGTAAGGTAGTTTTGTGAAGTATTGATGTTGACACAGTAGTTACGGAGAATAATTGTATAGTTTTGAATGATATATTTGTGTTTATAATTAATGAGGTTATTTTGTGTAATTGTAGTAAGGTGATGAGATTGAGATTTTTGGGGATGGCAATTTTGTATTAGGGGGTAGTGTCATGTAGGAGTTCACAACAAAATATGTTGGGACGGGAATTGGTATCGATTTTAGTAAGTAGGGGCCGCCTTAGGTAGAATCCGGGCCGCCAAATAAGGGAATTGAGTTTTTGGGTGGGGGAAACACGTATCCTATGTACAAAGGGTTAGAGTATATTTTTTTATATATGTAGAGAAGGAGCGATTTGTGTTTAATGGTAAGTTGGGGCTTAGAGTGTCTTGATTAGTAGATATTTTGGTAGAGATGGGTGTCATGATAATTGAAGTTGATGAGTTAGAGTCAAAGAGATAAAGATCATATATGCATACAGATCTAATACAGTAAATGAGAATAAATGATTTACATCACCCACAGTAATGTAGAATTAAACCGTTAAGCAAAAAGAGAGAAATTTATGATAAAGAATATAAAATTTTATTTTTTTAAACCAGTGACAGAATTTTAATAGAATTGAAAATAATGTCAAGTTAAGAATTGTTTATTTTAAATAATTTAAATGTCAAGTTGATGATTATTATATTAAGATTTTGTTTGTTTTAAATATTTTGTTTTGTTATGTTTTGTATTTCAAGGTAGGATATTACAGGTGTTCAGTGTATTTTCAGAAAGAATACATAACATATGTAGGTCAAGGGTTTTGGACGTGACCTAGTTACGATCAGCTGATGGGGTCATACACCTAATAAGCTTGTATAGTAGGAAGCCAATTTTAATTTGTTTGTTTAATTAATTCAAACCAATATTTGAATAATTTTAATAAATATGTTATTTAATAAATAAATTTAATAAATATTAAATGAACAAATTTAAATTTTTTTGAATTTCAAAATTTTTGAAAATTTCAATTTTTTGAAAAAAAAAAAAAAAAAAACTTGATTTTCGCCTGCCAGCGAATGCAAATTCGTAGATAATGATTCTTTTATTATATGTGCATTAACCATGTTTATTTTATTGTATTGTATTGTATTGGTAGACTATAAGTGGTTCTCATGTTAGAGTAAGGATGTGTTTATATTATTAGAAATGTCTAGGTTAAGTCATTTGAAACAAAAATTAGAAAAACAAGGAAGAGAATTTTTTGATAAAAGATTGTTTTTTTGAATTTTGAATTTTTTAAATTTTTAATAAATTTTCAAAGAAATTTTTTATTTTTAATGTGTTATGCTATCATGTAATGCGAGTGTGTGTGAGCCCAGTATTTGCTAAAGGCAGCCCAGCTTGCAAAAAGGGGAACCACATCGGCGGAGGAGCTGGAATAATTTTAGCCAGGGATTGAGGATTTTTGGGGGTAGCATGTTAAAAGGCGAGGTGCGCTGTGGTGCGAGTCTGCTCGATTTCTCGGTGTTGGGATCTCTTACGGAGAAGTCCAGTGATCTCGTTCAGATGAGTACATAGTCGCTGAGCCAGGGGGGTCGTGTACCCATGCCGATTAAGAACAAGGGGGTTGTTGGCACCAGTTCCTCACCGGTCCTCTTCGGGGTTTGTCGATGAGATTTCTTCTGTTATGAACAGCAGAATTCTCATCGAGGGGGTATTGTAGCGTGTCAAATTTGGGAGTCTTATTTTTCTTTCAGTATGGGGTAATTATATTTTGATTTCCTTTCAATTTGGTCGGACTTGTAAAAAAGGAGTTATGAAAATTATTGTGTAACGAAATTCATTCCATTGTAACAGAACGCATGGCAACGTTATTTCCATTGTGTAACAGAACAGTGTTAAGCAACAATTTGACACAAAAGCATAGACGCAGTTTGTTGTTGAGCAATGCGGCTGAAGAATTTGCCCCCTTCAAAATTCTAAGAACTTTGCAAGTGTGTCGACGCACAGGCGCGAATACCCACGCACGCGCGCTCAAAAGGACGCTCTGACTAAAAACTCAAGATGGCCAGAGAGTGAAATTTTCATCGTTCATTTGGATTCACTACGGAAGTGTTGCTTAGACCAAGCCCACTTAAATGACGTCAGCAGAGCCAAAACCAAGATCGTACTTTGGTACACGGAATATAACCTCAATATTCCATATATAAAATGGTTACTTAACAGCAAATGAGCAATGAGCGACGAAAAATAGTGGCAGTGAACAACAGCTTCCCTCCAAAGAAAGCAAGCTGTACCTGTTACGTTCCAGTTCTAGTCTACAAGTAGCAGTCTCGGCGCCAGGCTGGTCTCACGTAGGCTCGCCAACAAAGTTTTAATTTATCAGGAGAAAAAGTGGTAATTACCGCAAATGTTTATGTGACCGTGGTCAATCCAACTTGAAGTAGTGAAACCAGTATTTTTTCGGAAAGATAACAATCAACTTACTCTTAAAACTATGAGTGCGTGTATGAACCGCGTGGCGACGGTTTACGTGAGGGCTGGGGTGGGCTTCATCTAAAAAATGTTAAGGGGCTTTTAATTTAGTATGAATGTGAGTGTGGCAAAGCTGGGCTGTGTTTTTTGTTTATGCGTGTATAATTATGAAGTTATATAATTGTCCATTACAAGGTAAGCTATAGTCAGTAAGGTGCAAGAGTTGCACAATACGTAACAAGAAGATTTAACATTTCAACATTTTTGAGTAATAAAAAAATCTGATTTCTCTTCCATATAATTGAGAGTTAAATTCTTTCAATGCCTTATTTCGTTATATGTATCGTCAGAGTTCGCCGAACGAAATGGGTTTACCTCCACTACGCGATCCGGCCAGATCCAAGTCGTAAGTTAAGTGGAAGTGTTAACTTAATTTGAATAAAAAATATAACGAAAAGTAAAAGTTACAAAGTATGATTTAATTAATTTAAGTTTTGAAAAGCTTCTTTCCGCTGTAGCTGTTGTGACAGGTATGGTTAAATAAAGCTGCAAAGCTGTAGTTAAGTCTGGGAGGCAACTCGTAAGACAGCTGTTTTCTTCAACCAGTAAATTCATCATTTCTCGAATGCTTTTCTTGTGTACAATTTCTTTGGTCATCAGAGCTTTGAAGGATATCACTTGGTCAGGCAGTGATGTGGAAAGGTCACCAGGATACACATTTACCAGAGCCTTACTTTTCTCCACTATTGTCTCTTGTGAGAAGTTTACTAAATTCTGAGGCGTCAGGAATGAAAACCTATCATCAATGCAACGCAATCCTTCGAATCTCATTTGTAGCTGAGCTATTACAATATCTAGTGTTGCATTGAAAACTTTTGCTTCAAATGATTTCACTGTCCTGAATAATACGATTTTTTGTCAAACCCATCAGCCCGAATGGTAATTCTCACTTACCTGTTAAATCTTTTGCTGATTTCACTGGGTCGTCAATTCTATGGTAAACTGATAATTCAACAAAGAAGCGTTTTACAACTCGCTTACGCTTATTTTTCGTGTTACAAGTTTAGTCCCATGACTGGGCCAACTGTTTAGCACCAGCAAGAAAGCCGGCAAAGTCCTTTCTTAAAACTTTTAACTCATCACAAGCGCGGCTTAGAAATTGCCACGCTCTGCCTAGGTCAACAGTTGGCCTCTGTAGTGCTTTTGGAGTTATATTTACATTCTCTAAAATCTTAGTTTCAAGGCAGAGCACAAGAATAAATTCAAAGTTTTCCAGGTGGTTTCTAATTGCTAATGCTTCTTCTGCCTCAGGTTGTTTTGAGCTGTACAGAATAATTTCTGTCAAACACTTAATCACATTTTTGAAATCATTTCTTAAAGCTAACAGACAGTCTTATCTAGAAGACCACCTTGTTGGACATAGCTTTTTTAAAGTTAGATTTTTGGCAGAGCTGTCTTCTTTAACGGCAGTGTTAAGTTCTTGCCATCTATGTAAGCTTTCATTGAAAAACACATAAGTTTTCTGAACTATGTCATAAAATTGTCTTATTTCAGAAATATTTGATACTGAATCATTGATCACAAAGTTCAGGTTATGTGCAGCACAGTGTACATAATCCGCGTTTGGGACTATATCCATAATTCTTTTCTGTAACCCAGAGTATTTCCTGCTCATTGTTGCTGCACCGTCATAACCTTGACCTCTACACTTACTAATGTCAATTTCATTTGTTTTCAAAAAGTCTAAAATCTTACTTTGAAACCCCTCACTGTTGGGATCCTTTATTTCTTGAAATCCCAAAAAGGACTCACTAATCACAGTTTTATAATTGCCAGGAGATTCTTCTACTATGTTAATGTATTTGATTACAACACTCATTTGGTCAATCTTAGAAATGTCTTGTGTGCTATCAACAATTATAGAAAAAAAAGGAGACGAGTGAATCTGTTTTAGTAAGGCAGTCAATACTGATTTTCCTAGCAAGTTAATGATTTCATTTTGAATGTCATGGTGGAGGTATTTTGATCTGTTTTTTTCATTTTCTAAGTGTGCACTAAGGAGAGAATCGTAGCGAAAAACTAAAGATAGTATGTTCAAAAAATTTCCACTTTCAGGATTTATTTCATGTAATGATTCTCTATGGCCACGAAACGGCAATGAACACAGTGCAAATAATTCATGGTTCGAATGACATCCACAATCCGTATAAAAATATCTTTCCATTTTTTCCGCTCATCGGAAATTTGATCAGCTACCTTTTACTCTTTTTCCAAGTGGCATACGTGAGACAAGATTGTAAATGAGCATTGCTACTTTCATGAACTTTAATTTTTTTACTGAGACCTTTCCAATTTCTAATATCTCCTTCACGCCAGCTTTGGGCATCAGCACTTTGGCTGAAAAGCCAACATGGTAAACAATAGACTCCATCTAGATTACGAGAGTAACAAAGCCAAAACCTGTGAGCAATTTGGCCTGCTGCAGTTTTGAAAGAATAATATGCTGTACTGAAAGACCGCTTAGAAACGGAATCCTTCGGGAAAGGACCCTTTGGTTGACAAGGTTCACTTAACATTATTAACTTTTTCACCTCGTCTGTCATTGTAGCTTGATTTTTATAGAATGCAATATCTGTCTCAAAACTTTGGCAGTTTGGATCGGAAGGGCCTGCTAAACTAGTTTTATTTGCGTGATTACTTACAACTTCAGTTGGTTGAAACTGATTTTCTGGTCCAGGTATGTCTTCGGACTGGCGAACACATTCAATGCCTAGCAGTTGTTCTTCTTGTTGATGTTGCAGTTGCTTATTTGTTTCCGTAGTTGTATCACTTGTATCCGACAGACTAATGTTTAAATCAGGTTTATTGTCACTGTCACAATCAACTTCAAGTCCGATTTTTGTTTCTTTTTCATTACATGCACTTGGCCCGGGTTTGGGTTGTTCAACTTCACATTTTGATGATTTTTTTAAAAACTGGTCGAGTTTTGAAAGATTACTTTTAGATTCTTCTCGTTGTTTTTGCAGTTTCCTTTTCTTAGCACCACTTAAATATTCACGCTTACTTTCCATTTTATAAACTCTGTCTCTAACACTCTAACTCTACACAAAATACAAAAACTAAAATCAAATGTTAAGTCATTAAACTTAAATGGCACTAAATTACGAAATGAATGCAATACAGTACTATCGCGCAGGAGATGAGACGCACTACTGAGTACTGAACTACATTGTGTTGTGTTTGTTTACGTCTCCTCAGTGCCGAGTGACTCATCGCCCCGGATGTATGGGCACCACAAGAGATAAGATAAGCTTCGCTTACAAACTACAAACAGTAATGTCATTTCGGAAAACGTAGTTTTTTTGCATGTCTATACACTTAAATAAAACGTACATTTCGTATTTTAAATACAAATTTGCCGGTAGTCGGATCCCATTAAAACTTTTTTTCCTATTATAGCTCGTTTCATATTTTTTTCTAGGGGCCAGGGGGTGAGGCCCCTCAGAGGGTCGGGGCCCCCGCGCCGCGGGGTCTGCGGGGGCCTTAACGCCGCCACTGAAGAAATGACACATAACTAATCTTAACTATCGCAAACCAGCGTTCTTAGGACAACATACTTTCACTCATGCACACACACACACACACACAGTTTTTTTATACCCTTAGAGATCTCATTTTTTGTTTAAAAGTTATTTCATTTTTTTATTTTTGATTAGCCCTTCTTAAAATTTGTTTTAATTATTTGTTACTTAGCTGTTCAACTGAGTCTTGAAGACGTCACATTTTTACGCGCACATTTGTTATTTTTAAACTGATGATCTCCGAAAACTGTTCTTGTATAACGAAAACTGTTATTTACGTTATTTCTGTATGAATTTTACTTTTATCACATTTTAAATGTTATTCACATGTTTTGCTGTTTTGCGGGCCCGCAATTTACGTTCCGGAACTTTGTAGGTGTCACTCGCACGAGTGCTTATTCGACCGCGGAGCTGACCTTGACACAATTTCGACCGTTTGCCAACTACGTCGTTATAATTCATGAATAATATTTTACAATCACTGTTCCCAATAAAATTTACCATATGCTGAATCTACGTTTATGTCTCCCCAAAATTACGTTACATCACAAAATATGTATCCAAATACACTGATTTTTTATATTACCCCAGGTAGGCCAAAATGTCCTGTTACAATACCCCCTCAATGAGAGGTTTTATGCCGAAGCATAAAAACTCTCATTGACACACTCATACTTGCTAAAGGGATCAGCCAGGATATGTTGCCACAACCCCCTTTACGGTTTACAAACAAAAAATATAATTAACTCACCCTTGGTCCAGTGACTGTGACCGCACCTGAATGACCTTACTGGACTTCTCTCTCGAGATCCCAACACCATAAAGTCAGCCAGGTACTTAACGCTCCTGCTCTGACGCGCTGGCCAGCTCAGGATTGCCGCCACAGCATCACCAAACACTGAAACAACAAATCAAAATATCAACTAGTGGCCTTGTATATTACTATATCTCTAACTGATCTGTTTCCCCTTAGCTGTGCTGGTTTGCGTTAAGAAGCACTGTTTTTTTCTCTTACTAACATATATATGAATACATAACATAACATGATACATATTTTAAAATTCCATAATCTCATTCTGTCTACTTTCTCTTGTTAACTTTTATCCCAAAATTCAAAATACATTCCTCTGATTCTATCAGAATTTAAATAAACATTTCCTATTACCATATTACAAATACCTTTCCTCCTAGGATTAATATTTTAAAACAATTAAATTCATTTAAAATTAACACAAAAGCATCTAAGTACATCATAAAATAAACTACATATTCTACATCATAATAAACATTGTTGTTATTACATTAAAAATAAACAATTCACCTTTTTACTTGACCAAAATTACACACTTTACATCTTCATATAAAATTAAATAAAATTATATGATAATAAAATTATAAAATTATCTTCATCTTTACACTTTAAATTTGCATATAAAATTATAAAAATTACATTTTAATCTCAATTGAACTTTTATTAATTAATCATCAATTATTTATCCCTTAACTTTTCCAATTTTTTTTTTCATTTTAAATCTGATTTTCTATCATTTATTTTCATCATTTGGGTTTGGGTGACTCTTAGTTATTCATGACATTCCGATTTACTAACTTGGTATTTACATATAATCTTACCCCTTTCTGACTCTTAACGCTCACTTACAAATTCTTTACCTAGTATGACACCCATCTACCAAAACATCTACCAACCATTCTCTACCTCTAACTTACTACTCTAATTCATTTCGAATCATTCTACCCTTATAACAAAATACTCTCTACCCCTTTGTACTCAGGATGTGTGTTCCCTCCCAATGCTCATTCCCTCATTTGGTTCCCGGACCCTTCCTAGGTAACCCTTTCCGGCGCTAATCGGTTCCCCTCCCGCCACAACGCTTTTCGTTGAGGACTCCTTATCACACCACCCCCCTTACAAAATTACCCATCAACTAATTACTCTCCCATTACATCATTTTCATCTACAAAATATCTCCATTTCTTTATTACCTCAATATATCAATCATTACTCTACATATTTCCCCATAGCTACTGTGTCACTATTACCTCTCAAATTCTACATTACGTTTACTCACAATAATATTATTCTCTCTAACACCACTAAAATTACCTTTGACTAACTCATATACCTTATTTATCATTATCACCCAAGTTCTATCTTTTACAACTTTATATTTATTCACTATTTCATATCAAGTTCAACTCTCATAAAAATAATTTAAATTCATTATCAAAATTTAGTTGTGTAACAATCATTAATCAATTAATTCATCTCAAATCATTTCATTCAATCATTAAAAACACAAATTATTTCAATTACTTTCTTCCAAACCAATTACATTTCCTTTATTACAATCTTATTATTTATTTAGTCTGCTAAAATAATATTATTATTACTAAACAATTTCTACTACATACACACATTGTTTACATTAAGTACATCTTACAACATACACAATAAACTTCACTATTAATTTATTTACAATTCTTCATCATTATTTTTCAGTTTACCACACTTCATTTTCTAAGTAAGCAAGTCAGAACCATAAATTAACATAATTAATATATTTAAAAAGACCATTCATTGAATTTATATTTACCCTTTATCATCATGTAATTATCTAACATATTTAAAACATAAATCATTTTTATCGACATACAATTTATTATTATTATAATAACTATCTATGTTCTCAAATGTTTCCATTATCCAGTAACAATGTTTTATAGGCTTACCCCACATTATTACTATCTCATACAACCTGTCTACATTTGGAATTCTGGTCTTGTCACCGTCAGTGTTTTTGTTTAACATTCTATCATCATACTCTTCCACGACATTCATCACATCATAAGGTAAGTTATCATTTATAAAGGTATCATCAAAATATTCATCTATCTCTATTTCACAATGTAAGTCACTTTTTTCATCTCTCTCAATATCTAAAACCTGCACTAACATTTCATAACCTCTATTTATCTCAAAAATCGCTATTTCTCTCTTTTTCTTTCTCTCATCACAACACCATATCACACTTTCTCTACCATCCCACACAGAGGGCACTAACTCATAAAAATTCGGGGAACAACTCAAAGACCTCATGTCTTCCAATAATAAGGGACTCTTGCCCTTCAACAACAACATTTGTAAACACCTTGGTTCACAATAAACCTGGGGGAAAAGTTACCCTCTGCCACCCTTCTACCTCTATACTCTCTTTCCACTTTCTCTCTGACTCATAAACACACATTAACATTCCATTATTACATTCTAAAACTTCATCAGTACTCTCAATATTTACCCCATTATTCTTTAACATCATATTTTCACTTATATTGTCATAATTCTCACTCCTACTTACCTCAGAATTATAATTAACATCATTATCACCACTATTCAATACTTTACTATCTAACACTACCTCTTCCACTATTTTGTCATCATTAATATTTGTCATAACTATAACATTGTCATCTAACTTCTTATTCAGTATCTGATTGAATTTACGTTCTAAATTTTTATTCATTTCATCAATCTTTTTCTCGCAACTGCTACTTATTGATTCTACTATTTGGTCTTTGATTGTACTAAAACGTTCATCAATCTCATTCAAACGTCTATTCATGTTAATTTCAAATTTAACATTTTGTGTATCCATTTCATCGAATTTGTTGTTTTGAACGTCAAAGTGATGATCTATTTTATCGAATTTTTCATCAAAATCATTACTTTGTTTATTGAAATTACTATTCACTTTACTGAAATTAGTTTTCATAAAATCAAATATGTCCTCTAATGACAATTCTTTTTCTTTTATTTTTGTTTTAGTTGTTATGGGAGTGGAATTTGCTCCCGCCTCACTAATTAATACAGATCCGTCTACATTACGGTCACTTATTGACAGTGACTCTGTTTGAATACCTGAATCGCTATTTATTTGACTTTCTGTCTGGCTGTCAGTGAAGCTGACTTCATTGTTAATATTTTCATTAGTATTCATCATTTTTATTTATGTAATTCTGACTTATTTACTATACATCTACTTCAATAACCCTGTAACATAACCCTATCTACACTCTCATCATCTACATCTATTTCTACATACCAAAATTTTATTTTTATTTCAAACGACCATTCTGCTCTCCCAGTAGGACTATTTTTTATATAAATTTCTTTATATAAAATTGTCCCTCATTTACAGGCGCTATTGTTAAGTTTTATTTCTTACTTTAATTATTTAATATCTAATTGCACATATAAACACTTTTAATGTCTGTATTCAGACGCCATATTTAAAGTTAGCCAACTGTAAAAGAAAACATAGGTACTTACCAGAGTCGGGTTCTTTTCAGCGAACACAGGAGAACAGAATTATGGCTGTTTGAAATAAAGAAAGCTTTACTTATTTCCCATAATTAAGTTTTATTGTTATCCTTCTTATTCTTTCATTTTTTAAACACAAACCAAATATTACTTCCACTCCCTCACTTGTTGGGAGATTAATATTAATCTATATATTGATTACACGATATTCTCTCGATAAATAAAAGATAAAATGGTAAATAAATTCAAAATAAGAAATGACACATAACTAATCTTAACTATCGCAAACCAGCGTTCTTCGGACAACATACTTTCACTCACGCACACACACACACAGTTTCTTATACCCTTAGAGATCTCATTTTTTGTTTAAAAGTTATTTCATTATTTATTTTTGATTAGCCCTTCTTAAAATTTATTTTATTTATTTGTTACTTAGCTGTTCAACTGAGTCTTGAAGACGTCACATTTTTACGCGCACATTTGTTATTTTTAAACTGATGATCTGCGAAAACTGTTCTTGTATAACGAAAACTGTTATTTACGTTATTTCTGTATGAATTTTACATTTATCACATTTTAAATGTTATTCACATGTTTTGCTGTTTTGCGGGCCCGCAATTTACGTTCCGGAACTTTGTAGGTGTCACTCGCGCGAGTGCTTATTTCAGACTGGGCTGAGATGAACGGCACTACTTTGTGAAAAGGCCGTGGCGGGTTTTACTATTTTCCATTGTTTTAATTTCTTGTATCTCTACGCCAGCATGAAGTTCGTCTACCACTCCCGCATTCCAGCGTTATGTAAGTACTGACACAACATCGTCCGACCTGATGTTACATAATCGGTTAGTCACTGTTTCTCAAAATAACTGTTTTACTCGCGTCTGGAGCTGACCTTGACACAATTTCGACCGTTTGCCAACTACGTCGTTATAATTCATGAATAATATTTTACAATCACTGTTCCCAATAAAATTTACCATATGCTGAATCTACGTTTATGTCTCCCCAAAATTACGTTACATCACAAAATATGTATCCAAATACACTGATTTTTTTATATTACCCCAGGTAGGCCAAAATGTCCCGTTACACTTGTGACGTAACTAGTACAGTAAATGATGATTATATTGATAATAATAAGCACTTACCTGGTGATAAAATTGGTGTAATAGTACCAGATGAGAATAATGATGAAATTATAACCTATCTGGTGATGACAAATAATACTAAGGGAGACTTGACCATACCCAATGTTGACAAGTTATATGACATGATGTATGATAGAATAATATGGAGTAATCCTGTAGATTATTATGATGGTATAGTGAATAAAACATATTTAGATGGGCATTATAGTAAAGAAGGTAATATAATGGACTTAATAAAAAATGAATTGGACCGGTATAATATAAGATTAATTTTTGATGATGGAGGTTAGACATTTATTGTTGATGAACATTTAATTATTTTAGTTAATGGTTTAAATACGTGGCTAAATTATGTAATGATTTTTGGTAAACAATGACATATGATATGATGCAGATTGTATATAATTTTGTATTGGTGTTAGATGTAGTAAAAATTTGGTTATTGTTATGATAAGAGAATACATTGTGTTGTATGTACATTGTATTTTGTGTAATCAATGTTTATAGTTGTGATTGAGTTTATAACAATAATAATGTTTTGTTGGATTGAATAACTGACAGTATGTAATTATAAATTTTATGATGTAATTAAATTAATTTGAAAGGTTTTAAAAGATAGAAATTTTGGTAATAAATTTGAGAAATTTATTTTGATTTGAATTGTATAAGAAATGGTAAAGGATTAAAATTTGATGATTAAAATATATAATACAAATTCAAAGTTGTAGTTATAATGTGACAATGGAAATATTCAATAGAAAATGAGTACTACAGCTGTGTAATGTGTATAATTTTTATTTGAGTATGATGTAATTATGAGTAGATATAAAACATGTATGATATGTTTTAACTGTTGATTTCCCCAACTTTTGGGGGGTCACGGCTTCACCGAACCCTGACCGTGGATTTGGTTTATCAGTAACAAGCTGTGGGCAGGCTTATTGTACCCTGGCCATAGTTTGTTATTATTGAAATTGGTGGACCTAGAAATTTGACTGGGGAGGAAGGGGAATCAAAATAACTTTGGAACAATGGCTATACCTATGGAAAGGTGATAGACTGCTTAAGGGCTTGTAAATAATTATTTTAGTAGGGTTACTGGTATCATGTATACCAGTAATACCGAACTTGATGTAAAGCCGAAGCAAGGACGGGGTAAAATAAAAGAATAAATGTTTACTCCCAGCAGCTTCAGTCCTTGTGGAAGCAACTGGGCAAGACAGTCCAGCCATTGGGGGGAAATAGAGTAGTGGATGGGTGGTAGCAACGTTACAAGCTACGGAAATAAATTTCATTTATGGAATTTTTGTAATATCAAAATAGGTGCAAGTCCTTGAGATCAATTACACTAAATTGTAAAGATAGGTTAAGGGGTTTTGAAGGGGGATTTTAAGAAATGATGTGAGGGGAGGAGTTTAAGACGAATTATAGATAAATGTAAGTTGATAATTACAGTGTTACGTTACTGATAGTAATGAAGTATTGGAGTAGATTTTTTTGATTATCTATATATCTCTTGTATTGAATAATTTTCTGTTTTGTATCATTCTATTTTGTATTGGATAACGATAACAATGGCAATATGAATTGTCAAAAGTTGAATCTATTTAAATGAGATGATTGGAATCTTCAAAATGAAGTCAATAGAGAATTATAGTTGTAATAAAATTTGAAAATTATTTTTTTAAATTGGAATTGAATTAAGGAAAAGTTGTTCTTTACATAAGACTTTCAACTATAGTAAGGTTACATGTTTCCAATAAAATATATCATGTTAGCAATAAGGCTATATGTGTATTCAAGTATGTAAGATAAGAAAAAAGAAAACCAGTACTTTGATAAAGGCAAACCAGTACGGCTAAGAGGAACCCAAATCACTTAAGGATATGGAATGATAAAAGACCATTTATTCATGTTTTTATTGACTGTTACAGAATCTGGGTGGTACTGTGGTGGCGGACCTGTGCTGGCCCACACGTCAGGACAGGGTCGTCTAGTGGCTGTCTGGCTTTATGGTGTTGGATCCTGAAGAAGGAAGTCCAGTAAAGTCATGCAGGTGCAGCCACAGCCACCGGATTAGGGGGGTGAGTAACCCATGATTTGAATAAGAAAGTAAAGGGGGGTCGTGGTACCATATCCAAGCTGATCCTCTTAGGTTTAGCCAATGAGAGTTTTTATGTTTTTACATAAAACCTCTCATTGGGGGGGGGGGTTATTGTAACGGGACAAATTGGGCTGAACCATAGTTTTTGATAATTAACCATTTTTATGTAATACTTTTATAATCCATTTGTAAAATACGTCGTTAGAAATCTGGGGAAGGTGACTAAACGTGTATGATGCAGGCCTTGCCATCACTAGTCGAATAGACATAACCTTATAAGGCAAGGAATTTTTGTGACCAGTCTGACGTCACGATGGTACCATGAGAGAAACACGTGCTTTCAATATTAAAATGCAGTTCCGGCTTCTACAAGCTTCCATAATCTTCTGTATAAAGACAAGAGATGAAGCGGGGATCCAGGGGAACCACGTGACTGATGCATGGAAGGCTGCCATAGTATACGATGGCCAGTCACAATTCGGGGCAGTCGACAAAACACTTTAAAGCTGTAGGCCTACCAAAAGTTGTGAATATGAATCTAAAACAGTTATAAATAACTCTCTTATAGAAAAAATGCAATCGTAAACTTTAATTAACAGTGTGGGACAGTTTTTTGAGTGTTGGAGTGAAAAGTGAACTGCGACTGATGGCGTAACATCTTGGATAGCCGCTCCAGCTAAGTACAGAGAAGGACTGGTCAAAAAAGTTTAACATCTAATTACATATTTCCTTAAAGCAAAATTCAACATACATAACTAAACATGAGATCTCAAATTTAGGGGGGTAGAGAGTGTGGGAGAGAGAGAGTGTGCGTGAGAAGTACTGGTTTGCTAAGTAAAATTCTTGTTAGATTAAGTATCAGTAGTTGCGTTTATTAAATTTTGTTTTATACTTTCAATAGGAAGGAGTAATAAAAATGAATATGGTCAATAAATATAAAGATAATATCCATATAAACATGTGTTATGAGTAATTATTACACCATAACACCTTATTTTTTGTACTGAAAAACTCGCCTAATCAAGTCTGCGAACTTCTGAATTAAGGGAAATAAATGTATTAAATTAGTTCTTGGGAAAGAGTGTTATGGTTTATATATTTCAACCTCAAAATATATTGGTGGCTCTGTAATTTTCTGGTGGAGTCTAAGGTAAGTGCGTAAAAAAGATCGCGGAGGTAAGTAATATTATGGTGGTTATTTTAAAAATTGTTTGTATAGTTACAGATTGGTTGATTAAAATCTGGTAAAATGGTATTTTCCACCATTAAAGTGTTTGTTCAAGGATCTCTTTAAAAGGAGTGATGCATGATGAATGATGAAAATTTCACCGGGGAGCCTAAATTTCCCCCGTGCCCTTACCAGATCCAGAGTCAAATTCTATCTTTTCTGATCTGCAGGAACTCTTTTCCAATTTCTTACCTATAAGTAATGCACTGACCATTTTAGAAGGGTTTCACAACATACAGTAGAACCTCTGTTAACCGAAACAAAGTGGGGGAAGGTGGTTTTGGATAATCAAAATTTCAGATAATAATTAAGATGTCATTTTAAAAAAAAACATGTTTGAACAGGTATCCAAGTCACTTACTGAAAAATATATATAATAATTTTGGGTTATAATATAATAATATAATTTTGGGTTAGGGCATTAAATTAGGCTATATGAAATACGTATTTTTCTCATGGAGTTTTATACATATTTTCAGGTAGCATTACGGTTCGTTGAACGATCTGAAGAATGAAAGCCATCTGATCTGCTAATGAAGCGATGGCTAGATATTGCTACAAGAAAGCAATGTGAAAAGAAAAAGCGAAGGAAAATAAGAAATTAAAAAAAAAATCATAAAACTAGTGTTAAAAATAACTTAATGTAAATAGCTTGATTTTATAAAAATCTTTTGATAATATTGTATATTGCCTTCAGTTATTTTATCTCAAACTTTAAAAAATGTATATAATATTTACTGTATTTCTTCCGTCATGTGACTTCGTGTTGCATTCGATTGATTATCTTTATGTTTCGATACATATGTTTCATCTTCAGAATAAAAAATCACTCAAAGTGAGGTCGTTGTAGGTTAGTGTCCAACCGGTGGACAGTGTCCGATCGGTACCACTCGAGTGCGCACTCATGTAATGCGGATATGTGTAGAACTGTTTTTGATATTTGCAATTTTGATGTTTAACTACCTCACTTTGAGTGATTTTTGTAATTCTGAAGACGAAACATACACATGTTTTGAAACACATAAAGATAATCAATCGAACGCAACACGAAGTCACATGACAGAAGAAATATGGTACATATTATATACATTTTTTAAAGTTTGAGGTAAAATAACTGAAGGCAATATACAATATTATCAAAAGATTTTTATAAAATCAAGCTATTTACATAAAGTTATTTTTAACACTAGTTTTGATTTTTTTTGAAAAAAAAAAAATCTTATTTTCCTTTGCTTTTTCTTTTCACATTGCTTTCTTGTAGCAATATTTAGCTATAGCTTCATTAGCAGATCAGAGGGCTTTCATTCTTCAGATCGCTCGACGAACCGTAACGCTACCTGAAATTATGAATAAAACTCCGTGAGAAAAATACATATTTTATATAGCCTAATTTAATGCCCTAACCAAAAAAAAAAACCCTTAACCCTAAGGGACTGAAGATCTCGTCAGTGGTGTCATGGCTGATGCTCTCTGCTGTCATCGTCTTCGTCGTCCCTTTGCTGCGTGAACCATAATAAAAACGGAGCCTCATTTTCTTTCTCATTTTGACACATATTCATTGTTTTCTTGTTTGGCATCTTCGAAGCATGTTCTTCAAATTTATTTTTCATCTTGACACAATCAGAAACAGTAGTAACACCAACACCAAAATAGGCTGCCACAGTTCGCAAAATCTCGTCATTTTTAATTCTTTTAATTGCCTCCAATTTTTCTTCAATCATTATCATGACCCGTTTCCGCTTTGTTAACATAATTTATTATATTAGTTTTCGTGTCTTATCAAATTTTTTTTTGTTTAGTTGGTCGTTTCGGTTAATGGAGGTTCTACTGTATGAAGTGTGTTCAAAAAAAAGACCGAACTATTTGTGTAGCACGTCAACTAGCGCATAGAGCGAGCTGCAGAATTAAGTGCTGCTAGCGACAGGTTTTGACACCTGAATGCAGTTTTCTCTGTCCCGTCACGATCTTCAGTCTTCGAGCTACACGCGCTGTAGTGGGCACACACCGTCCGGCGGATTTATAATGAAGTGAGAATGAAGATCTTAACACAACATGTGTGTATAAAATTTTGCTGCCGACTTCGTAAAATCTTTACAGAGCTATTTCCATTGTCTTCCAAAGTTTTCATTACCATTTGGATTGGTACGCAGTTGTTGACCGATTTCAAAACGGGTCTCTTTCTGATCGTCGTCAACAAACACAGTAAGAATTTTTCAGTGATACGATACATTTAAATTTTTCTATCAAAATTTAATTTTACGATCTTAAATGGAATCTGTCAGAAATTATCGGCATTTAAACGATGATTTACAATTACCACATCACGAGCTCTCTTCCCATGATCATCGATATCGCTTTGATCTGCACTGACCGTTGTTTTTCCCTCTTTAAAAATTCTTAAACTAATCGTTCGCCTCATGCAGGCTTCCGCGTATGCTTAATTGAAAACCAGAATGTCTCTGAAAAGTTTTAACCTAGTCTTGGTGCAAATTTTTATACGCACACGTTGTTCTCGCAGTCTTTCTTAACGCTTTGTCACTAATCCGTCGGCCAGCGTGTGCACGTCCCCACTCAATGTGATATACCTCAAACACTACTGCTAATAGCGGAACACAATAAGTGGCAGTTTGTTGTCAAAAACTATCGCTAGGTGCGCGCGCGTCGTTTGTGCGGGTTGATGTGTTACTCAAAAAGTTTGGTCTTTTTATGAACACACCTCGTACATACATAAAAAAAAACAATTTTACTAAATATAAATATCATGGATAATACTTACACGTTAGATGGTTGTTTGTAATATAAGCCGTACAACAAGTAGAAGGGACCAAGAATTTTGTAGTCTGCGGCTGCCATGTAGCTTTTAACAACAAGCAAAATGTGAGGGCTAAATATTTTCAGTTGTGTCAGGGTGCGATTGCTGAAATGAGAAATCAAAACACAGTGTATTCAGGAGATTTATATGACAAAATACGATGTACAGCTTAAATAAGACCTCTTAACCCACCCTTTGATGAGCCTGCCTTTGGACTAGTGTAGCTTGACTCCCAGAAGCAAAGTTTTTTTACAAGTCTACTGACCTAACTACTATTGTAGAATCTCATCTTTTCAGAAAATAAATAATAACTTAACTTCTATTATATTATTACTTAAATATAATTAATTTAATTAACTTCTTCTTCTCCTCCTCTTCAAGGATTAGGTTATATAAACCTGTTCCGGCACCCATCTCATCCTCGGATGACCCACGTCTCTTCTACCAATGGCTTTATAGTTCAGTGTAACTCTCGGCAATCGATCCTCTGTCATCCTTTGCAGATGATCCCACCGTTGTCTTCTGTAAATTGAAATAATTTCATTTATGTCCTTTACTTTGAGTTCTGCTCTGATATCTTCATTCCTTATTCTATCTTGCAATGTAGGCCTATACTTTAAAGTATTTCAAAGAAACTCCATTTCACCACTCTGAATTTTGCTTTCCTTTTTTGTCATAACCCACGCCTCACTCACATAAATCAACATCCGTACTGCAACTGCCTTATAAAATTTAATCCTAGTGCTGTGTCTTATTTTATTTCTAAGATTTATATGAATCGTGCCACAAATATTCCTAAATTTATTTAATTAAAATAAAATAAAATTCCACAAAAATTCAAATTTAATTACCTTATAGTTAATTTAAATAGATAACAATTGGTTTGGCTTCCACACTTCTCAAACGGTCTTCACTTTCTACAAAATCAGAGTCAGAGTCGTCTCCAGAAAATATTTCCTGTATTTCTTATTCAGATAAATATCGACTCGTTTTTAATACTTAATGTATCACTAAATGTAACTTTGCTACAACAAAATAACTTATAACAACACTGAACAGAAAAACACAGAAATGTTATCTTATACTATTAAGCGAGCAATCTTTGTATGTATGTCCTTATTTTCTCGGAAACGGCTTTAACGATTTTCTCAAAATTTGGTACTTAAGCATATTTGGACACTAAAAATCGATTGGGCTAGGTCTCATTTTCCGCAAAAATCGCCTAAGGCCTAAACCGTAGGGTCTTTTAAGTATACATTTTAATTCATGTAGGTTTAAATATTCACACAACAATTGCTATTGTTATAACTCTGTCACCCAGCAACAAATATTTTAAAAAAATATTTTTTATTTGAAATTAAAACGTTAATTTTAATTCTGTTCATAAAGAATAGATCTTATCGATGTTTATAAATAATATGAAATAGCTGTTGCAATGAATGTAAATAAACAAACTAAGAGTTGAGACATACAATCCCAGTATCGATGTTTATAAATAAATATAAATATCTGTTGTTATGAATGTAAATAAACAAACTAAGAGTTGAGACATACAATCTAATCTATGTATGTCCTTGAAACGGCTCTAGCGATACCGTAGGGTCTTTAACCTGCGGCCTAAACGGCGCAGTATCGATGTTTATAAATAATATAAACAGATGTTGCTATGACTGTAAATAAACAAACTAAGAGTTGAGACATACAATTGTGGGTTTCTGCGCAATGATTTTTGTACAATCTATCTGATATACATAATCTAAACTATTAAGTGTTCTCTATACGCTGTTGTGTTTTTTGCATTCTCTGAGGTAAGTGGTAGTCATATTCTGTCTAACGGGAATCTTATTGATGAAGTATTTGGTGATTGTTTGTCAAACAACAGATATGAAGATATGAAAGACAGAGCTATATTAGCGTCTTTGAATAAAGACGTAAATAAAATTAACGACGAAATTATTAAAAAGCTTCCTGGAGAATATTATAAAGTATATAAAAGCTACGATTCTGTTAAAGATCAACCAGAAGGAGCTCTTCAATTCACTTCTGAATTTCTAAATTCTGTTGAGATGGCTGACTTACCACCACATTTGCTGAATTAAAGCTTAAAAACATACAATAATAATGCTTTTACGAAACTTGGACGTCTCTGAAGGGCTGTGCAATGGAACGAGATTGGTCGTGACTGAATTATGTAATAACATTATTAAAGCCAAGATTATCACGGGTGAATATTCCGGCCGAGAAGTTCATATTCCAAGGATTACAATAGATTCCAGCAAAAGTCAGCTTGGGTGCACTATGCAAAGGCATCAATTTCCCGTCAGAGCAGCTTTTGCTATTACTATTCACAAGGCTCAAGATCAAACATTTGAAGTGGTGGGAATTCACTTATCAATTCCTGTGTTTATGCACTGCATGTTGTATGTAGCATTTTCCAGAGTCAAAAGGCGAAGTGGCTTAAAAGTTCTTTTACCACCAGAAAATCCTTGCCATACAAGAATCGTTGTATGGAAAGAAGTATTAAATAATTGTGATTCCAATAACAGAAACCGTCGATAAACGCAAACGGCGTAGTATCGATATGTTTATATATGTAAGTAAAGAAGACTGGGGCAAGAAAACTGCCCCAACTGTGTATCAAAAGAGTCAATGACTTTTACAATAATGATGAAATTAGCTGCCAAGCTCCAGGAAAGCGTGATGTTAAATCAGTTAAAGACACTAAAACTGGGAAACGGAATTTATATCAGCTAAGACACAGGGTCACGGGTATTGGGGAGGCTTTTGAGGAATTTAAGGTACTGTACCCTAATGAAATAATTTCCAAGTCTAAGTTTAATGACTTACGGCCAGAACATATTTTAATGGGGTGAAATGCCTCACACGGTGTGCATATGTGTAAAACATGCACATTTTTTGTTTTTGATTGATGTAATTGCAAAATCTGAATCTTCTTTTCCAAAGACACACACAGATTTACTTGACATGGTTTCGTGTGACACCAGTAATGAAGAATGTATGTTAAATGAATATGTTGTTAACTGTATTTATGATTTGAAAAAACTCCTCCCTGAAGATGTGAACTTAGACAGGAAGCTTAGGTGGAAAGAGTGGAAAAATGATAACAACAGACCAAAACTGACTGAAAACTTTACAACTTTGCGTAGGATGATGGCAGTACTCAATTCTCAGTTGCGTGCTTTTAAAACTCATTGTTATATTAAAAATGTTCAATCTGCATATTTTAATTCGTGCAAAGACTCTTTGGAAACTTCAAAGCAGAGCTGTTATGCAAATCGACTTCCCAGAAAATTGCTCAATAATCCATCAAGATGAAATTCAAAGCGCTCATTGGAGCCATGCTCAGGTTGCAATTTTCACATGTTGTGTGTGGCACAAGAAAAAGGCTAGCTTTGCTGTTGTTAGTGATGACCTAAGCCACTCAAAAAACTCAGTTTTGGTCTTTACCAAAGCCATTTTAAATGAAGATAAAAAAATTGCTCCTAAGGTAAATTATGTAACTGTATTTTCTGACAACTGTGTGGGTCAATTCAAGAGTAGATATACTGTTTCTAATGTGTGTTTTGCAAAGAAAGACTTTCATGTCACAATGGACTTGAATTTTTTTGCATCTGGTCATGGTAAGGGTGCAGTTGATGGGGTCGGGGGCTCAATTAAAAGAACTGTATGGAGAGCAGTGAAAGGAAGAAATGTTTTTGTAAACTGTGCAAAAGATTTTTACAGTGTGGCGAATGAAAAGTGCAAAAACATTAATGTATTGTATGTCTCTGAGGCTGAAGTAAATTCACATTCACTAAATCTTGAAAAAAGGTGGAAAGCTATTGAAAAAATTGTTGGGATTCAGTCTTTCAACCATTTCCAAGCATAAGATGAAAATCACATTCTTGTTGGAAAAACAAGTCTTTAATGCACAAAATCTGCATAATCAAAGAATCTTAAATAATGTTACCAAAGCAAAAGCGACTGAGATACACAGACGTATACACGGACGACTCTGACACTTCTTCTGAAGGCATTAGTGAAGTGAAAGGAAGACCTACTAAAGTACATTCACCTCAAGAAAATGTTTGCAGTGAAGTAGGTGTTTCTAATATTTCACCTGAATGTGCTGAGATTTCTCCAGGAACTCGTGTCCTTGTACGACTTGTTAGTTCAAAAGGTAAAGAGTTTAGATATGTAGCAGTTTGTCAGAGCAGTGCTAATGAAAATGGAGACGTTGATGTGTCATTTTTGAAGAGTTATAATGATGGCAGAAGATTATTTAAATTTAAAATAAACGCAGGAGATGAAAGACTTGCCTCAGTCATAGACATACTTAAATTTTAGAAGATCCTGAACTTAAAACTATTGTCGATCGAGTTATTTATGAATTTAAAAAGAAAATTAATGTTCTGGAACATTAAATATTCTGTTTTTGAAATGTGGCAGTTACCATTGCATGGATTTTAAAGTAAAATATGTGTTTAAAATAAGTTTTTTATAATTGTAGTTTCTGTAGTAACATACAAACACTGATAATTAAAAAAAGCCATTTTATCAATTTAATTTTAATCAATGCAAAACAAACTGTTAAGTAAACATGTAAAACTTGTAGTTTATTTGTTTATCTAAAGTAAAGGGCATTGATGAAATGACTGTGTCACTTCTTGCAGGAAACACCATGTTTGTCACGTCCGTTACAAATCCTTGTCACGTCCGTTACGGCAGTATTTTATTTTTATTTCTTAAATTAAAATAACTTAAAGAAACATAAGTATATAATTAGAAAATTTATGCTTTTGATTATACAATAAAAATTGATATAAAACTATACGGTATTCATGAAGAATTAACTGAGTTTTAGG
Source organism: Magicicada septendecula (assembly GCA_034769895.1). NCBI lineage: Eukaryota > Metazoa > Arthropoda > Insecta > Hemiptera > Cicadidae > Magicicada > Magicicada septendecula. The sequence continues at coordinate 285,807,281 of CM068373.1, forward strand.
TTACAACTTAGGCATTCAAGAAGGCAGGTGACTTTTTTGTCACATCCGTTACAGCAGTTAAAATTTGTATAAAATAACAACTGTGTTACATACAAATATTAAATTCTGTAAACAGTAAAATCAGCATGAGAACTTTGTTGTCAATAATAAAATACTTAATAAAATTGTTTATAAATTTTGTTATTTCAAAACAAAGTTTTCTACATGTCACGTCCGTTACAAAAGAATGGCTGTGTGATGTATTCTCCACATCAAAAATTACAGGTATACAAAATTATTCCTATTTTATAACCTCAAACAACGGGTAACATTTACCTTCAACTAACATAAACACTAAACCGGACACTGCTTACAAATCAAAAACGCTGTGGTTGATTTCATGACACAATTAAGCATGCGCTACAACGCTACTACTGGAGCGCTGCAAAAGCTTTGCAACCATCAAGCACACATACAGAGCATTGGGGAACTATGAAAAGTAACGGACGTCCTCCCATATGTTTGTGTAGTAAGCTCTTCCATGTACTCGTAAAGTTGTAGTTGGTGTACAACCGCCAGCCTGCTAGCCATATTTTAATTGTCACGTGAACTTTGCCACATATAAACTAATAGGTTTTCCATTGAATTGTGTAACGTGACAAATTGGGAGGGATTGTCATTTTATTAAATTTTTGGGGTTTGTTAAAAACATCCATAAGTATAATTTCCATTTGGGACCAGGCCACGTGTTGAATTGAGACAGTGTTCTAACAAAGGAACAATACACCTTAACTATTGTGCAATCTGTACGAAAGAATGTACAAAGCGTCATTTCTAAGAACTGTGCGAGTGTGTGGCAGTACGTCCGAGCGCGTCACACCAGCAGGTGCGCGGACCGACGCCGACTTGTGAAACTCAAAAATGGCTACAGACGAAAATTGTACGAGCACATGTTCCAGGCTGACGGATGTGAGTCTTAAGCCAAACCCTTTTTGTGACGTCAACCAGTGCTGAACAAATATCTTCTACGACCAACACATCATCAACTGCATGGGTTAAATGGGACACAGCTGTGGCGATGAATTACAAGGCTTTGTTTTCCACCTAAAAAGACGCAATCTAGTTAGCAGCGAATGCAAAGCCGCTCTTCCCAGTCCGCTTACAGATGCAGATAGTGTTGTGTGGGCCCGGTCGGCCGAACTTTATAAAGTGTGAACAACTAAATATAACACCGCTTTCACACCGACCAGGACCCAAGGAATTAGTGGATTTATCAATTTTAGGACGGGTGAAACGAAATTGGCAACAGACAAGTTAATTACGGGCAGTGAACCGGTGAACAAAAAACACATGTCCGGCCGGAGCCGCGGTAATGCACAGTTTGTCAAAATGAATTTGTAAGATTAGTAAAAAGGGGTAAGGTATTAAATCGTGTGAATGTGCGTGTGAGCAGAATGGGCTGTCCTCATAAATTTATATAAATAAAACCTAATAATTCAATTACCATGTTTATACCATACGATTGATCGTATTTCCATTGTTATATGATTTTCAAAGAGAAGAACAGTAAACATATTTATTTCAGAATATAAAATGTGTTAGTTTAGTTATTTCGCCATTACCACTTCCTCATTTCTGTGCTGCAAGATTCGTCTAAACGTTCCCGGATTTCTTCTGAATTATTAGTGGGGGGTAGTCAGATTGCAAAATTGTCCCATATTTTTATTAAGGTAAAGTGTAAAGGTTTCGATATTATAACCAAAAAATATCGTGGCGACTCTGGGCTTCTGATCAAAATTTTAAAGAGGTAGGTAAGTAAAAAAGACCACAGGTAAGTTCCTGGCAGTATTTTATTATTAATTAATTTCGAGAAAGTTTGATTATTTACAATTGATGAGACTTAACCGCTTACTCATCGTCATCATCTTCAAGGATTAAACCAAGGACGGTTTGTTCCGGTCTAAAATAGGCAAATATTAGAGCTGGTCACTCCAGCGCTTCCTCGGACGTCGCAAATCTCTCCGTACCCTTGGCATATAGTTCCAGAGTTGTTTGGGGATGCGGCAGCCATCCATTCAGCAAAGATGTTCCCACCAATTCAGCCAATACTGGGTGATACTGTCGAGTATACTCATAATATTCAGTTCTTGCCGTATATCTGTGTTTCTTCTATGATCATGGAGAGTATACAATGCCACATGCCTGAGAAATCTCATTTCAGCCGCTTAGATTCTCATTTCTGGCCTTTCATTAAAGTCCAATTCTCAGACCTATAAAGAAGTGTGGGAAGAGCCATCACCTTGTAGAATTTTAGGCGTGTTCCTTTACTTGCTGACTTAAGGGTGCAACTTGTGACCATTATCCCGCACACAAAGTTGAACTTATGCAACTTATTCACGTTGTTGCTTGCATTATAAGACACACTGTAGCCCAGGTATTCAAAATTGGTAATTTGTTGCAGGACAGTACCATCTATGCCAATTTTTGCCTGTACGGGATCAGTTCCACAAAAAGCCATCACCTTGGTCTTAAGTGTGGATATTTGCAATCCAGAGTCTTTGCAGATTCGATTTAACAAATGTATACCCATCGGCAATCTGTTTTCAGAGTCCAACAGAATAGCCTGATCGTCCGCAAACAACAAAGTGTCAATTGTAGAGTGACCAATTACAAAATGTTCTGGAAGACACATCTGCCAGTTTTGTGTGACATCGTGATAAGGTGAAAAGAGAAGGTGATAGTGGGCACCCTTATTGTGCTCCAGAATTGATCAGGCCAACTCTAGGAGCTGTTCTCAGTTTCCCTGCTTCTATTAAGATTTTATTCTCCACATAAAGAATCTGTACTGCTCTAATTAGACATTGTGGGATCCCTTTCATTGCCATTACTGTCCATACTTTGGTCCAATTAACTGTTTAATGTTTTTGTATATTATATTGTATATTATTTTACACTTTAGTTAGTTATTCTATATTGATGGTTGTGCAGTGCTGTAACCATAACGCCAACTGCCACTGATGTGTAATACAAAAATATTCTTCACCAAACTGGCTGATTGCTCTCTAATCAACATAAGTATTTTAAGCTCTTGAGGTTGGGTTAATTATAATTTCAAGAATGGCCAAAAAATTTCTTGGCACCCCCCTTTCATTTTAGAAGTGTCATACCCCATAGTTTGAGGACCACCAAGCGAAGATAGGCTATAGAAAACACTTACCAGTATATTAGAGAAAATTTCATCTTTTGCCAGATTTTAATAAAAGTATCATAGTCATCCTTTCCTGTTTGTGCAAACGCCTTAAGCAGATTTGCACAGTCTAATTTGAAACCTTCTATTAATGAAGTATATGCCATCTTTGAAATTATTCAGTTCTGCACCCTCGTCTGCGAAACAAATTCAAAAGTAATTATTTTACAACAATTTTGACATCTATCACATTTTCATTGGTAGGTTATCACTGCGTAAAGTATTTAATCAGACTTTAAATACTGTTAAATTTTGAGAATAAGACACTGTATGACTTTCTGTCTACCTGTGACCATATTCAGGCGTTGCAAAAAACAACCTAACCTCTGCTAAAAATAAAATTTTTAAAACTGTGTAGCCTACATTAATTTTTAGTAAAATGCAGTGTTTGGAAATTAGCACTCCTGCTCGGTTGACTGTCTGTATTTTTCTTTTGTTAAATTTTTGATTTATTGATTGAAAATTTAAAAATTTTAGGACAAAATTTTTACCCCTCCCCCAAATAATTTGATAAAACTGTAACGGTGCAGCTGAGTATCAGACTATAAGGGAAAATTCAAGCCAAATCTGAATGCAGCGTTAACTGTGAAAAAATCGTTGGGGGGCACCACATGCTTAAAATGGAATTCAAAATTTGGATCTTTTCGGTCAAGTGGCAGCATGCAGTGAGCAATTACTGTACGTAGCAATCGCCAGTAACAACGCATTTCACCCTCCAACGCATTTTGCATCTATTCCATGGTCACAGCGTGCCCTGCGACTCTGTATGCCGCAATCGCAAGTGTAGTTGTATCGTTGCGTATCATGAATTTCCTTCAGTTAGCAGCACAGATTCCCGACAAAGATTCAGCGATACAGTTTCTAAGAGACAAAAATATTTTACATAACCCAAGAATTTGTACGAACGGCGATCAAATGAAACTGTATACGACAGGTAAAGACCGTTGGGTATGTTCTACAAAGGTCTGTCGGGAATCCAAACAAGTGCGACAGGATACATTACTAAATAATTCTCAATTAGATTTCCGCACAATCGTATACTTCATTTACTGTTGGAGTAAGGAGTACACAACCGGGCAATACTGTCAAGATGAGTTGGAAATGAATCACTTCACATGCATGGATTGGAATTCATACATGCGAGAAGTGTGCCAGCACAATTTTATATAAATATAAAAATAGGCCTACAATATAAAAATAAATATAAAAAATGTCAAAATGAAAATACAAACTGTCGGTGGTTATCACTACGTGTGGAGAGGGAAATGCGTTGTTATTGGCGATTGCTACGTAGAGTAATCTCACTCCATGCTCCCACTTAACCGAAAAGATCCCAAAATTTTTAAGAGAAAGTCTTCATGAAGGTCTAATTATGAGGAATTTTATTCAAATTCAAACTTGATATCTCTAGTAATTTGACAGCATTAACACATCTCAACACTTCTTGCAAATTCTGGATCAACTTAAAACACTTGTAAGCTGTTTACAAAAAAGTTTATATATTATTACTGGTTACATATATTTGTGAAATATACTAGATATATGCTTACAGAGATCTGTGGTAAGATACACAAAAAAAAGGGTTAAATTATTTGTCGTTTAAGCAGTAAGGTTATAAATTTAAAAATATATATATATATCAGCAGTTTGACGTTTCTAGTGTTTCTTGAATGATCCAAAATTATCCAGTATTATTGAAGTTTACCTAATAAATGGCGTCTCCGATGTTAAAAACCACCTATATAAAATAATACTGACATGGAACAATTATTTTCAATAGTTTAATGGTCTAGGAGTAAAGAACATACTTTTGGTCTTAGTTACTTTAAAAACCTATTGCGAGGATTAACAAAGCTATTTATAGACAGTCAGGCAAACAATTGTTCTACATTCTAAAGCCTGGCCAAATGATTTATGTAAGATTTCAAGTTTGATTCAATTTACTGAATTAATAAACTGATCTCCATTGTTTTGCACTATACTACTGTTTGTCGTGTTTTATTTGTTAATCTGCAATGTTGAAGTGTGGTGGACTTGTAAAACTCCAGCAGAAAAATGCTCCTGGTATGAGATTTAACTTTCATTAATTATTTCGTTCATAGTAAGTATCTACATGTGTCGAACGTAACAAAACGTAAGTACACTCACATTTCTACTGTCACCTTCACGCTTAAGTTTTTAAACACCCACGAAGGTATGTTAGCTTGTCGCTGACAGTGAACATTACTCAAACACTTAGTACATTCGTAACGTAGCAACTTCTTTACGACTTGAATAGCCAACGTGCTCCACTTAAACAGGATGATCGGTAATCAAACAAGATCTTTTTGAACTAACCTCAACTTGATCATGGTTGCCAACCATTTAAAACAATCTGTGTTTTGTAATTTATAATTTATAAAGCAACTGTCCCAATCTATTATTCTAGTTACATTGTGTCCCAATACCCGTACCCGAACTACATTTTCAACGTTTTGAATATGCGATTGTATCGATACAACGATGTGGAGAAGTAGAAAAAGTTTACATTTGTAATTCCTTCGAATTTCTAGCTTTTCCAGTGATCTGCACAAAATTTTAGGGGTCTTGGGGAATAGTCAGCGGCAAAATGTTACTTCCGGCGCCGCGCGTGTACTATATTTCGGTCTCCGATGTGTACATCCAACTGTTTTCTTCACAAGTAACTAATGCCAGCTTATGGAGGTTATGTACGACAATGTAACTTAAATAAAATTTACTTTGTCAGTGTACGTTAAAAGGGTGTATTTATTGGAAGTACAGAAATTAGTTTACATTTATCGCACATAATTACGGCACAGAGACGATTTTGGGAGGTTGTTGCTACGTTTAACAATATAACTTAACCTTTACATTTTCAAAATTAATTAGACTTAACAAACGTTTCCTTAGTTAGTGTACATTCAGAGGCTGTATTTATTGTATGGATAAAAGGCTGTATATAACATTAACGGCGGTATTTATTCGAAGTAAGTAATGCCAGCTTACGGAGGTTATGTACGACAATGTAACTTAAATAAAATTTACTTTGTTCGTGTACATTAAAAGGGTGTATTTATTGGAAGTACAGAAATTAGTTTACATTTATCGCACATAATTACGGTACAGAGACGATTTTGGCAGGTTGTGGCTACGTTTAATTATTTAACTTAACCTTTTAGATTTTTAAAATTAATTAGACTTAACAGACATTTCCTTAGTTAGTGTACATTCAAAGGCTGTATATAACATTAAAGGCTGTATTTATTCAAAGTACCGGAATTAAAACGTACTTCCAATTTAGAACCTAGTACAATCTAATGTATAACCAAACAAGTACATTAAAATCCTTTTTTCAACATAATGCAATAAAAAGCAGTGTGTAGTTTCTGTTAACATGCAAATGATTAAGTATTAATAATGGGTTACAGTGGAATTTAATGTTACTACGGTCTGAATTAATGCAAATAAAATTGGGAGAATCTCGTAAACAAATTAAAGAATGCTTGTATATTACACACAAAATTATTACAGTACGGACCTTTGTTAATGAATAGAAACAAATTTGACTCTATACTTTAGTATGTACCAATAAAATTCACCTTTTTTCAAATACCAATATCTGTTGTTGTTTTTCATACCCTTAAAGAAAGGTCATTAACAACATACATTATGAGAAAACGTGATTACAAATAACCAGCCATTAGTTACTTAGAAGAAAATAGATATAACATTTACAAACATCAAATCTTCAATTCTCTCCCCATTTGTTTTATAAAAACTGGAGTTTCTACTGCAGGTTTTAAGTCCACTAACTACTTAATTAAATATACATAATTGTTCCTGTATCTTGTTGGGTAACATATTATAATAATACATCTGCTTCCTACTCATATGTGCAAACAATGTTTTTAATGTACGGTCCTAAAATCTTTATCAACACTTTATATCTTTAAAATTTAGACAAAGTCTAATGAGCAACTTGGCCTAACCTGAATTTACATGACCTGGCTCAGAACAACTTTATTTTGGCAAATACAAAGATGAAGACTGGTTGCAATTTCTTCAGGGCTCACACCTGCTCCCAGGCCTAGTTCTATAACATGATAAGGAAGAAATAAATCAGCCCAAACCTGCAACCGCTGTGGGAAGCTTTTACACCATTACCAATAAGATTAATGATGTCATCTAAGAATAACTCATTAGCTTTATTTATACATTTAATGCATCTTAATTAGTACACTAACAGCACTGCTCTGTCTTATAGTAACAAAACACGTTACCGTACACTAACTCAAAAGAATTTCTTATTTTCAGTTTAAGAAAGTTGAAATTGTGTATTCATTTTCTTTTCCATTCACTATTTGTAAAACGTGCTTAAAATTAATATGTGTATGCTTACTATATTGAAATCCAATGTTCACTATCCAATATTTACAAATTTTGTGGAATTGTGAAATTAGTAACACTATGTACTAATGTGTGATTATCAGTTGAATTTCTCAATTCCTTTGATTCATTAATAAATCTTACTAATTTGTTTCTTTATGTCTTTAATGATTTCTTATTAGTTTTTAATCTTTGTGTTTTCATTATTCATTTGTAAATTTTTGCATTTTGTTGTCCATGACATGATAATTAACTAATTATCATTAAAACACACAGAGGACTGATCCTTTTTTGCAAGATCACAAGTATGTTTCAAGTATGTTTTTAATAGTATCCAATGTGGACACATACAGAGGAGTGTCAGTTTTTTTATGTTTTTTCAATAAATAACAATGATAGGGGGAGGGAGAGAGAGAGAGAGAGAGAGAGATACCAAAAATAACACGTACAGAAATTACATCAGAACTTTCCCTGACAGTAAAAAAATAACTAAATAATGAATGACAAAGAACATTAACAAAATTAATGGAAATTATAGTTATTATTTGTTGTCTAATGAACAGGTACTAGTAAAGGCTTCACATACTTCACATCTTAAATTATAAACCTATTACAAACATATTTGGTATACTCAGCTTGAAACAAACGTTCAGACCAATAAAAATGGTTTAAATTTTGCCATGCTGCATTATTACTACTGTTGAAACAGCACTTTGATTATAATTGTTTTTAGAACAGACTTCTGGAATGATGTGTGCAAAATGATTAAAACATACCTCCTTACAGTGTGCCTTAATAAGGTGTTGATTATTCTAGCTGATACACTGTCATCCCATTATCATATGACAGTTCTCAGAGCTTCAGTAATAGTCATCTTTGCTGTTAACATGGACACAAGTCTCTTTTTTAAAAAGACTTTTCATTCTTGGATTTCGTTGTCCATGACGTGTCCGTTACTTAACTAAATATCACTATAGTATTGACGACTCGGAACACTAAGTTTTTTATAAGTAAAAACGTAAAGTTTTACCTTACAGCCTAAACCGGCTTTCACCTTTACGGTAAAACCTTTAATTACGTTGTAAGGTAAAACTTTACGTTTTTACTTATAAAAAACTTAGTGTTCCGAGTCGTCAATATTATAGTGATATTTAGGAGTATATAGGTTTTATCTTTTTTAACAATTTTTAATGCAGTTTACTGGAGTAAAATCTTCTTATTGATAATGTTCTTATCAGTTTCATTACATTATTCTTATCTCTTTTTATTATCTCAGACAATATTTATAGATATTTAGAATTAATATTAGGCAATTACCTGTATTAACGTCCGTCTTGTGACTTATTTGGTTTTTCCCCTAAAACGACGCGTTTCGAGAATAAATTCTCATCATCAGGTTCAAATTCTATAAAAACATCAAATTCACCCAAAAGGGGTCGTCAACTAGTTAAAATACACAAACACAAAAAACACCACACATAATTCAACACCGACACAGTCACGGCACAGTCCGATGCGCATCGTCTCGTTACCGACGACCAACTGTTGCACTTTGTCTTACACGACCGTTATCATTGCCCGCTGACCCATCGATATCGATGGCCGTGTTGTACAGCAGATTCGATCGGAACGAAACTTTGTCATTAAGTAGCTGGTCCGTTTGTAACTTAGAAGCCCTATATATCTTATATTCCTCCACAGCGTTCATGTATGCACCCTTTTTACAATTATGAAGCAATTTAAAGTTTGTGTGGAAGTCTGAGTACTTATGATTATACAGCATTAAATGCTGAGCGTAACTGGATCTAGTTTTCGAAATATCACTTTTGGGCAGGTGTTCTTTAAAACGTTCGGCTGACGGCCTGCCCGTTTGTCCTATATAGAATTTGTCACAGTCATCGCATTCAAGCTTGTACACTCCAGTTTTCTCTTCAGCCGGGATATGAGTTCTTTGTCCCAAACGTTTTTTGATGTTATTTGTGGTTTTAAAGGCCACTGTTATTTTACGTTTTTTCAGCTCATTCTTTACAATGACTGGTAGTACATTCGTGTACTCAGTTACTATAAACTTAGTATCTTCTTTAGATGGGCCGGTTAATCTGCTTTTACTATTGATTTTTACCGAGTGTTTTCTTATAAGCTTGTCTATGATTCCACTGTTATACCCATTAGCGATAGCTATACTTTTGATTATATTAGTCTCTTCCACTCTGTCTTTTTGCTCAAGGGGAATAGCAAGCATTCTATGAACGAACACGTTGAAGGCTGCCATTTTTTGGGAATATGGATGGTACGAATCAGCATGAATAGTAATATTCGTGGTGGTGGGCTTTCTATAAATTTTGAATCTAAAACGGTCATTATATTTGCTGATAGTGAGATCAAGAAAGTTCAGGCAGCTATTATTCTCCATTTCTAGGGTAAATTGGATTTTCATGTTTATGCTGTTCATATATCCTTTCAAATTTTCTATTTGTCTACTCGTTCCATTGAATATCATAAAAGTGTCGTCAACGTAGCGTACGTAAAATTTAATTTTGTCTCGCTGTTTATTAAGACTAGACATTAAAAATGTATTCTCAAAGTGGTTCAAGTATAGGTCCGCTAAAATTCCCGATAAAGGTGACCCCATTGCCAGACCATCCTCCTGCATGAAATACTCATTATCATAAGAGAAATAATTTTGTATGAGTATTGTTTTTAGCAATTGCATAAGTTCATCAATTTCATTTCTACCTAACCTATTTGTATTAATTAAGCTATTTCTGAGAATTGTCATTGTCTCATCTACCGGCACATTGGTGTACAGATTAGTTACGTCAAATGAAGCCAGCCTATAATGTGGTGCTGATTTAATAGTTTTAATTTTTTCAACGAGATCGTAGCTGTTTTTTATGCTATAGTTATTTACTATGTCAATGTTCTCTTTTATGATTTTTACTCATCTTTTAGCCGTCCTATAACCAGGGGCAGTCACGTAATTTACAACCGGGCGTATTGGCATATCTTCTTTAATACAGGTAATTGCCTAATATTAATTCTAAATATTTAGTAACGTGACTTGGAGACAATTAAAACAAAATGAATATTTATAGTATACAATTTAGTTAATGACTTAGTATTTTGTTCTTCATGTATCATGGTCATGAAATGGTTTAAGTTGGGGCCTATTTTATGTAAGGGGAAAACATAACGTTACAATATTGTAATTACTTTTATTTCTATAATTATTTATAAGTATTACTTTGTACAAACAAAACTGGCTTAGAAATGGGTCTACTTAGGAAATTATGGAATTCTGCTGAAATTTCGAATAGTTCTGGAGGGGAATTGATCCCCTGATAACCCCCCTCCGCAAGTTACTCCACTGATCCCACTCTACACATTTCCAAGAAATCCTGTATTTAGTAGAGCTTCCCTTATGTGCCTGGTAAGTGAAGGAGAAGGGATCTATTTAACGTGCAAGTTGAAGAATATATTTAATTATTGCACTTAACTTGATATAAGTACTGATTACATTTCAGGATTATTATTTTCAGAAATAATGTATGTAAACCAGTTTTCCCCATATAAAGTTAATTAAAATTCTTTAATGCATAGCATTCCAGGCATTTACAGTAGTAGATTCGTTTTACTAAATTTGAATTTACACAAATAATTCTCTTTGATTAACCAGAGTTACACACACAAACTAAATGCTGAGTGTCCTCCTAGTGTATAAATTCAGCTAAAACAGTATTCCAAAAACCTACCTTGTTACTAGAATATGTGACATGATGAACTTTTCATCATGTGTTCAACTTTGTGTTGGGAGTTAAGCATTTTAATAATTTATATTTATGCAGGCGTATAGCAAAATCTGATCATCATGGAAAAGGAATAAGGCATTTTGTAATAGCAATTAACTGATTAGTTCCTGCTGTATTACCGAATCATATTACAAGACCAATTTTTTGTTTAATTGAAAAGATATAACTGTTTCTTTTGATGCAATCTGTAAATTCCATGACACACGTCCATAAAGGTTTGAAAATATGCTTACTCCAGTTTGATAGGAATAAATTTAAAAACGTCAACGCTGCACACATACTGACGTGAAGCCTTATTTCTTCATTATGGCGATAGTCCTCTGTTAGGCCTACATCTTGGACCTTCCTCCACAAACACTTTTTCATGTGGAAGTAACATCCACTTATTTCAGCTGTGGGGAAAACTTGACGAAGGGCCGCAATCGCAGAAGCCTCGAAGTCTACATTTACCACACTTGGACGCCAAACAAATCTGCATGGATTGTGTAGATTTGTGTAAATTCCTTACAACAGCTCTTGAATGTACCGTCCATTAAAAAATGCGAAGAGTTTCCTAGACATTCCTTTCCTTTGCTGCCACTAAAAACGATAATTCTCTCTTCTAATGCGCCATCTTTAAGAAGGAAACTGCTGCCATCGCTCATTTTTAGAATGTCTTCTGAAAGAACAATATCTTCGCAATTCTTTGGTTCATGCTGGTTTCCTTGGGCTTTACACCAATGATCCCGAATGGCTCTCTTCAATGTTTCTGCATGGGGCATTACTGTGACAAAATCATAACCTCTATTATGAAGATCTCCAATTTCATCTGTGTATATCACAGATAACTGAGTATTTTATTCACGTGCCCTCTTCTTCACCTTCTTCACACGCTTCCTCACTTCTAAGGACGCGTCATCAGGTGGTCCACACAAAAGTTCGGAAACATCTTCTTTCTTCGACCGCATCTTTCCTTTACAGTGATTGGACTTCTCCCGTAAACACATCCACGTAACAACACCTTCTTTTGACTCCCGAAATTTACGATACGCATAACCGTTGCAATGGGCACAAGGTTTACCCTTAGTAGTTGTAACAACTTTCATACTCGTCTTCACTCTACGAATGTCAAACTCAAAGTAACAAATACTTGGAGTGGATTCGTACTGGTAAACTGGTGGGCGGGTTCATTGACATGGCTCCACATTCTATCACACCCGAAAGGGTAGTGTCCGCAGGGCCGAGACGAGTTGCGCCCGGTGTACCTGAAAATGGTCGATGTGCGTGTGTGCATAAGAGAATAATCCCTTATTCTATACCTGACCAACCACTCGAAACCCAAACACTCGAATTGAGCAACTGACCAGAAACTTTATATATAAAATCGAAGCGAATTTATTATATAAAACCATAAAACAAAGTTTGTCACAAACGACTGTTGGTAGATACGTTAGGCTAGAAATAATAAAACGCAGGGGGGAGTCACAGCTACATGGGGGACTCGAAGTAAAATGGGCGCATCTCGGACTATGACCCCGTCATAAAATTTTACAAGCGGGCGCACCTCAGATACGACCTGTCCGCAAACCTCCGGTATAGAAATACTTTTGGAATTTTGTCATCCCTCTCTCAGGTAGCAAAAGGCCTAGTGTCCGCAAATCTCCGGAAATAGCTTGTTTTCGCAAATCTCCGTGTCCACATCTCTCCGGTAATCACAAAATTTGCCGCCATTTGTACAGCACGTGGTAAAATTGTGTTGTTACGATGGCGGTAACTGAAAAAGTTATCATGCTTGTTCACCGAATTCGTTACATTTTAAATCAGTGTTGTGTTGGGAGTTTCACATTAATTATTAATTAATTATGATTAGCTACGATGAACTGTCAAGTGTTATTGGTACAGAAGAGGATGCACTTTCTTTTCTTCGAGAAAAAGGTTTGGTTCACAATCCTCGTCAGTGTGGTAATGGACATGATATGATTTTAGCGCTTGGGCAGCAACAGCGTTGGTGTTGCAATAAGAAGACTTGCCGTGAGTATAAGCCAGTTCGCAAGGACACATTTTTAGAGGGGTCCAGATTACCCCTGAGAACAATAATAAAATTTATTTATGACTGGTGTGAAGGCCGTAGTAGTGTGAAAAACAGTAAAAATCAACTGAAAATCGACAACAAAACACACGCACATTGGACGGCGTACTTAAGACATATCTGTGCTGAAGACATCATGAGCAACCCACAGAAAATTGGAGGACCAAATTTAACAGTTGAAATTGACGAGAGTCTCTTTGCCAAGAGAAAAAATAATGTTGGCCGGGTGTATCCACAACAGTGGGTTTTCGGAGGATTCTGTCGAGAAACAAAGGAATGTTTCTTGTGTCCTGTCGAAGATCGATCAGCAGGTACTCTCCTACCTCTCATAGTGACAAATATTGAACCAGGGTCCATTATAATGTCAGATGAGTGGCGTTCATACCGTCAAATTGTTAATTTGCCACAACAGTACACTCATTTGACTGTAAACCATAGTTATAACTTTGTGGATCCTCAAACTGGACCGCATACACAAAGCATAGAAAGCATGTGGCGGTCCTGTAAACGCCGAAACGTGATTGAATGTGGTACGAGAAGGGATCGCTTAGATTCCTATTTAAGTGAGTTCATGTGGCGAACAAGAAATGCAAACCAGGATTTGTTCGAGAAAATGCTTGAAGATATAAAAAAATATGAAGCCCCTTTATGATTCTTGTTTTACATGATTTTGGTAAGTATTATCAATTTGGTATGTTCTCTTTAGAATACGTAGTTAATTATGATATTGGCTTTGAAATCATGTGCTTAGTTTAATTATTCATTGCTCAAGCTTAATCCAATACCATTTTCAAGGATTTTAAGTACTCTGTAAAAGTATTTTGTTTCCTTATTGAACACAGTACATGACACATTAAAAGTATTCAGTACTTAAAAGTAGGTTAGGTTACATTATTATTATAAATAACTTCACAACAGCTGTAACAAAGTTAATTATAAAATAATAATCATTTTGTATTTTTTCTTTTACAAGTGGATATTAAGCCAAAAAGCTGATATCATATAAAGTGTAATAATCATGTTCAGTGTATTATTATGTTTAATATCATAGGTACAGCTTAAACTAACCTTATACTCACGAGGTACAATTGTACTGATTTCACCTGTAAAAGAACGGTTAGCTGAAAATAAGACACAATTGTAACACATACCACAACCTGTGTGTGTGTGTTTTGGTGGATGCGTCAATAATCTGTAAACCCTTTAATATTGGTCTCTTAGAATGTTGACTGATTAAACAAAATAATTGATTAATGTTCATATGTCAGTACTTGGTGTGTCCGGTGATGTAATTTATTTTTCTTTGCAGGCATTCGTGATTTAATGCGAAACGTGGCTGTGAATGGAAAAATTGATTACCGTATGTATTCCAGGACTATATTCAGGTTTGTAATTTACACAGTGAAACCAGTCAAAACAAAGTATTAAAATCCTTTGAGAATATTATTAAAAGCAGGCACATTACATGGTAAGAGATGTGATGAAATAAGTGATACACACTATCATCATTGTATGGTGTTCTGTTGTGTGACAGGTCCCAGATATTACCAATCATCTCCATTCATATGTATTTGGCTTGAACTGTTGAGCTTTCATCTCTACATAAGATACTCCACTTCGCATTTCGTACACAAGCTCATCTTCTCTCCTTTCATGGTTCTTTCAAAAACTGGTGTTAATTGTTCATTTTCTCTGAGGATTAAATATACTTATACTTAATATTAAATACTTAAAAGTTGGTTAGGTTACATTATTTAATCTAAACAACTTCACAGCAGCTGTAACAAAGTTATTTATAAAATAATAACTGTATTTTTTCCTTTACAAGTGGGTATTAAATAAAAAACCGATATCATATTCTTATACCATAAGAAGTAATATAATCACGTTATGTTCATGATGAGTTATATTTCTTGTGTATAGTGTGTTTCAGTGTTTGCATTAAACAAAACATTTTTAAATCAGTGTTGAACCTTTGCCAAGTAGTGTGCATGATATTTTCCAACAAATTCGTATACTGTATGAGAGTAGACTATTGATGTATACTACTTTACATGTCAGAAGTATAACGATATATTTACAAATTACTTTATTTTATATTCTTATGTTATTATTATTATTCAATAAAAAATAAAATACTTTTTAACAACAATATACTTTTATTTTAATTATTGTATTGTATTCAATTATTCAGAAACATAAATATAATTAAAGTAAAAATAAATAGTTGTAATAATTTAATTAAAAAGTATATTTTTGTTAAAAGGAATGTCTTAATTATTCAACAATGATATATAACTCTCTCTCTCTCTTCCCCCTCCCACTCTCTGTGGGGGGGGGGTTGAATATATGAGTGATAGTTTAATCTTGTTTTCAACAAATTCCAGTTACATTGCAATCTGATAGGTTAGAGTCTGTACTTAAAATGGACAAATTTTTGGTTAAGTGACCAAAATACTAGGTAAAGTGGTAAGTAAACAGCCATTCCATTCTAATCAGCCTACACATACATATTGTTACATTATTACATTACATTTAATGCAAACAGTCTTCTTTACAATTGAATTAAAGGTACACAATTTAACTATAACGTTAGGTGAGACTGACGAATACAAAAACAATACCAATACATCTATTACAATATAGAATACTACAAGGACAAGATACTACAGATTTAAAGGTAAGAAAAAGGGATAAACATTACAATATATATTATTGCCCGTCTTCTTTATTTACAGTGTGGAACAGTAGATCCTGTTACAGTATACTGGACTTAGTACTTAGTTGAGGCACAGATACTTCCTAAATAATACATCTACTCTACATGAGTGTTGTGGTTGGTTAGGTAATGATAGTACATTGTTGTGTGTAATGATAGTACATTGGGTTTGATGTTTCTTTACAAACCCAATTGACTCTGTAGTGCTCAATTCTACGTCTTTCGACCTCACTGTAACTGTTTATTCTCCGTTTCTTCCAGCGGTTGTTCATGTAACCTGTCTTGTATGTTACTGTACTAATTTTTAAAATAAACACTTATGTATCTTGTAGCATAAGCTATTAACCGTAGTGCATACTCCTTCTTTATCTAAAAAGTGGTAGATATTGTTAAGCCCCTTACCTTTTACTTCCATGTCCTTAAGGAAATGGAAGTATGGTGATGGCAAAAAAAAATCATGTTCGAGATTTTTGCAGATTCTGATTGTACTACCCTCAAAACATGAAAAGTCATTTTTCGAAAAGTGTGTGTGTGTGTGTGTTTGTGTGTAGATTTTTTTCTATGGCAAACGATAACAGCCAAAAATTCAAACAGAATCGAATACTTGGATTTCGTTGTCCATGACGAGTCCATTAATTAACTAAATATAATTATTACACTACGACTCGGAACACAATAGTAGTGTAATAATTATATTTAGAATCAAATATTTTTTTACATACAGCCCTGATTTGTATAGTACTCAAGACCTATTGGTTTTGGTGAAGATCGGTTAACGGAAAGGGGTAGTTTACCTGCAACATTTTAACAAGGGTATTTTCTGTGGCAAATGATAAGAGCCGCAAATTCAAACTGAATAAAATAATTTTCTGCGTACAGCCCTGTGTAGAGTACTCAAGACGTATTGTTCTTTGTGAAGATCGGTTAAGGGAAAGGAGTAGTTTGATTATGTGATTTGATTAATGCTTGTGATTGTGATTTGATTATCTGAAATTAATGCTTCTATTGCCTTCCAACACTAATATTACCTTAAAACAGGAATTATAGACATGCTACTTTAGAGTTGTGTCTTTATGGCTGGGATTACATTGATTGATGGGATTATTACTTATTACAAACTGGTTTACATTCCATAGTAGTAATTTTTTCCTTAGTTTGCCAAATTTTGTTGACTGATTAATTCTATTTAGTGTGTCTGAGCCTAATTTAGGTATCTATGGTATTTTATACATAACAGTGTGTCTATTTTCTTACAACCTTTTTCTTCTTTGACAATTCATAATAGCCATAATAGCATAATATTCTTAATAGCAACATTACTAACATTATTACACACAAAACATATTTAAACATAACTAACTCTTAATACAATTAATTAAACAAATTGAACCTTCTAATTGTAGTCTTTTCCCTTGAAACAAATATGGGACTTGGGTTTAAATCCTAATTAATACAATGTTGCTGAACATTCAGAATAATATAAATCATGTCTCCCTTAATCTTACTTATAGTCTACGTTTCATTTGTTTCATACATTTGGGGTGAATCATTAATTTTAACAGTCTTTTCTGTTATTACTGATCATTCATTATATTACACTTTTTCTTCCTTCACTTAGCACTTTTTCCCACAGTGTTCAGCTTATAATTATTTACAATATTGTTACAGGTAGTCGTGAGTGGTAAGGAGGTGACTCTACACACTTCTACATTAATACAGCGAGTTAAGTGTCTGTGAATCCCCAGATTGTTCCAGTAACTACACAATTATTGTCGATGCATCACCTGGAAAGATATTCTGGACCTCTGCGGACCTCCACATGAACTCGAACAAATCCTGGTTTGCATTTCTTGTTTGCCACATGAACTCACTTAAATAGGAATCTAAGCGTTCCCTTCTCACACCACATTCAATCACGTTTCGTCGTTTACAGGACCGCCACATGCTTTCTACGCCTTGTGTATGTGCTCCCGTTTGAGGATCCACGAAGTTATAACTATGGTTTACAGTCAAATGAGTGTACTGTTGTGGCAAATTAACAATTTGACGGTATGAACGCCACTCATCTGACATTATAATGGACCCTGGTTCAATATTTGCCACTATGAGAGGTAGGAGGGTAGCTGCTGACCGATCTTCGATACGACACAAGAAACATTCCTTTGTTTCTCGACAGAATCCTCCGAAAACCCAATGTTGTGGATACACCCGGCCAACATTATTTTTTCTCTTGGCAAAGAGACTCTCGTCAATTTCAACTGTTAAATTTGGTCCTCCAATTTTCTGTGGGTTGCTCATGATGTCTTCAGCACAGATATGTCTTAAGTAAGCCGTCCAATGTGTGTGTGTTTTGTTGTCGATTTTCAGTTGATTTTTACTGTTTTTTACACTACTACGGCCTTCACACCAGTCATAAATAAATTTTATTATTGTTCTCAGGGGTAATCTGGACCCCTCTAAAAATGTGTCCTTGCAAACTGGCTTATACTCACGGCAAGTCTTCTTATTACAACACCAACGCTGTTGCTGCCCAAGCGCTAAAATCATATCATGTCCATTACCACATTGACGAGGATTGTGAACCAAATCTTTTTCTTTAAGAAAAGAAACTGCAGCATCCTCGTCTGTACTAATAACACTACCATCGTAGCTAATCACAACACAACACTGATTTAAAATGTAACAAAAGAAGTGAACAAGCATGTAACAACACCAATTAAAAATATAATAAATGTAATTTGCAAATTCATAAGTGTGTTTTATTTTGGTTTCTACTGTACTATGTGACGATCGGTGAGACCGTCGTAACAATTTAACAAAACATACCAATTAATTCAATATTATACTTTGAGGATTATAATTTTACATAACCCCCTTCCACGTCCACACTCCCCCACACAACCTACCAACTAAACAAAACGTTACAAGTTCCGGACATTCTGTATCATACCCCGCTGATGAAGGCGAACACCACACTGAAATTTCGTACGAGGAAAA
The DNA here is from genome assembly GCA_034769895.1 of Magicicada septendecula. NCBI lineage: Eukaryota > Metazoa > Arthropoda > Insecta > Hemiptera > Cicadidae > Magicicada > Magicicada septendecula. The sequence continues at coordinate 285,826,486 of CM068373.1, forward strand.
TAAACAAAGTAAGTTTCACATGTGAAAGTGTAGTAATTAATATTCATAAAACATTATTAGTATTTGATTTCAAGCTTGCAGAAGTCAATCCAAAGAAATGATGTCTGAATGTATGTACACACATAAAAGGCAAATTACAAGTGTCCTGTCTTGTCTGCTGTCATAGGAAATATATTCTGTATTTCTTTATGGTTGCAACTTCATTCATGTGAGTGAAAATTAATTTATATAAATTTCAAATCCACTTGGAATCAACACTGATGACTGTAAACAAATATAATAAATTCCTTCTGTGATCACTTTGGGCCAATATGAATTTAATAGCACTAGCCGAATAATAACAATAACTGATAACAAGATTATGCAAGATTTGCCATTACTTTCCCATACCTGTGATTACAGGTATATTGATATACCTGTTACTATGTATAGAGGTGTTACTATATATATTGTATGTTAAAACTGTTAGGTGTATTTTATAATCTGGAACATTTTACACCAAATGATTTAATCACAAAAGATTATGTAAAACACAAAATTACAACAAACACACCAAAAGGACCTATAGAAATTACAACAGTCATAATGAACAAACAAGAAATAAACATAATTGCAAAGAAGGAACCAAGGTAATTCTAATATTTAAGAAATAAACAATAAAACTGAGAAATTCTTCTCCGAAAACAATATAACTCAAATAACCAAATATCCCACAATAAAATACCAAAAACAAATTCATAAATAATGCAAAATACATAATCCAAACAGAAAACATAAAATACCTAAAAAGAAATTAAACCTAACCCCCCAAAACTAAACGCATTACCAAAAATACACAAACCCAATATACCCATTTGACCTTTGATAAATAACACACAAGCACCCTCCCACAAAATCGCTAGACACCTAGATAAACTAATCAGAAAACATATAAATCTAACCAACAAACAACATAAATCTAACCAACAAACAACACTTCTGTTAAAAACAACATAGAACTTGTCAAAAAACTAGAACACATCCATATACCACACAACTCAACATTAGCATCATTTGACATAACGAATTTATACACCAATGTACCTGTTGAAGACACCATAGTAACAAGGTAAGTGTTTGGAATACTGTTTTATGAACATGAGGTGGTATATGTTAGTGATCACAATTCTCTGGTTGAGGCTGAAGGTAGAAGTAGTTTCTATAGAAATATTTCATTTCTAAAATGATTTCAAATATAAATCTTAGAACATGGTAGTCATGTATGGTTCTCCATACCGATATTTTAATTATTTGCATCAAATAGTATTATTGTTTAATAAATGTTCTATCCAGATCAAATTATGTGTATACAGTTCTGGAAAAAATTAGACAGGCATAATATTTTGTTTGTTTATTGTAAACTGTATTATGTTTGGAAGTATCCCAAAGTAAATTTAACATTAGTCATGTCAATCAATGAGGCCAGTCCAGTTTTTTAAGGCCAGGAGAATCCTTGAAAAGTTTGGAGCATCACTAGGGGATCTGTGAAAAACTGGCAGATTTGAGTAGTCACTTGATAAAGGATGGTGTTGTAAAAGCAACAATTCTTTCAGAATTTTTTATAACCCTGTCAGTCTGCAAATAATACACTGTATTACAGTATACAAATGTAGTGTAACATCTTAGCACAATACTACATGATAAATTTGGATAAAAGTCTCATTGCCAATAGACAGGATAGCTGGTGTGATCAGACATAACAAATTTGTATTAGTTTTTTGAAAATTTATTCCTATCAAACTGGAGTAAGCATATTTTCAAACCTTTATGGACGTGTGTCATGGAATTTACAGATTGCACCAAAAGAAACAATTAAAATATATCTTTTCAATTAAACAAAAATTGGTCTTGTAATATGATTCGGTAATACAGCAGGAACTAATCAGTTAATTGCTATTACAAAATGCCTTATTCCTTTTCCATGATGATCAGATTTTGCTATACGCCTGCATAAATATAAATTATTAAAATGCTTAACTCCCAACACAAAGTTGAACACATGATGAAAAGTTCATCATGTCACATATTCTAGTAACAAGGTAAGTTTTTGGAATACTGTTTTAGCTGAATTTATACACTAGGAGGACACTCAGCATTTAGTTTGTGTGTGTAACTCTGGTTAATCAAAGAGAATTATTTGTGTAAATTCAAATTTAGTAAAACGAATCTACTACTGTAAATGCCTGGAATGCTATGCATTAAAGAATTTTAATTAACTTTATATGGGGAAAACTGGTTTACATACATTATTTCTGAAAATAATAATCCTGAAATGTAATCAGTACTTATATCAAGTTAAGTGCAATAATTAAATATATTCTTCAACTTGCACGTTAAATAGATCCCTTCTCCTTCACTTACCAGGCACATAAGGGAAGCTCTACTAAATACAGGATTTCATGGAACTGTGTAGAGTGGGATCAGTGGAGTAACTTGCGGAGGGGGGTTATCAGGGGATCAATTCCCCTCCAGAACTATTCGAAATTTCAGCAGAATTCCATAATTTCCTAAGTAGACCCATTTCTAAGCCAGTTTTGTTTGTACAAAGTAATACTTATAAATAATTATAGAAATAAAAGTAATTACAATATTGTAACGTTATGTTTTCCCCTTACATAAAATAGGCCCCAACTTAAACCATTTCATGACCATGATACATGAAGAACAAAATACTAAGTCATTAACTAAATTGTATACTATAAATATTGTCTGAGATACGGTAATAAAAAGAGATAAGAATAATGTAATGAAACTGATAAGAACATTATCAATAAGAAGATTTTACTCCAGTAAACTGCATTAAAAATTGTTAAAAAAGATAAAACTAATGAAAGTTAAAAATAAAGCTAATGAGTTATTCTTAGATGACATCATTAATCTTATTGGTAATGGTGTAAAAGCTTCCCACAGCGGTTGCAGGTTTGGGCTGATTTATTTCTTCCTTATCATGTTACAGAACTAGGCCTGGCAGCAGGTGTGAGCCCTGAAGAAATTGCAACCAGTCTTTATCTTTGTATTTGCCAAAATAAAGTTGTTCTGAGCCAGGTCATGTAAATTCAGGTTAGGTCAAGTTGCTCATTAGACTTTGTCTAAATTTTAAAGATATAAAGTGTTGATAAAGATTTTAGGACCGTATATTAAAAACATTGTTTGCACATATGAGTAGGAAGCAGATGTATTAATATAATGTTACCCAACAAGATACAGGAACAATTATGTATATTTAATTAAGTAGTTAGTGGACTTAAAACCTGCAGTAGAAACTCCAGTTTTTATAAAACAAATAGGGAGAGAATTGAAGATTTGATGTTTGTAAATGTTATATCTATTTTCTTCTAAGTAACTAATGGCTGGTTATTTGTAATCACGTTTTCTCATAATGCATGTTGTTAATTACCTTTTTTTAAGGGTATGAAAAACAACAACAGATATTGGTATTTGAAAAAAGGTGAATTTTATTGGTACATACTAAAGTATAGAGTCAAATTTGTTTCTATTCATTAACAAAGGTCCGTACTGTAATAATTTTGTGTGTAATATACAAGCATTCTTTAATATGTTTACGAGATTCTCCCAATTTTATTTGCATTAATTCAGACCGTAGTAACATTAAATTCCACTGTAACCCATTATTAATACTTAATCATTTGCATGTTAACAGAAACTACACACTGCTTTTTATTGCATTATGTTGAAAAAAGGATTTTAATGTACTTGTTTGGTTATACATTAGATTGTACTAGGTTCTAAATTGGAAGTACGTTTTAATTCCGGTACTTTGAATAAATACAGCCTTTAATGTTATATACAGCCTTTGAATGTACACTAACTAAGGAAATGTCTGTTAAGTCTAATTAATTTTAAAAATCTAAAAGGTTAAGTTAAATAATTAAACGTAGCCACAACCTGCCAAAATCGTCTCTGTACCGTAATTATGTGCGATAAATGTAAACTAATTTCTGTACTTCCAATAAATACACCCTTTTAATGTACACGAACAAAGTAAATTTTACTTAAGTTACATTGTCGTACATAACCTCCATAAGCTGGCATTACTTACTTCGAATAAATACAGCCGTTAATGTTATATACAGCCTTTGAATGTACACTAACTAAGGAAATGTCTGTTAAGTCTAATTAATTTTAAAAATCTAAAAGGTTAAGTTAAATAATTAAACGTAGCAACAACCTCCCAAAATCGTCTCTGTACCGTAATTATGTGCGATAAATATAAACTAATTTCTGTACTTCCAATAAATACACCCTTTTAATGTACACTGACAAAGTAAATTTTATTTAAGTTACATTGTCGTACATAACCTCCATAAGCTGGCATTAGTTACTTGTGAAGAAAACAGTTGGATGTACACATCGGACACCGAAATATAGTACACGCGCGGCGCCGGAAGTTACATTTTGTCGCTGAATATTCCCCAAGTGTCAATGAAAAAAAGGTTATAAATACTGGTGTTAGAGATATTATTAATGTTAATGTTATGTAGTATGATTTGCAGATTGTTGTACTACATCTCATAATCATAATGACTGGTTGTTGTGCTGTAAATTGCAAAAATCGAACAGAAACTAAGTTTAGAACATTCAAATTTCCGGCAGACCCTATTCGATGTGCAAAATGGATTCAAAATATGAGACGAGACAAATTTATACTAAGCAAGGGAATGCGTCTGTGTGAGGTAAATTTAATGGTTGTTCCTTAAAAGTTTGTGAATGTTAATCATAACGACTAAAAATGTAATACACCTTTGCACTTTTAGGTTCATTTTGAAAGTTAACAGTTTGAACAGGCACGAGTAGATGGCTGGAAAAAACTGAAGCCTAATGCCATATCGACTTTGTTTGACATACCAAATCCACCTCCTAGGATCAGCCCAGTTCCACGCAGATCACTGTACAAGGTGGTTTATTTTTTTAATCCATTAATTATAAATATAATGTTATAACTAAAGCCCGGATTCACGTGCAATTCCATCTTTTTTTTTGCTAGTTCGTAAACGGCCAGTGACAAGTTATTTATCCGAATCGGGACGTGTAGGTCATTTTAACATACATTTTATTTTGCACAAAATTGCACGTTTTGGGGGTTACTGCATAAAATTGCACATTCTGTAGTTTTAATGCACAAAATTGCACATTTACCTGTTTTTCGAAAATCAGCTGCGCGATAGCCAAGCGCGAAACATACACGCAGATCGTAAACAAAGTCGAGAACAAAACAGCACGAAGAAATTCTAGTCCAGTAAGCGCAGCTTTTGACGTAACAAAATTTTGACTGTCGATGGAATTTCACGAAATTTGATATGTATGTTCTATATGCACTCTAGAACAAAGTTAAACTGTACGCTTTTTATTTGGGGATGAGAACCACCCCTTTTTCAAGGGTGATTGATAAAAAAAAAAAATTAACCACAGGATCCAATAGAGAATCAAATTCTAAGCAAAAAAGTCAGTACGCAACTGTTTTGAAAAATGCGTTGTTTTCGAGTTATTCCAAATCAACATTTTCGATTTTTACCCCCAAAAAACAGGATTTTAGCGTAATTTTTTGCGAATAACTAAAAAACGTTTGAGTTTATAGTAAAAATGAATAGGACCAAAATTATTCTATACGAAATAACAAACAAAATGCGTTTTGGTCGGGTTTTAATCCACAACTTGTTTTCAAGATATGGCCGTGAGAAGTTGTAACTTGCAAATTTTTTGCCTGTACTAACAAATTTAACCCTTCCTACTAACCGAGAAAAATACTTTTGACTATAAAATGTCCAGTGCAATGAAAAATACATTATTGTTAATTTTAATAAAATGTTAAGCTAAACTTTTTATTATTAATTTTAACTAAATGTTAAGCAAAAAACCTGAATATTGTAACCCCTCTTTCCTTTTTATTGTATATACAATTTTTTTTGTATTTTATTTATTTATTTTTTTTATTATCTTTTTTTTTGAAAGAGAAGCCACAAGTTATTTAAAACTAGGCAGGAGCCTAGAGAAGCCAAAATGTGCGGGGTCCAGTATGACGGGACTTGCAATGAAACTCGGCTGTAATATAACAATAACAGCTTTTATTGTACCCCATCATTCGCTACATGTAAATGAAAAATTATCACATAAGTTTGTCACCTAATATTAGGAATAACACACAAATACATAATAAATAAATAAGCCCCATGTTTTTAATAGTGTGAAAAGACAAGGTCTGTATATCTGTGATGATTATATATATATATATATATATATATGTATATCAGATACATTCAGTGATTATATAATTCCCCCCCTTTATGTGACTAGAGCTTAACATAGACAGAAACATAAAGACACGTACAGAAACATAAAGACACATACACCCATAATTATACACAAATATTATAAACACGAATACCCCTGGAATACACATGCTCAACAGGCAGTGTTTCTACCAAGCCCTAAAACCGGCAGTCATAACTGTTCACCCTTCAGTCACCGTCATTCATCAATTTCCATTAAGTTGAATAAATACGAAAAACCCCTGAAAGGATGATAATCACTCATAAACCATAAGAAAGACCGGACTGCCCCTATGTATAAATAGCCACCGATAATTACCCCCATCATGAGCATATGAAATCTTTAAGTTTCTTCAACAGCATAAAATAAAAATAAAAAACTGCATCACCTGATTTTAAGCAATTGCTATGCGGTTCTAAAAATGTTAATTTGTTTTACCAATTCAGATGGATTCATGTACCAGTATATGCTTTACAAGTAGAAAAATTAATCAGTATATAGACCTTTATAAAGTAAAAAAAATTAATTAGTATATGCCCAGAAAATATGAAAGTTCTTTTCTGTTAAAGCCGAATGGCTGTATATAAATGAATTTATAATAAGGACTGTTGTGTCCTAGCAGATGTGGGAGCGCGCCAGCTTGTGCTTAACCTTATGTGACAGGAATCAAACCTGCCTTCAACTGTATGAACATGTGCCTGGCAAAAACTATGTCCCCTTTTATTCCCCTGAAAACAGCCAAAAAAGAAAACAAAAACTCCCCAGCCCTTACATGTTAAACCCAAAATGAACTTAATATCAACCCCATTCTGAACCAGCCGGAACAGAATCCCTAACATGTGATATAAATTTTGTAGTAAGTATGGTGATGACTATTGGCAATATGTGAAAATGTTTAAGTGTAAAAAAATTTCTAGCACGCTCCCCCAGTGCAACACACAATTACAAACATTGTACTTAGTGTTATGAAGTGAAATTATTAAAGTGTTCATTAACATTAACACATAATGTTCAGAATGAATGTTCAACTGACACACCCTACAGCAGACTGTCTGGCCACGTGGGCACGTGGTTTCAAAAGAAATTTACACTGTTAATCAGGAGCACAGTAGGCCCGGTCACCCAAAAAAAATAAAGGAGTGCATATCACCTTAATTATGCTGAGCAAGCGTTACATCTTGAGTTAGTCACCCGACTCCTTTTCCGAACAGGTGCGTTTCTGATGGTTCATGGCTGATGAGGATGGAGTTCAATCAGCAAGGCCAGCATCTCCGGCTTAAGCGAGAACCCTGTTAATTCATAAAAATTAGAAAAGATGTTCATAAAAAATGTACACCCAAGTTCACAGGTAAATAACCTCAGAACGGGCCTTCAACCAACTCAAGATAAATGCACCAAGTTTCGGTAATAAATTCTTTGCAAATTGCTTAAAGAGTAAAAAAAATCTGCCATGGAATGATTAATTCAAAAATAAAAAGATTTTATTAAAAGGCGTAGAGTAAAGTCATTGGCGCGAGCTCTTACATGCTCCGACAGAATGCCACAGGTTAGATTACCACATGGCGGCATCATTATTGCAATTTGCCAAAAAAAAAAGATTAACTTCAAGGCACTCACAGTATTAATAATGTTTCAATATTAATAATGTTTCCTCTACGGGTGTTCTCACAAGTTATTTTTTTTTACTGCAAAGTTAATTAAAGAGAGTCACACAAGCAATCTGATGCATGTATGTGCACAATTCCATTCCATAACTACGCGCTGACTTTAGCTTAGAATTTATATAACATTCTATAAATTTACAATGACAATGACAATTACAGTGACTCTTACAATATTATAATAATAATAAAAGAACATGGGCTATATACTGAACGTTAAGTAATCTTTTTAATATAGAAACTGTCGGATCGCACCACATGCATTCGTCTTTCTCATACGGCGGCATACATTTCGTTAATTAAATGTAATCGCCTATTATTATTTCTGACACACACAATAAGAGCTATGATCCTTACCGGGAAGTCTCGTAAATTTAGCCAGCCATCAGGTTGGAAGAAAACTGCGTAGTAATATCTGCTCGGATCAGGTAGTCGGTGCCTTCTTGCTTGCCGGGCGATGACTGGTATAAACGGCCACAGTTTAACAAAGCCAAACCTCCCTACGAGGTGCGCGCGCAGCTTTAACGGAGCCGGACAAGGGTCGCTTCAACTGACCCTCGTTGGCGTTATTTTACAATTAAATTCTCTAAAACTTTCGACAGCCGGATTTACACCGGCACAATATAAACTTAATAGTGAGTAAGTTAAAAATGTAAATTCGTGTTTATTAAAAATAGTTTTAGTAACTTTATTTGGACTTTTGGACAAACGAAGTTTAGTAAACATTTATTCAACAGCCATCTATTATAAACAGGAATAAAAGTAAAATCTGAGAATATATACCTAACAAAGTGGTAAGTGGTAACGATTGGTATTTGTTGTTTTTTAGACAAAATTATTCTCCTCTTACTATGGTCTGAATCAGTAAGTTTTAAGATGAAAACTATTATTTCCATTCCCTATACAAGACCTTGATTAGACCAGTCCTGATGTATGGCTCGGAATGCTGGGTGTTAAAAAAACTAGATGAGCAGAGACTATCCGTTTTTGAGAGGAGGGTACTGAGGAGAATCTATGGCCCTGTGAGGGAAAACAACATTTGGAGGCGACTGCATAATCGAGAGTTGTACGAAAGGTTTAAAGATCTTCCGATCGTGCAACTCATACAAATTAACAGATTGCGTTGGGCTGGTCATGTGCAGAGAATGGCGGAGGATAGAATCCCAAAAAGAGTGATGAATTATTTGCCGATGGGAAGGAGAAGGAGGGAAGACCGCGTACAAGATGGCTGGACCAGGTTGGTAAGGAGGCAGTGAGGCTGGGTGCAGCAAACTGGTGGACATTGGCCGGGAGTAGAGACCAGTGGGGAAGATTTCTTTTGGAGGCCAGGGCCCGGACTGGGCTGTAGCGCCGAGGATGTATGTATGTATGTATGAACTATTATTTCCATATTTTTAAGGACGTGGGACATAATTTCACACTTTGAAATTATATTTTTGGCACGAAAAACTATAATAGTTTATGTAATATCGAAAACAAACTTATACTGCGTCCCATGTATACACAAGCGGCACCATAATATTATGTCAATCTCGGAACAAAGATGGCGAGTGCGAATACTCCCTTTTATAGATCCTTACTTCCATATTCCTTAAGGAAATGGAAGTTCTTGGATTTCGTTGTCCATGACGTGTCCGTTACTTAACTAAATATCACTATAATATTGATGACTCGGAACACTAAGTTTTTTATAAGTAAAAACGTAAAGTTTTACCTTACAGCCTAAACCGGCTTTCACCTATAGAAGGCTTCATCAGAGGCTGTCGTAACGTAACGACATCCTAAACGAACAGACACAATTCAAATCGCACGCATTATTCGAACACATCTCACCACACACACACAGCTTCGATCTTTCGAAACACTATCTCGTCGTCAACAACAAGACGAACAACGCTACTTACGACAGCCTCTGATGAAGCCTTCTATAGGTGAAAGCCGGTTTAGGCTGTAAGGTAAAACTTTACGTTTTTACTTATAAAAAACTTAGTGTTCCGAGTCGTCAATATTATAGTGATATTTAGAAATGGAAGTATGGTGATGGCAAAAAAATCGTGTTCGAGATTATTGCAGATTCTGATTGTACTACACTCAAAACATGAACAAAGTCGTTTTTCGAAAAGTGTCTGTGTGTCTGTCTGTCTGTCTATCTGTAGATTTTTTTCTATGGCAAACGATAACAGCCGCAAATTCAAACAGAATCAAATAATTTTTTGCATACAGCCCTGATTTGTAGAGTACTCACGACCTATTGTTTTTGGTGAAGATCGGTTGAGGGAAAGGGGTAGTTTACCTGCAACGGTTTTTTTTTATCAAGAGTAATTACTTCCATATTCCTTAAGGAATGGAAGTATGGTGATGGCAAAAAAAATCGTGTTCGAGATTATTGCAGATTCTGATTCTACTACACTCAAAACATGAAAAAAAGTCGTTTTCCGAAAAGTGTCTGTGTGTGTGTCTGTGTGTCTGTAGATTTTTTTCTATGGCAAACGATAACTGCCGCAAATTCAAACAGAATCAAATAATTTTTTGCATACAGCCCTGATTTGCATAGTACTCGCGACCTATTGTTTTTGGTGAAGATCGGTTGAGGGAAAGGGGTAGTTTACCGGCAACGTTTTTTTAACAAGGGTATTTTTTTTTATGTCAAACGATAACTGCCGCAAATTCAAACAGAATCAAATAACTTTTTGCATACAGCCCTGATTTGTAGAGTACTCACGACCTATTGTTTTTGGTGAAGATCGGTTGAGGGAAAGGGGTAGTTTACCGGCAACGGTTTTTTTTATCAAGGGAAATTTTGTTTTTTTGCCAAACGATAACAGCCGCAAATTCAAACAGAATCAAATAATGTTTAGCATATAGCCCTGAATTGTAGAGCTCTCAAGACCTATTGTTTTTGGTGACGATCGGTTAAGGGAAAGGGGTAGTTTACCTGTAACGTTTTATGTTTTAACAAGGGTATTTCCTATGGCAAACGATAACAGCCGCAAATTCAAACAGAATCAAAAGATTATTTGCATACAGCCCTAAATTGTAGAGTTCTCGAGACCTATTGTTTTTGCTTAAGATCGGTTAAGGGAAAGGGGTAGTTTACCTACAACGTTTTTTTAACAAGGTTATTTTCTATGGCAAACGATAACAGCCGCAAATTCAAACATAATCAAATAATTTTCTGCATACAGCCCTGGTTTGTAGAGTACTCAAGACGTACTGTTTTTGGTTAAGATCGGTTAAGGGAAAGGGGTAGTTTACCTACAACGTTTTTTTAACAAGGTTATTTTCTATGGCAAACGATAACAGCCGCAAATTCAAACATAATCAAATAATTTTCTGCATACAGCCCTGGTTTGTAGAGTACTCAAGACCTATTGTTTTTGGTGAAGATCGGTTGAGGGGAAGGGGTAGTTTACCTGCAACGTTTGTTATAAAACGTATTTTCTATGGCAAACGATAACTGCTGCAAATTCAAACAGAATCAAATAATTTTTTGCATACATAAGTGAATTGTAGAGGACTCAAGTCCGTTAGATTTTGGTGAAGATCGGTTAATGGGAAGGGGTAGTTTACCTGCAACATTTTACGTTTTAACAAGAGTAAAGTACTTGAAAATTCATTTAAACTTTTTCAAACAATGGTAATTGTTAAAAATAAAATAATTTTGTTGCCAGGCAATAAAATTATACTTCGTATTGTTTAAATTAGCAGCCATCCTTACTATTTCTTTTATGAATTTGCTAACTGCTATAATTTTTTATTGTTTGACTAAGCTTTTCGTCATTACTGACATCTTCAGGTCTTAAACAGGTTGTTTAAGACCTGTTTAAAACAGGTTGTTTAAGACCTGAAGATGTCAGTAATGACGAAAAGCTTAGTCAAACAATAAAAAATTATAGCAGTTAGCAAATTCATAAAAGAAATAATAAAATTATAATTTTTTCATTTTAATGTAAATTATGTATATATTACAAAATATATCGTGCTTGGCAGGCAAGCATATTTCAGATTATAAGTCTTAGAATATGGAAGTCATGTATGGTTCTCCATACCGATATTTTTTTTTTGGCAAACGATAACAGTCGCAAATTCAAACAGAATTAAAAAATGTTTCGCATACAGCCCTAAATTATGGAGTTCTCAAGACCTATTGATTTTGGTGAAGATCGGTTAAGGGAAAGGAGTAGTTTACCTGCAACGTTTTATGTTTTAACAAGGGTATTTCCTATGGCAAACGATAACAGCCGCAAATTCAAACAGAATCAAACGATTATTTGCATACAGCCCTAAATTGTAGAGTTCTCAAGACCTATTGTTTTTGGTGAAGATCGGTTAAGAAAATGAAAAAAAGTAAAGTAAAGCGACGAATTTTTTTAACTTTTTACCTGTCTGGAGTCCATTGTATGTAGTCGACAAAAACTTAAGGAATATGCAGTAAATATACAAATGTTTGAAATTCCCGATTTCCAACAATGCCTAAATCACGTTTCTATGACAACTAGATATATTTTTATTAATTTTACTTCCATATTCCTTAAGGAATGGAAGTATGGTGATGGCAAAAAAAATCGTGTTCGAGATTATTGCAGATTCTGATTCTACTACACTCAAAACATGAAAAAAAGTCGTTTTCCGAAAAGTGTCTGTGTGTGTGTCTGTCTGTCTATGTGTCTGTCTGTAGATTTTTTTTCTATGGCAAACGATAACTGCCGCAAATTCAAACAGAATCAAATAATTTTTTGCATACAGCCCTGATTTGTAGAGTACTCAAGACCTATTGTTTTTGGTGAAGATCGGTTGAGGGAAAGGGGTAGTTTACCTGCAACGGTTTTTTTTTATCAATGGAAATTTTTTTTTTTTGGCAAACGATAACAGCCGCAAATTCAAACAGAATCAAATAATGTTTAGCATACAGCCCTGAATTGTAGAGCTCTCAAGACCTATTGTTTTTGGTGACGATCGGTTAAGGGAAAGGGGTAGTTTACCTGTAACGTTTTATGTTTTAACAAGGGTATTTCCTATGGCAAACGATAACAGCCGCAAATTCAAACAGAATCAAAAGATTATTTGCATACAGCCCTAAATTGTAGAGTTCTCGAGACCTATTGTTTTTGCTTAAGATCGGTTAAGGGAAAGGGGTAGTTTACCTACAACGTTTTTTTAACAAGGTTATTTTCTATGGCAAACGATAACAGCCGCAAATTCAAACATAATCAAATAATTTTCTGCATACAGCCCTGGTTTGTAGAGTACTCAAGACGTACTGTTTTTGGTTAAGATCGGTTAAGGGAAAGGGGTAGTTTACCTACAACGTTTTTTTAACAAGGTTATTTTCTATGGCAAACGATAGCCGCAAATTCAAACATAATCAAATACTTTTCTGCATACAGCCCTGGTTTGTAGAGTACTCAAGACCTATTGTTTTTGGTGAAGATCGGTTGAGGGGAAGGGGTAGTTTACCTGCAACGTTTGTTATAAAACGTATTTTCTATGGCAAACGATAACTGCTGCAAATTCAAACAGAATCAAATAATTTTTTGCATACATAAGTGAATTGTAGAGGACTCAAGTCCATTAGATTTTGGTGAAGATCGGTTAATGGGAAGGGGTAGTTTACCTGCAACATTTTACGTTTTAACAAGAGTAAAGTACTTGAAAATTCATTTAAACTTTTTCAAACAATGGTAATTGTTAAAAATAAAATAATTTTGTTGCCAGGCAATAAAATTATACTTCGTATTGTTTAAATTAGCAGCCATCCTTACTATTTCTTTTATGAATTTGCTAACTGCTATAATTTTTTATTGTTTGACTAAGCTTTTCGTCATTACTGACATCTTCAGGTCTTAAACAGGTTGTTTAAGACCTGTTTAAAACAGGTTGTTTAAGACCTGAAGATGTCAGTAATGACGAAAAGCTTAGTCAAACAATAAAAAATTATAGCAGTTAGCAAATTCATAAAAGAAATAATAAAATTATAATTTTTTCATTTTAATGTAAATTATGTATATATTACAAAATATATCGTGCTTGGCAGGCAAGCATATTTCAGATTATAAGTCTTAGAATATGGAAGTCATGTATGGTTCTCCATACCGATATTTTTTTTTTGGCAAACGATAACAGTCGCAAATTCAAACAGAATTAAAAAATGTTTCGCATACAGCCCTAAATTATGGAGTTCTCAAGACCTATTGATTTTGGTGAAGATCGGTTAAGGGAAAGGAGTAGTTTACCTGCAACGTTTTATGTTTTAACAAGAGTATTTCCTGTGGCAAACGATAACAGCCGCAAATTCAAACAGAATCAAACGATTATTTGCATACAGCCCTAAATTGTAGAGTTCTCAAGACCTATTGTTTTTGGTGAAGATCGGTTAAGAAAATGAAAAAAAGTAAAGTAAAGCGACGAATTTTTTTAACTTTTTACCTGTCTGGAGTCCATTGTATGTAGTCGACAAAAACTTAAGGAATATGCAGTAAATATACAAATGTTTGAAATTCCCGATTTCCAACAATGCCTAAATCACGTTTCTATGACAACTAGATATATTTTTTATTAATTTTACTTCCATATTCCTTAAGGAATGGAAGTATGGTGATGGCAAAAAAAATTTCGTTTTCCGAAAAGTGTCTGTGTGTGTGTCTGTCTGTCTATGTGTCTGTCTGTAGATTTTTTTTTCTATGGCAAACGATAACTGCCGCAAATTCAAACAGAATCAAATAATTTTTTGCATACAGCCCTGATTTGTAGAGTACTCAAGACCTATTGTTTTTGGTGAAGATCGGTTGAGGGAAAGGGGTTTACCTGCAACGGTTTTTTTTTATCAATGGAAATTTTTTTTTTTTGGCAAACGATAACAGCCGCAAATTCAAACAGAATCAAATAATGTTTCGCATACAGCCCTGAATTGTAGAGTTCTCAAGACCTATTGTTTTTGGTGAAGATCGGTTAAGGGAAAGGGGTAGTTTACCTGTAACGTTTTATGTTTTAACAAGGGTATTTCCTATGGCAAACGATAACAGCCGCAAATTCAAACAGAATCAAACGATTATTTGCATACAGCCCTAAATTGTAGAGTTCTCAAGACCTATTGTTTTTGGTGAAGATCGGTTGAGGGAAAGGGGTAGTTTACCTGCAACGTTTTTTTAACAAGGGTATTTTGTATGGCAAACGATAACAGCCGTAAATTCAAACAGAATCAAATAATGTTTTGCATACAGCCCTGATTTGTAGAGTACTCAAGACCTATTGTTTTTGGTGAAGATCGGTTGAGGGGAAGGGGTAGTTTACCTGCAACGTTTTTTTATCAAGCGTATTTTCTATGGCAAACGATAACAGCCGCAAATTGAAACAGAATCAAATAATTTTTTGCATACGTCCCTGAATTGTAGAGGTCTCAATGACTTTCGATTTTGGTGAAGATCGGTTAAGGGGAAGGGGTAGTTTACCTGCAACCTTTTACGTTTTAACAAGAGTAAAGTACTTGAAAATTTATTTAAACTTTTTGAAACAATGGTAATTGTTAAAAATAAAATAATTTTGTTGCCAGGCAATAAAATTATAATTTTTTCATTTTAATGTAATATAATATTTTTCATTTAATACAGCAATAAAAAGGCAGGTAAGACACAGCCTGGCTGTTTGGCTGAAAATGATTTGAAATATAAATCTTAGAATATGGAAGTCATGTATGGTTCTCCATACCGATATTTTTTTAACATATGTTTTGCCAGAATTTGACTTCCTTACGTGTAGTATATTACTAAGTCCTTGTTTTGTACCGGTTTGTTGTTCAAACTAATTTGAATTAGTTTTTTTATTACATTTTACTAACATCTTTTTGTATATATGTATAACATTTTTTTGTAAGTTGGCCACACTGAGTTCATTGGTAATTGGTAGATTAGGTAGTACTGCTTTGTGAAGGGAGAGGGTAGGACAAAAGTGGCGCGATTTAACATGTACATTAAAACAAACATACTATGAGATGTATAGTAAAGTAGTGGGGCCACAAAACGGAGAAGATCCATATACAATTCCAGAATGAATATACTGTTCCCATTAAATGAAATATGCATGACTTGAAACAGACCGAACAGACCCACTACCTTCAAACCGGACAGTGTGAATTTGTCATCTGGGAAGGTTGTAATTTTTCGTTTGCATAATTAATTAACGTTGCAAAATTGCCAATACGTATATAAATAAGGATCTAATATAAATTGATCTATTTACGCTCGACAGTAAATAAAAATAAATATCGTCTGTATAGTTCAGTCACACTATCTAAGAGGCCGTGGAAGACTGTCGATCGTTTATATCAGTTATCGGTAATGTCACTGAATTTTTGAACAGGTGTTATTTTCCTAGTAAATGGTTGCTTTAATACAATACGTTGAACATTAGTGATAACAGATTATTTGTGGTTTTGTAAATGTATTATGTAGTAATTTAGTACGGGTTAATTTCTAAAATATCTTGTCGTTTTATTATACCAATGTACCCATGTCAGTACTCTTGGACATCATACTGTTCGTATTGACGTTTTCGTATTCATTTTAGTGAGATTTTGTTACTACAATATGTTCGCATAATTTAGGAAAAGAATGTATTTCGTGCAGGCATGAAATTACAATATATAAATTAATGTACATAGAAGTTAGGTTATTATTTACCATATTTCGTTTTCTGCCCTAGACAGTTTTTCCCAATTAGTATTTTACTGTAGTCTACAATGGGCTCAGAACAGAGTAGTCAACCAAATCAGTCATCACAAACAAGATCGAGAATGGGACAGCTGAGACGTGGTAAATCTGTGCCAGAACAGAAACGTTCGGACCAAGAGAATCTGGACGGTTCTCGACCTGGAAGCATTTCACCGGGTCCAAGCATTTGTTCCGATTCGGATTTACCGTACATTTCTTATACAGTAAACAGGCCAATTGGTGGTAAGTCGGCTCATCAGCAATTAATTATTTTACAGACTTTCTGCTTTGTTAACGTGTGCCTTTGTTTGGTTATTTTTTGTAAATATAATTAAATCACTACCGACTCAGTACATATAGTTTTTTATGGGTAAAAACGTAAAAGTTTTACCTTATAGCCTGAACCAGTTTTCGCTTATTATAAGCTTTGTCGCATAGTAACTGTTCGTTTGAGTCATTGTATATATTATATAAGTCATTATAGTAACTGTTCGCATTGTCTTGTTACTAACCCACATAAACAAAATACACAAAAACCTGTACGAGTACAGCAATAGCATAAACTTCCATCACAAATTTTGAACACGAACACAAATTCAGTATAGGCCTATACAGAAAACCCACTACAACTGACACACTAATACACAACTCCTCCAATCACCCAATACAACACAAACTAGCTGCCTTCAGAACTATGATACATAGACTTAACAACATCCCACTAGATGAAAAAGACTACAAAGACGAACTAAACACGATAAAGTATCTAGGAGTATCCAACAGAACAATAGTCAATAAACTCCTACACAAAACAAACAACAGACAAAAATAGGAAACAACAAATTCATAATACTAACATACATCAATAACCACACTGAAAAAGTAGCCCACAAATTCAAAAAAGCAGGATACAAAATCGTATACAAAACAAACAGAACACACACACACACACACACACACACACACACACACACACACACACACACACACACACACACACACACACACACACACACACACACACACACACACACACACACACACACACACAGAGAACAAAACAAATTTGATCTACCTGGTGTTTACAAACTAAATTGCTCAGATTGCAACAAATTCTACATAGGCCAGACAGGACGTAGCTTCAAACAGATACATTGAACACACAAACCCACTACACTCCACTATCAAATCCACCTTTGCAAACCACCTCATTGAAGCGAACCACACATACACAAACATTGACAGCAACATGGATATTCTACACGTACACACAAAAGGGTGAAAACTAGAAACTCTTGAACAACTAGAAATATACAAACACATAAAAACGAAGACACAATTCAAGTCACATATATTATTCGAACATATCACACCCACACACACAACATTGTTCCATCAAGATCAAGATGGACAGCGCTCCCAGTGGCAGCCTCTGACGAAGGTTATAATAAGTGAAAACTGGTACAGGCTATAAGGTAAAATTTTACATTTTTACCAATAAAAAACTTTGTGTTCCAAGTCGGTAGTGTTATACTTGTAATTATCAAATTTTGTATAAAATGAGAATCATGTAAGTGCATCAGTTTGTATGGCAACATCAGAATGCCATAGATCTTTTTAAGTAAAGCCACGTTTACACCAACTGTTGTGAACAAATGTTTGCAATTTTTGTGTTGTAAAGTTATATGTTGACAACCAATGTTGAAAACCACAGTACTAGTTTGTCTTTGTTTTTGTCTGTAACATTTACCCGCATGGACTCAAACCTGACCTGGAGTCTTGCTCCAGTTTCACTTCAAGATGTCAAGTGTGGAGGATGTTGTGCTCGCTGCAGCAGCTTGTGTGATTTTGGCGAAACAACAGACACCAAGAAGATACTGGGTCAGACCGCGTCATTAAAAGCGATAGCTAAGTATAGTGGAAGTGAGCTTTTGATTGATTTAAATATAAATGACATTGATCCTTAGTCAGGTGAATTGAAATCTGATGGTATTTTTTTTTTTAATGTTTTCAACACCATAGAGGTGCTGCAACACAAGTTTACAACAAATGTTTACAACTTCCTTTGATCTTTACCGACTTCAATTGGAAAACAAAATTTAGGTTTTAAACACGGAAAATCTGTTGACAACACGAGATGTATAAACAAATTACTACCGTTTTTTGAAATGTTGTCATCATTTGTTCACAGCATGTGTTTTCAACTGTGGTGTAAACGCAGCTTAAAGCGTCGTTCACTAAGCAGTGGCCAAAAGAGATCTTTTCTATTACTGTATCATCTACAGTTTCTTTAACTTTGAAGGGATGTAGTGTTGTGATGATTTTGTTATTTATGGCTAGCAGGTAAAATAACCAGGTTATAGGTTGTTTTTGCAATAATTAGTGGTTGATTTCTAAAATTATAGGTGCCAGAATGCTTCAATTCAAAAGTTGTACAGACACAAATATACTTATATTTTATATTAGTTTCAGATCTTGTCCGCTAAGAAGTATGTTTTCAGTAGATTTTTTCAGTGCCTCATACAATTTTTCAGGGTCTATGGGATTATTGTTTTTCCTACCTTCCTTTTTTTGAAGTGGAACTCCGAAAAAAGTTAAGTTTTGTACTGCTTTCAGGCCCATAGAATAATGAGGGCCTGATACTGATTTTCTGCTTTCAAATAAAGAAGCTGTAATGTTCAGTTTTTTGCTGGCAAAACCCAGACCAACATTGCGATTCTGCAAAAAAAATGAACAATAATAGTTAAGATAAAGATTAGTGCTGGTGTTTGATTTTGACAAATGTTTAGTTTTGTATTAGGGCTGATGAGGTGCACAATTTAAAAAGTACCGGTAGTAGTAAATTTTTTAATAATTAGGTTTTTCTTTTCATATATTTTTTTTCGGTTTTACAAAATTTATTTTTGCATCCAAGAAGTTCTGGAACGCCGTTCTGGCACGTTCCCCCTGAAATCAAGCCCTGGAAATAATCATAAACAACCTCAATGGGCCTGTTACGGAACCTACCAATTACCAGTGGTTGTGGGCCTGTCACCAATTTGTCTGTCACAGTGTACAATGCCACCATGTAGTAGATATCAGAATTATGCCACACATATTATTATCAGAATTGTGAACTCTTTACTGATTTCCATGAAATTATAGCTTACGAGGTGAAGAAAATTAACAAAGTTTTGGGCTGTTCAAATGTAACTGTAAAAAGCATGGCCACTGGAAAACACTCACACTTCAAATAATTGTTCTGTTTTGTTTGATATTTCTTTTGTATTCATACACAGGTCCTGATGATGACAATAAACGTTGTTGAAAAACGTTGACACAATTAAGTTAAAATTTGTGTTATTTTTGACCGATCCTCACTAACCCTTCACTGAAAAATTCATTGATTGATAGTCACTACAAATTTAAGGATGTTCTATTCTGTTTATTACTATAATGTTATTAATACATGGTGGATACTGTACACAATTATAGTTGAATGTTGAAACTCTAGATTCACCAAAACTCCCAGTAAAGCATCCAGGACACCTGAATCGAGGCAAGTCTTTGGGCTCCGCAAGTGGTTTGCTTTCATCACCTGGAAGAAAAGTTGGACTTAGAAGGCAGTCAACAACGCAGAAATCAAACACTAGTTCAACACAACATAATATAGTTGTAGTGAAGCCTGCACTTCCTCAAGAGTCTACGGACACCGATGTCGATATTCTTAGACTGCAGGTACATTTGGGCACTTTTAATCCACCTTATTTTATATAATGGATTAAATGTGTTTCTTCTTGGAATAAAATTGTGTGACAGTACGGGAAATCCTGATGTCGGATTTATGGTATGAGTGGTATCAAATTATTGTATTTCATTATTTTACACACACATACATGGATAGGACTATTTCCCTTTGTAAAAAGACAACGACGCAGATTTCAGCAAAGCAGAACGATTCCAAGGTCAGGAGCAGACGTGTGAAACCGAACGCATACAATGGCGGCATAAGTGAAGACAGACTCTCAATATCAGTTTTCATTGGTCCATAAGGCTGGACGTTATCAAAAATGTAAAAATGACATAACAACAATGACGTGACAACAGGGCGTGAGCCGTATGAAACAAAAGACAATGACGGCAATGCACTCACACATATGCAAGAAATGTGCTTTGCATCGCCCCAGTCAGCATCAGACCACCAAGGCGTCAACACGCTGTGAAAATCGCCGGCAGCTTTTGCCAGCGAAAGTGTTTCTTTGTCAAATTATCAATGTATTAAAATGCAATAGTAACAATTAGACAGTAATCATTACATAACTATTCAAAATGTAAGCTAAAGTCAGTGTAACCAAGAAAACACATGGGACGTTCGGCCGAACACCTGCCTGACCATGGTCGACATCTGAGGACAACTTAGATTCTACATCGCACATCCAGGAAAGTCAAATTATATATACAAACCTTTCTTTATCTAAATTGAGCTCAAAAAACCAAAATTCAAATGTATGAGTAAATCGCTATTAGCGAAATGAGAGAGAGAGAGAGAGAGAGAGAGAGAGAGAGAGAGAGAGAGAGAGAGAGAGAGAGAGAGAGAGAGAGTGTGTGTGTGTGTGTGTGTGTGTGTGTGTGTCAGACCGTACCGGTACACGTAAGTAATGTTTTCATGAGACGTTGGTTTGTGTTATTTTAGATATAAGAATTTATCAATTTGAAGATAATAATTGCAGTTCCTTCAAAGTTACATTTATTATTAATTCCATAATGAAGTTAACATCTGAATAATGGTAAATAACGTAGTAGTAATATAGCGGAACATGTGGCCGCCATTTTGTTAATTTATGTACAAAATGATTCCATTTTGTTTTGTTGAATTTGGTGTCGATCTTAATTTTCAATGTCATTAAAAAGCAACTTTATATATCATACACTTTTTGAGTTAATTATTCCGAACAATCGTCCTGTCTCTGATGATCGCTTAATCGAATCCTTGGACCCTTACGTAAAATTTTCGAAGCATGAGGTTGGTACTACAAGATGGCCGCCGAATTAGTATGACATATACGATAAATATGGTATCGAAAGGTAAGATATCAACACAAATAAAAAAATTACAGAATAATAGAAAAGGAAAGTTAACAAATGGTCGCCCAGAACTAGGGACTTATTATTATTTGTATTGTGTTTTAAAAGATAACAATTGGTTAAAAAAGTTGTGTAATGTATATAATAATTATTTTTGTTTTGTAATAATTTTTGTAATAATGTTTGTTATAATAATAATTATATTTTGTAGATTGCGTTTTGTTCAAAGTATTTTTATACGAGGTCTGTTTAAAAAGAATAGGACCTTTTTTCAAATGAAGCAGGGGCGTTGACCTTGAGTTCAGGGATGCAGTGAACCCTAGCACGCAAGTGTTGACTGGCGCTGTCCCGCTACAACGTATCAGTCGCTGTCTGGCTGCATGTCAGTAAGTATGTATATCAAGTGCACATCGGATTTCATTTATTGTAAAATGACAGAAAAACTTGAGCAGTGGTACTGCATTAAATTTTGCCAACGACTTGGTGATACCCAAGCAGATACTATTCGAAAAATTCAGCAGTGTTTTGGGGATGATCCTATAAGTGTCACACATATTAAGGAGTGGTATAATCACTTCAAAGATGGCTGCACATCAGTGGACAGCGAACCACGTTCTGGCAGGCCCTCAGCAAGCCGTATGGATGAAATCATTGACCAAGTGCAAACTTTGGTCATAGAGAATCGTCAAATTACACACTACGAGGCCAAATAATTACCAAAGAATACTATTTAGAGGTTATGCGTCACCTCCGTGATACTGTGCGGCCCAAAAGGCGAGACCTGTGGACAGCGCAAACTTGGCATCTCCAGCACGACAATGCACCTGCCCATTCTTCTCATCTAATTCAGACTTTCGTGGAGAAACACAACACTCCTCAACTACGCCAGACTCCCTACTCTCCTGACATGGCTCCCTGTATTTTTGGTTATTTCGTAAGTTGAAAATGTCACTGAAGGGGACCCGATTTGAGTCAAGAGAAGACATCATACAAAATAATGACGCTGCAGCTGTACTCCATACCAAAAACGACTTCCAGACATGTTTCCAAAAGTGGCAGGACCGCTGGAAGAAGTGTGTGCAATCTAAAGTGAAGTACTTTGAAGGTGATAAATGTTTAAAACCTGCAGATAAATAAATGTATTTTTCCTGAGCAAAGGTCTGATACTTTTTTGAACACACCTCATATATTGCTCTGCCAGTATTTCTTCAAAATTTACTTCCCAGATTTATAATCAGTAACCCCTTTTGAGTAACATTATTTAAATTGGCAGTGTTTTACTCATGCCCAGCTTTTTTTATATTTCATCTAATTGTGGAATTGTGGGGGGGGAGGTTCTGAATGTAGTATTGCTATTTGGAGAATATCAATCTGCAAAGTTTGGGGCATTGGGATGTTGGGAAGTCGGTAAGTGTTGATTACAAACGTTGGGAAGTTGATTACAAGAGGTAACTCAGGCAATAGACTGAGGGTAAAAGTACTGCCCAACATCATTGTAATGAATGTCCATATACAAAAATTCCTCTATTTTACAAATTTTATTTGCAGTTCCATGAACCATGAACTAATCATGTAATTGATTTTACAGAATGAATTAATTTCTTTTCATTGAAGCTATATTTTTAGTGATGCTGTAAATATGCCCATTTTCAATTACGAAGGAAATTAAAACACTGATAATTTCTACTTGTTGCAACAAAAATATTGTGTCAAAAGTATGCAATTTACTGTTATCGAAACAGATACACATTTAAATTAAACTATCTGCCGGGCTGTTTGGCCGTGGTCCTAGGTTTTCATTAAAACCAAAAGTTTCAGCAGCATCACTGGCTGCCATCTTCAGTGGATGTATCGATTCAACCTAACGTGGGGTGTTGTACATTAGGCCCACAATACTGTGGTAAAGATGTCCCGTGATGCTACCTGTACTCATAAATTCATTATAGCATCGTGGATGAATCGATACATCCACTGAAGACGGCAGCCAGTGGTGTTACTGAAACATTTGGTTTTAATGAAAACCTAGGACCATAGCCAAACAGCCCGGCAGATAGTTTAATTTCAACTGACACCAGCCGTAAAAGCCTTTGAACAAGGATACACATTTATTTTATGTGTGTTTCGAAAATAGTGAATGTGTTCTATCTGAACAGATACAGATAGTGTATCTGTTTGTACCCTGTAACTTATTGACATACTCTCTAACCAAGTAAATTGACTCTTCTTAATATTGACTCTAATAAGCAAGTGACTCTTCTTAAAGAATCAGCTAGTCGTTTTTCTTGTGAATTTACTGCTATTTGCATATCAGTCGACTTCAAAGAGTGCATGTTGCCTAATAAAATGAAATTCAGGTAAATCTTTATCACTGGGATTTCTTAGCATGTCAAGGCCATCCACATTCTGTTAAAATTGTATACTTCCCCATGCAGAATGGTAGGTGTGAAAGATTCCAGGTCTCTGCTAGCATGTTTTGAAAACTTAACCATTCTACAAATTCTCAGTATTACAAATATTGGTCTTTTTCAAAATGATTTTTGTAAGTTATGATTGAGATGTTAATTGTGTAGTATACAAATAATATGAAACACAAAAGTTGGTAAAAAAAAGATACTTTTTGGTTGTCTTGTATGTATTGTTGTTTGTGTTTGTGTTGCAGAGTATTCCCATGTTTTTGCCAATTATGCGAGGCACACTGAACTTGCCTGCCGCAAGGGACCCTGAAGTTCTAGAGAGGTTGGATCCAAATGCTCTGTACAGACTGGCTCATCGCTATCAGACACACCTCAACCAGTGCGCCACATTAGTTGCAGACGATCAGGCGTTATTAGCACAAAAGATCAGAGAAGTAAGTCATATAGTTGCATGCGATACAAATTTGTGTGTATGTTTATTTACCCAAGTTGTATCTCCTATCAGTGGTACATTTTTGACATAATTTTGCCCCCCCCCCCAATGCTGAGTTAAAAAATGTTTAACTTTTGCGCATAACTGATAATAGAAATAGCTTACTTAACCCTTTCATCCGTAGTCTTGTATATTTACATTTTGCTCAGACCTCTTTGTCTGATTGTTCTTCTTCTTCTTCTTCTCCTGTTCAAGGATTAGGTTATATAAACCTGTTCCGGCACCCATCTCATCTTCGGACGACCATTTGGCTCTTCTACCAATGGCTTTATAGTTCAGTGTTGCTTTTGGCAGTCGATCCTCTGTCGTACTTTGCAGATGATCCCACCATTGTCTTCTGTAAATTGCAATAATTTCATTTATGTCCTGTACTTAGAGTTCTGCTCTGATATCTTCATTCCTTATTCTATCTTGCAATGTATAGTTTAAAGTATTTCAAAGAAACTGCATTTCAGCACTCTAAATCTTGCCACTTTCCTTTTTTGTCACCTCACTCGCATAAACCAACGTGGGTATTGCGAATGTCTTATAAAATCTAATTCTTGTTGCTGTGTCTTGTTTTATTTCTAAGATTTCTATAAATCGTACCACAAATATTCCTAACTTTAGTTATCTTCTCTCTTATATCATATTCAGATTCATAGCTTATTGCATAGCCAAGGTATTTGAAACGGCTCCCTTGTTCTAAAGTGCCGTTGTTTATGACTATCTTAGTCCTCATGGGATATTTACCTTTAAAGGCCATAGTTTCGGTCATTCTTACTGAAATAGTCAGTGAATACTCTCTTGCCACTTCTTGTAATTGAAACATAGCTCTTTGCAAATCATCCTCATTGTCTGACTGTTAAAGAATGATTTTTAAGTTTTACAAAATGTGAACGTATTCCCAAATATTGGCTGAAAAGTTAAATACATTTAATTTCAGCATGTCTCAGGAGTGAGCAGGGTGTTTGGATTTTTTTATAATGTGCACTTTTCTCTAAGGATATTGTAACGTGTCAAAATTGGGTAATTTTATTTATTGCATTTATGGGGTATGTTAATTTATTTCGTTTCGGGGTTTCATAAAAATATGGTGCAAGTTTTAATTCCATTGTAACAGACCACGTGACTATAACAGTTTGTAACAAAGCAGCAACGTAATATTCCGTTGCAAAATCAGTTGAAGTATGTGGCCACCTCAAATTTCTCAGAACTTTGTTTGAATGTGACAGCGCCTGTACGCACGACACAGGTATACGCGCGGGTGGGATGCGAAGCTGATCAACCGACGCTGTCGAAAATGGCGCAGAAACGAACAATTGGTGAGATCTACAAACCGAGATGAAGGATGTGAAAATTAAGGACCACCTCCTTAGTGACGTCAAACAGAAGTGCCTAAATATCGTCGGCACACACTACCGAAACAACCACTATGTAGCATGTGCCTAGCCAATAAACCGCAACAAATCAACTATGAACGTCGACGAAATCCGTTGGCTGTGGACAGTAACTTCCGCCCGCCCCAAGACAGACGCGAGGCAGTCTACTAGAATCTACTACAGCCATCAGACGTAGTTCGTGCAACTCGGGTCCGGTCGGGTAGAACTTTTTAAATATGGATAACGCGGTGTAGTAACGCCTTAATACCGACCGGGACCCGAGGAATGGACGATGTTATAAACGGGTGCGGTGCAGTGACAATTCGAGAGCAGTTAATAACAGAACGAAAGCACGTGTTCCGTCGGCCTCTCGTACCTCAAATTAACATAAAATGAAATCGGGATCCGCAAAGAATAACTATTTTGCTATTTTTATAAAATATTTTAAAGTGGTTTGTAAATGGTGTGATAGAGTGCATGAGCAAAGCTGGGCTACCTTGTAAGTAAGAATTATGTTGTTAATGTAAGAGTCATGTAACCAACTCAATTTATGTTTTGTTCCTTTGTGTTTTGGATTAAGGATGTCCGTATTTAAGTAAGTAAAGTATTCATTTCTTAACAAAAATGTGTTAGACTAAGTTATTTCGTCATTACCACTTTCTCATTTCTGTGCTGCAAGATTCGTCTAAACGTTCCGTGGATCTTTCTGAATTATTAATTGGGTGTGGTCAGATAGCTAAATTGTCCCTTTTTATTTAAGGTGGAGTATAAAGGTTTTCGATATTTTAACCTATAAAAAATAATCGTGGCGACCTTGGTCTTCTGAGAGAAATTTAATACGGTAAGTAGTTGTGAATGCGTACAGGTAAGTTCTGGCAGTGTATTTTATGTATTAATAAATTTCGGCGTAGTTTTTAACATCACAAATGGCGACCCTGCCAGGATTTTCGTTTAATTTTATTTGTACGAGATAGACCTATTTTAATGCACAGAAAATAGGATGTGGTAATGACGAATTTGTAAAAATTGTATCGCACATAATTACGCACGTGCGAGTAGGGTAGGTTTGTTTTATTGTGATTTACAGTTGAAGTACAAGGTAAAAAATGGCAAATAATGAAGAAGTCAGCTTCACTGACAGTAATGTAGAAATAACCGAATCAAAAATAATGAAAGATGTCGAACATCAATCGACACCTATCCAAAGTAAAAAATCTGACGATACGTATGAAATGTTTAAAGTAATACAAGCGATGATAGAAAAACAGAGTGTAAAGTTTGATGAACAGAAAAACGAAATTCAAGAATTTAAAAGCAGTGTAAATGAGAAATTAGATACACAGAATAACAAATTGAATGAAATTAATACCGAAATTAAAAGTGAATTTAATTGTAAATTTGATGTACTTAAATTCGACATTGATGAGGTAAAAATGAAATACGAAAATAGTTGTAACGAATTGAAACAAGATATTGAGAGAATAGTAGAGTCAGTAGAAGAACGGATCAAAAGTAAAAGTAATAATGGTAATAAACAATTTACAAACGATGACAATAAGGTCGAAAATGAGAATATAATTAAAAATGTGGTAGTAGAGAGTAAGATAACAAATGTTAACAATGATATTGAAAATGGTAATGTGATTGAAAAGGTGGTATCAGAGAGTGAAACGTTGAAAATAGATAGTAAAATAGTGAGTGAGAGAGAGAGCGTTATATGTTGTAATGAGGTAGTAATTAGTGTTGATGAATTAGAAAAAGAATGGAAAGAAAGAGTAGCTGAATGTGTAGGGCAGAGGGTAAATTTTCCCCTTATTTGTGATGAACCAAGGTGTTCAAAAATGTTATTATTGGAGGGCAAGAGACCCTATTTAGTGGAAGATTTGAGTTGTTTTTCTTTTTTGTATAAGTTAGTACCCTCTGTGTGGAATGGTGTTGAAAGTATGATATGGTGTTTTGATGAGAGAGATTTAGGCGGAGAATTGGGTGTTGATAAAGAAATAGAATTATATAAGTTGCAGAGAAATTATAATGAGTTGAAAGAGATGTTAAAAGATTATTTTGATGATACAGTTTTAAATAATAATAACTTACCTTATGTTGTAATGAATGATAAAATAACTGACTGGACAATGAATATAATTACTGATGGAGACTTAACAAATGTACTTAACGTTGACTTGTTTTATGATTATTTTGGTAAAATGAATGAATTTGGTTTTTATAGTTATGACACACAAAGTGACCATTTGTTTGTCAGTAAAACTGAACAGTGTTATATAAAACCAAGATTAATCTATGACGATGGTGGGTAGGCTATAAAACGATAAAAGACAGTTATAAATATTTTGTTTTATGGTTTTGACCTGGCAGATTTGGACAATGAAGTGCGGAAAACCTGAACAGTTAATAACAAAAGTTTGTAAATAATTGTAGTGAATTTATTCATGTGTATTGTAGAAGGTCAGATAACAATGTATGTATGTAGGTAAGTGATAATAATAATAATAATAATATTTTGCAATTTAAATAAATAAACAGAATTAATTTTGAAAACAGTAATTAGAGAATTGTAATTGTTTTGATGGTAATCAATTTTGTATTGTTAATAATTAAATTAAGTAAAATGATTTGATATGTTTTAAATATTTTGATTGGTTATTTAAATGTTGTATAATTGAACTTTCTAATGAATTTAAATTATTTTTACGAGGTGAATTTGGTAATTAAATGATAAATTGGTTGATTTAAACTAACATTTGTGTTAAGTGTTTCAGAGATGAGGTGAAAGTATTGGTATGGTGAAGATGTTTTGTGTATGTCATTTTAAATGAACTGTAAGTATAAAAATTTTACAGTATGAATCAAGTATAATTAAAAGGTTTACAGATGTAATTCAGATGAAAAGATTTTAATTCAATAATGAGATGATTTGAAGTAATTGTGTTAAATAAAAATGATAATTACAAAATTTAATAATAACTGAAAGATGATATATAATAATTATTAATAATAAATTTGAAAATTTTTTGTGTGTGGATCAGGGGGTTGCTCAGAGGAGCCACGAATTTAAATTTTATAACATAAAAATTGGTAACTCTAATTTTGATCAAATAAAAATGCTTGTGTTCCGTTTAAATAACTAGATGCTCATACATTCAATATAAGGTGTTCATTCTATGTTTAAATGTAATATTTTATTGTAATAGGTTAGATATAAGAGTTGATAGAAAGTATGTGTTTTATATAATTTGTGTATTTTTTAAACTAAGCAAATAACTAAACCGACTGGGAGGCGGTTAACATAAATTATCAGAATCAGAAAAAGGGGAAACAAGGAGGATAGAAGTAAGGATTGATAAATATATATTTCGTGTAATTTGCTAAATTTTGAGATGTGTTTTCATTGTGTTAGGGATATCAGCTGATCAGCAATAAAATGTCACTGGTATATTGATTGTAAATGGTCCAGGTAATTAATGTTTAATGTAATGTTTCAATGTATTGCAGATGCTATTTAAAGTAATGAGAAAAGTAATTTGAGAAAGGGAGAAATAAAGTAACAATTTGTGAAAGCTAATAAAAGATAGTTTTTTGGGTGATTAGTATTTTGTGGGACATGTCGATCAGTCCAAGTTGAAGTTAAAGGGGTAGTAGAGAGAAAAATATGGTTTTGAAGTAATGTAATGTTGTTGTGAGATAATGTAGTAGAATTTGAGAAGTATTGATGTTGACATAGTAGTCATGGGAAATATATGTAGGGTTTGGAGTGATATATTGATGTTTATAATTGATGATGTTATTTTGTTGTAATTGAAGTAAGGTAATAAGATTGAGATTATTGGGGATGGTAATTTTGTAATAGGGGGTAGTGTAATGTGGGAGTCCGCAACACAATGGTTGGGACGGGATGGGACCAATTTAGGGGGAAGGGGTCGCCTCAGGTAGAATCCAGGGACCAGATAATGCGAAATGAGCTTTTTGGGAGGAAACACACGTATCCTAAGTACAAAGGGTTAGAGAGTTTTTTTTTATATATATAGAGAGAAGGTGGCGATTTGAGTTTCATGATAAGTTGGGGTTAGAGAGTGTTTTGAGAGATGTTTTTGATAGAGATGGGTGTCATGTGAGTTACAGTTGTTAGAGGTTAGAGTCAAAGGGAGAAAGATTATATATGTATACAGATCAAGTAATAAATTAAATGAGACATAATTAAATCACCCCAAGTGATGTAGAATGAGATTGTCAAATAAAGAAAGAGATGTATAACAAGAATAATAAAATATTTTTAATTGAAACCAGTGACAAAATTTTGATAGAATTTGGAAATGTAAAGTTAGAAAGTGTTTATTTTGAATAATTTAAATGTCAACTTGAGTGTTATTTATAATAATATTTTGTTCATTTTAAAGGTTTTATTTTATTATATTTTGTGTTTCAAGTTAGAATGTTACAGATGTTAACTGCATTTTCAGACATAACTGGTACATAACGTATGTAGGTCAAGGTTTTTGGACTTGACCTAGTTTTGATCAGCTGACAGTGAGGTCATATAAGTTAATAGTAAGGAAGTGAATTCAACTTTTGGTTTTTGATCAATTTAAACAAACTGTAAATAATTTCAATATGAAAAGAAAAATATTTTAAGAAAGTTAAATTTTTTGGAATTTAAGATTTTTTTGGAAATTTTTGGAAAAAAAAAATTTCTTGATTTTTGCGCCTGCCAGATAAGGGATATGTTTAAACTTTGATTATTTTATTGTTTGTGTACTAACCATGTTTATTTTATTGAATTATTTTATTGAATTGTATTGTTAGACTTTAGGTAGTCACAGGTTAGGTTAAGGAAGTTCTTAGTTGTAAGAAATGTTTAAATTGATTTATTTTAAATAACAGAAAAAACCAATGAAGAGAATAATTTAAAATATATACAAAATTTGTGATTCAATTTTACATGGAAACAACCAGTGGGTTGTAATTTTAGCGAAATTTTAAAGAAGTTTTCAATTTTAATTATGCAATGTGAGAGTGTGTGAGCCCAGTATCTGCTAAAGGCAGCCCAGCTTGCATATAAGGGGAAACATATCGGCTGAGGATCTGGCATAGTCTAAGCCAGGGTGTTGGATTTTTGGGGGTAGCATGTTAGAAGGTGAGGTGCGCTGTGGTACGTGTCTGTTCGATTTTTCGGTGTTGGGATCTCTTACGGGGAAGTCCAGTGATCTCGTTCAGATGGGTCCATAGTCGCCGAGCCGGGGGGGTCGTGTACCCATGAAGAGTAAGAACAAGGGGGTTGTTGGCACCAGTTCCTCACCGGTCCTCTTAGGGGTTTTATCAATGAGATTTCTTCTGTTTTGGACAGAAGAATTCTCATTGAGGGGGTATTGTAACGTGTCAAAATTGGGTAATTTTATTTATTGCATTTATGGGGTATGTTAATTTATTTCGTTTCGGGGTTTCATAAAAATATGGTGCAAGTTTTAATTCCATTGTAACAGACCACGTGACTATAACAGTTTGTAACAAAGCAGCAACGTAATATTCCGTTGCGAAATCAGTTGAAGTATGTGGCCACCTCAAATTTCTCAGAACTTTGTTTGAATGTGACAGCGCCTGTACGCACGACGCACAGGTATACGCGCGGGTGGGATGCGAAGCTGATCAACCGACGCTGTCGAAAATGGCGCAGAAACGAACAATTGGTGAGATCTACAAACCGAGATGAAGGATGTGAAAATTAAGGACCACCTCCTTAGTGACGTCAAACAGAAGTACCTAAATATCGTCGGCACACACTACCGAAACAACCACTATGTAGCATGTGCCTAGCCAATAAACCGCAACAAATCAACTATGAACGTCGACGAAATCCGTTGGCTGTGGACAGTAACTTCCGCCCGCCCCAAGACAGACGCGAGGCAGTCTACTAGAATCTACTACAGCCATCAGACGTAGTTCGTGCAACTCGGGTCCGGTCGGGTAGAACTTTTTAAATATGGATAACGCGGTGTAGTAACGCCTTAATACCGACCGGGACCCGAGGAATGGACGATGTTATAAACGGGTGCGGTGCAGTGACAATTCGAGAGCAGTTAATAACAGAACGAAAGCACGTGTTCCGTCGGCCTCTCGTACCTCAAATTAACATAAAATGAAATCGGGATCCGCAAAGAATAACTATTTTGCTATTTTTATAAAATATTTTAAAGTGGTTTGTAAATGGTGTGATAGAGTGCGTGAGCAAAGCTGGGCTACCTTGTAAGTAAGAATTATATTGTTAATGTAAGAGTCATGTAACCAACTCAATTTATGTTTTGTTCCTTTGTGTTTTGGATTAAGGATGTCCGTATTTAAGTAAGTAAAGTATTCATTTCTTAACAAAAATGTGTTAGACTAAGTTATTTCGTCATTACCACTTTCTCATTTCTGTGCTGCAAGATTCGTCTAAACGTTCCGTGGATCTTTCTGAATTATTAATTGGGTGTGGTCAGATAGCTAAATTGTCCCTTTTTATTTAAGGTGGAGTATAAAGGTTTTCGATATTTTAACCTATAAAAAATAATCGTGGCGACCTTGGTCTTCTGAGAGAAATTTAATATGGTAAGTAGTTGTGAATGCGTACAGGTAAGTTCTGGCAGTGTATTTTATGTATTAATAAATTTCGGCGTAGTTTTTAACATCACAATATGTTGAAAATGTTATAATGACTAGAACCACAGTTATACATTTAAAGGACTGCATTCTTTCCACAAAGTCAAGTCACTTAAGTAGAATCATCATCATCTTCAACCTCAAGGATTAGAGGCTCATCCTGAACCTGTTCTGGGACCTATTTCTCTCTCGGCCATCCTACATCTCTTCCCGAATGTTCACGTCACCTTCTTTTGTTGCTCTTTAGCTGTTCCAACAATGGGTCGACCCCCCAGTTCCGTCCATGTATCCACATTCTTCTTTCTGTCGAGAATGTTACAGCACAGAGTACTCCTCATAAACTATATCTCTATACAGTTTTAAAAAACCTTATCTTAAGGTTTCCTTGTTTGTCTTATTTTTATGGTATCTGTGAATTGTTCCACAGATATTTCGACAATTTTTCATCCAGATCAATTTCTGTCCCATATGTAACGTAACATCCCGAGTAATTGAAATGCTGGACTTGTTCCATAAGCTTTCCATCTATAACTATCTTAGTTCTTACTGGTTGCTTCCCTCATTGTTTTAGTCTTTTCCGCTGACATTTTAAAGCCATATTCATCTGCTATTTGATTTATTATGTACATTGATTTTTGTAGTTCATCCTCGCTGTCCTGAATTGTTACCATATCATCTGTGTGTAAAATAGAGTTTAAAAACATTCCTTTCAGAAAAATCCTTGGGTCAACACAAGAGTTTCATGTTTTAAACATGTGTGTGTGTGCGCGCGTGTATGTAGTTTCTATAAGATGTATAGGGTAACCTCTTCTGTCAAGGATTCGCCATAATGTCCTTTTAACATTGTCAAAGGCTTTTTCCAAATCTACAAAGGCCAAGTGTGTTTCACAATTTAAATCCCGTCTCTCTTCAGTTATTCTTTTTAATGTTAAAATGGCATCCACATATGATGACCTTCCCTTTCTAAAACCGGTTTGCTTCTGTGACAGTAAAAAAAAATCTGATATCACCATCAACCTTTCATTCAATATCCTTGTGTACACCTTGTATGCTGTGCCTAACAGACTTACCCCTCTATAGTTAACAAGTAGAATTTTTTAAAAGTTGCAACTCTCCCATTTTATAAATTTGAAAGTATGTCATCTGGGGAATAAATATTATTAACTTGGTGGCAGTAATAAGTAAAAAGTGGTTTGCGTTATCATTATTAATTTTGCCTGGATGATTTGACATGTAATGTCCATTAGTGAACAGTAATTCCAGTGACTCTTATCTCTCAAACATGACAACATTGAATACTTGGATTTTGTTGTTCATGACATGTCCATTGAGTAACTAAACATAAGATATCACTACCGACTCGGAACACAAAGTTTTTTATTGGTGAAAACGTAAAAGTTTTATCTTATAGCCTGAACCAGTTTTCACTTATTATAAACTTTGTAAGGGGCTGCCACTAGGAGTGCTGTTCATCTTGTTCTTGGCGACAGCGCCGACTTTTGAGGGATCAATGTTTTGTGTGTGTGTGTGTGTGTGTGTGTGTGTCATATGTTCGAATAATATGTGTGATTTGAATTGTGTCTGTTCGTTTAGGATGTCGTTTTTATGTGTTTTAGTGTGTTTGTATATTTCCAATTGTTGAAGAGTGTCTCTACATAGGCAAGACACTCTACATAGGCAATTTCCAAATTCTACATAGGCCAGACAGGACAATGCTTCAAACGAAGATACATTGAACACACAAAGGCACTACACTCCACTACCGAATCGACCTTTGCTAACCACCTCATTGAAGCAAACCACACATACACAAACATCGCCAACAACATAGATATTCTTCACGTACACACAAAAGGCCGAAAACTAGACACTCTTGAACAACTAGAAATATACAAACACATAAAAACGACTTCCTAAATGAACAGACACAATTCAAAACACATATTATTCAAACATATCACACCTCACACACACAACATCGATCCTTCAAAAGTCAGCGCCGTCGCCAAGAACAAGACGGACAGCGTTCCCAATAGCAGCCTCTGAAGAAGCTTATAATAAGCGAAAACTGGTTCAGGATATAAGGTAAAACTTTTACGTTTTTACCAATAAAAAACTATGTGTTCCAAGTCGGTAGTGATATCTTATATTTAGTTATATATATTGAATCTTTTTGTTACACAGGCTAAATATTTTGATACTTAGACTTTAATCGCTGATTACCATGGTGTTGATAAGATCCTTGTGTGTGACGTGCAGGTAGACAGTGAAACGTCAAGATTGATGGCAGTGATGACGGAGAGGCAGAAAGCGTTTGCTAAGTATGCAGAACGTCTTGCCAAAGTGCACGAGCTGACACATCAACTGAACAAGTGCCATTTAGCGTTAAATCAGACCATTGATATTCTAGAAGTCCTTAACAATTCGTTACCTCTTAACCAATGTTTGGAACCGTTTGTATGGACAACAGGATAATTCTTATAGTTTTGTTACCTGAATTTTAATTCTGTGATGTTAATTTGAATTTGTCCTGTGTTGAAAACAGGCATTTTGCGACTTGTATGTTTTAATGTAAAACTGTGGAATTGTATAAAGTATGGTCCATGCATCTACAGACTGGTGTAACTACTACATGGCTACGTTAACATTTTATCCGAAGAGGGGAAGCGTAGCAGCACTGCCACTGTGAGTTGTGTGGGGATACAGTATGTTCCCCTACGCTGCTTGACATGTGTATAGTCAAAGTAAAACTCATACATGACTTAAAATTTACCTGTCGGAAAATTACAGTAAGAGCATAAGAATACTTAAACTTTATACTTTATTCTACGTTGTTTCAAATGACATACTTTGTAACACGAACACGCACAAATATTAACGTATACTTGTAATACAAATCAACGCTCACAATATTCACTGTTGGGAAACATAAATTCACAGTTCATCTTGTTCTTTCAATTAGCAGTCTCTGTAATTCCAGCTTTGTTGTGTTTACTTGCTAAACTGCTACTTGTCATATTCTGGATGAGGGCTTTCAGTGTTTCCAGCATTTCCAAGTCCTAAACCACGATCTAGGTTTGGTCTTGAAAATGGTGGAAACACTGAAAGGCCTCGGTCCGGAACATGACAAGTAGCAGTTTAGCAAGTAAACACAACGAAGTTGGAATAAATTCAAAGACAAACTTTTGAGTATGACTATAGATAGCTCTCGGTGGCATGAGACACGCGTGCACGTTTGTCTCTGAACTCCCATATTTCAAATTTTTTCCGCATCCTTTGTTAATTTTGTCTAGTAATAGAGCTGCTTCTGGGGGGGGGGGGCTAGCTTGAAGGTTGGAACATCCATTTTCCTACCTTTGTATAGGAAGAAATTCAGGATTCTTCCCGTATAATTTTATAATTGTTTTTGTGTCTCTTTGGTTTTGAGTAAACCGACATGAAGTTTAAGGATTGAAAAAATATGAAAAATGCTTATTTGAAACTGTTCCATCTTGATTGTTATTCAAATTAAAGATAATACATCTCAGTGTTATTAGGAATCACTTTAATTTTGAATTTATATTGTTTTAAGCAATTTACAGGGATGGGAGGGGGTGTTGATCTGCCTGTAGTTACGCCACTGGAACTATATTTGATGCAGCCCATAAATGTATTTGTGTCACTGCTTTCCATGTGTTTTTATATGTTTGTGCAAGTCCACAGCTTTAAAATATATGATATTAAATTTTAGTTTTCCATTGTTAATTATTGTACACTGAAGAAATCACTTTGTTCCAATATTATAATTTTATCAGAACTCTCTTGTTTATTTGTAAATGAACCCACTCCAGTCTTTTTCCTGACACAGTGAAATGTGCTAATTTTCAACAAAATTTTGCTATTTGTACAAGTTGTTCGACTAAAACTTTACAGTTTACAGAAACCATGCAAATGAAAACGTGAGATATAAATCTTATGATCCAGACACTACACTGTACACTCTTTCCATTATGTAACATACAGTAACAATTTTCGTGGAATGCACGGACATATGCCCAAGTACTGTAAACCAGTTTTGTTATACTGTTTTTAAGTGATATTGGTCTGCAAGATTCTTGGAATCTGGTAGTAGTATTCTCGTTACGTAAGCTCTCACAGTCCAATATGTTTAAGCATAGTCTGTTAGGGTGGTATCTGACAGATGTCAATTGCTTGGCGTTCTTAAAAGAACGGATGTTGGGATTGTTGGAGGACTGCATATTTGGCAGAATTGCAGCTTCTGTATCTCTTAGTTTGCTTAACGATGCTTAAGCTAGCTTAAGCCTCCTCACCACGTCAAGGTGAATACTGGAAAAAAGTATGTGTCTTCACAGACTCACAGGCTGCACTACTATTACTACAGCAATACAAACCATCAGCATACTACTTTAGTACAGTCCACATATTCCACATCAAAAAACTGGAAAGAAACAAAATTGAGTTAACTTTACAATGGATTCTCAGCCACATAAATATTACTGGTAACGGAAAAGCAGACGAGATAGCTAAGGACACAACTTTGATGTCCCCAATAGAAAAAAAGTGTAATATCACTACTGGCTGCCACTTTGGATTTCAACAGAAGACTCACAGAGACATGGAAGGATTTTTTTGAATCCACCAATGGTTCAACATACAAACAGCACGTCAGTACACAAGATATCTCCATATATAAAAACATCCCTAGAAGTGTTCAAACTTTCGGCTCCAGAGGAAGACTTGGCCCCATCATAACTCAGTATACTTGTACAAATTCAGCTTGACCCAAACTGCTACCTGTCTACTATGTCATCAGTACGAGGAGACCTTACAGCACATATTAGTGATTGCCAGACAGACATCCCAGGAGTGCCAAGACTGAAAACAAATATGGATGCAATATTGTACGACAACTCATATTGGACAGTGGCGGAGAACATCTACAGGAGACATCATGTCATCGGAGAACAATCCAGAAACACGTAATAATAAGAAGAAACTCTCACAGTACATTGCTCAACAAGCATTCAGGATACAGGGTGATTTAAAAAAGGACTTTACAACTCTGAAGAAAGCATATAGAAATTTATTCAGATGACTTAGTACAGAACCGACTGAGGTGACATTTTAAAGCAAAACAAAGTCATTTTGGTCCAATGTGAGCATCATTTGTGATACAGCAAGATGTCCCACATGAAGTCAATTTCATTCCAAACTCGAGCCAATACATACAGCGTCATTTCTGAAACTGTGGTGTAAATGTGATTTCTCAACTCTAAGGAGATCAGCAGATAAAGGTGGAACAATCAACCTTTAATGAAACCCCTAAAGAAAAAGTCAAGAGGGGTCAAACCTAGGGAGTGAGGTGGCCATGCAATAAGCCCTGCACGACTGACCAATCGAATGATCTAGGAATTGGTTATAAAGGAAATTCCAGACGAGTAACTTGAAGTGAGGTGGTGCACCGTCTTGCTGGTAGTAGTGAAGCTGGCGATCGTGGTCATATTTGTCTAACTGTGGAGTGAGGAAATTTTCAAGCATATCCAGATACACGATACCATTTATGTTTTTATTTATAAAAAAAAACGGGCCATACTTTAAATTTGCTCGTGCTCCAATGTTCCATGTGGATTTTTGCTACCCCAGATTCTGCAGTTGTGGGTGTTCATCTTACCACTGATGTGAAATGTTGACACTGCTAAAGAATACACTGTCAAGGAATGTCTAATATGGTCAACATTTCTGCACAGAAACGCTGATGAGTGGCTTGATATGCTTCATTATTTTTTGTAATATAGAAAAACATTATTCAATAAAAATAATTTATATATTGTACTTGGGTTTAGTATGAAATTAGCGAAAACGTTCCGGGACACAGCAGTACATTATAATCTTTGCAGTAGTATCTGCTCTGTAAAACTATATTTTTTTTACCATGTACCATTTTCTGTAAAAACATTGTTATGTCATTACAGAACGTTCTACGTGTTTCTTGGCTCTCCCAGCAGAGACCAGCTGTAATGTTTGTGTGCGTATGTGACACTTAACATGCGTCAACAAACAAGGCTATTCCAGACCATACGGGTCAGCACACTGTGTTCAAGGTCGCAATCAATCACGCTCTAGTGTTTTTGAGTAGTGTTGACACATATTGTGGATTATTTTTGTGCTATCTATTAAACAACAACAGCTGCCGCTTAGACTCAGTTATAAATGGCGATTTACTGAAGTGTGTTTCAAAGTATTGTGGTGAAGTGATTATTGTGTTATAATTAGTGCGGAATTCTTTGTAGTTGACATTATTATTGTGTGTGGACAAACTTAAGTTGAATTGCTGTACGAGTTGATTACAAATTGTTATTTGTGATAATTAAACCTGGTTTTTAATGAGTTAATTGGTGTCTTGTATTTTGTTTTCCACTGTACCATACGATGATCAGTTAGACCAGTAGTACCATTTTCTGTAAAAATGTTTGTTTTGAAAATTTCAACCATCAAAAATTCAATAAAAATATTTATTAATTTATTATCTGAAATATTGTTGTCTTCGGTTCAAAATCTGGATCACTGTCTTCATTATCAGCAATTTTGGAACCAATGTCATTTATAAAATATTCAATAATTTGTGATTCAGTGACAATCCTGCTTGTGATGACTAGGGCCCGGATTTTTATGTAGAAAAAAATGGCAAAATATGTACATAAATATGTAGGAAAAATAAGGAAAATATGTAGCTAAATATGTAATATTTAAGAAATATGTAGTATTAAAATACTTTCACGTCAACAATGTAATTTACATTTTTACGAGAACATAACAGTGCCCTCTTTGAAAGGCTTTGAAAATAATAGGTGCTTCATTTTAAACTTTTTAAAATCACTTTCAAAACATGCAAATATATTTTGAGCAAAGTCAATGTAATCCATAAAATACTAATCAAGTTCGGGGCTGACACTAATCACCAGTTAGATTACCAGTTCTGTTACAGAAATTAAGTTAACCCTCAGTATCTCACGTGTAACACAGTACCTCAAAGTTCAACTCTTTGTTGAAGAGTTTACAATAAGACAGCATGCATAAGAAATGAATTACTTTTCAATTGTTTATTGTACTTTAGATAATTTATGAAAACATATTTTAGAAAACAGAATTAAAAAAAAAATCTTGATATTATAAAATTAACAACAACAAAATATTTTACCTATGGATTTCTGTAGTATAGGACATGAGTATAAAGTAAAAAATTGAGAATTATTAACTATTTGACAAAGTATTTTACTAGGAGAGTTGAAATTACTATAAAATTGAAGGTAGATTTTGACTTGAAAATCTATATTGTATATACAGTATATAACTCTACTATAACTCTGCATAAGAATAAAGTGTCCACGTAAGTTTTTTTTACCACTGTTTAGTTGCACAATTAATTATTAAATACTTTTCTATATTGTCTGTTGACATGGACTGTCTTCGGTCTGAGAAACGAATCTCTATACAGAAAAGGATCTCTCGACATCACATGTCGTCACCGGCGCATATTTATACAGAGGAATCGTACTTGGAAGAATATTCTCAATCGATTCTACAGTTTCGCCGTTACATATGCGATAAATGGTATGTAAAGTTGAGTAACCAGGGTTTCTATTCAGCACAGCATTTAATTTAGTGGAAACTTTGTCATCGACTTCACCCTGCACAGCATTTAACTTGTTAACTGCCTCATCAACTATTCCTATGGCTTCTTGGAGAGTCAGACCTGCAGTCTCCAGTTTCTTCATACTATTGGGAAGCCAATCGAAATGCGTTTTGATGTACAAAACTGAACATATTCACCTTAGAGTTGTAGAATGCAGACAAGGATTCGCTCACTGACACTGCAGAATCGGGAGATAATGTTTCCACCACAGACTTCACAGCTTCAAACTTGTCACTGTAGAAATTTACGGCTTCGATCCAGGT
Organism: Magicicada septendecula; assembly: GCA_034769895.1. NCBI lineage: Eukaryota > Metazoa > Arthropoda > Insecta > Hemiptera > Cicadidae > Magicicada > Magicicada septendecula. The sequence continues at coordinate 285,867,115 of CM068373.1, forward strand.
TCCCCATCTTGTAATTACGGGTTCTGGGGGCAGAGGTGTGTCAGGTAGCCTTTGTTTGTAGCACTGGATACGGTAAGGAGCTTTCAAGAACACCTTTTTTGTTGCTGATATTAATGTATTTACTTCGGGGAAAAGGTCTCTGACAGTTTCAGCTACTCGATGCAATCCAGGAGCCAGGCATGTAACATGTAGTAGGTTGGGGTAAAACACGTTTAGAGAATTACCTGCTTTCAACATGTATGCTGCTGCATCTGTATACAACAGCAGTACCTTCTCTTCTTTAACACCATTTGGCCATAACACTTTCAGTCCATCATTAATAAATCAAGCTACTGTTGAGTGATTTGTTTGCTCCAGGGGCTTACAGTAAATCAAGTAGGGCTTGGCTGGATTCTCGGAATCTAACTTACCCACAATAAGATTTGCGATGTAACGACCTACAGCGTCCGTTGTCTCGTCAACACCTATCCATATATAAGAATCACCGATGTCGGCTCTGATTTTTTCCAAAGTCTCAATATAGCAAACGTTCAAGTAATTTTTTCTGAGTGTAGATTCGTCTGGAATATTACGTTTGAAGTATTTCTCTAAGAAAGACTTAAATTGAGGCACTTGAAGTTTGTACCAAGGCACATTAGCAGCAATCATTGCTAAAGCCATGTCTTTATATAACTCACTATTAGATGATGAAGATTGCTGCTGCATCTTTGTAAGTAGTACCTGTTTCGATGAAGAAGATCGTTCTTTATTTCTAGTATATAAATTACTTTGCAAATGTTGTTCCAGTTGAAACTTCATGGAACAGCTAATATTTTTATCACAAACTTGGCAAAATACAGCTTTACCGTCAGTTGTAAAAGCACTGTCAATCTATACCCATGATTTTAACTTAGATGACAAAAATCATGCGGTCGGTGCCATGATAAAACAAGGATATTTGTATTTAAAACTCTTAAGAACTTGCGTTGAACAATACCGCACAATATATTATTTAAGACGTCTTTTGTCCAACAACGAGAATCCGCCAAGGCAAGAAACAAGCAAGCGCAGAAGTGTAGGCGAAAGACAAAACAATGACTTGACAATAACTTCAACGCACCACACTGCAAACCAGATTGTTATTTACGTGTAGGCTTACACTCCGAGAGCGTCGATAATACTGGCGTCAAAAATCACATTGTGCCCTACAATAGCATAGAGTTATATAGATATTTGTTTGTTTAGGTAGATGGAATCCGTTGCGAGAACTGCAAGATCTGCGAAGAGTATTTATTTACCGCGGACAGCACGTTCTTTCCCCACCGAATCTGCTGAACGTGCGAACGAAACGTAAATAAGGAGTGGGCCGCGCATACCATTCTCATGTAACATCCCGTGCGAAATGCCTTACTTGTCGCATGAGTTCGTAAAAAATTTTACTTCTTGAAAGTAGAATCTATGCGTGCAATTGCAACAGATGCAATATTTTGCCTTTTCTTGCAATAAATTTATTTGCACCTGATTCTGATTAATTGCACGTTTGCGCATCTGAGTAATGTTGTTATGGGCCGAACTATTTTTTGCCATTTCAATTTTCAAATTGAAGTAAAGTATAGTAAAATAGCTAAAATATGTAGAAATATGTAAGATGGAGTGAAATATGTAATATGAACAAAATATGTAAAATTAAACTCGCGGATAAGACACCTATTGGTATGATTCGCCGATATCTGGCTTTTCCGTGTAAATATGCACTCAGCATTCAAATATGTAATTACATAAAAATCCGGGCCTTAGTGATGACTAACCATTTTCATGCCTAACATCAACTAACGATGTTTTCGGAGCCTCACAAATAACATTGCCACAAACATTCAGATTGGTGCTGTTCATATCGATGTTTTTTGGAACTAAAATAAGAATATATCTTTCAAACAGTGAAAACAGCAATCGAATACAGCTCAAGGAGCTGTATACAAAACAAAGTTATAAGCATGTAAACCCGTGCCTAGAGACTCTTGAGCATCGTCCGCTGCCAATAAGTCACACACTCAAACTACATTTGGGCATTAACCTCAAAGTTTAATGTTTTTTAGAAGGTTAAGATGTGTGTTGTTGTGTTGTGATGTGTTAAGATGGGAGGGGGATAGGTTTTCAAAACACAACAATGTTGTCTATGCCTAAATTTTTTCTCAGGTCTCGAGTTCACTGTACTTGTTATACCTTCTTTCAAGAAATTTTTAGGTTTAGCACACTTCTGGTGGTTTGCAAGGGCCAACTGTATTATGTTCTTTTGTAGTTTTACATCCTTCAGTCTCTTGAACAGCACACCAGGTGTTTCCCTGAAATATCAGACAGAGAACCTTTTTCTATCTTAACAAGATAATATGCTGTAAATACAATCTGTAACCACATTCACCACTCCCTATATAAGGAAGAGCCTGCCTTGATAGCTTCGTTGTTTATATTGCAACCACAGGAGGAATCCTTCTTTGATGGAATGGTGAGTACTGTATTAATATCATTATTATTTTAGCACTATATTTGTATAACTAAGGTTTGTAGTTTTGACGATATCTATTTGTTAGTGGTAGATTTATCTTTGTATTCATTTATTGTTCGCCTGAAAACAACCTCTGATTCTATAGAAGTCGAAACGTCATGTTTATTAATTTTAACTTATGATGGCTAATGTCCAACATCTTATAATTTGTAATGAGTATACTGGACCATCGATTAATAATAATTTTAAGACCAAACAAGCAAGACCCAACCCCCCACTCCACCAAGTGATCAAGTTCCTACAGCCATTTTAAAAGCGACAGGCATTTCTGACCAATCCTATATAATAATAAAAATAATACCAGTCTGTCTACACTAGCATTAACATAAATACACAAACATTTGAAAACATTGCATTATTTAATTTAGTACAAAAGATTTATTAAATAAATAAACAAAACAAATTCACCAAAAAGAAACTTATACATTGTTTTATTATAGTTTTACAACTAATGACTGATTTCGCTAATTTATCTGTAGTAACTACAGAAATGTGATGATATACATGGAGCTATTAATGATCAGACTATTTTCCAAATTAACCAGGAATATAACTTTTTTGAAGAGCAATGTATGTTTTGTGCAGGGTCTAACTAGACCATGTCTGTCGTCAAAAGTAAAATGACCTACCCAGTCTAAAATTATAACTGATGATTGTGACTTGAAATGAGTGAGTAACTTAAATGACATGAGAGTGATATTTCTAAATTTTCTTCTTACAAGTGAAGGAAGGGAAGCCACAGCCAATGAAATTCTAGCACTTTTCTATTGATCTGAAATGTATCAATATAATATAAATATTTCACTGGGTAGTTGAAAAATGATATGTAAGAGGACTGTACAATTGTTGACGGTTGTTAACGTTAAGTCCTGGTAAAGGGATGTTGGGGTATTTTTCAATTATAAGCATTAAAACACTACAATTGTCATTGTATTGATTAAAGCAACCATAATGGGGGAAGCAGACTGGTTAAATTTTAATTTCGTGCGTTTTAAATGTTTACGCCAATTGAAGGAAGCTTGTCATAAGGCACAGCATTAAATGCTGCATCCTACTGATAGACTTGAAGAAATTATGTTGAGCAATCCAAATTGTCTTGTATGGTTTGGCTACATGTTGCAATTCAAACTAGATGGAACCTTTACCACATTAAATGGTCCCCCCCCCAACCTAGTGGTTTATTATAAGCCTATATTATTAGCGGAAACTGTTAAAACGCAGTTTAAGGTTTGGCCTTTCTTGTGGTAGTAAAAATTGTCTGATTTTTGCTTCCATGTTCCATAAGAAAATGGAAGTATGGTGATGGCAAAAAAAAAATCGTGTTAGAGATAAGGGCTGATTCTGATTGTACTACCCTCAAAACACGAAGAAAACTCATTTTCTGAAAAGTGTCCATGTGTCTGTGTGGAATTTTTTCTGTGGCGAATAACTGCCGCAAATTCAAACAGAATCAAATAATTGTTTGCATGTGTGCCTGAATTGTAGAGTACTCGGGGCCTATTGATTTTGGTGAAGATCAGTTAAGGGGAAGGAGTAGTTTACCTGCAACATTTTATATTTTAACAAGAGTAAAGTACTTAATTTTGATAAATAAAGTATCCTGAAAAAGTCATAATAATTCACTGTAGAAAGGTAGATGAAATATCTATAAATGAAAAGGGTAGTTGGAGGAGGAGGGGTAATTTTCTATGAATGAAAATAATAGTTGAAGGGGAAGGAGATAATTTTTTATATGTGTACTACGTTATCGGGAACAAAGAAGTAGTTGTTAAAATTCCTTACCGGGCTGCTTGGCTGTGGTCCAATGTATTCTGCAAAACCAGATGTTTAGGCAGTGCCATCGACTGCCATCATCAGTGAAAATCGAGTGCGCTAACATGAGGTAGTATACAGTACGTTAGTGACCACAGTACTGTGGTTAAAGCTGAAGAAAGAAGTAGTTCTATAGAAATATTTCATTTCGAAAATGATTTTAAATATAAATCTTAGAACATGGAAGTCAAGTACGGTTCTCCATACCGATATTTTAATAACAAACAGTTCTGGACTTTCTCAAAACGTCTTAAATACAGGAAGGAAAAGAGGAAACTTTGACATTTGCAGGCATTATTACGCCCTGTGTTAAAGTGGAGAGAAATTGACAGTTCATATTATGTCATCACCATGTTGCTAGTTGTTTCTCTCGACTGGTCTTGCACATATTTTTTTCCTATTTTATTGAGACTAGGCTAAGCCTGTACCGTATATCAATTTACAGTAAAACTGTAAGTTAAGGGCATATGCCCAGAAACCAATTTATGGATGGATGAGTCCACTTTGAAATTGTCAATGGAGGGAGGGTAACGGAGAATCAGCTGACATGCAAGTGAAGGTATTGCCAACTTGCATGTGATGTTTTGATTACCCATACATTGTTAGTTACTGTGTGACGTACTCAGTCTTGCATTTATTATTATTTCAATTTATTATTAACTGTATCGTTGTTTTACAGTCGCTCATTTTTATTAGTTATTTAATTTTTTAGTTAATTTCTATTGTTACTTTGTATTCTGTAATTATGTATTATCGTAATTATTTGTGTTATCATCCAGTAACGAGATTTGTTAAAATGGATACTTCTCCTTCAACTAGCAAAGACAGGAAAGTTATTCATAGTCAAGCACGGGAAGTAATAATAAACAGGTTTTTGTTGTCAGGGAATAAAAAGATTCTTGCAATTAAATTAATAAGAATAACGGTTTCTTTATGTAATGATAAACTGTAGAGATAGTCGAGTGTAATTAAGGAGTGGAAGTGTACAGTTACCAAATTCCATTGCGATAAGAATGGTCAGAAAGGCTGTAGTTTTTTACGTCTCAGCAGTACACAATGACAGAACCAAACAACACTCAGATAGGTTCATAAAACATTCTGATATGGAACAGCAACAAATTCCGATATGTGTGAACAGTACATATCATTTGCTTGATTTGTATAGTAATACAATTACAATATTATTAATCTTAGTATTATTTAATATACGTCGGAAACAATAAACATGTAATTCTTTTCTTAAAGCCAGCTGTGTGACTAGGCACACACACACACACACACACACACACACACAGATAGAGATTCGTGGTGACACATTTACAAACAAACCTTAACAGTCAGGGGTTTTTGTTACTATTAGAAATGATATCCATAGGTTGGCTGCACCGTCGCTGATAACAATTCTCTTCTCACATCCCACAGCAACTCAATCCACATTGCCTTTCCCCTCTGAATGCGTTTCGCGCATTTCCATGTCCTTAACTTTCAATTTTGCTATACATCTTACAACTTAATTCACATGGTGTAGGAGCATCCTATGCACACTCCTCTAAAGTCTAATCACTTTATTCTTGTGATACTCGACACTTGACACACTACACTAAATCAAATGGCTTGATTCTGTTTAGCCTTCAAGCAAGTTCAGTATTGTTGAGCAGTTGTAGCATCTCGAAAATTTTGTCTTTATTTTGTATTAATGTTGTTAATCTGTGTTCTTTTGCATTAAGAACTTTAGCAAGTTTCATCGCTAAAATACCCATAAGACTTTCAAAAACAACACTTCGCGTAGCTTCTAAATTAATATACAATCTTCCTTTGTTACTCATTTTTGATGCACTGTTAAACTATAGTTAGGTTACAGCTAGACTGCAAGCAGTAAGCTGGTTGAAGCAGTATTGGGCTTCTAAGCAGGCTGACACAAGTAATGTTTGTTAATGGCCATGGTCATACCAAGAACAGCGCCTGCTGTGCAGCTCAACTGCTTACTGCTGCAACCTGCTGAAAAACAAACTACAGTAGTCTCTCTTTATAACGATTCTCCCTATAACGATAACCCCTCTATAACGATGAAATTAATGAGGGTTGTTTGGTTTGCCATAACATTAATGTTTATATTCTTTCTCTATACTGATATTGCTCACTCTTTATAACGATGGCATTTCAGTCTTTCAAGGCGTTTCTGTTCAAGGTCGTTGCCCACTGTGTATTGTTTCTAAAGCACGCGCACCCTACCTGAGTAGCAAGGTCATCGCCTGGCGTGTTTTGTTTCCTGCTTGAGGAATGTCAAGCGCAAAACTCCTCTATTATTGTCCGTGCGTCTTTTGTTTAGTTTAACACTGATGTGTTGACCGCTACTGTACAGTCTTAGTTGTTTCTCGGTGCATGAATGGTCAACATGTTTTCTAAAAAGCGTAAAGTGCTCACCGTGGAAGAAAAGTTATCATTGATTCGGGCAATAGAGAAAGGCGAGAAACAAACGGATGTTGTTCAGCGAACGGGCCTCTCCCAGTCAACTGTGGCTACCATCTGGAAGGATAGGAAGAAGTGGCTTGATGCGGAAATGGAGGGAGGCAGCAGGAAGAAGTTGCGGAAACCTCAGCATGAAGATTTGGATCGGGCCATGCTGCAGTGGCTTCAACAGCAGCGTATAAACCATATCTCACTCTCTGGGCCTCTAGTCAAAACAAAAGCAGAATTTTTTTGCATCGAGCTTGGCATTGCTGACTTTAAAGCATCTGAGGGTTGGCTGAACAAGTGGAAGCTGCGTCACAACATCAACTACGGGCAGATCAGCGGAGAGGCCCGTGATGTTAACAGAAACATCACAGACGGCTGGCTGGAGAAAGTGTGGCCTGAGCTGAAGACACGATATTCAGCGGAAGACATCTTTAATGCTGACGAAACTGGATTGTTTTACAAGATGACGCCAAACAGAACATTGAAATTTAAATCAGAAAAGTGTATTGGTGGAAAGTTAGCGAAAGAACAAATAACGGTTTTGGTGGCAGCTAACATGACAGGCTCAGTGAAGAGGAAATTGCTAGTGATCGGCAAGTCCAAAAATCCTTGTTGTTTTAAAAACATCAAATACCTGCCTGTCAATTACAAAGCAAGCAAGTGTGCTTGGATGACTTCTCAGCTTTTTGAAGAAGAGATCCGAAAATGGGATGCTGAGCTCAAGGGAAAGAAGATCCTACTTCTAGTCGACAATTGCCCTGCACACCCTGTAATCTCTGATCTTCAAAACATAGAGCTTTGCTTCTTACCTGCCAACACAACAAGTGTCCTTCAACCAAATGGATCAGAGTGTGATCAAAAGTTTGAAAAGTCACTACAGAAGGAGGCTTTTAATGGATCTGGTCGAGTGCAATGGAAACCTTAAAATAAACATTCTCGATGCTATACACATGATCAGCAAATCCTGGGAAGAGGTGACAACCAAAACGATAAAACACTCCTTCAAACACGCAGGATGGCTGGAAGACGAAGGATCGACTGAAGATGAAGATGACCTGCCTTTAGCTGTTTGGGCCAGACATTTTGAACTGCCTATCACCTATGGACCGGAAGAGCTGCAGGACTTCGATGATGTTGATGACACTGTGGCTACAAAAGCAGGAGTTTCAGACGAGGACATTCTAAATGCAGTTCGTGTGGAAGAAGGCGGAGACAGTGACATGGAACTTGAACCAGAGCCGGAACCAGCCCCACCCCTCAGCAGGCCTTGGAGGCAGCTAAAATCCTGCATAGATTTTAAAAGATCTACACCAAGAAGATGACATGACGGCAACAGAAGATGCTGTGCGGCTTCAGGACAAAGTAAGGTCAGTGCTTTGGAAGGGGAAAAGGAAGCAAACTAGGATGACAGACTTCTTCCATTAATGTAAATCTTTCTAAAGAGTAGAAAAATACTGTAATAGGGGAAAAATATTAACTTAATAATAAATATTTGTTGTGTGAATTTATGATACAGTATTACTTTATTTTTAACCTGTTCGGTGGTCTGGACATGTATACACGCAAAAGTTTCATGCCTGTGTGGTGCTCCAGACGTGTTAAACCGCACATTGTTTTTAGATTGGTTAAGCGCTCAGAACGCGTTTATACGCCTATGCCTCCGATTGTCGGAACAAGCAGTGTGCGTACAAGGTCAGTGGTTTAGCGTTACTTTCCGTCAGCAGTTAACACAGACTGTCCATTCAGGGTATCTAGTGTTTTGTAAACAGTGCGATAATTGAAAGTTGCGAATGTGCTCGAGGCTTTGTAGTCATTGTGTTGTGATAAGGAATACGTAGAATTGTTGTTGCGGCCATTTTAAATACTTCTGAGTGAATTCTGTGAACGGCTGAATGCTCCGCACGTGTATACATGCCAATGCTGAAAGTATAGTGCACGGGCAGTGCGTTACCGCTCACACGTATGGCGCAGCGAAAAGAAATTTGAACCTATTTCTTCAAATTTTGGTCCCTCTCTATATAACGATCTCTCTTTATAACGATGAAAATGCCCAGTCCCTTGGATATCGTTATAGAGAGAGAGGACTGTAGTTTGATTTTACCTGCTTACATGCTCGCTTCGGTGTTGTCTTTTCATAAAGCTTTTAAAATTGTTTATCATGGCATTCCATAACGAGGCCTTAATATCAACTGTGTTCAAAATATAGTACTGTGGGATGTGTCAAATAAATATTTTAAGGACAAAAAAGTGTCAGCTGCTGGCTGGGATGAGGTATTTTTGTATCTTAAGATGCAGTTTTCTAAAAGTAAACCAAAAGTTCCAATAGACATGCGCAAATACTCGAAAAACGTTTATTGGTCGTTCCTTAATTCATGATAGAGATGATGAAATTCATCAAGTTCATTTTGTCATAAATTTATTGCATGTGTTTATGCTCTTTGAGTGTCTGTTTCCACTAAAAAATGGGAACTTTCACTTAAAAGTAGTAATTTTCCGAACCGAGCCCGAACAGGCGGTATGACTGCTAGGAGGTGACTGCTTTCTGTGTGGGCACACTACCAGCTCAGCTCCATGCCCCTCTACTGCTTAAACCTGCTCAATGCTCAAGCCTGCTCGAACCAGCTTGCTGTGTGATCATACCTTTACTGTTAAATTACAAGAACACTTCTTAAGCTCACGCAGATCATTTACGCCAAGTCAATGTTATAATGGTTTCAATAGTTCGGAACATTCATGTGTAACTGATAGTAGATACTTCTGTTTCAATGTTATGGAAACTTCAACAGTGTATTGTTTACAAATTTAAAAGTACTGCAGGTATATATGACAAGGTCATTTCACTTGGTTGGGGTATAAAGACTACTTGAATATTCATAGAAATCTGTGGTGTCAAACTAAACATCGGTGACCATTTAAGCAAGTGAATGAACTCATTATGGACTGACCACTGGACGAGGGAGGAGACGACCATTTAATGGAGGGAAAAATTTACATTGATCTAATGGAAAATAAAATCAGTTCCTCAGAAAAGTGGCTGTTCATAAAGGTGGCCATAGGTCAGATTTTACTGTACGTACCTTCTTCTTCTGATAGTTCCTGTTTGTTTCAGATGTTGGATATCATACAGACTATTTTAACTTTCTGTACTGCTGCACAGAATAAATCAGTTGTATTTATGCCAAACCAGGTCCTTAAATTTCTCAGCAATGATATTCTCGGTTGTCCAACTCCTCTCTTTCCAAGTACTTTTCCCTGTAGCATGGACTGCAATAAATAAAATCGCTGTTCATTTCTCATGAGATGTCCCAGATACTGAAGCTTTCTTATCTTCACTGTGTTAATAACTTCTCTTTCTTTCTTCATCTTTCTAGGAACTTCAACATTAGTTATATGTGCTGTCCATTAAATGCTGAGTATTCTGTGGTAAAGCCACATTTTGAATGTTCCAATTTTTTAGTTGTGGTTTCAGTCAAAGTAAGATTCTACACTGTAGAAGAGGACCTAAAATACGTAGCAGCGTAAAAGTCTCAGCTTTGTGTTTATTGTTAAATTGTGACTTTTGAACAAACTGCGAGCATTCTACTGTATACTGCTCTTGCCTTTTCAATTCTGTTCTTTATTTCTTGAGGTACATACTTTACTAAACAAAAAATAATAGGGTAACCAGGATTTCCATAATTTTTCTGATAACTGAAAAATTATTGTAACGGTCCCAGATTACTCAGCCTAGGGGGTGGGTAGACAATAACTCAAAATATTATCCTCAAGTCACTTCAATAGGTAATCATTTGAGTGCGCCACCTTGTTTTCACACAGTGCTATATTACTATGACCATAACAAGGAAAAGGCCGACACTGCAAGATGATGATGACATGAGGAGAAAGTAAAGCCTGAGGGCTATCCAAATAAAAGAAAAAAAATAAAGCTCTATAATGACCACTATTTATATTTAACACCTTAGGGGTAGCGAGTAGAATTGGAAAACAATTATTAAATTGTAAACAACCAAACAAAATTCTTAAGATGTGAGTGAAAGTGTGCTAAATTTTGGTCTGAACTATTTGTGAACTTAATCCTAAAATAAAAGAAAATCTAGTTAAATTGATTACCTTAATGTACAACCACAGGTTTCGAATAACTGTACTCAACATTATAGAGAACCTGATTTATTACAAAATTATCAAACTGTATCAAAATATCAATTAGGCTTAACCATATAATAATTCAAGATCAAATATCTCAATAAAAGCAGGAAATATAATATAATACAATTTAGGTGTCAACCTCCAATATAGCCCTTAATAGGTTTCAATAGATTATAACCAAATAATTAATTAGTTGTACAACCAACGACTCACACCTCAGATAACTTCCTTAAATTATTCCAAAAATTCTAATTACCATACCCCTTATGGATCCTTATTCCCGACAAACCATTACTCATAATACATTGGGTGGCCACCACAACAATGAAAGAATTAACATTAACAACACATACAAATACACTTAACATTTAATATACAGTTGGACAAATAAATTCATGAAGTCACAATATTTAACATATAAATAAATTAATGGAGCGGCAGTTAGACAGTTCCTCCACAAGCTGACATAGTCGAAGTTAGGTTACCGCACTAACAAGGTTACTACTCTTTGTCGGACATAAGAACAGATCCCGCACTCCAGTAGTCCGAGTATCAATATGGGAGTTCAATAATTCGAAGTAAGATTAACTACTGAGTCCCGTTTAAGAGAATTTTTAGATAAGTCACTGACACCAGATAACAATTCAGAAATGTTTTAGTAAAGATAAGATATAATGTCCGTTAGAATGATAATTTTCCACTTATCGGTTTGGAAAGCACCAGCCGTTGGCAACCAGGAATATAGGACAACCACCCGGAGCAGGCAGTCAGGCAGCAACTCCGGCAGTGAAGGTATAGGCACCAGGTAGATGTGATACCAAAGGACAGCTCCCGGAGAAATCCCTTAACCAACTGGAACATTGGATTAGGAGGGAGCAGTGCAAAAGTAAGGGTCTGGTGTGGTGATTTCCATGGGCAGCTAACTCACACTAAACTATCCAGAACATCTAGGCAGCAGTGGGGTTGAACAGGTGTTCAGTTGATCAGGCCTCATTTGGCTTGCAGTGATGAACAATAAGCGACAGGAAAAGCGAAGCAAAATTCTTGTTTGGCCAGTTGGAGCTGCAGCATTGTTATCCCAACTGATAAGCTTATCAACAGCTTGATCAGGCCTGTGTGCCGTCTCGAGTTGAATTCAACTTACTTCTCAGTCTTAATTGTTGGTTATTAAAATTAAAAACATTACATTATCTTCTAATATCAAAATTTATCCAATAATAAATTTTGTTCAAACAGGGTGGCCACTATTTTCCTGAAACTAATTTCCCTGATTTTTCCCAGTTTTCCAGACACTTTTTAGGTTTTTCCCTGACCATAATTAACAGTAAATATCTATTTTACACAGTTTTCAGCAGTTATAAAGAAAGTTAGGCAGGTTCACAATTTCAAATAAAACACAAAATAGGAATTTATAAAAGATTTATTTAATAAATCAACATACTGTATTATGTTAACGTAATATTAAAATCACTTTATTTATACTAATTTGTTAATTTGTTTTTCTAATAATTCTGCCTCAAGTCTGGCATCTTCAAGAATCTTTTGCTTTTTTTTGCTGAAGCTCCCATAATACTTCCTGGGTTTTTCGCTTTTAATTTCGATGCAGCGTCTAGTTCTTCCTTTTTCTTCTTGATATAAGCTGCTTGCGTTCCGGATGGCATGAATTAGTTTCTTACTTATATCAATTTTTTGAATCCCCCCATGATGCATGATAGCGTCATACACCTGCCTCTGCGCCATGGGCATAGCCAACGAGGGGCAGGGGGGGCCGTGGCCCCCCCTAAATTTGAAAATTTCCCAGGAGGACGCTGAATTTTAGGCCGCTATACGTTATAAATATGTCCCGACTCGGACATAATAGCGCCACAAAAAGCCACCAAAAACTACCTACTCCTAGTTCCTTCGGGGTCTGCTAGAAGACGTTCACTGTGCAGTTATACACCACTCGAATGTTTTCGACATCTCCACTGGGGCACTGTAGGTACAAGACCGTTGCAAAGATTGTGCTGGAAGTTTATATTATGCACTTCAATTTTACGAGTTTTGTTTTGTTTATTACGTGGACTCCGTTACAAATACAAATTGCCTCCAGTCAATTATTTTTAGTACTTACTGCAGAGTAACGTGTGTAGTGTTAAAATGTTTTATTTTTTAAAATCTCGTTTAATAACCCCTAGTTTTCGCTGTGATTATGCAGTCCATCTTGTAAACGCAAGACTTCTTTTGTTTTTAAACATATTTTTTCAACTACTAGTAAGTTTAATTAAAAACTAACATTGCACTACAGCCAAGTACTCCGCTTTACTAGAACCTGTTGCATATATTCTGCAGTCAACAAGTTTAGATCTTCTTCAATGTGCGAACCACATTAAGAAAATTCTGGCCGTAGTGAAAGCTCACCGCGAAACTGCTGATGCCATTATGGAAGATCTTCTCGTTTCTGCCCATGCCACTGCAGCGGAAATAACAGTAGAACTTCAGCTACCCAGAGTTGTCGAACGCCAGCAGCACCGTTCGAATCCTCCTGCAGCTTCACCTGCCGAGTTCTGGAAACAATCGATACTTATTCCATACCTTGACTCGTTTACGTCAGCATTGGAGAACAGATTTTCTGAGGACAATGTACCGGCATTTTCCATACTATCTCTACATCCCTTCCTCATGCTAGATTCGACCATCGAAGATTTGAAACAGAGATCGAGATGTTTTGCTGATTTTTACGAACTGGACGGGTATGAATCTGAAGCTGAATTGTGGTATAATGTGTGGAGCGAAAAAAACCTTAATCGGCAGGCGTTAAAAAAGACTTGGAAATAGTCGAAGTCATTAAAGAAGCCAACACATTCTTTCCTGCCATAAAAAATGCCCTAACAATCTCAATAGCGCAGCCTTGTTCCACGAGTACTATTGAAAGGTCATTTAGCACCTTAAGACGTGTTAAAACATGGTTGAGATTGACAGTAACAGAAAACCGCTTAAACAGATTATGCTTAATGAGTGTCCATAAGAAATTGGTTTTGGAAAAGAAGAAAGAGTTGGAGATAGAAGTTATAGAAAGATTTTCCGAGAATCCAAGACGGCTAGTGTTATAAGTTTCAAAGTTTCAGTTTTTTCCATTTAATTTTTTAAGAGAAATTTTTTAATTTCTGCCTACGCCCATGCTCTGCGCTACTAAAGACTGTTCACTAAGATTGTCGATTATAACTTCTTTATTTATCGAAAATCCTCGCTCAGCAAAGGCATTGCCATGAGACAATATCATGACCATTTTGATAAATGATCGCAGGTCTTCATGTTCAGATGTAAATGGAGGAACTATTTCCAGCTACAAATCATCTAAGCGGTGATTCTCGGTCAGGGAATGTTTTCATTTTCTGATCAAAATCTGTTTGCAAACGTCGGTGTAGAAATTTTTAATGTTATCTGCTTGAGATCCAGTTAGCCAATTATTTTGGACGAAAATATCTAACGCTTTGTCAAGTCTCTCTAATCGTAGTTTAGGATTGATTGTGATTGTAGGATCGAAGCATGAAATCCCAGTCAAGGCGTACAACAGTGGAGATGACTTCATCAACGACACACAAAATTCAATAAGACATTTGCGGCAGTCTTGGCGAAATCGCAAAATGTCAATGTCTATGTGTTCACGGCTGTTGCGTAGTGCATTTTTTACTGTAAATCCCAAATCAGTTTCTTTGGCATTAATGAGATTTGACTCACTTTTCAAATTTATAGTTGTTATATTTCTAGAAGTGTTCAAAACTTCAGCCTTCACGACGCGCATCATTATTTTTTTTAGAGTAGTCAAAAGTGCCTCATATAGTAGAGGGGAGAGTGGAGCGTTTTGACTGAAACAACGATAAAAAAGGCTCCACTTGTGAAGCAATCATCTGAAAAAAGGCAAGTTTTGCCTTCAAAAGTTCATCATTCAGTGCAGCATTCACTACTTCAAAACTGTTGCTGTCGGGTTTTCTTTTTTCTTTTATCACTCCCTGTACATATTTTGTCACATTGGGGATGATTTGAGTAGCCCGCTCAACAACGGTGAAATTCTCAAGCCAACGTACTGCACAAAATTTAAGAAGAAATATATTCGATCCTGAAAGCTTCTTATAATCGGCGGGTCGGGCTGGACTGTTGTAAAAAAGATAATACAGAGATCTCAAAAATTTGGTTAAATCTTAACCGGACGCTTTCATTGCTTTTTTAAAAGCATTGTGCATTGTATGTAACCCGCAACTACCTAGGTCCAAAAAGATTGGTCCGTTAGCATCACAGTTCTCTTCCTTAATTTTTGCTTTTATATCTTGAAGAAACTTCTTATTGACGTTGGGACCATCCATTGAAATTTGGAGTAGTTTTGTAATATCCAGTCCTATAATTGCTTCTTCTAGAAAAGCAGTCATTATATCAGCAGCGGTTGCATGACCGAGAAACGCTGACCCGTAGTATCTGGTGCAGACTCGATTGCTTTCATTATTCCAGAAACGAACAAATACGTCCATTTGTCCTTTTTGTTCCACTTTGTTAAGGGATTCATCAAACCCGATTACAATGTAATCACACACTGAACACATATTTTGAAGTTCACGAAAAAAATAAGGAGCCAATCCAAAAACGATCGTGTATGCAATTTTGGTTCTTTGAAGTCTCATTTTCGATGCAATGTCTGAATCAGGAAACATTAGAGGAAACAACTCCACTGCCTGTCCTCCACTTCGTTGTGATCCATGACTCATGACAACATGCAAACACCATAATATTTCGGCCTTAGTGACATTGTCTTTGACAACCATTGAAACTAAGCCCCGTGATTAATTTGTAGTTGTCGGCTTCGCTTGTCTTGACGCTGGTGTTGAATGCGCAACTTCAGCTACCTTTATGTTCGGAGAAGTTGATAATACAAGATCTTTTATAACTGGCTCCATAGGCGACTTTTCTTTAATAGTATCTTTTGATGAGTAAAATACTGACAGGTTCATGCTTTTTTGTGTATTCGACTATGCTCGTTTGTGTTTTTTACCGTTCATGTGGCTTGTAAGAGCTTGCTCCCCCATATTACTCAGTGTAAAAGATTTTGAACATAGTTTGCAATAGGCAGAGAAAGAATCTTTTTTGATTTGGCCGAGCCACGATTTAAATTTATCTTTCAACAGCCAATCAGAATTAAATGAAGTTTTCTTCCTACTCGATGAATTATATTTATGATTCAATCAATTTATAATAACAAGATAGGTAAGTAAATTCACTAAGGATTTTCATCATTTCATAAGATAACTGCCGCATAAAGATCGATTCAGACTAGGCGAAACACGGTGAAGAGCATTTTTTGAGATCATTCTGAATTCAGCTTTATCAGGTAGGATTTAAGATTGAAAGTTGTGTGCAAGCTTGACGTAACATGACGCGCCTCGCGGAATACTTGCACACAATATACAACCTTAAATCTTGACAGATAAGGTTGAATTCAGAATTATCTCAAAACATGCTCTTCGCTTAGTTTAAACCGACCCTAAGACTCTACATAGGTAAGAATCTTTTAATTTTATGAACATTCAAACAAATTGTGCATTTAATGGCTCCTCACACGATCCGCCATGATCGTTAATCACTTGAAGACCCATCATCGTCGCAATGATTGCGTGAGTGTCCACACGATCCTCTGTATTTATAATTCATAATGCCATACTCAGAGTTATAACAAAACAGGTGCAAAAATGGCAACTTTGATAGTCCACCAAGTTATTTTTAGCAGAAAAATTTAAAAGACAAAAACTTTAGAAGACTCTACTCAACGATATCCCACATGTATAAGTGAGAAAAAGGAAAGGGTCAAGGAACTATGTATCCTACAAGGAAAAAATACCTACAAGTATCCTATGTGTAAATTTCATGTCCTGGTTTCATGGTTGGGGTGCTAGAATCCTCTGATATACAGTATGTAAAATAACGAAGGGCGATCCTGTTGACATATGAATGTGCTCATGAAACTGAACAACTTTCCCAAGGAACATGGGTCGACATCCGAAAAAAAAATTTGGACCTCCCATAGTAATTCCATGACACTTCTTGCACAAATCCGACTTGCACTGGCCAGTTAATTTTTATATAAGAAGGTTCACTTATTTTTATGTATTTATGACTCTAGTTACTTATGGAGGGTTGTTCAGTTCTTTCCACTTTACACTGACTGAAAATGCACCATGCAAGTAGGTATACACTGAAAAAATATAATATTAAAAATTAACAGGAAAGTGTTTGAAATGGAGGACGAAAGCACTTCTAAGAAATATTAAGTGACATTCTTGATTTTTCTCAAACATAAGAGTGGAAAAATCGTAATTACGGATAAATAATTTTAACATGCTTCATGATGAAAATTTTTATGCTATAGGACAATAATATACTATAAACAAATTTTTTCCAGATTCAATTTACCTTTCTATTATGTGTATATAAAATATTCAAATAATATACTTATAAATTTTCCTAGACTATCATATTAAAACTTCTTCGTTAATGAACCCACAAAAGAATTTGTCATGACTTATATTGTATAGTAACACCAATCCATTTAAATTTTATCATTCTATCTGTTAAAAATTCTATTCTCGTGAAAACTTTTTGGTCGATTTTTGCATTTTTTTTATAAATATATTTTATATATCATAACTAACAAATAATCTTAATGAAATTTTTTCATATAACAAGCAGAAAGTTGTTAAAAAAAATATTCAAGTTTTTACAGAATATAAATGTTGTTTCGCTAAGCGAGAGTAGATTATAACCAGGTGTTGTCAGACATCAATTAGCCAATCATATTAAAGTTTACATGTGTAATAGTGTGTTCCTCAAGGGCAAATGTGTCTGACGACTTTTGGCCACAATCTACTTCCTTTATCCATCATTAGCCATAATGTTTTGATCTATTTCATATATTTCGTTGTGAACGCGTCATAGTGCTCGCTGGTGAATATTGTGCTGTAGTGTATTGTTTGTAAAGTGTCGTCTGTGAAATTCGTTAACATAAATACCTAATTACTAATAAGCTATTTAATATTGTCAAGAGTTTTTAATGATTTCAATGCAAGTTCTTTTTTTATTATTTATTTGAATCGTTTATTAAGTGTGTGTGTTTATTAAGCTTTTTCATGTTTGTGTGAAATAATAACTTGAGTTCCTATAATTTTTAACACATGAAGTTACAAAGGAAAACTGTAAATATATTGTTAAAAACTGGTTTTAGAATAAACAAATAAAATATTTTTGGAAAAAATTGTGTAACCTTATTTTATTAATATTAATCCTATTTCCTATATGATATTTAATAAATTGATGTAAATACACAATATTTTATTTATAGCCAGCACAGTTAGCCTCGTTTAATTAAGTATTTTTGGAATTGAGTAATAACAAAAAAAATTTATGTCACTAGGAATTTATAAAATGTGCAATTGCTACTTTTAACACTTTGATTTAAAAAATTACTATTCAGAATGTGAAAAATAACTGTTTAAAAATATATGATGGAATATACGAAATTTTAACATGTAGAATGGTAAAATTGGGTCCAGGTAGATACGAATAATTTCTACATTACCGATTAATTTTTCAAATTATGTCATTTCGACCTCCCGTTAACAGAAAGAATGGTAATTCTTCCCCAAGTTTCTATTTTAAAAATTAATATTATATTTTTTCAGTGTACCTAATTTGTTTCGGCTGAAATCTATTTTTCACTTACGCAAAATTATATCGATTTGCAATGCATATTGACTACCACTTTTACAAGTAGTTAGGTACCTGTTTAAATTAAAATCAGTCGAAAAAATATTTAAAAGAAACTACCTATTTGACCTTTATTTGTTCTTATTGGAATAAAAAGAAATTAATACCTAAATAAAAATTTATTATATTATTAGTACTTATCTAAAATAAAAATGATAATCATACACATACCTAAGACACTCCACGCAGTCCTTAAATCAAAAATCACATTATATCATTCAAAATAGGTCACCTTATTATTATTTTTGAAAAAACACTTTCACCCGAGCGCATCTCCAATACGTAATGAATTAAAATTGTATCATTGTCAATCACTCGACGCGATGCGTGGCGGCATAGACACGCGGCAAAGCCTTTGATGTGCGCCGCCACGCCGCTACGCGCAAGTCGTATACAAAAAAAGCTGACGTAGGTAAATAAACGATAAGGATTAATATTATGTAATTAAATTAACAATACACAATTATTTATATTAAGTAAAGTAAGTTGCCAATTGACGAACCCTTTAGTGTAATAGGTAGTGCTGCTGCCTTCTGCGCAGAGGGTTCCGGATTCGATTCCCGGCCGGGGCACATATTTGAATGATGAGTTTAAATACCTGTTTCTGGGTCTGGGTGTTGCTTTGTTTGTATGTCTTTGTGTGTGTCCATGACACCCACGTTACAGGATTTTCCTAGTCTGGGGCTGTGAGTATGGTTGTTTATAGTTTTTAATTTTTTATTATCAGTTGCTTTGCGATATATGAAAATAATGCAGAATTTATTTAATGAGTATTTAACCATTTAACCTCTGTTCAGCTAGCAATAGTTAAGGGAGTGTATGGGCTCATGAAATTGAACAACATTCCCAGTGGAAGAAAGGACGAAATACAATAAAAGTCGCACGGTTTTGTCCAATTTTTCTTTTTCGTTTTCCAATCTATGTTCTATGTGGAAAGTTATTCAGTTTCATGGGCATATTTATCCTCTCATAGGTAATTAAAAGTCACCCTTCATTAACTGTAAACCTCTTAGTGTTAGTTAACTTAGTCCATGAAATGTGTCGTGAAGTCATGAGTTAAAAACAATTGTATCTCCCATAAGTACTGATTTCTCAGGTGTGTTTTACAAAGGAAGCCCAAGCTTTTTTAAAATTTTCGGCCTATGTTTCTTGAGCTGTGAAAAATAAACAGAAAAGGTACAACAAACAGGGAATACTAGTTAGTCTTAGGTTGTGAGTGAGACTGTAAAAATACAGGGTATTGTTGCAAGTTATTTTTATACTTTTCCCTGCCCTTCCAGCATTTTCCCTGACGTACGAAATTCCCTGACGTTTCCCGGTTTTCCAGAAAGTGGCCACCCTGTTTATCAAAACAATGATAAAGTTCTGGAGCTCAGGGAGTGTACTATTAAATTTTCTTAAAGCAAAACAAAATTTGTCTCCATAAATTGGTAATTACTTATTTTGTGTAACCATTAAATTGTACACCTAAGTAACTATTCTCTTTCCATTCTTAGTTCAATCCTGATGTAAACAAACCCACGTAACAAATCTGAAATGCTATTGGTCAGGGGCGTTGACACTGTTCACACAGTAATTTATTACGTGCATGTGCAGAATGTCTGTATAGATGTGAGAGTTATCTTGCCACTTAAATCAGAGCATGCCATTTTAAGACTTCCTCCTTATCACTGTATTCTGAATAGTATTGAATTAATATGGAGCCAGCTGAAAGGATAAGTTGCCCGTCACAACACAACATATATAAGCTTCCTGATGTAAAACAATTGATAGAGAAGGAGGTAAATGAAACAACAGCAGACAAGCGGCGTCATCGTGCCGAGCATTTAATCAAGGAAGAAGATAAGCTCTGGGATCTTGCCCACATTACCGATGTCTTTGTGGACAATCTTATCAATAACAGTGCTGACTCAAGCAATGATACAAGTTCCGACATAGATATGGTAGGGATTGAATTACTCTCCGACAGCAAGTGATAATTGAATACAGTACACTGCTAAGTAATTATCACAGCTTTTATTTTTGTTTTAAATAAATTTTACTTTTTTTGTTGTGTTGCAATTTTTAAATGGTAAAATAAGCCATTAACTGGTATTATAAAATATTTCTTCAACACTGTCACACAAATTTTACTTTGTCAGGACAAATTATTACCAGTTACATGTGTTTATACAGTATCAATGTTATATGTACCCTGCCTGTACTAATTCTGTCAAGAGTGAAATGCCTAATTCAAGCAGAAAATAGTGTTTCACATGTGCCACGTCTCTTTCTTTATGTCAGGATTGAACTAAGAACGGGAATAGTATAGATGGATTTCTTCTTCAGGAATAATACGATTATAATTACGACAAGTCATTTTTCACAACATAAACAATGAACGATCACATACTTTTATGTATGTGAACGATCACCATGTATTATAAGCACAAGAACAAAAACTGCTGTTTGTTTGTCTTTTTAGTAAATACTATCTTAAACAAATAACAGACTATTACTGAAGCGATTGTACATGAACAGTTGTAGTAATTTGAGCAGAAACTTTGAAAACACTGGTACGTTCATAGCACACAGAGTTAAAGCTTCAATCTATTCCTAAGGCTTTCACGGCCGGTGTCATAATTATTGAAATTAAGATCCAGGCTACTGGGCTGTGGTCTACTATAGTTATCCTTCTGATGGATGTTGTTATCAGACGTTTCAGCCTTACCTCTAGAAGCCATCTTCAGTGAAACACAATTTTAATGCAACTGACATGGTGTTCGCCTGTAACGGGACATTTAGGCCTACCGGGGGGTAATATAAAAAAAAAATTATGGTATTTTGATAAAATTAATATTTGATTATGTAATGTTAATTTTGGGGAAACACAAAAATAGATAATAATTTTGGGAGAAATAAACATAAATTCATAATGAGGGTAAATTTTATTGGAACAAAAGTAGAAGGAGTAATTGTAAAATATTATAACAACGCAACAGACAAATGGGCGAAATTGGGCCAAGGTCAGCTCCAGTGACTAACATATTATGTAACGAAACATCAGGTCAGAGCATACGTCACGCTGGAATGCGGGTGTGTCGGCTGAACCTCATACTGGCGTAGTGATACAAGAACTTAGAACAATAAGAATTGGTCAAACAGCCGCGACCACTTCACAAAATAGTGCCATTCATCTAATTCCAGTTAAACTTTGCTCCTAGAGCCGGCCGGCTGCAAACAAAAGTTCTAGAACATAAAATCGCGGGCGCCCGCACAAAAATGTGAATATAGCACTTAAAATGTAAATACCGTACGCCTAAAATTAAAAAAATGTAAAATAATGTCAATTTAATAAAAACATGTAAATTCAGTGAAAAAAAAAGATCTATGTAGTGCGCGGAGAACAATGTGATGTCTTCTGGACTCAAACGAACAGCTAAGTAACAAATGTGTGGAGTAAATTTTTTTAACAAGGGCTAAATCAAAATTACAATGTAATTAATTTTTCAAAACAAAATGAGATCTCTAAGGGTTAAGGGTAATTGTGTGTGCGTGCGTGAGTGAAAGAATGTCAGACAAAGAAGGCTGGTTTGTGTTGCTTAAGATTAGTTGGTATTTAATTTATGGATGTTTTATTTTTGGAATTTATATATCGTCTTTCAATTTTCATTGTATCAGAATAACTAAATAAGCAATATATATTGTGTACTGTGAATTTCATAATAGATAAGAGAGGGAAAAATAGTTGGTTGATGATGAAAACTTAATGATGAAAGAAATAATATCAATAAAACTTAATTAATGGGAACAAGTAAAGTTTTCTTTATAGCAAATAAACCATTCTGATCTCCTGAGTTCGCCGAAAAGAACCTGACCGTGGTAAGTACATATTTTCTCTTGTAGTTGGTAACACAAGATGGCGCCCGAAAAATTAGAAAGAAAACAGTGAATAAAATTAAAATTAATTAAGTTCTAATTATGAGTAAAAATTATATCACACGCCAGTAAACCACAGTACTGTGTCAAAGGCTTCTGTCTATGTCATATTATCTGAATTCCATTTGTACACCTACTAGTAATACGCAGGGAACACTGAAGGAAGACTTGTTCCTGTCCTATAATAATTTATAATTTTCCATGATAATTACATCTCACTAAACTTAATCAAACCACGTGACCACTGTTCTGTGACCACAGGCAGGGGTGCACTACAGTGGCGGTCGGTGTGTCCTGAGGAAGAGGGGCCATGAGACAGTCACCTGAGCTCAGCCCCCCCCCCCCACCGACACACTTCACTCTTAAGCATAATAGAGGATTTTGATTTTTACAGCGTTTGAAAGCTGTGATAAATTTAATTGTAGGCCTTCAGCTGACCATATAGTCTTCTTTGTACTTAACAGTAAGCTGAGCCAGCAGAATAACTTCGAATACCGCATAACCATCAATGCATTGGAAAACACCACCTTCCCCAGGAGCAAAAAAAGCACACGAGTCGTTCGAAGTTCAAGGCAATGCTTATCGTTTTCTTTGATATCCAGGGCATCGTTATGGCAGAATGGGTACCCATTGGTCAAACAGTTAACCAACAATATTATAAACAAGTTTTGGAAAAACTGTGTGAACGTGTTAGAAAGAAGCGCCCTGAATTGTGGAAGAATGGGTGGATCCGCACCAGGACAATCCGCCTACCCACAATGCGTTATCATTCAAACAATTTTTGGCCAGTAAAAACATCACAGTCTTTGAACATCCTCCATATTCCCACGATTTAGCACTGTGCGATTTTTTCCTATTCCCCAAAATCAAGTTGGCGCTAAAAGGGACCCAACGGTGGAAGAGGTACAGGCAAAAACGGCGGAGCTCCTGCGCAGCCTGATGGAAAGCGATATGCAGAAATGTTTTGAGCAGTGGAAGGAATGTATGCAGAAGTGTGTGGACTCAATGGGGTCCTACTTTCAAGGCGACCACCAGTAATTGTACATATCAGGTAAATAAAAAAAATTACAGCATCAGTCTCGTTATTTTTGTGTCAGACCTCGTATGTTGGTTATACGATAATGACTGGAAAGCTCTAGATTGGTTTTTGTGCCTTTTAAGACGTAAAAATTTTGGGGTAGGGCGACCTGTTTTCAGTATTTCATATCTCTCAGTCACTTAACCGAGAAAATTCTTTATTCAGTAGTGTTGTACTGTAATAATGCATTTGTTCGATACTGCAATATCACTTTCATTTTCTTCTTCTAAATCCATTTTATTCTCGTAATTGAGACCACAAACACACGCCAAGAAGAGATAAATAGTAAACATACACGTACAAAGACTGCGTAAAACTAACACAAACTACATTAAACCGTGCCAAGAGGCTAATTCACTCATTGCCTCCCAAGTATGGTTACATACAGATGTACTAGCCCCCCCCCCAACCCCCCGTCAGGCACAGTTCTCACATAGCCGTACGAGTACTACGGCGGCTACTCAGATCCCTCTATGCTACGATTCTGCGCTATTGATAACACACGATTAAAAAGTTTTTTGTAAGTAATCAGATAATTTAAAGCCAAACCTAACCTAACCTAACCTAACCTAAGCCTATTACTAGTTGTTTATTTTTAATATTTTTCTAAATTTCACTGAGGAGGCTCAGCCTCCCTTGCCTCCACTGATGAGCCGCCACTGGTGTACTAACAAATAATAATATGTAGTATTGTCAGTCTGTAGTGCACAGTATTATTTGTGAGTCACTAGCTGCTACTGGGTCTGCACTAATCCATGCAAGTTGTTATGATGATGCTTTCAGTAAAATTTCACACATGATAAATAATTGTACAATATTAAAAAATATCGGTATGGAGAACCATACATGACTTCCATGTTCTAAGATTTATATTTAAAATCATATTCGAAATGAAATATTTCCATAGAAACTACGTCTTTCTACTTATTGCTTCAGCATTAACCACAGTACTGTGGTCACAAACGTATACCACCTCACGTTTTCGCACTCGATTTTCACCGATGATGGCAGTCGATGGCACTGCCGAAAAGTCTGGTTTTGTAGAAAACATTGGACTACGGCTAAAGAGCCCGGGAAGCAATTTTAACAAAAAACTACTTCTTTGTTGCCGATAACGTAGTACACATATAAAAAATTCTCCCCTCCACCTTCAACTATAATTTTTAATAGAAAATTACCCCCACCCCGTTCACCTAACCTCTCCATTTATAGATATTTCATCTACGTTTCTACAGTGGATTACTATGAGCTTCTTATCAGGATACTTTATTTATAAAAATTAAGTACTTTACTCTTGTTAAATCATAAAATGTTTCAGGTAAACTACCCCTTTCTCTTAACCGATCTTCTCCAAAATCAATAGACCTTCCGCCCTCTACAATTCAGGGAAGCATGCAAAAAATATTTGATTCTGTTTGAATGTGCGGCAGTTATCGTTCGTCATGGAAACATTTCTCTTGTTACAACATAAAATGTAGCAGGTAAACTACCCCTTTCCCTTAACCGATCTTCACCAAAATCAATAGACCTTGAGCTCTCTGCAACTCAGGAAAGGGTGCAAAAAATTATTTGATTCTCATTGAATTTTCGGCAGTTATCGTTGGTCATAAAAAAATTACCCTTTTTAAAACATAAAACGTTGCTGATAAACTACCCCTTCCCTTAACCGATCTTCAACAAAATCAACAGACCTAGAGTTCTCTTTAGTTCAAAAAGGTATGCAAAAACCTAGTTGATTCTGGTTGAATTTACGGCAGTTATCGTTCGTCATATAAAAAATTACCCTTGTTAAAACATAAAATGTTGCTGGTAAACTACCCCTTTCCCTTAACCGATCTTCACCAACACCAATAGGTATTGAGAACCCTACAATACAGGGCTGTATGCAAAACATTAGTTGATTCTCTTTGAATTTACGGCAGTTATCGTACGTCATAGAAAAAATACCCTTGATAAAACATAAAACGTTACTGGTAAACTACCCCTTTCCCTTAACCGATCTTCAACAAAATCAACAGACCTTGAGTTCTGTATAATTCAAAAAGGTATGCAGAAGGGTAGTTGATTCTGTTTTAATGTATGGCAGTTATCGTTCGTCAAAAAAAAATTACCCTTGATAAAACATAAAATGTTGCTGGTAAACAACCCTATTCCCTTAACCGATCTTCATCAAAACCAACAGGTCTTGAGAACTCTACATTTCAGGGCTGTATGCAAAATATTATATGATTCTGTTTGAATTTGCGGCTGTTATCGTTTGCCATATAAAATACCCTTGATAAGACAAAAAACGTGTCTGGTAAACTACCCCTTTCCCTTAACCGATCTTCACCAAAAACAATAGGTCTTTAATACTCAACAAAACAGGGCTGTATGCAAAAACGTATTTGATTCGGTTTGAATTTGCGGCTCTTATCGTTTGCCATAGAAAATACCGTTTTAAAACATAAAACGTTGCTAGTAAACTACCCCTTTCCCTGAACCGATCTTCACCAACACCAATAGGTATTGAGACCTCTACAATACAGGGCTGTATGCAAAACATCATTTGATTCTGTTTGAATTTGCGGCTGTTATCATTTACCATAGAAAAAATTACCCATGATAAAAAACCGTTGCAGGTAAACTACCCCTTTCCCTTAACCTATCTTCACCAAAAACGATAGGTCTTGAGAACTCTACAATTCAGGGCTGTATGCAAAATATTATATGATTTTGTTTGAATTTTCGGCTGTTATCGTTTGCCATACAAAATACCCTTGATAAAACAAAAAACGTGGCACGTAAACTACCCCTTTCCCTTAAACGATCTTCACCAAAACCAATAGGTCTTTAGTACTCAAGAAATCAGGGCTGTATGCAAAAACGTATTTGATTCTGTTTGAATTTGCGGCTCTTATCGTTTGCCATAGAAAATACCCTTTTAAAATATAAAACGTTGCTGGTAAACTACCCCTTTCCCTCAACCGATCTTCACCAAAAACAAAAGGTCTTGAGAACTCTACAATTCAGGGCAGTATGCAAAACATTATTTGATTATGTTTGAATTTGCGGCTGTTATCGTTTGCCATAAAAAATACCCTTGTTAAAACATAAAACGTTGGAGGTAAACTACCCCTTCCCCTTAACCGATCTTTACCAAAATCAACAAATCTTGAGAACTGTACAATTCAGGGCTGTATGCGAAACATTATTTGATTCTGTTGAATTTGCGGCTGTTATCGTTTGCCAAACAAACAAAATTACCCTTGATAAAAAAAAACCGTTGCCGGTAAACTACCCCCTTCCCTCAACCGATCTTCACCAAAAACAACAGGTCGCGAGTACTCTACAAATCAGGGCTGTATGCAAAAAATTATTTGATTCTGTTTGAATTTGCGGCTGTTATCGTTTGTCATAGAAAAAAATCTACAGACACATAGACACACAGACAGACAGACACACACACAGACACTTTTCGAAAAACGACTTTTTTTCATGTTTTGAGTGTAGTACAATCAGAATCTGCAATAATCTCGAACACGATTTTTTTTGCCATCACCATACTTCCATTTCCTTAAGGAACATGAAACATGAACAAAGGAAAGGAGGATGGAACTTTGTTGTGACCTTTTGGAACGGATTGATAGAGAGCCCAGTTTTTTAAAGAGTGTTATTACAGCTGATGAGACATGGATATTTACGTACGATCCAGAAACAAAGCGGCAATCAATGCATTGGAAAACACCACCTTCCCCAGGAGCAAAAAAAGCACACGAGTCGTTCGAAGTTCAAGGCAATGCTTATCGTTTTCTTTGATATCCAGGGCATCGTTATGGCAGAATGGGTACCCATTGGTCAAACAGTTAACCAACAATATTATAAACAAGTTTTGGAAAAACTGTGTGAACGTGTTAGAAAGAAGCGCCCTGAATTGTGGAAGAATGGGTGGATCCGCACCAGGACAATCCGCCTACCCACAATGCGTTATCATTCAAACAATTTTTGGCCAGTAAAAACATCACAGTCTTTGAACATCCTCCATATTCCCACGATTTAGCACTGTGCGATTTTTTCCTATTCCCCAAAATCAAGTTGGCGCTAAAAGGGACCCAACGGTGGAAGAGGTACAGGCAAAAACGGCGGAGCTCCTGCGCAGCCTGATGGAAAGCGATATGCAGAAATGTTTTGAGCAGTGGAAGGAATGTATGCAGAAGTGTGTGGACTCAATGGGGTCCTACTTTCAAGGCGACCACCAGTAATTGTACATATCAGGTAAATAAAAAAAATTACAGCATCAGTCTCGTTATTTTTGTGTCAGACCTCGTATGTTGGTTATACGATAATGACTGGAAAGCTCTAGATTGGTTTTTGTGCCTTTTAAGACGTAAAAATTTTGGGGTAGGGCGACCTGTTTTCAGTATTTCATATCTCTCAAAGTCACTTAACCGAGAAAATTCTTTATTCAGTAGTGTTGTACTGTAATAATGCATTTGTTCGATACTGCAATATCACTTTCATTTTCTTCTTCTAAATCCATTTTATTCTCGTAATTGAGACCACAAACACACGCCAAGAAGAGATAAATAGTAAACATACACGTACAAAGACTGCGTAAACTAACACAAACTACATTAAACCGTGCCAAGAGGCTAATTCACTCATTGCCTCCCAAGTATGGTTACATACAGATGTACTAGCCCCCCCCCCCCAACCCCCCGTCAGGCACAGTTCTCACATAGCCGTACGAGTACTACGGCGGCTACTCAGATCCCTCTATGCTACGATTCTGCGCTATTGATAACACACGATTAAAAAGTTTTTTGTAAGTAATCAGATAATTTAAAGCCAAACCTAACCTAACCTAACCTAACCTAAGCCTATTACTAGTTGTTTATTTTTAATATTTTTCTAAATTTCACTGAGGAGGCTCAGCCTCCCTTGCCTCCACTGATGAGCCGCCACTGGTGTACTAACAAATAATAATATGTAGTATTGTCAGTCTGTAGTGCACAGTATTATTTGTGAGTCACTAGCTGCTACTGGGTCTGCACTAATCCATGCAAGTTGTTATGATGATGCTTTCAGTAAAATTTCACACATGATAAATAATTGTACAATATTAAAAAATATCGGTATGGAGAACCATACATGACTTCCATGTTCTAAGATTTATATTTAAAATCATATTCGAAATGAAATATTTCCATAGAAACTACGTCTTTCTACTTATTGCTTCAGCATTAACCACAGTACTGTGGTCACAAACGTATACCACCTCACGTTTTCGCACTCGATTTTCACCGATGATGGCAGTCGATGGCACTGCCGAAAAGTCTGGTTTTGTAGAAAACATTGGACTACGGCTAAAGAGCCCGGGAAGCAATTTTAACAAAAAACTACTTCTTTGTTGCCGATAACGTAGTACACATATAAAAAATTCTCCCCTCCACCTTCAACTATAATTTTTAATAGAAAATTACCCCCACCCCGTTCACCTAACCTCTCCATTTATAGATATTTCATCTACGTTTCTACAGTGGATTACTATGAGCTTCTTATCAGGATACTTTATTTATAAAAATTAAGTACTTTACTCTTGTTAAATCATAAAATGTTTCAGGTAAACTACCCCTTTCTCTTAACCGATCTTCTCCAAAATCAATAGACCTTCCGCCCTCTACAATTCAGGGAAGCATGCAAAAAATATTTGATTCTGTTTGAATGTGCGGCAGTTATCGTTCGTCATGGAAACATTTCTCTTGTTACAACATAAAATGTAGCAGGTAAACTACCCCTTTCCCTTAACCGATCTTCACCAAAATCAGTAGACCTTGAGCTCTCTGCAACTCAGGAAAAGGTGCAAAAAATTATTTGATTCTCATTGAATTTTCGGCAGTTATCGTTGGTCATAAAAAAATTACCCTTTTTAAAACATAAAACGTTGCTGATAAACTACCCCTTCCCTTAACCGATCTTCAACAAAATCAACAGACCTAGAGTTCTCTTTAGTTCAAAAAGGTATGCAAAAACGTAGTTGATTCTGGTTGAATTTACGGCAGTTATCGTTCGTCATATAAAAAATTACCCTTGTTAAAACATAAAATGTTGCTGGTAAACTACCCCTTTCCCTTAACCGATCTTCACCAACACCAATAGGTATTGAGAACCCTACAATACAGGGCTGTATGCAAAACATTAGTTGATTCTCTTTGAATTTACGGCAGTTATCGTACGTCATAGAAAAAATACCCTTGATAAAACATAAAACGTTACTGGTAAACTACCCCTTTCCCTTAACCGATCTTCAACAAAATCAACAGACCTTGAGTTCTGTATAATTCAAAAAGGTATGCAGAAGGGTAGTTGATTCTGTTTTAATGTATGGCAGTTATCGTTCGTCAAAAAAAAATTACCCTTGATAAAACATAAAATGTTGCTGGTAAACAACCCTATTCCCTTAACCGATCTTCATCAAAACCAACAGGTCTTGAGAACTCTACATTTCAGGGCTGTATGCAAAATATTATATGATTCTGTTTGAATTTGCGGCTGTTATCGTTTGCCATATAAAATACCCTTGATAAGACAAAAAACGTGTCTGGTAAACTACCCCTTTCCCTTAACCGATCTTCACCAAAAACAATAGGTCTTTAATACTCAACAAAACAGGGCTGTATGCAAAAACGTATTTGATTCGGTTTGAATTTGCGGCTCTTATCGTTTGCCATAGAAAATACCGTTTTAAAACATAAAACGTTGCTAGTAAACTACCCCTTTCCCTGAACCGATCTTCACCAACACCAATAGGTATTGAGACCTCTACAATACAGGGCTGTATGCAAAACATCATTTGATTCTGTTTGAATTTGCGGCTGTTATCATTTACCATAGAAAAAATTACCCATGATAAAAAACCGTTGCAGGTAAACTACCCCTTTCCCTTAACCTATCTTCACCAAAAACGATAGGTCTTGAGAACTCTACAATTCAGGGCTGTATGCAAAATATTATATGATTTTGTTTGAATTTTCGGCTGTTATCGTTTGCCATACAAAATACCCTTGATAAAACAAAAAACGTAGCAGGTAAACTACCCCTTTCCCTTAAACGATCTTCACCAAAACCAATAGGTCTTTAGTACTCAAGAAATCAGGGCTGTATGCAAAAACGTATTTGATTCTGTTTGAATTTGCGGCTCTTATCGTTTGCCATAGAAAATACCCTTTTAAAACATAAAACGTTGCTGGTAAACTACCCCTTTCCCTCAACCGATCTTCACCAAAAACAAAAGGTCTTGAGAACTCTACAATTCAGGGCAGTATGCAAAACATTATTTGATTATGTTTGAATTTGCGGCTGTTATCGTTTGCCATAAAAAATACCCTTGTTAAAACATAAAACGTTGGAGGTAAACTACCCCTTCCCCTAAACCGATCTTTACCAAAATCAACAAATCTTGAGAACTGTACAATTCAGGGCTGTATGCGAAACATTATTTGATTCTGTTGAATTTGCGGCTGTTATCGTTTGCCAAACAAACAAAATTACCCTTGATAAAAAAAAACCGTTGCCGGTAAACTACCCCCTTCCCTCAACCGATCTTCACCAAAAACAACAGGTCGTGAGTACTCTACAAATCAGGGCTGTATGCAAAAAATATTTGATTCTGTTTGAATTTGCGGCTGTTATCGTTTGTCATAGAAAAAAATCTACAGACACATAGACACACAGACAGACAGACACACACACAGACACTTTTCGAAAAACGACTTTTTTTCATGTTTTGAGTGTAGTACAATCAGAATCTGCAATAATCTCGAACACGATTTTTTTTGCCATCACCATACTTCCATTTCCTTAAGGAACATGAAACATGAACAAAGGAAAGGAGGATGGAACTTTGTTGTGACCTTTTGGAACGGATTGATAGAGAGCCCAGTTTTTTAAAGAGTGTTATTACAGCTGATGAGACATGGATATTTACGTACGATCCAGAAACAAAGCGGCAATCAATGCATTGGAAAACACCACCTTCCCCAGGAGCAAAAAAAGCACACGAGTCGTTCGAAGTTCAAGGCAATGCTTAACGTTTTCTTTGATATCCAGGGCATCGTTATGGCAGAATGGGTACCCATTGGTCAAACAGTTAACCAACAATATTATAAACAAGTTTTGGAAAAACTGTGTGAACGTGTTAGAAAGAAGCGCCCTGAATTGTGGAAGAATGGGTGGATCCGCACCAGGACAATCCGCCTACCCACAATGCGTTATCATTCAAACAATTTTTGGCCAGTAAAAACATCACAGTCTTTGAACATCCTCCATATTCCCACGATTTAGAACTGTGCGATTTTTTCCTATTCCCCAAAATCAAGTTGGCGCTAAAAGGGACCCAACGGTGGAAGAGGTACAGGCAAAAACGGCGGAGCTCCTGCGCAGCCTGATGGAAAGCGATATGCAGAAATGTTTTGAGCAGTGGAAGGAATGTATGCAGAAGTGTGTGGACTCAATGGGGTCCTACTTTCAAGGCGACCACCAGTAATTGTACATATCAGGTAAATAAAAAAAATTACAGCATCAGTCTCGTTATTTTTGTGTCAGACCTCGTATGTTGGTTATACGATAATGACTGGAAAGCTCTAGATTGGTTTTTGTGCCTTTTAAGACGTAAAAATTTTGGGGTAGGGCGACCTGTTTTCAGTATTTCATATCTCTCAAAGTCACTTAACCGAGAAAATTCTTTATTCAGTAGTGTTGTACTGTAATAATGCATTTGTTCGATACTGCAATATCACTTTCATTTTCTTCTTCTAAATCCATTTTATTCTCGTAATTGAGACCACAAACACACGCCAAGAAGAGATAAATAGTAAACATACACGTACAAAGACTGCGTAAAACTAACACAAACTACATTAAACCGTGCCAAGAGGCTAATTCACTCATTGCCTCCCAAGTATGGTTACATACAGATGTACTAGCCCCCCCCAACCCCCCGTCAGGCACAGTTCTCACATAGCCGTACGAGTACTACGGCGGCTACTCAGATCCCTCTATGCTACGATTCTGCGCTATTGATAACACACGATTAAAAAGTTTTTTGTAAGTAATCAGATAATTTAAAGCCAAACCTAACCTAACCTAACCTAACCTAAGCCTATTACTAGTTGTTTATTTTTAATATTTTTCTAAATTTCACTGAGGAGGCTCAGCCTCCCTTGCCTCCACTGATGAGCCGCCACTGGTGTACTAACAAATAATAATATGTAGTATTGTCAGTCTGTAGTGCACAGTATTATTTGTGAGTCACTAGCTGCTACTGGGTCTGCACTAATCCATGCAAGTTGTTATGATGATGCTTTCAGTAAAATTTCACACATGATAAATAATTGTACAATATTAAAAAATATCGGTATGGAGAACCATACATGACTTCCATGTTCTAAGATTTATATTTAAAATCATATTCGAAATGAAATATTTCCATAGAAACTACGTCTTTCTACTTATTGCTTCAGCATTAACCACAGTACTGTGGTCACAAACGTATACCACCTCACGTTTTCGCACTCGATTTTCACCGATGATGGCAGTCGATGGCACTGCCGAAAAGTCTGGTTTTGTAGAAAACATTGGACTACGGCTAAAGAGCCCGGGAAGCAATTTTAACAAAAAACTACTTCTTTGTTGCCGATAACGTAGTACACATATAAAAAATTCTCCCCTCCACCTTCAACTATAATTTTTAATAGAAAATTACCCCCACCCCGTTCACCTAACCTCTCCATTTATAGATATTTCATCTACGTTTCTACAGTGGATTACTATGAGCTTCTTATCAGGATACTTTATTTATAAAAATTAAGTACTTTACTCTTGTTAAGTCATAAAATGTTTCAGGTAAACTACCCCTTTCTCTTAACCGATCTTCTCCAAAATCAATAGACCTTCCGCCCTCTACAATTCAGGGAAGCATGCAAAAAATATTTGATTCTGTTTGAATGTGCGGCAGTTATCGTTCGTCATGGAAACATTTCTCTTGTTACAACATAAAATGTAGCAGGTAAACTACCCCTTTCCCTTAACCGATCTTCACCAAAATCAATAGACCTTGAGCTCTCTGCAACTCAGGAAAGGGTGCAAAAAATTATTTGATTCTCATTGAATTTTCGGCAGTTATCGTTGGTCATAAAAAAATTACCCTTTTTAAAACATAAAACGTTGCTGATAAACTACCCCTTCCCTTAACCGATCTTCAACAAAATCAACAGACCTAGAGTTCTCTTTAGTTCAAAAAGGTATGCAAAAACGTAGTTGATTCTGGTTGAATTTACGGCAGTTATCGTTCGTCATATAAAAAATTACCCTTGTTACAACATAAAATGTTGCTGGTAAACTACCCCTTTCCCTTAACCGATCTTCACCAACACCAATAGGTATTGAGAACCCTACAATACAGGGCTGTATGCAAAACATTAGTTGATTCTCTTTGAATTTACGGCAGTTATCGTACGTCATAGAAAAAATACACTTGATAAAACATAAAACGTTACTGGTAAACTACCCCTTTCCCTTAACCGATCTTCAACAAAATCAACAGACCTTGAGTTCTTTATAATTCAAAAAGGTATGCAGAAGGGTAGTTGATTCTGTTTTAATGTATGGCAGTTATAGTTCGTCAAAAAAAAATTACCCTTGATAAAACATAAAATGTTGCTGGTAAACAACCCTATTCCCTTAACCGATCTTCATCAAAACCAACAGGTCTTGAGAACTCTACATTTCAGGGCTGTATGCAAAATATTATATGATTCTGTTTGAATTTGCGGCTGTTATCGTTTGCCATATAAAATACCCTTGATAAGACAAAAAACGTGTCTGGTAAACTACCCCTTTCCCTTAACCGATCTTCACCAAAAACAATAGGTCTTTAATACTCAACAAAACAGGGCTGTATGCAAAAACGTATTTGATTCGGTTTGAATTTGCGGCTCTTATCGTTTGCCATAGAAAATACCGTTTTAAAACATAAAACGTTGCTAGTAAACTACCCCTTTCCCTGAACCGATCTTCACCAACACCAATAGGTATTGAGACCTCTACAATACAGGGCTGTATGCAAAACATCATTTGATTCTGTTTGAATTTGCGGCTGTTATCATTTACCATAGAAAAAATTACCCATGATAAAAAACCGTTGCAGGTAAACTACCCCTTTCCCTTAACCTATCTTCACCAAAAACGATAGGTCTTGAGAACTCTACAATTCAGGGCTGTATGCAAAATATTATATGATTTTGTTTGAATTTTCGGCTGTTATCGTTTGCCATACAAAATACCCTTGATAAAACAAAAAACGTGGCAGGTAAACTACCCCTTTCCCTTAAACGATCTTCACCAAAACCAACAGGTCTTTAGTACTCAAGAAATCAGGGCTGTATGCAAAAACGTATTTGATTCTGTTTGAATTTGCGGCTCTTATCGTTTGCCATAGAAAATACCCTTTTAAAACATAAAACGTTGCTGGTAAACTACCCCTTTCCCTCAACCGATCTTCACCAAAAACAAAAGGTCTTGAGAACTCTACAATTCAGGGCAGTATGCAAAACATTATTTGATTATGTTTGAATTTGCGGCTGTTATCGTTTGCCATAAAAAATACCCTTGTTAAAACATAAAACGTTGGAGGTAAACTACCCCTTCCCCTTAACCGATCTTTACCAAAATCAACAAATCTTGAGAACTGTACAATTCAGGGCTGTATGCGAAACATTATTTGATTCTGTTGAATTTGCGGCTGTTATCGTTTGCCAAACAAACAAAATTACCCTTGATAAAAAAAAACCGTTGCCGGTAAACTACCCCCTTCCCTCAACCGATCTTCACCAAAAACAACAGGTCGCGAGTACTCTACAAATCAGGGCTGTATGCAAAAAATTATTTGATTCTGTTTGAATTTGCGGCTGTTATCGTTTGTCATAGAAAAAAATCTACAGACACATAGACACACAGACAGACAGACACACACACAGACACTTTTCGAAAAACGACTTTTTTTCATGTTTTGAGTGTAGTACAATCAGAATCTGCAATAATCTCGAACACGATTTTTTTTGCCATCACCATACTTCCATTTCCTTAAGGAACATGAAACATGAACAAAGGAAAGGAGGATGGAACTTTGTTGTGACCTTTTGGAACGGATTGATAGAGAGCCCAGTTTTTTAAAGAGTGTTATTACAGCTGATGAGACATGGATATTTACGTACGATCCAGAAACAAAGCGGCAATCAATGCATTGGAAAACACCACCTTCCCCAGGAGCAAAAAAAGCACACGAGTCGTTCGAAGTTCAAGGCAATGCTTATCGTTTTCTTTGATATCCAGGGCATCGTTATGGCAGAATGGGTACCCATTGGTCAAACAGTTAACCAACAATATTATAAACAAGTTTTGGAAAAACTGTGTGAACGTGTTAGAAAGAAGCGCCCTGAATTGTGGAAGAATGGGTGGATCCGCACCAGGACAATCCGCCTACCCACAATGCGTTATCATTCAAACAATTTTTGGCCAGTAAAAACATCACAGTCTTTGAACATCCTCCATATTCCCACGATTTAGCACTGTGCGATTTTTTCCTATTCCCCAAAATCAAGTTGGCGCTAAAAGGGACCCAACGGTGGAAGAGGTACAGGCAAAAACGGCGGAGCTCCTGCGCAGCCTGATGGAAAGCGATATGCAGAAATGTTTTGAGCAGTGGAAGGAATGTATGCAGAAGTGTGTGGACTCAATGGGGTCCTACTTTCAAGGCGACCACCAGTAATTGTACATATCAGGTAAATAAAAAAAATTACAGCATCAGTCTCGTTATTTTTGTGTCAGACCTCGTATGTTGGTTATACGATAATGACTGGAAAGCTCTAGATTGGTTTTTGTGCCTTTTAAGACGTAAAAATTTTGGGGTAGGGCGACCTGTTTTCAGTATTTCATATCTCTCAAAGTCACTTAACCGAGAAAATTCTTTATTCAGTAGTGTTGTACTGTAATAATGCATTTGTTCGATACTGCAATATCACTTTCATTTTCTTCTTCTAAATCCATTTTATTCTCGTAATTGAGACCACAAACACACGCCAAGAAGAGATAAATAGTAAACATACACGTACAAAGACTGCGTAAAACTAACACAAACTACATTAAACCGTGCCAAGAGGCTAATTCACTCATTGCCTCCCAAGTATGGTTACATACAGATGTACTAGCCCCCCCCCCCAACCCCCCGGCAGGCACAGTTCTCACATAGCCGTACGAGTACTACGGCGGCTACTCAGATCCCTCTATGCTACGATTCTGCGCTATTGATAACACACGATTAAAAAGTTTTTTGTAAGTAATCAGATAATTTAAAGCCAAACCTAACCTAACCTAACCTAACCTAAGCCTATTACTAGTTGTTTATTTTTAATATTTTTCTAAATTTCACTGAGGAGGCTCAGCCTCCCTTGCCTCCACTGATGAGCCGCCACTGGTGTACTAACAAATAATAATATGTAGTATTGTCAGTCTGTAGTGCACAGTATTATTTGTGAGTCACTAGCTGCTACTGGGTCTGCACTAATCCATGCAAGTTGTTATGATGATGCTTTCAGTAAAATTTCACACATGATAAATAATTGTACAATATTAAAAAATATCGGTATGGAGAACCATACATGACTTCCATGTTCTAAGATTTATATTTAAAATCATATTCGAAATGAAATATTTCCATAGAAACTACGTCTTTCTACTTATTGCTTCAGCATTAACCACAGTACTGTGGTCACAAACGTATACCACCTCACGTTTTCGCACTCGATTTTCACCGATGATGGCAGTCGATGGCACTGCCGAAAAGTCTGGTTTTGTAGAAAACATTGGACTACGGCTAAAGAGCCCGGGAAGCAATTTTAACAAAAAACTACTTCTTTGTTGCCGATAACGTAGTACACATATAAAAAATTCTCCCCTCCACCTTCAACTATAATTTTTAATAGAAAATTACCCCCACCCCGTTCACCTAACCTCTCCATTTATAGATATTTCATCTACGTTTCTACAGTGGATTACTATGAGCTTCTTATCAGGATACTTTATTTATAAAAATTAAGTACTTTACTCTTGTTAAATCATAAAATGTTTCAGGTAAACTACCCCTTTCTCTTAACCGATCTTCTCCAAAATCAATAGACCTTCCGCCCTCTACAATTCAGGGAAGCATGCAAAAAATATTTGATTCTGTTTGAATGTGCGGCAGTTATCGTTCGTC
The DNA here is from genome assembly GCA_034769895.1 of Magicicada septendecula. Classification (NCBI taxonomy): domain Eukaryota; kingdom Metazoa; phylum Arthropoda; class Insecta; order Hemiptera; family Cicadidae; genus Magicicada; species Magicicada septendecula. Next base: position 285,905,146 of record CM068373.1, read on the forward strand.
ATGGAAACATTTCTCTTGTTACAACATAAAATGTAGCAGGTAAACTACCCCTTTCCCTTAACCGATCTTCACCAAAATCAATAGACCTTGAGCTCTCTGCAACTCAGGAAAGGGTGCAAAAAATTATTTGATTCTCATTGAATTATCGGCAGTTATCGTTGGTCATAAAAAAATTACCCTTTTTAAAACATAAAACGTTGCTGATAAACTACCCCTTCCCTTAACCGATCTTCAACAAAATCAACAGACCTAGAGTTCTCTTTAGTTCAAAAAGGTATGCAAAAACCTAGTTGATTCTGGTTGAATTTACGGCAGTTATCGTTCGTCATATAAAAAATTACCCTTGTTAAAACATAAAATGTTGCTGGTAAACTACCCCTTTCCCTTAACCGATCTTCACCAACACCAATAGGTATTGAGAACCCTACAATACAGGGCTGTATGCAAAACATTAGTTGATTCCCTTTGAATTTACGGCAGTTATCGTACGTCATAGAAAAAATACCCTTGATAAAACATAAAACGTTACTGGTAAACTACCCCTTTCCCTTAACCGATCTTCAACAAAATCAACAGACCTTGAGTTCTGTATAATTCAAAAAGGTATGCAGAAGGGTAGTTGATTCTGTTTTAATGTATGGCAGTTATCGTTCGTCAAAAAAAAATTACCCTTGATAAAACATAAAATGTTGCTGGTAAACAACCCTATTCCCTTAACCGATCTTCATCAAAACCAACAGGTCTTGAGAACTCTACATTTCAGGGCTGTATGCAAAATATTATATGATTCTGTTTGAATTTGCGGCTGTTATCGTTTGCCATATAAAATACCCTTGATAAGACAAAAAACGTGTCTGGTAAACTACCCCTTTCCCTTAACCGATCTTCACCAAAAACAATAGGTCTTTAATACTCAACAAAACAGGGCTGTATGCAAAAACGTATTTGATTCGGTTTGAATTTGCGGCTCTTATCGTTTGCCATAGAAAATACCGTTTTAAAACATAAAACGTTGCTAGTAAACTACCCCTTTCCCTGAACCGATCTTCACCAACACCAATAGGTATTGAGACCTCTACAATACAGGGCTGTATGCAAAACATCATTTGATTCTGTTTGAATTTGCGGCTGTTATCATTTACCATAGAAAAAATTACCCATGATAAAAAACCGTTGCAGGTAAACTACCCCTTTCCCTTAACCTATCTTCACCAAAAACGATAGGTCTTGAGAACTCTACAATTCAGGGCTGTATGCAAAATATTATATGATTTTGTTTGAATTTTCGGCTGTTATCGTTTGCCATACAAAATACCCTTGATAAAACAAAAAACGTGGCACGTAAACTACCCCTTTCCCTTAAACGATCTTCACCAAAACCAATAGGTCTTTAGTACTCAAGAAATCAGGGCTGTATGCAAAAACGTATTTGATTCTGTTTGAATTTGCGGCTCTTATCGTTTGCCATAGAAAATACCCTTTTAAAATATAAAACGTTGCTGGTAAACTACCCCTTTCCCTCAACCGATCTTCACCAAAAACAAAAGGTCTTGAGAACTCTACAATTCAGGGCAGTATGCAAAACATTATTTGATTATGTTTGAATTTGCGGCTGTTATCGTTTGCCATAAAAAATACCCTTGTTAAAACATAAAACGTTGGAGGTAAACTACCCCTTCCCCTTAACCGATCTTTACCAAAATCAACAAATCTTGAGAACTGTACAATTCAGGGCTGTATGCGAAACATTATTTGATTCTGTTGAATTTGCGGCTGTTATCGTTTGCCAAACAAACAAAATTACCCTTGATAAAAAAAAACCGTTGCCGGTAAACTACCCCCTTCCCTCAACCGATCTTCACCAAAAACAACAGGTCGCGAGTACTCTACAAATCAGGGCTGTATGCAAAAAATTATTTGATTCTGTTTGAATTTGCGGCTGTTATCGTTTGTCATAGAAAAAAATCTACAGACACATAGACACACAGACAGACAGACACACACACAGACACTTTTCGAAAAACGACTTTTTTTCATGTTTTGAGTGTAGTACAATCAGAATCTGCAATAATCTCGAACACGATTTTTTTTGCCATCACCATACTTCCATTTCCTTAAGGAACATGAAACATGAACAAAGGAAAGGAGGATGGAACTTTGTTGTGACCTTTTGGAACGGATTGATAGAGAGCCCAGTTTTTTAAAGAGTGTTATTACAGCTGATGAGACATGGATATTTACGTACGATCCAGAAACAAAGCGGCAATCAATGCATTGGAAAACACCACCTTCCCCAGGAGCAAAAAAAGCACACGAGTCGTTCGAAGTTCAAGGCAATGCTTATCGTTTTCTTTGATATCCAGGGCATCGTTATGGCAGAATGGGTACCCATTGGTCAAACAGTTAACCAACAATATTATAAACAAGTTTTGGAAAAACTGTGTGAACGTGTTAGAAAGAAGCGCCCTGAATTGTGGAAGAATGGGTGGATCCGCACCAGGACAATCCGCCTACCCACAATGCGTTATCATTCAAACAATTTTTGGCCAGTAAAAACATCACAGTCTTTGAACATCCTCCATATTCCCACGATTTAGCACTGTGCGATTTTTTCCTATTCCCCAAAATCAAGTTGGCGCTAAAAGGGACCCAACGGTGGAAGAGGTACAGGCAAAAACGGCGGAGCTCCTGCGCAGCCTGATGGAAAGCGATATGCAGAAATGTTTTGAGCAGTGGAAGGAATGTATGCAGAAGTGTGTGGACTCAATGGGGTCCTACTTTCAAGGCGACCACCAGTAATTGTACATATCAGGTAAATAAAAAAAAATTACAGCATCAGTCTCGTTATTTTTGTGTCAGACCTCGTATGTTGGTTATACGATAATGACTGGAAAGCTCTAGATTGGTTTTTGTGCCTTTTAAGACGTAAAAATTTTGGGGTAGGGCGACCTGTTTTCAGTATTTCATATCTCTCAAAGTCACTTAACCGAGAAAATTCTTTATTCAGTAGTGTTGTACTGTAATAATGCATTTGTTCGATACTGCAATATCACTTTCATTTTCTTCTTCTAAATCCATTTTATTCTCGTAATTGAGACCACAAACACACGCCAAGAAGAGATAAATAGTAAACATACACGTACAAAGACTGCGTAAAACTAACACAAACTACATTAAACCGTGCCAAGAGGCTAATTCACTCATTGCCTCCCAAGTATGGTTACATACAGATGCACTAGCCCCCCCCCCCAAAACCCCCCGTCAGGCACAGTTCTCACATAGCCGTACGAGTACTACGGCGCCTACTCAGATCCCTCTATGCTACGATTCTGCGCTATTGATAACACAAGATTAAAAAGTTTTTTGTAAGTAATCAGATAATTTAAAGCCAAACCTAACCTAACCTAACCTAACCTAAGCCTATTACTAGTTGTTTATTTTTAATATTTTTCTAAATTTCACTGAGGAGGCTCAGCCTCCCTTGCCTCCACTGATGAGCCGCCACTGGTGTACTAACAAATAATAATATGTAGTATTGTCAGTCTGTAGTGCACAGTATTATTTGTGAGTCACTAGCTGCTACTGGGTCTGCACTAATCCATGCAAGTTGTTATGATGATGCTTTCAGTAAAATTTCACACATGATAAATAATTGTACAATATTAAAAAATATCGGTATGGAGAACCATACATGACTTCCATGTTCTAAGATTTATATTTAAAATCATATTCGAAATGAAATATTTCCATAGAAACTACGTCTTTCTACTTATTGCTTCAGCATTAACCACAGTACTGTGGTCACAAACGTATACCACCTCACGTTTTCGCACTCGATTTTCACCGATGATGGCAGTCGATGGCACTGCCGAAAAGTCTGGTTTTGTAGAAAACATTGGACTACGGCTAAAGAGCCCGGGAAGCAATTTTAACAAAAAACTACTTCTTTGTTGCCGATAACGTAGTACACATATAAAAAATTCTCCCCTCCACCTTCAACTATAATTTTTAATAGAAAATTACCCCCACCCCGTTCACCTAACCTCTCCATTTATAGATATTTCATCTACGTTTCTACAGTGGATTACTATGAGCTTCTTATCAGGATACTTTATTTATAAAAATTAAGTACTTTACTCTTGTTAAATCATAAAATGTTTCAGGTAAACTACCCCTTTCTCTTAACCGATCTTCTCCAAAATCAATAGACCTTCCGCCCTCTACAATTCAGGGAAGCATGCAAAAAATATTTGATTCTGTTTGAATGTGCGGCAGTTATCGTTCGTCATGGAAACATTTCTCTTGTTACAACATAAAATGTAGCAGGTAAACTACCCCTTTCCCTTAACCGATCTTCACCAAAATCAATAGACCTTGAGCTCTCTGCAACTCAGGAAAAGGTGCAAAAAATTATTTGATTCTCATTGAATTTTCGGCAGTTATCGTTGGTCATAAAAAAATTACCCTTTTTAAAACATAAAACGTTGCTGATAAACTACCCCTTCCCTTAACCGATCTTCAACAAAATCAACAGACCTAGAGTTCTCTTTAGTTCAAAAAGGTATGCAAAAACCTAGTTGATTCTGGTTGAATTTACGGCAGTTATCGTTCGTCATATAAAAAATTACCCTTGTTAAAACATAAAATGTTGCTGGTAAACTACCCCTTTCCCTTAACCGATCTTCACCAACACCAATAGGTATTGAGAACCCTACAATACAGGGCTGTATGCAAAACATTAGTTGATTCTCTTTGAATTTACGGCAGTTATCGTACGTCATAGAAAAAATACCCTTGATAAAACATAAAACGTTACTGGTAAACTACCCCTTTCCCTTAACCGATCTTCAACAAAATTAACAGACCTTGAGTTCTGTATAATTCAAAAAGGTATGCAGAAGGGTAGTTGATTCTGTTTTAATGTATGGCAGTTATCGTTCGTCAAAAAAAAATTACCCTTGATAAAACATAAAATGTTGCTGGTAAACAACCCTATTCCCTTAACCGATCTTCATCAAAACCAACAGGTCTTGAGAACTCTACATTTCAGGGCTGTATGCAAAATATTATATGATTCTGTTTGAATTTGCGGCTGTTATCGTTTGCCATATAAAATACCCTTGATAAGACAAAAAACGTGTCTGGTAAACTACCCCTTTCCCTTAACCGATCTTCACCAAAAACAATAGGTCTTTAATACTCAACAAAACAGGGCTGTATGCAAAAACGTATTTGATTCGGTTTGAATTTGCGGCTCTTATCGTTTGCCATAGAAAATACCGTTTTAAAACATAAAACGTTGCTAGTAAACTACCCCTTTCCCTGAACCGATCTTCACCAACACCAATAGGTATTGAGACCTCTACAATACAGGGCTGTATGCAAAACATCATTTGATTCTGTTTGAATTTGCGGCTGTTATCATTTACCATAGACAAAATTACCCATGATAAAAAACCGTTGCAGGTAAACTACCCCTTTCCCTTAACCTATCTTCACCAAAAACGATAGGTCTTGAGAACTCTACAATTCAGGGCTGTATGCAAAATATTATATGATTTTGTTTGAATTTTCGGCTGTTATCGTTTGCCATACAAAATACCCTTGATAAAACAAAAAACGTAGCAGGTAAACTACCCCTTTCCCTTAAACGATCTTCACCAAAACCAATAGGTCTTTAGTACTCAAGAAATCAGGGCTGTATGCAAAAACGTATTTGATTCTGTTTGAATTTGCGGCTCTTATCGTTTGCCATAGAAAATACCCTTTTAAAACATAAAACGTTGCTGGTAAACTACCCCTTTCCCTCAACCGATCTTCACCAAAAACAAAAGGTCTTGAGAACTCTACAATTCAGGGCAGTATGCAAAACATTATTTGATTATGTTTGAATTTGCGGCTGTTATCGTTTGCCATAAAAAATACCCTTGTTAAAACATAAAACGTTGGAGGTAAACTACCCCTTCCCCTAAACCGATCTTTACCAAAATCAACAAATCTTGAGAACTGTACAATTCAGGGCTGTATGCGAAACATTATTTGATTCTGTTGAATTTGCGGCTGTTATCGTTTGCCAAACAAACAAAATTACCCTTGATAAAAAAAAACCGTTGCCGGTAAACTACCCCCTTCCCTCAACCGATCTTCACCAAAAACAACAGGTCGTGAGTACTCTACAAATCAGGTCTGTATGCAAAAAATTATTTGATTCTGTTTGAATTTGCGGCTGTTATCGTTTGTCATAGAAAAAAATCTACAGACACATAGACACACAGACAGACAGACACACACACAGACACTTTTCGAAAAACGACTTTTTTTCATGTTTTGAGTGTAGTACAATCAGAATCTGCAATAATCTCGAACACGATTTTTTTTGCCATCACCATACTTCCATTTCCTTAAGGAACATGAAACATGAACAAAGGAAAGGAGGATGGAACTTTGTTGTGACCTTTTGGAACGGATTGATAGAGAGCCCAGTTTTTTAAAGAGTGTTATTACAGCTGATGAGACATGGATATTTACGTACGATCCAGAAACAAAGCGGCAATCAATGCATTGGAAAACACCACCTTCCCCAGGAGCAAAAAAAGCACACGAGTCGTTCGAAGTTCAAGGCAATGCTTAACGTTTTCTTTGATATCCAGGGCATCGTTATGGCAGAATGGGTACCCATTGGTCAAACAGTTAACCAACAATATTATAAACAAGTTTTGGAAAAACTGTGTGAACGTGTTAGAAAGAAGCGCCCTGAATTGTGGAAGAATGGGTGGATCCGCACCAGGACAATCCGCCTACCCACAATGCGTTATCATTCAAACAATTTTTGGCCAGTAAAAACATCACAGTCTTTGAACATCCTCCATATTCCCACGATTTAGCACTGTGCGATTTTTTCCTATTCCCCAAAATCAAGTTGGCGCTAAAAGGGACCCAACGGTGGAAGAGGTACAGGCAAAAACGGCGGAGCTCCTGCGCAGCCTGATGGAAAGCGATATGCAGAAATGTTTTGAGCAGTGGAAGGAATGTATGCAGAAGTGTGTGGACTCAATGGGGTCCTACTTTCAAGGCGACCACCAGTAATTGTACATATCAGGTAAATAAAAAAAATTACAGCATCAGTCTCGTTATTTTTGTGTCAGACCTCGTATGTTGGTTATACGATAATGACTGGAAAGCTCTAGATTGGTTTTTGTGCCTTTTAAGACGTAAAAATTTTGGGGTAGGGCGACCTGTTTTCAGTATTTCATATCTCTCAAAGTCACTTAACCGAGAAAATTCTTTATTCAGTAGTGTTGTACTGTAATAATGCATTTGTTCGATACTGCAATATCACTTTCATTTTCTTCTTCTAAATCCATTTTATTCTCGTAATTGAGACCACAAACACACGCCAAGAAGAGATAAATAGTAAACATACACGTACAAAGACTGCGTAAAACTAACACAAACTACATTAAACCGTGCCAAGAGGCTAATTCACTCATTGCCTCCCAAGTATGGTTACATACAGATGTACTAGCCCCCCCCAACCCCCCGTCAGGCACAGTTCTCACATAGCCGTACGAGTACTACGGCGGCTACTCAGATCCCTCTATGCTACGATTCTGCGCTATTGATAACACACGATTAAAAAGTTTTTTGTAAGTAATCAGATAATTTAAAGCCAAACCTAACCTAACCTAACCTAACCTAAGCCTATTACTAGTTGTTTATTTTTAATATTTTTCTAAATTTCACTGAGGAGGCTCAGCCTCCCTTGCCTCCACTGATGAGCCGCCACTGGTGTACTAACAAATAATAATATGTAGTATTGTCAGTCTGTAGTGCACAGTATTATTTGTGAGTCACTAGCTGCTACTGGGTCTGCACTAATCCATGCAAGTTGTTATGATGATGCTTTCAGTAAAATTTCACACATGATAAATAATTGTACAATATTAAAAAATATCGGTATGGAGAACCATACATGACTTCCATGTTCTAAGATTTATATTTAAAATCATATTCGAAATGAAATATTTCCATAGAAACTACGTCTTTCTACTTATTGCTTCAGCATTAACCACAGTACTGTGGTCACAAACGTATACCACCTCACGTTTTCGCACTCGATTTTCACCGATGATGGCAGTCGATGGCACTGCCGAAAAGTCTGGTTTTGTAGAAAACATTGGACTACGGCTAAAGAGCCCGGGAAGCAATTTTAACAAAAAACTACTTCTTTGTTGCCGATAACGTAGTACACATATAAAAAATTCTCCCCTCCACCTTCAACTATAATTTTTAATAGAAAATTACCCCCACCCCGTTCACCTAACCTCTCCATTTATAGATATTTCATCTACGTTTCTACAGTGGATTACTATGAGCTTCTTATCAGGATACTTTATTTATAAAAATTAAGTACTTTACTCTTGTTAAGTCATAAAATGTTTCAGGTAAACTACCCCTTTCTCTTAACCGATCTTCTCCAAAATCAATAGACCTTCCGCCCTCTACAATTCAGGGAAGCATGCAAAAAATATTTGATTCTGTTTGAATGTGCGGCAGTTATCGTTCGTCATGGAAACATTTCTCTTGTTACAACATAAAATGTAGCAGGTAAACTACCCCTTTCCCTTAACCGATCTTCACCAAAATCAATAGACCTTGAGCTCTCTGCAACTCAGGAAAGGGTGCAAAAAATTATTTGATTCTCATTGAATTTTCGGCAGTTATCGTTGGTCATAAAAAAATTACCCTTTTTAAAACATAAAACGTTGCTGATAAACTACCCCTTCCCTTAACCGATCTTCAACAAAATCAACAGACCTAGAGTTCTCTTTAGTTCAAAAAGGTATGCAAAAACGTAGTTGATTCTGGTTGAATTTACGGCAGTTATCGTTCGTCATATAAAAAATTACCCTTGTTACAACATAAAATGTTGCTGGTAAACTACCCCTTTCCCTTAACCGATCTTCACCAACACCAATAGGTATTGAGAACCCTACAATACAGGGCTGTATGCAAAACATTAGTTGATTCTCTTTGAATTTACGGCAGTTATCGTACGTCATAGAAAAAATACACTTGATAAAACATAAAACGTTACTGGTAAACTACCCCTTTCCCTTAACCGATCTTCAACAAAATCAACAGACCTTGAGTTCTTTATAATTCAAAAAGGTATGCAGAAGGGTAGTTGATTCTGTTTTAATGTATGGCAGTTATAGTTCGTCAAAAAAAAATTACCCTTGATAAAACATAAAATGTTGCTGGTAAACAACCCTATTCCCTTAACCGATCTTCATCAAAACCAACAGGTCTTGAGAACTCTACATTTCAGGGCTGTATGCAAAATATTATATGATTCTGTTTGAATTTGCGGCTGTTATCGTTTGCCATATAAAATACCCTTGATAAGACAAAAAACGTGTCTTGTAAACTACCCCTTTCCCTTAACCGATCTTCACCAAAAACAATAGGTCTTTAATACTCAACAAAACAGGGCTGTATGCAAAAACGTATTTGATTCGGTTTGAATTTGCGGCTCTTATCGTTTGCCATAGAAAATACCGTTTTAAAACATAAAACGTTGCTAGTAAACTACCCCTTTCCCTGAACCGATCTTCACCAACACCAATAGGTATTGAGACCTCTACAATACAGGGCTGTATGCAAAACATCATTTGATTCTGTTTGAATTTGCGGCTGTTATCATTTACCATAGAAAAAATTACCCATGATAAAAAACCGTTGCAGGTAAACTACCCCTTTCCCTTAACCTATCTTCACCAAAAACGATAGGTCTTGAGAACTCTACAATTCAGGGCTGTATGCAAAATATTATATGATTTTGTTTGAATTTTCGGCTGTTATCGTTTGCCATACAAAATACCCTTGATAAAACAAAAAACGTGGCAGGTAAACTACCCCTTTCCCTTAAACGATCTTCACCAAAACCAACAGGTCTTTAGTACTCAAGAAATCAGGGCTGTATGCAAAAACGTATTTGATTCTGTTTGAATTTGCGGCTCTTATCGTTTGCCATAGAAAATACCCTTTTAAAACATAAAACGTTGCTGGTAAACTACCCCTTTCCCTCAACCGATCTTCACCAAAAACAAAAGGTCTTGAGAACTCTACAATTCAGGGCAGTATGCAAAACATTATTTGATTATGTTTGAATTTGCGGCTGTTATCGTTTGCCATAAAAAATACCCTTGTTAAAACATAAAACGTTGGAGGTAAACTACCCCTTCCCCTTAACCGATCTTTACCAAAATCAACAAATCTTGAGAACTGTACAATTCAGGGCTGTATGCGAAACATTATTTGATTCTGTTGAATTTGCGGCTGTTATCGTTTGCCAAACAAACAAAATTACCCTTGATAAAAAAAAACCGTTGCCGGTAAACTACCCCCTTCCCTCAACCGATCTTCACCAAAAACAACAGGTCGCGAGTACTCTACAAATCAGGGCTGTATGCAAAAAATTATTTGATTCTGTTTGAATTTGCGGCTGTTATCGTTTGTCATAGAAAAAAATCTACAGACACATAGACACACAGACAGACAGACACACACACAGACACTTTTCGAAAAACGACTTTTTTTCATGTTTTGAGTGTAGTACAATCAGAATCTGCAATAATCTCGAACACGATTTTTTTTGCCATCACCATACTTCCATTTCCTTAAGGAACATGAAACATGAACAAAGGAAAGGAGGATGGAACTTTGTTGTGACCTTTTGGAACGGATTGATAGAGAGCCCAGTTTTTTAAAGAGTGTTATTACAGCTGATGAGACATGGATATTTACGTACGATCCAGAAACAAAGCGGCAATCAATGCATTGGAAAACACCACCTTCCCCAGGAGCAAAAAAAGCACACGAGTCGTTCGAAGTTCAAGGCAATGCTTATCGTTTTCTTTGATATCCAGGGCATCGTTATGGCAGAATGGGTACCCATTGGTCAAACAGTTAACCAACAATATTATAAACAAGTTTTGGAAAAACTGTGTGAACGTGTTAGAAAGAAGCGCCCTGAATTGTGGAAGAATGGGTGGATCCGCACCAGGACAATCCGCCTACCCACAATGCGTTATCATTCAAACAATTTTTGGCCAGTAAAAACATCACAGTCTTTGAACATCCTCCATATTCCCACGATTTAGCACTGTGCGATTTTTTCCTATTCCCCAAAATCAAGTTGGCGCTAAAAGGGACCCAACGGTGGAAGAGGTACAGGCAAAAACGGCGGAGCTCCTGCGCAGCCTGATGGAAAGCGATATGCAGAAATGTTTTGAGCAGTGGAAGGAATGTATGCAGAAGTGTGTGGACTCAATGGGGTCCTACTTTCAAGGCGACCACCAGTAATTGTACATATCAGGTAAATAAAAAAAATTACAGCATCAGTCTCGTTATTTTTGTGTCAGACCTCGTATGTTGGTTATACGATAATGACTGGAAAGCTCTAGATTGGTTTTTGTGCCTTTTAAGACGTAAAAATTTTGGGGTAGGGCGACCTGTTTTCAGTATTTCATATCTCTCAAAGTCACTTAACCGAGAAAATTCTTTATTCAGTAGTGTTGTACTGTAATAATGCATTTGTTCGATACTGCAATATCACTTTCATTTTCTTCTTCTAAATCCATTTTATTCTCGTAATTGAGACCACAAACACACGCCAAGAAGAGATAAATAGTAAACATACACGTACAAAGACTGCGTAAAACTAACACAAACTACATTAAACCGTGCCAAGAGGCTAATTCACTCATTGCCTCCCAAGTATGGTTACATACAGATGTACTAGCCCCCCCCCCCAACCCCCCGGCAGGCACAGTTCTCACATAGCCGTACGAGTACTACGGCGGCTACTCAGATCCCTCTATGCTACGATTCTGCGCTATTGATAACACACGATTAAAAAGTTTTTTGTAAGTAATCAGATAATTTAAAGCCAAACCTAACCTAACCTAACCTAACCTAAGCCTATTACTAGTTGTTTATTTTTAATATTTTTCTAAATTTCACTGAGGAGGCTCAGCCTCCCTTGCCTCCACTGATGAGCCGCCACTGGTGTACTAACAAATAATAATATGTAGTATTGTCAGTCTGTAGTGCACAGTATTATTTGTGAGTCACTAGCTGCTACTGGGTCTGCACTAATCCATGCAAGTTGTTATGATGATGCTTTCAGTAAAATTTCACACATGATAAATAATTGTACAATATTAAAAAATATCGGTATGGAGAACCATACATGACTTCCATGTTCTAAGATTTATATTTAAAATCATATTCGAAATGAAATATTTCCATAGAAACTACGTCTTTCTACTTATTGCTTCAGCATTAACCACAGTACTGTGGTCACAAACGTATACCACCTCACGTTTTCGCACTCGATTTTCACCGATGATGGCAGTCGATGGCACTGCCGAAAAGTCTGGTTTTGTAGAAAACATTGGACTACGGCTAAAGAGCCCGGGAAGCAATTTTAACAAAAAACTACTTCTTTGTTGCCGATAACGTAGTACACATATAAAAAATTCTCCCCTCCACCTTCAACTATAATTTTTAATAGAAAATTACCCCCACCCCGTTCACCTAACCTCTCCATTTATAGATATTTCATCTACGTTTCTACAGTGGATTACTATGAGCTTCTTATCAGGATACTTTATTTATAAAAATTAAGTACTTTACTCTTGTTAAATCATAAAATGTTTCAGGTAAACTACCCCTTTCTCTTAACCGATCTTCTCCAAAATCAATAGACCTTCCGCCCTCTACAATTCAGGGAAGCATGCAAAAAATATTTGATTCTGTTTGAATGTGCGGCAGTTATCGTTCGTCATGGAAACATTTCTCTTGTTACAACATAAAATGTAGCAGGTAAACTACCCCTTTCCCTTAACCGATCTTCACCAAAATCAATAGACCTTGAGCTCTCTGCAACTCAGGAAAGGGTGCAAAAAATTATTTGATTCTCATTGAATTATCGGCAGTTATCGTTGGTCATAAAAAAATTACCCTTTTTAAAACATAAAACGTTGCTGATAAACTACCCCTTCCCTTAACCGATCTTCAACAAAATCAACAGACCTAGAGTTCTCTTTAGTTCAAAAAGGTATGCAAAAACCTAGTTGATTCTGGTTGAATTTACGGCAGTTATCGTTCGTCATATAAAAAATTACCCTTGTTAAAACATAAAATGTTGCTGGTAAACTACCCCTTTCCCATAACCGATCTTCACCAACACCAATAGGTATTGAGAACCCTACAATACAGGGCTGTATGCAAAACATTAGTTGATTCCCTTTGAATTTACGGCAGTTATCGTACGTCATAGAAAAAATACCCTTGATAAAACATAAAACGTTACTGGTAAACTACCCCTTTCCCTTAACCGATCTTCAACAAAATCAACAGACCTTGAGTTCTGTATAATTCAAAAAGGTATGCAGAAGGGTAGTTGATTCTGTTTTAATGTATGGCAGTTATCGTTCGTCAAAAAAAAATTACCCTTGATAAAACATAAAATGTTGCTGGTAAACAACCCTATTCCCTTAACCGATCTTCATCAAAACCAACAGGTCTTGAGAACTCTACATTTCAGGGCTGTATGCAAAATATTATATGATTCTGTTTGAATTTGCGGCTGTTATCGTTTGCCATATAAAATACCCTTGATAAGACAAAAAACGTGTCTGGTAAACTACCCCTTTCCCTTAACCGATCTTCACCAAAAACAATAGGTCTTTAATACTCAACAAAACAGGGCTGTATGCAAAAACGTATTTGATTCGGTTTGAATTTGCGGCTCTTATCGTTTGCCATAGAAAATACCGTTTTAAAACATAAAACGTTGCTAGTAAACTACCCCTTTCCCTGAACCGATCTTCACCAACACCAATAGGTATTGAGACCTCTACAATACAGGGCTGTATGCAAAACATCATTTGATTCTGTTTGAATTTGCGGCTGTTATCATTTACCATAGAAAAAATTACCCATGATAAAAAACCGTTGCAGGTAAACTACCCCTTTCCCTTAACCTATCTTCACCAAAAACGATAGGTCTTGAGAACTCTACAATTCAGGGCTGTATGCAAAATATTATATGATTTTGTTTGAATTTTCGGCTGTTATCGTTTGCCATACAAAATACCCTTGATAAAACAAAAAACGTGGCACGTAAACTACCCCTTTCCCTTAAACGATCTTCACCAAAACCAATAGGTCTTTAGTACTCAAGAAATCAGGGCTGTATGCAAAAACGTATTTGATTCTGTTTGAATTTGCGGCTCTTATCGTTTGCCATAGAAAATACCCTTTTAAAATATAAAACGTTGCTGGTAAACTACCCCTTTCCCTCAACCGATCTTCACCAAAAACAAAAGGTCTTGAGAACTCTACAATTCAGGGCAGTATGCAAAACATTATTTGATTATGTTTGAATTTGCGGCTGTTATCGTTTGCCATAAAAAATACCCTTGTTAAAACATAAAACGTTGGAGGTAAACTACCCCTTCCCCTTAACCGATCTTTACCAAAATCAACAAATCTTGAGAACTGTACAATTCAGGGCTGTATGCGAAACATTATTTGATTCTGTTGAATTTGCGGCTGTTATCGTTTGCCAAACAAACAAAATTACCCTTGATAAAAAAAAACCGTTGCCGGTAAACTACCCCCTTCCCTCAACCGATCTTCACCAAAAACAACAGGTCGCGAGTACTCTACAAATCAGGGCTGTATGCAAAAAATTATTTGATTCTGTTTGAATTTGCGGCTGTTATCGTTTGTCATAGAAAAAAATCTACAGACACATAGACACACAGACAGACAGACACACACACAGACACTTTTAGAAAAACGACTTTTTTTCATGTTTTGAGTGTAGTACAATCAGAATCTGCAATAATCTCGAACACGATTTTTTTTGCCATCACCATACTTCCATTTCCTTAAGGAACATGAAACATGAACAAAGGAAAGGAGGATGGAACTTTGTTGTGACCTTTTGGAACGGATTGATAGAGAGCCCAGTTTTTTAAAGAGTGTTATTACAGCTGATGAGACATGGATATTTACGTACGATCCAGAAACAAAGCGGCAATCAATGCATTGGAAAACACCACCTTCCCCAGGAGCAAAAAAAGCACACGAGTCGTTCGAAGTTCAAGGCAATGCTTATCGTTTTCTTTGATATCCAGGGCATCGTTATGGCAGAATGGGTACCCATTGGTCAAACAGTTAACCAACAATATTATAAACAAGTTTTGGAAAAACTGTGTGAACGTGTTAGAAAGAAGCGCCCTGAATTGTGGAAGAATGGGTGGATCCGCACCAGGACAATCCGCCTACCCACAATGCGTTATCATTCAAACAATTTTTGGCCAGTAAAAACATCACAGTCTTTGAACATCCTCCATATTCCCACGATTTAGCACTGTGCGATTTTTTCCTATTCCCCAAAATCAAGTTGGCGCTAAAAGGGACCCAACGGTGGAAGAGGTACAGGCAAAAACGGCGGAGCTCCTGCGCAGCCTGATGGAAAGCGATATGCAGAAATGTTTTGAGCAGTGGAAGGAATGTATGCAGAAGTGTGTGGACTCAATGGGGTCCTACTTTCAAGGCGACCACCAGTAATTGTACATATCAGGTAAATAAAAAAAAATTACAGCATCAGTCTCGTTATTTTTGTGTCAGACCTCGTATGTTGGTTATACGATAATGACTGGAAAGCTCTAGATTGGTTTTTGTGCCTTTTAAGACGTAAAAATTTTGGGGTAGGGCGACCTGTTTTCAGTATTTCATATCTCTCAAAGTCACTTAACCGAGAAAATTCTTTATTCAGTAGTGTTGTACTGTAATAATGCATTTGTTCGATACTGCAATATCACTTTCATTTTCTTCTTCTAAATCCATTTTATTCTCGTAATTGAGACCACAAACACACGCCAAGAAGAGATAAATAGTAAACATACACGTACAAAGACTGCGTAAAACTAACACAAACTACATTAAACCGTGCCAAGAGGCTAATTCACTCATTGCCTCCCAAGTATGGTTACATACAGATGCACTAGCCCCCCCCCCCAAAACCCCCCGTCAGGCACAGTTCTCACATAGCCGTACGAGTACTACGGCGCCTACTCAGATCCCTCTATGCTACGATTCTGCGCTATTGATAACACAAGATTAAAAAGTTTTTTGTAAGTAATCAGATAATTTAAAGCCAAACCTAACCTAACCTAACCTAACCTAAGCCTATTACTAGTTGTTTATTTTTAATATTTTTCTAAATTTCACTGAGGAGGCTCAGCCTCCCTTGCCTCCACTGATGAGCCGCCACTGGTGTACTAACAAATAATAATATGTAGTATTGTCAGTCTGTAGTGCACAGTATTATTTGTGAGTCACTAGCTGCTACTGGGTCTGCACTAATCCATGCAAGTTGTTATGATGATGCTTTCAGTAAAATTTCACACATGATAAATAATTGTACAATATTAAAAAATATCGGTATGGAGAACCATACATGACTTCCATGTTCTAAGATTTATATTTAAAATCATATTCGAAATGAAATATTTCCATAGAAACTACGTCTTTCTACTTATTGCTTCAGCATTAACCACAGTACTGTGGTCACAAACGTATACCACCTCACGTTTTCGCACTCGATTTTCACCGATGATGGCAGTCGATGGCACTGCCGAAAAGTCTGGTTTTGTAGAAAACATTGGACTACGGCTAAAGACCCCGGGAAGCAATTTTAACAAAAAACTACTTCTTTGTTGCCGATAACGTAGTACACATATAAAAAATTCTCCCCTCCACCTTCAACTATAATTTTTAATAGAAAATTACCCCCACCCCGTTCACCTAACCTCTCCATTTATAGATATTTCATCTACGTTTCTACAGTGGATTACTATGAGCTTCTTATCAGGATACTTTATTTATAAAAATTAAGTACTTTACTCTTGTTAAATCATAAAATGTTTCAGGTAAACTACCCCTTTCTCTTAACCGATCTTCTCCAAAATCAATAGACCTTCCGCCCTCTACAATTCAGGGAAGCATGCAAAAAATATTTGATTCTGTTTGAATGTGCGGCAGTTATCGTTCGTCATGGAAACATTTCTCTTGTTACAACATAAAATGTAGCAGGTAAACTACCCCTTTCCCTTAACCGATCTTCACCAAAATCAATAGACCTTGAGCTCTCTGCAACTCAGGAAAGGGTGCAAAAAATTATTTGATTCTCATTGAATTATCGGCAGTTATCGTTGGTCATAAAAAAATTACCCTTTTTAAAACATAAAACGTTGCTGATAAACTACCCCTTCCCTTAACCGATCTTCAACAAAATCAACAGACCTAGAGTTCTCTTTAGTTCAAAAAGGTATGCAAAAACCTAGTTGATTCTGGTTGAATTTACGGCAGTTATCGTTCGTCATATAAAAAATTACCCTTGTTAAAACATAAAATGTTGCTGGTAAACTACCCCTTTCCCATAACCGATCTTCACCAACACCAATAGGTATTGAGAACCCTACAATACAGGGCTGTATGCAAAACATTAGTTGATTCCCTTTGAATTTACGGCAGTTATCGTACGTCATAGAAAAAATACCCTTGATAAAACATAAAACGTTACTGGTAAACTACCCCTTTCCCTTAACCGATCTTCAACAAAATCAACAGACCTTGAGTTCTGTATAATTCAAAAAGGTATGCAGAAGGGTAGTTGATTCTGTTTTAATGTATGGCAGTTATCGTTCGTCAAAAAAAAATTACCCTTGATAAAACATAAAATGTTGCTGGTAAACAACCCTATTCCCTTAACCGATCTTCATCAAAACCAACAGGTCTTGAGAACTCTACATTTCAGGGCTGTATGCAAAATATTATATGATTCTGTTTGAATTTGCGGCTGTTATCGTTTGCCATATAAAATACCCTTGATAAGACAAAAAACGTGTCTGGTAAACTACCCCTTTCCCTTAACCGATCTTCACCAAAAACAATAGGTCTTTAATACTCAACAAAACAGGGCTGTATGCAAAAACGTATTTGATTCGGTTTGAATTTGCGGCTCTTATCGTTTGCCATAGAAAATACCGTTTTAAAACATAAAACGTTGCTAGTAAACTACCCCTTTCCCTGAACCGATCTTCACCAACACCAATAGGTATTGAGACCTCTACAATACAGGGCTGTATGCAAAACATCATTTGATTCTGTTTGAATTTGCGGCTGTTATCATTTACCATAGAAAAAATTACCCATGATAAAAAACCGTTGCAGGTAAACTACCCCTTTCCCTTAACCTATCTTCACCAAAAACGATAGGTCTTGAGAACTCTACAATTCAGGGCTGTATGCAAAATATTATATGATTTTGTTTGAATTTTCGGCTGTTATCGTTTGCCATACAAAATACCCTTGATAAAACAAAAAACGTGGCACGTAAACTACCCCTTTCCCTTAAACGATCTTCACCAAAACCAATAGGTCTTTAGTACTCAAGAAATCAGGGCTGTATGCAAAAACGTATTTGATTCTGTTTGAATTTGCGGCTCTTATCGTTTGCCATAGAAAATACCCTTTTAAAATATAAAACGTTGCTGGTAAACTACCCCTTTCCCTCAACCGATCTTCACCAAAAACAAAAGGTCTTGAGAACTCTACAATTCAGGGCAGTATGCAAAACATTATTTGATTATGTTTGAATTTGCGGCTGTTATCGTTTGCCATAAAAAATACCCTTGTTAAAACATAAAACGTTGGAGGTAAACTACCCCTTCCCCTTAACCGATCTTTACCAAAATCAACAAATCTTGAGAACTGTACAATTCAGGGCTGTATGCGAAACATTATTTGATTCTGTTGAATTTGCGGCTGTTATCGTTTGCCAAACAAACAAAATTACCCTTGATAAAAAAAAACCGTTGCCGGTAAACTACCCCCTTCCCTCAACCGATCTTCACCAAAAACAACAGGTCGCGAGTACTCTACAAATCAGGGCTGTATGCAAAAAATTATTTGATTCTGTTTGAATTTGCGGCTGTTATCGTTTGTCATAGAAAAAAATCTACAGACACATAGACACACAGACAGACAGACACACACACAGACACTTTTAGAAAAACGACTTTTTTTCATGTTTTGAGTGTAGTACAATCAGAATCTGCAATAATCTCGAACACGATTTTTTTTGCCATCACCATACTTCCATTTCCTTAAGGAACATGAAACATGAACAAAGGAAAGGAGGATGGAACTTTGTTGTGACCTTTTGGAACGGATTGATAGAGAGCCCAGTTTTTTAAAGAGTGTTATTACAGCTGATGAGACATGGATATTTACGTACGATCCAGAAACAAAGCGGCAATCAATGCATTGGAAAACACCACCTTCCCCAGGAGCAAAAAAAGCACACGAGTCGTTCGAAGTTCAAGGCAATGCTTATCGTTTTCTTTGATATCCAGGGCATCGTTATGGCAGAATGGGTACCCATTGGTCAAACAGTTAACCAACAATATTATAAACAAGTTTTGGAAAAACTGTGTGAACGTGTTAGAAAGAAGCGCCCTGAATTGTGGAAGAATGGGTGGATCCGCACCAGGACAATCCGCCTACCCACAATGCGTTATCATTCAAACAATTTTTGGCCAGTAAAAACATCACAGTCTTTGAACATCCTCCATATTCCCACGATTTAGCACTGTGCGATTTTTTCCTATTCCCCAAAATCAAGTTGGCGCTAAAAGGGACCCAACGGTGGAAGAGGTACAGGCAAAAACGGCGGAGCTCCTGCGCAGCCTGATGGAAAGCGATATGCAGAAATGTTTTGAGCAGTGGAAGGAATGTATGCAGAAGTGTGTGGACTCAATGGGGTCCTACTTTCAAGGCGACCACCAGTAATTGTACATATCAGGTAAATAAAAAAAAATTACAGCATCAGTCTCGTTATTTTTGTGTCAGACCTCGTATGTTGGTTATACGATAATGACTGGAAAGCTCTAGATTGGTTTTTGTGCCTTTTAAGACGTAAAAATTTTGGGGTAGGGCGACCTGTTTTCAGTATTTCATATCTCTCAAAGTCACTTAACCGAGAAAATTCTTTATTCAGTAGTGTTGTACTGTAATAATGCATTTGTTCGATACTGCAATATCACTTTCATTTTCTTCTTCTAAATCCATTTTATTCTCGTAATTGAGACCACAAACACACGCCAAGAAGAGATAAATAGTAAACATACACGTACAAAGACTGCGTAAAACTAACACAAACTACATTAAACCGTGCCAAGAGGCTAATTCACTCATTGCCTCCCAAGTATGGTTACATACAGATGCACTAGCCCCCCCCCCAAAACCCCCCGTCAGGCACAGTTCTCACATAGCCGTACGAGTACTACGGCGCCTACTCAGATCCCTCTATGCTACGATTCTGCGCTATTGATAACACAAGATTAAAAAGTTTTTTGTAAGTAATCAGATAATTTAAAGCCAAACCTAACCTAACCTAACCTAACCTAAGCCTATTACTAGTTGTTTATTTTTAATATTTTTCTAAATTTCACTGAGGAGGCTCAGCCTCCCTTGCCTCCACTGATGAGCCGCCACTGGTGTACTAACAAATAATAATATGTAGTATTGTCAGTCTGTAGTGCACAGTATTATTTGTGAGTCACTAGCTGCTACTGGGTCTGCACTAATCCATGCAAGTTGTTATGATGATGCTTTCAGTAAAATTTCACACATGATAAATAATTGTACAATATTAAAAAATATCGGTATGGAGAACCATACATGACTTCCATGTTCTAAGATTTATATTTAAAATCATATTCGAAATGAAATATTTCCATAGAAACTACGTCTTTCTACTTATTGCTTCAGCATTAACCACAGTACTGTGGTCACAAACGTATACCACCTCACGTTTTCGCACTCGATTTTCACCGATGATGGCAGTCGATGGCACTGCCGAAAAGTCTGGTTTTGTAGAAAACATTGGACTACGGCTAAAGACCCCGGGAAGCAATTTTAACAAAAAACTACTTCTTTGTTGCCGATAACGTAGTACACATATAAAAAATTCTCCCCTCCACCTTCAACTATAATTTTTAATAGAAAATTACCCCCACCCCGTTCACCTAACCTCTCCATTTATAGATATTTCATCTACGTTTCTACAGTGGATTACTATGAGCTTCTTATCAGGATACTTTATTTATAAAAATTAAGTACTTTACTCTTGTTAAATCATAAAATGTTTCAGGTAAACTACCCCTTTCTCTTAACCGATCTTCTCCAAAATCAATAGACCTTCCGCCCTCTACAATTCAGGGAAGCATGCAAAAAATATTTGATTCTGTTTGAATGTGCGGCAGTTATCGTTCGTCATGGAAACATTTCTCTTGTTACAACATAAAATGTAGCAGGTAAACTACCCCTTTCCCTTAACCGATCTTCACCAAAATCAATAGACCTTGAGCTCTCTGCAACTCAGGAAAGGGTGCAAAAAATTATTTGATTCTCATTGAATTTTCGGCAGTTATCGTTGGTCATAAAAAAATTACCCTTTTTAAAACATAAAACGTTGCTGATAAACTACCCCTTCCCTTAACCGATCTTCAACAAAATCAACAGACCTAGAGTTCTCTTTAGTTCAAAAAGGTATGCAAAAACCTAGTTGATTCTGGTTGAATTTACGGCAGTTATCGTTCGTCATATAAAAAATTACCCTTGTTAAAACATAAAATGTTGCTGGTAAACTACCCCTTTCCCTTAACCGATCTTCACCAACACCAATAGGTATTGAGAACCCTACAATACAGGGCTGTATGCAAAACATTAGTTGATTCTCTTTGAATTTACGGCAGTTATCGTACGTCATAGAAAAAATACCCTTGATAAAACATAAAACGTTACTGGTAAACTACCCCTTTCCCTTAACCGATCTTCAACAAAATCAACAGACCTTGAGTTCTTTATAATTCAAAAAGGTATGCAGAAGGGTAGTTGATTCTGTTTTAATGTATGGCAGTTATCGTTCGTCAAAAAAAAATTACCCTTGATAAAACATAAAATGTTGCTGGTAAACAACCCTATTCCCTTAACCGATCTTCATCAAAACCAACAGGTCTTGAGAACTCTACATTTCAGGGCTGTATGCAAAATATTATATGATTCTGTTTGAATTTGCGGCTGTTATCGTTTGCCATATAAAATACCCTTGATAAGACAAAAAACGTGTCTGGTAAACTACCCCTTTCCCTTAACCGATCTTCACCAAAAACAATAGGTCTTTAATACTCAACAAAACAGGGCTGTATGCAAAAACGTATTTGATTCGGTTTGAATTTGCGGCTCTTATCGTTTGCCATAGAAAATACCGTTTTAAAACATAAAACGTTGCTAGTAAACTACCCCTTTCCCTGAACCGATCTTCACCAACACCAATAGGTATTGAGACCTCTACAATACAGGGCTGTATGCAAAACATCATTTGATTCTGTTTGAATTTGCGGCTGTTATCATTTACCATAGAAAAAATTACCCATGATAAAAAACCGTTGCAGGTAACTACCCCTTTCCCTTAACCTATCTTCACCAAAAACGATAGGTCTTGAGAACTCTACAATTCAGGGCTGTATGCAAAATATTATATGATTTTGTTTGAATTTTCGGCTGTTATCGTTTGCCATACAAAATACCCTTGTTAAAACAAAAAACGTGGCTGGTAAACTACCCCTTTCCCTTAAACGATCTTCACCAAAACCAATAGGTCTTTAGTACTCAAGAAATCAGGGCTGTATGCAAAAACGTATTTGATTCTGTTTGAATTTGCGGCTCTTATCGTTTGCCATAGGAAATACCCTTTTAAAACATAAAACGTTGATGGTAAACTACCCCTTTCCCTCAACCGATCTTCACCAAAAACAAAAGGTCTTGAGAACTCTACAATTCAGGGCAGTATGCAAAACATTATTTGATTATGTTTGAATTTGCGGCTGTTATCGTTTGCCATAAAAAATACCCTTGTTAAAACATAAAACGTTGGAGGTAAACTACCCCTTCCCCTTAACCGATCTTTACCAAAATCAACAAATCTTGAGAACTGTACAATTCAGGGCTGTATGCGAAACATTATTTGATTCTGTTGAATTTGCGGCTGTTATCGTTTGCCAAACAAACAAAATTACCCTTGATAAAAAAAAACCGTTGCCGGTAAACTACCCCCTTCCCTCAACCGATCTTCACCAAAAACAACAGGTCGCGAGTACTCTACAAATCAGGGCTGTATGCAAAAAATTATTTGATTCTGTTTGAATTTGCGGCTGTTATCGTTTGTTATAGAAAAAAATCTACAGACACATAGACACACAGACAGACAGACACACACACAGACACTTTTCGAAAAACGACTTTTTTTCATGTTTTGAGTGTAGTACAATCAGAATCTGCAATAATCTCGAACACGATTTTTTTTGCCATCACCATACTTCCATTTCCTTAAGGAACATGAAACATGAACAAAGGAAAGGAGGATGGAACTTTGTTGTGACCTTTTGGAACGGATTGATAGAGAGCTCAGTTTTTTAAAGAGTGTTATTACAGCTGATGAGACATGGATATTTACGTACGATCCAGAAACAAAGCGGCAATCAATGCATTGGAAAACACCACCTTCCCCAGGAGCAAAAAAAGCACACGAGTCGTTCGAAGTTCAAGGCAATGCTTATCGTTTTCTTTGATATCCAGGGCATCGTTATGGCAGAATGGGTACCCATTGGTCAAACAGTTAACCAACAATATTATAAACAAGTTTTGGAAAAACTGTGTGAACGTGTTAGAAAGAAGCGCCCTGAATTGTGGAAGAATGGGTGGATCCGCACCAGGACAATCCGCCTACCCACAATGCGTTATCATTCAAACAATTTTTGGCCAGTAAAAACATCACAGTCTTTGAACATCCTCCATATTCCCACGATTTAGCACTGTGCGATTTTTTCCTATTCCCCAAAATCAAGTTGGCGCTAAAAGGGACCCAACGGTGGAAGAGGTACAGGCAAAAACGGCGGAGCTCCTGCGCAGCCTGATGGAAAGCGATATGCAGAAATATTTTGAGCAGTGGAAGGAATGTATGCAGAAGTGTGTGGACTCAATGGGGTCCTACTTTCAAGGCGACCACCAGTAATTGTACATATCAGGTAAATAAAAAAAAATTACAGCATCAGTCTCGTTATTTTTGTGTCAGACCTCGTATGTTGGTTATACGATAATGACTGGAAAGCTCTAGATTGGTTTTTGTGCCTTTTAAGACGTAAAAATTTTGGGGTAGGGCGACCTGTTTTCAGTATTTCATATCTCTCAAAGTCACTTAACCGAGAAAATTCTTTATTCAGTAGTGTTGTACTGTAATAATGCATTTGTTCGATACTGCAATATCACTTTCATTTTCTTCTTCTAAATCCATTTTATTCTCGTAATTGAGACCACAAACACACGCCAAGAAGAGATAAATAGTAAACATACACGTACAAAGACTGCGTAAAACTAACACAAACTACATTAAACCGTGCCAAGAGGCTAATTCACTCATTGCCTCCCAAGTATGGTTACATACAGATGTACTAGCCCCCCCCCCCAACCACCCGTCAGGCACAGTTCTCACATAGCCGTACGAGTACTACGGCGGCTACTCAGATCCCTCTATGCTACGATTCTGCGCTATTGATAACACACGATTAAAAAGTTTTTTGTAAGTAATCAGATAATTTAAAGCCAAACCTAACCTAACCTAACCTAACCTAAGCCTATTACTAGTTGTTTATTTTTAATATTTTTCTAAATTTCACTGAGGAGGCTCAGCTCCCTTGCCTCCACTGATGAGCCGCCACTGGTGTACTAACAAATAATAATATGTAGTATTGTCAGTCTGTAGTGCACAGTATTATTTGTGAGTCACTAGCTGCTACTGGGTCTGCACTAATCCATGCAAGTTGTTATGATGATGCTTTCAGTAAAATTTCACACATGATAAATAATTGTACAATATTAAAAAATATCGGTATGGAGAACCATACATGACTTCCATGTTCTAAGATTTATATTTAAAATCATATTCGAAATGAAATATTTCCATAGAAACTACGTCTTTCTACTTATTGCTTCAGCATTAACCACAGTACTGTGGTCACAAACGTATACCACCTCACGTTTTCGCACTCGATTTTCACCGATGATGGCAGTCGATGGCACTGCCGAAAAGTCTGGTTTTGTAGAAAACATTGGACTACGGCTAAAGAGCCCGGGAAGCAATTTTAACAAAAAACTACTTCTTTGTTGCCGATAACGTAGTACACATATAAAAAATTCTCCCCTCCACCTTCAACTATAATTTTTAATAGAAAATTACCCCCACCCCGTTCACCTAACCTCTCCATTTATAGATATTTCATCTACGTTTCTACAGTGGATTACTATGAGCTTCTTATCAGGATACTTTATTTATAAAAATTAAGTACTTTACTCTTGTTAAATCATAAAATGTTTCAGGTAAACTACCCCTTTCTCTTAACCGATCTTCTCCAAAATCAATAGACCTTCCGCCCTCTACAATTCAGGGAAGCATGCAAAAAATATTTGATTCTGTTTGAATGTGCGGCAGTTATCGTTCGTCATGGAAACATTTCTCTTGTTACAACATAAAATGTAGCAGGTAAACTACCCCTTTCCCTTAACCGATCTTCACCAAAATCAATAGACCTTGAGCTCTCTGCAACTCAGGAAAGGGTGCAAAAAATTATTTGATTCTCATTGAATTTTCGGCAGTTATCGTTGGTCATAAAAAAATTACCCTTTTTAAAACATAAAACGTTGCTGATAAACTACCCCTTCCCTTAACCGATCTTCAACAAAATCAACAGACCTAGAGTTCTCTTTAGTTCAAAAAGGTATGCAAAAACCTAGTTGATTCTGGTTGAATTTACGGCAGTTATCGTTCGTCATATAAAAAATTACCCTTGTTAAAACATAAAATGTTGCTGGTAAACTACCCCTTTCCCTTAACCGATCTTCACCAACACCAATAGGTATTGAGAACCCTACAATACAGGGCTGTATACAAAACATTAGTTGATTCTCTTTGAATTTACGGCAGTTATCGTACGTCATAGAAAAAATACCCTTGATAAAACATAAAACGTTGCTGGTAAAATACCCCTTTCCCTTAACCGATCTTCAACAAAATCAACAGACCTTGAGATCTGTATAATTCAAAAAGGTATGCAGAAGGGTAGTTGATTCTGTTTTAATGTATGGCAGTTATCGTTCGTCAAAAAAAAATTACCCTTGATAAAACATAAAATGTTGCTGGTAAACAACCCTATTCCCTTAACCGATCTTCATCAAAACCAACAGGTCTTGAGAACTCTACATTTCAGGGCTGTATGCAAAATATTATATGATTCTGTTTGAATTTGCGGCTGTTATCGTTTGCCATATAAAATACCCTTGATAAGACAAAAAACGTGTCTGGTAAACTACCCCTTTCCCTTAACCGATCTTCACCAAAAACAATAGGTCTTTAATACTCAACAAAACAGGCTGTATGCAAAAACGTATTTGATTCGGTTTGAATTTGCGGCTCTTATCGTTTGCCATAGAAAATACCGTTTTAAAACATAAAACGTTGCTAGTAAACTACCCCTTTCCCTGAACCGATCTTCACCAACACCAATAGGTATTGAGACCTCTACAATACAGGGCTGTATGCAAAACATCATTTGATTCTGTTTGAATTTGCGGCTGTTATCATTTACCATAGAAAAAATTACCCATGATAAAAAACCGTTGCCGGTAAACTACCCTTTTCCCTTAACCTATCTTCACCAAAAACGATAGGTCTTGATAACTCTACAATTCAGGGCTGTATGCAAAATATTATATGATTTTGTTTGAATTTTCGGCTGTTATCGTTTGCCATACAAAATACCCTTGATAAAACAAAAAACGTGGCAGGTAAACTACCCCTTCCCCTTAACCGATCTTTACCAAAATCAATAAATCTTGAGAACTCTACAATTCAGGGCTGTATGCGGAACATTATTTGATTCTGTTTGAATTTGCGGCTGTTATCGTTTGCCAAACAAACAAAATTACCCTTGATAAAAAAAACCGTTGCTGGTAAACTACCCCCTTCCCTCAACCGATCTTCACCAAAAACAACAGGTCGCGAGTACTCTACAAATCAGCGCTGTATGCAAAAAATTATTTGATTCTGTTTGAATTTGCGGCTGTTATCGTTTGTCATAGAAAAAAAACTACAGACACATAGACACACAGACAGACAGACACACACACAGACACTTTTCGAAAAACGACTTTTTTTCATGTTTTGAGTGTAGTACAATCAGAATCTGCAATAATCTCGAACACGATTTTTTTTGCCATCACCATACTTCCATTTCCTTAAGGAACATGAAACATGAACAAAGGAAAGGAGGATGGAACTTTGTTGTGACCTTTTGGAACGGATTGATATAGAGCCCAGTTTTTTAAAGAGTGTTATTACAGCTGATGAGACATGGATATTTACGTACGATCCAGAAACAAAGCGGCAATCAATGCATTGGAAAACACCACCTTCCCCAGGAGCAAAAAAAGCACACGAGTCGTTCGAAGTTCAAGGCAATGCTTATCGTTTTCTTTGATATCCAGGGCATCGTTATGGCAGAATGGGTACCCATTGGTCAAACAGTTAACCAACAATATTATAAACAAGTTTTGGAAAAACTGTGTGAACGTGTTAGAAAGAAGCGCCCTGAATTGTGGAAGAATGGGTGGATCCGCACCAGGACAATCCGCCTACCCACAATGCGTTATCATTCAAACAATTTTTGGCCAGTAAAAACATCACAGTCTTTGAACATCCTCCATATTCCCACGATTTAGCACTGTGCGATTTTTTCCTATTCCCCAAAATCAAGTTGGCGCTAAAAGGGACCCAACGGAGGAAGAGGTACAGGCAAAAACGGCGGAGCTCCTGCGCAGCCTGATGGAAAGCGATATGCAGAAATGTTTTGAGCAGTGGAAGGAATGTATGCAGAAGTGTGTGGACTCAATGGGGTCCTACTTTCAAGGCGACCACCAGTAATTGTACATATCAGGTAAATAAAAAAATTACAGCGTCAGTCTCGTTATTTTTGTGTCAGACCTCGTATGGTGGTTATACGATAATGACTGGAAAGCTCTAGATTGGTTTTTGTGCCTTTTAAGACGTAAAAATTTTGGGGTAGGGCGACCTGTTTTCAGTATTTCATATCTCTCAAAGTCACTTAAACGAGAAAATTCTTTAGTCAGTAGTGTTGTACTGTAATAATGCATTTGTTCGATACTGCAATATCACTTTCATTTTCTTCTTCTAAATCCATTTTATTCTCGTAATTGAGACCACAAACACACGCCAAGAAGAGATAAATAGTAAACATACACGTACAAAGACTGCGTAAAACTAACACAAACTACATTAAACCGTGCCAAGAGGCTAATTCACTCATTGCCTCCCAAGTATGGTTACATACAGATGTACTAGCCCCCCCCCCAACCCCCCGTCAGGCACAGTTCTCACATAGCCGTACGAGTACTACGGCGGCTACTCAGATCCCTCTATGCTACGATTCTGCGCTATTGAAAACACACGATTAAAAAGTTTTTTGTAAGTAATCAGATAATTTAAAGCCAAACCTAACCTAACCTAACCTAACCTAAGCCTATTACTAGTTGTTTATTTTTAATATTTTTCTAAATTTCACTGAGGAGGCTCAGCCTCCCTTGCCTCCACTGATGAGCCGCCACTGGTGTACTAACAAATAATAATATGTAGTATTGTCAGTCTGTAGTGCACAGTATTATTTGTGAGTCACTAGCTGCTACTGGGTCTGCACTAATCCATGCAAGTTGTTATGATGATGCTTTCAGTAAAATTTCACACATGATAAATAATTGTACAATATTAAAAAATATCGGTATGGAGAACCATACATGACTTCCATGTTCTAAGATTTATATTTAAAATCATATTCGAAATGAAATATTTCCATAGAAACTACGTCTTTCTACTTATTGCTTCAGCATTAACCACAGTACTGTGGTCACAAACGTATACCACCTCACGTTTTCGCACTCGATTTTCACCGATGATGGCAGTCGATGGCACTGCCGAAAAGTCTGGTTTTGTAGAAAACATTGGACTACGGCTAAAGAGCCCGGGAAGCAATTTTAACAAAAAACTACTTCTTTGTTGCCGATAACGTAGTACACATATAAAAAATTCTCCCCTCCACCTTCAACTATAATTTTTAATAGAAAATTACCCCCACCCCGTTCACCTAACCTCTCCATTTATAGATATTTCATCTACGTTTCTACAGTGGATTACTATGAGCTTCTTATCAGGATACTTTATTTATAAAAATTAAGTACTTTACTCTTGTTAAATCATAAAATGTTTCAGGTAAACTACCCCTTTCTCTTAACCGATCTTCTCCAAAATCAATAGACCTTCCGCCCTCTACAATTCAGGGAAGCATGCAAAAAATATTTGATTCTGTTTGAATGTGCGGCAGTTATCGTTCGTCATGGAAACATTTCTCTTGTTACAACATAAAATGTAGCAGGTAAACTACCCCTTTCCCTTAACCGATCTTCACCAAAATCAATAGACCTTGAGCTCTCTGCAACTCAGGAAAGGGTGCAAAAAATTATTTGATTCTCATTGAATTTTCGGCAGTTATCGTTGGTCATAAAAAAATTACCCTTTTTAAAACATAAAACGTTGCTGATAAACTACCCCTTCCCTTAACCGATCTTCAACAAAATCAACAGACCTAGAGTTCTCTTTAGTTCAAAAAGGTATGCAAAAACCTAGTTGATTCTGGTTGAATTTACGGCAGTTATCGTTCGTCATATAAAAAATTACCCTTGTTAAAACATAAAATGTTGCTGGTAAACTACCCCTTTCCCTTAACCGATCTTCACCAACACCAATAGGTATTGAGAACCCTACAATACAGGGCTGTATACAAAACATTAGTTGATTCTCTTTGAATTTACGGCAGTTATCGTACGTCATAGAAAAAATACCCTTGATAAAACATAAAACGTTACTGGTAAACTACCCCTTTCCCTTAACCGATCTTCAACAAAATCAACAGACCTTGAGATCTGTATAATTCAAAAAGGTATGCAGAAGGCTAGTTGATTCTGTTTTAATGTATGGCAGTTATCGTTCGTCAAAAAAAAATTACCCTTGATAAAACATAAAATGTTGCTGGTAAACAACCCTATTCCCTTAACCGATCTTCATCAAAACCAACAGGTCTTGAGAACTCTACATTTCAGGGCTGTATGCAAAATATTATATGATTCTGTTTGAATTTGCGGCTGTTATCGTTTGCCATATAAAATACCCTTGATAAGACAAAAAACGTGTCTGGTAAACTACCCCTTTCCCTTAACCGATCTTCACCAAAAACAATAGGTCTTTAATACTCAACAAAACAGGGCTGTATGCAAAAACGTATTTGATTCGGTTTGAATTTGCGGCTCTTATCGTTTGCCATAGAAAATACCGTTTTAAAACATAAAACGTTGCTAGTAAACTACCCCTTTCCCTGAACCGATCTTCACCAACACCAATAGGTATTGAGACCTCTACAATACAGGGCTGTATGCAAAACATCATTTGATTCTGTTTGAATTTGCGGCTGTTATCATTTACCATAGAAAAAATTACCCATGATAAATAACCGTTGCCGGTAAACTACCCCTTTCCCTTAACCTATCTTCACCAAAAACGATAGGTCTTGAGAACTCTACAATTCAGGGCTGTATGCAAAATATTATATGATTTTGTTTGAATTTTCGGCTGTTATCGTTTGCCATACAAAATACCCTTGATAAAACAAAAAACGTGGCTGGTAAACTACCCCTTTCCCTTAAACGATCTTCACCAAAACCAATAGGTCTTTAGTACTTAAGAAATCAGGGCTGTATGCAAAAACGTATTTGATTCTGTTTGAATTTGCGGCTCTTATCGTTTGCCATAGAAAATACCCTTTTAAAACATAAAACGTTGCTGGTAAACTACCCCTTTCCCTCAACCGATCTTCACCAAAAACAAAAGGTCTTGAGAACTCTACAATTCAGGGCAGTATGCAAAACATTATTTGATTATGTTTGAATTTGCGGCTGTTATCGTTTGCCATAAAAAATACCCTTGTTAAAACATAAAACGTTGGAGGTAAACTACCCCTTCCCCTTAACCGATCTTTACCAAAATCAACAAATCTTGAGAACTGTACAATTCAGGGCTGTATGCGAAACATTATTTGATTCTGTTGAATTTGCGGCTGTTATCGTTTGCCAAACAAACAAAATTACCCTTGATAAAAAAAAACCGTTGCCGGTAAACTACCCCCTTCCCTCAACCGATCTTCACCAAAAACAACAGGTCGCGAGTACTCTACAAATCAGGGCTGTATGCAAAAAATTATTTGATTCTGTTTGAATTTGCGGCTGTTATCGTTTGTCATAGAAAAAAATCTACAGACACATAGACACACAGACAGACAGACACACACACAGACACTTTTCGAAAAACGACTTTTTTTCATGTTTTGAGTGTAGTACAATCAGAATCTGCAATAATCTCGAACACGATTTTTTTTGCCATCACCATACTTCCATTTCCTTAAGGAACATGAAACATGAACAAAGGAAAGGAGGATGGAACTTTGTTGTGACCTTTTGGAACGGATTGATAGAGAGCCCAGTTTTTTAAAGAGTGTTATTACAGCTGATGAGACATGGATATTTACGTACGATCCAGAAACAAAGCGGCAATCAATGCATTGGAAAACACCACCTTCCCCAGGAGCAAAAAAAGCACACGAGTCGTTCGAAGTTCAAGGCAATGCTTATCGTTTTCTTTGATATCCAGGGCATCGTTATGGCAGAATGGGTACCCATTGGTCAAACAGTTAACCAACAATATTATAAACAAGTTTTGGAAAAACTGTGTGAACGTGTTAGAAAGAAGCGCCCTGAATTGTGGAAGAATGGGTGGATCCGCACCAGGACAATCCGCCTACCCACAATGCGTTATCATTCAAACAATTTTTGGCCAGTAAAAACATCACAGTCTTTGAACATCCTCCATATTCCCACGATTTAGCACTGTGCGATTTTTTCCTATTCCCCAAAATCAAGTTGGCGCTAAAAGGGACCCAACGGTGGAAGAGGTACAGGCAAAAACGGCGGAGCTCCTGCGCAGCCTGATGGAAAGCGATATGCAGAAATGTTTTGAGCAGTGGAAGGAATGTATGCAGAAGTGTGTGGACTCAATGGGGTCCTACTTTCAAGGCGACCACCAGTAATTGTACATATCAGGTAAATAAAAAAAAATTACAGCATCAGTCTCGTTATTTTTGTGTCAGACCTCGTATGTTGGTTATACGATAATGACTGGAAAGCTCTAGATTGGTTTTTGTGCCTTTTAAGACGTAAAAATTTTGGGGTAGGGCGACCTGTTTTCAGTATTTCATATCTCTCAAAGTCACTTAACCGAGAAAATTCTTTATTCAGTAGTGTTGTACTGTAATAATGCATTTGTTCGATACTGCAATATCACTTTCATTTTCTTCTTCTAAATCCATTTTATTCTCGTAATTGAGACCACAAACACAGGCCAAGAAGAGATAAATAGTAAACATACACGTACAAAGACTGCGTAAAACTAACACAAACTACATTAAACCGTGCCAAGAGGCTAATTCACTCATTGCCTCCCAAGTATGGTTACATACAGATGTACTAGCCCCCCCCCCAAACCCCCCGTCAGGCACAGTTCTCACATAGCCGTACGAGTACTACGGCGGCTACTCAGATCCCTCTATCCTACGATTCTGCGCTATTGATAACACACGATTAAAAAGTTTTTTGTAAGTAATCAGATAATTTAAAGCCAAACCTAACCTAACCTAACCTAACCTAAGCCTATTACTAGTTGTTTATTTTTAATATTTTTCTAAATTTCACTGAGGAGGCTCAGCTCCCTTGCCTCCACTGATGAGCCGCCACTGGTGTACTAACAAATAATAATATGTAGTATTGTCAGTCTGTAGTGCACAGTATTATTTGTGAGTCACTAGCTGCTACTGGGTCTGCACTAATCCATGCAAGTTGTTATGATGATGCTTTCAGTAAAATTTCACACATGATAAATAATTGTACAATATTAAAAAATATCGGTATGGAGAACCATACATGACTTCCATGTTCTAAGATTTATATTTAAAATCATATTCGAAATGAAATATTTCCATAGAAACTACGTCTT
Source organism: Magicicada septendecula (assembly GCA_034769895.1). Taxonomy (NCBI): domain Eukaryota; kingdom Metazoa; phylum Arthropoda; class Insecta; order Hemiptera; family Cicadidae; genus Magicicada; species Magicicada septendecula. Next base: position 285,938,573 of record CM068373.1, read on the forward strand.
TCTACTTATTGCTTCAGCATTAACCACAGTACTGTGGTCACAAACGTATACCACCTCACGTTTTCGCACTCGATTTTCACCGATGATGGCAGTCGATGGCACTGCCGAAAAGTCTGGTTTTGTAGAAAACATTGGACTACGGCTAAAGAGCCCGGGAAGCAATTTTAACAAAAAACTACTTCTTTGTTGCCGATAACGTAGTACACATATAAAAAATTCTCCCCTCCACCTTCAACTATAATTTTTAATAGAAAATTACCCCCACCCCGTTCACCTAACCTCTCCATTTATAGATATTTCATCTACGTTTCTACAGTGGATTACTATGAGCTTCTTATCAGGATACTTTATTTATAAAAATTAAGTACTTTACTCTTGTTAAATCATAAAATGTTTCAGGTAAACTACCCATTTCTCTTAACCGATCTTCTCCAAAATCAATAGACCTTCCGCCCTCTACAATTCAGGGAAGCATGCAAAAAATATTTGATTCTGTTTGAATGTGCGGCAGTTATCGTTCGTCATGGAAACATTTCTCTTGTTACAACATAAAATGTAGCAGGTAAACTACCCCTTTCCCTTAACCGATCTTCACCAAAATCAATAGACCTTGAGCTCTCTGCAACTCAGGAAAGGGTGCAAAGAATTATTTGATTCTCATTGAATTTTCGGCAGTTATCGTTGGTCATAAAAAAATTACCCTTTTTAAAACATAAAACGTTGCTGATAAACTACCCCTTCCCTTAACCGATCTTCAACAAAATCAACAGACCTAGAGTTCTCTTTAGTTCAAAAAGGTATGCAAAAACCTAGTTGATTCTGGTTGAATTTACGGCAGTTATCGTTCGTCATATAAAAAATTACCCTTGTTAAAACATAAAATGTTGCTGGTAAACTACCCCTTTCCCTTAACCGATCTTCACCAACACCAATAGGTATTGAGAACCCTACAATACAGGGCTGTATACAAAACATTAGTTGATTCTCTTTGAATTTACGGCAGTTATCGTACGTCATAGAAAAAATACCCTTGATAAAACATAAAACGTTGCTGGTAAAATACCCCTTTCCCTTAACCGATCTTCAACAAAATCAACAGACCTTGAGATCTGTATAATTCAAAAAGGTATGCAGAAGGGTAGTTGATTCTGTTTTAATGTATGGCAGTTATCGTTCGTCAAAAAAAAATTACCCTTGATAAAACATAAAATGTTGCTGGTAAACAACCCTATTCCCTTAACCGATCTTCATCAAAACCAACAGGTCTTGAGAACTCTACATTTCAGGGCTGTATGCAAAATATTATATGATTCTGTTTGAATTTGCGGCTGTTATCGTTTGCCATATAAAATACCCTTGATAAGACAAAAAACGTGTCTGGTAAACTACCCCTTTCCCTTAACCGATCTTCACCAAAAACAATAGGTCTTTAATACTCAACAAAACAGGCTGTATGCAAAAACGTATTTGATTCGGTTTGAATTTGCGGCTCTTATCGTTTGCCATAGAAAATACCGTTTTAAAACATAAAACGTTGCTAGTAAACTACCCCTTTCCCTGAACCGATCTTCACCAACACCAATAGGTATTGAGACCTCTACAATACAGGGCTGTATGCAAAACATCATTTGATTCTGTTTGAATTTGCGGCTGTTATCATTTACCATAGAAAAAATTACCCATGATAAAAAACCGTTGCCGGTAAACTACCCTTTTCCCTTAACCTATCTTCACCAAAAACGATAGGTCTTGATAACTCTACAATTCAGGGCTGTATGCAAAATATTATATGATTTTGTTTGAATTTTCGGCTGTTATCGTTTGCCATAAAAAATACCCTTGTTAAAACATAAAACGTTGGAGGTAAACTACCCCTTCCCCTTAACCGATCTTTACCAAAATCAATAAATCTTGAGAACTCTACAATTCAGGGCTGTATGCGGAACATTATTTGATTCTGTTTGAATTTGCGGCTGTTATCGTTTGCCAAACAAACAAAATTACCCTTGATAAAAAAAACCGTTGCTGGTAAACTACCCCCTTCCCTCAACCGATCTTCACCAAAAACAACAGGTCGCGAGTACTCTACAAATCAGCGCTGTATGCAAAAAATTATTTGATTCTGTTTGAATTTGCGGCTGTTATCGTTTGTCATAGAAAAAAAACTACAGACACATAGACACACAGACAGACAGACACACACACAGACACTTTTCGAAAAACGACTTTTTTTCATGTTTTGAGTGTAGTACAATCAGAATCTGCAATAATCTCGAACACGATTTTTTTTGCCATCACCATACTTCCATTTCCTTAAGGAACATGAAACATGAACAAAGGAAAGGAGGATGGAACTTTGTTGTGACCTTTTGGAACGGATTGATATAGAGCCCAGTTTTTTAAAGAGTGTTATTACAGCTGATGAGACATGGATATTTACGTACGATCCAGAAACAAAGCGGCAATCAATGCATTGGAAAACACCACCTTCCCCAGGAGCAAAAAAAGCACACGAGTCGTTCGAAGTTCAAGGCAATGCTTATCGTTTTCTTTGATATCCAGGGCATCGTTATGGCAGAATGGGTACCCATTGGTCAAACAGTTAACCAACAATATTATAAACAAGTTTTGGAAAAACTGTGTGAACGTGTTAGAAAGAAGCGCCCTGAATTGTGGAAGAATGGGTGGATCCGCACCAGGACAATCCGCCTACCCACAATGCGTTATCATTCAAACAATTTTTGGCCAGTAAAAACATCACAGTCTTTGAACATCCTCCATATTCCCACGATTTAGCACTGTGCGATTTTTTCCTATTCCCCAAAATCAAGTTGGCGCTAAAAGGGACCCAACGGAGGAAGAGGTACAGGCAAAAACGGCGGAGCTCCTGCGCAGCCTGATGGAAAGCGATATGCAGAAATGTTTTGAGCAGTGGAAGGAATGTATGCAGAAGTGTGTGGACTCAATGGGGTCCTACTTTCAAGGCGACCACCAGTAATTGTACATATCAGGTAAATAAAAAAATTACAGCGTCAGTCTCGTTATTTTTGTGTCAGACCTCGTATGGTGGTTATACGATAATGACTGGAAAGCTCTAGATTGGTTTTTGTGCCTTTTAAGACGTAAAAATTTTGGGGTAGGGCGACCTGTTTTCAGTATTTCATATCTCTCAAAGTCACTTAAACGAGAAAATTCTTTAGTCAGTAGTGTTGTACTGTAATAATGCATTTGTTCGATACTGCAATATCACTTTCATTTTCTTCTTCTAAATCCATTTTATTCTCGTAATTGAGACCACAAACACACGCCAAGAAGAGATAAATAGTAAACATACACGTACAAAGACTGCGTAAAACTAACACAAACTACATTAAACCGTGCCAAGAGGCTAATTCACTCATTGCCTCCCAAGTATGGTTACATACAGATGTACTAGCCCCCCCCCCAACCCCCCGTCAGGCACAGTTCTCACATAGCCGTACGAGTACTACGGCGGCTACTCAGATCCCTCTATGCTACGATTCTGCGCTATTGAAAACACACGATTAAAAAGTTTTTTGTAAGTAATCAGATAATTTAAAGCCAAACCTAACCTAACCTAACCTAACCTAAGCCTATTACTAGTTGTTTATTTTTAATATTTTTCTAAATTTCACTGAGGAGGCTCAGCCTCCCTTGCCTCCACTGATGAGCCGCCACTGGTGTACTAACAAATAATAATATGTAGTATTGTCAGTCTGTAGTGCACAGTATTATTTGTGAGTCACTAGCTGCTACTGGGTCTGCACTAATCCATGCAAGTTGTTATGATGATGCTTTCAGTAAAATTTCACACATGATAAATAATTGTACAATATTAAAAAATATCGGTATGGAGAACCATACATGACTTCCATGTTCTAAGATTTATATTTAAAATCATATTCGAAATGAAATATTTCCATAGAAACTACGTCTTTCTACTTATTGCTTCAGCATTAACCACAGTACTGTGGTCACAAACGTATACCACCTCACGTTTTCGCACTCGATTTTCACCGATGATGGCAGTCGATGGCACTGCCGAAAAGTCTGGTTTTGTAGAAAACATTGGACTACGGCTAAAGAGCCCGGGAAGCAATTTTAACAAAAAACTACTTCTTTGTTGCCGATAACGTAGTACACATATAAAAAATTCTCCCCTCCACCTTCAACTATAATTTTTAATAGAAAATTACCCCCACCCCGTTCACCTAACCTCTCCATTTATAGATATTTCATCTACGTTTCTACAGTGGATTACTATGAGCTTCTTATCAGGATACTTTATTTATAAAAATTAAGTACTTTACTCTTGTTAAATCATAAAATGTTTCAGGTAAACTACCCCTTTCTCTTAACCGATCTTCTCCAAAATCAATAGACCTTCCGCCCTCTACAATTCAGGGAAGCATGCAAAAAATATTTGATTCTGTTTGAATGTGCGGCAGTTATCGTTCGTCATGGAAACATTTCTCTTGTTACAACATAAAATGTAGCAGGTAAACTACCCCTTTCCCTTAACCGATCTTCACCAAAATCAATAGACCTTGAGCTCTCTGCAACTCAGGAAAGGGTGCAAAAAATTATTTGATTCTCATTGAATTTTCGGCAGTTATCGTTCGTCATAAAAAAAATTACCCTTTTTAAAACATAAAACGTTGCTGATAAACTACCCCTTCCCTTAACCGATCTTCAACAAAATCAACAGACCTAGAGATCGCTTTAGTTCAAAAAGGTATGCAAAAACCTAGTTGATTCTGGTTGAATTTACGGCAGTTATCGTTCGTCATATAAAAAATTACCCTTGTTAAAACATAAAATGTTTCTGGTAAACTACCCCTTTCCCTTAACCGATCTTCACCAACACCAATAGGTATTGAGAACCCTACAATACAGGGCTGTATGCAAAACATTAGTTGATTCTCTTTGAATTTACGGCAGTTATCGTTCTTCATAGAAAAAATACCCTTGATAAAACATAAAACGTTGCCGGTAAACTACCCCTTTCCCTTAACCGATCTTCAACAAAATCAACAGACCTTGAGTTCTGTATAATTCAAAAAGGTATGCAGATGGGTAGTTGATTCTGTTTTAATGTATGGCAGTTATCGTTCGTCAAAAAAAAATTATCCTTGATAAAACATAAAATGTTGCTGGTAAACAACCCTATTCCCTTAACCGATCTTCATCAAAACCAACAAGTCTTGAGAACTCTACATTTCAGAGCTGTATGAAAAATATTATATGATTCTGTTTGAATTTTCGGCTGTTATCGTTTGCCATATAAAATACCCTTGATAAGACAAAAAACGTGTCTGGTAAACTACCCCTTTCCCTTAACCGATCTTCACCAAAAACAATAGGTCTTTAATAATCAACAAAACAGGGCTGTATGCAAAAACGTATTTGATTCGGTTTGAATTTGCGGCTCTTATCGTTTGCCATAGAAAATTCCGTTTTAAAACATAAAACGTTGCTAGTAAACTACCCCTTTCCCTGAACCGGTCTTCACCAACACCAATAGGTATTGAGACCTCTACAATACAGGGCTGTATGCAAAACATCATTTGATTCTGTTTGAATTTGCGGCTGTTATCATTTACCATAGAAAAAATTACCCATGATCAAAAACCGTTGCTGGTAAACTACGCCTTTCCCTTAACCTATCTTCACCAAAAACGATAGGTCTTGAGAACTCTACAATTCAGGGCTGTATGCAAAATATTATATGATTTTGTTTGAATTTTCGGCTGTTATCGTTTGCCATACAAAATACCCTTGATAAAACAAAAAACGTGGATGGTAAACTACCCCTTTCCCTTAAACGATCTTCACCAAAACCAATAGGTCTTTAGTACTCAAGAAATCAGGGCTGTATGCAAAAACGTATTTGATTCTGTTTGAATTTGCGGCTCTTATCGTTTGCCATAGAAAATACCCTTTTAAAACATAAAACGTTGCTGGTAAACTACCTCTTTCCCTCAACCGATCTTCACCAAAAACAAAAGGTCTTGAGAACTCTACAATTCAGGGCAGTATGCAAAACATTATTTGATTATGTTTGAATTTGCGGCTGTTATCGTTTGCCATAAAAAATACCCTTGTTAAAACATAAAACGTTGGAGGTAAACTACCCCTTCCCCTTAACCGATCTTTACCAAAATCAACAAATCTTGAGAACTGTACAATTCAGGGCTGTATGCGAAACATTATTTGATTCTGTTTGAATTTGCGGCTGTTATCGTTTGCCAAACAAACAAAATTACCCTTGATAAAAAAAACCGTTGCCGGTAAACTACCCCCTTCCCTCAACCGATCTTCACCAAAAACAACAGGTCGCGAGTACTCTACAAATCAGGGCTGTATGCAAAAAATTATTTGATTCTGTTTGAATTTGCGGCTGTTATCGTTTGTCATAGAAAAAAATCTATAGACACATAGACACACAGACAGACAGACACACACACAGACACTTTTCGAAAAACGACTTTTTTTCATGTTTTGAGTGTAGTACAATCAGAATCTGCAATAATCTCGAACACGATTTTTTTTTGCCATCACCATACTTCCATTTCCTTAAGGAACATGAAACATGAACAAAGGAAAGGAGGATGGAACTTTGTTGTGACCTTTTGGAACGGATTGATAGAGAGCCGAGTTTTTTAAAGAGTGTTATTACAGCTGATGAGACATGGATATTTACGTACGATCCAGAAACAAAGCGGCAATCAATGCATTGGAAAACACCACCTTCCCCAGGAGCAAAAAAAGCACACGAGTCGTTCGAAGTTCAAGGCAATGCTTATCGTTTTCTTTGATATCCAGGGCATCGTTATGGCAGAATGGGTACCCATTGGTCAAACAGTTAACCAACAATATTATAAACAAGTTTTGGAGAAACTGTGTGAACGTGTTAGAAAGAAGCGCCCTGAATTGTGGAAGAATGGGTGGATCCGCACCAGGACAATCCGCCTACCCACAATGCGTTATCAGTCAAACAATTTTTGGCCAGTAAAAACATCACAGTCTTTGAACATCCTCCATATTCCCACGATTTAGCACTGTGCGATTTTTTCCTATTCCCCAAAATCAAGTTGGCGCTAAAAGGGACCCAACGGTGGAAGAGGTACAGGCAAAAACGGCGGAGCTCCTGCGCAGCCTGATGGAAAGCGATATGCAGAAATGTTTTGAGCAGTGGAAGGAATGTATGCAGAAGTGTGTGGACTCAATGGGGTCCTACTTTCAAGGCGACCACCAGTAATTGTACATATCAGGTAAATAAAAAAAATTACAGCATCAGTCTCGTTATTTTTGTGTCAGACCTCGTATGTTGGTTATACGATAATGACTGGAAAGCTCTAGATTGGTTTTTGTGCCTTTTAAGACGTAAAAATTTTGGGGTAGGGCGACCTGTTTTCAGTATTTCATATCTCTCAAAGTCACTTAACCGAGAAAATTCTTTATTCAGTAGTGTTGTACTGTAATAATGCATTTGTTCGATACTGCAATATCACTTTCATTTTCTTCTTCTAAATCCATTTTATTCTCGTAATTGAGACCACAAACACACGCCAAGAAGAGATAAATAGTAAACATACACGTACAAAGACTGCGTAAAACTAACACAAACTACATTAAACCGTGCCAAGAGGCTAATTCACTCATTGCCTCCCAAGTATGGTTACATACAGATGTACTAGCCCCCCCCCCTAACCCCCCGTCAGGCACAGTTCTCACATAGCCGTACGAGTACTACGGCGGCTACTCAGATCCCTCTATGCTACGATTCTGCGCTATTGATAACACACGATTAAAAAGTTTTTTGTAAGTAATCAGATAATTTAAAGCCAAACCTAACCTAACCTAACCTAACCTAAGCCTATTACTAGTTGTTTATTTTTAATATTTTTCTAAATTTCACTGAGGAGGCTCAGCCTCCCTTGCCTCCACTGATGAGCCGCCACTGGTGTACTAACAAATAATAATATGTAGTATTGTCAGTCTGTAGTGCACAGTATTATTTGTGAGTCACTAGCTGCTACTGGGTCTGCACTAATCCATGGAAGTTGTTATGATGATGCTTTCAGTAAAATTTCACACATGATAAATAATTGTACAATATTAAAAAATATCGGTATGGAGAACCATACATGACTTCCATGTTCTAAGGTTTATATTTAAAATCATATTCGAAATGAAATATTTCCATAGAAACTACGTCTTTCTACTTATTGCTTCAGCATTAACCACAGTACTGTGGTCACAAACGTATACCACCTCACGTTTTCGCACTCGATTTTCACCGATGATGGCAGTCGATGGCACTGCCGAAAAGTCTGGTTTTGTAGAAAACATTGGACTACGGCTAAAGAGCCCGGGAAGCAATTTTAACAAAAAACTACTTCTTTGTTGCCGATAACGTAGTACACATATAAAAAATTCTCCCCTCCACCTTCAACTATAATTTTTAATAGAAAATTACCCCCACCCCGTTCACCTAACCTCTCCATTTATAGATATTTCATCTACGTTTCTACAGTGGATTACTATGAGCTTCTTATCAGGATACTTTATTTATAAAAATTAAGTACTTTACTCTTGTTAAATCATAAAATGTTTCAGGTAAACTACCCCTTTCTCTTAACCGATCTTCTCCAAAATCAATAGACCTTCCGCCCTCTACAATTCAGGGAAGCATGCAAAAAATATTTGATTCTGTTTGAATGTGCGGCAGTTATCGTTCGTCATGGAAACATTTCTCTTGTTACAACATAAAATGTAGCAGGTAAACTACCCCTTTCCCTTAACCGATCTTCACCAAAATCAATAGACCTTGAGCTCTCTGCAACTCAGGAAAGGGTGCAAAAAATTATTTGATTCTCATTGAATTTTCGGCAGTTATCGTTCGTCATAAAAAAAATTACCCTTTTTAAAACATAAAACGTTGCTGATAAACTACCCCTTCCCTTAACCGATCTTCAACAAAATCAACAGACCTAGAGATCGCTTTAGTTCAAAAAGGTATGCAAAAACCTAGTTGATTCTGGTTGAATTTACGGCAGTTATCGTTCGTCATATAAAAAATTACCCTTGTTAAAACATAAAATGTTTCTGGTAAACTACCCCTTTCCCTTAACCGATCTTCACCAACACCAATAGGTATTGAGAACCCTACAATACAGGGCTGTATGCAAAACATTAGTTGATTCTCTTTGAATTTACGGCAGTTATCGTTCTTCATAGAAAAAATACCCTTGATAAAACATAAAACGTTGCCGGTAAACTACCCCTTTCCCTTAACCGATCTTCAACAAAATCAACAGACCTTGAGTTCTGTATAATTCAAAAAGGTATGCAGATGGGTAGTTGATTCTGTTTTAATGTATGGCAGTTATCGTTCGTCAAAAAAAAATTATCCTTGATAAAACATAAAATGTTGCTGGTAAACAACCCTATTCCCTTAACCGATCTTCATCAAAACCAACAAGTCTTGAGAACTCTACATTTCAGAGCTGTATGAAAAATATTATATGATTCTGTTTGAATTTTCGGCTGTTATCGTTTGCCATATAAAATACCCTTGATAAGACAAAAAACGTGTCTGGTAAACTACCCCTTTCCCTTAACCGATCTTCACCAAAAACAATAGGTCTTTAATAATCAACAAAACAGGGCTGTATGCAAAAACGTATTTGATTCGGTTTGAATTTGCGGCTCTTATCGTTTGCCATAGAAAATTCCGTTTTAAAACATAAAACGTTGCTAGTAAACTACCCCTTTCCCTGAACCGGTCTTCACCAACACCAATAGGTATTGAGACCTCTACAATACAGGGCTGTATGCAAAACATCATTTGATTCTGTTTGAATTTGCGGCTGTTATCATTTACCATAGAAAAAATTACCCATGATCAAAAACCGTTGCTGGTAAACTACGCCTTTCCCTTAACCTATCTTCACCAAAAACGATAGGTCTTGAGAACTCTACAATTCAGGGCTGTATGCAAAATATTATATGATTTTGTTTGAATTTTCGGCTGTTATCGTTTGCCATACAAAATACCCTTGATAAAACAAAAAACGTGGATGGTAAACTACCCCTTTCCCTTAAACGATCTTCACCAAAACCAATAGGTCTTTAGTACTCAAGAAATCAGGGCTGTATGCAAAAACGTATTTGATTCTGTTTGAATTTGCGGCTCTTATCGTTTGCCATAGAAAATACCCTTTTAAAACATAAAACGTTGCTGGTAAACTACCTCTTTCCCTCAACCGATCTTCACCAAAAACAAAAGGTCTTGAGAACTCTACAATTCAGGGCAGTATGCAAAACATTATTTGATTATGTTTGAATTTGCGGCTGTTATCGTTTGCCATAAAAAATACCCTTGTTAAAACATAAAACGTTGGAGGTAAACTACCCCTTCCCCTTAACCGATCTTTACCAAAATCAACAAATCTTGAGAACTGTACAATTCAGGGCTGTATGCGAAACATTATTTGATTCTGTTTGAATTTGCGGCTGTTATCGTTTGCCAAACAAACAAAATTACCCTTGATAAAAAAAACCGTTGCCGGTAAACTACCCCCTTCCCTCAACCGATCTTCACCAAAAACAACAGGTCGCGAGTACTCTACAAATCAGGGCTGTATGCAAAAAATTATTTGATTCTGTTTGAATTTGCGGCTGTTATCGTTTGTCATAGAAAAAAATCTATAGACACATAGACACACAGACAGACAGACACACACACAGACACTTTTCGAAAAACGACTTTTTTTCATGTTTTGAGTGTAGTACAATCAGAATCTGCAATAATCTCGAACACGATTTTTTTTTGCCATCACCATACTTCCATTTCCTTAAGGAACATGAAACATGAACAAAGGAAAGGAGGATGGAACTTTGTTGTGACCTTTTGGAACGGATTGATAGAGAGCCGAGTTTTTTAAAGAGTGTTATTACAGCTGATGAGACATGGATATTTACGTACGATCCAGAAACAAAGCGGCAATCAATGCATTGGAAAACACCACCTTCCCCAGGAGCAAAAAAAGCACACGAGTCGTTCGAAGTTCAAGGCAATGCTTATCGTTTTCTTTGATATCCAGGGCATCGTTATGGCAGAATGGGTACCCATTGGTCAAACAGTTAACCAACAATATTATAAACAAGTTTTGGAGAAACTGTGTGAACGTGTTAGAAAGAAGCGCCCTGAATTGTGGAAGAATGGGTGGATCCGCACCAGGACAATCCGCCTACCCACAATGCGTTATCAGTCAAACAATTTTTGGCCAGTAAAAACATCACAGTCTTTGAACATCCTCCATATTCCCACGATTTAGCACTGTGCGATTTTTTCCTATTCCCCAAAATCAAGTTGGCGCTAAAAGGGACCCAACGGTGGAAGAGGTACAGGCAAAAACGGCGGAGCTCCTGCGCAGCCTGATGGAAAGCGATATGCAGAAATGTTTTGAGCAGTGGAAGGAATGTATGCAGAAGTGTGTGGACTCAATGGGGTCCTACTTTCAAGGCGACCACCAGTAATTGTACATATCAGGTAAATAAAAAAAATTACAGCATCAGTCTCGTTATTTTTGTGTCAGACCTCGTATGTTGGTTATACGATAATGACTGGAAAGCTCTAGATTGGTTTTTGTGCCTTTTAAGACGTAAAAATTTTGGGGTAGGGCGACCTGTTTTCAGTATTTCATATCTCTCAAAGTCACTTAACCGAGAAAATTCTTTATTCAGTAGTGTTGTACTGTAATAATGCATTTGTTCGATACTGCAATATCACTTTCATTTTCTTCTTCTAAATCCATTTTATTCTCGTAATTGAGACCACAAACACACGCCAAGAAGAGATAAATAGTAAACATACACGTACAAAGACTGCGTAAAACTAACACAAACTACATTAAACCGTGCCAAGAGGCTAATTCACTCATTGCCTCCCAAGTATGGTTACATACAGATGTACTAGCCCCCCCCCCTAACCCCCCGTCAGGCACAGTTCTCACATAGCCGTACGAGTACTACGGCGGCTACTCAGATCCCTCTATGCTACGATTCTGCGCTATTGATAACACACGATTAAAAAGTTTTTTGTAAGTAATCAGATAATTTAAAGCCAAACCTAACCTAACCTAACCTAACCTAAGCCTATTACTAGTTGTTTATTTTTAATATTTTTCTAAATTTCACTGAGGAGGCTCAGCCTCCCTTGCCTCCACTGATGAGCCGCCACTGGTGTACTAACAAATAATAATATGTAGTATTGTCAGTCTGTAGTGCACAGTATTATTTGTGAGTCACTAGCTGCTACTGGGTCTGCACTAATCCATGGAAGTTGTTATGATGATGCTTTCAGTAAAATTTCACACATGATAAATAATTGTACAATATTAAAAAATATCGGTATGGAGAACCATACATGACTTCCATGTTCTAAGGTTTATATTTAAAATCATATTCGAAATGAAATATTTCCATAGAAACTACGTCTTTCTACTTATTGCTTCAGCATTAACCACAGTACTGTGGTCACAAACGTATACCACCTCACGTTTTCGCACTCGATTTTCACCGATGATGGCAGTCGATGGCACTGCCGAAAAGTCTGGTTTTGTAGAAAACATTGGACTACGGCTAAAGAGCCCGGGAAGCAATTTTAACAAAAAACTACTTCTTTGTTGCCGATAACGTAGTACACATATAAAAAATTCTCCCCTCCACCTTCAACTATAATTTTTAATAGAAAATTACCCCCACCCCGTTCACCTAACCTCTCCATTTATAGATATTTCATCTACGTTTCTACAGTGGATTACTATGAGCTTCTTATCAGGATACTTTATTTATAAAAATTAAGTACTTTACTCTTGTTAAATCATAAAATGTTTCAGGTAAACTACCCCTTTCTCTTAACCGATCTTCTCCAAAATCAATAGACCTTCCGCCCTCTACAATTCAGGGAAGCATGCAAAAAATATTTGATTCTGTTTGAATGTGCGGCAGTTATCGTTCGTCATGGAAACATTTCTCTTGTTACAACATAAAATGTAGCAGGTAAACTACCCCTTTCCCTTAACCGATCTTCACCAAAATCAATAGACCTTGAGCTCTCTGCAACTCAGGAAAGGGTGCAAAAAATTATTTGATTCTCATTGAATTTTCGGCAGTTATCGTTGGTCATAAAAAAATTACCCTTTTTAAAACATAAAACGTTGCTGATAAACTACCCCTTCCCTTAACCGATCTTCAACAAAATCAACAGACCTAGAGTTCTCTTTAGTTCAAAAAGGTATGCAAAAACCTAGTTGATTCTGGTTGAATTTACGGCAGTTATCGTTCGTCATATAAAAAATTACCCTTGTTAAAACATAAAATGTTGCTGGTAAACTACCCCTTTCCCTTAACCGATCTTCACCAACACCAATAGGTATTGAGAACCCTACAATACAGGGCTGTATACAAAACATTAGTTGATTCTCTTTGAATTTACGGCAGTTATCGTACGTCATAGAAAAAATACCCTTGATAAAACATAAAACGTTACTGGTAAACTACCCCTTTCCCTTAACCGATCTTCAACAAAATCAACAGACCTTGAGTTCTGTATAATTCAAAAATGTATGCAGAAGGGTAGTTGATTCTGTTTTAATGTATGGCAGTTATCGTTCGTCAAAAAAAAATTACCCTTGATAAAACATAAAATGTTGCTGGTAAACAACCCTATTCCCTTAACCGATCTTCATCAAAACCAACAGGTCTTGAGAACTCTACATTTCAGGGCTGTATGCAAAATATTATATGATTCTGTTTGAATTTGCGGCTGTTATCGTTTGCCATATAAAATACCCTTGATAAGACAAAAAACGTGTCTGGTAAACTACCCCTTTCCCTTAACCGATTTTCACCAAAAACAATAGGTCTTTAATACTCAACAAAACAGGGCTGTATGCAAAAACGTATTTGATTCGGTTGAATTTGCGGCTCTTATCGTTTGCCATAGTAAATACCGTTTTAAAACATAAAACGTTGCTAGTAAACTACCCCTTTCCCTGAACCGATCTTCACCAACACCAATAGGTATTGAGACCTCTACAATACAGGGCTGTATGCAAAACATCATTTGATTCTGTTTGAATTTGCGGCTGTTATCATTTACCATAGAAAATAAAATTACCCATGATAAAAAACCGTTGCAGGTAAACTACCCCTTTCCCTTAACCTATCTTCACCAAAAACGATAGGTCTTGAGAACTCTACAATTCAGGGCTGTATGCAAAATATTATATGATTTTGTTTGAATTTTCGGCTGTTATCGTTTGCCATACAAAATACCCTTGATAAAACAAAAAACGTGGCAGGTAAACTACCCCTTTCCCTTAAACGATCTTCACCAAAACCAATAGGCCTTTAGTACTCAAGAAATCAGGGCTGTATGCAAAAACGTATTTGATTCTGTTTGAATTTGCGGCACTTATCGTTTGCCATAGAAAATACCCTTTTAAAACATAAAACGTTGCTGGTAAACTACCCCTTTCCCTCAACCGATCTTCACCAAAAACAAAAGGTCTTGAGAACTCTACAATTCAGGGCAGTATGCAAAACATTATTTGATTATGTTTGAATTTGCGGCTGTTATCGTTTGCCATAAAAAATACCCTTGTTAAAACATAAAACGTTGGAGGTAAACTACCCCTTCCCCTTAACCGATCTTTACCAAAATCAACAAATCTTGAGAACTGTACAATTCAGGGCTGTATGCGAAACATTATTTGATTCTGTTTGAATTTGCGGCTGTTATCGTTTGCCAAACAAACAAAATTACCCTTGATAAAAAAAAACCGTTGCCGGTAAACTACCCCCTTCCCTCAACCGATCTTCACCAAAAACAACAGGTCGCGAGTACTCTACAAATCAGGGCTGTATGCAAAAAATTATTTGATTCTGTTTGAATTTGCGGCTGTTATCGTTTGTCATAGAAAAAAATCTATAGACACATAGACACACAGACAGACAGACACACACACAGACACTTTTCGAAAAACGACTTTTTTTCATGTTTTGAGTGTAGTACAATCAGAATCTGCAATAATCTCGAACACGATTTTTTTTGCCATCACCATACTTCCATTTCCTTAAGGAACATGAAACATGAACAAAGGAAAGGAGGATGGAACTTTGTTGTGACCTTTTGGAAC
The DNA here is from genome assembly GCA_034769895.1 of Magicicada septendecula. NCBI lineage: Eukaryota > Metazoa > Arthropoda > Insecta > Hemiptera > Cicadidae > Magicicada > Magicicada septendecula. Next base: position 285,953,806 of record CM068373.1, read on the forward strand.
GGATTGATAGAGAGCCCAGTTTTTTAAAGAGTGTTATTACAGCTGATGAGACATGGATATTTACGTACGATCCAGAAACAAAGCGGCAATCAATGCATTGGAAAACACCACCTTCCCCAGGAGCAAAAAAAGCACACGAGTCGTTCGAAGTTCAAGGCAATGCTTATCGTTTTCTTTGATATCCAGGGCATCGTTATGGCAGAATGGGTACCCATTGGTCAAACAGTTAACCAACAATATTATAAACAAGTTTTGGAAAAACTGTGTGAACGTGTTAGAAAGAAGCGCCCTGAATTGTGGAAGAATGGGTGGATCCGCACCAGGACAATCCGCCTACCCACAATGCGTTATCATTCAAACAATTTTTGGCCAGTAAAAACATCACAGTCTTTGAACATCCTCCATATTCCCACGATTTAGCACTGTGCGATTTTTTCCTATTCCCCAAAATCAAGTTGGCGCTAAAAGGGACCCAACGGTGGAAGAGGTACAGGCAAAAACGGCGGAGCTCCTGCGCAGCCTGATGGAAAGCGATATGCAGAAATGTTTTGAGCAGTGGAAGGAATGTATGCAGAAGTGTGTGGACTCAATGGGGTCCTACTTTCAAGGCGACCACCAGTAATTGTACATATCAGGTAAATAAAAAAAATTACAGCATCAGTCTCGTTATTTTTGTGTCAGACCTCGTATGTTGGTTATACGATAATGACTGGAAAGCTCTAGATTGGTTTTTGTGCCTTTTAAGACGTAAAAATTTTGGGGTAGGGCGACCTGTTTTCAGTATTTCATATCTCTCAAAGTCACTTAACCGAGAAAATTCTTTATTCAGTAGTGTTGTACTGTAATAATGCATTTGTTCGATACTGCAATATCACTTTCATTTTCTTCTTCTAAATCCATTTTATTCTCGCAATTGAGACCTTAAACACACGCCAAGAAGAGATAAATAGTAAACATACACGTACAAAGACTGCGTAAAACTAACACAAACTACATTAAACCGTGCCAAGAGGCTAATTCACTCATTGCCTTCCAAGTATGGTTACATACAGATGTACTAGCCCCCCCCAAACCCCCCGTCAGGCACAGTTCTCACATAGCCGTACGAGTACTACGGCGGCTACTCAGATCCCTCTATGCTACGATTCTGCGCTATTGATAACACACGATTAAAGGTTTTTTGTAAGTAATCAGATAATTTAAAGCCAAACCTAACCTAACCTAACCTAACCTAAGCCTATTACTAGTTGTTTATTTTTAATATTTTTCTAAATTTCACTGAGGAGGCTCAGCCTCCCTTGCCTCCACTGATGAGCCGCCACTGGTGTACTAACAAATAATAATATGTAGTATTGTCAGTCTGTAGTGCACAGTATTATTTGTGAGTCACTAGCTGCTACTGGTTCTGCACTAATCCATGCAAGTTGTTATGATGATGCTTTCAGTAAAATTTCACACATGATAAATAATTGTACAATATTAAAAAATATCGGTATGGAGAACCATACATGACTTCCATGTTCTAAGATTTATATTTAAAATCATATTCGAAATGAAATATTTCCATAGAAACTACGTCTTTCTACTTATTGCTTCAGCATTAACCACAGTACTGTGGTCACAAACGTATACCACCTCACGTTTTCGCACTCGATTTTCACCGATGATGGCAGTCGATGGCACTGCCGAAAAGTCTGGTTTTGTAGAAAACATTGGACTACGGCTAAAGAGCCCGGGAAGCAATTTTAACAAAAAACTACTTCTTTGTTGCCGATAACGTAGTACACATATAAAAAATTCTCCCCTCCACCTTCAACTATAATTTTTAATAGAAAATTACCCCCACCCCGTTCACCTAACCTCTCCATTTATAGATATTTCATCTACGTTTCTACAGTGGATTACTATGAGCTTCTTATCAGGATACTTTATTTATAAAAATTAAGTACTTTACTCTTGTTAAATCATAAAATGTTTCAGGTAAACTACCCCTTTCTCTTAACCGATCTTCTCCAAAATCAATAGACCTTCCGCCCTCTACAATTCAGGGAAGCATGCAAAAAATATTTGATTCTGTTTGAATGTGCGGCAGTTATCGTTCGTCATGGAAACATTTCTCTTGTTACAACATAAAATGTAGCAGGTAAACTACCCCTTTCCCTTAACCGATCTTCACCAAAATCAATAGACCTTGAGCTCTCTGCAACTCAGGAAAGGGTGCAAAAAATTATTTGATTCTCATTGAATTTTCGGCAGTTATCGTTGGTCATAAAAAAATTACCCTTTTTAAAACATAAAACGTTGCTGATAAACTACCCCTTCCCTTAACCGATCTTCAACAAAATCAACAGACCTAGAGTTCTCTTTAGTTCAAAAAGGTATGCAAAAACCTAGTTGATTCTGGTTGAATTTACGGCAGTTATCGTTCGTCATATAAAAAATTACCCTTGTTAAAACATAAAATGTTGCTGGTAAACTACCCCTTTCCCTTAACCGATCTTCACCAACACCAATAGGTATTGAGAACCCTACAATACAGGGCTGTATACAAAACATTAGTTGATTCTCTTTGAATTTACGGCAGTTATCGTACGTCATAGAAAAAATACCCTTGATAAAACATAAAACGTTACTGGTAAACTACCCCTTTCCCTTAACCGATCTTCAACAAAATCAACAGACCTTGAGTTCTGTATAATTCAAAAAGGTATGCAGAAGGGTAGTTGATTCTGTTTTAATGTATGGCAGTTATCGTTCGTCAAAAAAAAATTACCCTTGATAAAACATAAAATGTTGCTGGTAAACAACCCTATTCCCTTAACCGATCTTCATCAAAACCAACAGGTCTTGAGAACTCTACATTTCAGGGCTGTATGCAAAATATTATATGATTCTGTTTGAATTTGCGGCTGTTATCGTTTGCCATATAAAATACCCTTGATAAGACAAAAAACGTGTCTGGTAAACTACCCCTTTCCCTTAACCGATTTTCACCAAAAACAATAGGTCTTTAATACTCAACAAAACAGGGCTGTATGCAAAAACGTATTTGATTCGGTTGAATTTGCGGCTCTTATCGTTTGCCATAGAAAATACCGTTTTAAAACATAAAACGTTGCTAGTAAACTACCCCTTTCCCTGAACCGATCTTCACCAACACCAATAGGTATTGAGACCTCTACAATACAGGGCTGTATGCAAAACATCATTTGATTCTGTTTGAATTTGCGGCTGTTATCATTTACCATAGAAAATAAAATTACCCATGATAAAAAACCGTTGCAGGTAAACTACCCCTTTCCCTTAACCTATCTTCACCAAAAACGATAGGTCTTGAGAACTCTACAATTCAGGGCTGTATGCAAAATATTATATGATTTTGTTTGAATTTTCGGCTGTTATCGTTTGCCATACAAAATACCCTTGATAAAACAAAAAACGTGGCAGGTAAACTACCCCTTTCCCTTAAACGATCTTCACCAAAACCAATAGGCCTTTAGTACTCAAGAAATCAGGGCTGTATGCAAAAACGTATTTGATTCTGTTTGAATTTGCGGCACTTATCGTTTGCCATAGAAAATACCCTTTTAAAACATAAAACGTTGCTGGTAAACTACCCCTTTCCCTCAACCGATCTTCACCAAAAACAAAAGGTCTTGAGAACTCTACAATTCAGGGCAGTATGCAAAACATTATTTGATTATGTTTGAATTTGCGGCTGTTATCGTTTGCCATAAAAAATACCCTTGTTAAAACATAAAACGTTGGAGGTAAACTACCCCTTCCCCTTAACCGATCTTTACCAAAATCAACAAATCTTGAGAACTGTACAATTCAGGGCTGTATGCGAAACATTATTTGATTCTGTTTGAATTTGCGGCTGTTATCGTTTGCCAAACAAACAAAATTACCCTTGATAAAAAAAAACCGTTGCCGGTAAACTACCCCCTTCCCTCAACCGATCTTCACCAAAAACAACAGGTCGCGAGTACTCTACAAATCAGGGCTGTATGCAAAAAATTATTTGATTCTGTTTGAATTTGCGGCTGTTATCGTTTGTCATAGAAAAAAATCTACAGACACATAGACACACAGACAGACAGACACACACACAGACACTTTTCGAAAAACGACTTTTTTTCATGTTTTGAGTGTAGTACAATCAGAATCTGCAATAATCTCGAACACGATTTTTTTTGCCATCACCATACTTCCATTTCCTTAAGGAACATGAAACATGAACAAAGGAAAGGAGGATGGAACTTTGTTGTGACCTTTTGGAACGGATTGATAGAGAGCCCAGTTTTTTAAAGAGTGTTATTACAGCTGATGAGACATGGATATTTACGTACGATCCAGAAACAAAGCGGCAATCAATGCATTGGAAAACACCACCTTCCCCAGGAGCAAAAAAAGCACACGAGTCGTTCGAAGTTCAAGGCAATGCTTATCGTTTTCTTTGATATCCAGGGCATCGTTATGGCAGAATGGGTACCCATTGGTCAAACAGTTAACCAACAATATTATAAACAAGTTTTGGAAAAACTGTGTGAACGTGTTAGAAAGAAGCGCCCTGAATTGTGGAAGAATGGGTGGATCCGCACCAGGACAATCCGCCTACCCACAATGCGTTATCATTCAAACAATTTTTGGCCAGTAAAAACATCACAGTCTTTGAACATCCTCCATATTCCCACGATTTAGCACTGTGCGATTTTTTCCTATTCCCCAAAATCAAGTTGGCGCTAAAAGGGACCCAACGGTGGAAGAGGTACAGGCAAAAACGGCGGAGCTCCTGCGCAGCCTGATGGAAAGCGATATGCAGAAATGTTTTGAGCAGTGGAAGGAATGTATGCAGAAGTGTGTGGACTCAATGGGGTCCTACTTTCAAGGCGACCACCAGTAATTGTACATATCAGGTAAATAAAAAAATTACAGCATCAGTCTCGTTATTTTTGTGTCAGACCTCGTATGTTGGTTATACGATAATGACTGGAAAGCTCTAGATTGGTTTTTGTGCCTTTTAAGACGTAAAAATTTTGGGGTAGGGCGACCTGTTTTCAGTATTTCATATCTCTCAAAGTCACTTAACCGAGAAAATTCTTTATTCAGTAGTGTTGTACTGTAATAATGCATTTGTTCGATACTGCAATATCACTTTCATTTTCTTCTTCTAAATCCATTTTATTCTCGTAATTGAGACCACAAACACACGCCAAGAAGAGATAAATAGTAAACATACACGTACAAAGACTGCGTAAAACTAACACAAACTACATTAAACTGTGCCAAGAGGCTAATATTGCCTCCCAAGTATGGTTACATACAGATGTACTAGCCCCCCCCCAAAACCCCCCGTCAGGCACAGTTCTCACATAGCCGTACGAGTACTACGGCGCCTACTCAGATCCCTCTATGCTACGATTCTGCGCTATTGATAACACACGATTAAAAAGTTTTTTGTAAGTAATCAGATAATTTAAAGCCAAACCTAACCTAACCTAACCTAACCTAAGCCTATTACTAGTTGTTTATTTTTAATATTTTTCTAAATTTCACTGAGGAGGCTCAGCCTCCCTTGCCTCCACTGATGAGCCGCCACTGGTGTACTAACAAATAATAATATGTAGTATTGTCAGTCTGTAGTGCACAGTATTATTTGTGAGTCACTAGCTGCTACTGGGTCTGCACTAATCCATGCAAGTTGTTATGATGATGCTTTCAGTAAAATTTCACACATGATAAATAATTGTACAATATTAAAAAATATCGGTATGGAGAACCATACATGACTTCCATGTTCTAAGATTTATATTTAAAATCATATTCGAAATGAAATATTTCCATAGAAACTACGTCTTTCTACTTATTGCTTCAGCATTAACCACAGTACTGTGGTCACAAACGTATACCACCTCACGTTTTCGCACTCGATTTTCACCGATGATGGCAGTCGATGGCACTGCCGAAAAGTCTGGTTTTGTAGAAAACATTGGACTACGGCTAAAGAGCCCGGGAAGCAATTTTAACAAAAAACTACTTCTTTGTTGCCGATAACGTAGTACACATATAAAAAATTCTCCCCTCCACCTTCAACTATAATTTTTAATAGAAAATTACCCCCACCCCGTTCACCTAACCTCTCCATTTATAGATATTTCATCTACGTTTCTACAGTGGATTACTATGAGCTTCTTATCAGGATACTTTATTTATAAAAATTAAGTACTTTACTCTTGTTAAATCATAAAATGTTTCAGGTAAACTACCCCTTTCTCTTAACCGATCTTCTCCAAAATCAATAGACCTTCCGCCCTCTACAATTCAGGGAAGCATGCAAAAAATATTTGATTCTGTTTGAATGTGCGGCAGTTATCGTTCGTCATGGAAACATTTCTCTTGTTACAACATAAAATGTAGCAGGTAAACTACCCCTTTCCCTTAACCGATCTTCACCAAAATCAATAGACCTTGAGCTCTCTGCAACTCAGGAAAGGGTTCAAAAAATTATTTGATTCTCATTGAATTTTCGGCAGTTATCGTTCGTCATAAAAAAAATTACCCTTTTTAAAACATAAAACGTTGCTGATAAACTACCCCTTCCCTTAACCGATCTTCAACAAAATCAACAGACCTAGAGTTCTCTTTAGTTCAAAAAGGTATGCAAAAACCTAGTTGATTCTGGTTGAATTTACGGCAGTTATCGTTCGTCATATAAAAAATTACCCTTGTTAAAACATAAAATGTTGCTGGTAAACTACCCCTTTCCCTTAACCGATCTTCACCAACACCAATAGGTATTGAGAACCCTACAATACAGGGCTGTATGCAAAACATTAGTTGATTCTCTTTGAATTTACGGCAGTTATCGTTCGTCATAGAAAAAATACCCTTGATAAAACATAAAACGTTGCTGGTAAACTACCCCTTTCCCTTAACCGATCTTCAACAAAATCAACAGACCTTGAGTTCTGTATAATTCAAAAAGGTATGCAGAAGGGTAGTTGATTCTGTTTTAATGTACGGCAGTTATCGTTCGTCAAAAAAAAATTACCCTTGATAAAACATAAAATGTTGCTGGTAAACAACCCTATTCCCTTAACCGATCTTCATCAAAACCAACAGGTCTTGAGAACTCTACATTTCAGGGCTGTATGCAAAATATTATATGATTCTGTTTGAATTTGCGGCTGTTCTCGTTTGCCATATAAAATACCCTTGATAAGACAAAAAACGTGCCTGGTAAACTACCCCTTTCCCTTAACCGATCTTCACCAAAAACAATAGGTCTTTAATACTCAACAAAACTGGGCTGTATGCAAAAACGTATTTGATTCGGTTTGAATTTGCGGCTCTTATCGTTTGCCATATAAAATACCGTTTTAAAACATAAAACGTTGCTAGTAAACTACCCCTTTCCCTGAACCGATCTTCACCAACACCAATAGGTATTGAGACCTCTACAATACAGGGCTGTACGCGAAACATCATTTGATTCTGTTTGAATTTGCGGCTGTTATCATTTACCATAGAAAAAATTACCCTTGATAAAAAACCGTTGCCAGTAAACTACCCCTTTCCCTTAACCTATCTTCACCAAAAACGATAGGTCTTGAGAACTCTACAATTCAGGGCTGTATGCAGAATATTATATGATTTTGTTTGAATTTTCGGCTGTTATCGTTTGCCATACAAAATGCCCTTGATAAAACAAAAAACGTGGCTGGTAAACTACCCCTTTCCCTTAAACGATCTTCACCAAAACCAATAGGTCTTTAGTACTCAAGAAATCAGGGCTGTATGCAAAAACGTATTTGATTCTGTTTGAGTTTGCGGCTCTTATCGTTTGCCATAGAAAATACCCTTTTAAAACATAAAACGTTGCTGGTAAACTACCCCTTTCCCTCAACCGATCTTCACCAAAAACAAAAGGTCTTGAGAACTCTACAATTCAGGGCAGTATGCAAAACATTATTTGATTATGTTTGAATTTGCGGCTGTTATCGTTTGCCATAAAAAATACCCTTGTTAAAACATAAAACGTTGGAGGTAAACTACCCCTTCCCCTTAACCGATCTTTACCAAAATCAACAAATCTTGAGAACTGTACAATTCAGGGCTGTATGCAAAAAATTATTTGATTCTGTTTGAATTTGCGGCTGTTATCGTTTGTCATAGAAAAAAATCTACAGACACATAGACACACAGACAGACAGACACACACACAGACACTTTTCGAAAAACGACTTTTTTTCATGTTTTGAGTGTAGTACAATCAGAATCTGCAATAATCTCGAACACGATTTTTTTGCCATCACCATACTTCCATTTCCTTAAGGAACATGAAACATGAACAAAGGAAAGGAGGATGGAACTTTGTTGTGACCTTTTGGAACGGATTGATGGAGAGCCCAGTTTTTTAAAGAGTGTTATTACAGCTGATGAGACATGGATATTTACGTACGATCCAGAAACAAAGCGGCAATCAATGCATTGGAAAACACCACCTTCCCCAGGAGCAGAAAAAGCACACGAGTCGTTCGAAGTTCAAGGCAATGCTTATCGTTTTCTTTGATATCCAGGGCATCGTTATGGCAGAATGGGTACCCATTGGTCAAACAGTTAACCAACAATATTATAAACAAGTTTTGGAAAAACTGTGTGAACGTGTTAGAAAAAGCGCCCTGAATTGTGGAAGAATGGGTGGATCCGCACCAGGACAATCCGCCTACCCACAATACGTTATCAGTCAAACAATTTTTGGCCAGTAAAAACATCACAGTCTTTGAACATCCTCCATATTCCCACGATTTAGCACTGTGCGATTTTTTCCTATTCCCCAAAATCAAGTTGGCGCTAAAAGGGACCCAACGGTGGAAGAGGTACAGGCAAAAACGGCGGAGCTCCTGCGCAGCCTGATGGAAAGCGATATGCAGAAATGTTTTGAGCAGTGGAAGGAATGTATGCAGAAGTGTGTGGACTCAATGGGGTCCTACTTTCAAGGCGACCACCAGTAATTGTACATATCAGGTAAATAAAAAAAATTACAGCATCAGTCTCGTTATTTTTGTGTCAGACCTCGTATGTTGGTTATAGGATAATGACTGGAAAGCTCTAGATTGGTTTTTGTGCCTTTTAAGACGTAAAAATTTTGGGGTAGGGCGACCTGTTTTCAGTATTTCATATCTCTCAAAGTCACTTAACCGAGAAAATTCTTTATTCAGTAGTGTTGTACTGTAATAATGCATTTGTTCGATACTGCAATATCACTTTCATTTTCTTCTTCTAAATCCATTTTATTCTCGTAATTGAGACCACAAACACACGCCAAGAAGAGATAAATAGTAAACATACACGTACAAAGACTGCGTAAAACTAACACACACTACATTAAACCGTGCCAAGAGGCTAATTCACTCATTGCCTCCCAAGTATGGTTACATACAGATGCACTAGCCCCCCCCAAACCCCCTCAGGTACAGTTCTCACATAGCCGTACGAGTACTACGGCGCCTACTCAGATCCCTCTATGCTACGATTCTGCGCTATTGATAACACACGATTAAAAAGTTTTTTGTAAGTAATCAGATAATTTAAAGCCAAACCTAACCTAACCTAACCTAACCTAAGCCTATTACTAGTTGTTTATTTTTAATATTTTTCTAAATTTCACTGAGGAGGCTCAGCCTCCCTTGCCCCCACTGATGAGCCGCCACTGGTGTACTAACAAATAATAATATGTAGTATTGTCAGTCTGTAGTGCACAGTATTATTTGTGAGTCACTAGCTGCTACTGGGTCTGCACTAATCCATGCAAGTTGTTATGATGATGCTTTCAGTAAAATTTCACAAATGATAAATAATTGTACAATATTAAAAAATATCGGTATGGAGAACCATACATGACTTCCATGTTCTAAGATTTATATTTAAAATCATATTCGAAATGAAATATTTCCATAGAAACTACGTCTTTCTACTTATTGCTTCAGCATTAACCACAGTACTGTGGTCACAAACGTATACCACCTCACGTTTTCGCACTCGATTTTCACCGATGATGGCAGTCGATGGCACTGCCGAAAAGTCTGGTTTTGTAGAAAACATTGGACTACGGCTAAAGAGCCCGGGAAGCAATTTTAACAAAAAACTACTTCTTTGTTGCCGATAACGTAGTACACATATAAAAAATTCTCCCCTCCACCTTCAACTATAATTTTTAATAGAAAATTACCCCCACCCCGTTCACCTAACCTCTCCATTTATAGATATTTCATCTACGTTTCTACAGTGGATTACTATGAGCTTCTTATCAGGATACTTTATTTATAAAAATTAAGTACTTTACTCTTGTTAAATCATAAAATGTTTCAGGTAAACTACCCCTTTCTCTTAACCGATCTTCTCCAAAATCAATAGACCTTCCGCCCTCTACAATTCAGGGAAGCATGCAAAAAATATTTGATTCTGTTTGAATGTGCGGCAGTTATCGTTCGTCATGGAAACATTTCTCTTGTTACAACCTAAAATGTAGCAGGTAAACTACCCCTTTCCCTTAACCGATCTTCACCAAAATCAATAGACCTTGAGCTCTCTGCAACTCAGGAAAGGGTGCAAAAAATTATTTGATTCTCATTGAATTTTCGGCAGTTATCGTTCGTCATAAAAAAAATTACCCTTTTTAAAACATAAAACGTTGCTGATAAACTACCCCTTCCCTTAACCGATCTTCAACAAAATCAACAGACCTAGAGTTCTCTTTAGTTCAAAAAGGTATGCAAAAACCTAGTTGATTCTGGTTGAATTTACGGCAGTTATCGTTCGTCATATAAAAAATTACCCTTGTTAAAACATAAAATGTTGCTGGTAAACTACCCCTTTCCCTTAACCGATCTTCACCAACACCAATAGGTATTGAGAACCCTACAATACAGGGCTGTATGCAAAACATTAGTTGATTCTCTTTGAATTTACGGCAGTTATCGTTCGTCATAGAAAAAATACCCTTGATAAAACATAAAACGTTGCTGGTAAACTACCCCTTTCCCTTAACCGATCTTCAACAAAATCAACAGACCTTGAGTTCTGTATAATTCAAAAAGGTATGCAGAAGGGTAGTTGATTCTGTTTTAATGTATGGCAGTTATCGTTCGTCAAAAAAAAATTACCCTTGATAAAACATAAAATGTTGCTGGTAAACAACCCTATTCCCTTAACCGATCTTCATCAAAACCAACAGGTCTTGAGAACTCTACATTTCAGGGCTGTATGCAAAATATTATATGATTCTGTTTGAATTTGCGGCTGTTATCGTTTGCCATATAAAATACCCTTGATAAGACAAAAAACGTGCCTTGTAAACTACCCCTTTCCCTTAACCGATCTTCACCAAAAACAATAGGTCTTTAATACTCAACAAAACTGGGCTGTATGCAAAAACGTATTTGATTCGGTTTGAATTTGCGGCTCTTATCGTTTGTCATAGAAAATACCGTTTTAAAACATAAAACGTTGCTAGTAAACTACCCCTTTCCCTGAACCGATCTTCACCAACACCAACAGGTACTGAGACCTCTACAATACAGGGCTGTATGTAAAACATCATTTGATTCTGTTTAAATTTGGGGCTGTTATCATTTACCATAGAAAAAATTACCCTTGATAAAAAACCGTTGCTGGTAAACTACCCCTTTCCCTTAACCTATCTTCACCAATAACGATAGGTCTTGAGAACTCTACAATTCAGGGCTGTATGCAAAATATTATATGATTTTGTTTAAATTTTCGGCTGTTATCGTTTGCCATACAAAATACCCTTGATAAAACAAAAAACGTGGCCGGTAAACTACCCCTTTCCCTTAAACGATCTTCACCAAAACCAATAGGTCTTTAGTACTCAAGCAATCATGGCTGTATGCAAAAACGTATTTGATTCTGTTTGAATTTGCGGCTCTTATCTTTTGCCATAGAAAATACCCTTTTAAAACATAAAACGTTGCTGGTAAACTACCCCTTTCCCTCAACCGATCTTCACCAAAAACAAAAGGTCTTGAGAACTCAACAATTCAGGGCAGTATGCAAAACATTATTTGATTATGTTTGAATTTGCGGCTGTTATCGTTTGCCATAAAAAATACCCTTGTTAAAACATAATACGTTGCCGGTAAACTACCCCTTCCCCTTAACCGATCTTTACCAAAAGCAACAAATCTTGAGAACTCTACAATTCAGGGCTGTATGCGAAACATTATTTGATTCTGTGTGAATTTGCGGCTGTTATCGTTTGCCAAACAAACAAAAATATCGGTATGGAGAACCATACATAACTTCCATATTCTAAGATTTATATTTAAAATCATTTTCAGCCAAACAGACAGGCTGTGTCTTACCTGCCTTTTTATTGCTGTATTAAATGAAAAATATTATATTACATTAAAATGAAAAAATTATAATTTTATTGCCTGGCAACAAAATTATTTTATTTTTAACAATTACCATTGTTTCAAAAAGTTTAAATAAATTTTCAAGTACTTTACTCTTGTTAAAACGTAAAAGGTTGCTGGTAAACTACCCCTTCCCCTTAACCGATCTTCACCAAAATCGAAAGTCATTGAGACCTCTACAATTCAGGTACGTATGCAAAAAATTATTTGATTCTGTTTGAATTTGCGGCTGTTATCGTTTGCCATATAAAATACGCTTGATAAAAAAATCGTTGCTGGTAAACTACATCTTCCCCTTTACCGATCTTCACCAAAAACAATAGGTCTTGAGTACACTACAAATCAGGGCTGTATGCAAAACATTATTTGATTCTGTTTGAATTTGCGGCTGTTATCGTTTGCCATAGAAAATACCCTTGTTAAAAAAACGTTGCTGGTAAACTACCCCTTTCCCTCAACCGATCTTCACCAAAAACAATAGGTCTTGAGAACTCTACAATTTAGGGCTGTATGCAAATAATCTTTTGATTCTGTTTGAATTTGCGGCTGTTATCGTTTGTTTCAAAAAGTTTAAATAAATTTTCAAGTACTTTCCTCTTGTTAAAACGTAAAAGTTGCGGGTAAACTACCCCTTCCCCTTAACCGATCTTCACCAAAATCGAAAGTCATTGAGACCTTTACAATTCAGGGACGTATGCAAAAAATTATTTGATTCTGTTTGAATTTGCGGCTGTTATCCTTTGCCATAGAAAATACGCTTGATAAAAAAACGTTGCAGGTAAACTACCCCTTCCCCTTAACCGATCTTCACCAAAAACAATAGGTCTTGAGTACACTGCAAATCAGGGCTGTATGCAAAACATTATTTGATTCTCTTTGAATTTGCGGCTGTTATCGTTTGCCATAGAAAATACCCTTGTTAAAAAAACGTTGCAGGTAAACTACCCCTTTCCCTCAACCGATCTTTACCAAAAACAATAGCTCGCGAGTACTCTGAAAATCAGGGCTGTATGCAAAAAATTATTTGATTCTGTTTGAATTTGCGGCAGTTATCGTTTGCCATAGAAGAAAATCTACAGACACACAGACACAGACAGACAGACAGACAGACAGACAGACAGACAGACAGACAGACAGACACACACACACAGACACTTTTCGGAAAACGACTTTTTTTCATGTTTTGAGTGTAGTACAATCAGAATCTGCAATAATCTCGAACACGATTTTTTTTTCCATCACCATACCTTCCATTTCCTTAAGGAACATGGAAGTAAAAAAAATGACAAATTAATAATGAAATGCTACAGTTAGTTTTTAATGTATTTCTAATTTTTTTCCTACATAAATTATGGTACTCTTTTGTCTTTTTTACTTCCATATTCCTTAAGGAATGGAAGTATGGTGATGGCAAAAAAAATCGTGTTCGAGATTATTGCAGATTCTGATTGTACTACACTCAAAACATGAAAAAAAGTCGTTTTCCGAAAAGTGTCTGTCTGTCTGTCTGTCTGTCTGTCTGTCTGTCTGTGTGTCTGTAGATTTTTTTTTATGGCAAACGATAACTGCCGCAAATTCAAACAGAATCAAATAATTTTTTGCATACAGCCCTGATTTGCAGAGTACTCGCGACCTGTTGTTTTTGGTGAAGATCGGTTGAGGGAAAGGGGTAGTTTACCTGCAACGGTTTTTTTTTAGCAAGGGTAATTTTGTTTGTTTGGCAAACGATAACAGCCGCAAATTCAAACAGAATCACATAATGTTTCGCATACAGCCCTGAATTGTAGAGTTCTCAAGATCTGTTGATTTTGGTGAAGATCGGTTAAGGGAAAAGGGTAGTTTACCTGTAACGTTTTATGTTTTAACAAGGGTATTTCCTATGGCAAACGATAACAGCCGCAAATTCAAACAGAATCAAAAGATTATTTGTATACTGCCCTAGATTGTAGAGTTCTCATGACCTATTGTTTTTGGTGAAGATCGGTTGAGGGAAAGGGGTAGTTTACCTGCAACGTTTTTTTAACAAGGGTATTTTCTATGGCAAACTATAACAGCCGCAAATTCAAACAGAATCAAATAATTTTTTGCATACAGCCGTGATTTGTAGAGTACTCAAGATCTTTTGTTTTTGGTGAAGATCGGTTGAGGGAAAGGGGCAGTTTACCTGCAACGTTTTTTTATCAAGCGTATTTTCTATGGCAAACGATAACAGCCGCAAATTCAAACAGAATGAAATAATTTTTTGCATACGTCCCTGAATTGTAGAGGTCTCAATGACTTTCTATTTTGGTGAAGATCGGTTAAGGGGAAGGGGTAGTTTACCTGCAACCTTTTACGTTTTAACAAGACTAAAGTACTTGAAAATTTATTTAAACTTTTTGAAACAATGGTAATTGTTAAAAATAAAATAATTTTGTTGCCAGGCAATAAAATTATAATTTTTTCATTTTAATGTAATATAATATTTTTCATTTAATACAGCAATAAAAAGGCAGGTAAGACACAGCCTGGCTGTTTGGCTGAAAATGATTTTAAATATAAATCTTAGAATATGGAAGTCATGTATGGTTCTCCACACCGATATTTTTATACAGGTATCACATGTCATGAATTACTGTTAAGTACACACAAGGCCAAAGTTACAAATGCAGCAAATAAAATATTATCACACAATTATACTACATATATATATATTACAATTGCACTGCAGGAACTACTACCGTCAACTATTACACTGTTCGTTAGTGTACGACTGAGGTATGCCCGATCTTCCAAGAATTACTTTAGTCACAGGCGTTTTTCCTAGCGCTTGGTCCAGACCCTGTCATGTCCTGAAAAATAAACACAATTACATGACTTTCATATTTATTATATTTAAAATTTTTAATAAATCATCTAGTTTTGTTTTCATTTTAGTTAATTCTTTAATTAGTGAATTGCTTTTCTATGGGTATGGGAGAACAATTTTGCTTTTTGTAGAAATGGAAGTATGGTGATGGCAAAAAAAAATCGTGTTCAAGATTATTGCAGATTCTGATTGTACTACACTCAAAACATGAAATAAAGTCGTTTATCGAAAAGTGTCTGTGTGTGTGTCTGTAGATTTTTTCTATGGCAAACGGTAACTGCCGCAAATTCAAACAGAATCAAATAATTTTTTGCGTACAGCCCTGATTTGTAGAGTACTCACGACCTATTGTTTTTGGTGAAGATCGGTTAGGGGAAAGGGGTTGTTTACCTGCAACAGTTTTTTTTTATCAAGGGTAATTTTTTACTTCCATATTCCTTAAGGAATGGAAGTATGGTGATGGCAAAAAAAATCGTGTTCGAGATTATTGCAGATTCTGATTCTACTACACTCAAAACATGAAAAAAAGTCGTTTTCCAAAAAGTGTCTGTGTGTGTGTCTGTATGTGTGTGTGTGTGTGTCTGTAGATTTTTTTCTATGGCAAACGATAACAGCCGCAAATTCAAACAGAATCAAATAATTTTTTGCATACAGCCCTGGTTTGTAGAGTACTCGCGACCTATTGTTTTTGGTGAAGATCGGTTGAGGGAAAGGGGTAGTTTACCTTCAAAGGTGTTTTTTTATCAAGGGAATTTTTTTTTTGGCAAACGATAACAGCCGCAAATTCAAACAGAATCAAAAGATTATTTGCATACAGCCCTAAATTGTAGAGTTCTCATGATTTTTTGTTTTTGGTGAAGATCGGTTAAGGGAAAGGGGTAGTTTACCTACAACGTTTTTTTAACAAGGGTATTTTTTATGGCAAACGATAACAGCCGCAAATTCAAACAGAATCAAATAATTTTCTGCATACAGCCTTGATTTGTAGAGTACTCAAGATCTGTTGTTTTTGGTGAAGATAGGTTGAGGGGAAGGGGTAGTTTACCTGCAACGTTTTTTATCAAGCGTATTTCCTATGGCATCGATAAGAGCCGCAAATTCAAACAGAATCAAATAATTTGTTGCATACGTCAGTGAATTGTAGAGGACTCAAGGCCTTTAGATTTTGGTGAAGATCGGTTAAGTGGAAGGGGTAGTTTACCTGCAACCTTTTGCGTTTTAACAAGTGTAAAGTACTTGAAAATTTATTTAAACTTTTTGAAACAATGGTAATTGTTGAAAATAAAATAATTTTGTTGCCAGGTAACAAAAATAAAGTCATTTTGATTATAAAATATAAATATTTACAACAAGAAAAGAATTTTCAGTTTTCAAAATTTAAATATATTTTTATAAAACAATGGGTTTTTCATTGAGGTGGGGACCATGTCACTCATTCCATCTCAAGCCTCTCCCATTTTGCAGAAAAAGAGGACCCTGTCAAGGCTGATACTTTGACGACAGTGACAGGGCTTTCCCACCAAATTCAGCAGAGTGACAGGTAGGCCCAACTCTGATTGGCTCCTCAGATTTCCCCAGCGTTAGTAGGTTCTATGAAAATATTTTATTTCAAAAATGATTTTAAATATAAATCTTAGATATGTTTTATAAATCTCATGTTTTATGTTTTGACATGGGTAATTTTTTATATGACGAACCATAACTGCCGTAAATTCAAACAGAATCAAATAATTTTTTACAAATGTACCTGAGCTATAGAGAACTCAATGTCTGTTGATTTTGGTGAAGATCGGTTACGGGGAAAGGGCAGTTTACCTGAAACATTTTTTGTTGTAACATGAGTAAAGTACTTAATTTTGATAAAGTATCCTGATAAGATCTTAATAATCCACTGTAGAAACGTAGATGAAATATCTATAAATGAAGAGGCTAGTTGAACGGGCTGGGGGTAATTTTCTATAAATCAAAATTATAGTTGAAGGGGGAGGGGATAATTTTTGTTTATATGTGTACTACGTTATTGGCAACAAAGAAGTATTTTTTTGTTAAAATTCCTTCCCTGGCTGTTTGGCTGAAAGTGATTTTAAATATAAATCTTAGAATATGGAAGTCATGTATGGTTCTCCATACCGATATTTTACTTCATGTTCCTTAAGGAAATGGAAGTATGGTGATGGCAAAAAAATCGTGTTCGAGATTATTGCAGATTCTGATTGTACTACACTCAAAACATGAAAAAAGTCGTTTTTCGAAAAGTGTCTGTGTGTCTATCTGTGTGTCTCTCTGTCTGTGTGTCTGTAGATTTTTTTTCTATGGCAAAAGATAACAGCCGGAAATTCATACTGAATCAAATCATTTTTTGCATACAGCCCTGATTTGTAGAGTACTCACGACCTATTGTTTTTGGTGAAGATCGGTTGAGGGAAAGGGGTAGTTTTCCAGCAACGGTTTTTTTTTTAAATCAAGGGTAATTGTTTTCTATGGCAAACGATAACAGCCGCAAATTCAAACAGAATCAACTACTCTTTTGCATACAGCTCTGAATTGTAGAGTTCTCAAGACTTGTTGTTTTTTGTGAAGATCGGTTAAGGGAAAGGGGTAGTTTACCTGCAACGTTTTATGTTTTAACAAGGGTATTTTATATGGCAAACGATAACAGCCGCAAATTCAAACAGAATCAAATGATTATTTGCAAGCAGCCCTAAGTTGTAGAGTTCTCAAGACCTGTTGAGTTTGGTGAAGATCGGTTAAGGGAAAGGGGTAGTTTACCTGCTACGTTTTATGTTTTAAAAGGGTATTTTCTATGGCAAACGATAAGAGCCGCAAATTCAAACAGAATGATATAATGTTTTACATACAGTCCTCATCTGTAGAGTACTCAAGACTTATTGATTTTAGTGAAGATCGGTTAAGTGAAAGGGGTAGTTTACCGGCAACGGTTTTTTTTAAACAAGTGTAATTTTTTACTATGGCAAACGATAACAGCCTCAAATTCAAACAGAATCAACTACACTTTTGCATACAGCCCTGAATTGTAGAGTTCTCAAGACCGTTTCGTTTTGGTGAACATCGGTAAAGGGGAAGGGGTAGTTTACCTGCAACGTTATTTATCGGGGGTAATTTTTTCTATGGCAAACGATAACAGCCGCAAATTCAAACAGAATCAAATAATGTTTTGCATACAGCCCTGAATTGTAGACTTCGCAAGATCTGTTGTTTTTGGTGAAGATCGGTTGAGGGAGAGGGGTAGTTTACCTGCAACGTTTTATGTTTTAACAAGAATTGTTTATATGACGAACGATAACTGTCGCACATTCAAACAGAATCAAATATTTTTTTGCATGCATCCCTGAATTGTAGAGGACTGAGGGTCTATTGATTTTGGTGAAGATCGGTTAAGAGAAAGGGGTAGTTTACCAGCAACGTTTTATGTTTTAACAAGAGTAAAGTACTTAATTTTGATAAATAATGTATCCTAATAAGAATCATAATGTATCCTAATGTATCATAATAATCCACTGTAGAAACGTAGATGAAATATCTATAAATGAAGAGGTTATGTGAACGGGTGGGGGTAATTTTTTATTAATGAAAATTATAGTTGTTTGGGGAGGGGAGAATTTTTTATATGTGTACTACGTTATCGGCAACAAAGATGCAGTTTTTTGTTAAAATTCCTTCCCGGGCTGTTTAGCCGTAGTCCAATGTTTTCTGCAAAACCAGACTTTTCGGCAGTCCATCGACTGCCATCATCAGTGAAAATCGAGTACATGCATGCATTATGGATGCGGGGTGTCTTTGCACTTGATTTGGCTTGATTGCAGCATCTGGAACGTGTCCAATGGCTGCCAGAAGTGTAACCCCTCTTTCCTTTCAGACGTATTTTTTTAATATAAAACAACTTATTTTATTTTAATATATTTTTTTTGAAAGAGAAGTCACAAGTTAATTAGGACTAGGCAGAAGCCTAGGGAAGCAAAAATCATGCCAGGTCCAGTATGACGGGACTTGCAATGAAACTCAGCTATACAATAACAGTAACAAGTTTATTGTTTGCAAGGTATTCATAGATGTAAACCATTTCTATGACACAATATAACAACAGGTGTACAGCCTAACAAATGTGTGTAAATTCAATGAACATATACATATATATATAG
The DNA here is from genome assembly GCA_034769895.1 of Magicicada septendecula. Lineage (NCBI taxonomy): Eukaryota > Metazoa > Arthropoda > Insecta > Hemiptera > Cicadidae > Magicicada > Magicicada septendecula. The sequence goes on from CM068373.1 coordinate 285,973,257, forward strand.
AAATATAATAACATCACAAGTGTGTATAATTCAGTAACCATCTATATACATATAATGGCATAACAAATGTGTGTAAATTCAATGAACATATATTCATATATAGAAATATAATAACCCACAAGTGTGTAGAGAAATTCAGTAAATCCATGCACATACATACATATATATATATAAATGTAAATTCTCACTCCCCATCCGGTGGCTAGCTAGACACGGACCAACATAATACACACAGAAACATGAGGCACACAAACTCACAATTACATTAATTCTAACACAAATGCCCCTGGAATGCACCCACCTACCAGGTAGAGTAACTACAATCTTATAACCCAGCAGTGATAAAATATCCGCCCATCGGCAACCCGTTTAGTAGAATTACATAAAAGCCAAAACCCCAGGAAGGATGATAATAATTCATGACGCCTAAATAAAACCGGACCGTCCCTTTGTCTAGCATTCCATTGATCAATGACCCATCATGAGCGTGTGAACCTTAAGTTCCTTTCACATCATTAAGTAAAAATTGACAGAACTACATCACCCACTTTCAAACAGTGTTTGTAGAATTCTAAACAGTTATTTGACATCACAAAATTCCGAAAGGAATTAATATCCTTATGTACCTTAATAAACAGAAATTTATTGCTTGACGCTTTACAATTTCAGAAAATTTTGACAAAATATGATTTACCCAAAAAAGAAAATGATGAATACATGTTTTATAATCAAAAATTAAACAGCAAATACTGCAAGTGGGAAGTCAACCCATATGTGTTTGCCAGTTAAGAAAACAATCAGTTTAGCCCTTGTGCAAGGGACAAAATCAGCTAAAATATTTCAAAAAAAAAAAATAGTAAATTATTTCTATTAGCCCCGAATGACAATATAAAATAATTAAAAGAAAAAAGAATACAATAAGGTGGTTGTGCTCTAGCATCTGTGGGAGCGCGCGCGCATGTAGTTGACAAAATTTGACCGGCCTCCAACCTGTCGGAGGTTGCACCAGCATGTGTCAGAGAAAAACTAAGTCCCCTTTTGTAACCCCAGAAAACATCCCCCCAAAAAAACCCAGAAAACCCCCCAGCCCTTAAATGTAAAACCCATAGTCAAATTAAAATTTAAACACAGCTGTTCCAGCCGGAACAGAGCTACTGAGCAATAATTAAATTTTGTAAAGAGTAAAATGAGAATGAGAAGCAACTGTAAAATGGTACAAGAGTAAAATATCTCTGGCACGCTCCCCCAGTGCAGCACCCACTTACATGCAGTGCACTTAGTGTTATGTACGTGAGTTATAAAAGTGTTCTTGAATTTAAACTACAGTGTACAGAGTCATGATCACAGCTCAACTTCCCGGTAGACAGTCTGGACACGCGGTCCCATGGCTTCAAGGCTATTTACAGTAAACGGGCACACTGCCGGCCCGGCCCCAAAAAATGAAATAAATGCATGAATATCACCTTATAAGTGCTGGCGAGTGCAACATAGAAAATCAGTCTCCATCTCCCTCTTCGTATAAGATCTTGTTCATGGTTCACAGCTTAGGCAGGTGTACAGCCATTAGCAAGCCAGGAATCCGGCTTAGTTCGAGAACCCGGGAGTCCTTTATTCTTTAGCCAGCCATAAGAAACAGAAACTGCGTCGTAAGGTTCGGAGAGGGAGATGGATAATTCTCTGAGCCAGGCGAAGCGCAGACTGCTGCCGTGGCCGACAAGGTCAGTCGTCCCCAAGTCCGAGCTGCGCATGCAACCGTCCTTTTATCTCATAATACAAGGGTCGCCTAGCAAACTCTCGTGTGCATTATATTACAAAAAAAAAACTTTAACTAAACTCTACGAGAGCCGGCTTCACACCGGCACACCCCCACCCCGAAAAGGGCAACCCGGTTGCCCAACTCTGAAACTCGGGAAAGTACCCTGCAGTGTACCCCCATCTTAAAATACTCTGGTGGACATCGTGGGTAAGGTGGCCCGGCGGTACTTGCTCCCAGGAGAACAGAGGCTCAGAAGGGAAGACGAAAGAGCGGAAAGAAGACATGTAGAGTGTAAGTGTGCGGTTGCTGCACGCTGACCTGATCAGGGCCAGCCCACAGCAAAGAGGGACAGAGAAGAAAGACAAAAGAAAAGTTCGGGAGCTCCCTGAGTTCCGACCTCCTGAGGCTTGTCCACCAGCCTCCTAAACACACGACACGATAGCCACCTAAACAGGGCATCTGCCCCATGTACTTACGGGATAATTCCCTAATACTACCCCCCATTTTACACAATACCTTTACTGCGCGGGCCAAGGGGAAAAAGGGCGATGACAGTCCCCATGATGCGGTGGTCCCCACTGGGGACCCGACAGAAAGCCATGTCACCTGTGACTATGGCACCTATCCAATATATATATGAGTTTTACATGTGTGCTCCAAGGGCATGTACCCAGGAAGCAGCTCCCCAGAGCCCACAACCGGCCCCGGGAAGCTACTCCCTGGCATCCTCTCTCCAACTCCTTTTTTTTTTTGCTTTTCTAGTTTTTTTTTTTTTTTTTCAGTTACAGGTTAGGAAAATGGGAAGGAGGAAGATCAAGGATCGTCGAAGGTTTGGGGCTGGGACCGAAGGTAAGGACATGGCTCCCTCCGGACATAAGGAGAATTGGAGAAAGCCAAGGCTCGCGCAGGCAGGGGCGCATCCCTGAAGTAGACGAACCCCACTGGGACTGTGGGAAACATCTACCCGCTACCCTAACATTTTCAATACCGCCCCCGGAGCACACCCTCTCAAAACCGACAACATCCCCACTCGCACAGAGACCGCCACCGTTCCCCCTTTCCCTCAGCCCGTTTACCCCTTTTTAAACAATTTTAATTTGGAAATATGTGCGGTAATCTCCTTAGGATTACTACCCTGCTCTTCTAATCGCGCCGTCACCGGAGACGTAAACCCGAGGATACGGTATGGTCCCGACCAACGATAGCACAATTTAGCGGCTCTTTTGTCCGCGGCTGAGCTGATCGGATGGCTCTGGCAGTAGACCCAGTCCCCGGTCTGAAAGGGGTTCGGAATTCGCCCCTGATTGTATCGTCGACGGACCCGCTCGTGCGCTCGCAGCAAATTCCTCCGAGCCTCCCTCCATCTCTCCGCAGTTCCATTATCGGGCTCCCGTGGTAGAAGATCATCAATATTCCACAAGTTAGTCAACGGGAGTGCGGGCGAGAATCCAAACATGATCTCAAAAGGCACGGCCTTATGACTGTCATGCAGGGCCGTGTTAAAAGCTAGTTGCAACCACTTCAAGTTCTGGTCCCAGGTAGTCTGTTGTTCCGCATGATAGGCAATAAGTGCGGACCGGAGATTCCTATTGAACCTCTCCGCATGGGACGGCTGTGGATAATACGGGGAAGTGGTTACATGCTTGATACCGCTGGCGAAACACATCCGCCGGAACTCACTCGAAATGAACTGTGGTCCATTGTCGGAGACAATGATGGTCGGAAGACCGAAATGCTGAAAAACATGGTTCTGAAGCGCGCTTATGGTCAAACGAGCTGTTGCCTGCCGTAAGGGCAGTAGCCAGGCAAACTTCGAAAAAGCATCAACACAGACAAGTAGGTAAGCGTTACCTGACTTGCTACGCGGGAAGGGTCCCACGTAGTCGATGAATAGCTTCTCCATCGGTCTGCTCGCCACGTCTGATGACAACAACCCCAACTTAGTGTTTTGAGCAGGCTTGCTTAAGCCACACAGATGACAGGCCTTCACCCGAGTCGCAATGTCCCTATCCATGCCCTTCCAGATGAAGTTTTTCCTAATACTGGAAATGGTCTTCGAAATCCCCTTGTGGCCACCTACTGGGGAATTGTGGTAATAACTGAAGACCATGGGCACTAACTTGCTAGGCAGCACGATCTTCGGGGCACGTCCCTTTCTTTCTCGACAACACAGGACGCCCTTGGACAAGAAGTATGGGGCCTGCGCGTTACCCTCTTTTATTTTCTGGATGACAGGACCCAGCTCTTCATCATTCAACTGATGGGGTAACATATCAGTGAAGGCTAACGGAAAGTCTAGTAGAACAGAACAGGGTTGCTCAGATTGGACTTCACTGGGTTGGGAAAACATGCGTGACAAAGCATCTGCAACCACATTTTGAGTTCCCCTAATGTGTTGCACCTTGAACTTAAAGGATGAGATTTTAACCACCCATCTACCAATTTTACCCAGTTGCCGGGGGTGAGCAAGAAGCCAAGAGAGAGCCTGATTGTCGGTCTCGAGCAGGAACTCAGCGTGTTCCAGAAAACGCCTGAACTTATCTAGAGCGTATACCACTGCCAAACACTCTAGCTCATATACTGAAGACTTTCTTTCTTGCTGGGTCAGGGTTCGGGAAATAAATGCCACCGGCTGCCTAGCACCATCAACGACTTGGGACAGAACCGCCCCGAGCGCCACCGAACTCGCGTCCGTCTGTAAAATAAACGGTTGAGAAAAATCCGGCATCCTCAGTACCGGCGGGGAAATAATAGCTTCCTTCAATGTTTCAAACGCCTTTTGCTGGCTTTCGCCCCACACAAACTTGACCCCCTTCTTTCTTAATTCATTTAGGGGTGCAGCAATCTCCGCTGCATTGGGGATAAACCGCCGATAAAAGTTAACCATCCCCACAAACCGGGCGATGCCTTTGGCATCCCTTGGCGGGGGAAAATCCCGGATACCCTGGGTCCTTTCAGGGTCCACTGTAACGCCTTGGTGCGACACCCGATGCCCCAGAAAAGAGATGCTCTCCTGGGCGATTCGCACTTTCTCCGGATTGACCGTAAGGCCCGCGCTTCTCAACCTACTCATCACCTCCCTGAGATGGCACAGATGTTCATCATAGGTTTTGCTGTAGACCAGCAAGTCATCTAGATAGTTGAAAATAAACTTAAATTTCACATCTTGAAACACTAGGTCAAGCAGACGCGCCCGCCCACCGCCAGACCCATGGGAACCCGCGTATACTGATATAAATTCCACGGGACACAAAACGCCGTGTACGGTCTACTTTCCTTGGCTAAGGGTATCTGGTGATATACCGCGTTGAGATCAATCACGGTGAAGTACTTGGCCTCACTAAACCAATCAAAAGCTGAGTGGAGATCCGGAAGGGGAACCGAATCCACCTCAATATTAGCATTTAACTTCCGGTAATCGATTACCATACGGTGCTTACCCCCAGGCTTGGGTACCAGGAACGCTGGATTGGCATAGCTGGAATTGGAAGGTTCAATTACCCCTTGCTCTAAAAGCTCTTGAACCTTCTCCCTCAGAACGGCCATTTTCGGAGGGGCGAACTTATATGGGTGCGACCTCACTATCTTAGTGTCTGTTAAACGAATCTTATATTCTAATAAATGTGTGAGTCCCAACTTGGGAGTTAAGACAGAGGGAAATTCCTCACACAACCGGTCTAAAGCTCTCTGCTGGGCGGGAGTGAGATGATCTCGTGCAGAATCGGGACAAGCAACCTCTTGGATACCTCCCTTAGCTCCCTGGTATCCAAGAAATGGAATAACAACACCCCGATTAAATTTAAAATAGCACTGGTGCCCATGGATGTCCAACACGAGACCACTTTTAGCGATGAAATCGGCACCCACAATACAGTCAACTCCCAGAGCCGGAGAAACCAGAAAAGGCCACACCCAAGAAAAGCCATCAATCTTGAACTTGAAGGAAACCACCCGGGAGATGGGCAGAATTTCCCTAGAAGCAGTCCAGCATACCACAGACGACCGACTCGACCCTTTTATTAAGCCCTGTTTTTCAAGGTCCGTGCATACTCGAGATGAGATGATAGATCGGGCTGACCCGGAGTCAACTAGCGCTCTGAGTTAACCCTTCTTTACCTCGAGCGACAGGAAGGGGCATACAGAAGCCTTTTGCGGGACGGTAGTAAGGACCTTGATATTAGAAGAGTCTGGACCTATCCTCCGCCTGGAGGCACTGGAATTCTGAAAAGTCTTGCAACCAGGGGAAGACAACCTCCGATTTGTCCGATTTGTTTCCCCTGATAATTTAGTTTTTTGGATACCGGACCCTCGGGGGAAGCGCCGGACGCATACCACCCTCCGGACAATCGCGGGCAACATGCCCCTGTCTACGACAGCGAAAGCACACAACACCTCTCACTTGTCCGCTTCGATCACCATTATTTCTCTCTGGCCGCGGTTGGGACTGAACGACCCGTCGTTCTACCACTCGGGGTTCGCCAAGACTGGCCCTTACTGGCCCACGGGATTCATCTATCGACTGTATAGCACGAGATAACGCACACAGCTTCTCGAGATCTTCATAAGTCCGCGGTCGCTCGGCAAAAGTTAAACGCGATCTCTCCTGGGGAGTAACCCCTTCGAAGATCCACTGTACTACTTCATTCTCGGGCAGTCCCAACCCTAAAATCCGGACCGCATCACGGATGCTCTGTACGAACTTCGCAAAATTCTCCCCGTGTGCTTGTACCCGATAACAATATTTGTCCTGCAGCTGCTTTCGCAAGAGACCAGGCACGCATGCGTCCAACACCCCCGATGGAAAGACGCCACACTGCCGCCATCTCGTATAGTTCGCGCGACCCGCTCAGCCACAGACCCACGACAATAGGGATACACGAGTTCAAGTAGAGTGCCGTCCGACATCCCCGGGAAGTCGGACAGCTGAAACAAAATCCGAAAAAAGATCATCAACTGGTCCACGTCCAGTCCGTCTACAACCGGAAGCTCCTGCATAATTGAGGACAGGGGGTTATGTAAGTTATTATAAGAGACGCGCGATCCTCCCGGAAGCGTCGGCAATGGAGCCGCAGGGTTTGACGTCTGCGCGATGTCCATTTCAGGAGGCTGGGGAGAGCTCACGGAAAGCGGAGACTTCACGGGCTCGAAGTTCCGCAATGCTTTAGCCACCTGTTCCGCAATCAGCTTCAGCGTGGCGCTGACTTCAGCGATTGTAGTTTGTGCGGACAAGTTCTCCAGTCTATGTTGCAGGTGTTCCGCTCGCTGACGCACTCTCTGTCTTGCCCTAAGGCTGGAAGGGGCCGAATCCAAATCCTCCATCACCTCCCGCAACTCTCCCCACTTCTCCTGGCACAACTCGAGCTCGGCCGTCACATCAGTGACCTTTACAAGCGACGTCGTCCCTCCGGACGCGAGGGCGTCTCTTAACTGCTTCCTCAAAGAAGCAACATCCCCTTGGGGCCTCCCACCCCGGGACTTAATCTCGAACTCCAACTCGTGCTTAAGAAATAAATCAGGATTTATCACGCTCATGCCGCCAATGCTCTAAACACTTATCCTAGAAACCACAAACAACATCAAAACGAAAATCACTAAACCAGGAAAACCTTGAGTACTGTTCTTCCATCAAGAAGACCCCCGGGTTCTCTAGCGCTGCGGAAACCTGGCCTATTCTGAACCATTCACATCCACGACGGAAGGAGACAAGAGACAAGCAACAATACTAAACACACATAACATCAAACCGCAACTCGACACACATGCCGTACCAACACATAAATCACAACAACCAACTAACAATCAACTAAAGGTCCTAATTCGGGAATGAAAAATACTTAGACATCAACCGGACACAAGTCGGTTCCGGTACCGATTTCCGATCGGGCCATACCGCATCCCGTCAATATAACACGCTAAACTCCGACCCCGGATCAACATTCCATCCTCCAGGCCACGCTTAAGACTCCCCGGCCGTACAAGCTATCAAACAATTTTTTAAACACCATTAACCGCCTCAGTGGTGCGACCCGACTCACAAATTAAACAACTTATAACTAGCCTACACGGGCCTATATCAACTATGTCACAACAATCACATTAATATTTCCGAGTCTGCAAGCCCCGTCACACACCAGGACCCAAGGGTTCAAGCCTAGAATGAACCACGCTCTGAGCTACCATTTGTAACCCCTCTTTCCTTTCAGACGTATTTTTTTTAATATAAAACAACTTATTTTATTTTAATATATTTTTTTTGAAAGAGAAGTCACAAGTTAATTAGGACTAGGCAGAAGCCTAGGGAAGCAAAAATCATGCCAGGTCCAGTATGACGGGACTTGCAATGAAACTCAGCTATACAATAACAGTAACAAGTTTATTGTTTGCAAGGTATTCATAGATGTAAACCATTTCTATGACACAATATAACAACAGGTGTACAGCCTAACAAATGTGTGTAAATTCAATGAACATATACATATATATATATAGAAATATAATAACATCACAAGTGTGTATAATTCAGTAACCATCTATATACATATAATGGCATAACAAATGTGTGTAAATTCAATGAACATATATTCATATATAGAAATATAATAACCCACAAGTGTGTAGAGAAATTCAGTAAATCCATGCACATACATACATATATATATATATAAATGTAAAATTCTCACTCCCCATCCGGTGGCTAGCTAGACACGGACCAACATAATACACACAGAAACATGAGGCACACAAACTCACAATTACATTAATTCTAACACAAATGCCCCTGGAATGCACCCACCTACCAGGTAGAGTAACTACAATCTTATAACCCAGCAGTGATAAAATATCCGCCCATCGGCAACCCGTTCAGTAGAATTACATAAAAGCCAAAACCCCAGGAAGGATGATAATAATTCATGACGCCTAAATAAAACCGGACCGTCCCTTTGTCTAGCATTCCATTGATCAATGACCCATCATGAGCGTGTGAACCTTAAGTTCCTTTCACATCATTAAGTAAAAATTGACAGAACTACATCACCCACTTTCAAACAGTGTTTGTAGAATTCTAAACAGTTATTTGACATCACAAAATTCCGAAAGGAATTAATATCCTTATTTACCTTAATAAACAGAAATTTATTGCTTGACGCTTTACAATTTCAGAAAATTTTGACAAAATATGATTTACCCAAAAAAGAAAATGATGAATACATGTTTTATAATCAAAAATTAAACAGCAAATACTGCAAGTGGGAAGTCAACCCATATGTGTTTGCCAGTTAAGAAAACAATCAGTTTAGCCCTTGTGCAAGGGACAAAATCAGCTAAAATATTTCAAAAAAAAAAATAGTAAATTATTTCTATTAGCCCCGAATGACAATATAAAATAATTAAAAGAAAAAAGAATACAATAAGGTGGTTGTGCTCTAGCATCTGTGGGAGCGCGCGCGCATGTAGTTGACAAAATTTGACCGGCCTCCAACCTGTCGGAGGTTGCACCAGCATGTGTCAGAGAAAAACTAAGTCCCCTTTTGTAACCCCAGAAAACATCCCCCCAAAAAAACCCAGAAAACCCCCCAGCCCTTAAATGTAAAACCCATAGTCAAATTAAAATTTAAACACAGCTGTTCCAGCCGGAACAGAGCTACTGAGCAATAATTAAATTTTGTAAAGAGTAAAATGAGAATGAGAAGCAACTGTAAAATGGTACAAGAGTAAAATATCTCTGGCACGCTCCCCCAGTGCAGCACCCACTTACATGCAGTGCACTTAGTGTTATGTACGTGAGTTATAAAAGTGTTCTTGAATTTAAACTACAGTGTACAGAGTCATGATCACAGCTCAACTTCCCGGTAGACAGTCTGGACACGCGGTCCCATGGCTTCAAGGCTATTTACAGTAAACGGGCACACTGCCGGCCCGGCCCCAAAAAATGAAATAAATGCATGAATATCACCTTATAAGTGCTGGCGAGTGCAACATAGAAAATCAGTCTCCATCTCCCTCTTCGTATAAGATCTTGTTCATGGTTCACAGCTTAGGCAGGTGTACAGCCATCAGCAAGCCAGGAATCCGGCTTAGTTCGAGAACCCGGGAGTCCTTTATTCTTTAGCCAGCCATAAGAAACAGAAACTGCGTCGTAAGGTTCGGAGAGGGAGATGGATAATTCTCTGAGCCAGGCGAAGCGCAGACTGCTGCCGTGGCCGACAAGGTCAGTCGTCCCCAAGTCCGAGCTGCGCACGCAACCGTCCTTTTATCTCATAATACAAGGGTCGCCTAGCAAACTCTCGTGTGCATTATATTACAAAAAAAAACCTTAACTAAACTCTACGAGAAGTTTTACTTCACACCGGCACAGAAGTAAACTTAGTGCTGGTACATTGTCGACTGGTGACCTAAGACTGGAAAGGAAACCGCCAACCAGTTAACTGAGAAGGCGGGGGAGTATAACTTTTATTTGATTGGTGCACTGCCGCTGGTACCGATTCGAGCAACATATGTTGCCCGTTTCAAGTCCAGTCAGCAGACGCCCTGAGGGTGTCGGTCGCTCCCCGCGAGGCGGAGAGCCTCCGTGCCAATGACTGATGAGAGCGACAAGCAGCCGGCTCAGCATGCTAGGAGGTGGACAGGAAGGAGAGAAGGACAGTTTAGGTGAAATACTCTGGTCTAGGACTCATGATTACTTTGTTTTTGTTTAATTTAAAGAGGATGGCGTTATGGCGGGTCATCAAGAAGCGCCCGAGGGCGTTTGACCCGAATGGGCGGTGGTGGTTCTGATGCACTGATGGTTCGTAGGTACGGGAAGGTGGAGGTCGAGGCTTTAGTAAAGAGAGTTAGAGCCAGCGACCGGACAAAGGAAGTCAAAGTAGGAACACGGAGACCCCTGCGAATCACGTCGTTCCTTACAAACCAAGGGGACCCCGTCAAGGATCGGAGTGTTCGGGACTGGAAAGCTTCCAGCCTACATCTGTTGGTGGTGGATAAAAGAGACCACCAGGCGGGTGCCGCATAGGTCAATACAGACCTGAGAAATAGGAGATAGATTGTAAGTTTCGTGCGCATGGCCAGGCGGCTGCGACACGAGAGGAAAGGAGATAATTTGGCTCGGACGCCGCGAGCCTTGGCAAGGGTTTCCGTCACGTGGGCGTTGAAGCAAAGGCGACGATCTAGCCGAACGCCTAAATACTTCACCGATTCTTTGTAGGCGATGGGCCTCCCTGCTAGGGAGAAGGGGCTGGCATCGGGAGATGGACTTACGGGTGAAGCAGATCGCCTCGGATTTCTCCGTGTTGATCGTCACCCGTCATTTTGGGAAGCCAGTCCGGAAGCTGGTTCAACTGACGCTGCAGCTTTGTACTCGCAAGTCGCGGGGACAGGGAGCTGCAGTGATACATAGCATCGTCAGCGAACAAAGACAACGTGACTCCGGGCAAGACAGGCAGGTCGTTCGTGTACACAAGGTACAGAACGGGGCCGAGGACAGATCCCTGAGGTACGCCGGCGGCGACGGGTCGAACTGTAGAACAGGACCTGTCGACGCTCACCCTGAAGGTTCGGTCGCTGAGATACGACCGGAGGAAAAACACTATGGGCGATGGTAGAGGGGAATTGGCAAGTTTGAATAGAAGACCTTCGTGCCAGACTGTATCGAAGGCCTTGCTCACGTCCAACAGTACGGCAGCCGTAGCCGCTCGCCTGTTGGTGGCGTCTGACAAGTGCGTAACAACGCGGACCAATTGAAGCGTGGTCGAGTGCTCTCTGCGAAACCCGAACTGTTCGCTGCGGATGAAACCATCTAGCAGCGGCGAGATGCGAGCCAGCAGGAGACGCTCGAACACCTTCGAGATGACTGGCAAGAGAGAGATTGGTCAATAGCTTTCAGGAAGCATGCGCGGCTTGCGAGGCTTCGGAATCATTACGATGTTGGCTGATTTCCACAGGCGGGGAAAGTACTGAAGCCGGAGACAGGAGTTAAACAGCTCAAGAACGAGGTCAACGCCTGAGGCCGGGAGATTTTGTAGAGCAGCGGCCCCGATCCGGTCAGGACCGGGGTCGCGACGGCGATTTAGTCGGCAGATAGATGAAACTAGTTCATCCCTGTCGAACGGGAGGGCTGGGACTTCAGGAGGGCGTGAAAAATGTCCAGATAGGAAGTCACGGACATCTGCCGAGTGGGCAGGGTCCGAGACGCCTTGGTGAACAGTAAATTGCACCTCCAGGCAGTCGGCGAAGACCTCGGCCTTGCCTTCTGACGCAGATACAACCCCGTTCGGAGTTTCAAGTGGGTTGCGAGTTCTCTTCTCGCGGGTCAGTCTACTCGCCGCTCTCCAGACGTAGGCGTGGTCGACTTCAAGAGACTCAAGGTATGAGTCCCATCGATCAGAGTTTACGTCCCGCAGTAGCTGCTGGACGTAAAGAGACTGGGCCTGAAAGCGCCTTTTGACGCCGGGATCACGGGTTCTTTGCCATCTGCGGCGGAGATTGCGCCGTAGCCAGATGGCGTGGAGTACTTCCGCAGGTAAGGCCGATTTACGATGATTCACCTCGAGAGCATATGTGTGTCGATCCATGACACCTTGGACCAACTCCTGAAGATGAGTGGCTCGGAGATCCAAATCGTCACATGTGACGTTCGGGTCCGCGGGGAGTGATGGTAACCGCCGTGAGAGCTCATCATGGTAGGAGCGCCAGTTGACTCTCCTAACAATCTGAGCGGGAGTTCGGGGTGAGGCCGACAGCTCACGGGCAGTTATAAAAAGGGGATTGTGATTGGATGAGAGATCCGACACTGACGAGACCTGGATGTGATGGGTCACGTCCTTGGCTATGACAATGTCAAGGACGTCCGGTCGATGACCGGAAAAGGGGAAGTGAGTAGGGTCTTCTGGGCCGATGACTTGAAGTACCGGGTCGTCGGAGACGAACCGATACAGAGATTTTCCGTAGGCGTTCGCTACTCTTCTGTCCCAGGAGGGATGCTTGGCATTTAAGTCGCCGGCTACAATGGTTGGTAGGGGATAATCGAGGAGAGCGTCCCACTGCTCGGGCGGTGGAGGTAGCCGCAGGCCGGGCCGGAGATACGCCGTAACTACGCGCAACTCCGATCCGCCAGCGTCTATCGCCACCGCACAACCTTCAACAAGAGATGTATCTAAAGGGGGTAGTGGCCTGTGGGATATCCGCCTGTGGACTAAGACGGCTGTCCCCCCCCCCCCCGAGGGGCGACAGCCAGGCGGCTGGGAACGATCCTGACGAAAACAGATGTAAGATGGCAGGTTGAAGGTATGGTAGCGAGCCAGATGAGTCTCGCAAAGGAGGACGACATCAGCGTCGTACTCCGTTACGAAAGTCATCAGTTCAGATCGTCGAGGGACTACCCCATGGGCATTCCATGCAACGATCCTAAGACTCCTAGCCATTCAAAGGAAGAAGAGGAAAGAGGGTAGACAGTGATTGAAACACCAGGGCGAGAACCGTGGTTGTATCTGGAGCAGACCTGATGTTATTTACCAAAGTTTCAGCCCAGGCAGTCAGGGGGTCCACCGAGGCCCGGGAAGATTCCCGAGATTCCGGAAGACGGACCTGGCTGGCCTCAGCCGGTGTTGCAGATGGCGCAGGGCTCGGGGACGGATGTGAGGTCTGCTCAGTTGGGAGCTTAGGTTGATGGCTGGGGGCGGGCGGGGCCCGCTGAGGTTTTACAGGCAAGGCCTGTGGAACTTGTCGCTGACGGCGACGAGTGCGCTTCGGTTTAGAGCTCTGAGGAGCGGAAGGCGGGACTGATGTAGCGGCCAGAGCCGCGTATGAAGGACCGGGCGCTCCGGCAGGCGCCGGGACAGAAAGGACTGCAGGCGGCGCCGAAACGACGACTGCAGGCGGAATTGGGGCCCTGGGAGCAGCCGGAACTGCTGCCGGGGCCTGAGATGATGCTCCGGAGAGAGGTGGGAAGGCCTCTCTGCGGTTAGGGAGTGGACCTACAACACGGCCTGCCTGCGCGCCAGGGCGAGCAGGCAGGCCGCTGCAGCTTCATGGCTGATATGAATTCCTTACATCCTCTATAACCTAGCCGGATGGTCCCCGCCGCAGTTGCAGCAAATGGCCGTGAACCCCGTCTTGGGCTTATCACACCCACGATGAGGCTCAGTACACCGCACGCAACGCGGAGGGTGGTTACAGAATAAGCTGGAGTGGCCAAACCTCTGACAGTTAAAACACTGCTAGGGGCCTGGCTGCGGGTCAAAAGTACGAACTTGCACCCGAAGGTGCAGGAAGTTTTGGAGGCCATAGACCTCCTCGAACTGGCCTACTTTGAGTAGTTTCACAAGAAAACTATTCACAGGACGGCGATCTTCCCCCTTGCCAGCATGCAGTACACTTACCGCCGTCGGCGAATAGCCTAAAGCGACAAGCTCCTGCCTGATGGTATTGGGGGCGGTCCAGGAAGGAAGTCCAGAAAGAACTACTTTAATTTCGCGCTCTGAAGGTAGCGCGAAAGAATGAAAGGAGATCTTCCGATCGGTGAGAAACTGTTGGACCGATAGGAAGTCCGGGACTCTTTTGGCCGCAATTCGAAGCGAGGCGCCTTGGCACCTGGCCTCGAGTTTGGCCGAAGGAAGCAGAGTCTGCAGGGAACGGAGAATTTCCCTGTAATTAAGATTGTCGGGAATAACAATCGGAGGAATTTTTGGTTTGGGGACAGATTTGGAGTTTGGCTGAGTAGGTTGGCTGGCGCTGTTAACAGGACTGGATACCCGATGCGTAGGAGCGGCCGGTGGCGGGCTGGCGACTAATTTTCGCTTGCGTTTGGCAGACTTGCCCTCCACAAGCGAAAATTCACCGTCCCCCGTCCCCACACTACACATCGACGCACAATCATCACTTTCACTTTCACTTTCACTTATTGTATGGGAAGGTAGCGGGGTAGATTGAGGACCGGTACCGCAGGTTTCCATTAAGGTTACCAGTGGTGCCGGTAAAGGAACGGGCGTTGCGTTCGACGCCATCTCGGGATTAACCGAAATGAACGTCGAAGACGCAAAAAGGGCTAGGAAAGAGTGACTTTCACCAGCACTGAATGACTATACTGACAGACAAAGAACACGAACACCAGACGCGCACTGCCACGAATCACAAAAACACTCGCAAACGACACAATACACTTCTGAAATTGTAGCACACTGATGTTGAAGAACGATGATGATGATGATGAAGAAAACAGATTGAAAAAGATATTATTAACGGTTAAAAACCACAATCGCAAATGCGAATATGAGTAACACAGCCTACCCGGGCAACAGCTCTAGGTAGACTCCTGTGAAAATCGAGTGCGAAAACGTCAGGTGGTATACGTTAGTGACCACAGTACCGTGGTAAAGGCTGAAGCAATAAGTAGAAAGAAGTAGTTTCTATGGTAATATTTCATTTCGAATATGATTTTAAATATAAATCTTAGAACATGGAAGTCATGTATGGTTCTCCATACCGATATTTTACTTCCATATTCCTTAAGGAAATGGAAGTATGGTGATGGCAAAAAAAAATCGTGTTCGAGATTATTGCAGATTCTGATTGTACTACACTCAAAACATGAAAAAAAGTCGTTTTTTGAAAAGTGTGTGTGTGTGTCTGTCTGTCTGTCTGTCTGTCTGTAGATTTTTTTCTATGGCAAAAGACAACTGCCGCAAATTCAAACAGAATCAAATAATTTATTGCGTACAGTCCTGATTTGTAGAGTACTCACGACCTATTGTTTTTGGTGAAGATCGGTTGAGGGAAAGGGGTAGTTTACCAGCAACGGTTTTTTTTATCAAGGGTAATTTTTTTTTGGCAAACGATAACAGCCGCAAATTCAAACAGAATCAAACAATGTTTCGCATACACCCCTAAATTGTAGAGTTCTCAAGACCTGTTGTTTTTTGTGAAGATCGGTTAAGGGAAAAGGGTAGTTTACCAGCAACGTTTTATGTTTTAACAAGGGTATTTATTATGGCAAACGATAACAACCGAAAATTCAAACAGAATCAAACGATAATTTGCATACAGCCCTAAATTGTAGAGCTCTCAAGACCTATTGTTTTTGGTAAAGATCGGTTAAGGGAAAGGGGTAATTTACCAGCAACGTTTTATGTTTTAACTAGGGTATCTTCTATGACAAACAACTGCTGCAAATTCAAACAGAATCAAATAATTTTTTGCATACAGCCCTGATTTGTAGATTACTCAAACCCTCTTGTTTTTGGTGAAGATCGGTTAAGGGGAAGGGGTAGGTTACCTGCAACGTTTTTTATCAAGGGTAATTTTCTATGGCAAACGATAACAGCCGCAAATTCAAACAGAATCAAATAATTTTCTGCATACGTCCCTGAATTTTAGAGATCTCAAGGACTTTTGATTTTGGTGAAGATCGGTTAAGGAGAAGGGGTAGTTTACCTGCAACCTTTTTTTTTAACAACAGTAAAGTACTTTAAAATTCATTTAAACTTTTTCAAACAATGGTAATTGTTAAAAATAAAATAATTTTGTTGCCAGGCAATAAAATTATAATTTTTTCATTTTAATGTAAATCATGTATGAGAGAAAATATATCGTTCGTGGCAGCAAGCATATCTCAGTTATGTAATGTTTACGTTTCCATTTTATTATTATGACTACCGCAATAAAAAGGCAGGGAACACACACACACACACACACACACACACACACACACACACACACACAAATTTCGCGTTATTTCTGGCCTCATTCCTGTTTATTTTCTTACATTTGCACGTTTTTTAAATGGAAAGTGCCGAAACCCACAGTTTAGGCAAAGGGTAATTTTGTTTGTTTGGCAAACGATAACAGCCGCAAATTCAAACAGAATCAAATAATGTTTCGCATACAGCCCTGAGTTGTAGAGTTTTCAATATCTGTATATCTTGGTAAATATCGGTTAAGGGAAAGGGGTAGTTTACCAGCAACGTTTTATGTTTTAACAAGGGTATTTTCTATGGCAAACGATAACAGCCGAAAATTCAAACATAATCAAATAATGTTTTGCATACTGCCCTGAATTGTAGAGTTCTCAAGACTATTAGTTTTTGGTGAAGATCGGTTAAGGGAAAGGGGTAGTTTACCTGCTACGTTTTTTGTTTTATCAAGGGTATTTTATATGGCAAACGATAACAGCCGCATTCAAACAGAATCATATAAGATTTTGAATACAGCCTTGAAATGTAGAGTTCTCAAGATCTGTTGGTTTTGGTGAAGATCGGATAAGGGAATAGGGTAGTTTACCTGCAACGGTTTATGTTTTATCAAGGGTATTTTATATGGCAAACAATAACAGCCGCAAATTCAAACAGAATCACACAATATTTTGCATACAGCCCTCAAATGTAGAGTTCTCAAGACCTGTTGGTTTTGGTGAAGATCGGTTAAGGGAATAGGGTAGTTTACCTGCAACATTTTATGTTTTATCAAGGGTATTTTTTCTATGACGAACGATAACTGCCGTAAATTCAAAGAGAATCAAATAATGTTTTGCATACAGCCCTGAATTGTAGAGTTCTCAAGACCTATTGTTTTTGGTGAAGATCGGTTAATGGAATAGTGTAGTTTACCAGCAACGTTTTATGTTTTATCAAGGGTGTTTTCTATGGCAAACGATAAGAGCCGCAAATTCAAACAGAATCAAATAATTGTTTGCATACTGGCCTGAATTGTAGAGTACTCAAGACCTGACGTTTTTGGTGAAGATCGGTTAAGGGAAAGGGGTAGTTTACCAGCAACGGTTTTTTATCAAGGGTAATTCTTTTCTATGGTAAACGATAACAGCCGCAAATTCAAACAGAATCAAATGATGTTTTGCATACAGCCCTGTATTGTAGAGTTCTCAATACTTATTGGTGTTGGTGAAGATCGGTTATGGGAAGGGGTAGTTTATCAGCTACGTTTTATGTTTTAAAAAGGGTAATTTTTTTTATGACGAACGATAACTGCCGAAAATTCAAAGAGAATCAAATAATTTTCTGCACCCTTTCCTGAGTTGCAGAGAACTCAAGGTCTGTTGATTTTGGTGAAGATCGGTTAAGGGAAAGCGGTAGTTTACCTGCAACGTTTTGTGTTTTAACAAGGGTATTTTCTATGGCAAACGATAACAGCCGCAAATTCAAACAGAATCAAATAATTAGAGTTATTCTAGAGTTATTAGGGTTAACGTAAAGGGGTAGTTTACCTGCAACATTTTTTTAACAAGGGTATTTTCTATGGCAAACGATAACAGCCGCAAATTCAAACAGAATCAAATATTGTTTTGCATACAGCCCTGATTTGTAGAGTACTCAAGACCTATTGTTGTTGGTGAAGATCGGTTAAGGGGAAGGGGTAGTTTACCTGCAACGTATTTTTATCAAGCGTATTTTCTATGGCAAACGATAACAGCCGCAAATTCAAACAGAATCAAATAATTTTTTGCATACGTCCCTGAATTGTAGAGGTCTCAAGGATTTTCGATTTTGGTGAAGATCGGTTAAGGGGAAGGGGTAGTTTACCAGCAACCTTTTACGTTTTAACAACAGTAAAGTACTTGAAAATGCATTTAAACTTTTTCAAACAATGGTAATTGTTAAAAATAAAACAATTTTGTTGCCAGGCAATAAAATTATAATTTTTTCATTTTAATGTAAATTATGTATGAGTTAATATACGTGGTGTGTTCATAAAAAGACCAAACTTTTTGAGTAACATCAATCCGCACAAACGACGCGCCGCGACTTTGCGCGCACCTAGCGATAGTTTTTGACAACAAACTACAACTTATTGTGTTCCGCTATTAGCAGTAGTCTTTGAGGTATATCACATTGAGTGGGGACTTGCACACGCTGGCCGGCGGATTAGTGACAAAGCGATTAAGAAAGACCGCGAGAACAACGTGTGCGTATGAAATTTTGCAGCAAAACTAGGTTAAAACTTTTCAGAGACATTCTGGTTTTCAATTAAGCATACGCGGAAGCCTGCGTGAGGCGAACGATTAGTTTAAGAATTTTTAAAGTGGGAAAAACAATGGTCGGTGCAGATCAAAGCGATATCGAAGATCATGGGAAGAGAGCTCGTGATGTGGTAATTGTAAATCATCGTTTAAATGCCGATACTTTCTGACAGAATCCATAAGATCGTAAAATTAAATTTTGATAGAAAAATTTAAATGTATCGTATCACTGAAAAATTCTTACTGTGTTTGTTGACGACGATCAGAAAGAGACCCGTTTTGAAATCGGTCAATAACTGCGTACCAATGCAAATGGTAATGAAAACTTTGGAAGACAATGGAAATAGCTCTGTAAAGATTTTACGAAGTCAGCAGCAACATTTTATACACACACGTTGTGTTAAGATCTTCATTCTCACTTCGTTCATTCTCTATGCGCTAGTTGACGTGCTACACAAATAGTTCGGTCTTTTTTTGGAAACACCTCGTACATGTATAAAATAATATATCGTTCGTGGCAGGTAAGCATATCTCAGTTATGTAGGCCTAATGTTTACGTTTCCATTTTATTATTATGACTACAGCAATAAAAAGGCAGGGAAGACACACACACACACACACACACACACACACACACACACACACACACACACACACACACACACACACACACACACACACACACACACACACACACACACACACACACACACACACACACACACACACACACACACACACACACACACACACACACAATTCGCGTTATTTCTGGCCTCACTCATGTTTATTTTCTTACATTTGCACGCTTTTTAAATGGAAAGTGCCGAAACCCACACCAACATAACGCGTGCAAGCCGAAAAAGTGTCCAGCATGGATAGCGATTTGCTTCCTGTGGATCGCTAGGCAGTGTAACTGCACGTGTTTACAGAGGAACGATTCATAGACAGACTTTTCGTCTTTAGGGAATGAACCCTCTGCAAGATGGTGAGGGTCCATGAGTGACTTCGGAGCGCTCCTTCTTTTCCGCGTGTTTGTTCTGTGAAACGTACACTGTAGATTCGCAGCTTTACTCTAAGCAACGCTCAATAGGAAATGTTGAAAATTTTTGTCCACAGTGTACCCTCATTCACACTAAAGCTGCTCTGATGTTTTAATTACGGACATCATAATATTAAAACTTTGGAAACTTGAGCACTACTTAATGGAGATCAATCATTAACTTATACAAGCCATTAATTTTATGCATATTTTTTATATATATGTGTACAACGTTATCGGCAACAAAGAAGTAGTTTTTGTTAAACATCCTTCCCGTGATATTTTCCCGTAGTCCAATGTTTTCTTCAAAACCAGACGTTTCGGCAATGCCATTGACTTCCATCATCAGTGAAAATCGAGTGCGATAACGTGAGGTGGTATACGTTAGTGACCACAGTACTGTGGTTAAGGCTGAAGCAGTAAGTAGAAAGAAGTAGTTTCTATGGTAATATTTCATTTCGAAAATGATTTTAAATATAAATCTTAGAATATGGAAGTCATGTATGGTTCTCCACACCGATATTTAATAAAATACTCCATGCTTGGAATTACACCAAATTACCTAAAACTCTCACCCAATCTACCTTATTAAACCGTATATATTTTACTATAGTTTCATTAGACTGGACTTATTAAAAGGGTATTAATTTCCTTTTACAAATATTAAATTTAGGCCTATAAGTTTTCTTACAACTGTTATAATGATTTTGTTGTTAACTTAATTTTCTTTACCTGACCTACTGTACAAATAGTCACTGGTTTATGGCTACTTACATTAATTTATATTTCCTGGTTTTAATTCATTATATTAATTAGTTCATCCTTGAACCTTTCATTATTTTATAACATAACTATAAGCACTACTTATCAACTTTTTAACACTTATTGCCATCCTGGCCAAGTTTACAAGCATTAATTCAAAACACCTTCATTAATCAATTTCAGTCAATACATTTAACATAATATTGTTACGACAGTCTACTCGATCGTCGTAGGTACAGTGGAAACAAAATAAGTACAAGACACCAATTAAGTCACTAATCACACCTTTAATTGTTATAGTAAAACAGTTCGTAATTAACCAGGACAATCCGCCTACCCACAATGCGTTATCAGTCAAAGAATTTTTGGCCAGTAAAAACATCACAGTCTTTGAACATCCTCCATATTCCCACGATTTAGCACTGTGCGATTTTTTCCTATTCCCCAAAATCAAGTTGGCGCTAAAAGGGACCCAACGGTGGAAGAGGTACAGGCAAAAACGGCGGAGCTCCTGCGCAGCCTGATGGAAAGCGATATGCAGAAATGTTTTGAGCAGTGGAAGGAATGTATGCAGAAGTGTGTGGACTCAATGGGGTCCTACTTTCAAGGCGACCACCAGTAATTGTACATATCAGGTAAATAAAAAAAATTACAGCATCAGTCTCGTTATTTTTGTGTCAGACCTCGTATGTTGGTTATACGATAATGACTGGAAAGCTCTAGATAGACCTAAAAGACGTGTGCCTTTTAAGACGTAAAAATTTTGGGGTAGGGCGATTTGTTTTCAGTATTTCATATCTCTCAAAGTCACTTAACCGAGAAAATTCTTTATTCAGTAGTGTTGTACTGTAATAATGCATTTGTTCGATACTGCAATATCACTTTCATTTTCTTCTTCTAAATCCATTTTATTCTCGTAATTGAGACCACAAACACACGCCAAGAAGAGATAAATAGTAAACATACACGTACAAAGACTGCGTAAAACTAACACAAACTACATTAAACCGTGCCAAGAGGCTAATTCACTCATTGCCTCCCAAGTATGGTTACATACAGATGTACTAGCCCCCCCCCCCCCAACCTCCCGTCAGGCACAGTTCTCACATAGCCGTACGAGTACTACGGCGGCTACTCAGATCCCTCTATGCTACGATTCTGCGCTATTGATAACACACGATTAAAAAGTTTTTTGTAAGTAATCAGATAATTTAAAGCCAAACCTAACCTAACCTAACCTAACCTAAGCCTATTACTAGTTGTTTATTTTTAATATTTTTCTAAATTTCACTGAGGAGGCTCAGCCTCCCTTGCCTCCACTGATGAGCCGCCACTGGTGTACTAACAAATAATAATATGTAGTATTGTCAGTCTGTAGTGCACAGTATTATTTGTGAGTCACTAGCTGCTACTGGGTCTGCACTAATCCATGCAAGTTGTTATGATGATGCTTTCAGTAAAATTTCACACATGATAAATAATTGTACAATATTAAAAAAAAAATGACAAATTAATAATGAAATGCTACAGTTAGTTTCTAATGTATTTCTAATTTTTTTCCTACATAAATTATGGTACTCTTTTGTCTTTTTTTTATACAGGTATCACATGTCATGAATTACAGTTAAGTACACACAAGGCCAAAGTTACAAATGCAGCAAATAAAATATTATCACACAATTATACTACATATATATATTACAATTGCACTGCAGGAACTACTACCGTCAACTATTACACTGTTCGTTAGTGTACGACTGAGGTATGCCCGATCTTCCAAGAATTACTTTAGTCACAGGCGTTTTTCCTAGCGCTTGGTCCAGACCCTGCCATGTCCTGAAAAATAAACACAATTACATGACTTTCATATTTATTATATATAAAATTTTTAATAAATCATCTAGTTTTGTTTTCATTTTAGTTAATTCTTTAATTAGTGAATTGCTTTTCTATGGGTATGGTAGAATAATTTTGCTTTTTGTAGAAATGGAAGTATGGTGATGGAAAAAAAAAATCGTGTTCAAGATTATTGCAGATTCTGATTGTACTACACTCAAAACATGAAAAAAAGTCGTTTTTCGAAAAGTGTCTGTGTGTGTGTCTGTAGATTTTTTCTATGGCAAAGGGTAATTGCCGCAAATTCAAACAGAATCAAATAATTTTTTGCGTACAGCCCTGATTTGTAGAGTACTCACGACCTATTGTTTTTGGTGAAGATCGGTTAGGGGAAAGGGGTAGTTTACCTGCAACAGTTTTTTTTTATCAAGGGTAATTTTTACTTCCATATTCCTTAAGGAAATGGAAGTATGGTGATGGCAAAAAAAATCGTGTTCGAGATTATTGCAGATTCAGATTCTACTACACTCAAAACATGAAAAAAAGTCGTTTTCCGAAAAGTGTCTGTGTGTGTGTCTGTCTGTGTGTCTGTGTGTCTGTCTGTCTGTCTGTCTGTCTGTGTGTCTGTAGATTTTTTTTCTATGGCAAACGATAACTGCCGCAAATTAAACAGAATCAAATAATTTTTTGCATTCAGCCCTGATTTGCAGAGTACTCGCGACCTATTGTTTTTGGTGAAGATCGGTTAAGGGAAAGGGGTAGTTTACCTGCAACGGTTTTTTTTTAGCAAGGGTAATTTTGTTTGTTTGGCAAACGATAACAGACGCAAATTCAAACAGAATCAAATAATGTTTCGCATACAGCTCTGAATTGTAGAGTTCTCAAGATCTGTTGATTTTGGTGAAGATCGGTTAAGGGAAAGGGGTAGTTTACCTGTAACATTTTATGTTTTAACAATGGTATTTTCTATGGCAAACGATAACAGCCGCAAATTCAAACAGAATCAAAAGATTATTTGCATACAGCCCTAAATTGTAGAGTTCTCAAGACCTATTGTTTTTGGTGAAGTTCGGTTGAGGGAAAGGGGTAGTTTACCTGCAACGTTTTTTTAACAAGGGTATTTTCTATGGCAAACGATAACAGCCGCAAATTCAAACAGAAACAAATAATGTTTTGCATACAGCCCTTATTTGTATAGTACTCAAGACCTATTGTTTTTGGTGAAGATCGGTTAAGGGAAAGGGGTAGTTTACCAGTAACGTTTTATGTTTTAACAAGGGTATTTCCTATGGAAAACGATAACAGCCGCAAATTCAAACAGAATCAAAAGATTATTTGCATACAGCCCTAAATTGTAGAGTTCTCAAGACCTATTGTTTTTGGGGAAGATCGGTTGAGGGAAAGGGGTAGTTTACCTGCAACGTTTTTTTAACAAGGGTATTTTCTATGGCAAACGATAACAGCCGCAAATTCAAACAGAATCAAATAATGTTTTGCATACAGCCCTGATTTGTATAGTACTCAAGACCTATTGTTTTTGGTAAAGATCGGTTAAGGGAAAGGGGTAGTTTACCTGCAACGTTTTATGTTTTAACAAGGGTATTTCCTATGGCAAACGATAACAGCCGCAAATTCAAACAGAATCAAAAGATTATTTGCATACAGCCCTAAATTGTAGAGTTCTCAAGACCTATTGTTTTTGGGGAAGATCGGTTGAGGGAAAGGGGTAGTTTACCTGCAACGTTTTTTTAACAAGGGTATTTTCTATGGCAAACGATAACGGCCGCAAATTCAAACAGAATCAAATAATGTTTTGCATACAGCCCTGATTTGTATAGTACTCAAGACCTATTGTTTTTGGTAAAGATCGGTTAAGGGAAAGGGGTAGTTTACCGGCAACGTTTTATGTTTTAACAAGGGTATTTCTTATGGCAAACGATAACAGCCGCAAATTCAAACAGAATGAAAAGATTATTTGCATAAACCCCTATATTGTAGAGTTCTCAAGACCTATTGTTTTTGGTGAAGATCGGTTGAGGGAAAGGGGTAGTTTACCTGCAACGTTTTTTTAACAAGGGTATTTTCTATGGCAAACGATAACAGCCGCAAATTCAAACAGAATCAAATAATGTTTTGCATACAGCCCTGATTTGTAGAGTACTCAATCCCTTTTGTTTTTGGTGAAGATCGGTTAAGGGGAAGGGGTAGTTTACCTGCAACCTTTTACGTTTTAACAAGAGTAAAGTACTTGAAAATTTATTTAAACTTTTTGAAACAATGGTAATTGTTAAAAATAAAATAATTTTGTTGCCAGGCAATAAAATTATAATTTTTTCATTTTAATGTAATATAATATTTTTCGTTTAATACAGCAATAAAAAGGCAGGTAAGACACAGCCTGGCTGTTTGGGTGAAAATGATTTTAAATATAAATCTTAGAATATGGAAGTCATGTATGGTTCTCCATACCGATATTTTACTTCCATATTCCTTAAGGAATGGAAGTATGGTGATGGCAAAAAAAATCGTGTTCGAGATTATTGCAGATTCTGATTCTACTACACTCAAAACATGAAAAAAAGTCGTTTTCCAAAAAGTGTCTGTGTGTGTGTCTGTCTGTGTGTGTGTGTGTGTCTGTAGATTTTTTTCTATGGCAAACGATAACAGCCGCAAATTCAAACAGAATCAAATAATTTTTTGCATACAGACTTGATTTGTAGAGTACTCGCGACCTGTTGTTTTTGGTGAAGATCGGTTGAGGGAAAGGGGTAGTTTACCTGCAACGTTTTTTTTTATCAAGGGAAATTTTTTTTTTGGCAAACGATAACAGCCGCAAATTCAAACAGAATCAAAAGATTATTTGCATACAGCCCTAAATTGTAGAGTTCTCATGATTTTTTGTTTTTGGTGAAGGTCGGTTAAGGGAAAGGGGTAGTTTACCTACAACGTTTTTTAAACAAGGGTATTTTCTATGGCAAACGATAACAGCCGCAAATTCAAACAGAATCAAATAATTTTCTGCATACAGCCCTGATTTGTAGAGTACTCAAGATGTTTAGTTTTTGGTGAAGATCGGTTGAGGGGAAGGGGTAGTTTACCTGCAACGTTTTTTATCAAGCGTATTTTCTATGGCAAACGATAAGAGCCGCAAATTCAAACAGAATCAAATAATTTGTTGCATACGTCAGTGAATTGTAGAGGACTCAAGGCCTTTAGATTTTGGTGAAGATCGGTTAAGGGGAAGGGGTAGTTTACCAGCAACCTTTTGCGTTTTAACAAGAGTAAAGTACTTGAAAATTTATTTAAACTTTTTGAAACAATGGTAATTGTTGAAAATAAAATAATTTTGTTGCCAGGTAACAAAAATAAAGTCATTTTGATTATAAAATATAAATATTTACAACAAGAAAAGAATTTTCAGTTTTCAAAATTTAAATATATTTTTATAAAACAATGGGTTCTTCATTGAGGTGGGGACCATGTCACTCACTCCATCTCAAGCCTCTCCCATTTTGCAGAAAAAGAGGACCCTGTCAAGGCTGATACTTTGACGACAGTGACAGGGCTTTCCACCAAATTCAGCAGAGTGACAGGTAGGCCCAACTCTGATTGGCCCCTCAGATTTCCCCAGCGTTAGTAGGTTCTATGAAAATATTTTATTTCAAAAATGATTTTAAATATAAATCTTAGATATGTTTTATAAATCCCATGTTTTATGTTTTAACATGGGTAATTTTTTATATGACGAACCATAACTGCCGTAAATTCAAACAGAATCAAATAATTTTTTACAAATGTGCCTGAGCTATAGAGAACTCAATGTCTGTTGATTTTGGTGAAGATCGGTTACGGGGAAAGGGCAGTTTACCTGAAACATTTTTTGTTGTAACATGAGTAAAGTACTTAATTTTGATAAAGTATCCTGATAAGATCTTAATAATCCACTGTAGAAACGTAGATGAAATATCTATAAATGAAGAGGCTAGTTGAACGGGCTGGGGGTAATTTTCTATAAATCAAAATTATAGTTGAAGGGGGAGGGGATAATTTTTTTTTATATGTGTACTACGTTATTGGCAACAAAGAAGTATTTTTTTGTTAAAATTCCTTCCCTGGCTGTTTGGCTGAAAATGATTTTAAATATAAATCTTAGAATATGGAAGTCATGTATGGTTCTCCATACCGATATTTTACTTCATGTTCCTTAAGGAAATGGAAGTATGGTGATGGCAAAAAAATCGTGTTCGAGATTATTGCAGATTCTGATTGTACTACACTCAAAACATGAAAAAAGTCGTTTTTCGAAAAGTGTCTGTGTGTCTATCTGTGTGTCTCTCTGTCTGTGTGTCTGTGTGTCTGTAGATTTTTTTCCTATGGCAAAAGATAACAGCCGCAAATTCAAACAGAATCAAATAATTTTTTGCATACAGCCCTGATTTGTAGAGTACTCACGACCTATTGTTTCTGGTGAAGATCGGTTGAGGGAAAGGGGTAGTTTACCAGCAACGATTTATGTTTTAACAAGGGTATTTTGTATAGCAAACGATAACAGTCGCAAATTCAAACAGAATCATATAATATTTTGCATACAGTCCTGAATTGTAGAGTTCTCAAGACCTGTCGTTTTTGGTGAAGATCGTTTAAGGGAAAGGGGTAGTTTACCGGAAACGGTTTTTTATCAAGGGTAATTTTACTTCCATGTTCCTTAAGGAAATGGAAGTATGGTGATGGCAAAAAAAATCGTGTTCGAGATTATTGCAGATTCTGATTGTACTACACTCAAAACATGAAAAAAGTCGTTTTTCGAAAAGTGTCTGTGTCTCTATCTGTGTGTCTATAGATTTTATTTCTATGGCAAACGATAACAGCCGCAAATTCAAACAGAATCAAATAATTTTTTGCATACTGCCCTGATTTGTAGAGTACTCACGACCTATTGTTTTTGGTGAAGATCGGTTGAGGAAAAGGGGTAGTTTACTAGCAACGGTTTTTTTTATCAAGGGTAATTTTGTTTGTTTGGGAAACGATAACAGCCGAAAATTCAAACAGAATCAAATAATGTTTCGCATATAGCCCTGAATTGTAGAGTTCTCAAGATCTGTTGATTTTGGTAAAGATCGGTTAAGGCAAAGGGGTAGTTTACCTTCAACGTTTTATGTTTTAACAAGGGTATTTTCTATGGCAAGCGATAACAGCCGTAAATTCAAACATAATCAAATATTGTTTTTCATACTGCCCTGAATTCTAGAGTTCTCAAGACCTTTTGTTGTTGGTGAAGATCGTTTAAGGGAAAGGGGTAGTTTACCTGCCACGTTTTTTGTTTTATCAAGGGCATTTTGTATGGCCAACGATAACAGCCGCAAATTCAAACAGAATCATATAATATTTTGCATACAGGCCTGAATTGAAGAGTTCTCAAAACCTATCGTTTTTGGTGAAGATCGGTTAAGGGAAAGGGGTAGTTTACCAGCAACGGTTTTTTATCAAGGGTAATTTTACTTCCATGTTCCTTATGGAAATGGAAGTATGGTGATGGCAAAAAAAATCGTGTTCGAGATTATTGCAGATTCTGATTATACTACACTCAAACATGAAAAAAGTCGTTTTTCGAAAAGTGTCTGTGTGTCTGTAGATTTTTACTTCCATGTTCCTTAAGGAAATGGAAGTATGGTGATGGCAAAAAAAATCGTGTTCGAGATTATTGCAGATTCTGATTGTACACACTCAAAACATGAAAAAAGTCGTTTTCCGAAAAGTGTCTGTGTGTGTGTCTGTCTGTCTTAGATTTTTTTTCTATGGCAAAAGGTAACAGCCGCAAATTCATACTGAATCAAATCATTTTTTGCATACAGCCCTGATTTGTAGAGTACTCACGACCTATTGTTTTTGGTGAAGATCGGTTGAGGGGAAGGGGTAGTTTACCAGCAACGGTTTTTTTTTTTAAATCAAGGGTAATTGTTTTCTATGGCAAACGATAACAGCCGCAAATTCAAACAGAATCAACTACTCTTTTGCATACAGCCCTGAATTGTAGAGTTTTCAAGACCGTTTCGTTTTGGTGAACATCGGTTAAGGGGAAGGGGTAGTTTACCTGCAACGTTTTTTTATCGGGGGTAATTTTTTCTATGGCAAACGATAACAGCCGCAAATTCAAACAGAATCAAATAATGTTTTGCATACAGCCCTGAATTGTAGAGTTCGCAAGATCTGTTGTTTTTGGTGAAGATCGGTTGAGGGAGAGGGGTAGTTTACCAGCAACGTTTTATGTTTTAACAAGAATTGTTTATATGACGAACGATAACTGTCGCACATTCAAACAGAATCAAATATTGTTTTGCATGCATCCCTGAATTGTAGAGGACTGAGGGTCTATTGATTTTGGTGAAGATCGGTTAAGAGAAAGGGGTAGTTTACCAGCAACGTTTTATGTTTTAACAAGAGTAAAGTACTTAATTTTGATAAATAATGTATCCTAATAAGAATCATAATGTATCCTAATGTATCATAATAATCCACTGTAGAAACGTAGATGAAATATCTATAAATGAAGAGGTTATGTGAACGGGTGGGGGTAATTTTCTATTAATGAAAATTATAGTTGTTTGGGGAGGGGAGAATTTTTTATATGTGTACTACGTTATCGGCAACAAAGATGTAGTTTTTTGTTAAAATTCCTTCCCGGGCTGTTTAGCCGTAGTCCAATGTTTTCTGCAAAACCAGACTTTTCGGCAGTCCATCGACTGCCATCATCAGTGAAAATCGAGTACATGCATGCATTATGGATGCGGGGTGTCTTTGCACTTGATTTGGCTTGATTGCAGCATCTGGAACGTGTCCAATGGCTGCCAGAAGTAAACTTAGTGCTGGTACATTGTCGACTGGTGACCTAAGACTGGAAAGGAAACCGCCAACCAGTTAACTGAGAAGGCGGGGGAGTATAACTTTTATTTGATTGGTGCACTGCCGCTGGTACCGATTCGAGCAACATATGTTGCCCGTTTCAAGTCCAGTCAGCAGACGCCCTGAGGGTGTCGGTCGCTCCCCGCGAGGCGGAGAGCCTCCGTGCCAATGACTGATGAGAGCGACAAGCAGCCGGCTCAGCATGCTAGGAGGTGGACAGGAAGGAGAGAAGGACAGTTTAGGTGAAATACTCTGGTCTAGGACTCATGATTACTTTGTTTTTGTTTAATTTAAAGAGGATGGCGTTATGGCGGGTCATCAAGAAGCGCCCGAGGGCGTTTGACCCGAATGGGCGGTGGTGGTTCTGATGCACTGATGGTTCGTAGGTACGGGAAGGTGGAGGTCGAGGCTTTAGTAAAGAGAGTTAGAGCCAGCGACCGGACAAAGGAAGTCAAAGTAGGAACACGGAGACCCCTGCGAATCACGTCGTTCCTTACAAACCAAGGGGACCCCGTCAAGGATCGGAGTGTTCGGGACTGGAAAGCTTCCAGCCTACATCTGTTGGTGGTGGATAAAAGAGACCACCAGGCGGGTGCCGCATAGGTCAATACAGACCTGAGAAATAGGAGATAGATTGTAAGTTTCGTGCGCATGGCCAGGCGGCTGCGACACGAGAGGAAAGGAGATAATTTGGCTCGGACGCCGCGAGCCTTGGCAAGGGTTTCCGTCACGTGGGCGTTGAAGCAAAGGCGACGATCTAGCCGAACGCCTAAATACTTCACCGATTCTTTGTAGGCGATGGGCCTCCCTGCTAGGGAGAAGGGGCTGGCATCGGGAGATGGACTTACGGGTGAAGCAGATCGCCTCGGATTTCTCCGTGTTGATCGTCACCCGTCATTTTCGGTAGCCAGTCCGGAAGCTGGTTCAACTGACGCTGCAGCTTTGTACTCGCAAGTCGCGGGGACAGGGAGCTGCAGTGATACATAGCATCGTCAGCGAACAAAGACAACGTGACTCCGGGCAAGACAGGCAGGTCGTTCGTGTACACAAGGTACAGAACGGAGCCGAGGACAGATCTCTGAGGTACGCCGGCGGCGACGGGTCGAACTGTAGAACAGGACCTGTCGACGCTCACCCTGAAGGTTCGGTCGCTGAGATACGACCGGAGGAAAAACACTATGGGCGATGGTAGAGGGGAATTGGCAAGTTTGAATAGAAGACCTTCGTGCCAGACTGTATCGAAGGCCTTGCTCACGTCCAACAGTACGGCGGCCGTAGCCGCTCGCCTTTTGGTGGCGTCTGACAAGTGCGTAACAACGCGGACCAATTGAAGCGTGGTCGAGTGCTCTCTGCGAAACCCGAACTGTTCGCTGCGGATGAAACCATCTAGCAGCGGCGAGATGCGAGCCAGCAGGAGACGCTCGAACACCTTCGAGATGACTGGCAAGAGAGAGATTGGTCAATAGCTTTCAGGAAGCATGCGCGGCTTGCGAGGCTTCGGAATCATTACGATGTTGGCTGATTTCCACAGGCGGGGAAAGTACTGAAGCCGGAGACAGGAGTTAAACAGCTCAAGAACGAGGTCAACGCCTGAGGCCGGGAGATTTTGTAGAGCAGCGGCCCCGATCCGGTCAGGACCGGGGTCGCGACGGCGATTTAGTCGGCAGATAGATGAAACTAGTTCATCCCTGTCGAACGGGAGGGCTGGGACTTCAGGAGGGCGTGAAAAATGTCCAGATAGGAAGTCACGGACATCTGCCGAGTGGGCAGGGTCCGAGACGCCTTGGTGAACAGTAAATTGCACCTCCAGGCAGTCGGCGAAGACCTCGGCCTTGCCTTCTGACGAAGATACAACCCCGTTCGGAGTTTCAAGTGGGTTGCGAGTTCTCTTCTCGCGGGTCAGTCTACTCGCCGCTCTCCAGACGTAGGCGTGGTCGGCTTCAAGAGACTCAAGGTATGAGTCCCATCGATCAGAGTTTACGTCCCGCAGTAGCTGCTGGACGTAAAGAGACTGGGCCTGAAAGCGCCTTTTGACGCCGGGATCACGGGTTCTTTGCCATCTGCGGCGGAGATTGCGCCGTAGCCAGATGGCGTGGAGTACTTCCGCAGGTAAGGCCGATTTACGATGATTCACCTCGAGAGCATATGTGTGTCGATCCATGACACCTTGGACCAACTCCTGAAGATGAGTGGCTCGGAGATCCAAATCGTCACAAGTGACGATCGGGTCCGCGGGGAGTGATGGTAACCGCCGTGAGAGCTCATCATGGTAGGAGCGCCAGTTGACTCTCCTAACAATCTGAGCGGGAGGTCGGGGTGAGGCCGACAGCTCACGGGCAGTTATAAAAAGGGGATTGTGATTGGATGAGAGATCCGACACTGACGAGACCTGGATGTGATGGGTCACGTCCTTGGCTATGACAATGTCAAGGACGTCCGGTCGATGACCGGAAAAGGGGAAGTGAGTAGAGTCTTCTGGGCCAATGACTTGAAGTACCGGGTCGTCGGAGACGAACCGATACAGAGATTTTCCGTAGGCGTTGGCTACTCTGCTGTCCCAGGAGGGATGCTTGGCATTTAAGTCGCCGGCTACAATGGTTGGTAGGGGATGATCGAGGAGAGCGTTCCACTCCTCGGGCGGTGGAGGTAGCCGCAGGCCGGGCCGGAGATACGCCGCAACTACGCGCAACTCCGATCCGCCAGCGTCTATCGCCACCGCACAACCTTCAACAAGAGATGTATCTAAAGGGGGTAGTGGCCTGTGGGATATCCGCCTGTGGACTAAGACGGCTGTCCCCCCCCCCCCGAGGGGCGACAGCCAGGCGGCTGGGGACGATCCTGACGAAAACAGATGTAAGATGGCAGGTTGAAGGTATGGTAGCGAGCCAGATGAGTCTCGCAAAGGAGGACGACATCAGCGTCGTACTCCGTTACGAAAGTCATCAGTTCAGATCGTCGAGGGACTACCCCATGGGCATTCCACGCAACGATCCTAAGACTCCTAGCCATTCAAAGGAAGAAGAGGAAAGAGGGTAGACAGTGATTGAAACACCAGGGCGAGAACCGTGGTTGTATCTGGAGCAGACCTGATGTTATTTACCAAAGTTTCAGCCCAGGCAGTCAGGGGGTCCACCGGGGCCCGGGAAGATTCCCGAGATTCCGGAAGACGGACCTGGCTGGCCTCAGCCGGTGTTGCAGATGGTGCAGGGCTCGGGGACGGATGTGAGGTCTGCTCAGTTGGGAGCTTAGGTTGATGGCTGGGGGCGGGCAGGGCCCGCTGATGTTTTACAGGCAAGGCCTGTGGAACTTGTCGCTGACGGCGACGAGTGCGCTTCGGTTTAGAGCTCCGAGGAGCGGAAGGCGGGACTGATGTAGCGGCCACAGCCGCGTATGAAGGACCGGGCGCTCCGGCAGGCGCCGGGACAGAAAGGACTGCAGGCGGCGCCGAAACGACGACTGCAGGCGGAATTGGGGCCCTGGGAGCAGCCGGAAATGCTGCCGGGGCCTGAGATGATGCTCCGGAGAGAGGTGGGAAGGCCTCTCTGCGGTTATGGAGTGGACCTGCAACTCGGCCTGCCTGCGCGCCAGGGCGAGCAGGCAGGCCGCTGCAGCTTCATGGCTGATATGAATTCCTTACATCCCCTATAACCTAGCCGGATGGTCCCCGCCGCAGTTGCAGCAAATGGCCGTGAACCCCGTCTTGGGCTTATCACACCCACGATGAGGCTCAGTACACCGCACGCAACGCGGAGGGTGGTTACAGAATAAGCTGGAGTGGCCAAACCTCTGACAGTTAAAACACTGCTAGGGGCCTGGCTGCGGGTCAAAAGTACGAACTTGCACCCGAAGGTGCAGGAAGTTTTGGAGGCCATAGACCTCCTCGAACTGGCCTACTTTGAGTAGTTTCACAAGAAAACTTCATGTTGAAGAACGATGATGATGATGATGAAGAAAACAGATTGAAAAAGATATTATTAACGGTTAAAAACCACAATCGCAAATGCGAATATGAGTAACACAGCCTACCCGGGCAACAGCTCTAGGTAGACTCCTGTGAAAATCGAGTGCGAAAACGTCAGGTGGTATACGTTAGTGACCACAGTACCGTGGTAAAGGCTGAAGCAATAAGTAGAAAGAAGTAGTTTCTATGGTAATATTTCATTTCGAATATGACTTTAAATATAAATATTAGAACATGGAAGTCATGTATGGTTCTCCATACCGATATTTTACTTCCATATTCCTTAAGGAAATGGAAGTATGGTGATGGCAAAAAAAATCGTGTTCGAGATTATTGCAGATTCTGATTGTACTACACTCAAAACATGAAAAAAAAGTCGTTTTTTGAAAAGTGTGTGTGTGTGTGTGTGTGTGTGTCTGTCTGTCTGTCTGTCTATCTGTAGATTTTTTTCTATGGCAAAAGACAACTGCCGAAAATTCAAACAGAATCAAATAATTTATTGCGTACAGTCCTGATTTGTAGAGTACTCACGACCTATTGTTTTTGGTGAAGATCGGTTGAGGGAAAGGGGTAGTTTACCTGCAACGGTTTTTTTTATCAAGGGTAATTTTTTTTTGCAAACGATAACAGCCGCAAATTCAAACAGAATCAAACAATGTTTCGCATACACCCCTCAATTGTTCTCAAGACCTGTTGTTTTTTGTGAAGATCGGTTAAGGGAAAAGGGTAGTTTACCTGCAACGTTTTATGTTTTAACAAGGGTATTTATTATGGCAAACGATAACAACCGAAAATTCAAACAGAATCAAACGATAATTTGCATACAGCCCTAAATTGTAGAGCTCTCAAGACCTATTGTTTTTGGTGAAGATCGGTTAAGGGAAAGGGGTAGTTTATCAGCAACGTTTTATGTTTTAACAAGGGCATTTCTATGGCAAACAACTGCTGCAAATTCAAACAGAATCAAATAAATTTTTGCATGCAGCCCTGATTTGTAGATTACTCAAATTCTTTTGTTTTTGGTGAAGATCGGTTAAGGGGAAGGGGTAGTTTACCTACACCTTTTTTTATCAAGGGTAATTTTTTATGGCAAACGATAACAGCCGCAAATTCAAACAGAATCAAATAATTTTCTGCATACATCCCTCAATTGTAGAGATCTCAAGGATTTTTGATTTTGGTGAAGATCGGTTGAGGGGAAGGGGTAGTTTACCTGCAACCTTTTTTTTTTAACAACAGTAAAGTACTTGAAAATTCATTTAAACTTTTTCAAACAATGGTAATTGTTAAAAATAAAATAATTTTGTTGCCAGGCAATAAAATTATAATTTTTTCATTTTAATGTATATCATGTATGAGAGAAAATATATCGTTCGTGGCAGCAAGCATATCTCAGTTATGTAATGTTTACGTTTCCATTTTATTATTATGACACACACACACACACACACACACACACACACACACACACACACACACACACACACACACACACACACACACACACACACACACACACACACACACACACACACACACACACACACACACACACACACACAAATTTCGCGTTATTTCTGGCCTCATTCATGTTTATTTTCTTACATTTGCACGTTTTTTAAATGGAAAGTGCCGAAACCCACAGTTTTGTTTGCCAAACAAACAAAGGGTAATTTTGTTTGTTTGGCAAACGATAACAGCCGCAAATTCAAACAGAATCAAAAAATGTTTCGCATACAGCCCTGATTTGTAGAGTCCTCACGACCTATTGTTTTTGGTGAAGATCGGTTGAGGGAAAGGGGTAGTTTACCAGCAACGGTTTTTTTTATCAAGGGAATTTTTTTTTGCAAACGATAACAGCCGCAAATTCAAACAGAATCAAATAATGTTTCGCATACAGCCCTGAATTGTGGAGTTCTCAAGACTATTAGTTTTTGGTGAAGATCGGTTAAGGGAAAGGGGTAGTTTAACAGCCACGTTTTTTGTTTTATAAAGGGTATTTTATATGGCAAACGATAACAGCCGCATTCAAATAGAATCATATAAGATTTTGAATACAGCCTTGAAATGTAGAGTTCTCAAGACCTGTTGGTTTTGGTGAAGATCGGGTAAGGGAATAGGGTAGTTTACCGGCAACGTTTTATGTTTTATCAAGGGTATTTTATATGGCAAACAATAACAGCCGCAAATTCAAACAGAATCACACAATATTTTGCATACAGCCCTCAAATGTAGAGTTCTCAAGACCTGTTGGTTTTGGTGAAGATCGGTTAAGGGAATAGGGTAGTTTACCGGCAACATTTTATGTTTTATCAAGGGTATTTTTTCTATGACGAACGATAACTGCCGTAAATTCAAAGAGAATCAAATAATGTTTTGCATACAGCCCTGAATTGTAGAGTTCTCAAGACCTATTGTTTTTGGTGAAGATCGGTTAATGGAATAGTGTAGTTTACCAGCAACGTTTTATGTTTTATCAAGGGTGTTTTCTATGGCAAACGATAAGAGCCGCAAATTCAAACAGAATCAAATAATTGTTTGCATACAGGCCTGAATTGTAGAGTACTCAAGACCTGACGTTTTTGGTGAAGATCGGTTAAGGGAAAGGGGTAGTTTACTAGCAACGGTTTTTTTATCAAGGGTAATTTTTTTCTATGGTAAACGATAACAGCCGCAAATTCAAACAGAATCAAATGATGTTTTGCATACAGCCCTGTATTGTAGAGTTCTCAATACTTATTGGTGTTGGTGAAGATCGGTTAAGGGAAGGGGTAGTTTATCAGCTACGTTTTATGTTTTAAAAAGGGTAATTTTTTTTATGACGAACGATAACTGCCGTAAATTCAAAGAGAATCAAATAATTCTTTGCACCCTTTCCTGAGTTGCAGAGAGCTCAAGATTTATTGATTTTGGTGAAGATCGGTTAAGGGAAACGGGTAGTTTACCTGCAACATTTTATGTTGTAACAAGAGAAATGTTTCCATGACGAACGATAACTCCCGCACATTCAAACAGAATCAAATATTTTTTTGCATGCATCCCTGAATTGTAGAGGACGGAAGGTCTACTGATTTTGGAGAAGATCGGTTAAGAGGAAGGGGTAGTTTACCTGAAACATTTTATGATTTAACAAGAGTAATGTACTTAATTTTTACTTCCATATTCTTTAAGGAAATGGAAGTATGGTGATGGCAAAAAAAATCGTGTTCGAGATTATTGCAGATTCTGATTGTACTACAGTCAAAACATGAAAAAAGTCGTTTTTCGAAAAGTGTGTGTGTGTGTGTGTGTGTGTGTCTGTCTATAGATTTTTATTCTATGGCAAACGATAACAGCCGCAAATTCAAACAGAATCAAATAATATTTTGCATACAGCCCTGATTTGTAGAGTCCTCACGACCTATTGTTTTTGGTGAATATCGGTTGAGGGAAAGGGGTAGTTTACCAGCAACGGTTTTTTTTATCAAGGGAATTTTTTTTTGCAAACGATAACAGCCGCAAATTCAAACAGAATCAAATAATGTTTCGCATACAGCCCTGAATTGTAGAGTTCTCAAGACTATTAGTTTTTGGTGAAGATCGGTTAAGGGAAAGGGGTAGTTTAACTGCCACGTTTTTTGTTTTATAAAGGGTATTTTATATGGCAAACGATAACAGCCGCATTCAAACAGAATCATATAAGATTTTGAATACAGCCTTGAAATGTAGAGTTCTCAAGACCTGTTGGTTTTGGTGAAGATCGGGTAAGGGAATAGGGTAGTTTACCGGCAACGTTTTATGTTTTATCAAGGGTATTTTATATGGCAAACAATAACAGCCGCAAATTCAAACAGAATCACACAATATTTTGCATACAGCCCTCAAATGTAGAGTTCTCAAGACCTGTTGGTTTTGGTGAAGATCGGTTAAGGGAATAGGGTAGTTTACCGGCAACATTTTATGTTTTATCAAGGGTATTTTTTCTATGACGAACGATAACTGCCGTAAATTCAAAGAGAATCAAATAATGTTTTGCATACAGCCCTGAATTGTAGAGTTCCCAAGACCTATTGTTTTTGGTGAAGATCGGTTAATGGAATAGTGTAGTTTACCAGCAACGTTTTATGTTTTATCAAGGGTGTTTTCTATGGCAAACGATAAGAGCCGCAAATTCAAACAGAATCAAATAATTGTTTGTATACAGGCCTGAATTGTAGAGTACTCAAGACCTGACGTTTTTGGTGAAGATCGGTTAAGGGAAAGGGGTAGTTTACTAGAAATGGTTTTTTATCAAGGGTAATTTTTTTCTATGGTAAACGATAACAGCCGCAAATTCAAACAGAATCAAATGATGTTTTGCATACAGCCCTGTATTGTAGAGTTCTCAATACTTATTGGTGTTGGTGAAGATCGGTTAAGGGAAGGGGTAGTTTATCAGCTACGTTTTATGTTTTAAAAAGGGTAATTTTTTTATGACGAACGATAACTGCCGTAAATTCAAAGAGAATCAAATAATTCTTTGCGCCCTTTCCTGAGTTGAAGAGAGCTCAAGATCTATTGATTTTGGTGAAGATCGGTTAAGGGAAACGGGTAGTTTACCTGCAACATTTTATGTTGTAACAAGAGAAATGTTTCCATGACGAACGATAACTCCCGCACATTCAAACAGAATCAAATATTTTTTTGCATGCATCCCTGAATTGTAGAGGACGGAAGGTCTACTGATTTTGGAGAAGATCGGTTAAGAGGAAGGGGTAGTTTACCTGAAACATTTTATGATTTAACAAGAGTAATGTACTTAATTTTTACTTCCATATTCTTTAAGGAAATGGAAGTATGGTGATGGCAAAAAAAATCGTGTTCGAGATTATTGCAGATTCTGATTGTACTACAGTCAAAACATGAAAAAAGTCGTTTTTCGAAAAGTGTGTGTGTGTGTGTGTGTGTGTGTGTCTGTCTATAGATTTTTATTCTATGGCAAACGATAACAGCCGCAAATTCAAACAGAATCAAATAATATTTTGCATACAGCCCTGATTTGTAGAGTCCTCACGACCTATTGTTTTTGGTGAAGATCGGTTGAGGGAAAGGGGTAGTTTACCAGCAACGGTTTTTTTTATCAAGGGAATTTTTTTTTTGCAAACGATAACAGCCGCAAATTCAAACAGAATCAAATAATGTTTCGCATACAGCCCTGAATTGTAGAGTTCTCAAGACTATTAGTTTTTGGTGAAGATCGGTTAATGGAATAGTGTAGTTTACCAGCAACGTTTTATGTTTTATCAAGGGTGTTTTATATGGCAAACGATAAGAGCCGCAAATTCAAACAGAATCAAATAATTGTTTGCATACAGGCCTGAATTGTAGAGTACTCAAGACCTGACGTTTTTGGTGAAGATCGGTTAAGGGAAAGGGGTAGTTTACCAGCAACGTTTTTTTATCAAGGGTAATTTTTTTCTATGGTAAACGATAACAGCCGCAAATTCAAACAGAATCAAATGATGTTTTGCATAAAGCCCTGAATTGTAGAGTTCTCAATACTTATTGGTGTTGGTGAAGATCGGTTATGGGAAGGGGTAGTTTATCAGCTACGTTTTATGTTTTAAAAAGTGTAATTTTTTTTATGACGAACGATAACTGCCGAAAATTCAAAGAGAATCAAATAATTTTTTGCACCCTTTCCTGAGTTGCAGAGAGCTCAAGGTCTATTGATTTTGTTGAAGATCGGTTAAGGGAAACGGGTAGTTTACCAGCAACATTTTATGTTGTAACAAGTGATGTATGCAAAAGAGTAGTTGATTCTGTTTGAATTTGCGGCTGTTATCGTTTGCCATAGAAAACAATTACCCTTGATTTCAAAAAAACCATTGCTGGTAAACTACCCCTTTCCCTCAACCGATCTTCACCAAAAACAATAGGTCGTGAGTACTCTACAAATCAGGGCTGTATGCAAAAAATGATTTGATTCAGTTTGAATTTGCGGCTCTTATCGTTTGCCATAGAAAAAAAATTTCTAGATAGACAGACAGACACACACATAGACACTTTTCGGAAAACGACTTTTTTTCATGTTTTGAGTGTAGTAGAATCAGAATCTGCAATAATCTCGAACACGATTTTTTTTGCCATCACCATACTTCCATTTCCTTATGGAACATGGAAGTAAAATTACCCTTGATAAAAAACCGTTGCAGGAAACTATTCCCTTTCCCTTAACCGATCTTCACCAAAAACGATAGGTCTTGAGAGCTCTACAATTTAGGGCTGGATGCAAATAATCTTTTGATTCTGTTTGAATTTGCGGCTGTTATCGTTTGCCATAGAAAATACCCTTGTTAAAACATAAAACGTTGGAGGTAAACTACCCCTTTCCCTTAACCGATCTTCACCAAAAACAATAGGTCTTGAGAACTCTACAATTCAGGGTTGTATGCGAAACATTATTTGATTCTGTTTGACTTTGCGGCTGTTATCGTTTGCCAAAAAAAAAATATCGGTATGGAGAACCATACATGACTTCCATGTTCTAAGATTTATATTTAAAATCATATTCGAAATGAAATATGTCCATAGAAACTACGTCTTTCTACTTATTGCTTCAGCATTAAGCGCAGTACTGTGGTCACTTACGTATATCACCTCACGTTTTCGCACTCAATTTTCACCGATGATGGCAGTCGATGGCACTGCCGAAAAGTCTGGTTTTGCAGAAAACATTGGAATCGGCTAAAGAGACCGGGAAGCAATTTTAACAAAAAACTACTTCTTTGTTGCCGATAACGGTGTACACATATAAAAAATTCTCCCCTCCACCTTCAACTATAATTTTTAATAATAGAAAATTACCCCCACCCCGTTCACCTAACCTCTTCATTTATAGATATTTCATCTACGTTTCTACAGTGGATTACTATGAGCTTCTTATCAGGATACTTTATTTATAATATCGGTATGGAGAACCATACATGACTTCCATATTCTAAGATTTAAATTTAAAATCATTTTCGAAATGAAATGTTACCGTAGAAACTACTTCTTTCTACTTACTGCTTCAGCCTTAACCACAGTACTGTGGTCACTAACATATACCACCTCACGTTATCGCACTCGATTTTCACTGATGATGGAAGTCGATGGCATTGCCGAAACGTCTGGTTTTGTAGAAAACATTGGACTACGGCCAAATATCCCGGGAAGGAATTTTAACAAAAACTACTTCTTTGTTGCCGATAACGTTGTACACATATATATAAAAAATATGCATAAAATTAATGGCTTGTATAAGTTAATGATTGATCTCCATTAAGTAGTGCTCAAGTTTACAAAGTTTTAATATTATGATGTCCGTAATTAAAACATCAGAGCAGGTTTAGTGTGTATGAGGGTACACCGTGGACTAAAATTTTCAACATTTCCTATTGAGCGTTGCTTAGAGTAAAGCTGCGAATCTACAGTGTACGTTTCACAGAACAAACACGCGGAAAAGAAGGAGCGCTCCGAAGTCACTCATGGACCCTCAGCATCTTGCAGAGGGTTCATTCCCTAAAGACGAAAAGTCTGTCTATGAATCGTTCCTCTGTAAACACGTGCAGTTACACTGCCTAGCGATCCACAGGAAGCAAATCGCTATCCATGCTGGACACTTTTTCGGCTTGCACGCGTTATGTTGGTGTGGGTTTCGGCACTTTCCATTTAAAAAACGTGCAAATGTAAGAAAATAAACATGAATGAGGCCAGAAATAACGCGAATTTTGTGTGTGTGTGTGTGTGTGTCTTCCCTGCCTTTTTATTACGGTAGTCATAATAATAAAATGGAAACGTAAACATTACATAACTGAGATATGCTTGCTGCCACGAACGATATATTTTCTCTCATACATGATTTACATTAAAGTGAAAAAATTATAATTTTATTACCTGGCAACAAAATTATTTTATTTTTAACAATTACCATTGTTTGAAAAAGTTTAAATGAATTTTCAAGTACTTTACTGTTGTTAAAAAAAAAAGGTTGCAGGTAAACTACCCCTTCCCCTTAACCGATCTTCACCAAAATATAAAGTCCTTGATATCTCTACAATTCAGGGACGTATGCTGAAAATTATTTGATTCTGTTTGAATTTGCGGCTATTATCGTTTGCCCAAAAAAATTACCCTTGATAAAAAAAAACCGTTGCAGGTAAACTACCCCCCCTTTTTTTTTTGAAGCCACTAGTTTTTTAAAACTAGGCAATAGCCTAGAGAAGCCAAAAATGCGCTGGGTCCAGTATGATGGGACTTGCAAATGAAACGCTGCTCTAAGATAACAATAACAAGATTTATTGTATTCATGTTTTTGTACAATGAATTCCCCAGTATACGACATATGCGCCTTGAATGATTAAGTTTATATTACAAGTGCGTTCCTTCTTAAGAATAGCTCGAAATTTCAAAAACCACAATCGTTATTATTCTTAAAATCATTATTATAATTCCATTAGACATAGGCATCGCCAAATAATTGAGCTTGATATTACTGAGCAGAATACAGTTACTTTAAATAATGTAAAATGGCGCATAGTCTCGACCCTCCCAGTAAATTACATAAGTCA
The DNA here is from genome assembly GCA_034769895.1 of Magicicada septendecula. Lineage (NCBI taxonomy): Eukaryota > Metazoa > Arthropoda > Insecta > Hemiptera > Cicadidae > Magicicada > Magicicada septendecula. The sequence goes on from CM068373.1 coordinate 286,015,047, forward strand.
TAACATGATATATATATATATATATATATATATATATGCATAATAACGTATAACAATCTAACAATCACATAAGGCATAACACACAACATATAATTAACATAGATACACATTTACATATAAATGGCACACACTATGTCCACCTGGTTAACAGCGTATATTTTGTCATCGTACACCCTCAATCCTCTTATTCAGATCAAGTATCCGGCCCACCTTAAATTTTCAATTAATAAACCCAAAACCCCAATTAATCAGTCACAAAAGAACAGAGTAGACATGCCCCAAAATTCCACGTCTGTGAAAGGCCACAGTTCAACTGGCTAAATAGTCAAAACGGCACACAAGTAGCTAGCATAAAAGGAATTATCCATTTCGGATCCCGATAATAATAATAAGTGCCATCACGGGGTCAACATGGATGCCCGGTTGCATAACTGCATTTCTCATTTCTTTTATTTTCCTGACAAAAAATTTGCAAAATCAGTGGAACGTGACCACCCATAAATACATATAACTGGTACTGATTTGTCTTGCATTCTTTAACATTTATTAATGAATTGGTATTATGAGCAATAAAAGTTTAACAATTATTGTGCTGGCTATGGCAAAATTTAGTGGTTACAAAATTATTTGAACAGTAAAATTGAATTTCGAAAAGCAGAATCTATGGAATTAATGTACCAAAACATGCTTGAGGTGTTCATAAAAAATCCACTTGGCCTCAGGCACAGTCATGCGCCCGGAATAGATCCAGCAAACTATGACATGATATTGTCCTGTGGTGAACGGCACCAACAGGTGTCGTCCACAGGTTAAAACACCTCCCCCGACCTTTAAATTAATAATCCAATACACAACCCAATTAAATGGAAAAGTAATTGACCATAAAATTCCCCTACGGGGACCGAGACAACCGTGCATGCATGCTTAACACAGAAATAAATTAGTGGCCGCAAATGCCGACCATATTTACAGAAACTCAAATCAACTCGGGTGATGCATGACCCTGGCTGAGTTTACAATTCTCTGAATGAGATAAACATTAATATGTTAATGAGGCGTAAGCCTTAGTAAAAAAAAAACAATGAAAAAAGTAACATGTAAACCCAATTGTCCCGTTGGACTTGTCCGGAACAAAGTCCCCAAACTGGAGCATCTCCAAAAGTGTCTCAAAGAAAGTGTATCGGCCACAAACATTTTGTTTCAAAAAAAGCTTAAATGTGACCTGGTTAGCAGCATAAGGGTAGAGGATCCGGTCGAGTGTGTCTGTCCATCCGGCATGACTGCTTGACGGAAGTGGTTGAATTTATTTCATGGAATGCAGGTATTCGGCCATCCTCTGGAGCGAGACAGATTATCGTCTACATCGGAAACCCGGAAGGTCGCATAGACTTCTACTTATACATAGCAAAAAATAGTAGAGCAATTTCAAGTCGATGCTGTCAGGCGAATCCGGACGTTACTACGCTGAATGATGAGATTGAACTGCTCAGTCCCGCAGCTGAAAAAATAGTATGAAGCGCTGGACACAGAGCGCGCGCGGATCGGCCCAGTGGCCAGATAACGGACGTATGTAATTTCTTACTTAAACACTTACGTTGTTAAATACGTAATTTAATAATTCCACTATTAAAAAAGAACCACCGCCGAGTTTTTTCCAAAACACGGCACACCCCCACCCCAAAAGGGCAACTTGGTTGCCTCATAGTTAAACTCAGGGAGGGTACCCTGCAGTGTACCCCCTTCCCAAAACAAGCTAGTGGTCTTCGTGATTATGGCGGCCCAGCAACACTTGCTCTCAGGAGAACAGAGAAACCTCACAACTGCGTCCATTCTCATGCGACCCTCTCCGCCATGCCAACCCCACGGGACCGCCCCAACACGTCACCCTCTCCGGTGACCATCACCTACTCCCACCGGTCCCACTCACATACCCGTCCTAAGACCAAACAAGGTATCTCCCACCTTGGTATGTGAGTGGCCGTACTACCTGTCGTCCATCTCTTGGACCGACCAGCCACATGCACTAACAAGGCATCTCCATCCTTGCCATATGGCTGGCCCACATCCCTACATAAGGGCAGACAAAAAACCATCGCTTAGCCAGACCGAGAGGACCGCATCAAGGGCACGCGCACATTAATCTCTACTGTTACTCAACAAAAACACCATGACTAGCAAGGGGGTTTTACTTCTCAAAAAAAGTTTTACATTGCAAAAAATAGTAGAGCAATTTCAAGTCGATGCTGTCAGGCGAATCCGGACGTTACTACGCTGAATGATGAGATTGAACTGCTCAGTCCCGCAGCTGAAAAAATAGTATGAAGCGCTGGACACAGAGCGCGCGCGGATCGGCCCAGTGGCCAGATAACGGACGTACGTAATTTCTTATGTAAACACTTACGTTGTTAAATACGTAATTTAATAATTCCACTATTAAAAAAAAACCACCGCCGAGTTTTTTTTCAAAACACGGCACAGTGAGTACTCTACAAATCAGGACTGTATGCAAAAAATTATTTGATTCTGTTTGAATTTGCGGCTGTTATCGTTTGCCATAGAAAAAAAATCTACAGACACACAGACACTTTTCGAAAAACGACTTTTTTCATGTTTTGAGTGTAGTACAATTAGAATCTGCAATAATCTCGAACACGATTTTTTTTTGCCATCACCATTTCCTTAAGGAACATGGAAGTAAAATATCGGTATGGAGAACCATACATGACTTCCATATTCTAAGATTTATATTTAAAATCAATTTCGAAATGAAATATTACCATAGAAACTACTTCTTTCTACTTACTGCTTCAGCCTTAACCACAGTACTGTGGTCACTAACGTATACCACCTCACGTTATCGCACTCGATTTTCACTGATGATGGAAGTCGATGGCATTGCCGAAACGTCTGGTTTTGTAGAAACATTGGACTACGGCCAAATATCCCGGGAAGGAATTTTAACAAAAACTACTTTGTTGCCGATAACGTTGTACACATATATATAAAAAATATGCATAAAATTAATGGCTTGTATAAGTTAATGATTGATCTCCATTAAGTAGTGCTCAAGTTTACAAAGTTTTAATATTATGATGTCCGTAATTAAAACATCAGAGCAGGTTTAGTGTGTATGAGGGTACACCGTGGACAGAAATTTCAACATTTCCTATTGAGCGTTGCTTAGAGTAAAGCTGCGAATCTACAGTGTACGTTTCACAGAACAAACACGTGGAAAAGAAGGAGAGCTCCGAAGTCACTCATGGACCCTCAGCATCTTGCAGAGGGTTCATTCCCTAAAGACGAAAAGTCTGTCTATGAATCGTTCCTCTGTAAACACGTGCAGTTACACTGCCCAGCGATCCACAGGAAGGAAATAGCTATCCACGCTGGACACTTTTTCGGCTTGCACGCGTTATGTTGGTATGGGTTTCGGCACTTTCCATTAAAAAAGCGTGCAAACGTAAGAAAATAAACATGAATGAGGACAGAAATAACGCGAATTTTGTGTGTGTGTGTGTGTGTGTGTGTGTGTGTGTGTGTGTGTGTGTGTGTTCCCTGCCTTTTTATTGCGGTAGTCATAATAATAAAATGGAAACGTAAATATTACATAACTGAGATATGCTTGCCTGCCACGAACGATAGATTTTCTCTCATACATGATTTACATTAAAATGAAAAAATTATAATTTTATTGCCTGGCAACAAAATTATTTTATTTTTAACATTACCATTGTTTGAAAAAGTTTAAATGAATTTTCAATTACTTTACTGTTGTTAAAACTTAAAACGGTGCTGGTAAACTACCCCTTCCCCTTAATCGATCTTCACCAAAATCAAAAGTCCTTGAGTTCTCTACAATTCAGGGCCGCATGCAAAAAATTATTTGATTCTGTTTTAATTTACGGCTGTTATCGGTTGTCATAGAAAATACACTTGTTAAAACATAAAACGTTGCTGGTAAACTACCCCTTTCCCTTAACCGATCTTCACCAAAAACAATAGGCCTTGAGAACTCTACAATTTAGGGCTGGATGCAAATAATGTTTTGATTCTGTTTGAATTTGCGGCTGTTATCGTTTGCCATAGAAAATACCCTTGTTAAAACATAAAACGTTGGAGGTAAACTACCCCTTTCCCTTAACCGATCTTCACCAAAAACAATAGGTCTTGAGAACTCTACAATTCAGGATTGTATGCGAAACATTATTTGATTCTGCTTGACTTTGAGGCTGTTATCGTTTGTCAAAAAAAATATCGGTATGGAGAACCATACATGACTTCTATGTTCTAAGATTTGCATTTAAAATCATATTCGAAATGAAATATTTCCATAGAAACTACGTCTTTTTACTTATTGCTTCAGCATTAACCACAGTACTGTGGTCACTAACGTATATCACCTCACGTTTTCGCACTCGATTTTCACCGATGATGGCAGTCGATGGCACTGCCGAAAAGTCTGGTTTTGCAGAAAACATTGGACTACGGCTAAAGAGCCCGGGAAGCAATTTTAACAAAAAACTACTACTTTGTTGCCGATAACGGAGTACACATATAAAAAATTCTCCCCTCCACCTTCAACTATAATTTTTAATAATAGAAAATTACCCCCACCCCGTTCACCTAACCTCTTCATTTATAGATATTTCATCAACGTTTCTACACTGGATTACTATGCGCTTCTTATCAGGATACTTTATTTATAAAAATTAAGTACATTACTCTTGTTAAATCATAAAATGTTTCAGGTAAACTACCCCTTTCTCTTAACCGATCTTCTCCAAAATCAATAGGCTTTCCGTCCTCTACAATTCAGGGATGCGTGCAAAAAAATATTTTATTCTGTTTGAATGTGCGGGAGTTATCGTTCGCCATGGAAACATTTCTCTTGTTAGAACATAAAATGTTGCAGGTAAACTACCCGTTTCCCTTAACCGATCTTCACCAAAATCAATAGACCTTGAGCTCTCTGCAACTCAGGAAAGGGTGCAAAAAATTATTTGATTCTCTTTGAATTTTCGGCAGTTATCGTTCGTCATAAAAAAACATTACTCTTTTTAAAACATAAAACGTTGCTGATAAACTACCCCTTCCCATAACCGATCTTCAACAAAATCAACAGACCTTGAGTTCTCTTTAGTTCAAAAAGGTATGCAAAAACCTAGTTGATTCTGTTTGAATTTACGGCAGTTATCATTCGTCATATATAAATTTACCCTTGTTAAAACATAAAATGTTGCTGATAAACTACCCCTTTCCCTTAACCGATCTTCACCAAAAACGACAGGTCTTGAGTACTCTACAATTCAGGCCTGTATTCAAACAATTATTTGATTTTGTTTGAATTTGCGGCTCTTATCGTTTGCCATATAAAACACCCTTGATAAAACATAAAACGTTGCTGGTAAACTACCCTATTCCATTAACCGATCTTCACCAAAAACAACAGGTCTTGAGAACTCTACAATTCAGGGCTGTATGCAAAACATTATTTGATTCTCTTTGAATTTACGGCAGTTATCGTTCGTCATAGAAAAAATACCCTTGATAAAACATAAAAGGTTGCCGGTAAACTACCCCTTGCCCTTAATCGATCTTCACCAAAATCAAAAGTCCTTGAGTCCTCTACAATTCAGGGCCGTATGCAAAAATTTATTTGATTCTGTTTGAATTTACGGCTGTTATCGGTTGCCATAAAAAATACCCTTGTTAAAACATAAAACGTTGATGGTAAACTACCCCTTTCCCTTAACCGATCTTCACCAAAAACAACAAGTCTTGAGAACACTACAATTCAGGGCTGTATGCAAAAGAGTAGTTGATTCTGTTTGAATTTGCGGCTGTTATCGTTTGCCATAGAAAACAATTACCCTTGATTTTAAAAAAACATGCCATCACCATACTTCCATTTCCTTAAGGAATATGAAGTAAAATATCGGTATGGAGAACCATACATGACTTCCATGTTCTAAGATTTATATTTAAAATCATATTCGAAATGAAATATTACCATAGAAACTACTTCTTTCTACTTATTGCTTCAGCCTTAACCACGGTACTGTGGTCACTAACGTATACCACCTGACGTTTTCGCACTCGATTTTCACTGATGATGGCAGTCAATGGACTGCCGAAAAGTCTGGTTTGCAGAAAACATTGGACTACGGCTAAACAGCCCGGGAAGGAATTTTAACGAAAAACTACTTCTTTGTTGCCGATAACGTAGTACACATATAAAAAATTCTCCCCTCCCCAAACAAACTATAATTTTCATTAATAGAAAATTACCCCCACCCCGTTCACATAACCTCTTCATTTATAGATATTTCATCTACGTTTCTACAGTGGATTATTATGAGCTTCTTATTAGGATACATTATTTATCAAAATTAAGTACTTTACTCTTGTTAAAACATAAAATGTTGCAGGTAAACTACCCCTTCCCCTTAACCGATCTTTACCAAAAACAACAGGTCTCGAGATCTCTATAATTCAGGGCAGTATGCAAAACATTATTTCATTCTGTTTGAATTTGCGGCTGTTATCGTTTGCCATAAGAAATACCCTTGTTAAAATATAAAACGTTGCAGGTAACCTACCCCATTCCCTTAACCGATCTTCAACAAAATCAACAGACGTTGAGCTCCGTATAATTCAAAAAGGTATGCAAAAGAGTAGTTGATTGTGTTTGAAATTACGTCAGTTATCGTTAGTCATATAAAAAATTACCCTTGTTAAAACATAGAATGTTGCTGGTAAACTACCCTATTCCCTTAACCGATCTTCACCAAAACCAAACGGTCTTGAGAACTCTACAATTAAGGACTGTATGCAAAACATTATTTGATTTTGTTTGAATTTACGACTCTTATCGTTTGCCATAAAAAATACCCTTTTAAAACATAAAACGTTGCAGGTAAACTACCCCTTTCTCTAAACCGATCTTCACCAAAAACAAAAGATCTTGAGTACTCTACAATTCAGGGCTGTATGCAAAACATTATTTGATTCTGTTTGAATTTGCGGCTGTTATCGTTTGCCATAGAAAAAATTACCCACAATAAAAAAACGTTGCAGGTAAACTACCCCTTACCCAAAACCGATCTTCACCAAAACCAATAGGTCTTTAGTACTCTACAAAGCAGGGCTATTTGCAAAAAATTATTTGATTCTGTTTGAATTTGCGACTCTTATCGTTTGCCACAAGAAATACCCTTTAAAAACATAAAACGTTGCTGGTAAACTACCCCTTTCCCTTAACCGATCTTCACCTAAAACAATAGGTCGTGAGTACTCAACAGATCAGGGCTGTATGCAAAACATTATTTGGTTCTGTTTGAATTTGCGGCTCTTATCGTTTGCCATAAAAAAAAATTACACTTGTTTAAAACAAAACCGTTGCCGGTAAACTACCCCTTTCCCTTAACCGATCTTCACCAAAATCAATAAGTATTGAGTCCTCTACAAATCAGGGCTACTTGCAAAATTGTGTTTGAATTTGCGACTCTTGTCGTTTGCCATAGAAAACAATTACCCTTGATTTTAAAAAAACTGTTGCTGGTAAACTACCTCTTTCCCTTAACCGATCTTCACCAAAATCAATAAGTCTTGAGTACTCTACAATTGAGGGCTGTATGCAAATAATCATTTGATTCTGTTTGAATTTGCGGCTGTTATCGTTTGCCATATAAAATACCCTTGTTAAAACAAAAATCGTCGCAGGTAAACTACCCCTTTCCCTTAACCGATCTTCACCAAAAACAATAGGTCTTGAGCAACGTTTTATGTTTTATCAAGGGTGTTTTCTACGGCCTGTCGTTTTTGGTGAAGATCGGTTAAGGGAAAGGGGTACTTTACCGGCAATGGTTTTTTATCAAGGGTAATTTTTTTCTATGGTAAACGATAACAGCCGCAAATTCACACTGAATCAAAAGATGTTTTGCATACAGCCCTGTATTGTAGAGTTCTCAATACTTATTGGTGTTGGTGAAGATCGGTTAAGGGAAAGGGGTAGTTTATCAGCAACATTTTATGTTTTAACAAGGGTAAATTTATATATGACGAATGATAACTGCCGTAAATTCAAACAGAATCAACTAGGTTTTTGCATACCTTTTTGAACTAAAGAGAACTCAAGGTCTGTTGATTTTGTTGAAGATCGGTTATGGGAAGGGGTAGTTTATCAGCAACGTTTTATGTTTTAAAAAGAGTAATGTTTTTTTATGACGAACGATAACTGCCGAAAATTCAAAGAGAATCAAATAATTTTTTGCACCCTTTCCTGAGTTGCAGAGAGCTCAAGGTCTATTGATTTTGGTGAAGATCGGTTAAGGGAAACGGGTAGTTTACCTGCAACATTTTATGTTCTAACAAGAGAAATGTTTCCATGGCGAACGATAACTCCCGCACATTCAAACAGAATCAAATATTTTTTTGCACGCATCCCTGAATTGTAGAGGACGGAAAGTCTATTGATTTTGGAGAAGATCGGTTAAGAGAAAGGGGTAGTTTACCTGAAACGTTTTATGATTTAACAAGAGTAATGTACTTAATTTTTATAAATAAAGTATCCTGATAAGAAGCTCATAGTAATCCACTGTAGAAACGTTGATGAAATATCTATAAATGAAGAGGTTAGGTTAACGGGGTGGGGGTAATTTTCTATTATTAAAAATTATAGTTGAAGGTGGAGGGGAGAATTTTTTATATGTGTACTCCGTTATCGGCAACAAAGTAGTAGTTTTTTGTTAAAATTGCTTCCCGGGCTCTTTAGCCGTAGTCCAATGTTTTCTGCAAAACCAGACTTTTCGGCACTGCCATCGACTGCCATCATCGGTGAAAATCGAGTGCGAAAACGTGAGGTGATATACGTTAGTGACCACAGTACTGTGGTTAATGCTGAAGCAATAAGTAAAAAGACGTAGTTTCTATGGAAATATTTCATTTCGAATATGATTTTAAATACAAATCTTAGAACATAGAAGTCATGTATGGTTCTCCATACCGATATTTTTTTTTTGACAAACGATAACAGCCTCAAAGTCAAGCAGAATCAAATAATGTTTCGCATACAACCCTGAATTGTAGAGTTCTCAAGACCTATTGTTTTTGGTGAAGATCGGTTAAGGGAAAGGGGTAGTTTACCCCCAACGTTTTATGTTTTAACAAGGGTATTTTCTATGGCAAACGATAACCGCCGCAAATTCAAACAGAATCAAAAGATTATTTGCATCTAGCCCTAAATTGTACAGTTCTCAAGACCTATTGTTTTTGGTGAAGATCGGTTAAGGGAAAGGGGTAGTTTACCTGCAACGTTTTATGTTTTAACAAGGGTATTTTCTATGACAACCGATAACAGCCGTAAATTCAAACAGAATCAAATAATTTTTTGCATACGGCCCTGAATTGTAGAGAACTCAAGGACTTTTGATTTTGGTGAAGATCGATTAAGGGGACGGGGTAGTTTACCTGCAACCTTTTACGTTTTAACAACAGTAAAGTACTTGAAAATTCATTTAAACTTTTTCAAACAATGGTAATGTTAAAAATAAAATAATTTTGTTGCCAGGCAATAAAATTATAATTTTTTCATTTTAATGTAAATCATGTATGAGAGAAAATCTATCGTTCGTGGCAGGCAAGCATATCTCAGTTATGTAATATTTACGTTTCCATTTTATTATTATGACTACCGCAATAAAAAGGCAGGGAACACACACACACACACACACACACACACACACACACACACACACACACACACACACACACACACACACACACACACACACACACACACACACACACACACACACACACACACACACACACACACACACACACACACACACACACACACACACACACACACACACAATTCGTGTTATTTCTGTCCTCATTCATGTTTATTTTCTTACGTTTGCACGCTTTTTTAATGGAAAGTGCCGAAACCCATACCAACATAACGCGTGCAAGCCGAAAAAGTGTCCAGCGTGGATAGCTATTTCCTTCCTGTGCATCGCTGGGCAGTGTAACTGCACGTGTTTACAGAGGAACGATTCATAGACAGACTTTTCGTCTTTAGGGAATGAACCCTCTGCAAGATGCTGAGGGTCCATGAGTGACTTCGGAGCTCTCCTTCTTTTCCACGTGTTTGTTCTGTGAAACGTACACTGTAGATTCGCAGCTTTACTCTAAGCAACGCTCAATAGGAAATGTTGAAATTTCTGTCCACGGTGTACCCTCATACACACTAAACCTGCTCTGATGTTTTAATTACGGACATCATAATATTAAAACTTTGGAAACTTGAGCACTACTTAATGGAGATCAATCATTAACTTATACAAGCCATTAATTTTATGCATATTTTTTATATATATGTGTACAACGTTATCGGCAACAAAGTAGTTTTTGTTAAAATTCCTTCCCGGGATATTTGGCCGTAGTCCAATGTTTCTACAAAACCAGACGTTTCGGCAATGCCATCGACTTCCATCATCAGTGAAAATCGAGTGCGATAACGTGAGGTGGTATACATTAGTGACCACAGTACTGTGGTTAAGGCTGAAGCAGTAAGTAGAAAGAAGTAGTTTCTATGGTAATATTTCATTTCGAAAATGATTTTAAATATAAATCTTAGAATATGGAAGTCATGTATGTTTCTCCATACCGATATTTTACTTCCATGTTCCTTAAGGAAATGGTGATGGCAAAAAAAATCGTGTTCGAGATTATTGCAGATTCTAATTGTACTACACTCAAAACATGAAAAAAGTCGTTTTTCGAAAAGTGTCTGGGTGTCTGTAGATTTTTTTTCTATGGCAAACGATAACAGCCGCAAATTCAAACAGAATCAAATAATTTTTTGCATACAGTCCTGATTTGTAGAGTACTCACTGTGCCGTGTTTTGAAAAAAAACTCGGCGGTGGTTTTTTTTTAATAGTGGAATTATTAAATTACGTATTTAACAACGTAAGTGTTTACATAAGAAATTACGTACGTCCGTTATCTGGCCACTGGGCCGATCCGCGCGCGCTCTGTGTCCAGCGCTTCATACTATTTTTTCAGCTGCGGGACTGAGCAGTTCAATCTCATCATTCAGCGTAGTAACGTCCGGATTCGCCTGACAGCATCGACTTGAAATTGCTCTACTATTTTTTGCAATGTAAAACTTTTTTTGAGAAGTAAAACCCCCTTGCTAGTCATGGTGTTTTTGTTGAGTAACAGTAGAGATTAATGTGCTCGTGCCCTTGATGCGGTCCTCTCGGTCTGGCTAGGCGATGGTTTCTTGTCTGCCCTTATGTAGGGATGTGGGCCAGCCATATGGCAAGGATGGAGATGCCTTGTTAGTGCATGTGGCTGGTCGGTCCAAGAGATGGACGACAGGTAGTACGGCCACTCACATACCAAGGTGGGAGATACCTTGTTTGGTCTTAGGACGGGTATGTGAGTGGGACCGGTGGGAGTAGGTGATGGTCACCGGAGAGGGTGACGTGTTGGGGCGGTCCCGTGGGGTTGGCATGGCGGAGAGGGTCGCATGAGAATGGACGCAGTTGTGAGGTTTCTCTGTTCTTCTGAGAGCAAGTGCTGCTGGGCCGCCATAATCACGAAGACCACTAGCTTGTTTTGGGAAGGGGGTACACTGCAGGGTACCCTTCCTGAGTTTAACTATGAGGCAACCAAGTTGCCCTTTTGGGGTGGGGGTGTGCCGTGTTTTGGAAAAAACTCGGCGGTGGTTTTTTTTTAATAGTGGAATTATTAAATTACGTATTTAACAACGTAAGTGTTTACGTAAGAAGTTACATACGTCCGTTATCTGGCCACTGGGCCGATCCGCGCGCGCTCTGTGTCCAGCGCTTCATACTATTTTTTCAGCTGCGGGACTGAGCAGTTCAATCTCATCATTCAGCGTAGTAACGTCCGGATTCGCCCGACAGCATCGATTTGAAATTGCTCTACTATTTTTTGCTATGTATAAGTAGAAGTCTATGCGACCTTCCGGGTTTCCGATGTAGACGATAATCTGTCTCGCTCCAGAGGATGGCCGAATACCTGCTTTCCATGAAATAAATTCAACCACTTCCGTCAAGCAGTCATGCCGGATGGACAGACACACTCGACCGGATCCTCTACCCTTATGCTGCTAACCAGGTCACATTTAAGCTTTTTTTGAAACAAAATGTTTGTGGCCGATACACTTTCTTTGAGACACTTTTGGAGATGCTCCAGTTTGAGGACTTTGTTCCGGACAAGTCCAACGGGACAATTGGGTTTACATGTTACTTTTTTCATTGTTTTTTTTTTTTACTAAGGCTTACGCCTCATTAACATATTAATGTTTATCTCATTCAGAGAATTGTAAACTCAGCCAGGGTCATGCATCACCCGAGTTGATTTGAGTTTCTGTAAATATGGTCGGCATTTGCGGCCACTAATTTATTTCTGTGTTAAGCATGCATGCACGGTTGTCTCGGTCCCCGTAGGGGAATTTTATGGTCAATTACTTTTCCATTTAATTGGGTTGTGTATTGGATTATTAATTTAAAGGTCGGGGGAGGTGTTTTAACCTGTGGACGACACCTGTTGGTGCCGTTCACCACAGGACAATATCATGTCATAGTTTGCTGGATCTATTCCGGGCGCATGACCGTGCCTGAGGCCAAGTGGATTTTTTATGAACACCTCAAGCATGTTTTGGTACATTAATTCCATAGATTCTGCTTTTCGAAATTCAATTTTACTGTTCAAATAATTTTGTAACCACTAAATTTTGCCATATCCAGCACAATAATTGTTAAACTTTTATTGCTCATAATACCAATTCATTAATAAATGTTAAAGAATGCAAGACAAATCAGTACCAGTTATATGTATTTATGGGTGGTCACGTTCCACTGATTTTGCAAATTTTTTGTCAGGAAAATAAAAGAAATGAGAAATGCAGTTATGCAACCGGGCATCCATGTTGACCCCGTGATGGCACTTATTATTATTATCGGGATCCGAAATGGATAATTCCTTTTATGCTAGCTACTTGTGTGCCGTTTTGACTATTTAGCCAGTTGAACTGTGGCCTTTCACAGACGTGGAATTTTGGGGCATGTCTACTCTGTTCTTTTGTGACTGATTAATTGGGGTTTTGGGTTTATTAATTGAAAATTTAAGGTGGGCCGGATACTTGATCTGAATAAGAGGATTGAGGGTGTACGATGACAAAATATACGCTGTTAACCAGGTGGACATAGTGTGTGCCATTTATATGTAAATGTGTATCTATGTTAATTATATGTTGTGTGTTATGCCTTATGTGATTGTTAGATTGTTATACGTTATTATGCATATATATATATATCATATGTTATGACTTATGTAATTTACTGGGAGGGTTGAGACTATGCGCCATTTTACATTATTTAAAGTAACTGTATTCTGCTCAGTAATATCAAGCTCAATTATTTGGCGATGCCTATGTCTAATGGAATTATAATAATGATTTTAAGAATAATAACGATTGTGGTTTTTGAAATTTCGAGCTATTCTTAAGAAGGAACGCACTTGTAATATAAACTTAATCATTCAAGGCGCATATGTCGTATACTGGGGAATTCATTGTACAAAAACATGAATACAATAAATCTTGTTATTGTTATCTTAGAGCAGCGTTTCATTTGCAAGTCCCATCATACTGGACCCAGCGCATTTTTGGCTTCTCTAGGCTCTTGCCTAGTTTTAAAAAACTAGTGGCTTCAAAAGAAAAAAGGGGGGTAGTTTACCTGCAACGGTTTTTTTTTATCAAGGGTAATTTTTTTGGGCAAACAATAATAGCCGCAAATTCAAACAGAATCAAATAATTTTCAGCATACGTCCCTGAATTGTAGAGATCTCAAGGACTTTATATTTTGGTGAAGATCGGTTAAGGGGAAGGGGTAGTTTACCTGCAACCTTTTTTTTTTAACAACAGTAAAGTACTTGAAAATTCATTTAAACTTTTTCAAACAATGGTAATTGTTAAAAATAAAATAATTTTGTTGCCAGGCAATAAAATTATAATTTTTTCATTTTAATGTAAATCATGTATGAGAGAAAATATATCGTTCGTGGCAGCAAGCATATCTGTTATGTAATGTTTACGTTTCCATTTTATTATTATGACTACCGCAATAAAAAGGCAGGGAACACACACACACACACACACACACACACACACACACACACACACACACACAAAATTCGCGTTATTTCTGGCCTCATTCATGTTTATTTTCTTACATTTGCACGTTTTTTAAATGGAAAGTGCCGAAACCCACACCAACATAATGCGTGCAAGCCGAAAAAGTGTCCAGCATGGATAGTGATTTGCTTCCTGTGGATCGCTGGGCAGTGTAACTGCACGTGTTTACAGAGGAACGATTCATAGACAGACTTTTCGTCTTTAGGAAATGAACCCTCTGCAAGATGCTGAGGGTCCATGAGTGACTTCGGAGCGCTCCTTCTTTTCCGCGTGTTTGTTCTGTGAAACGTACACTGTAGATTCGCAGCTTTACTCTAAGCAACGCTCAATAGGAAATGTTGAAAATTTTTGTCCACGGTGTACCCTCATACACACTAAAACTGCTCTGTCTTAATTACGGACATCATAATATTAAAACTTTGGAAACTTGAGCACTACTTAATGGAGATCAATCATTAACTTATACAAGCCATTAATATTATGCATATTTTTTATATATATGTGTACAACGTTATCGGCAACAAAGAAGTAGTTTTTGTTAAAATTCCTTCCCGGGATATTTGGCCGTAGTCCAATGTTTTCTACAAAACCAGAAGTTTCGGCAATGCCATCGACTTCCATCATCAGTGAAATTCGAGTGCGATAACGTGAGGTGGTATACGTTAGTGACCACAGTACTGTGGTTAAGGCTGAAGCAGTAAGTAGAAAGAAGTAGTTTCTATGGTAATATTTCATTTCAAAAATCATTTTAAATTTAAATCTTAGTACATGGAAGTTGCGTATGGTTCTCCATACCTTCAATTCCTGATATTCCTTTGTGAGGTAAGCATTTTGCTTTGTTTTTTCGCCAACTGAATGACTATAAGTTTTAGTTCGTCTTCTAACTGTTGTTCATTCTCTTGAAACTGTTGAAGTTTTAGATTTCTAGTAGTTCCTTCTTCTAAGCGCTTTTTAAGGTCTTTGTTTTCTTCTTTCAACTGTTCTACTTCATTCAGCACTTGTGTTAAACGTTGTTTCGTTTCTGTTAGTTTGTGTTGAACCTGTTTTGTTAGCTTCTGTAAAAAATAAAACAAATGTTGTAAATTGTCTTAGAACCTTCATTTTGTGTTAATATTACATACTATTCTAGAACACATATTAATGTTGGGTTCATAAAGATGCTAGAACATGTATAAAGACACTGGGTCACATTTCAATCGCTGACAATTTATAATCATCCTAATCTAACTTGCAATTTTAAGCTAGCAAAATTTGGTTATCAAAACAAATTACTCATGGTCTTGCAATCAACAAGTAATTCAATTGAAGTAACACAACTGCAAATTGATCTAGATCATCTAAAAAACTGTTTTAGAAAAATGTCGAATAAAAATTAATAAAACCAAATTGGTGCAAGCTACTTTCTTGTTAAATGCATAACTAGTACAAATGTTAACACTTCAATAGTATGGAATTTCCTATTCAAATGGATTAAAATATTTAAGCTTATACCTAGACTAAAAATTAACTTCGTGGAAGCATGTGACAAAATGAACAACAACTAAACTTAAAGCCATGAGAAATGTCTTGCTGTCAAAATTATCTCTAAATAATAAAATCCTTGTAAACACTGTGAATTAAAAGCCATATGGATCTATGGTCTAACAGTAGGGTTGTAAGCTTAAATCCATGAGAAATGTCTTGCTGTCAAAATTATCCCTAAAAAATAAAATTCGTCTAGGCACTAAAACCCACATGGATCTATGGTCTAACAGTAGGTTTGATTAAGCTGTTGCCAAGAGATTCAAATGAGATCAATTACAAAAGCATATTTTATTATTAATTAGTTTCAGTTTTATGTATGGAACTTTGTGTTGGACAAAATTTGTTCAGTGAAATATAAAATTAAAAATATGAGAAAGTTTTACTTCCCGCCTTTAGACGATTCTTGGAACCTAGGTGTCGAATTTGTAAGATCAGATCATCAAGGCAAGGTACAGGTGTCTAGAAAAAATTACAGAATATATAGACAGTCACCAGAAAAATAAATTGTTTATGTGACAGTTCAAATGAGAATCTTTGATAGAATTATAACAATTAATCTTTGTTGATTTGTATGTGTATCCTTCCCTCTCTCTCATTATCTATCTATCTATATATTGAAACGTGAAGTCTATGTTATCTATTTCTAATGGACTAATTATCAATTTTCTATTTTATTCTCAACCTTGAGTCAAGTTGGTTAAGCCCCGCGTTGGAGCGTTGTTCTGTAACGTGTAGACTATGTTATCTAATTTCTACAATGTTAGTCCTTTATTTTTTATTTTATAAAATAAAATAGAATAAAACAATTTTTATTTATTTTATTTTTTATTATTATTTTTTTATTTTAATTATGTTTTATTTTTTCGTTGAATTATTTGTTTATTATTTAAACGGTTAAGAAATATTGTAACATTTTGTGTTATTCTTCATGTCTATCTTTGTTTGTATTTTTATTTTTTATTTAACGTCCCACGTTGTTGAACGTCAATTCGTAATAATAGACCTAATTCGTGTTTTTATCTCCAAGTTGAGTGAATCTTTCTTATGTATGTTTTTCTATTTTTTTTGTTATCATAAAATAATTTTCAAACAATAATTATTTATCTTGTCCTAATGGTTGAGCACCAATTTGTAACCATATATTACAAATAAAGTATATTTGTGTTTTATTTTATTTTATTTTTTTTTCAGCTGTTGTCAATCTGCAATAAAAAAATACTAATTCCCAAAATTGTTTCTTCTTTCTTCTGATACTATTTATTTTATTAAATTACTTCAATGGCTTAAATACTTACTTTCAATGGTATTCAATTCGAATTTCGTGGTTCTTGTGTACGTGTTACCAACCTCTCTTTGTTGATAAAAAAATAACGTTCAACTGTATGTATAATAAAGATGTCGTAATACCAAAATAAAGTAATTAAACAATTGAAAATCTTCAATACAGTTTTATTTCCTTCAATCTTTTACTTTCTTTCTTTGATAACAAAGTGAATTAAATTTATAATTCCTGACAATTTGCTCCGGCTATGTTTTTAATGCTCACGGATGGCACTACTGCTCAAGTCGATTTCCATATTGTAACTATCCTATATTTGTCGTCTATAAATCCCCATGTTTAAGTGTCAATATGTAATTAGCCGTTCTTTGGTGTGTTTATTAACCCCAAGTTGTTGGTATCAATTGTAATAATTTTTGTTTGATAATTTTTGTTTCTTCAAAATTGAATAATTATTATAAATTATTTTCAAGTGTTGAGCGCCAAATTGTTTTAAATATAAACGATTAAAAAATTATTAAATAGTATTTCTCTTCCCTTTCTTGTATTTAATTGAACTTACCTAGTTATTTTCATTCAAATTAATTTTCGTGCCAAAAAATAGGGTTTGCCAACCTTTCTTTTCTGGTTAAAAAAAAAAACTAACATTTGCTATACCATAAAATTGTTAATTATAAAATAATAATTATCCATGCAAATTATATTTATCAATAATCTTTTATTTTTTCTTTATATCTTCAGTTAAATTAACTTGAATAACTCTTATCATAAATACATTTGTCCCAGCTAATAATATTGTTTCTCAGTTGGCTGCAATACTCTTTGAAAACTCAGGCTTTGTCTGACATTAATAAATTATTCATTGTTTACTAATGTCGTGGATCCTCTTAGACTACAAAATATGGTAAATATTTACCTACGCCACACCATACAATCGCGAAGTGAAATATTTTTTTTCTATTCTTGTATGTTATATAAACAAGTGAAAAATAATTTTAAACTGCGGTCGAAGCTATTTACGAAGAAAAAAAATAAAATAAATTACTCCCATAAGCACGCATTCCCAACCCAGTTTACCTCCATATGTGGTTGAATTTTTGTATGAGTGGAAGATGAATGTTCATTTTACTTTCTCTAAACAGAACGTGCATGATACGAGCATTGTGAATTTAACCCAGGCACGCGTAGCTGTGGTCGAGTACTTTGAGGGGCGAAACCCCGAAAAGAAACGGCTCAAGGCGGGTCTGTAGATTCGACTTGCGTCTGCCATGACCCATAAGATCGTGTTGCGCCTGTAATCTGGCGGCATGGTGGGGCGATGACCGAGCTTAGCTGATTAGGTACAAATTTTAACGAAGACGTCCGAACATTTTACCGTGCTTATTATTCTTGTCGTGCTTAGTATAGCCTAAACTACTGTGCGCTAAAACACTGTAGGTGCTTAAAGGTAAGAATTGTTTTATTTTATTAGCACAAAATAAGTGATATTCAAACGTAGGTAGACTTTCTAAATTTCTGTAGGTAAAAAAACGGATCTTGAGTGTTTTACGGTAGCCAATACAATTCCATATTTTTACTTCTTTAATATCAGGCAAAGCGATCCTTACAAAAAATCGATTTTGAAATTCCAGTAGAAATAATTGTTTTGATGTAATGATATAGTTTTGTTTTAGCATATGTACAGGTGTGTAGCAAGCGTGCGCTCGCCTCTCTCCCTCTCCCCCTCTCTCTCTCTCTCGCTCACATGCACACATTCTTTCATACACACGCACGTGTACTATAATAAATGTAATTTAGTAAGTGGCTTAATATTTTTACCTTTATAATTTAATTTAGAGACACACCTTGAATTTATTGAATACGAGCCTTTACTAAGAGTTCGCAAATCCATTCTGTGGGACAATATGTGTATGAGGGGTTATCACAAACATCTTGTAGACGTTATAAAGACCTTACACTACTGTATAAGGATAGCACTATCTATACGAGAGGATGTGGGGGGAGATATTTCATTAATAAGGGAGTGCGCCAAGGCTGTAGCATGTCTCAAATACTATTTAATATCTATATTGATGACATCTCTCGCTTCTAGGTTAGCAGCCCATAGGCTGATTGGCAGCAGCTCGCCATTTTTTACGCTTCATTGCTTTTCTTTTCAACTCACAATATGATGTGCAGTTCATGTCGACCATAAGCTGTTTCATGTAGTCTAAACGGGGTCGTCCTCTGTGATTCTTCACTTCAATTGTTCCTTCTATTATTGTCTTAACCAACCCATTGTGTCGTACTATATGCCCAATAAGCGTAGCTCTTCTGCCTTTTAAATTTCGTAGAAATTTCTTTTCCTCCTGAGCTCTTTTAAAGATTCCCTCATTCGATATATTTTCCTTCCAACTTATCTTGAATATTCTTCTGTAGCATCAGGTCTCAAATGCTTGGATGACATAGAGAGTGGAAGTTACGATTGGCTCCGGAAATAAAAGTAAACAATAGAACATAGACAAATAAAATGTTGTTTGCGGATGATTATCCAAAACAATGAATGCGAGCTTCAAAGTTATATGATTTTGCTTATAATTACAAAATTCCAGTTACAGTAAGTTTGTTGAAATTGCAACATGCAACATTTTGTGCAGAAGACAAAAACAATTGTGGGTAAATAGCCCTTGCGGACTAAGATTGAATTAGATAATAAGAGTATAGAGCAGGTGTCACATTTCCGCTACCTTGGTTGTGACATAACTTTGATATGGATTAAGATGTGGTGCAATTCGGTGAGCGCTGTCTAGAAAAAAAAGACACATGTAAAATTTTATAAGGTAATACCTGTGTTAGTGTTATTGTACGGTTTTGAAACGTGGGTTCCGGCCAAATAACATCTGAGTAGAATGCAGGCATTGGAGATGAGATTCTTTCGCTCTTTTAAAAGCTACACACAAAGGGATAGGCTCCTACAATGGAGATATTCATGAGGAGTTCACACTTTTAATTCCCAAAATTATATTGCAGAGAACGAAGAAAAATGGATTGGTTATCTGAATAGGATGCCAGACGGCAGATTGCCTAAGGAATATTATTTTGAATGTTCATCACTACTTTTTTCACAGCACTTAATAATTATTATTTAATGGTACTTTCACTTGTGAAACTTACTTGTTGATATTCCCTCAAACGCCGTTTCAGAGTTGTATTCTCCTTCTTCAGTGAGGTTTGAATCCTAAGGAAGTTTGGCAACACAAGTATGTTAGATGGCGAAGTATAGGAAGACCTAGGAAGCGTTAGTGAAATGTACATTTTTCTTTCGGGCAAGAACAGGTGATTCGGCTTAACCCTGATAGAAGAAAAAGAAGACGAAGTTAATTATAAAGTTCTGTATTACTTTCTTCATTTTTGTGTATTACCGTTGCCTAAGGAATTTTAGCTACACAACCTTGTTGGATAGCAAAATATACCAATACCTGGGGAGCGTTGTTAAAGGGAATATATTTTCCTTTGGACCGGAACAGGTGATTCGCCGAGTCCCTGATAGAATAAGAAGAGAAGAGAGATAAATGGGTAACCAGCGATAAACGAGAACGGGTACTTAGAAAAACGGGCAAGCGGTTTACAAGATTAATAATATTGATTTTTCTATATGGTGAATATAAAAAAGTCACCACCATCATCAAAACACAGCATACGCACGATGCTGCCTGTCCCGCCTTCAGAAATCTTCCAGCTATGTCTTCCTGGGTCTACCCATACACCCTGTGTCCTATTGGTTTGTGTTTCCAGACTTGTTTCTGATATAAGACACATATTTTTTTATATTCTTTAAATATCACGGGGGTTTGCATAACGCTTTAGATGACTTTCTGCAACACTTCCAACAGTGAGACTTAATTGCTCCTTACAGGCTCTTTTCTTGGTTTTAGGTTTTCACGCAAAGAACAAATCATTTTTCTTAAATGCTCTGTGTGGTACACATCCCACACAGATGTACTGAGCGACGAATCCTGTCCAATTTTGTGCAACAGCAGAACAAAAATAAATCGCACATGATAATCTCTTGCCGGGTGACAGGATTTGCAGAAAAGTTTGTCAGATGTTGCTGAGACTGGCAATGAAAACATAGGATCAAAGCAGTGTTGCAATTCCAGCTTGTACGCTATACATTGAAACAAACTGGAACAAACCCAATAGTCATGCAGACAACAAGAGATAAGAACAGCTGCGTCAAACAGCTTCTAAATTGCACAAAGCGTTGTACACAATAGGTTTGTACCCTTTAACTGGCTTAAACATTTTTTTACTAACCTACGTTTTAAAAATATTTTTTGTTGTTATTCGAAACTTATATATTACTAGCAGCTTGTTAGGGGCGTATAAAAAAATTTCAACGGAACAAATTAAGAATTGTTTTTACTTATTATTCAATAAACTCAGAAACAAATTGTACCAGGAATTGTACAAGACAGCGGTTGTTGTGGATTTTAATGGTGAGTTGTCAAAAGATATTCGTACAAATAAAGGTGTGAGACACGGGTACCCTATTTCACCGACACTTTTTAATATCTACATGGACGACATATTTTAGCGATGGACAGCTAAAGTTGACTCAGGAATATCACTTCAGCAAAATATCCATGTGAATGCACTGCTTTATGCAGATGACAAAGTAATGATACAGAAAACAGAAGACCAGTTACAGCGGGCGATATTTATGTTCAGTAGCATCATACAAGACTGGACTGCAGAGGATCCAGGCAGCCGAAATGAAATTTCTAAGAGAGATGTAAGGTTTTCCCCTCTTGAATCAAAGAAGGAACGAGAATATTAGACACGATTTAAACACTGCATCACTGCACCAGAAGATTGAAGACTACAGAAGGAGATGGTGTGAACACTTAAATGGCTTGTCTGATATCCGTCTCCCCGTGGTTGCCTTGGGTTATCACCATACTGACAAGAGAGATGTCGGTAGACTGAGAAGGAGATGGGTTCCAAAACAGGTCTAAGACCTAGTCATTGGAGTGATGACGATGATGATGACAAATTGTATTAGTTTTGTGCTGTTAGTATTCTGTGGTGAAAGAAATCTAGGTGGTTGCGTCGTTTAGTAACAGTATTTCTGTGCATATGATATTCTTTGTACATGGCGTTTCACCATCTTGGCCGTGTTCTTTTATGTTAGTAACTAACAAATGAGTAAAAACTGGCTTAGGTAGGTAGATGCAAATTTTCTTAAAAGTCTGGCCTTGGAATTTTTTTTATAGTCTTAGCAAATGCAAAACTTAATGGAAACTGGAATCTTGACGTGTTTGTGTCGCTCAACGTCAGTTTCATTCTTTGCAAAAATCGAATTGCATCTTTCAAGCCCTGTTAGAACTTTCATACATACTGCGTATTATATTAAACCACGTACCACCGTGCTGCACTATTAATTAAAGCTAAACCTAAGCTAGAGCAAACTCATATTTCTGATGAGCATTAAAATAGCGCCAAATTTGAGGATGAGTTTTTTGAGGTAGCATTCGGGAGGATCTAATGGAATTTAGGTACAGTAATTGGATGTTTAATTTCTCTGCTGAGTCACTTGTGGTGACCGAGTCTCTACTGCAGGACTTTTTTAAATCCCTTGAAAGTAAACACAGCACCCTTTGGTTGATCAGGTTGCAATTTTCATTCAACGGGCTTACAATAGCTCTGTTTGAATATTCAACTACATTATTTTTACTTATTGAATTATTAAAAATATGCTTAACAATTGAATTTTTCTTGCATATAAATCTACTGGTAATATTAATAATGTTTCCCCCATGCTCGATAGGAAGAGTTTCGTTTACCAAAAAAAGCATCCACACAAAGTTTCCATTCATAGATGGGCATTGGCAAAGTTTGGTTAAAATGAAGTGTGTTATACAGGTCAAAATTTAGTTGTCTGAATTTTAACTTTACTTGCCATTGAAACTACTCAAGAGAAGTTTTTTCTTTTGGTAGATTATAAACAGTTCTCTGTTCTTTAATTGCGCTAGTTTACTTTCCCAAAACTGGGACGTTAGATTGCTCAGTCGTTCTGCTGAAATTTGTTTGGTTTGGTTGAAAAATCTTCACTTCCATCTCAAAGGTTGCATTTTTAGGTATACAAATTCCGTTTTTCATTATACTAAGTATGTTTTCAGTAGCATACATTAGAAATACAGTACCCATTTTAGATAAAAACATGATTATCATCATGGTTCTGGCATCATCAATACATATATATCCTTAAACGTTTTTGTTTCTGTTAAAATAAGTTAGCGACAAAAATGTTATGGTTTTTGTGGGTTCTGTTAAGAGTGGTTTTAGGAAAAACAATAACGTTATTAAAATGTCAACAAAGCAAGTTTATTTAGACAATATCATTTTTAGAACAATCTTTAATATTTAATTCTGTAAGCAAAAGTCATTGACTGATTTTGACTATTTTTGGTATCCACTCGTGTTAATGATGTACTTCGCCACAAATACAATTAGTACAATTAGAAATAATGTTTTTGAACAAATATTTGTTTTCATCTGATAGCAGGGCTTATTTAAAATCTTACTGTGCAGAAGATACTTTCGCCGGGTTTTATCATATTTTAAAATATTATCACCTTTGGATAATTCTTATGAAAAGTTATTGGTGGCTTTCTAATTACAAAATACTCAAAAGCATCAAGAAATATTTAGAGTAGTTACTGATTAAATAAGTAACCTGACTTTCGTAGCGATACCTCATTCTCTTAAGTGAGGCTGGTTAGTTAACCCAGCAACTTATGTAATCAGTGTAGAGAAGCCATATAGGCTATCTATGATTCGCACTAATACTGAAGAGTAAACATAAGATGTAAGATTTATGTAAACAAAACACACTTACGACTATGGAACCACAAGGCCTCATGCAGGTCTACAGTGAGTTTGTATGTTAGGCCTGTCTTATAATGCGGCTGAAGTGTAGTGCTGGGCACACTGCCTTCCTTCTATGCCGTACGGCTCACATAAGGCAGCCTACCTTGTCATACTCCTAAGCTACTTCGGTGGTATACATGGGAGCCATTATTATTATTTAAGCCTGTCTTATCTTTACAAATATCTGGAACTTAACTTGTAAACTATATTTTTTATTTATGATAAAATATGTTTCTTTATCGTCAGAACACTAACAGAGATTCTTGGAGCGGACTATAGGCCTCACAATTTTTCAAACTCCCGACCTCATTAACATAATTTTTAAACGTTATACATGACACTTTGGTGCATTCTTAACACATGCGCAGGTACGTGTTATGATGATACTGAAAGGTCTTAAAGACTAACATTCTGACTCCTGCGGTATAGCCTAGTCCAAGAGAATTAATGAGCAGCGACTCAGAAAGCTATGGAAAAGTAGATTTTACAAGAATGTCTTTAATTGCGTCATCCAGCCAAACTGGCAATACGTACCAACATTACTACTATCTTTGCTGTATAACACAGAGGCGTAAATAATCGATTGTCAATTTGTTAAAAACGTTATACATTTATGACAATGTAATTTCAAGTAAATGGAAATAAAACTCTATATTTATGGAATAGAAGACGGATCATAACTTTTGCCATATGTAAAACGTGAAAAATATATTCCTCACTGCATACTGGTCAAACTAAATTATAGGGTATACATAAAGATCATCAGCGTATCTACGTCAGCAATACAAGCCTGTTTTAATATGTTCTAAACAAAAACAGAAACACTAGCAATATAATTGAAGTAAAGAATGGTTTTAGTTTAAGAGTCCACACCTTGTATAAGACACATACTGTGAAGTTTTAACATCATTAATATATAAACAACTAAAGGGATTTATAAACATCAACATATTTATATTATAAATGTGTAATATAAAAATAAAGTCTAATCAATGTATAGTTACTGCTCTAAATTTATTATTATTACCCATAATCGTCTAAACTAAATAAACCCTTCCACTCAGAGAATGGCATAAATCATAAATATGTAACAGGCAATAACAAAAATTCTAAAAGCAATAACAAATTTTTTGCCAAATATCAGTACAATGCATAACGCTAAAATTATCTGAAAAGCTGGTTCAGCCTCGTGAAATATTGCCTCTGATTTGGTAAACGACTTTTTTTCATGTTTTGAGTGTAGTACAATCAGAATCTGCAATAATCTCGAACACGATTTTTTTGCCATCACCATACTTCCATTTCCTTAAGGAACATGGAAGTAAAAAAGTAAAGTAAAGCGATGAATTTAAAAAAATTTTTACCTGTCTGGAGTCCATTGTACGTAGTCACAAATCTTCCAAATTTTCAGATATGAAGTAGGCCTACCTATTGAAAAAGTTTAAATTCCCGTTTTTCAACAATGCCTGAATGACGTTTCTATGAGAACTAGATATATTTTTTTTTAGTATTAGTGAAAAAAGGAGTATTAGTGGAAAACAAGTTCTGCCACAAAAAGGGAGACATGTATAGGCAAGCCTTACTTCGAGTTAGTAGTATTTTTGGATTTACTTGGATTTCATAAAAAGCGAGTACTATTTTATAGGCATATTGGTTTTCACTTGTAATTTTAGTTTGCACGTTAACCTAACATTCTTATGGCTAGAAACATTTTTCTTAAACAATATGTCAATGAAACATGATTGCAATCGTCAACAAACTATTTTATAACATACATAAATAAATTTTCACGATTTCTATTATCTAACTAAAATTATATGCGATATTCACTACATATCGATGCCAATAATCGCATAATCGAAATATCGAAAATGTGGACGGGTACTATTATTGGGATTGGGACAGTATCGTTATAAAATATAGTGCATCATTTGAAATATTATGTGATTAAATTTTCATCTAAGTTTTATAAAGGGTTAAATATAGTGTAATATTCTAAATATAAAGTAATAATTCTAAGTAACTAAAGTAACTTAGACTGATGTCTAGTAATGTCATCAAGTGTACACGTCGCTTCAGCAATTTTGGGAGCAGTGATTTTGCGTGTTGAAAGGTGTTTTTACGTTTTCGTATGGTTTTATTTCTATTTGTGAAAGGTGTCGTTAATAAACTACATAACGATAAAAACTGTAACTAATGGCAAAACCGGAGTTGAGTGAATTATTTGAAAAAAACAGGTACGCAATATGGTTATACTCTAAACTAGAGATAAAGATTAAACAACTTTTTTGAAGTAAATTCTGTGTTTAGGTTAGTGTTTGTATTATGTGGTCTGCATCGAATAGTCGTGTGGATAAAACACGTTATAAGAATATTTCCGTGAATTGGTTTTTAGTCTTATTTTTTTTACAACATCGTGAATCATATTTTCAGACGAACATTGTATAGAATTTGTTAAACGCAGCGTAGCATTGTAACATATTTTGTGCCTCTTTCTTGCTATGTGAACGGTCGCCTGTTTCTTGATACAGTATGTAAAAGGTCCCATATTGCGCTGTTTACATGAATTCGAAAAATAATGATGTCTTAAATCTCATAGATAATTGTGGATTTACAATGACCAAAATGGGATATGTGTTATTGAACGCTCGATTAGACCGTGTGCTTTTTATTAACCGACTGGGACTAGTTTAATCAAACTCGTACTCAATTAAAAATTTACCAAAATTTACAATCGAAATCTCTGATTAGTATTGAAATGTGATGATTTATGAGAAATTTTATTGAGACCTTTAATTCGTAGAGTATATAAGGCCGTTTCTGACAGCCAAGACAGCTGAGTTACCATTTTCCATTTCTTTTTATAATTTTATGCCTATAGAATTATGTATACCAGTTATATATTTACAGGTATGACTCCTGCTTTTATAGGCCTACTTTGATTGCTTTGACATTATGAGTGTAATGTCTCCCATACATTGGAATTCTTATCTGTACATAACACATTAGATATTTTTTATTCAGTTTGTAGTCGTGTTCCCTGGTAATCTACAGCTTTTCCTTTTGTAGTTTCTACTCAGTGTAATATAGTATTTTGTTGGAGCGTGCCATGTGACATTTTACTTTTAATGTTTAATGTTGAGGTTTGTCAACTGTAAGGAATTGACTACTAAGTAGCCCCTTATTCTTTTGATGGTGTCACTTTCTAAATTAAAGGTACTTTCAGATAAATGACACTATTTTTTGTTTAACTTGAAGTATTGTTTTGTACATTAAATCTCAGTAAATTATATTTCTTGTGGCGTGTATGAGAAGTTAAAAATAGACCTCACTAGAGGAAAAATTTATTACAGGACAGGTGGTTTGTGTCAATGGAAAAAGTTGTAGGGAAAGATTTGAATAATTTTGACAT